>CM025792.1:51583398-53983398 GCA_014635995.1 Sarcophaga peregrina | reverse complement strand
ATTAAAATTGTAATGACATAAGCAAATACAATCAACATGTAGGAACTGTGGAACCGTAGGAACATCGTTACTGAGTCGGTGGCGCATCTACTAACGATCTACGCTGCAATACATACATAATTGGTTATTAGAACCCATCAGTCAGGATTATTGACCTAGTTTCTCACAACTCTTATGTTATGTGTGTTAATTGTATACATGAGTTGGGGGACCTACAATTTAAAGTCGACTTCGAACGATAGATTTTATGAGAAACTTTTCATGGCAATTTTTACTTACTCTCAGAGTTTTTGCCAGAAATCTGCTGAGAAGAAATCGCCGAAGATATACTTTTTGCATTTTGTTTTGATGTCTGGCCTGGGACTCGAACCATGGCTTTTACGTCTAATAAGCCAACACACTACCCACTAGATCTACGCTACAATGGTTAAGCGAAATCCAGGAGTTCAGGTCACATTCTATTCACATTCATAATGAAACTGAAAATGATATTCAATGAGTATTAGCATTAGGTAGGTTCTTAAGATTTCTGATAAAGCTTAAGTATCTGAAGTCGCCGTAGTCTATTAGGTAAAACAAGGGTTCGGGCCCCTGGCCAGGCATTAAAACAAAATACAAATTCTAAAAAACTCTTAAAGAAAATGAATTTGCCATGAAAAAGTCTGTCGTTCTAAGTTGACTTTAAACTGTAGGTCCCGCCACTTATGTGCATATAAGTGACTGAAGGGTTCCACACTATCTGTAAGTGGAGGAATCACCTAAAGCAACCATTCAAATATGTTGTAACTGGATCTCTTTTAATTAAATGCAATATTTAGTTTGTATTTTAGCCATTTCTTAAGGTTCAATTACCTTAAACAGTTTGAAAGAATTCCTTTAAGGCACTGATGAAATTATTTCCATTCTAACGATATTTAATTATGGATGAGTGTTGTATATGTACGTACGTTGTCTCTGGGAGAATAGATGATTTTGTCTATGATTGGCCTTTTTTCTTCTTCTTCTTCTTTATTAAGTTTGTGTATGTCATTGTTGTATTCCTTGTTGTTGTTGTTGTTGTTGTTATGTGATGGCTTAGGGAGTTAATATTTAAAAGCTACAGCTGATATTGACGTTGTTTGTCAATGTTATGTTATTATTATTGGTGTTGTTATTGTTATTGTTGTTGCTGTTGTTGCGCTTACCTGTCAATATCTTAAGCTTTAGTAACCGCAACGAAAGTGTGAGTGATTGAATTTTTTATAATTTGTGGCAGTTGCTTAAAAAGTCACTGTTCATTAATCTTAAAAAAAAAAAAGGAAAAGAAAAAATCATTTTTGTTGGTCTTCAGTTTCATAAGCTTTTAAAAGGCCATACATTTGATATCTTTTTTGGATTTTTTTTTTTGTTTTTTTTCGGTTTTTTTGTGAATATTGTTGACCTCTAATATTTTCATAGAGTACGTGCCATTCTTTTGTTTCAAATAAGGAATGAAAAAAATCCAATTTTTTTTTTTGGTTTAAAGAAACTCAAAGGTTTGACGATGATAATGGTAATGGTAATGGTGATGGTGATGGTGATGATGATGATTTGGTTCATTTATTGCTTTATTATTTAAAAACATTTTTGTTTTTGTTTTTTATTGTTATAAATTCTATGAAATATTGGCATTTAATTGAATTGTATCCCACTGTGCAACTATAACCACCAACCAACCAAACACCACCGCCACCACTTTTTCTTTCCATTTTTTTCAATTTTTTTGGCAATATTTTCTTACGTTTTCTTTTGTTTTGATATAATAACGGTATGGCTTTTAAGAAAGAAGATATTTTTCAGTTGACCTGATTTAATTTATATTTTTGCATAGCAAAAAAAAAAACAAAAAAACTTTAAAATTCGTTTAAAATATTTCACAATAAACGTAATGAAATTAAAAGTGAATTCAAAAAAAAAAAAAAAAATGATTTATTTATTCGTGTCCGTTTTCGTTTCTTTTGTTTTTGTTTCGGTGTTAATACAAGTGATTAAGCAGAAAATTACTTAAAAATTAGTTCATTGATAAATTTCGATTTCATTCAAAAGAAATTTCAATGTTTTCGGGGTTCTTTTTTTTCGGTTATTATTTAATCGCATGCGCAGCATGCATGCGGGGCGGCCACTTAAATAAAATGATGAAAACAATGGAATTACTCAACAAATTCCTGTGGAATTTTGCATTTTTTCTAGTAAACAAATCAATTTTCCAGAAAATACTTCTCAAACAAGCTTATTTTAACCGGATATATGCTAATTTGTGAAGTCGCCGTGGTCTAGTAGGTAGTGTGCTGGCTTATTAGACGTAAAGCCAGGGTTCGAGTCCCAGGCCAGACATCAAAATAAAAATATTTTTTCGGCGATTTCCTCTCAGCAGATTTCTGGCAAAAACTCTGGGAGTAAATAAAAATTGCCACGAAAAGTTTCTCAAAAATCTGTCGTTCGGAGTCGACTTTAAACTGTAGTTCCCGCCACTTATGTATAAAATTAACACACACAACATAAGTAGTGTGAGAAGCTAGATCAATAATCCTGACTGAAGGGTTGTAATGGTCAATTGTGTATGTATATGCTAATTTAATCGATACAATTTAAATATTTTTGGAGAATGTACCACCATCACAGTAGAATTTGAGTTTTTTTTTTACATAAAACTGATCCAACTGATCTAGTCTACGAAATCTAAATCATTAAGAATGTTCTGAAGATACCAAAACGAATATTGGACTAAGATCCTTAGCTCATGGTAGTGATAACCAGAGCGCAGTGAAAGCAATGGGAGTAGTCATTGTAGCCTAGTAGGTAGTGCGTTGGCTTATTAGACGTGAGGTCTCGCTTCAAATCCCAGGTCAGACATGTCCAGCAAAACGAAATAAACAAATATTTTCTTCGGCGACTTCCTCTCAGCGGATTGCATATGTGCATACATTCATACACACATAATTGGTCATTACAACCCTCCAGTCAGGATTATTGACCTAGTTTCTCACACTACTTATGTTGTGTGCGTTAATTTTATACATAAGTGGCGGGACCTACAGTTTAAAGTCGACTTCGAACGACAGATTTTTGAGAAACTTTTCGTGGCAATTTTTATTTACTCCCAGAGTTTTTGCCAGAAATCTGCAGAGAGGAAATCACCGAAGAAATACTTTTATTTTGTTGTCTGGCCTGAGGCTCAAACCCTGGCTTTACTTCTAATAAGCCAACACACTACTTACTAGACTACGGCGAGTGGCGGGACCTACAGTTTAAAGTCGGGGCTGATTTTTGAGAAGGTTTTCATGGCAATTTTATTTACTCTCAAATTTTTTACTAGAAAAGTCGCCGAAGAAATATTTTCATTTTTTCGCTTTGATGTCTAACCTGAGATTTTAACTCGGGCCTTATGTCTAATAAGCCAACACATTACATACTAGATTACGGCGGCAGTTTGCTTCGCATGGTACCTTTGAACACGTTCCCCGGATCTGCGCTAGCAGTACTGCTTTCCATCTTACTGAAAGTAGCTACATTTGGACTCATCAGACCAGATAACACGTTTCTAATCAAATGGAAAGCAGTACTGCTATCTAAGACCCGGGGAACGTGTTCAAAGATACCATGTGAAGCAAACTGTTAAACATAGTGGCGAAAATATAATGGCTTGGGGATGCTTAATATGATGGCATGTTTTCTATATTTAGTAGATCGTATCATGCGAAAAAAGACTATCTACAGATTCTGCAAGCTTCCATCTTCCGAATTTTATGAACAAATGTGCTTATCCTAAATAAGAAATTGTTTTCCAACGGGATGAAGATCAGAAGCACTCAGCAAAAATTGTAAAGATATGGAGCCAACACAAAGTCCCATTCTCAATCCGATTAAAAATCTTAGGCCATTCGTGAAAATCCGGCTCGGACAATACGAAACAGCCCAAAAAAACATGGTCAAACTTTGGGATCGTATAAATGCGAAATGGAATCGAATTCCAAAGATGTTATTGATCATTTGGTAGAAAGCATCTCAAACCGCGTAAATAAAGCTATTCTTAATAAGGGTCTATGGACCAAATATTGAAATTTGGTTAGTTTCTTGAATTTTCTTGAAACTTAAAGTACAATTGTTGTAAATGGGATTCGTCTTAATTAAAACATTTTGATTCCGTGATTCTGTATCACAAAATAAACAGTTACAAGCAAAACTTCGATTCCTCCTCTTCACCACTTGTTCTGAGTTACTTCCAAAGATACAATGACCAGTAATTATGGTAATTAGATATTAAATCTGACACTCTAATGCAAAGGACAAAAGAGGCTTTGTTCTTGACAGTAAATTTCAACGGATTCTGGACATTTGCAAGTGAAATTGGTATTCGTCTATCAAAGTCAGTAGCACAGACAAAGACTTCATGAGAGTATCGAAAATAAACCAAGATAGACATGCAGGTTTATGACCAAATCGAAGCGGCGTAGATCAGGCCACCTATGAAATGATACACTCTCCAGTATCTACTGTTTCCTATAATTCAAGCTAAACAAAGCGAGAGTGGAAAAACTCATTAATTGACAACTAAACTTAGAATTTTCAATGGAAACTTGAAAAATCTCGTACATAACCTGAAGTATACTTTAACAAGTCTAACAGATTTCTAGCCCAATGTCTTCAGTAACATGTGTATATGAAAGTTAACTGACGGGAAATTTAAGATAAGTTAAAAAAATTTAGGAATTGGAGATGGATCAGCCATAGACTGTAGGCATTAAAAGGACGGAGGGAAACGAACAAGTATAAGAACTAGGACAGTGTAATCTTTCATGGAAAAACTTAAAATTAAGACTGAAAATTATGTAAAAAGCGTGTAGAGAGTTGACATATGCTTTGACGAGAGGCAAATCCAAAAATTAGAATGAGGATCAGGAAAATATTTTGATAAAACAAAATATTTCTTGTCTGCAAACCTTCAATCTATTACAGATAGAAAGTTTTCTGGAATTACCATGAATAATGTGACAGCTTACGTCCTTTTTTGAATTACAAAATTGCAACCGTTTCGTTTGCATTTGAAGTAAGTTTCTTTGTTCTTTTATAGTATCCGCTTGATACTCGATGCTTAAAATAATAAGACTTGCTTGCGGTTTTGTTTAGATCCCAGCTGTTTATTCAATTTTCCTTTTTTTTTTCTTTAAATTTTAATAAAAATTTATTAATTTTAGAAGTATTTGAAAATGATCTTATTTGTTAAGAGGGGAATAATAAATTTAAAGCCATAAATAACATAATAATTCTATTCAATGATTGAATAAATGCCATTTAAATGCCATTTATATTAAGACTTAATTTATATATCTTATCATACGACCGACTATGTGATATATAAACTAAATACATATTTAGTAAACATTTATTACTTCATTTTCAACATTTTTCTTTTTATTTTAATTTTTATTTTTATTTTAAATTTTATTATTTATTTTAATAAAAATTAATACCGATTAATAAAACGTAACTTTTACTGTGAGTCTAGTTTTAATTAAAATGGGTGTGTGTGTTTTTAATAGAAGTTAAACGGAATCAAAATCTGTAACTCTGTAGCTTGTATTTCAAATCAAATATCATTTGATTTGTCTTTGTTTAATAATAAAAAAATAGAAAAACACTCAGAAACACAATTAAAAATAGAAATTCAAATAGAAATGAATTGATTTGAAATTTTCAAAAACAATTTAAGCGGAAAAATTATCATAATCTTGTGATAAAGAGACGGCCAGGCCACTCTTACTTTTTTCCAGCTACTCACACTTACTAACACTTACAGTTTTCAATAACCGAGTTTGAAATTCCATTTCATAATGAATATTTGTTATGCACGATTAATTTATTGAATGACTTTCAGGATAGTTTAACGGATTTTTCTTTTAAAAAATGTTTTTTTTTTATAAAAACCAACACTCAGGGGATGGCCCCTACTCATGCAGTGCATTGTGCAGGTTTAGGAAAATAGGTTATAGGAAGGTGGAAAGAGGGAGTAGTGTTTGTGGACATTTGATTTAAACTTACCAATATTGTAAGTGACGGGAAAACCCTCACTGGAAGATCATTCCACAAGCGAACAGTGCAGGCAAAAAATGAATTCTCTCTGTAATGCATTGTGCGGTTCACTGGACAATCAATCACAAAAGGATGTGCTCTACGAGAAGCTCGAGTACCACGTAAAAATATGTGATTATCGGGAACCAAGCCCCTTATCTCTCGAGAACACCTCCCATTATAGTACCTAGAGAACAATGAAGCATACGCCACATTGCGACGATGCTCCAACGAATCAATAGAGTTGGATACCCTACTATCAGTAATAACCACCTTCGCCCTCACCTGTACGCGGTTCAGAAGCTTCAAAATAGACTTTGATGCACCGGCCCATACATGAGCATTGTACTCCATCCGGGATCGGATAAAGATCCTGTAAATAGTAAGAAGGTCGAATAGAGTGAAGTATTTTCTGCACCGTTTCAAAAAACCAAAGCACTTGAAAGCTTCCTTCGACGTCGAGAATCTGAACAACGAATAAAAATCCCTGAATCCAGTATAAGTTTAGTTTTCTTTAAAGCTTAAGAACTTATAAATTGCAGTACCAAGCATGCTGCCAACAACACTTAGAGTACAAAAACTCCTATACTTATGTGTGTAAAATGGTTCAAGCAATAAACTACACCAACCAAACGTTCCGATAACGTATACTTCATAGAGGCATTCTACAAGGTTAATAGGCTTGAATGACACTGCGTTAGAACAACAACCATCCCGTGAAATTGAACGCATGCCTGCTAGCTATTTAGATAAAATAAGGGATTATTACTTTAGTTTCATACCCTATAAGACTGGCATTTACATAGTTAATGTAACTCTAAAAACTTAGTGGATACGTTGAAGATGCGGCAGTCAAGTAGTTATCTATTGAGTTGACTAGTTAGAGGAAAGCCTGTAATACAATCCTCGGCTTTGACATTTTGAACAAAACGAAATGAAATATGAATAAAAGCTGTAGGAGGAAATAAAATTGCCATGAAAACTGTCTTAAATTTATCGTTCAAACTGGAAGTTCCGACACTTATACGTAAAATTAACTCACATAACATGAGTGGTGTGAGGAAATAGGTTGTAAGCTTGGCTAAAAGCTAGTAATGACCAAATGGACGCATGAGGTAGCAGATTTATAACAATTGTAGAATCTAGAAGGAATTAGTAAATCACCTGTTCTTTTAAGAAAATGTTATTCAATTGGAATGAATAATATTCAATTCATTCAATAGAATGAACCTTACGGTCTGGAGGGACTTCAGGTCTCAAATCAAATATCTTGAAATAAACGAAATATGAGAAAATATTTCTTTTTCTCAGCATTTGCTTCGTAAAAATAAGGGAGGGAGCTTATCATGGCAATTTCATTTACTCTCAGAGTTTTTGCCAGAAATCTGCTAAGAGGAAGTCGTCGAATAAATGTTCTCATATTTTCGTTTTAGTATCTGACCTGGGATTAGAACTCGGGTCTTACGTCTGGCAAACCAACACACTACCTACTAGACTACCTAAAAGAGCAGACTAGAGTAGGTTGTTATTTACAGGTATTGATGCTTACGTATAAAACTAACACATATCGTGGATGATATAAGAAATTACTCCGTAATCCCGACTAAAGTTTCTTGGATACATTTTCCTGAATACCCTACCTTTGCTAAAGAAAAAAATTGTTTTTGTTTTTCTTCTATTTTATTTTAATCTTATCAATTAACCTCAATGAGTTTTAGGAATTTAAATTATTAATTATGAACTCCAATCAACCAACCAACGAACCGTCTAAGGCAACCAATCAGAATGAAAAATATTTTTATCTTTTCTGGGCAAATAAGTAAAAATAAAAAAAAATCAGAAAAAAACAGAAAAAAATGGGTGGCGTTTTGTTTTAGACGGTATTTGGTGGTAATGGTGGTGCACTTAAAAGCGGAAATATTTTTCGTTAGAAAATAAATAAAAAAATCAAATGGTTCAGTTTTTTATTTCATTTTTAATTTCAATTTCATTTCAATTTTTCTTTTTTTTTAATTTTTATTACGATTGGTATTGTGTTTTAAAATTTTCCACTAACGTTTGAATTTTATGCGATTCAATTGAAGACAAATTAATTATAAAATCATTATGAGTGAATGATTTTTAATCAGTTTTAATGTTCGTTTGATTGTTGTTGTTGTTGTTAATTTTTATGATTTAATAATATTGATTTCTTAATCACCAAGAAAATAAAGGACTGGTTTTGGTTATTTGTTAGAAACGTTTACTGATTTGGCAGTAAATAAAAATATTATGGATTATTATTATTGATTGCAATTGATTTTGAGCTCAAAAGACCACAAATAAATAAATTAATTAATTAAACTGCACTTAAAGATATATTTTAAGATACAATTTATTGACATTGAAATGACCGACCGAAAGAAATTAACAGCACAAGTTTAACTACCGCCTTTAAGGCACTCTACACCTAGGCCTTTATTCACATACATTCAGTCAAAATTACAACCTAGTTTCTCGGAGCAGTTGTGTTGCGTGTGTGCTAGTTTTATACATGAGTGGCGTGATCTACAGTTTGAAATCGACACCAAATAACAGATTTTTGAGAAACTTTTCATGGGAGTTTTATTTACTCTCAGAGTTTTTGCCAGAAATATACTGAGAGGCTGTCGTCGCAGAAATATTTTTGCATATTTCGTTTTGCTGCAGATATCTGATCTGGGGTTAGAAGCGTGACCTTACTCTAATAAGCCAACACACTACCTACCAGACTACGGTGATTTAACACCAATCTCTTCTTTATCTCCCCTAATTTGACAGAATATTATTTTCTTAATCTATTAAAGACTACCTAAAAACGAAGGCTAAATGATGCTAGGGTTTCTTATGTGAATCTGTGAGGTTAGGTCGCTCACAATAGACTACTGCCGCTTAATTGCAGAACTTATGGGAATAAAAAGCAATTGATAAGTATAAGTCTCCTCCTCTGTACTGAAAATATTATCCAGTACTTAGTACTCGAGGTTTTGAACTTTTTGTAGAAAGCAGGCATACAAGTTTTCCTAAAGTTCAATATCGTATTGTGCTGGAATCATTGTACATCTCTTTCATAAATTATATGTTAAGTTGTTCTTTTTCTTTCGAATTTTATCGCTTTCCTTTTTCCCCCTTTTCCTTCTCTTTTTTCAATATGAGCACAATGAATTTTGAATGACCAACGGAAGTGTTATTGGAAATCGATGATTCTCGGCACCAGCAGCGTATTAATGAAACTGAAGTAAAGCAAGGAAATTTTTAAAAGATGAGTACAATAATTATTGAAAGCCCCTTGTTCTCTAATAGAACGAAAAGAAATATTAAAAGAAGTCTGGCGATATAATATCCTCTTCTTCGTTGCCTTCTTTCAGGACTTTTTAAGCAGATTCTAGAATAACAGGGTTACCATTTCCAGTTGACTTTATTTAAAAATCAGCATCGCTAGAATAGAGTAATTGAGCTTGTTCTAATTCAATTTAAAAACCTTAAGCACAGATATAATGTGAGAATGTGGAAATACTACTATATTATGGTTTGCGATGTCTTATCAGAGCGTAAAGGTTCAATTAGTAGTGACTTTACCAATAACGCTGTAGTCGTAACATAATCCATAACCGTAAATTTACTATTAGCAGCAATCAGTGCTGCCATGGCTATAAACAGCTGTTTACGTTAATTGCACAAACAAAACAAAAATGTGAATACTTGTAAGTAAATTAAGAAAACAACTGTTTATGGTTATGGCAAAAAACCAAAATTCAATTGGTACATATGGTTATCGTTATGACTATGGCATTATTGTAAGTCCCCTATAATCGAAAGCAGTGATATCCATAAAGTTGGTTAAAGCAGCTGATTTAAATGGTTATGGTTAAGTCACGACTAATTGAACCTTAATGTAGTTCGAATAGTTGGAGTGCAAGAAATAACAGAAAAAATGTTTTAAAATACTGTGAAACGTTATTATAACGATTATATAACTGTTCATTACAGTTTCCTGCCTGACAATGAGCCATCGACTCATCGTTTCATAGGTCCTTCACTTTAAGGATGGTGTTTTTAACGCAAAAACAGCGGATTAAATGATTCTGAAGTATGAAACTTGAATTCCGCTGGATTACAAGCGATTCACTGCAAGAAAATAAAGAAAAAAGGGAATATTCACCCTACGGATATTATAATGTATATTTGGCAAGGCGGATTATTTACAATAACTTTAATTAATACGACTAAGTAGACCACTACGTAAGAAAAGTGAAAGCTATTCTACGACAAAATAATGTTCGAACTTACATTGCTAAGCCAGTTAAAATCTATAAGAAAACATTCAAATGTTTCACCCACCAAATTTCCTAGATGTTGTAGCTACCAATTATTATTTGATCCGTCCGAAAGAACATAGTGCGGCTGATGATTAATGCATCGGAAAACGTCTTCACGGTAACAGTACTTAAGGTCCACCGAAAAAATTGAGAAACAATCGAGAAAAATTATAGCCAGCGTTGGACCAATACCTGAAATGACTCGTTTTTAAACCGTAAAGTTACAGTTTTGTTAAAGAAAATATTTGAATAACAGTCGTACTCCCAAGAATATATATAGTATGGCATTTATAAAAGCGGTGTATTTCCACGAATCTCAATAAGCGTAACATGGCACCACAACCTTAAATTGCACATCCCGCATTCACAGATGCTAACCTTAGTTATCGTATTAAAAATTTCGTACTATTTTTACTATCATTTATGTGTAACCTTTCTCTCAGCATTTATTTATAAACGAAATTGGCAACAAAACTGCTTTAAAATGCTTTAAGCAACACACATCGTAAAGTCTCTCTTCGAATTGATACAAAAAAAAAAAAGACTAGTTTCTTGTGTTAAAAGACACCACAACATCATTCGTTTCAATTTATTTTTAACATTTATTTTTTTAAAATTTCACAAGCAAATATTAATAATTAAGCAAAAACAACAACATTAACAGACACACTTTACGTTGCTTTTAGTCAATAAATTTCGAGTGTAAAAATAAACACAAAAACAAAAACAAGCAGGCATACATCAACAATTAAAAGGTAAATAAATAAGAACAAGAAGGAGAATATTTTAGAAGAGAAGAGCGAGTTTTTCAAAACTGGCCTGTACTTATCACTGATCATATCAAGGGCTTAAGTGGAAAAGCAACACAAATGAAATGAAAAAAGGAGTGAAAACCCTTTAAAAGAAATACCGCTGCTCTCAGAAGTATTATCGTCGCAAAAGGAACGAGCATTGAAAGAAAAAAAAAACGAAAATAAATACTCGCACAAGCGATCGTTAAATCACTTCAAATTGTAGAAAATGTCGGGTATTTCTAGAGGAGGTTTACCTTGAAATAAGTTCCTAGACACTGAGACGTGAATTGTAATACACAGAGGTTGGCATTGTTCTACAGAGAAGCTCTTGAATGGTTCCACATACATACATACATAATTGGTCATTCTCACACTACTTATGCTGTGTGTGTTAATTTTATACACAAATAGCGGGACCTACAGTTTTTAAAGTCGACTCCGAACGAAAAATTTTTGAGAAACTTTTCATGGCAATTTTATTTACTCTCAGAGTTTTTGCCAGAAATCTGCTCTGGGACTCGAACCCTGTCTTTACGTCTAATAACTCAGCACACTACCTACTAGACCATGGTTCCACATAAATTTTATTAATTTGCCATAGAAAAATGGGAGACTAGACAGCTTTGCCTCCATCTTGGGGACCTTATAGCAGTTATAACAGTACATTGAGTTCTGTGTGCACACACCCGTAGACTGGGAATACCTTTTAACGACTACTGCAGAGCCTTTAACTATAAGAAAGAAGAGGACACCACAGAACATTTTCTCCATATTTGTCCGGCGCTGAAGCTGTTAGGCATCTAAAATTTGTAGACAGAAAGTGTGTAGTCAAAGGCAACTTGAATGAAATGCGCACCCTCAGAAAACACTCGAGATAGCTGAAGGATGCCATTCTGGAGTATAATTATCTGACGGAACACGTAATATTGGTGTTACAACGAGGTCAGAAAAGGCCCAAGTAAGCTATAGTCATTGATATGATTGCATTATTACCCCATTACCCAGCTAGTATCTAAAATGTGACCTACTTTTCGAGCCTTACGATATGATTAGAGGTCGTCATAATCAACCTACTGTGCAGACTATTGACAAGATCATAAAGAAGTTTTAAAATACTGGAAATTCTACAGATGTAGTCAGTTCTGTGCATCACCCACAAGTACTGGCATTCTAGCAAAATTAGACCGATTTGGATTCTCATCTCTATTTAAATAAAGTTTCTTATGTCGTCTCCTATAGCCATTCACACAACTATAGATTCGGAAGCTAGGACAATAGACCTTTGGTGGTGATTTTTTGTATAAAATTTTTATTAACGTTGGAGTTAGTCAACAAACAAATTTGTGGCGTATTGTGCTCAGAGAAGGTCATTTCTTGATCATCACAATCCTTCAGTTAGGATTGCGATCTAACTAGCTCATACCACTTCTGTGTATATTAATTTCATATTTGTGTGGCAATATTTGATTGGCCAGTTTTTATTAGCAACTTGCTGAAGAGGAAGTCGCCTAGAACATATTTGCTCTTATGTTTGTTTGAGATGTCCGACGTGGGTTTTGAACCATAGCCTCTCGTCTAATTAGCCAGCACATTACTTACTAGACTAACGTCGACTAGTAGAGCCATTACCATCAATTCAGGTTAAAAACTAGGCGGTGATGGGTTTCAAATGACATGTAAAATAATCAATTTTTCCATGTTTTGGTTAAAGACGCCGTAGTCTAGTAGGCTGATTAGACGAGAGGCCACAGTTCAAGCCCCTAGTCTGACCTAAGAAGAAATAAAATTTGCCATGGAAAGTTTCCTAGAACTCTGTCATTCGGAGTCGTCTTTAGAGTATATAATAATGGGTGATTTTTTAAAACCTATAGGAAAATTTTTCAAAAAAAAAAAAAATTTATGAAATCTTTATTTAAAACGATAGTACGGTCCATATAATTTAATGTTTAAAGATTATTTCATGCAAATGTTGACCGCGACTGCGCCTCAAATCGTCCTCCCGCTTAGTCCAATTTTATTATTCTCTTTCCAACATTTCGACCGGTACCTCACGAATAAATACTTCAATGTTGTGTTCCAATGCGTCAATTGAAACGGGCTTGCCTCTATAGACATGAGGTTTAACAAAGCCCCACAAAAAATATGTAAAGGCCTTAAATCGCACGATCTAGGCGGCCAATTGACCGATCCCGAACGAACAATAAAATGTTCACCGCACTCACTTCTCAATAAGTCCATCATAACGCGTGCTGTGTGGCATGTGGCACCATCTTGTTGAAACCACATGGATATCATCTCACGGTAGCGCTCACTGTCCACAGTTACGTTATGATTCGCAGCATCTTGACCTGTGACCTTTTCTGGATGCATTGGTAGCTTTTGCAAAGCTTCTGGCTGATCTTCACTCCAAAATCAGCAATTCTGCTTATTTACATATCCATTGAGTCAAAAATGAACTTCGTCGCTAAACACAATTTTTCGAAGAAGCATATCTTTGGCCAACTTTCCAAGAGCCCATTCACCAAAAATTCTGCGTTGCGATAGATCGTTCGACTTCAATTCTTGTACCAGCTGTATTTTGAAAGGCTTCACACTTAAATCCTTCCGAAAATTTTCCACGTTGTTGAGTCACAGAGGCGAATGAATCGATAATTGATGATCATCATTAACACTGGCTGATACAGCTGCGATATTTTCTTCAGCTTGCAGTCTACATGAGCGTGTTGGTGTTTTAACGTCCAACAACGTAAATTTGGTGCGAAATTTAGTCACAATAGCCCGAATAGCCGCTTCAGTGGGTCGATTAACACATACATAATTGGCCATTACAACCCTTCAGTCAGGATTACGACCTAGCTTCTCACACCACTTATGTTGTGTGCGTTAATTTTATACATGAGTGGTGGGACCTACAGTTTAAAGTCGACTCCGAACGACAGATTTTTTGAGAAGCTTTTCATGGCAATTTTTACTCTCAGAGTCTTTGCCAGAAATCTGCTGAGAGGAAGTCGCCGAAGAAATATTTTTCGATTTTTGATGTCTGACCTGGGATACGAACCCAGGCCTTTTGTCTAATAAGCCAACACACTACCCATTAGACCACGGCGACTTCATGGGTCGATTAAACAGACCATAAAATGGAAAAAGCGCGCGGTGAACTTTATTAAGAGAGCCCGCATTTTGACAATAAAATTCAATGATTTGCAAGCGTTAAATTGGTTAAATTATAGACCAAACTGAACATGTTTGACGGTGTAACAAAACACGAAACGTGCGTGAGCTGTTTCAAGCAATGTTGCCAAAAATATAATCGCTAAAAATCACCCTTTATAAAGTATAAAATGAGACTAACTGAAGGGTTCTAATGACCAATTTCTTTACGTATGTAATGGCAAGGTCCAACCATTCTTAAGTAATCATAGTCTTACGTGTGTTTCATTTAGTTTTACTTTTGCAATCAAACAATGCAATAGCCCTTTGCGTACTTGTATTATTCCTCTCCAAGAGCATATTTCTCACTTGTTTACTCATTTCAGTTTCTTCTCTGAGAGCATCCTTTTTTACTAAGAGAAAATAAAACCAAGAATTTAAAATGCAAGTGATAACGGCAACACATTAATAACAAGAGCAACCAACATAATAACAAATCGTCGTTTAATGCACATACATTTGCATTCAGCTGGTGTGGTATGTTGTGTTTAAGAGTGTTGATGTTAAGGAAGAGTTTAAGTATGGCTCCGACAGACGGACAATTTTACTCTTTTCTTTGGTTTTATTCCTTTAAGTTGTTGTTGTTGTTGCTGGTTGTTAATCGTACACTTTATTGATTTTGGCATGTTTTTTTTCGGTTTTTTTGGTGTTCGTTTATATTTACCGTCGGCATATTATGAGTTGTTCAAAGTACCACACACAGGTATTTAAAAGCACATAAAAACACTACTTTAAAGCCAATGTATGTGGACTTAACAGTGGTTTGGAACAACAAAAAATACTTTTTTTTTGCGTTCAGTACAGTATTCCCTCGATTTACGTCGTCTCGATTTACGTTGTTTCGATTAACGTCGTCAAAAATTTTGTTCCCTTAAAATTCGATTGTCGTCGTTATGCGATTTACGTCGCCTTATGTTGTTTATAAACACAATCAGGGGATTTCCCTTTTAAAAGAAATTCAATAGATAGAATAAAAATTCAATTATTTTAGTATTTCTTTAGTAAAATGACAGTATGAGTTCTTCGAAATTCGTTTAACGTTGTTTCGATTTACGTCGCCTTTTTCCGGAATATTCTACAACGTAAGTTGAGGGAATACTGTATTTATTTCAATTTAATAAATAATAATAAAACGAGGGATTGTTATGGCAAAAAAAAAAATGCAAATATGTTGGAAATTGCAATACTTTTAACCACTTTGTTGGCTTTATTTTTTCATTTAATTTAAGCATACTAGACCACTGTGCAAAGAAGTTCTTTCACCGCTTGTAATGTTTAGTTAATGATTCGAAAAAGTATTTTGACCATGCCTGTAACCAATTCATGTTGATTTTTTTTATTGTTATTGTTGTCTTGAGATTGTTTCATGTTTTTCTGTTACAAATCATCACTCGTTGCGTTACTATCATCATCGTTCATCGCCCATTTATCTCATCAATTAAACTTTTTTTGGTTGTTATTCCCCCTCATTTGTATTTGTAAGAAAAAAAAAGGTGTTAATTTCGAAATGATGATACAATTTTAGGTTTATGGCATGACTCTTGAAAGGGTCTTGATGAACTCAAAAGCAAAAAAATCGTTAAAGAAATTGAAAGTGTTGTTTATTTAAGAAATCAAAGGCCAGAAATATATTCAAACAAACAAATGAAAAGATAAAAATGGGATTTTTATCATAATATATTGTGATTACAAATGAAATCCTTTAAGAGTTTTAAATTGTAAATTCTAAAACCTAGTGTATGTTAAATTTATTAAAAATATAGAATGGATTAATCGATCTAAAAGACTGTTTTTGCCAGAAGACTGTTGACTGGACATCACCGAAAACAATATTTGTTTTCATGTTTCAGTTTTTTCGAGCTATCTAAGCTGGATTTTGACCCATAGGCTATAGTCTAATAAGTTAAAGCACTACCTATTAGACTACAAAGACATTTTGGATTGACAGATTTTGAATAGCTATCAAATTATATTTTCTTTTACCGATTTTTTGTATAATTTAGGCTGCCTATTGAATTCTTAAAATCTCTTCACTTTAAAATCGAAATTAACGTATATTTTCTCTTTTTCTTTTCATATATATTTCTTGTATTTGTATTCGTATGTATATTGACATGTTTTGTTGTACTTCCTGTCATTATCTCTATTGTAAAATCATAAAATATCATAAAAAATAACACTTTACAAGTTGTTCCTTAGCAAGAAAACCCAAGCAACACATTATTTTTCGAAGAGTAAGAAAATTTTTTTTAATGAATTTTTATTTACACATTAACTGGCCGAAATAACAACACGAAGAAAACACAAAACAGAGCTGTACAAACTTGTAAGCATAAAAGAAAACTCAAAAAAATTATTCAAACACAAATATTTACATAACTGGTTCAGTTAGGATTACGACCTAGGTTCTCTTGCTACTTTTGTTGTGTGTTTTAATTTTATTCATAAGTGGCGGGACCCGCAATTTCATTTATTTTCAGAGTTATTGCCTGAAATCTGCAGAGAAAAAGTCGGCGAAGTTTTTTTTTTTCATACACCCTACCTACTAGACTACGGCGACTTCATTAAATTAAAATTTCATGCATGACACTCCACGCACCTAAGAAAGTTGGGCGGTCAGGCAAAGGCCACAGAGATCAGCAATAAGTATTCAAAAGGATGAGTAGATTCGAGTCATACTTATAGTTTTAGCTACTTATACGCATTCATACAGATTTTAATATAATACTCATATTACTCATACTTTAAGTTTGGAAGTACTCATTGTATTCATACTTAACAATACGTATGATGTTATTCAAAGTCGCCGTGGTCTAGTGGGTAGTGTATTGACTTATTAGACAAAAGGCCCGGGTTCGAATCCCAGGTCAGACATCAAAACGAAAAATATTTCTTCGGCGACTTCCTTTCAGCAGATTTCTGGCAAAGACTCTTAGAGTAAAAATTGCCATGAAAAGCTTCTCAAAAATCTGTCGCTCGGAGTCGATTTTAAACTGTAGGTCCCGCCACTCTTGCATGAAATTAACACAGAAGCTAGGTCGTAATCCTGACTGAAGGGTTGTAATGGCCAATTATGTATGTATGTTTGTATGTATGATGTTATTGACTACGACTCATCTCTACTTAACATTTACACGAAACACAAAAAAAGTATGATTCGCGTACGAACTCTACTATACTCACAAGAAGATTGTGTGGATGACTTGCTTGTTGTCTTTGTCTTTCCTTTCTTCTTTGTTTGTATATGCAACAACAACAAAGGCTGTAAATTTGATAAATGATTCGAATCACTTATAAGTATTATAAATATTTTTCTAAATATATGAATCAGAATAAGTAGGCATATGAAGCAAACATATTTCGAATGTTGTAAGATTACTTTATTACTTTATTGCTATTTACTTTATTACTATTTTTACTTTAATTTACATTTTATCAAATATTTTCTTAACTATCATTTATTATGTAATCTACTTTATTTTAATAATTATCAACTATTTTCCTAATTACTCATTATCTCTTTTTACTCCTTTCTATCAAATTATCAAATATTCTTCTTAGTGTTAATCCCGTTAGATATAATAAGTATAAATAGGCTTTCGTTTTTAAGAATTAGTTGATTAAGAAAACAATTGTTGAAAGAACAACATTAAATAAATATTGCTTTAAAGAAAAAAAGATCATTCTTTTACTCAAGGATGTTCAAATATTAAAGAACTTCTTCAAGAAAAGTTTAAAGAAATGAACAGTAAGTAAATTCATATTAAACACATTTAAATTTTATTAAATATATTACTTTTCATTAATAAGACGTTTATATGTGTTAGTGTTTTCAAATAACAACATTTTTTGATCAGGTAAATGTGATAAAGACTTTATTAAAAGGGCGCTTACAAAAGACACTCACAGATGTTATTTCAACCACTGTACGCATGGAAGTTAAAGGGAGTGCATGGAAAAAGCCGGCTAAAAGATTTCCAAGCTTTCTTTCAAGCCTTAACAGGTAAGCAATACATTAAAAAGAAATGTATTCTTCTAATTACATATATTTTAAATAGATGCTTGTCGATCGATTGGGTCTGATGATACAGAAAAAGACATCAGAAATGCGTTGAAAATATTCAAAAAACGCCACATTCACGCAGAATGTATTAAAAATAAAAGAAAAAATTAATTTAGAATATATTTGAATTTAATTATAAGTAAATGAAGTTATTAATTGTTTTGTTTTTCATAAGTATATACATATACATTTATAGTTAAAGTTGGATTATAATTATTTTAAATGAAGTTCCTAATTGTTTTGTTTTTTATAACTATCGAGTGTATGTTGTTCGTTTTATAATAAAGAAATAAACACCTTAAAAAATTAAAATGTTTTTAAATTGTTTTTGTTGATTTTTACATTTTTTTCCCTTTAATTTTATACAGTTACACATACTTAAGTTTTGATTGCTACTAAACAACTATTTATAAAGTTTTCAGGTCCTTACTAACTTTAACAAAATATAACTATTTAAAACAAAGTATCAAGTCTACTACTATGACACCACCAGTAACATAGTAGAGAGGTACAGTTAGTTAGGCTGTACTTTCTCCTATAGAGTGTAGGTGTGTATGTGTGTATTGGTGTTAGTATTTATGAACTAATTAAGCCTTAATAGTTAAATATTTATTGTTGTTAAGTGGCGCTAAACATCAAAGAGAATTTTTATTTTCACACACACACACTCAAGCACTCATTTGAACAACAGAACAGAAAACAATAAGTCATTATAAGAAACAACAACAGCAACAACAAAAGGAAAGAAATAATAATTTTAAGAATAACAGTAACAGCAATATGTAATACACCTTAAATAGAGGGTGAGAGAGTAAGAGTAAGAGAATGCTCTCTTTCTTTAGTTTATTTTTTAATATTTTTTGGCATTACTGACTGGGTAATGTATTATCGTAGACATTACGTCTCTATTTGTTGTTTGTTTTGGTATTTATTTATTATTGAGTTTAACATTGACATACAATTACTTCCCATTACACTCATTAACGCTGTATAACAGCCATGCATAAACAACCTTAGGCGCTTGCATTATAAATGAAAATTTTATTAAATTAAGTATTAGAATTCCTAGGTATTGTGTTGCTTATCTTTAAAGAAACAATTTTTTTTCTATTCCAAGTTCCCACGCGTGCTATCTTTTCATTTTCATGGTTTTTCCTCGTTTTTATTTGTTGTTGTTTTAATGTAACACTTGTAATTGTGTTGTTTTCTAAGAAATTATGCTTGAGATATTGAATTTCATAATTTTATGATTTTCTTCAAATTTTTTTTTTATTTTTTTTTTAGAAATTTTCTTTAAATAAATATTGATTTTAAGTTGATTGTTTTCTTTTTTATAATTTTACAATTATTTTGAGATTTGTAAACACAAATAAATTGAATTTTTTTTTATTAAAAAGCCAAGACTGGAATAGAAATTCTAAGAATTTATAAACAAATCAGGCCAGTTTATAACCAAAAAAAAAATAATGAAAACAGATAAGATTTGTATTTAAAACTTGAATAAATTTCTTAAGAATTTTAAAGTTTTACCAGGCGGATTTATTTGACTTCAAATCAATTAGGAAAATAAAAAAAAAAAATTAATAATTTTTTGATAATTAATATCACTTTAATCAACAAAATAAAAAGAAAACAAAAAATAATTTTTAAAATGTTCTAAGAAATATCATTAATAAAGGCTGTGCTTAAAGAATTAAAATTTTTTCATTAATCTTTTTCGTATTATTCATAGTTTGCAGCTGTTATTTGTGATTATGAAGTCGCCGTAGTCTAGTAGGTAGTATGTTGATTTATTAGACATGAGGCCACCGTTCAAACCGCGGGTCAAACATACTCAAAAGCATCGTAATATAAAGAAAATATTTCTTCGGACACATCTCCTCTTAACAAATTTCTGGGAAAACCCGGAGAGTAAAATAAAATTGCCATGAAAAGTTTCTCGAAAATCTGTCGTTCGGAATTGACCTGGATTGAAAAGTCCCTGCAGATCTACATAATCTTGATAGAAGTACACTCATCTTGCTTATTATCCCCGAGCGTTGTATACTGGATACTTAAGCAATACGAGTAACGCGCTGCAGAAGTTGCAGAAACCGAATATGAAGAAAGATCTTTTCAACTACTGGGTGCATTGGCTAATTCAGCTGCCATATTATGGGCACCAAACGTTTTTAGCATTTTAACGCTTTCACTTTGATTCAAAACCAAATCAACAAAACGAAAAAATCTTTCAAATTCAAATGAACACATTTAAAGAAAAATATCAGTCCTAGCGTGCTTAGGCAACACTCTTGTTTCAAACCAGGTTTTCCTATTTACCTGACTACGATAGTGTGGTTCAAAGCAAGTTAATGAAACAAATTGTCTACCGCAGAGATTCTCTTTACATATTTTCATACATTTTTTGTAGCATTCTCATATGAGTTAAAGGTCATAGGAATATAGCCGGAAATGCTGTAGCCAATGAACTTGTTAAAGCAGGCACACTTCTACCAAATACCCATCCGGAAGTAGCTAAACCTCTTTCGTCCGTTTTACTATACATCAGACAAAGCTATCTATTGAGGCTGTGTTAAGGAGAAATCTTTTGCAAAACTATACACAATGCCTGGCTTAAACCAGAATGCCCTGTATTACCTGAACCCTTCAACAACGTGCTGGATGAACTCATATGCGAAGTCAGAAGTTATAGAGAAGGGGAATTATGTACATGAAGAGCTGTACATACACACATAATTGGTCATTACAGTACTTTAGTCAGGATTACAACCTAGCTTCTCACATCACTCATGGTGTATATGATAATTTTATGCTTGAATGGCCGAACATACAGTTTAAGTCGATACTGAACGACTGTATTCTGAGTAAGTTTTTGAAAAAAGTTCGCTGAGAGGAAATAGCGGTTTCGTTTTGTTCGAGATGTCGAAGACAGGACTTGAACCAACAAGGTAGTTGGTTTTGCACTTTTCTATCTTAAAAGCAATAAATCCTATAAGATTGGAGAAGAGATGTTAATAAGGCGCATGTTGAAGCATTAGAAAGTAGGCGTAATCTAGATTAGGAGTTCGAGATGTAATTTTACATCAGCCTTTCCTGCCTTCCGATGATATAGGTTTTTAAGTATAAAAACATTTTAACAGAAAAACAGAATTAAATCTTAAATCACTGAGTATACAAATTTTCTTGGTATTCTTTGTTTTATAAAATTACATACGAAAAAGAATTTATAATTTCATAATTTGGCCCCAAGTAAAAGATTAAAATTTTTATTGTCATTCGTGATTTTTATAGCCTCTATAACATTTATTTTTTTATTAAAGAAATAATTTTTTAAAAAAATTTTTTTTTGCTAAAATATCTTCCCCTTACCCCCCTCAATCGGCAATATTTTTACTTGACTTTGGAAATCAATTGATTTTTATTTTTTCGTTTGAAGAAACAAAAAAAAAAGAACAAATAAACTTTTAAAGAATGTTATAAAAATGGTATACAATAACCATAATCTTTTTAAAATTTTTTAGTTTTTTTATTTATTTTTTGTGCTATAATTTCATTAATTCTTATCAGTCAGCCGGTTATTTCTCATACAACAAACTTTTTTCAACATTTTTTTTTCAATTTTTAAGTCTCATGAGGCTTTCTATGAATCATTTTAAGTTTATAGATTTCATACTGTGCCACATGTACAGTTGCGAACAAATTAATAGCATTAATATTGTTTAAAAAGAAATGATTTGAAATGACTTAAGGAATCTATGCGCGAGAATGATTGGCAGTCGGTAAAATAATGAAGTTAACAGGCCCAGACTTCTATTTCCCTCTCTATCTATCTCTCTATAGAGAGAGAGATTTTACTTTGCCTTCGTTTCAGTTTCAATAATTATTCTTTTTTTTTCAGTTAAACTAAGTCCTTGAGACATGCCTAAGCGAAAACATTTTTGTCTACTGTATTAGGTAACCAAGCTCAGACAACATCAGCAGCTTAGGAATAATAGTAGAACAGTCTTTCTCTTTTATAGACGTTCAGACGATCTTACACTTTGGCTTAGAAAAGCTATGGCCGAAAACCCGATATCTCTTCCCTCAATGCGATGGATCGGATGTCTTCAGAGAACAGACGGAATGCAACAATTATGATTAATGCCG
Source organism: Sarcophaga peregrina (assembly GCA_014635995.1). Taxonomy (NCBI): domain Eukaryota; kingdom Metazoa; phylum Arthropoda; class Insecta; order Diptera; family Sarcophagidae; genus Sarcophaga; species Sarcophaga peregrina. The sequence goes on along the minus strand of CM025792.1, from coordinate 53,960,761 downwards.
GTGTACAAGAAAGCTGTCTGCTGTCATCCACTCTCTTTTACTTTTATACACGGCATAATTGTATAGGGCATCAGCAAGAGATTAATAGGTAGACTCTACAGACGATATACTTGTCCGCACCTACACATTTCCAGATATGCAGGGTGGTCGCCGTGGTCTGGTAGGTAGTGTGCTGGCTTATTAGATGCAAAGCCAAGGTTCGACTCCCAGGCCAGACATCAAAATAAAAAATTCAAAATGTATTTTTCGGTGACTTCCTTTCAGCAGATTTCTGGCGTTCGGAGTCGACTTTTAAACTGTAGGTCCCGCCACTTATGCATAAAATTAACACACACAACATAAGTAGTGTGAGAAACTGCGGGCTTCTTGGGGACGATTGCTGTAGACTGTCTAATGGCGAAGGTATGGTCACCTAGCAGCAACTTTTCCTAAAAACCTGCACAATGCATAAGTAGGGGCCATCCCCTGAGTGCTGGTTTTATATAAAAAAAAAAATCAAGTACAATTAATACCGTACTGAGCTCGATTAAAATTTACATTGCAAACGCGCCAAATACTGCACTCCATCGCATAATAAATGGGGTCGTCAAAGGATTTGACTCATTTAGCAGTTTGAATAGTATGCACGGCAAGTTATGAGGATGAAAGAAGTGGCATATCAAGCTGTATCAACAAAGTTCAGTCAGCATTCGGACAATTACGAGAAATTTGAAGAACTTATTCGATTAAAACCAAACGGAATATATTCACCTGTAACGAAATGTCAACTCTTCATGGAAAGCAGCAATACGAGAATTTCAAGTATTAATACATAATTGACCATTACAACCTTTCAGTCAGGATTACATTTTAGCTTCTCACACCATTTATATTGTGTGTGCGTTAATTTTATAAAAGAGTGGCAGGACGCACAGTTTAAAGTCGACTCTGAAAGACAAGTTTTTGAGAAACTTTTTGATGGCCGTTTTTATTACTCGCAGAGTTTTTGGCAGAAATCTGCTTAGCGGAAGTCCATCGAAGAAATATTCAATTTAATCGGGGGTTTGAACCGTGATCTTACACGTCTAATAAGACAACGAACTGCCTACTAGACTCAGGAGATTTCTGGCCGTATGAAGTAACAATGATGGTTTGATTTTCGGAAGATTATTGATTGGAAATCGCATGATTGTAGACGACAATACAGTCTTTCACGGACCTTAAAACCTAAATTGAAATAAATTGAATTCTTTTAAATGCAATTTTTACAGTAACTACAGTTGTGGGAAGCCATTCTTGTTAATGTTATTATCTGTAAAGGCTTAGCAGGCTTCTAAACGGATTAGATGAGGTGGTAATAATTAGTTTTTTAATTTTGTAAAAATCTTATTTTTTTTCATTGGCACATGTCACGAATATTTTTCATATTTAAAAAAAATTACACAAAAAACCAAATTATAAAAAAATGTTCCTCTACTAATGCTATAATTTTGTTAGCCACTGTATAAAATTTTTTTTTTTTTTGACAATTTAAAATTTATTTTATTTAAAAAAACAAAAAAAAAAGAAGAAAATGTTTAACAAATATTTGTTTTACATTTGTTTTCTTCTTTTTTCGAAATTTTATTTTTTTATGGCATTTTAAAATCACTGACAAAATGATCATAATTTTGCGTTTTTTTTTTCATGAAAAAAATTCAATAATAATCTCTTGAAAATTCAACTCCGTTTGTCATTTTTCTTTGCGCATAATTCGCCTGATTATTATTCAAAATTATCGCATAAAATCATTAAAAACTTCCATTTAACATAAAAAAAATTTTTTTTTTATCTGAAATTCATATAAAAAAGTCTCATCTGCATAAATACGAAAAAATAAACTATTTGAGAAGACAATTAATTTTAATTTTTTTAATATTTATAATTAAAGGAACTCATTTTAGTACTAAATATCAGCAAAGAGTTCCTATAAAGAACTTTTAACAGAAATATCAAAGAGATTTCAATAAAATGTTCCGCTATTGAAAAGGACAAGGAAAGAATGAAGCTGAGCATGACAGGAATAAAGAGATAGAAAGATGAAAAATACCTAGAATCAAAGGATTACATGGACTAGGATAGATGCACTATGTATTCTACATACTGCCATCATAATTCCACAATCCATCGGAGAAGACATTTCATACCAGTTCCTTATAGATATTAAAACTTTTAAGACATGCTCTACAAACAATATTTAAACATCCATAGTGTTTTCGTTTCTGGTTAAAAGTGTTACATTTCTTTTACCTTTTGCCCTTAAATTACCCTGAAAGTAAGTACAGTTTAAATAACTCATACCATCAAATGCATTTGTTTATGTACATTTTACAGAAAAAACAAACTAAAAAAATTAAATTTTGCTTCTATGTATTGAATTATTTAAAGAGGGAATCCCCCTGATTTTGTATATAAATGAGAGAGAGACAACGTAAATCGAATAACGAAGTAAATCAAAATTGAAGGTATTAAAATTTTTGACGACGTTAAACGAAATGACGTAAATCGAAATGACGTAAATCGATACAATGTAAATCGAGTTGACGTAAATCGAGGGCATACTGTATTTCTAAAAAACAGCTGTTAAGTACAGGGTTGCAATATTGTGTTTGTGTCTGACAAAAAAAAAATGTTACACCTTTGGAGGGTAATTGTAAAATTTTAATATTGTTGCCGTCTAACTGGGCAACACCTCTTAACAGATACGAAAACGCTATTTAGGTGGTAGTTGCATACATTAGACAGCTACTCCAAAATTAGTCAATCATATACAGAAAACTCAACAAATTACGAACACTTTGTCTATCGATATACAATAGCTTTGATACCCTACCCTACTCATAGCGCACAGTTCCACCTCTTCGCTGTTAACGAGTAATTTTTTTCAGTTTGCTAGAAGCAAATAATCCAATGAAGCAAACTTTAATTCATTCACTTAATGGGTATAAAGTTACCGATGGTTAGTAGATACTCGTATTGTGTTAAATTATTAGACCAGAGACCGTACTTCAAACCTTAAGTCAGACGTCTTGAACAAAATTAAAAAAAAAAATACTTCTTTAGGCAACTTCCTCTCAGCAGTCATCAGGCAAAAACTCTGATAGAAGAGGGTCCTCAAAAATCCGTTGTTTAGAGTCGACAAAAATAGCCATTAAACTGTCTGCATTAAACTGTGGAATTGAACCTTCTGTAAAAAATATTCTCCCAATTTTTATCATAGATATCAAGTGGCATGGTGTAGTGGTTGAAGAAGCCCTAGTACAAAAGTGAAAAAATTCAGGAATTTGTTATCATAATCATAAAATGAATAAAGCTCTCCTTTAAATAATAAACACCATAATAGAAAGGTCCCTTAACATAATTTAAAAAAGCGAAGGCAAAATTCCTAGGATCTGCTATAATGGAGCAATTACCTGATTAACTTGCAAAATTTGATCAATGAAACTGAAAGGCAACCAACAAGTAGGGAAAGTGTGTTCAAAAAACTTTCCTTCTTTCTTTTCGATTTCATTTGATTTCTTGCTTATGTTTTTAAAATATATTCATCATTCATAGGCTAACATGGCAGTCATAGTTTTTATCAAAACTTATCTCAACGTGACTCATTTTCGATTTCCGTAATCCATTAAAAATTTTCAAATAATTTTGGAAAATTTGGTGGGGTTTATATGGGCTGGTCAAGGTAATGTTTTACTTTCGATTATGAAAACCTTTAAATAAGTTTCGGAACACAAAGAGCCCTAATAGACTGTAACTTTTGGGAGGTGGAAAGTTGTTTATTTTTTTCCGGAAATCAGTCAAAATTCCTTTGGGTATATATTTTCAAATTCTCTCTAATTTATAACTACAAAACGCAAAGATTTTTTTTTTTAGATTTGAAAATTCTATTTTGAACTATAAGATTTGAATCGATCAAGCAATATAAACTACAAATCGGTCTATTTAGCGCCGATCAGCTGAAGATTATTGATGCTTTTTTTCAGTTGAATATTATAATATCGGGTGATTTCTCTAGCTATTATCTTTTTGGCAACACTGGTTTAACCAGCTCATGTACGTTTCGTGTTTTGTTTCACTGTCAAACATCTTCAGTTTGGTTTATAATTTAATCATGAATCGTCTAACAAACGAACATCGCTTGAAAATTATTGAATTTTATGATCAAAATGCGTGCTCTGTTAAAAAAGTTCTTTGCGCGCTTCTTCCATTTTATGGACAGTTTAATCGACCCATTGAAACGGCTATTTGAGCTATTGGGACTAAATTTCGCACCAAATTTACATTGTTGGGCATTAAACCATCAAGAGGATTGCGTAAAATGCGAAGTGAAGAAAATATCGCAGCAATATCGACCAGTAAATATTGCGGAAGGATTTAAGTGTGAAGCCTTTCAAAAGACTTGCATGACCTGTGGTTTCAATAAGACGGTGTCTCATGCCACACAGCACGCTCAACAATGGACTTATTGAGAGGCGAGTTCGGTGAACATTTTTCGTTCGGGACCGGTCAATTGGGCTTCTAGATTGTGCGATTTAACGCCTCTAGACTATTTTTTGAAGGACTATGTTAAAGCTCATGTTTTCATAGACAAGCCCGCTTCAATTGATGCATTGGAAGATAACATTGAACCGGCCGAAATGTTGGAAAGAATATGCCAAAATTGGACTAAGCGGATGGACATTTACATGAAATAATCTTCGAACATTAAGATATGTAGACCTTACATACATGCATAATTGGTCATTACAAGCCTTCAGTCAGGATTATTGACCTAGTTTCTTACACTACTTATGATGTGTGTGTTAATTTTATACATAAGTGGCGGGACCTATAGTTTAAAGTCGACTCCGAACGACAGATTTTTGAGAAACTTTTCATGGCAATTTTATTTACTCTCAGAATTTTTGCCAGAAATCTACTGAGAAGAAATCGCCGAAAAACTCCTTTTTGTATTTTATTTTGGCTTTTACGTCTAATGAGCCAGTACACTACCTACTAGACCACTTCGACCTGTGAACCGTACTATCGATTCAAATAAAGATTTCATGCAATTTTCTGAATTTTATGTTTTTATTTGAAAAAATTTCCTATAGCTCTTAAAAAATCACCCATTACAATTGAATAGTAGGTAGTGGTGGTTTATTAGGCATGAGATCGCGGCTCAAACCCAAGGTCAGACATCTCAAAAAAAAAACTGCCTCTTAGCTCATTTCTGTCAAAAAAAAAAGCCTGAGTTCGAAGTTGACTTTAAACTGTAAGTGGTGTGGGTGGAGGGTAGGTCGTAATTCTGACCGAAAGGTTGTAATCGCCAATTGTATATGTAAACATAACATTACGGTAAGTGCACTAATCAATCAAAGTTAGATATCGTAAAGCCATTTAAAAGCATTTTCATTCTCTTACTTGGTTACAAAAACCAAAAGCATATTTACAGACATCGGTTACAAGTGATTTAAATACTAAAGAGACCAGCTAGTATGATTTGTTTCGATTGCTATTGAATACTTCTTTCGACTAAAGCTACGTACATAATCTTTAACAAGTTTTCTTTGAAGCATAGTTCCGGAGGATAACTATGTATCTCAGCTTAAATTTTTGGTAAAGAAATTTCGATCATTTTAGGAAGTTTATGAATAAAAGTTCAAAATTTTATAAAAAATTTTACTGAAGACAATTTTCCATAATTTTAAGAAATTTTTGCTTTTGTAAGTGTAGAAATCTACGGCGGGGATTTTAGAAGCTTTCAAGATATTTGAATTTCTTATAAATTTTTAAAATCGGCCATCTTATTCGTAAATAAAAACCTGATTAGCATCGAACACCATCACCATCAAAAATTAATTAAAAAATATTCTGGCCTAATAACATCAGCAACATGAATCTCTGGAACCTTACCAACAAGGAACCCAAAATAACCCAGATAAAACGTGGATTGACCAAGAAGGAGAAGAAAACTGATAGCATAACAAGAATGGAACTTTAGCGGACTGTTCAAGGCACAAGAAGCAGTGGCCGGCCAAGAAACACCTGACGAAGTTCGATACTCTAAGATCTAGGACAGCGTAATCTTGGAAAGCGTACAGGGAAAGACGCAAAAATAAGAAGAATCAAAAGTATAAGGCATATGCCCCCAAGAGATGTAATGGAAAAAAATTATTCGCACGACTAAAACAAAATTAATTCAAATCTCAGCACATTCTTCCGTACGCATGTTAATTTTCTGTAGAGAAAGGTAATTGTTGAAAAATATTTACTAATTGATTGAATGCTAGCCTGAAGAGCACACATCAAACTTAAACGGTAAAAACTTATTAAAATTAATCATTTTTACGGGTTATTATGGGCGAAACTACAATTTGAATATGATAAATAAAATCCGACTCTGGTTTGGACTTTGTATGTTACACAGCTTTGAAAAACGTTCAGATAACAATATAAGACGCTGACGCCATAATTGTTAGCGCTTAACGCTTTCTATCACTACACTTTTCCTTTGGCTATCATGTCAAGTGAACTTTTGTATCGTAGAAACTGTAAGATATGTAATATTTTTATTTTTCCACCAGTTTCTGTAAAACAAACAATTCCAAACACAAGAAAATTTTGCATTAAAATCTTCTTTTTTTCTCTAAACATGGATTTTCGTAGAAAAAAAAACCAATCACTTTAATTAATTCAATTGTAAATGCAAGGTGTAACGATGACAATGTCAAGCTTTTTATTTTATTAAAAAAATATTTTTTTTTTTTGGGTTTTCATTCCTTTAAAATTGCATGAATTTAAGTTCTTATTTTTTTTATTAATTTTTTAATTTTTTTTTATTTAACTCACCTGCATTACCCAATAATTTGTTGATTGTACAAAAGGATCTCCAATCAGTATATCCGTATGCATTTAAGCTTTTGTTTTAAAACAAACTGGCAAATTTTTTAAATTAATTTCTTATTTTCCTTAAATTTTTCTTTTTTTTAAATTTAAACTTTTTTTCTTTTGTAATAAAAATTTGTAAGAAATTTTATTTTATTTAAATTTTGAAAATATTTTTTAAAGGCACTTTAAGTTGTAGGATTTTGTTGTATTAAAATAATGGCACTTAAAAAGCTTTTTTATTTTTATTTAAATTTTTTTATTTTTTTATAATTTTAAAGTATTTTTTTAATATTTTTTTTTAATTTTTTTATTTTAATTTTTTTAAAATCTTAACGTTTAACAGAAAAATATTATTTAATTTTTCTTTTCTTAGTATTTAAGTTTTGAAGAAATATTTTTCAATTTAAATTTCTTTTCGAATTTTTTACGAATTTTTCATTCTAGTTTTTGAAGGAAAAATATTTGTTGTAATTTTTTTTTTGTTACATTTTTATTATATTTTAAGGCACTTTATTTACAATTGTTGTATGTATTATTTCTTTTTTTTTCAAATTTTCATTAAAACTTATATTAAAAATTTTTTGCATACAAAATAATTCCTCAAAATTATTTTCATTATCACTTTAGCGTCGGTAAACTCATGTTACTGTTATTGATTTAAATTTATTTTTTTATTTCTCTTTTTTTTTTAATTAAAATTTCTTTGAATTTTTTTGATTTTTTCCACCAAAAAAAGTTTGAATTTTTCTTTTATATTTTTCATCCGCTTTTCTGTATTTCAATTTCAAAGAAATTTTCCCATTGGCAAAAAACCAAAAAAATAACGAAAAAAATAGAGGAAAAACAAACACACACGGTAAAGCAGAAGAGTTTGGTGTTCGTTTTAAACGGAAAAAAAACCAAGACAAAAAAAACAAAAAATTTAACAACGTCCCGTCAATCAGTCCGCCTGCCAGACAATTTGGCATGAATACGGCCAGCAAATACTAGCATTGGTTGGTTGGTTGGTTGGCTATAATAAACGGAGGGTAACTTTGTTGTTGTTGTTGTGTAGAATAAATTCTTCTTCTTCTTCGTTTCTTTCTTATCAAACTAACGTTACTTTTGTTTTTCATTCATTAGGTTTTCCGTTTTTCCTTTTTTCTTTTGAATTTTTCTCAAACCCTAATGAAAAACAAAACTCTTACACAAGACGCACACACACATAAACACACACACACTTTTAAAGAAAACCAAAAAACAACAACAAAAAATTTTACGTAAATATTCTCAATTTATTTATTTGTTATTATTATGTTAACGTATAATAATGGACGTTGTTGTTGTTGTTGTGTTTTTTTCGATTGTTATTATAAATTAGAATTCATTGTTACACAGTGTATTGAATAACGCGCGTAACTGGCCGTAATACTTTCTTGCGCTGTCGGTAACCGAGTTCAGACTGAATGACTGGCTAAGAAAAGGTTCAGCTTAGACGTACCACACGAAAAATTTGTTAAAAAAAAAACCAACAACAGCACCACCACCACCAACAGCACCAGCACCATCACTATCACCATCACCAATAATAAAAATAATAATAACATCACATTTCCTATGTTAAATACACACGTACACGTACAGGTATGAGTATTAATGTCTTATACCACCTCTCAACAGTGCCACCACATCCAGCCAGTTAAACAGTCAAGAGCCACAGTTATATTCATTCACTATTCAACACTCCATAGGTACGGTTGTGGATCGCTTGGCCGTCATTATTTAAAAGCTGAATGGCTGCTTGGGGGTTTTTAATGTTTTTTCTCTGTTTATTTAATTTTATTTTGTTTGTTGTTGTTTTTTGCTCTTACAGGTGATGTAAATAAATTTAGCATATGTTTTTGCACATGCACATACATACACACACACACACTCTCTCTCTCTCTGTTTCTGTTTCTCTGTATTTTCTGTGATCATTTTTATTTGAATTTTTTCAATTCAACTCTTATACTCTACTCTCCACCGTTATTGCCTTTCTCTCACTGTTTTACGCTCTTAATGAATTTCTTATCAGAAGCCATCGTTTCTAATAAAAAAAAATATTTTGTTTGTTTACCTGCCAGGCAATCTTCACCACTTTAAGGTGAAAAAAGCGCTTAAATTGAAAAAAAAAACGCTTTTAAATAACAAGAGACATGAAAATTGTTGTAAAGTGTAATTTTCCTTAACAACAACATTACGGCTACAGTATAGGCCGACGAAATGGATCAAATAGCCTTTTCTCCTGTTATCAGAGATAGAAAAATCACATTCAGCACAAATATGAATCATTTTTGAAAGAAAGCATATTTAAGCCTGTCTCGATTTGTTATTTATCCTTTATGCCATGCGGATCTTATGCAAAATATTGAACTGGGATGCTTTAAGCAACCTCTAATTGCTGAAAGAAGTTTGCCACATCAAATGTGAAAACTGTAGTGCACCGAGTTTTGCTATCGCGTTAATTAAGTTAGAAGATACGCTATAACATGCATTCACCACATGAATAGTCTTCGAGCATGAAATAATCTCTTGGAAGGCAAGAGTTTTGATACATTAAGATGCTTTTATAGGATGCAAGGAAAAATACGGACCCATACATACAGAACCGATACTAATCATCTAGTCCCGCTTTGAGTGATACTCATACGTAAATAGGTTTACACTTCATCGCCTTGGGTTAACAACGCCAATAGTGGATCAGATTCTTTGAGGCTTGATATTACACTTTGATTACGCAGATAACATCTACTGAGCAATGCATATTCTCACGGAGTTCTCAAATAAGCTATTCATGATTGTTTTAGAGGCTACTTAAGCAAAATCACGACTGAATTCAATTAAAATTAAAGCAATATAGACAAAAACAGAGAATATTCAACAACTTTTGGTGTCCTCTGATCTTGTTGAAGACTTAAAAACATAAATGTACATGAGCCTACATCGTTTTGAAAACAGACGACTACCGTCTGAAACTACTAGACACAGGTATCTACGCAGAGCAAAGTATAAATTCTTGTCCAAAACTATACAAGCTCTACAAAGATTTTTGCAGTAAATAATTTCAAATGAATGCTTGACTAAAACCAGAGTCTCATTCCCTCAATATCATGCTGGATGACCTCTAAAGCGATGTCAATTTATACAAAAGATACATAACGTGGAAGGCTTTAAAATTTTGATTATACTGAAGCAATGCTAATGCCACACTGCAAATTGAAAATTGACCATAAAATACAAAAGCTAAGAACAAATCCTTTTGTGCGATCGTAAAAACAAATCATTTTTGTGTTAAGTTATAATGGCAACGTGAAATGGATTCTTTATGACAAACTTCAACGAAAGAAAACATACGCAAAGAGCTAGTAACTAGCGAGATTTACGTCCAAGTAGAATATCAGTTGAGACAAGGTAATGCTCAGTATTTTGTAAAATCAAAAGGCTGCTATCACCGGGCCTGACTATCAAAGCAAACCACATACATACATAATCCATAACAACCCTTCAATCAGGATTACGACCCAGTTCCCACACCACTTATGTTGTGTGCGTTAATTTTATACATGAGTGGCGGGACCTACAGTTTTAAAGGCGACTCCGAACGACAGGTTTTTGAGAAGCTTTTCATGGCAATGTTTACTCTCAGAATCTTTGCCAGAAATCTACTGAGATGAAGTCGCCGAAGAAATATTTTTTTCGTTTTGATGTCTGACCTGGGATTCGAACCCGGGCCTTTTGTCTAATAAACCAACACACTACCCACTAGACCACGGCGACTTCAAAGCAAACCGGTATAGATTATTTCGTTTGGAACGAACATTCGGCGATAAAAGCCCTGAATACGCAACCACATATCGACGCTTCCACTCCATAACGTTCTAAGTACACTTACGCTCGACTAGACATTTCGATATGTTGGTTAAAAATTATTTGGGAAACAATGGATGATTACTCATGATTTAAACCCGCTAGATTTTTTTTCTAGTGGACTTTCTTTTAATTGCAGATGTAAGTGATTAATCCGCAGACCATAGGAAAATTACAGATTTAGGCCTGTCCAATTTTATCCAAGTTTATCAAGTTGTTCACAGCTGCTCTTCTGGTCGATCGCATTTCATTATTTCGTATTGTTTTAGCCGCGTAATTGCCTTATTATTGTTGTGAATTCAAACTTTGAAGTCAATTATGACCAATTAATGGAATCTGTAATGATCCACTTTGATGGTCTTGCATTAATTCATGTGGCACTCAAAAATCAAACTACTTTGTGTAGTAGGTATGCAATTAAAAGTGGCTATCCACCAGATGATTGGACCCACTTAGGCTGCATACAGGGCCCATTGTGATACTTTGCTTAGTAACAACTAATCAATTTAAAGGAATACCAGTGGAGGTTGTAACATTAAAAGAAAAGCGTTTAAATTGTTATCATAAACGCATAAAATTGACAACATTGCTTAAGTTTATTTTGTTTCTCTAAAGTGCTCTCTCGAAGAGAGCTTTTCTTATTCGACTACCAGAGTATAAGAGTTTTCTTTGCTTTTGTGTATGTAGTAGTGCTAAGTTGTTTTTGTTTTCGATATTAAAAAAAAAGTCCTAAAAACCTTAAACTTCTTCTTAAAAAATTAGTAAAAACAAAACCATAGAAAAAGAAGATGAAGTAAAACATAAAAAAAGAGAGAAATAAGTACCCGAAAATATATTTTTATGAATGAATTTGTTCTTCTCTCTCTCTCTCTCTCTCTCTCTCTCTCGGATGGGTATACTGATGATGATCATGATCGCATTATTGCTGATGTATTTGTGGTTGATGGATCGGTTTGGCTCATTATGATGAGCCTGATGCGGTTGTTGATAGTTAAACGAGTTCGCTAGAAATTTAATGAATTTTTTTGGCATGATTTTGTATTATTTTTCATTGAAGTCTTGGGATTTCACCTAATAACCGATAAGCAATGATGAAAGGAAATTTATTTAGGAGTCGTTCAATTGAAATTGCATTGGATTTTGGTTGGAATTATTTATCGTTGGCAGGTAATGTTGTATTGAAATGAAGTTTTATTTGAAAATCGAATTTAATTATGAATTAATAGCGTAGTTAATACACACGTATGTACATACACACATGCATACATGATGGGGGTACAAATCAAAGTGCTTTATGGGTTAGATATCAAAAATTTTAAAATTTTTGCATTAATTTTGAAACAAATAAACTCAATTCGAGTTAGGAACATTAATTACATGGGCATTAACTAAATGCAAAAGAAAAATTCTTTCGAAATAACAAAAGTTAGATGCATTGATGGTGAAACATTAAATAATTGTAATACATCAGACCGTAAGGAGTCCAAGAAAAGATTATTACTCCCATAAGAGTTACATAAATATGATACGCGGTGTAAGAACTGTTTTCAAAGCAAAGAACTCTTGAACTTGTACAAGTGAGAGCATTAAGCAAGACTAAGTGTTGTTCCCTACACTATATCTACTGCTGCTGTTCTGTGTGTATTTTTCATTATTTTCCTGCTTTGGTTTTGCCTTTGTTTTTTTTCTTCTTTTCATTAATCAGGCCTATTCCGTTAAGGAGGTTTATTGGTCTTGTGTAGCTAGTTTTAGAATGACAGGCTTGCCAACGTGATTGCATAGAAATATGCTTTTCTATGAAAATGTGTGACACACCTGCTGAGTTGACCAATTTAACCTCTTAGTCAGGACTACAACCTTGCTTCCCTGACTACACAAATGGTGTCTGTTTTAATTTTATACATTAGGTGGAACTTGCTCCTCAATGTCAATTTATTTGCACTCAGAATTTTTACTAGAAAACTGCTGAGAAGAAGCAGCCGAGAGAATAATGGGTTCCCGTATAATAAGTCAACATGCTACCTACAATACTACCGTGACTTCAAGATTTACGGTGAGAATACTCTTTATTGAATCACATTTTTTCTTCTAGAGGCGTTCTTTATTGATGTTGTCCTCTCTCCAAGTGAAGGCTTGAGTTCCCTGCCTTCAATATAATCGCACACTAGATGGTCTGTATGTAATTCCCCTTCTATATAAGCTGACTACGCTTGCGTGGTCACCTACCACATTGGTTAGCAATTAATTCCTACAAAAATTTTTGTTTAGTTTTGCTCAAGATTTCTCCTGATGGACTAGTTCAACGGAAAGGTATTTGATAGAAGAGCACCTGCTCTAGCAAGTTCATAGATATAGAATTTTCGGGTATATTACAGAATAAGAGAAAATAAGAGAATAACACAAAAATGGTATGAGAATCTCTGGGGAAACCAACCTATTTAGAATTGAAAGTTGGATCCAGCATGCAGCATGATTTATGATCATTACCTTGGCCTGAAGCACACTACAATAGTCAAGTAAATAGAAATACCTCGTTTCGAACAAGTTTCATATGAAAAGCACGGGATTTTCTAACTCTTAGCAGCTATTTGGCTTTTAGAGCCTGATTTTAATAAAATTTTTCTTATTATTCAAAGGCAATGAATAAATTTGGACACATGATTACGACACTAGGACCCATAGCTAATAGATAATAATTTTATAATCAAATTAAAGCGTGAATATCAGAAGTTTTCTCGCTTGAAATTCAATTTTTGTATACAAAATATACAATTTTTCATTATTAAATTGAAAAATTGCTCATAAACTTTATTTATATACCGTTTACATGCATTTCAAACATGTTTCTTTAAATAAAACTACAATTTAAATAAAGAAAAATGCAAAGAAAAAATAAATAAAAAAATGAATTCTGTTCACTCACCTTTAATCACTGGCAAACACGCCAAATAATTGTAAAATGTTTACAAAAAAACGCACACACTTACACATACGCACGCGAAAACGATGAAATTTAACAAGAATTTCTGAAAAACATAAGAAAAAATTACAACTTTAATGTAAAAAACAGAATAAAAAATGAAAGAAATCGAAACAAAAACACATAAAACCACGTAAAAAAACCACCCTTAAATGTGCGCACTAATGGAAAAACTAAAAAAAAAAACAAAAATTCAACACATTAGCAACACTATTAACCAGCAAAGTAATAAAAAAGAAAAACGGTAACACATGCACACAAAGTTAATACAAAAAAAAAACATTCAAGCTGAGAAGGAGAGGCTAACAGCTAAACAACCAATCACATGGACAAGAAATACAACAAAAATTTATTCAACATGGCAAAAAGAGAAAAATATATTCTCCCAAATTTCTTCATAGGCAATATGGCATGTAAGAGAGAGAGAGACAAAAAAGGTTATTGGAACTCAACAATGGCTATGAGTGTAAGAGCCGTTTGAAAACTGAACACTACTTTGCTCTCTTCTTTCTCCAGCAAGAAATACTAAAAACTTCCAACACACTTGGACACCATAAAGCAAAACAAAAACAAATTAAAGTGACTATCGCGCACACACACACGCAAAGAAAATAAAAACAAGAACAATGCTTTTGCTATTGTTTTAATAGTTATTCATTAGTGTTGTGTTTTTGTTTTTGTTATCTTTTTTCTATACTTGTGTTGTGTTCTTATATTTTGTGAGAGTATAATTTACAGTTAAAAATTTTTTTGTTGTTTTAATAATGAAAACCATTAAGAAACTCACCATTTATGGGGTGAAACTTTTTAAAGCAAATGCATGGGGGATAGACATCTCATCAATGTTTAGGAAAGAAGGTTAACTTTGACCACAAAGGTGGTAATTAATGAATTCTGATGGTTTTTTCTTAATATTTAGAGCCACAAAAATAAGATTTTAAAGACTTACTTGGAAATAAACGAAAATTAATTTGAATAAAAATATTTTTAATATTTTCTACTTCCATATGTATTATTAGCACCGAGACCATACGATCTATTGAAATGCTCTCAGTTTATACCTATACGGTATTCTTTAAATTCTCCCCCAATTCCCTTAATCTGATAAATCTTAAGGTACTACTTAGACCCCACAATGATGGCGTTCATCCGAGACCTTCATTTGCACTCAGACGTTCCTTCTTGAGATGCATTAATGCCCCACAGGTTCCAAGAATGTGTCCGAATTCTCATTCTCTTTGTCAAAGAATCTTGAGACAACCTCTATTCTGACTAAATGTATCTATAGCCTGCCAGTGGCATGAACACGTACATACAAACATAATCGATCATTACAAGTCTTCACTTAGGATTACGACCTAGATTCTCACATCACTTATGTATGTCTGTTGTGGATGTTAATTTTATACTCGAGTGGCAAGACCTACAGTTTAATGTCGACTCCGAACGACAGATTTTTGAATAGCGAGGTCTTGCCACTCTCTAATTTCCGTTCCATTAAGCATACGTTTCTGAGCATTTGCCCCTACGGAAGGATTATGAGTCCCTTCTCATCTGTATGCTCGTTGTTGCGAATTCAAAGATAGTCTAAAATCCAGCAGAAAGTGATTCTTTTTCCAAAACTGTCACACACACTCCTCGACTTAAGTTTATAGAGACGAGTCTTCAGGTGTTGACCAGACTTTCCGATAGTCTTGCTATCTTTCGTGCGTTTTGCTCTCTATTTAAATTAAATTCAACACATTTTCTAATGACATAGACTTCATCTAAGTAGAGTAATCGAGCGTTTCCCCATGGGCTTGGAATATATCATTTTGTTCACTGTCGTTCGATTTCATCGATATGTAGTTGCAGGTGGACAGAAATTGAGGTTGACACTGTACTTCATGGTCTCAAGATGAATGCATCCAAAACCTTGGGGAAAATGTTCGGCAATCTGAGGAGCAATATTACAACAAACGAAGGCTCTACAGAAATATTTAGAATTGAATTAATATAGTCCGAAAACTAAACATTTTATTAACCTGATGTGTGAGTTCAGCTGTCTTGTACAGGCATGAATAATGTAATGCGGCCCTTTGTTGTCTTAGAGAAATTCATATTTTTTGCTTTCTTTGATTTTCTGGTCAATCTGGGCACAAACCGAACAGATCGGAATAGAGAGTGAGGCAAATGGCAGCAGGGCCCTGCCCGAAACAACCAGAACTTTAATTGACTGAATGTCAATGGGGAACATAAGAGCGACATCCAATCCTCACAGCTGAAGACAGACAATAATTGCAAATTCTGCGAGAAAACCTTGTCGAAGACCCCTTTTAGGTGGCTTGAACCCAGTTGAATTTACAGAAGACTTGGAAGACTTTTCGAAAAGTGTGCCCATTAAACTGAAAAATTAAACAAAGTCAAGCCTTTTGTTGGTCAAAGTTGCTTCTTTAGAATGTTCCTTATTTCCGAAAAACCCGTGATTCAAACCCCAGATCAAATATCTCGCACAAAACTAAAAATAAAAAAAGTTTCTTTCCACAACTCGACATTTTTCCCACAAAAAGTCTCAGAGTAATTGGAATTGCTATGAAAAGTTTCACAATTTCTGTCATTTTGATATATACTAAGCCACTAATAGATAAAATTGACACAGGATAGGGGTGGTGTGAAAAACTTGGTTGTAATCCGGACTAAAGGGTTGTTGGGATCAAAAAAGCAAAGAAAGTTACCTTCTTTTGGGAGTTTTCGTCCGTCGGGACTATTAGATGAATGCATAAGAACTTTCAAGTAAAGGTCTCGCAACTACAGCTGGGTCTCTAACAGTGTTAGTGGTCGGGAATTGTTGTGATGGAAGGCATTTATATTATTTCCATTTGTAGTAAAGCCATCAACTCTTATTTAGACTCCATCTTAGTTTGATGATTATAGTTCGACTACAACCTTGGTAACCTAGTGTTACTATGTATTTACCCCAGTAGTGACTGTACGCTTGAAAAATAAGAACAATTCCCTTGCGATTCAAAACCTTAAAGGAATTGATTTTGCTTTTACAAAAAAAAAAATTCAATATTTTTGCCTTAAAGGCTGTAAATCATATCCGTTTTAGAAAAATACTTGTCAATTATTATTGTTGTTGTTGTTGTATTTCTTTTAATTTAAATGTCATTCTCTTATAATTCTAGAACAACAATTAAAAAACAAAGGAAGTGTGTGGTGGGAGGTGGGGTTTATTGAGATATTTTAAATTCGCAACATTTGCAACTTTGTTATCCATTCCATTAAGAAAAACAAAAAAAAAAACGAACAAAAACAACAAATAAAAAAAAACTAATATTTTTTAACAATTTCTTATTTATTTCGCTTCTGTTATTGTTGTTTTTGTTGTTGTTTGCTTGACTGTGTCCTTCTTATCTTGGACATGAAACATTCGGATCTGCAGCAAGTTTGTAAAACCACCAGCATTTATTTTCATATTTTAAGAAACAAAATGAAAAAAACAGAAAAAAAATAACAAGAAATATTGTCTTTTACAACAAATACAAGAAGAAAAACAACAATAGCAACAACAACATCGACCACATTTTAACATTTAAAAGAAAAACACACCCTCTGCTTTAAAGCATTTTAATTGAATTTTATTACTCGGGTCCCTGTAACCAAACTGAACATAAAAAAAATTATGAAAAAATAAAAAAAAAATTGGAATAAAAGGCCACAATATTGTTGGACATGGCAGTCGTAGTATTTAGTTTTGTCTTGTTGTCCATGTTTTCGAATACATTAAACTGTCAAAATGATCATTTAAAATATGCAAATGGTTGGCCAGTATGTCCAGCAGTTGTCAAAGCGCATAAAAATAGTCAAGAATACCATTCAGCGATAGAATGAAGCAACACTTGAGATCTGCAATAAGGAGCGATAAGGAAAACCCCACAAGAAAAGTCTAATGGAACCGAATCGCATAATCTTGGCGGCCAGTTTACAGTATCTCCACGTGAGGTGACCATAAGCCATGTACGTCACAGATAGTGTCTAGTACATAGTATGTTGACTTATTAGATGTGGGATCACGGTTTTAAAATCAGGTCCGACACCTCCAACAAAAACGTATTATGAACAAATATTTCTTCGATTGCTTCCTCTCAAACTGATTTCTGGAAAAACCACTCGAAAATTTATCTTTGGAGGGCGACTTTTAACTGCAAGTCCTTGTTACTCATACAAAAAATTAACTCACACAACATGTGTGGTGTAAGAAACTATATCGTAATCCTAACTGATCAGTTGTAATGATCATTTATGTGGGTATGTATGTGAGATAACCTTAACCTCAAATCGCTCGTACAGAATATTCAATGTTACTCACACATATGATCACATTTCGTTGGTATCCACCTCATCCAATTTCGGTAATCATCGATCTATTCTTATTGCGGTTAATGGTGATTACCTGGACAGCGTCGTTCTTAGAGAAATACGTACAGGATAAGACCTCTAGCTCAAAATCCACACCAAACGTTGATATTTCTGTGATGCATTGGATATTATTCGATCCCATGTGGATTAATATCATTCCAAATCATTCGAAAATAGGTTTCATGGTTGAAAATGATTTTTTAATGAAAGTTAAAATCATTGCTTAACTGCTCCAGAGCCCATTAAGCGAAACATTGCAGTTTTTGGTCCAGATCTATCCGTTCATGGTGATATAGCAAAACGTTGGTTGAATAAACGACAATTAATTTGACAGATCTATCAACAACAAGATGATCCCCGATCTACCCGTGTCGCTTAAGCCTAGGATAGATTGAAGTGGTTGAAAACCCCACTATATGAGATCCAGTGAAATCGTCGTAGTCCGAGATTCCAGCCTCAGGCTAGACACCAAAACAAAATACAAAAATTATTTCTGCGGCGGTTTCTCCTCAGCAGATTTCTGGCATAAACTCTAAGAGTAAATAAATTTGCCACAAAAAGCTTCGCAAAAAATCTGTCGTTCGGAGTCGACTTTAAATTGTAGGTCCCACCACTTCTAAATAAAATTAACACACGCAACATAAGTGGTGTGAGAAACCGGGTTAATAATCCTGACTAAAGAGTTGTAATGACCAATTTTGTATGCATGTACGTTTGGATTTCCAGTTAATTGTTTCATTGTGCAATTGGGCCATAGCGTGTAATCAGATCAAAGTAAGGTTTTAGCAGAGTCTCGGTCACTTAATTGTTAAGTGTTTCAACTACAAAGCAAAAATCCTGCTTGGAGTTGAGAGGCAAATGAAATTACTTTTATTATAATGTCAAGTTTTACGACTTTAAGAGTCCAGACTCATTAACTATTGGTCCCCAGAGGGCTGTAAGATCAGCAAAAAAAAACCCTCGAGAATAAGATGGAGTTGCTGTCTCTTACTTCTACACGACACCGAATATATTTCCACAGAGACCGCAGTTTCTAAATAACCCCAGTTAGCAATCCTGTGACATACTTTGTGACAGGCTTTTTATCCCCTAAACGAACAATACTTAATTAGAAAAAGGGTCAGGATTATTCGCTGTCCTCTTTTGCTTAAACTATTTCAATGGCAGTTGACAAATTGGAATACACAGTTTGGCTGCAGGAATTGGTAACGTTGAACATACATAACATAATTGGTCATTACAACCCTTCAGCTAGGATTACGACTAAGCTTCTCACATCGTTAATTGTACACATGAGTGGCGAGACCTACAGTTTAAAGTTGACTCCGAACGACAAATTTTTGAGAAGCTTTTCATGGCAATTTTTACTCTCAGAGTCTTTGCCAAAATTCTGCAGAGAGGAAGCCACCGAAGAAATATTTTTCGTTTTGATGTCTGACCTGGGATTCGAACCCGGGCCTTTCGTCTAATAAGCCAACACACAACCCACTAGACCACGTCGACTTCAACGTACGTAACGTTGAACTAGTTTCTAAAAATTAAGCTGCTTAGAACCGCTATAAATCTCAAAAAATTTTTTTTAATTTTTAATTATTTTTTAACAAAAAAAAATTAAAATTCGACGCGAAAAACATACATTTTCACACTTCAAGTTTATAAAATAATTCCTTTTTAATTTCAAATAAATTTTTTTTATGTTCTTCGTGCCAAGACAATTAATTTTTTTCAAGTAATTTTTAATTCAAAAAAAGCGGCGCATAAAAAATTAAATTCAATTCCATACAATTAGCATAGAATTTGCATTAAAAGCAGCCATTTTTACACAGGCAGAGAGACAAACAGACAGACTGTCGGAGTGACACGAGCAACAAAAAAAAAAAACCAAAAGAAATAATTAATGAAGCACAACACAATCGTTTGTTTTCTAACCCTGATGATGACAAAAATGGCAAAAAAAAAAATGAAAAAACGCTGACTGAAGTGGTAGAAGAAGGGCAAACATGAAGCAAAACAAGAAGAAGAAGAAGCAGGCTTTGGCATGCTTTTGAGGCCTCTAAAGCAGAGTCTAAAAAGTGACAATGCGAGTAGAAGTTGGCAAACTCACACACATATGTACGTTGAAGAGCTAGGCGAAGAGCGACAGACAGATAGACAGAGCGATAGATAAGCTAAAAGTAGGTTAATGTCTAATTTAAGTAACAATGGTATTTAATTTATCATAAATAAATAATTAAAGGGTTTCGAAAAAGGAGGTGTTATTTCGTACACTGTCAAACACAACTAAATATTGAAGGATCGAATACTTGTAGATACAATGACTGTCTAAGGGAAGTATTCGCAGGCTGCTTGTATGAGTATATGGTTATGCCATCGAAACCAAAGCCCAATCGTTGCAATGGAAGAGTCCAGATCAGACACAAACTATATGAAGGAATAATCTAATTCACCGTGTGGTCTTGTGAACATAAGGCGATATGTTCAACTTATTTTGTGATAGATTATCCGCTTTAGCTGTCATTCTCTAACAGAGTGACGGCTACTCATTCGTGTATTATCATAACGCGTGTTGTAGGTATTTTCCGTCATCTAGTAGGTTTTGTGTTGGCTTTCTAGACGTAAGGCCCTATTTTAAACTCCAGTTTAGACATCTCCAACAAAACGAAATTTCAATATATCTTTGGCGACTACCTTTCTGCAGATTTCTGGCAAAACTTCACTGATTAAGTCAAATCGCAATGAAAACCTTCTTAAAAATTTGTCGTTCGGAGGCCATTTTAAACTGAAGTGTAAGTAATTCAGACTGCATTATGTTTGTATGTGATCTATAATGCCGTTCTAACATGTTGAAAATCAGCTAAATTCTTTCGCATGCTTCTTGAAATTCTGTCTGTTCTTTAACCAACGGGTGGCCACCAATATTCAGCGTTATACCCCAAACCTCAATGTGAACCATTGAAAAGTGCTGTTTAAAAATTAGTTCCGAAGCCCTAACTATCCAAGAAAGGCACATTATTACATTCTGTAAAGAGTCTTAGCTCTAAGCTTCTGGAATGACAAGTCGTTTTTCTATAACATCCAATGCGATATCATTCGTAAGCCTCAATAGGTCATCGTACATTGCGTTCAACAATGTTGGTTCAAGTAAAGTGAACTATCGAATGCCTCCTGTAAACTTATATTCTTTGACATTCGCGTATTTTCCTAACTGTTGTATAAGGTGACTGAAATACATTCATTCATAAGTGATCATTATAACCCTTGTGGCAGCATCTACGCCCTAGCTTTACACGCCACTTAGGCTTTGTGTGAGTTAATTTTATGCATGAGTGGCGCGACATACAGTTTATTCTAGTGAAATCAATTTTTTTGCCAGAAATTTGTTAAGGGGAAGTCACCGAAGACATATTTTTCATATTTTCATTTTAATGTCTGACCTGGGTTTAGCATCGCGGCCATACTTTTAATAAGCCAACACACTATCTATTAGATTACGGTAGTAATAATTACTTAGCTACGCTAAAACTTTTCAAAGACG
This sequence comes from Sarcophaga peregrina, assembly GCA_014635995.1. Lineage (NCBI taxonomy): Eukaryota > Metazoa > Arthropoda > Insecta > Diptera > Sarcophagidae > Sarcophaga > Sarcophaga peregrina. The sequence goes on along the minus strand of CM025792.1, from coordinate 53,939,072 downwards.
ACATCCAAAGTAATCACCACAAAGAAATTTATTCTTTTGTCACCTGATGTCGCTTAAGTCTAGTAAATAGTGCGCTGGCTTATTAGACGTAAGGCCCGAGTTCAAATCCCAGGTCAGACATCAAAACGAAAATGTAAAAAGTATTTCCTCAGGCGACTTCCTCTGAGGAGAATTCTGGCAAAAACACTGAGAGTAAATAAAATTCCCATGAAAAGCTTCCCAAAAATCTGTCGTTTGGAGTCAACTTTTAACTGTAGATCCCGCTACTATGTATAAAATTAACGCACACAAAATAAGTCGTGTGAGAAGCTAGGCCGTAATCCTGATCACCGTTACAACCGTCATTTTTCATCACTGTCACCGACATCGTCGACCGAAGATCTGGTTCCGTGGAAACCGAATTGTCTTTCGAAGATGGTATTCGAATTCTGAAGGCGGTTATACGTTGGTCGCTCTAACACATTAACAACAATGTCGAGCATATATAATAATTATCAGGCCATGGGGAAGTACTGATGACAAAATGCCGTTTCAGCATACATAACATTGAGACCGGTTCAAGAAATAGTTGCGGGATTATTCAGATTAGTTTCTCAGGTTCCCTACGATATTTACGATAGAGCCATTTTAGTAATTTAAAAACATACATAATTGGCCTTCAGTCAGGATTATTGACCTAGTTTCTCACACCAAATATGTTGTGTATGTTAATTTTATACGTAAGTGGTGGGACCTACAATTTAAAGTCGACTCCAAACGACAGATTTTTTTTTTTCGAGTAACGTTTTCATGGCAATTTTATTCACTCTCAAAGTTTTTGCCAGAAATCCGCTGAGAGGAAATCGCGCAAGAAATACTTTTTGTATTTTGTTTTAATGTCTGGCCTGGGGCTGGAACCCTGGCTTTATGTCTGATAAACCAATGTCTGATTAACTACCTACTAGACTACGGCGACTTAAAATAATTAAAAAACATTTCAAACAATATTCCTTGGCTTTACCTCTGTCCTTGACTTTGGGGCTGGTGGTAGATTTCTTTTGAATTAAATTTCGTCTTTATTCAACAGACCCTGTCCTTCCTTACATTAAATGCCACATTTTTTGGTGTTGTTGTTGCTGCTGTTGTTTATAATGGATTATTACTGTTGCAGTGGGTGTTTTTGTTGCTGTTCGTTACATGAGCTCATTAAACATTGTTGCTGATGATTTGTGTGGCAAAAATATTCAAATTTGCCTGTGTAGAGATAGTTGGTTGGTTGCTTGGTTGTTTGGTTATTTATTTGCCTTTACATTGAAACTTCAAATAAAGAAAAAAAAAATTGTTTTTCATTTTTTGTTTTACATTTAAATCCCTTGAAATTCATAATTTTCTAGAGAAATTTTTATAATAAACGTCCACAATGTGTGTGGCAAATTGGGGAGCCAAAAAAAAAAAGAAAAGATTTAAAATTGATAGGCTCGAGTATTAAACGAAAATAACAAAACAGAGAATATGATACGAAAATTCATAAAAATCACTGAAGATGTTAATCGCTCAAGCATAATCCAATGGGGAATAAATGAAGAGCAAAGCAAAGAAATTATTTTCAAAATTATTGTCAATTATTTTGAATTCTTATGAAATTGCTGTGGCAAAACAAAACACAAGAAAAACATAAAATAAAATTGCCTTGTAATGCCTTGAAATATTTAAAATTAAATAAAATTTAAAAAAATAATTTCATATGAAATCCAGCCAGAAGAGGGTGACAAATCATTAAATTCGACATAAAAAAAAAGTAAATCCAAATCGAAGAGTGTCTTCGATTTCGTATAATTTTCCAATATTTTTAAAATTATTTTCTTCTTTTTTCTCTTTGTTTATTTACATGCTTGATTCCATTATTTTGAATATCTTAAGAACCGATATCATAAATTTCTTTTGTTTGGAAAACAAAAATCGAATTCACAAAACAACTGAAACAATTTCGATTATTTGATGTTTTTAAAGAAATCAATCAACCACAGCGCACAAAAAGAAAGGAAAGAAAGACAAATAAAAATGAAAATAATAAAACATAATCAAAATCAAATGCACTTAAATATTGGTGTAGGGGAAAAAGCAATTCCACTTAATATTCACACGATAAATAATCGGTCAAGACCCAAAAGACAGCACAAGTGGTAGACAACAGAAATGCTCAAATGATAATAGTTTACAGCGCCCTCCTCATTCAACGGCACAAGATCATAAGACGATCAAATGTGAAAACATTTCGGTTTACTTAAACAAATATAGTGAACAAATTCACTATCAAGATTTATTTCACAGGGATGACTGTAAAATTTCCGTAATCAAAGATATTTAGTATCCTTGGAGTAGATAGCAATACAGACAATCAAAAGATACTCTCATGAATCTTATACAACAAGTTCAATCTAGATACCTGCTTTTCTCTCTTGAGTAGCAAACAAATGATCCTACACATGCATCACATTTGTTCGGAAAATGGACTCCATTCATTCAGAGATCGGCATAGTCCAGAAGGCAGTGTGTTGGCTTATTAGACCGGAGGCCACGGTTCAAAACCCAGATCAGACATCTCTAGCAAAAGGAAGTCTTAAAAAATATTTCTTCAGCGACTGCAACTCTGCGAGTTGAATAAAATTTATGCACACGATATAAGTGGTTTGAGAAGTTAGGTTGTAATCCTGACTGATGGGTTGTAATGACCAAGTATGTACATATGTATGTATGAGGAAATGGACCCACTTCAACAAAGACCATACAAATCTGTCTCTTTATGGATATACAAGGAACTGGATGCTAGATCCGTGGCTTATATACTAAAGTGACTTTCACAGATGCTATGGTGATCTGAAACAGAGTACACCTTGAACATATTATCTGTCATGACCCTCACTTGGAAACCTTAGATGATTTTTTTTAAGCAAAACCAATCCAACACAGTTATGGTGGACGTATCAGAAACTGAGCGTTCACTGGAACTTTTATAAGAATAGTAGGTTCCGACTTACTGTTTCTTGTCGATGCTATAATGCAATACCCAGTAGTACCTGGGAGGTGTTATTTGCTAGAACCACTTTCAATGTAGTCAATATATCATCTATTGATGGCAATAGATTGGCTCCAGGCTAACTGTTAATACCATTGTTTCATTATTTCTAGACCCAAATGGAAATACGTATACAATTGGGGTACGTTCGGAGCAATAATTCAATTGAAACGAGTTTCAACTTAGGAGGAGTCCATTGAACAATAATAATGGGGCTCTAATTAAAAACATGTTGAAATTTTAGCAAAGTATTCCAAACAGTGAGCCTGTGTGTAGAATACCGGATTTTTACACGTAGCCGGAAAGATTGTGTTTGGTGTGGAATGATTAAGTTAAGCCTACACTCAAAGCGAAATGCTTGCGATTATTGTTGTATAGCAGGCTCATACGTTGGTCTATTAGAACGAGAACCCTGCTTTAAGTTTCGGTGATATGAAAAAGTTTTACTTTTAATGATGCCCTCTTAGCAATCCATTTAATAATAATTTAATAGTAATTGCCTTAGAAAAGCTTTTCAAAACTATAAGTCTCACCACTCATGGACACGGAATACAGTTTATGAAGCCAGTTCGTTAGTCTAGTAGGCAGTTTTGGCTTATTAGACGTGAAGCCACGGTTCAAACGCCAAGTCGGACATCTCCAATAAAACGAAATATGAAAACAAAATATTTTTTGGGCGACTGCCTCTTAGCAGATTTCTGGCAAGTACTCTTAGACTGAATAAAATTGCCATGGAAAGTTTCTTAAAAAATCTGTCATTCGGAGTCGACTTTAAACTGTAGGCCGTGCAACTCATATGCCTCTATATCAGTCAGTATTTCTAAATCATGTGATATCAATGTATGTAGGCTCTAAAGGGAAACTCTGAATTTATTTTATTTTTTGTTGAAATGAATTCTACTTTTTTCCCTCACCAATAACTGTTCAAAGTTGAAATTGAAAAATCATTTCGTACATCAATTGTATTGATCACAACAGCAAAGAGACATAAAATAACACTCTCTGGAAACAACACTGTCATTGTCACATATACTCACTCTAATACACGTTAAGAAGAAGAAATAAAAAACCTCAAAACAGCAGCCACTTGTATTAAGAAGCGTGACACTGTCATTGATAATGACACTAAAAAAAAACCGGCATTGAAACATGCTTGCATTCACTGAGATTCTCCTAAGAAACAAATACAAGATCGATGCCTTTTTATTAAAAAAAACGAATCGTTATGCGTCTGATTTGTAATTAATCATGCCACAAAGTAATCACACAGTCAACCAGAGAGAGAGGAGAGAGACTTTGAATGCATCTGATAATTTCTTAATTTTTTTTTATTTTGTTTACAAAAAAATTGCTGCGGCATTTTCGTTGATTTATACACACAAGCCATTACTACAACTATAACAAATAAAGGCAACAAGGGAAAGGGCACAAGAAAGTCCTATTGCAGTCATACCGGCAGGTACGAGAGACTGTATGAGACAACAGGTTTCATGTAAATTTTTCTACAACTTCAGTCATTGATTTTTTTTTTGTCTGCTTGTGATGCGATTCCATTTCATTTTGAATTTGAAATGCGTCTGTTGATTTACAGATTTGTGTGTCAAATTGCTGGAGAACCATTTCCAAGTCACTTGTATCACTCGATTGAGATCTAAAGCTTACCTGCAACAGCTGAAGGAAGGAACATGTAAACGAGTAAAGTACTTGGAATTGCTCTGAAGGCATCAACCAGTTGACAAATGTGCATTTTTTTTCTAAATTCCGGTGGCAATATTGATTAATTGCAGACGAAAAAGAGCAAGAGGAGGTTGGACATGTAAATCTTTGAAAATCTGAAAACAGAAATCCATTTGAATTGACAGGTTTTCAAAGAAAAATTTTTGTGTGTAATACACGAAATTTTTTTTACATGAAATAGAAGAAATAAATTTAAATTTTCTACACGGTTGTTGAGTTTTAACAGATTTGTTCGGAGATTAGTAAGGCCTATTTGTTGCCTTCCGAAAAATCAGTAGAATATCCTAACTGAGATCCGAATTTTTTTGAGGCCGAATTTTTTTTTTGTAATCCATTCGACGTATTGAAAGTAGATGTCAAGATGTCCCACAAATCCATGAATTCAACTCCTTGTCATCGAGGCCATTTTTTGAAGCCCCCAATAGGAGATCAGTTTCATTACATACGTAATCAGTATTACGATCTAGCTTTTCACATCATATTTACTGTCTGTGTGCTCATTTTATATATAAGTGGCGTTACCTATAGTTTAAAGTTGATTTCGAACGATGGATCTTTGATAAAGATTCACAGCAAAGGATTGGAAGTCGCTGAAGAAATATTCTTTCCTTGCCTCACGTTTAATAAGCCAACACACTACCTACTAAGTAGACTACGATGACTTCAATTGCGGTTGTTAAAGTTTTAAAATTCCATCATTCTCTTATTGTTCTGTGGAGACTAGGACACGGTGGTCACGCAACTCTCATAATGATGGCATGACTGATTATGAAAGTCTTTTAAGACTTCTATCTAAACTATAAAGAATTGAAGATTACGCATTATGGTTGGTGGCCAGCCAACTGACAAGTCAAACTCAAAAACCAATTTGAGCCTTTATACCAATACTCTTCGAGCATTACCATTAATCAGTTACTAATCATAAAAGTTCAAGTTTTTCTGTTACTACGTATTGTATTCAGAGCCATAATCCTTGCGAGCCTCTTTTCGGAGATATCATTCACCTGTTGTGTTCAAAGTCAAATTGTATGTCTGAACCTCCATTGTTTCGAGGACGTAGATTTCAAAAGCACACAAGTTCAGTTCTTCTGACTAAATAATCATGAATCTGCATGTTTTCAAGGCAAATATTTTTTCCCAGATCAATTATCAAGCCATTCTCAAGCATTGAGTCAACATTATTATGCCAGATGACAGAGCCGACAACCCGATCGTGTACGAAGACCATTCGTACTTCGAATGGCTTTATCAAAAAATTTTAAAATCAGTCTTTATGGTGTTCCGTTCTATCGCTTTGTCTGAGATTGTTTTAAAAGCTCAGAATATCAAGGGAGTCTTATTTCGAAACTATAGTCAGAAAGTATTTCTCGAATAGGAGCAGTGGTTTTAGAAGACCTACTGTGGAATACGTAGTATGATTTGTGAACTTGAAAAGCCATCCACAGTTGGGTTTGGTTTGGGCCCAATTAAATTTCCGTACAAATAACAAACTTTATTCAATTGGAGAGTGATATGTAATCAATAAATCTAAATCTTATCTAAAACGCATAAAACAAAAGTCATTTTTATAAAACGTAAGCAGAATATGGTTGTGCTGAAGTTGATAGAATACCTTAGAGTCGCCATATAGTTTATGGTGCACGAATATATAAAGAAATCCTGAACACAATATTCAAAAATCATCTTTAGTGATAATGGTGGCGTTGAAAATTACCGATGTATACCATCTGATAAGAAAAAAGATCTCTGAGACAATGGATTGTTAAAGTCTAAAGACAACTAAACCAAGATAATGTAAGTTGGACAAGGTTGCGTTGATCTCGTAATCTCCTTACAGTAACACAACCTGTATGAGAAGGAGTGACTAATGGACGAAAAAGAAAATCACACTCCAAAGTAATACGCCAGTTATGTGGAGTGTGTTACTGGGGATGACAGTCGTAAAACTGCAAAGTATTTTAGACCTTCAGTTATTCAAACTGCTCTTCTATATGAGATTTAAGTCCAAAATAATACCAATATTCGAATAAATTTTTTTTTAATTCTTTAATTCTTATGGTCGTATTTTCCCAAAACTTCTTAAAATTTTTCTTCGATTAAACAAGTTAATCAAGTTTTTTAGCTAAGCAAGTGATTGGAAAATTGAGATTGCCGTCTGTTATTGCATAGAAACAATAACTCCTGTGAAAAATTTAATTTGGAATCAGATCGGTGGGATAGCGGTTATGGACGGCATGTAAAGAGTGAAAAGCTAGATTCTAAGGCTAGAAGAAGAATAATATTGCAAAGTTATCGGTGGCTTTTGTTATAAAAGGCATTGTTTTGAAAGACTTCTCCACCGGGGAAAATTTTTTTCCCAGTAGTTGGGTAGACAAATAAAGACAGTAAAGAACACGAAATTTAGATGGGCTTATTGATAAGTGGATTCATAGTAGGGTAGGTTAAGTAAACTATATTAAACCCAGGTCCAACACATCTTATTCGCTAATGTAAAGTCCAATACATTGTTGACATTACCGTGTACATATCCTTTAAATGAGTAACTATTGGTCTGAGTAACGCAGGGAGCCTTAATTTCTTCTTGGACCATCGAAAGTAGGAAATATGTCAGATAAAATAATTACAGATAGAGATTAATTAGTGCTGTGTGTCTAAAAACTGTTAACGGATCCTATGTGTGAAGTCGGGCATAGTAGAAATAAAATAGTCATGGTCGGAAAGGTAGGTTTGGATACAGACTAACGTTAGACTAATGGTAGATATATGACCAACAAGATCATACATCTGGGTTTCGAAAGGAAAAAGTATGTTCCAAACTTGCCATTGTCTAGTAAGAAGTGTGTTGGCTTATTAGACAGTGAGGCCACGATTCATCACCCCGGATCAGACATCTCAACAAAGTGAAGTATGAAAAATATTTCGTCGGCGACTTCTTCTCAGCATATTTCTTGCAAGAACTATGAAAAATTTATTGAGTTTTGTTTTCGCTGAGGATTCTTACATATTGTGTCCTACTCTTCTTCCTCTTTTGCAGCCTAAACTCTCCATGATATTAGTGCGATATATAAATTTTTTCTGTAACATGACAAACATTTTTTTTCGTCATCTTCCATATTCAAAACCTGGTTCATTCAGGTTTCTTGCCTCCACGTAAAATTTAATTTTTAGGCAAAAAAAGATTTTTACAAAATTTTCTAAGGCAAATGCATTTCAAGATTGCCTGAATCCGAATATAACTCCAATGTATATATGAAGGCTCCGTGTGTTGCCCTAAGAGATAATACAAACTATCACATTTTATGCTTTCTCTAAAAGTTGATTGGTGAGACCTGGCAAAATCGATATCACCAACACGTTCTAAGACCAACAGTGTGTCGCGATCGATCGAATTCGGTTCAGTATTCATATCTTTTAACTTTCTATATGATCACTTGAAGAATTTTTGAAATATACTTTTTAGTAGTCAGCAGCAATTCAAATAATAAGAGCCGATACTCTATTTGACTTTTGCACCCACGATAGAGCAAATAAAACCAATCAAAACGGCAGGGAGAAGCATTAACTGCCTCTGCCTTCGTTTTTCGTTTATAAATAAACTTGAATTTGTTGAAACATTTTAAAATAAACGAAAAACTTTGTTTTTAATTGAAACCTGTAGACAATTTTGTTCAACAAATTTATCGAAATCGAAACCCACGCTTCACTATGAAACACTCTGAAATTAATAAAACATGATTACTTTGAAGACATTTGACCTGAAGACAATTAAAGAAAACATTATCAAATCCATCAACAACTGGAAGAAACACAAATCAAATCAAATCAACATGAAATACAAGCACAAAACAACAGCACCCATAATGATTAGAAAATTTTTAGGTGAAATCCTCTTCATGTAATGCCATGTAGCATTGATTATTGGGTTATATAAACGGCCGAAATCCAATTTCAATGAATGTAGTGAAGCAATATCACATGGCAGACGATTAAGTGGGTTTTAAGTTTTCATTAATTTTTTATTTTTTAATTTTTTTAAAATTTAAATTGAATTTCATGCAGAGTTTTTATCAATTGAAAGGAAATTAAAAAAAAATCCAAAAATTTTTTTTAACTTTTAGCGCGTGCTTAAGACCACAAATAGCCTCATGCCTCATGCCATATGGTGTTACAATTTTTATTGTATTAAAATTTTTTTGTATTTTATCACTGCCATCATTATTATTGAACATGATTTCCAAGTGTGCCTTAATGAGCTGATGATGGTAGAAACACTTCAAATTAAAAATCATTCCAATTTCAATGATCATGTCAAAATGTTTGTAACATACATTACGTATATATAACGTTGAACCACGTCTGCAAACGTGTTCATTCATTGAAAGTGATCTTCGTCTATAGAATCACTCATAATGTGAGCACCATCACTTAAAGGGTGTCAGATATTTTCATCAGCATGTAAAACGTTAAGAGCCGGGTGTTTGTTACAACGCCAAGAAGTATTAATAAGTGGATATGTATTATTATTGGGTTATAGAAAAAGAAATTTCGTGAAATTATATCAACAGAAAATTCCAAGGTTTTCTACCATTTTTTTGGAGGTACTACAATTAAATCAAAATAATAAAGCCTTAGAAGTCGCCTGTAATCTAGTAGGTAGTGTGTTGGCTTATTAGACGTGAGGCCACCCGGGGTCAGACATCAGCAGCAATACGAAATTTGAAAAAATATTTCTCTCACCAGATTTCTGGTAAAAACTCTGAGAGTAAATGAAATTGCCATGAAAAGTTCCTCAAAACTCAGTCGTTCGGAATCGACTTTAAACTTTAGGTCCCACCCACCACTCATGTATAAAATTAACAACATAAGTGATGTTACAGATGATTTGAAATCACCGATTATGTAAGTGTGGAAACGATTTTTCCCCTAACCAATATGTTTGTTTAAATTACTCAGCACAATTGTTGTTGTTTTTTATTCAAGTTTTGTTCTTTCAATTTAAATACCAAGAATCACTTTTAGAATGAATTTCATTTAGACCAACTAGAGCTTGTTTAGATAACCAATATTGGAAGTGCTATGATTCCTTTGGTGTTGTTATTTCCATGTAAATTATGCTGGATTATTGATTTTTTCATTCTCATTTGTATTGTCGAAATTCAATTCACATCATTTGCTCTTGACGTCGTGAAGAATACCTGCTGATTTGTAGATTTGTGATCTTCATTCCGTTCTATGCTTAAAACGAAGCGTTAGTTTGACATCAAATTTTAGTTTTTTTTTGTTTTTGTATTGTTCTTTATAATCCTTTAATATGATTAATTTCAATTTTATAACAAAAAAAAGAAAAAATTAAAAATCATGTAGAGCTAAATATTTTGAAAAAAATATTTATTTTTCATAAGCTTACGCAACTCATTGATAGATTCTTGGCTAAACAGTTGCATCGAATTAGTTGCGTGCTACCAAAATAAAGTACTGATGCCAAGAATACACAAAATTTGGAAACGAACTTTAAATGAAGCCTACACGATTTCCAATGAAATAATAAATCACTTTCACCAAGACTTCTTCATAGAATTTCTCCGGTTATGCCTCTATTACATACATACATACATAATTGGTCATTACAATCCTGCAGTCAGCATTATTGAACTAGTTTCTCACACTACTTATGTTGTGTGTGTTAATTTTATACATAAAAGTTTAAAGTCGCAATTATTATTTACTCTTAGAGTTTTTGCCAATCTGCTGAGAAGAAATCACCGAAAAAATACTTTTTATATTTTTGTTTTGATGTCTGCCCTGGTACTCAAACCCTAGCTTTACGTCTAATAAGCCAGCACACTACCTACTACACAACGGTGACTTCCTGCCATAATTTCTCAACAACTTCAGGCAAACAATTGCTTTAGAAGACTGTTCAATTAATGCCTCTATTCTTCTTTACAACTTCTAAATTCTTTACAAACCTTCTGTTTAAACGATTAGAAAATTTTTGAAACCTGAGTTTGGAAATTACTACACCTCTTTTATAGACAAAATGTGGGCTACATATCGTACTAAACAATGTAGAGGTCTCCCCCTCATTTATCTGCGAGATTTAGAAAAGCCTGTTTGCGCTTATAATATTAACCTCGTAGACGGAGGGTTGATATTGCAAGGAGGAGGATTTGCCCATTTTACGATCGCCAACAGCCTACAGAGAGCACTATTCGTAATGCGAAGATGTTTTCGAGTAGACTACTTCAGCAATCTACCGACCAATATCCGTACGTAGATAATACTCAAGATCTGCCGAAACTATTACCGCTATCGGTAAGCGTATCGATTTCGTGGTGCTTACAAGAACTCTGTATTTTGCAGACTACAACTAGAGCCTTGCCTTTGCACACAAACACAAAATTCAGAAACTACAGACAACGACATTTGTTTGCTAAATAAGCTCTGCCCCCAATTTTCATTGGAAAAACATGTTCAGCAGTAAGGACCATTTCTTCTTGAATGAGTACGTGAACAAGTAAAATTAAAGATTTTGTGACGAAACGAATACACATGGGATCGAACAGCGTCCAATGTATCTTAAAAAATCACTGTCTGATGACGATTAAGGGCTACAAACGATATCAGTCCGTATTTGAAAACGACGACGCTGTCAAAGTCGAGCACAGTAAGTCACAATTTCTTGTGACCAGAATTAGATGATCTGGATGCCAATGATATGTTGTTTCAATAGGACTGTGCTACGTGCACCAAATATTACAGCCAAATTTAATATTCTGCACGAAAGATTTAAAGGCATGGGCCACTCACGTGGATGTGATGTGTTATCGTACATTTTAACCATGTTAGACTTTTTCTTGTGGGGGGTTTCTTAGGTCGTTGGAGTACTCGAATAAGCCGCAAACCATAGTTGACTTTACTGTCAACATAACCTCTGTCTATGGTCATATTCAGCTTGATTAATGAGTTAGGATCCATCGAAAATATGATATTTCCACTCAGAAAAGCCATCGCGGCCATTTAAGGGATGTTATATTCCATAGATAATGGAACATTAAGAAGTCTTTCGAAAGAGTAAAAAATTTCAATGCTTTCTCACACACATAGTTGGTCGTTATAATCCTTTAGTTAGGATTACGACCCACCTTAGAGTGGTGGGACGGACCTATAGCCTAAAGTCGACTCTGAACGACAGATTTTTGAGAATTTTTTTATAGTTTGATTTCGGTTACAAACCGTTGAACAAACGTGTTAGAATGCCTTTAAAAATTAGCGATAGTGTGCTTCAAAAACAAAAACAAAAAGTGAGATACTCTATGGAAGTTATGATTAATTTTATCCGCATTATGGCTCATTATGATGATCATCACCCTGATTATTGTTAGACAAAGACATCCTACGCATGTTGTGTTTTGAATTGAATATTTTTTTTTTGTTATTATTGTTGTAGTTGTTGTTGTAGCTATTAAAAAACAAATATGTACTTTTGAATGCAAACACACACACAGACACATACAGACACAGACACTTTAAAATGATTAAGAAAAATTATAATTAAATTAATTATGTTTTGTTTTGTCTTGTTCGTTATTAAATAATTCGAAATTGATATAAAAAATGATCTGATATGATCGCTCATCTTACTTTTAAGTATAAGTACTCATACGTACGAGTACGAATACGAATACGTATAGATTTTTTGAAAAAGGTTGGCGTTTTTTATTTATGATTTTCAGGCTTTTTTTCAATTTTTTTTTTTTTGTGTTACTAAAGGCTGACAGTATGAGCTTTAAAGTCTAATAAATTGCATGAACATCAGTTTGTTTTTTTCTCCATCATTGTTTATTTGATTTGTTTCATTTACAAGGCGTTAGATTTGTACTGACTGTTGTCTTTAGTTTTGTTTTTTTTTGTTTTTTTTTTGCCTTTTTCCCTGTTTTTTATTTGATTTTATTTAGTATTCAGCACTTTAAGTTCCATAATAAATAAACTGACTAACTGGCTGACTGACTGTCTGTCTGTCTGCTTACTTGACTTGCTGGTTGGTTGGCTGCCATGATTTTTATTCTTCTATTTGGTTTGGTTTTTCTGTTTGTATGGATGGGGCTGAGTGTGGGCGTTACGGGCGCGTTTACTTTACCAGACAAAACTTTTTATTTTTTTTTCTTTCTTTCATAATCATCATCACCATCAAACGCAACATCTTTAACTGATGATTGATTATCATTCGTTTAGCATTACTTATATAGTTTTACTGGATTTTATTATTTTTTTTGTTTGCATGAATTTGTTTTTATTATTAAAAACGGTAAATCTAATTATTCATTGAATTAAAAACTAAAATTTTATTAAAAATGTGAATAAAAATTAGTAGCAATAAATCATAAACATTTTCAGTTTGGGCCACACAGAAGCATAAGAAAATTGTATGTAAAGTATGAAAAATTCTTTAAAGAAATAAATCCAATATCTTAAGCTAAGGCCTGGTTACAAGTATTTAAAAAGATATTCCCTAAAGTAGATGCATAAATGCAGTTACAATTGGTCAGGATCACGGCCTAGTTTCTCACACCATTTATGTTGTGTGTGGTAATTTTATACGTGAGTAGCGGAACTCATTGCTTAAAGTCCACTCCGATCAACAGATTTTTTTTAATAACTTTTCAAGGCAATTTTTTTAGAGTTTTTGCTAGAAATCTGTTGAGATAAAATCGCCGAAGAAATATTTTGTTGATATTCCGTTTGGTCTGACTTGGGACCTCACTTCTAATAAGCCAACACAATAGCTACTAAACTACTGTGATTTTAAGTAGGTGCAGTATGATGTATGCGGTGACTGCAATAGTGTAAAATCAATACCTGTTATTAGCATCATCTTAAACTGCATATCAGTCTTGAAGCCCTCACATTTGTTACAAACCTAAACAAGAGCGTATCGAAACAATTCTTGGCAATTCAGGTGCTATGATTCGGGATACACAATAAGTAGGTGTATTCGAATTTTTGCTATGAAAGCTGATTGCAAACACGATGATCACTTGTAGACTACAAGGCAATGTTAGTTACGAGCACAAATCCTGAAAATATTTCTAAAATTCTGGAGTTTGTGTTGTAATATTTATGGGCTGGCATTAAATCATATTGAAATGAACTTATAGGAAAGTGCCTGTAACATTTTAAATGAAACAAAAGTTACCATGAATGTAACAGAAAGAGATTAACGGATTTGGAAATAGCCTGGCACTCGTTACGAGAAGATAAGCTAGTAACGTTACGTTTAAATTTCCTGAAAAACCTTCTCAAAAATCTGTTGTTCGGAGTCGATTTAAACTGTAGGGCCTTACACTCGTGTATAAAAATTAACACACATGACGTAAGTGGTAGAAGTTGTAAATTAAATTAACTGAGTAGAAAACTTGACGGATATGTTGGTCGGAAAATGGTTTGGCATAAAAAGGTGGAGATTATGTTCCCTAGAACCCCTGGTGTTTGGAGATTATTGTGGTCTATGCGGTAAAAATGATATTCTAATTACTTGTTGTTTGCGTTATCTACCTCCAGAAGAAAAGCATCAGCTAGGACCTCAACATTGCTTTTAAAAATCCTAACAGTAGTGATGGTTCATTTCGTTTTGGTAATGTAACGCAGAATATATTGATTAGGTTAGGTTAGGTCGTAGTGGTAGCTCTGCTATCACAAAGCTCACTTGAGCAAGCATGGCGGCCTGTTAATATATTGATTGCAGTGTTTAAAATTTTAAACCACTCTTATAAAATACTTGCAACAAGTTGCATCGTAATTGTGTATCAATTTTCAGTGGTAAAACAGTTACTACTCATGACCACTCTTTTGTTAGAAAGAATTTTAAAGGAAATGGATTTATTGATTAAGAAAATTTGAATTTATTGCGAGAGTTTTAAGATATTCCGACGGTAAATTAAAGATTATTTGAAAGAATTTAAAATACTTGATAAAAAAAAGGCGCTTAAAAGTCATCATGAGCAAACCTTTCCTTACATAGATGCATAATTGGCAACTGTGACTCAACAGTCGGGATCACAACCTAGCTTTCTCTCTAATGTTACATACATAATACATAATTGGTCATTATAAGCCTTTAGTCAGGATTATTGACCTAGTTTCTCACACCACTTATGTTGTGTGAGTTAATTTTATACATTAGTGGCGAGACCTACAGTTTAAAGTTGCCTCCGAACGACAGATTTTTGAGAAACTTTTCTAATGTTGTGTTAGGTAATTCTATCCACAAGTAAATGGACCTATAGTTTGAAGGCGACTCCGATATTCGACGGAAGATATTTTTGAGAAACTTTTCATGGCAATTTTATTTGCTCTTAGATCAAGTCTCCGAAGAAATATTTTTTTCATATTTCGTTCTGTTGGGAATACATGATCTGGGATTTGAATTGCGGCTTAAATCTTTAGCGGCCTTTTTAATTTTGATGAAATTTAAGAAATTTTGATTTGATATTTTAAAAATCAAAATGTTCTGAACTGATTATTTTTATATTTGCGAGTTTCTTTAAATAAAAATAAAAATTCTGCAGAATTTTGTTAATAAAAATTAATCATAAAAGTTTAATCAGTTATTAGTTAATTATATATTTGATATTTTGTTGATTTATTTATTGTTTATAAATCAATTAATTTATTGCATTATTTATTTATTAATTTATTGCATTTTTTTATATGGCGCTTTGGAAAATTTTAGAACGAAATTCTCAAATGAATACCAATATTTCCATGTTATAAATATAAATTTAATTTAAATTTAACAATATGAAAAATGATTGTAAATATTGAAACAAATATTTGGAATAAAAATTTAAACACAAATATCCTTGTGGACAGTAAACAGGATTATGAAATGGGAATGTATGATTGAAAAAAAAAAATATTTTCAAAAATTATTAAAAACAATTAAAAAAAAATAATAATTAAATAATTAAAACCGCTCCCTTAATTATCGACTATTTAAATAATTTTCACGGGAATTAAAAGCAAAACTGTAATGAAATCTACAATAAAAACTTTAAAGTACGAATGTTTTTAAATACAACAAAAATAAAAAAAGAGCAGCTACGTTGTTATTAAGTTAACAAGAACAGCAAAAAATTCCATTTAAATGTTCTTTGTTTTCTTTTTTTTCAACGTTTTGTCAATAAGTTTTTCATTTTCGTTTCGTTTATTCTTTTTCAAGAACTTTCTATCATATTTCTAGCGAAATTCAAACCTTGTGAAAATGAAAATAAAATAAAAAAAAAATTAACAAAATTCCTAATCATTCGTAAATAGAAAATAACGTTGATAACAACGATGACTTGAAAAAACCCTCCAATAGCCAGCCAATATTACCAAGTGAACAAATTTTAACCAATGTTGTCTATTGTTTTGTGTTTTCTTTCTTTTTTTATACTCTTAAATTCATAATACGCTCTGGGTATAAACAAGATGGTCAGGTTAATTAGAGGACCCAGGGAAAATCCCCATCTAAAAATGTAAAACCAAAGTAGCTATTACTGTCATAAGTTGGGCATTGTACTCTAGGGAATTTTACGCCTTATGGCCACGGATTTCTAAAGGAATTGTAGAGAAGAGAAGCAGGAGGAAACAGTTGTTTTATGTCGTAGATGAAGGATTCACCAGAATTTTAATTGTACCGTTCAACTCACTGATCTATCTGGGACTTCATCGGCAGTTTACAGGATTAAGAGGAAACCATTGTGGATCACATTGGCCGCACTAGGGCTAAGTGTGTTCATTAATTTTTTTTTTTTAGAAGCTGCCGACAAGTTTTACTTACCTACCTAATCACTAAGAGAGATTACCACTCAATCAACAACCTTTCTCACCATTAAATTCATTTTATTTTCTCAGAGCCTTCTGTTGTTCCTTAAAGTCGCCATAGTATAGTGGCCTCAGGTGGCCTTACAAAATGTCAAAAATGTTTTGTGGTGAATACTTCCAGTTTCAGCTAAGACATTTCCAACAAAATGAATTATGAAAAAATATAACTTCTAAGCAAATTTCTGGCAAAAACTCTGAGAGTTAATAAAATTTTTATGAAAAGTTTCTTAAATTCACGTCTAATAAGGCAACATAATACTTTCTAGACTATAGCGACTTCAACTAGATTCTGACTGAAGGCTTGCAATGACCAATTATGTATGTATGATCTCAAACCCACGTCTAACAAGCTGCAATGGATCTAATAATGTATTAAAAGAGAAGAATGTTCTGTCTTTTACTAACCGCCGCTTCTGTGATACAAATACACTGCACTCACCAATCACTAATGAATTCTGGACGTACCTTGAGCACATTTTTCTTTGAGTCCAAAAAATGTTTGCACTTCTTTATACTCTCCCCACATTTTCAAAAAAATTAAAGATGAAACCTTCGATCGCCGCGTACTGGTATCCAAATATATAAAAGATTTGTTTTAAATTTGAAGTGCTACGTTAGAGTACCTCACAGTCACTTGTTGTTCGAAGTCAACTTTAAACTGTAGATCCCCCCACTCACAAGTGATGTGAAAAGCTAGTTGCTAATCCTGACAAAAGGGTTGTAATGACCCAATTATGGATGTGTGTGAAATACTCTCGAAATCTGTTATTTGTTTGAAAGACCCATTTATGCCATTATGTGTGGCATAACACATCATCCATACTTCTGCCACGGCTTCTGTGGTGTGTAAGAGAAGTGTGCAAATTATCATAACAATGTCGTATAAATCAGGCTAGATTTGACCTATGCCTTGGGTTATGATGGCTTTGAGAATCTCAGTGGCTTGCGTCTTATTCATATACACCTGCAATATATAAAAACTAAACAAGAAAAAAGCTAACGCGGTCAAAACGCACGATCAACTTTATACCCATAAAACACTCGTCACGGACACCAACCGTAACAAACCAGCATGTTTCAATGAAAAATAAAATTACAAACCAACATAAATGAAACATTAATCTACAATACAACACAACAGAACATAAAAAAAGTTCTACAATGTTTTTTATTATCATTGTTTTTCTTTTTTTAAGTTCCAAATTAAAACAGACAATTTTTTTGATACTTTGCCAGAAAAGTGTCCGAAAACACGCTAAGCTTTATAGGCATGCAGGATATTTTTGGAGTCGGAGGTGGAAACAAATGAAGGAAGAGGGTGATGGAAAGTGTCCGAAAGTAAAATTTGAAAATTTTCATTAACTAATTGAACACACAGTTTGGGAAAATATATGACTGTCTTATTCCACAAGACAGTTTATTAAATTTTGTTGTTTGTTTCGGCAGAGGTCTAAAGGAATGTAAACAATAATGTAATGGTGACTTGATCATAAAAACTTTGTTTAACATTCTGTAAATTCAAGATTTAACGCGGAGGAAAAATGATGACTAGCTAGGCTTATACTCAACCATCACAAAGTTATAAAAACAGAACAATCGCTGTAAGTCTCTATTTCAAATAGGCAAGAGATCAGCAATGAATCGTTTTTCCGCTACTCATAAGTACTCATGCAATTTTGAGTATGAATGAATCAACAGAATTGAAATTCAACTACTCTGATACATTCGTACTCACTACAACATTGATTTATAAGTATAAGTAGCAATGAGTATGATTACAACGTTGACATTAAACTCACAACATTCGAAATATGTTTGATTAATACACCTACTCCTTCTGATTTATAAATTTAGAAAAATACTTATAATACTTATAAGTGATTCGAGTGACTCGAATCATTCATCAAAATTTACAGCCTTTGTTGTTGTTGCATATGCAAACAAAGAAGAAAGGAAAGACAAAGACAACAAGCAAAGCAAACAGACAATCTTCTTGTGAGTATTGCAGTGCTCGTATTTGAATCATACATATTTTGTGCTTCATTTAAATGATAAGTACAGATGAGTCGAAGCCAATAACATCATGCGTATTGTTAACTATGAGTATAAAGAGTACTTCTAACTTTGAGTATGAGTGGTATAAGTATCATGGTAGTCGCCGTGGTCTAGTGGGTAGTGTGTTGGCTTATTAGACAAAAGGCCCGGGTTCGAATCCCAGGTTAGACATCAAAACGAAAAAATATTTCTTCGGCGACTTCTTCTCAGCAGATTTCTGGCAAAGACTCTGAGAGTAAAAATTGCCATGAAAAGCTTCTCAAAAATCTGTCGTTCGGCGTCGACTTTAAACTGTAGGTCCCGCCACTCATGTATAAAATTAACGCACACAGCATAAGTGGTGTGAGAAGCTAGGTCGTAATCCTGACTGAAGGGTTGTAATGGCCAATTATGTATGTATGTGGTATAAGTATCATATTAAAAGAAGTATGAATGCGTATAAGTATCAGAAATTATAAATATGACTCGAATCTACTCATCGTTTTGAATACTCGTTACCGCTCTGTGGTTGTGACAATACTAAGGCTTATTATGGGTCGATGCATAGAGCTGGAGTGGTAGATTTAAGGCTCTTTTAAATCGTCTCTATAAACCTTAACTAAAATAACCCGAAGTGAATCGTCTGCGTTTGCCAGTGGTGGTGTGGAAGACATATGAATGTTTTGTGGTGTAATATGAGTATTATTGGGGAAGAACATTGCTTATAAAGTCACCGTTATTGATCTGAAGACATTTATTGTTGATGTCGTCCTTTCTAGAAATAAGGGCCACATCATTTTAGAATTTTTTTAACATCTTAAGTCAATGCCTTTGAGAAGGCATCTTAAGCTTTTTACCAGAAATCTGCTAAGGGGAAATACCTCCAGAAATATATTTTCATATTTCGTTTTGTTGAAGATGTCCGAGCTAGGGTTTTAAAACGTGATACCTACTAAACTATGACCCCAATCATGTATAAAATTAACACACACAACTAGATTGTAATCCTGACTAAAGAGTTGTAATGGGCAATTATGGTTGTATGTTACGTCAATGTCAATTACGGTTGCAAGTAATTTCGAGTGATGCAAAGAGATGACAGATTGAAGTATCTTTGAGCTTTATGCACTTTATACTGTTGTAAATGCCTAACAATGCCCTTAAAAACGTCTAGAAAAGTGCTGAATATATTTTTTAATTTAAAACAAGAACCTTTGAACACTTCATTTTGAACAAACTGTATGTTTTCGAATATCACTTCTAACTTTCAATTTTATAATTTTAAAATTCCAATCTTTAAATAGTCTGTGTTCCCATTCGCAGCAGATGGGGGTGTTGAAATTTAATGCCAGTTTTTGCCACACTTCCACTAAACAAAAAACAAAAAAGAAGGCCATTTAGAATGGGGGAAAAAGAAGGATCTACCAAAAGTCAAAAAGAATGAAAACTCACATTAAAAAAGCAATATTGAAGAAGGGAGGGGGGATGGCGAAGGTGTTATTCACATGTCTAACCACAAACACGACTCCAGTCTATTAAAAACATTTTCAAACACATTATTGATGATACTCGTCTTTTATTTCTTTTCTTTTTTTTTATTAAAAGGCCAACGAATTTTACACAAAAACAGTAGTAGAGTGTTACCATTATAAACAATGGAGTGATGGGTTAGAAGAACAAGAAACAAAACAAATACGGCCTCTAAATGAGTTGAGCACGCTATCCTTAAGAAATAATGGCTGAAATTGACATACACTGAGAAAAACAAAAGGAAGAAAATTAAAGGAAAAGAGGGTTTATGGTAAATCATCGGATTTGCAATTTAGGGGATTCAAATCACCAGTCTGGTTAAGCAGTCAACTTTCTTTCATATGAAGTGTCATATATTTAGTGGGAAGATAATGGACCGTTTAACAATCCAAGACTAGCCATTTCGCAGTGGTAGCTCAGTGCAGGTCTTGTGATGATGAACTACTTCCTTTTCCTTGATTTTGGTGGAGCTTGGTTAGTGCAGGGACTGCATTCACAAGTGGTATCACAACTGGCCGCTATGCGTGCTCAAGTGAGCTTTGTGAAATCAGAGCTACCACTCCGACCCGACCTGAGTGGTAGCTCTGATTGTTAAAACTCACTTGGTTACGGGCATAGCGTCGCTTTGTGATGCTACAGGATAGCGAATTAAACCACATTAACGAAAAAGTTGGTCAGCGCAAGGGCAGCACATTTCAAGACTAAAAATTTGTAATTCAAAAGAGGCCATTATTCGAGCATTATTAGTTTTTTATTATCACCATAATAAACGTAAAAAAAATGCCACAGATATCTGAAAATATTGGAAGTGTTACGATTATAGATACACCTGTGCATCATCATAATGTATGTGCTTCTGAAAATATTAACTAGAGGAAATGCGGAAAACAATTCCATAGTGAAGTATGTTTCTTTATTAGAAGAAAGTCTTTGGTTTCTTCTTCACACAAGGTTTCTGGCAAAAACTATGAGAGTAAATAAAACTGACAAGAAACGTTTCTCAAATCTGTCGTTTGAAGGTCGACATTAAACTGTAGGTTCCACTACGCATGGCTAAAACTAACACACACAACATGAGTGCTGGGAGAAATACGGTTGAAATCTTGACTAAAGGTTTAATTACATAATTAAGCTTGCAAACCTTCAATCAGGTTTACGATTTCACTTCTCGGAACACTTATGTTGTGTGTGTTAGTTTTATATATGAGTGGCTGGATCTACAGTTTAAAGTAGACTCCGAACGACAGATTATTTGAGAAACTTTTCATGAAAGTTTATTTACTCACAGAGCTTTTACCACTCCCTCTCCTGAGAGACAGCCACCGAAGAAATACTTTCGTTTGAGATGTCTAGCCTAGGGTTTGAACCGGGGCCTCATGTCTAATAAACCAACACACTACTTACTAGAATACGGCGACTTTATGGCCTCAATTTACGATTTAATTTTAATTTTTCTCAGTGTATTTGACGCATTGAAACAAGTTTTTGTTACAAATACTCGCTTATATTTTAACACAATATAATTTCTCTATCTGTACATTTGTAATGTATGTGTATATATGTGTATCTATATGTGTAAATGTGTGTGTGTTTAGGTATGTATTTATAAATTTCTCTTTATGGTCAGATATTGTATCAGTATTTTATAGTATCCTTCGACTCTCTTTCTTCATGATATATTTTTACAGTTATTTTTCACTATCAGACTTTTAGTATTTCGTTGACTTTTTTCTTATTAGTGTTGTTGTATTGTAATAATAGCTTTTATTTTATTGTTGTTGTTGTTGTCCAAACTAATATTAAAACGACTATTTTTCACGTATGACCAACATAGTGGTACGAGTGAGTACATTGAAAATAATTTATGATCTTAACGTTTGACAGTAAATGCCTTTTGTTTGTCTATCTGCATGTTTATGTTCAACTTTTGTTACTTTCTGATTATATATTACGAGAGTATTAAAGGAAAAAACAAAAATGAATTTCTGATAAAAATGAATATTTTGTTAAAAAATTTACATATCAGGCATATAATATCAGGGAATTTACATTTAATTGTCATTAATAATGTTCAAGAGCTATATGGAGCGGTAGACAGGAGGTAAATAGGTCTCTAATTTCGGTACGAACTATAAAACAGTGCGCTCTTTACAATCAGAGACTTTTCAATTAAGCCTTCAATAACAGGCTCAAAAAAGGGCACAATATAATAAATCTGTTATTTCAGGAGTCTGACAATACGTATATCATTATATTCTGTCGTAAAATGCAGTATAGGATCTCCATTGAACGCAATGAATCGATTTATGCTTAGGAAACGATGCAATTTATTAGACCAACAAGTAACTGCATAATGCAGTCGATTATGACAAAACAAAAATCATATTTTCGTATGAAACTCATTTTCATCTTAGTGGTTACATATTTATTTTATTTTAGGCTTAGAAAACCCACACGTGGTCTTACAGAAGTCGTTGCATCCATTACGAGTAATTGTTTGTTGTTGCTTGTGTGTGGAGCGAAGGCATTATTGGCCCATATTTCTTTAAAAATAAGGACGAAGCATCCATTACGGTCAATGGAGACATCTACCGCTTCATGACAATCAATTGTATTGTACACGCTTTTCAAGGAGCGTACAACTTTTCACACATCTCATGCCACAATCGATTTATTACGATAACCTTTTGATGGCCGTTTAATTAACCAAAATGGTGATGTCAATTAACCACCAGGAAACTGCGATTAAAAGTGTTATGCCGATAAACCAAAGACAATTGAGCATATGAAGGCCAATTGCCGAGATACGACATAATACATTTGAAAAAATACACGAAAATTTGTACGTTCGAAGAAGGTACTGTAAAGCCTGCCAGTACCGGTTTCGTACCGGAACAATTGTACTTCATAAAAAAAAATTATTAAAGTTCAAATTGTTTTTATTTTACTGCACTTTGTAAATTTAAACTTTTAAATCACCCACCCTATATTAAAAAGCCATTGGAGTTTTTAAAAACAGCACCTAAAAAATTTTGCACCATATGAGTTCAGGGGCAACGATGCATCTCCTCAATAAACTTGGAATAGGATTGATGAAACACTCAGCTCACTTACCTTTGCCTTTGATTGTCAGTGTACTTCTAATGTTTTATGTAAAGTAGGCTGCCAGCCAAGGTAATTCTGTAATTCAGCATCTGAAAATATATAACAATATGGGACTAGGTTAGTTTAGATTGCAAAAGTATTTGAATTTTCACCCAGAGAACAGAATGGTTCATAGTGGGTGCATTCGATTTTAAATTCAAACTTTAAATGGCCCAGCCTATATATCTAAGCAAAGGATGTGGGCGTTTTCAAGACAAACAAACAGTTCGCTAAGCTTGTAACTTCTTTTCTGCCATTGTTTGGATGAATGTACAGACATGCTATAATTCGTTTCAGAAAAAAGAAAAGTTAACAGCGCAGATATGTAGAATAAGACCTAAGGAATAAACAAATCAGCTTTGAAAACTTCTGAAGTCCCAATAAATAGCGTCCCTTATAAAATACATAGAAGGTTCTGAAGATAAAATCAAATACCAATCTTTGCGGCAAACCTTTCGGCTTATTCATTAAGCACAATCTTTATTTAAATTTAAATTGATGTCATAGACTAGTAAATAGTGTGTTGACTTATTAGACGTGAGACCACGGTTCAAACCCCATCTCAGACATCTTCAATAAAATGAAATATGAAAAAAAAAACATTTATTCGGCGACTTTCCTCTCAACAGATTTCCGGGAAAACTTTGAAAGTAAAAAAAAAATTGCCTGGAAAAGTTTCTCATAAACCTGTCGTTTGAAGTCGACTTTAAACTGTAGACTCCACCATTCACGTATAAATTTACCACGCACAACATAAGTGGTGTGAGAAGCTAGTTGGTAATCCTGACTAAAGGGTTGTAATGACCCAATTATAGATGTGTGTGAAATACTATCGAAATCTGTTATTTGTTTGAGAGACCCATTTATGCCATTATGTATGGCATAACATATCATTTGTACGTCTGCCACGGCTTCAGTGGTGTGTATGAAAAATGTTAAAATCACCATAACAATGGCGCATAAATCAGGTTAGATTTGACCTATGCCATGGGTTATGATGGCTTAAAGGAACTTATGAAAATCATACAAGAAAAATGCTAACGCTGTCCAATCGCACGATCTGGGTGGCCAGATTGGTATAGTCTGAAATTCGACAATTTTATTCGTTCACCTACCTCTCAATCATCCTCAAATAGGCCTAATTGCTGAAGATGATTTTTAAATTAAAATTGGAATCACTTTCCAATTGCTCTAAAGGCCATTCAGCAAACGCTTTAAACAGTCGATAAAAACGACAACTAATTTGGCAGATGTCTCTTCAAAAAGGTTTCGCCTAAAGCTCGATAGTCCCTTTTGGAAGACTCTGCAGCTTCTGTCAAGCTTGTAAATGGATTAAGGAAGAAAAGAGTATTGGTAATGTCCACTTTATTTCCCAATGTCGCAGTGGTCTGTGTGGTATATGGCATCGGTTAATTGAAACCATATCAGATCCAAAGACATTAGCACTCATTGTCCTTTAGTGTACTCGATGTTGACAGTGACGGTCTGGACAAAGTGGATCTCAAAGAAGTATAAAACCAAAATCCGAGATCCATTGTTTGCGGAATGGTAGCGTCTCAAATTCGAAAATTTTGTTTTTTCACGTACCCATTCATCCAGGAATGGCCGTCATCACTGAAGATGATTCTTTTGATGAAAATTAGGGACCCATTTTGATGAAAACAATTTAATACTTGCACGTGT
The DNA here is from genome assembly GCA_014635995.1 of Sarcophaga peregrina. Classification (NCBI taxonomy): domain Eukaryota; kingdom Metazoa; phylum Arthropoda; class Insecta; order Diptera; family Sarcophagidae; genus Sarcophaga; species Sarcophaga peregrina. Next base: position 53,914,021 of record CM025792.1, on the reverse strand, counting down.
GCATGATGTTTTGACAAAAGAGACTAAATAAATGAGAACTAAATCTTAAAATTCCAGCTGCAACAAGATGGCCGTTAAGAAATGTCAAATTATGAAAGTCCCAGTTAGAAGACCTTATATATTGCACCTTGTAATAGATTTTCTGATGATAATACCAACAATCCAGTCGTCTTTAAGGCATCGATTTTTTTCTATCACGCAAGTCCAATCCGAGTGAAGCTCACCTGAGCCTACAGCAGCACTGGTTTTCTGATATGCTATTTGAGAATATATCTGTAAGGGTATAATTGTTACTCTGTGATTGTAAGTATCTTTAGTAAAAGTATTTGTGTGTGTGAGTGACAAGAGCCTTCTGTGAGTATCTAACAATTGTCGTCAAAATGTCGCCTTAAATATTGCGGTTAAAAACAAAAACAAAAAAAAATAAACAAATCAGTTTTAGACATCATTGTACGTGCAATTGTAGTGGTTGTTGTGACAGTTACTTTTTTATTTTTCTTATTTTGTTGTTGTTATTGTTGTTGTAGCTGATTCTGTTGCTTTACTTTTGTTTTGATGTTGTAGTTCAACATTTAACATTTGGCCAAAGGCTGCTGTAGCTGTAGCTGTTGCAGCCTCAATCAGTTAAAGGTCCATTCACACAACCCCATACATTTAAGCCAATTGTCAGAGATGGAAACAATAAGTCATTCAGCCAGAACACATTTAGTTACAGTAGTATGTACTCGTATAGCAGCAGTATCAGCAGCAGAAAGATCAAACATAGTTAATAAGAGAGCGAAAGAGCATGAGTAAGTGAGTGAGGGGGACAGTACGTAAGTGAGAGGAGATAAGAAAAGTGCTGTGATCAATCACGTACAACTCATCTGTCACTTATTTAATAGGGGTTCATTATTTATAATATTTTGATTTGATTTGCTTGTGTTGTTGTATTTGTTGTACATATTGGACTGTGATATCTAATTTTATTACTTATTATTATTGTTGTTGTTGTTGTTTTAGTAGTTTTTTTCTTCAATGTTTTTTTTATGTAGCGAATCGGTCGCTGGATTTGAAACAATTTTTTTTTTTGGGTCCATCTGTCCCTGTGCATATTATTAACCTTTGGATGACAAATTAGTTAAAAAAATAAATTCGATATTATTTAAATGATTAATTGACGTCATATTGTAAACAAACACTGCACTACCGAATTTAATTTTGATTGTTTCTTTTTAAAAATTTTGGCTACATCACATGGTCATGGCAGTTATTTGATGTCTAATTTGAATGCATTGAGAAATATTTGAAGGAAACTAATTAACCAAGAAATAGTCTGCGGCAAGAGATCAGACATGAAACGGCATAACTGTGTTGGAGGTAAACACATTTAGTCTAACCAAACCTCCGATATAGTAAAGGAAAATCAGCTGTTCGGAGTAGCCATTAAACTGTTGGTCTCATCGCTCATATAGAAAATTATCACACAAAACATAAGTGGTGTGAGAAGCTAGGTCGTAATCGTAACTGAAGGGTTGTAATGGAAGTATTACGTCATTCAGTTTACAGAATACTGTACGAATTTATGTAATTAACCGCCATAAGGCTAATTCCAGAAAGACATGGCTATGACAAATATTGTCACAAATAAAATGTATTCATTATAAAGAGTCCGCCAAAAACTTTTTTATTTTTTGAAAATGCATTAAAAAAAAAAAACTACTGAATATTTTCTCAAATTTCTTTTTTTGTTTGAAAGTACAAACCTTCCGGTTAATAATGGAAAATAATTTCAGTCAAATGGCTGCCTCGGCTGGCCATGCAGTAGCCTGCACGATCGATTCAATTTTTAAGCACATTATCGATTGTGTGCAGCTGTATTTCACCAATTGCTTCACAAATATTGTCCTTTAAAGCGTCAATTGTCTCTGTATTGTCGGCGTAACAGTTATCTTTGAGGGCATCCCACAAATAATAGTCCAACGGTGTCAAATCGTAGCTCCAAGGTGGCGAAACGATATCAGCTCTGCAGCTGATAATGCGATCTTCAAAAACAGGACGCAAAACATCAAGTATAGCTTCGGCTGTGTGGCATGTAGCGCCGCCCTAATGAAACCAAATGTTGTCAATATCCTCCTCTTGAATTTTTGCAGCGCGCCATGTTGAACAAATTTTTATTCACAAAAATTGATGTCATTATGTATGGAAAATATCGCCGTTTAAATACACTCCAGGACTTATTTTTGAACTATGGGATTGGTTATGTTGGTTCTCAGGTCAGATGAGATTTATGAAATATTTGAAAATCAGTGCTATTTAAGAAATCATCACAAGCCTAACAGTTTACATCACTTTCATGTGGGATGACCATACTCCAACATCTTCCATACGGAATACTCAATACGGCATGAGTTGTCAAAGAAATATGGGCGGATGAAGGGGATTTCTTTTTTGTCGAATTGGAAGGTCTCAAGGTAGGACCTCAAGGAGATTGGTTTACTCCGAAATGCGACAATTTTGTTCGTTCACATACCCATTCATCCTCAAATAGGCTTCATTGCTGAAGATGATTTTTAAATTAAAATTGGGATCATTTCCCAATTGTTCTAGAGGAAATTCAGCAAAAGCTTAAAATAGACTGATAAAATGAAAACTAATTTGACAGATGTCTTTTCAACAAGGTGGCCGTCGATAGTCCCTTTTGGAAAACTCTGCAGCTTCTGTCAAGCTTGTAAATGGGTTAAGGAAGAAGAGAGTATTAGTAATGTCAACTTTATTTCCCAATGCCCATCTTTGAATCGATGCAGTCTTTGTTCATTTAATTTTGGTTCATTGCTTCATGTTCCACCCAATCCTATTCTATTCCTTTTAAAAGTTTTTGGTCTTCCAGAGAGAATAACTTTAAGAACAAAGAAGACAAATACATACATACATACCAGAGTTCAGCAATGAGTATTCAAAACGATGAGTAGATTCGAGTCATATTTATAATTTCTGATACTTAAACGCATTCATACTTATTCTAATATGATACTCATAATACTCATACTCAAAGTTGGAAGTACTCGTCATATTCATACTTAGCAATAGTTAATATTTACACGAAGCACAAAATACGTATGATGCGAATACGAATCACACTTCTTGTGAGTACACTTTGCTTGTTGTCTTTGTCTTTCCTTTCTTCTTTGTTTGTGTATGCAACAACAACAAAGCTGTAAATTTTGATGAATGATTCGAGCCACTCGAATCACTTATAAGTATTATAAGTATTTTTCTAAATTTATAAATCAGAATGAGTAGGCGTATGAATCAAACACATTTCGAATGTTGTGAGTTTGATGTCAACGTTGTAATCATACTTATTGTAACCTATACTTATAAATCAATGTTGTAGCGAGTACGAATGAATCAGAGTAGTTGAATTTTCAGTTGATTCACTCATACTCAAAATTGCGTGAGTGCTTATAAGTAGCGGAAAAACGTACATAATCATTACAATCCTTTAGTCAGTGTTAAAGTGGAGCGATCTACATTTTAAAACCGAGTCCGAACGACTGATTTATGAGAAACTTTTCACGAAAATTTTATTTTTTTTTTTGGTAGAAATCTGTAGAGAGAACATCGCCGAAGATAAATTTGTTCATATTTCGTTTTGTTAGAGATGTCTGACATGGAATTTGAACCCTGGTGTTACGTTAATACACTACCTACTGGACTATGGCGACTAAACATTAGGAGATGGCAATCCTATTATTTTAGCAAGTCATACGCTTAGATAAAAAATAATCGTTCTTAAAGAAGCTGAAATAAAGCAAAGAAACAAATAAAAAATCGATGGGGGAGAAGCTTTGTAATGGCATTGAATTGAATGCATAAGAGTGTATTATTATTAGGACACCCTGTTCTATATTAAGATGATTTTTTCAAAACCATTTTAAAACCTTTCATTGCCTTTAATGGCATCAAAAAGCAATATTCCAGTCAATTTAATTGATTTTCTTTTTTTGTTCCAAATTTAAAATGAAATTTTATCGTCTTTTTTTTTCTAATTAAAAAAGCTGCAAACCAACAATAATTAGCATAATTAAATATTGATTAAAGATTAAATGTCGAACGGAAAAAAATCATAAATTCAGTAGCAAAAACCTAAACTAAGAGCAGACGCTGCTGCAACCGTGACTATACATTACAGGTATTCAAACATTTAACCCTTTTTGATATGCGGTTTATTGATCCATGTAACTTGAGATGAGTAAATATTTTGAAAAGAATGAAAAGAACACAGACAGCCCCCGTCCATGCCGAAAAGAACCCTCACGCTCAATCAGACGTAAACATGGTACTGAAATAGAGCAGAAAATTTGAAAAAAAGGAACAAAAAAAGTAAAAAAAAATTTTGAATTAAAAAATGAAAAGAAAATGCGATTGTTTTACTTTCCCATCGATAAACATGAACGCGTAAAATGTTATAGAAAATGTGGAGTAAAAAATAAAATTACATGGAAGTGGAAATGTGTAATGTCGTCAGTGTAAATGACGGCGTAGTGCACTATATACACAGGCAAATAATAGAAAAACTAACACGCACACACACATACACACTCAGCACAACGTCATAGAGAAGAAAATCATAGAGACAGGCAAATAGTCGGACAGACAGGCAAACTAATAGGCCAGGCGGCGGTCTGAGTTACAAGAGAATGAATGAAATTTAAACGCTGTTTACATCACATTTTACACTGACTGTGAATGACTGAATGACAGTCGTCAACAGTTGTAAGAAAATGATGACTTTGTTCGGTTGATTGTTATGTTTTACGCATTTCTATTTGCTTAACAACAGAAAAAAAAATTGGAAAAACAAAACTAAAACAGTCAGACTAGAAGTCTAAACGTATGTTCTTGTCTGATTATCTACAGTGGGTGTCATAAAAAAACAAACTCCATAATCTTTTGGCCATTCCAACGAATAGTACAACTTGTTGGCTTAACGATAAGCTTTAAAAAGAAAACTGATTAAATCCAATTGATTAGAAGCAATTGACATTGAGGCCATTATTATTAACGATTGTCTATAGATTTCTTAGAATTTTCGATTATTCAAAAGAAACACAATTGTTATCGAAAAAAAAAAAGAAAATTCGTAGAAATTTTCACAACCCACTTTTAGAATATTGTTTAATCGGTAAAAATGATTTAAATTTTGTCACCAACTAACATTGTTTTCATAAAACTTATATGCCGACGGTAGTGGAATAGGCTACCCCTTACGGGGTTTCTTCCAATAGGAAATACTTTCGGTTATTCAGTAACCAAACTAAAAGAATGATGAACCAAAGCCTAGCATTATCAAACTCAAAGTGATCAAGATGTCATATTTGTCTGCCAGTGAACGTGTCACTAGATTTCTGGAAAAACTCTTGAGTCACGAAATAGACTTTAAACTGTTGGTCCCGGCTCTCATGTATAAAAATAATACACATAACATAAGTGGTGTGAAAAACTAGATTTTATACGGACTAAAGGGTTATAATCAGCAATTATATATATATGTATGCATGTGCGTGGCATTTTAACCTCCGTCCATCTTCCAAGAACTAGTTCCAAGAACTAGTAGGTAGTGTGCTAGCTTATTAGACGTAAAGCCAGGGTTCGAGTCCCAGGCCAGAGAACAAAAATATAAAAAGTATTTTTTCGGCAATTTCTTCTCTTTCTCTTCTTGTTTCTCAAAAATCTGTCGTTCGGAGTCGACTTAATTAATTAACGACTTAAAATTAACACATAAGTGGTCTGAGGAACTGCGGACTTCTTGGGGACGATTCCTGTAGACTGTCTAATGGTGAAGGTATAGCACTGGCTATTTTATAGTCACCAGCAGCAACTCGTTTCCTTACCGTTCGCATCGTCCCTCTCTCTTTCCACCTTTCCTAAAAAACCTGCATGAGTAAGGGGCATTCCCTGAGTGCTGGTTTTATAAAAAAAAAGAAGATTCTCCTAAGTATGTGACGTTTTAAGGAAAGTGTATGACTACAACCGTATGATTACATTATCTAATGAAATTCCATGTCTTTGCACACTGTAAATTTTGCCGCACCTTAGATCTTAAAATGAAATTTTTTTTTGTCAAAAATGGAATCTCAAACACTTTTTGTTTGGTGGACCGCAATAAATAAGAAGTGGTATCTCCACTTCGTAAAGAAATTTAAAATTCTAAATTGTCTGACCATAAATACATAAAAAATGTGCTCCAGTGGCATACTAAGAACAACTTATCATTTGGGGCCCCTGCTCGTAAATACATTAGGCAAAGAGGCCAATCATCGAAATATTACGACGTGCCGGTCTCTACGATTAGGATTCTTGAAAAAGTGTGTTATTTGTATAATCATACTGTGGATTCTGTGAATCAGTAAGAATAGTGTCGCACTCAGTCTTAATTGTTCTGGCGTACAATCTGTAGACCAGAGGATTTCTTAGTAAATCAGTCTACAGCACACTTGTTATATTTACCATGATGAGAGATTAAGACATACTCCGTCCGCGTCTGCATTAGAAACTCAAGTAATTGGTGAATGATATACGATCTCCCTGTTGTGAAACTTTCAATAAGAGATTTGAAGGCTTTTAATATTACCACTAAAATATTACAAAATCTTTATGGCCCTTTCAAGATCATATTAGAATCTCCAGTGGTAACAAGCGAAATTTGACACAATTTCTTGGAGATATTGCAATTAAATGAACAATCGGTCTAATGTCTGAAACTGTACGGTTGAGTTACGTTGCCGCAACTCCATCTTAAAATAAAACACCAAAGGGACTCACTACTATTCCTAATAAAAGAACTTTCAAGAGATCACTACAAACGTCCAGTCAGTATTAAAACCTAGCACATCACTTATATTGTGTGTGTTAATTCGATACATGAGTGTCGGGACCTATAGTTTGAAGTCGAATTCGCACAAGAGATTTAAAAAGATTTAGCAGCCTTTTAATGGCCATTTTGTACGCTCTCAGAGTTTTAGTCAGAAATCTGCTGAGAGGAAGTCGCCGGAGCAATATTGTCAAATATTATTTTTTTGTTGCAGACGTCTGACCTGTGGTTTCGAAACCTTGCTTCACGCTCTACTCAATATGAAGTCGTCGACGACTACATATCTCTATAGTGGAACTATTAAAAAGCGACCTCAGGCCTTTTTGTATCACTATTAAGGGATTACAACGTCTGTATGCCCTTGCCTCGATCATAAGAGAATCGCAAGTGAAAATAAGCGGAACATTCAACTATTTGTAGGAGATATTACAAGTATCTGGGTGATAAGTCTTACGCCTGAAAATAAAGCATCCAGAAAACTCACCGACCTTCCTAATACAAAAACCTTCAAAAATTATTTGAGATATTATTTCTTCAAGAACCCGGAATATATGAAAACCTAATCTGTATGGTCGTTTCTAACATCTTAGATGTAATCTGTTAGTTGTACGCAAAATTTTCAAACTGTAATCTATCTAAGGGAATCACATATGTTCACCGCTGAAGGTACAAAATTTAATTCAGCTATGTTAAACCATTCTAACCTTATGAAAGTGGCTTTTATGAGAACAAAGTGAACTTTGCATCTTGATACGTTCACCAAGGGATAGAATTTCTAAAGGAATACTCAGTAGTACTTAGTTATCTTTCTGTTCCTTTGGTGGTCAATTTTTATCTTCACTGTAGAAAGGTTTTCTGCTTCACATATTCCACGAGCAATCAATGAATTTCGATTTTTCTTTCTAGCTTCTCTCTTACTATTCTATACTCTGCGTATACTACGAGTCTTTATTCATCACACTCTATATTCTTGTACATTCTGTTTATGCATTTTACAAAATGATTACATAGTCAATGAGTGAGTTTTAGTGTCACACACATTTTAGGAACAAAAATATTGTTCTTGCAAATGAAATTTTTTTTTCATTTTTTTGTTAAAGTTTCCGGTTGTGTACTAAATTTAGCTTTTAACATACTTTAATGCCATATTTGTTTATATTGTGCTCAATTATTTAAAACATTTTTTTGTTTTTTTAATTTCTTTTTTTATTTTTTCTATGAAAACAAAACGTAAAAAAGAAGAATCATTTCCATCAATAAATTAGTGAAGCTTGAAATTGGAAAAACAAAAAACAACCGGAGTTGTTTGCATAGTAAAATCGAATGTTTTTAGTGGTCATTTTGCTTGTTACAATATTATTTATTTGTTAGATTTAATTGTGTTAAATGGTTAAATGAATTTAAATAAAATATTTTATTTCGTTTTATTGTCTTTTGATTTCATTTGATTTCTACAAATCATGTGTAAAATCGAAATGATTTCCCAAGCACTACATACCCTTTATTGATGCCGGAAGTAATGAATTTGATTGTGTTAAGCTTTATAACCTACATTATCTAGACAGAAGTTACTTTGTTAGGCAGACACTACATCTGCCTAGTATCAAACACAATCTCTCAAACGCTACTTGTATTCACCAACAAATGCTTCAAAATCAAATCGAATATATTCGGGCAGACACTACATCTGCCTAGAATCAAACACAATCTCTCAAAAACTACTTGTATTCACCAACAAATGCTTCAAAGTCAAATCGAATATATTCGGGTCTAACACATACATAATATACATACATAACATACATATATAATGGGTCATCACAACTCATGTCAGGATTATGACCCAACTTCCTACACCATTTATATTGCGTGTGTAAATCTGATACTTGAGTGGCGGGGGACGTACAATTTAAAGTCGACTCCAAACGACGTTTTTGCAATGCCAATTACGGGAAAAAATGCTTTTTAGAGGTTAGCGGAAAATCTGGAGTTTTTTAGGGCGCTTTAGCGTTTTTTAGCGGTTTTTTTTTCAAGGTTGAATTATATGATACAAGTAAGAAAAAATGGAATTCGAGAGAGAGAATAACGGTTAGTAGAAAAAGTACAAAGCAAAAACGAAAACCTAAAGTTGAAATCTGTTTCAAATGAAGGTAATGCTTAAGGTGTTGTGTTTAAAATAAGAAGGCAGAAAAAATATCAAAAAAGCAAGTGCACCTAATTTTGTAATAGCACAGTCTAGAAAATAAAATTAATTCTGTTTTTACACGGTGATATTTGGTATAGCACGGTTGAGGAAAGTTTATGAAAATCTCAACGTAATCTAAGATCTTGAATGGCTCGTTACTATGACTTATACAAAGACATACATATTTGGTCATTACAACCCTTTAATCACAATTACGACCTACGTTCTCATAGCACTTATGTTGTGTGCGTTAATTTTATACATGAGTGGCCGGACCTTCAGTTTAAAGTCGACTCCGATCGACAGTTTTCAAGAAGCTTTTCATGGCAATTTTATTTACTTTCTGAGTTTTTGCCAAAAATCTGCTGAGAGGAAGTCACCGAAAAAATATTTTCGTTTTGCTATCTGACCGGGAGTTTGAACTCGGGCCTTCAGTCTAATAAGGCAACATTCTACCTACTATACTACGGCGACTTCAAATTGAATCGCAACGGCCGATTTTGTTATTAAACGCAGTGCTGTCCAATCGGAAACTGAAAATGATAATCTTGTTTGAGTTGATAGCTATTCTGAACCAACCTTACCTAAGCGATTACGAATAAAATCCAATAATGATTGCAAATAGAATTCTGCTATTTCCATCATCAAATTTTGATGATTTTTAGTTTGTTTAAATTAGTTGGATTGGTGAATGTATCATTTGTTAATCAGCTTATATTACTTTTTTGACTTACTTTCGAACTACAATAATTTTTAAATTTATGTTACATTTTATAAGATTTGAATCGCTTTTAATTTTATGACAAAATACGCATTAATACTTATAAAAATTTTATTTAGTTTTTTATAAAAACTCTCGTATAAGTTTTTTCCTACGAATTATATGTTTTTACATTTTTTGAAGGATATGGAACAAATCCCCGTCTTTTCTATGTACTTCATGTCATTTTTACACGGGTTTTTCTGGAACGTATCTACCGTGTAAAAACAGAATTAAGTATACATGACAAGAAAAGATGAAATTGTTACAACATAAATTATATGAAAATAATTTTAAAATGTACATTTAATTTGAATTTTCTTTTTAAAAAGTTATGACACCTCAGTATCCATAAAAGTTTCGAAACGAAAGTCCAGAAGATTGGCACTATATTCAATAAAAAACAATACATTTTATTTCATTGAACGTTAATTTAATATTTTCAAACTATTTATTTGACGGGTTTCTGACGGTTAAAAATTGAATTTGGCGATTTCTGGCGATTTTTAAAGCCCAATTTGGCGGGAAATTTTGAAAAAAAATTGGCAACACTGGTGGCGGGGGACGTACAATTTAAAGTCGACTCCAAACGACAGATTTATGAGCTACTTTTTACGGCAATTTTTATTTACTCCCAGAGTTCTTATTACAAATCTGCTAGGAGGAAGTGACCTGGGTTTTGAGCCGTGGTCTCACGTCTAATAAACCAATCCACTACCTACTGGACTACAGCCATTTCGATCTTCTAGTAACTCTAACTTATGTTAAGCCGCGGTAATATACTGGATCTTGGTCTGTAGAATATAAAAGATGACTGTTTATCTTCTATTACATCCAATTATTTTCTTGATATCTTACTTAACTACTGACAACAATTCAAAAGATTGAATCGCTAAGAGAAATATCATCGGGAAGCACGAACATCCCTTAGAAACTGCTTCTCAAATGGCATACTGTTTCACAGATCTGACAATTGAAAAGATTCGTACATTAAATGGTAAAGCAGTTTAGCTAACCATGGCTGACGATATGTTAGCTTAACTGGGTCAAAGAGAGAATGTCCTACAAGCGTTAGAAACTCTATAAGATTTATGTCCGTTGCATGTGTTAGAATAGGCCAAAGCTATTGAAATTATGAGTAGAATAAGAATTAGGATTAGAAGATAGAGTGAATACAAAATTTAAAAGCGGGATTTGTGACCTGAAAACTTGAGTCCTTGACTGTGACAGAGTCAGCAGATTCTATAATTTTAGAAAGTGCTTTGCAAAAAGACTCAGCAATAAGAGTGAAAGTGATAACATAGTGAGCTTACTTTTCACTTTCTAAAAGGAAATTTATCCAACTTTTGCATAATTCAACTTGGGTGGAAGGTATAAAGGGCTGAACATAGCAATTCTAAATGACAGTTAGGCCTAGAGCTGAAACCAAAATTAGTATGAGAATAGTTTCACTCTTTGCTGGATCCCAGGTCATATGAAAGAGAATTTCCACATTATTGATAGAGCCACAACCTATGCAAAATAAAGTTGGGTAGAATATGGTGAGTGAAATGAAACAACAAGAACTTATCTGAGTTACACATACATTCATTATTGGTCATTACAACCCTGCAGTCAGGATTTCGACCTAGCTTCTGCCACCACTTATATTGTGTAAGTTAATTTTATACATGAGTGCCGGGACCTACAATTTAAAGTCTACTCCGAACGACAGATTTTTGAGAAAATCTTCATTGAAATTTTCTTTACTCTCAGAGTTTTATCAGAAATCTGGTGAGAGGAATTCGCCGAAGAAATACTTTTCCGAATTTCGTTTTGATTCCAGACGAAACTTGAGGGATATTGTAGATTTAAAGAACGTTTTTTAGAATAGAAATCGTTTTGTGACGATAAGAACAAATTACCAGGAACACATACATGGAACCTGACGTTAATATACCGGACAGCATTCTGATGTAGAAAAACAAAACATAAGTTGAGAGCAGTACAATAGTACATTGCATCAAATTGAAAATAAGTACGTATTCTTTTTCCCTTAATGAAAGATTAATAGATTCTACAAGTAAAAAGTAGCAAAGACCGTATTGATTGCCAGTCAAGTTTTATCATCACGTACCTGATTCATAGGGCATTATGATCCTTTAGTCTGAATTACGTACTTGTTTCTCACACCATTGATAGGTTTTTGCGACATTTTTATGCATATTTTCTTTTACTCCCAGAGTTTTTGCCAGCAGACTGTTAAGATGAAATCTTCAAAGGAGTATTTCTTTGCACATTTCGTTATGTCTGAAAAGACTGAGTCAAAAACTGTAGCACAGTTTTACGTCTAATAAGCCAATAAGTTGGTGGACTTGTATTGGGAAGAGACTCATTTACTTAGACTTGGGTGTAATGGTTTCTGTACGTTTTAATTGAATCGTTTAAAGGAGTACTTCTGTGCGCACAGAACAAAACTACTGTTCTTGTAACCTTTGATCGATACTTAGTCTAGTGGATAGAGACGGAAAATGGGATCATCATCAAAATGGCAATATGTTGAAAATTTAAGAAATTTTTGTTGGAATGGGCTTAACATATTGTTCAAAATACTGGTTCACCAGGTGTCCAATTGTTTGGAATTTGAAAAAAATTTAACTTCAAAAGGAATGGTGCTCAGTTTTATTGCCTATAACTTTAGACAAACTATTCCAAGTTGTTATTGAAACTTTACATCTGTTTTTTTCCTAATACATAACAAATTTCAATTTCAATCATCCTTAAATGAGGTTTTTATGAGCTTATGGTTGTTTTTTATTTCGTTTCAATTCTTCTCACTCTTTGTTAATTTTTGCTCATAAAATTGTTTTTTATGTCCTTAAAGTACGATAATAAAATGTCAATAAAAACTGTATTCATTCATACCTTCACTCGTTCATTCCCTTTTTGGAGATCAAGTTGAGGAAGAGAAAAAAATTCTTTTTCTTTTTGAAAACTTTTTAACTATGAACACTGTCCTAATGCACAGAGTAGAGCACGTTAACAATTTATGACTTTTTACAACTGCAAACAACAATAGCAAGTGGACAACAAGTGGAAAAAAGAATGTTCACACATTAAATTTTCAAACCAAAAAGGAAACCAAACCAAATGATACCTGGTACCAAAAGAGAACTAGAAATAGCAAAAACATTTTCAGTTGACACCTTTTGGAGACGCACACTTAAAGGCTAACTAAACCGGCCAGTAAATAGCCTTGGTCGCATACAGTCTTTAGCTGAAAATACATTTCCTCTTTGCCATACAAAGCCATTCAACAGACATTGTTTCTGACACACTATTTGTGTCTGTCTGTCTGTTTGCCCGTCTGCCTCTCTGTCTTTCTCTGAGTTTGTACAGGAATCATCTTTAAGGTGTCTAAACAAATATTAATTCTGTGTTAATCGTCTAGAGGTGGTTTCAATTCGTTTTGCTTATGCTTTTAAATTTTATTGTGCTTGCCAGCAATGTTAATACGAGTAGTTTTGAAACGCACCATAATTTGTAGTCTTTATTACATTGTATTTAAGGGTTTTGTACAGTAAATTAAAGGATTTTAATGACATTCACTGCCACTCTAGTACACGTTCACAATAGACGTATTACGTCTGTCGTGCTTCCAAACATCTCGCAAACACAGAAGTCATATACTGTGGAGATCAATAGGGCTCATAATGTGTGGAGTTTATTAATTCGTTTTTTTCTTCCTTTTTCTTTCTTTCTCTCAAATTTTTATTGAAAATATAAAATGATAAGTGAAATGAATTTTTTTTAAAAAACTAAAGGGTTTTATATGGACAAATCACAAGTAAAATTATTAAATGACCGCCAAAACATTGGCCCAATGCAACCAAGTTAGAAGCAAATATTTTCAAGTTTTATAGTTAAAGGCCTATTTGGGTTTGGGGTTTTAACCGTGGATTAACGTATAAGCCAAAATACTAACTGCTAGACGTCGGAGACTTGTTTGTTCACGTACCCATTTATATAGAAATGAGCCTCATCGCTGAAGATAATTTTTCAATGAAAATTAGGTTCCAACAAAACATCATGAAATACAAGCTAACAAAAACTATTGCCATTCTTTAACGCAAATGTCTCAGTACCACATAAAGGGTATTCTGGTCACAAAAGAAATTAAATGGATCAACAATACCAACAGAAGAAAGCCTTTTAGCCAGGATTACAACTTAACTTCTCACAACCTAACTTCTCTCATGTTAATGACCTATAGTTTAGCTTCCACTGTAAGTTTTTTCCACTTTTATGTTTTGAAGACTACTGGGAAGAATTTATTGAAAGAAATATTTATTTTCTTATTTCGTTTCATTAGAGATGTCTCAGCTGGAGTTGGAACCACTGGCTCTAGTCTAAGTAGCCAACACAGTTGAGTTGATAGTAATTCTATAAATCACGATGTCGGACATCAATATCTTCATTGAGAAGAGGTTCGGGGACCTTTCAACCTTTGCAAGAATTCTTGATTGTCTATTAACCCTTTCCCTGTCCCCATAATTTTATACCGTACGGTCAAAATTTTACTTTCCTTTAAAAAGGTTTTTAAAATGTGAATCATATGTGATGTCCATGCGTATGAAACAAACTTGCTGTGCATCACATGTGGACAGGGAATGGGTTAAAACCGTAAAACATCAGTACTATGCACGGCCCAAATTCACGTTATGCTTGTGCCAGCAGAAAGTCATGTTTATCTATGACTCTTCAGTGAAGTGTCTTCTTTTATTTTCTTTCCCCAAGATGCCTTTTTGCAGCTGAGTAGCTTTCTCACACACTATTTTCTGTTTTACATCATTTTTCGAAGAAGAAAGAGGCCTATCAAATGCCTTAACATTTTGAAAAATCATGAATTGAAGTGGCTTTCATAACGTAACATATGTTTTTTATTGACAGAAGACCTATTTAATGAATATTCTTATAAGATAAAATTTATTTATTTATAAGAAAAAAGTGTTTGTCTCTACTAAGCCATACGTATTTTATTATATTCTATTGCATGCTTTAGGGAGTCTAATATATTTACTACTTCTACTAAAGCAACCAACCTTTAATTATTTTATTTAGCCAAGCCAGCAACCGTAACGAATTACTTTCTTTATACAGTCAATTGATTTGAGTGTACAAACCAATGCCGTAAGGGGGCACATCATTAGTCTCCAGAAAATAAATACCCGAGGCGCTACAAATTAAGAAATTTAAAAAAATAATTTTTTTAGAACAGTTTTGCTTTCAACGCTTTCTTACTTACCTTCTTGCGACATTTTCACCCATATAGGCAATAACCTGCTCGTTTTTCTCAGCTATTGCATCTGCTAGGGCTACCTTGGTTAGACCATTTTCCTTAATTTTTTGTGTACACATATTAGCCGAACGTGTACGTATAGCCTGCAGAGAACAGGGTATAGCGGGAAAATTATATGGGGCAGCAATAGTTTCCGCATATAAAATAACTGCCCTATTATGGCTGCAACTATCTGGAAAACATTTTGGAAATTAAAAATTCTAATTTGAGTTTATTACCAAAAGCTTACAGGCCTCAAAAATCAATCTACTGGCAGCTATAATGTCATCATCACAGCCTTTTTGAGGAGTATGGCCAAAATTCGGATAAAAGTCTACCGAACCTCTTGGTGTAGCATCGCCAAAAAGCGGAAAATCAGTGTGCACTACATCCACAAATAAGGCGGCATTAGAGTGGAGACTATCAGCAGCATTGGCAGTAAATAAAGGCAAAGCAGGATCTAGTCCGGTAACACGTCCCACAGAACCATTAAAATAACGACCCATATTGCCAGCTATATGGGCACCCAAACTATGCCCAATTATGTGGACTTCAGTTAAGGGTATGTCATGTTTGCTGAAATGATTTCTTTTTGTTAGAACTTGTAAAGCTATTTCCGTAACAAGGCTTACTTTAGGAAGTTTTCCAGCAATTTGGCCAAGAAAATACCCACTTTGGCTACAGCTCTTCTTGAAGTGCTGTAATCTAAAGAAGCAGCACTTTCCCAATCAGCAAGGAAAACATTTTCCTTACCCTGGGCCATATAAGCTGTAAACCATAGAATATTATAATTAAACTTCGACTTGAAATCGATTTAAAACGATGTCTACTTACCATTTCTCAGAGGTATTATGGAACTATGAAAACGATTACCCAAGAAACCATGCACGATAACCTTAATATCCGTTTTGGTGGGCAGCTCTTGAATAGCATCCAATGTAAATTCATGGGCCTGGCCTTCTTTCAGTCTAATAAAATCAATTTTTATTAAATTTAATCATAAGCCCTTAACAAAGAAAAAATTTTACATACGGTTGTTGGTAATAAATATTGGCCTTCTGCACCAAATTATCAACATTGGCAGCATCTGTATGATCCATGATTAATAGGCCCACGTTGAATATTAAAATTATTTTAAAATTTTCCATTTTTCTTAAAATTTTATTTAAAATTTCTGTTTATTGTTGTCTCTCTTATAAAGCCTGGGAGTAACTGATGTGTGTGGCAGAGTTGTAAGACATTCTAGGTCAAGACTTTATAGCGTTTCAAATGGCAAGTGCGTGTCTAAAGCAATTTTTCTCTAGATCACACTATTTCCAAGCAATTTTGGAAAGAAATTTGCTGACATACGCAGTGAAAAAATTAAGCTTTCAATAAATGCATTAGTTCTTCCCTCTAATTTCATATGTTCGAATGCAAGTTCATCAAATATGTACTTATGTCCACCTGTGAGCACATATTCATACATTTTTTACGCATTGAGGCCTATTTATTTGAAGTATTTGTATAGAACATTCATCTAAGGTTAGGTTAGGTCGTAGTGATAGCTCTGATATCACAAAGCTTACTTGAGCACGCATGGCAGCCCGTAGTGATGCCACGTTGTCCCTGTACTAACCACGTTCCGCCAAATCAGGGAAGTTGACCAGCGCAAGAGCTGCACAAGAACGTTCACCTAAACAATGAATTGATATCTATCTGTTCTTCAGATTTATGAATCCATCCGTATGGGACCAATGCATAATATGTGTCCATATTAGACTGACAGCGATTAGAGTACTTCATGCTTGAAACTTACCAAACGCAATTGGTTAAGACCGTTGAGTAGTGGAGATGGATTTCATGAAGTGAATGTTAGTCACAAAGCCTGGCCAGGGATATGAGCCGAACGCGGCGACGAACTTTTGCGAAAAGATGAATACAAATTAAGAATTTTATCGCACAAGGTGATACCCGACATAATATTATTCGACTTCACGTCTTCGTTTTCGAATTTATTATTATTCCTCTAGTTTCATTGACTGACGTCACGAAGCCTCTCCATTTATATTTTTCGTTGCTGTCATTATTGCAATTTCATTAATCAGATTTTTTCATTGAAGCAGTTGATTGGTACACTACAGCAGCAGGCCTTTAGTTTATTAGATTGTCTGTCGTATTCCTTTACCTAGGAACCAAACCCTCTGTGGGAATTTATTGAGTTATTTGCAATTACACTTTGAAATCTTTCGTTGAGCCAAGGCTATCTATCTAGATAAATTATTTAGACGCGGAACAATACGATACTATTTAGCCTGCAGCTATCCCGTTATTACTAGTTTTTTCTTGTTAGCATTTTGGCTCATTTCCATTTTACATATGAAATCGTAACTCACCACAGTGTAGTAACCAGTATTTTGGTGAAATAGAACAGCTGATTGCAGTAGTATTTTTCTAGCAATTGCTTGAGTGAAAGTGTTTTATGAATTAAAATTTTAAAATTAAAAGAAATTCGTATAAAATTACGAAATAAAAAGTGCTAAATGTGAAGAAAAGTGCGCGGGATTCGTTGTTGTTAATATTCAAACTCGGCAAAAATGTATGTAAATAAAATATAAACAATGGATCGACAGATATTCAGGTTTTTTAATCCATCACCAGGAGCCATTTAAGGAATTAAACTGGAAACAAATTGGAGCAGTTCTGAAATGAATAAAGATTATAGAAAGCAAGGTAAGTTATACCAGATATGATTGGAAGGAAATTTTTCATAGTTAGCTTGTTCCCCTCCTCTGCTCGCAAGTTGCCGGAGAAATATTTTTGTTTTGATGGAGATGTCTGAAATGGGATTTGAATCGTGGACGAACGTCCGGTAAGCCCGAAGAATTAAACTGAAAACCTAACGACTTATTCGTGTTCCTCACATACAAGCTAAAAACAGCTGATTCGTAACGTAACAAAACGTAAAAGCCTTGTTTAGTCAACCGTCGATGGAACGTAATCTAAGATACGTTCGTTTTTAGCATATGAAAAGTAATGCAAATGCTTATCGAAATTACATTACGGTTCGGCAAGCTTTTTCATTGCTTTTCGTGTTCTAATGTACGTTCCATGGACGTTTGGATAACCGGGGCTAAAATCGAACTCTAGCTTTAGCATTACGTTGAACATGTTGTTAATGCATTAATAGTTGCAAAGCACAACATAATTTGCCCTACTAACCTCTGTTAAACGAAATTAGGGAAATTTATAAGTCGCCTGTATTCAACACTACCACCTCACTTATGTCTGTAAAGGTTCAATTAGTCGTGACTTAACCATAACTATATAAATCAGCTGTTTTAACCAACTTATGGGCATCACTGTTTTCGATTATAGGTGACTTATCATAATGCCATAGTCAACGTAGACAGCTGTTTATGGCCATGGATGCACTGATTGCTGCTAATAGTAAATTTACGGTTATGGATTATGTTACGACTACAGCGTTATGGTAAAGTCACGGCTAATTGAACCTTAAGAAACATTATTATTTTCTCACCCAATTTGCACTACACACGGCAGTGTGCAGTGGCATGGTCAGTTAGAGCTAATATATTATGGTAGCGGTAGAAAATGGCACCGAGTGACTATGGCTCTCTCTTATGTCTCTTATGGTAATTAATTCAGAGTAGGATTCTTTTAACTGCACATATTATTCTAACAAAACTAAATAAAGTCTTTAATTCTGCATATAAAAATGGAATTATTTTTAATACGAATAATTGGAATAAATTTAAGTATTCCAATAAATACTACAAAGTCATAAAGACCTAGAATACTACGTAAATAACCGCAGTAAATCTAATTAGAATTCCATGCCAAATTCCTCTATAAAAGTAATCTCATGTCAGAGTTTCTTTCCTTCCCCCCCTCCTACTTACAATATTTAGTTCATTGCACACGCAAAATTATAATTCAAATATTCTTATTCGAAAAAACGAAAACAATTTCAAATAATTTTCAAAAGTGAGAAAAAAAAAATACTCGCATTTTTATTTATACAAACCATGCATCATTATTATGATCGTTGAAATACAAATATATTTCAATAGTAAACAGAAGAGAAAAAAAGAGAATAAAGTTTAGAAAAAATATGCACATTTTATTTTTAAGTTTAGAAATAAAAAAAATAAAATATAAATACAATTTACAAAATGCAACACTTACGAAGCCAACAGCCACATGTGGCACATTGACCCACTAATAATTAAAAGCACGAGCGTAATGAAGACCAACATGTGGCACACTTTTGTTATAAAAAAAATAAAAATTTATTAAAAACTCCAAACCATTCATCTATAGCATGAATGGATGAACTTTGAACACAATTAAATACATAGGCACACACATACACACACATAAATGGAGCAATTGGTAGCTGTAGTTGTAGCTGTTAAATCTTAGGATGCAGTTTTAACGCCTTCTGTCCTGTTCTACATTTAGAGGACGTATCATCATTTTGGCTGATTTCAAAGAGTAATTAGGACCCAACCAATCCTGCCAATACATGCCACGATACTGTTCAATCTGATCATAATCCTTTTCATGATAAGGACCCATTAAATTGCTAAACAAAAGAGATTTTTTTTTTGTTAAAAAAAATTTTAAATTTATCTAAAATACGGTACCTTTGATCGCACCAATTATACCACCAAGCGCCCTTATGTGATTGAGCACAATTACAATCGACACAGCCATCGTTGTCGTTGTCGAACGTTGAAAATTTGCTGCCGGCATGATAACTAAACGAATCGCCTGCATCTCCTTCATATTTGCCCAATAATTTCAATTCATACGACTCTTGTTCATTGCCAATGGCAAACAGATTGTAGCGTGCGTAGCGACGTTGATTGTCAAAATCTTCCAGCGTGATTAACAACTCATGTACATTGGAAGCGGTCAAGGCATACAGTTTGTCCAAACCAATAAAGAACTCTCCTGCTAAATTGCCAAAACCATGCTTGTATTCCAGCCAGCCACGTTGAAAATTAATGTCACCATTGAAACGGTTCATTATGACAGTCCAACCGCCACCCAAAAGCTCTTCATCGCACAGTACATAGAATGGGTCAGAGGTGGCAGTCAATTGCAATTTTAAAATTCCATTCGTAGGCAATGCACCCTGAGCACAACTGGTGGTCAATTGTTGGGGGCTAGTGGCAGTGGCATAAAAGTTGGGCACTGCTACGGCTTGTCCCTGTTGACGTCTATACAAGTTATTAAAGCGTCTTTGTAGGTTTCTATTATAAAAACGAAAAAGAAAGAAAAAAAAGCAAATGAAATTTATGAATTAATAACGAACATTATTTTTATGAGTGTAATAATTATAGACCAATTACAACAATTGCATATTTAATAATAGTATACTTGATATTATTGTTGTTGTTATTGCTTTAGTTTGTTTATTTTATAAGCTGGAAACGTCATTTTTGTAAATGACATTGAATGCTTAAATAAAAAATTGCTTTTCTTTTTGTTCGTTTATTTTTCTTCCCAAATGCATAATAATGATACGTAATCGATGAAATGTTTATAAATTACAACAGGTATGAGTAAATACTGTTTAGGTTTACTAAAACG
Organism: Sarcophaga peregrina; assembly: GCA_014635995.1. Classification (NCBI taxonomy): domain Eukaryota; kingdom Metazoa; phylum Arthropoda; class Insecta; order Diptera; family Sarcophagidae; genus Sarcophaga; species Sarcophaga peregrina. Next base: position 53,893,302 of record CM025792.1, on the reverse strand, counting down.
AAGGGAAGGTATGCTTATAGGCAAAGCTCTATTTCAAAGAGGTTAATATTTTTTCCTTTAAGCGATATGGAAAGTCGCAGTGGTTTATTAAGTAGTAAGTTGGCTTATCTTAGACATCTCGAACAAAACGAAATGTGAACAAATAGATACTTCTTCGGATGACTTCCTCTAAGCAGTCTTCTGGGACAAACTCTGAGGATAAAATAAAATTGTTATGAAAATTTCTTAAACATCAATCGTTCCGAGTTGAATTTGTGCTGGTAATCCTGACTAAATGGTTTTAATCACCAATAACGTACGTATGATTAATCCAAAAATGATAAACTAAAGATTACCCTATCACGTACATAAAATTAAAACTTTCTGCACATGTTGAATGAATGACGTCACGCAAATTGTGTTTCTATTGGCTAATGATAATGTAAGTTATATTGCAGGGCTGTCAATTACTTTTACGTAGTGCACACACTTTTCAGAAGAAATGTTAATTTTCACATATGAAAAAGGCTTGGAAACCTTTAAAATGGCCCAACTACGTCATCTAACGGGAAATCATGAGCAAGGCGTAATCTTTAGTTTATCATTCTTGTGATTTATCCACCAAAAAATTAGATTAACATGACGGCTTTAGATTTTTTTAATTCACCACAAAGGCATTATATGTGTCCAAATTAGTCTGACGGCCATTAGAATACTTCATGCTAGCGAAACTTGCCTCTCAATCAAATATAATTGCTTAAGGTCACACGTAGACGAACTTTTTTTTTGATGTGATGGACACAAGTAAAGAACTTGATCCCAGATTATGAGCCCCGATATGATCATTCTACTTCATGTATGCATTTCCAAATTTGTTATTATTTCTCTAGTTTCATAAAAGTAAGGGGCTGTCGTCAAAAAGCATCTTCATTATATTCATTCATTGCTTTAATTCGCTTTTATTACCCAAATTTTCTTCATTTAACCAGTTGATAGGTACACCAAAGCAGCTGCCCCTGTCTTAGTTCTCTGGATTGCTGTATTTCCTTGGCTAGGAAACAAACCCTCTGTGAAAATTTAATGCGCTACTTGCACATTGACTACCATTATTTCCCATTCTTACACTTTCGGCGGAATAAAGCTCTTTTAGTTAAATTATTTAGATCCGCAACAATAAAAACAACCGTTTAGCCTTCAGCTATTAAATTATTACTAGTTTTTTCTTGTTAGCATTTTGGCTCATTTCCATTTTACATATGAAATCGTAACTCACCACAGTGTGGTAACCAGTATTTTGGTGAAATAGAACAGCTGATTGCAGTAGTATTTTTCTAGCAATTGCTTGAGTGAAAGTGTTTTATGAATTAAAATTTTAAAATTATTAGAAATTCGTATAAAATTACAAAATAAAAAGTGCTAAATGTAAAGAAAAGTGCGCGGGATTCGTTGTTGTTAATATTAAAGATCGGAACACACGTATTTAATATGTTTGAAAAGTGTTTCTAAGAAAAATATTTCGCCGCATTTTATTGGATTTCATTCTGCAGTACATGGAACGAGTGGTAAGTAACCACGTCCATATTATTTGAGTACGCAAACATTTGTATCAAAAATGTAAACTAAATCATCAATGAAACTGCCGGTTTATTTAGAAGTTCATAATACAGGTGTTGGCTGTAACAATGACCAGCCTAAGGCAAAGCTCGAAAAAAAAAATTGAAGCAAGTAGTGGTGACCAATCACCTTGACGAGTTTGCTGGAATTCGTTCTGTACGGGGACTGTGCTTTTCAGCGAAACGCTATGCGTTCTCCACTGTTCTTTAGTAATCTAAGCTACCACTTCGACTAACAAAGTGCTTCCCTTCTTCTTATTGACTAAGCAGAAAGCCCACCTAAATATCATATTGATCCCAGTGGCCAAATGCCTACATATTATTACGCTATTGTAAGAGTCAAGAGTAAACGCAAAACCATGAATTCTGGCTCTTTAAATTCGATTCTGGCTTATTCAGAAACACATGTTATACTGTCCCTACACATTGCAAGTGGTTGTACAACTTTATACCAACAATCCTTATGTGAATGGTTGAAGAACAGAAAATCGTGATAAAAAAAAAAAAATTATGCTACAACAACAATTTATAAATAAATTTGGTTGAAAAAGAAGACCAAGTCAAGAAGGCGACTAGGGATGTCAAACGGTATCGATTTTTAAAAATCCCGGGATTCAGAACTTTATAAATCCCAATCTCGAAATGCCGGGATTCGGGATTTTATAAATCCCGATCTCGAAATGTCGGGATTCGGGATTTTATAAATCCCGATCTCGAAATCCCGTGATATTTCGGGATAATTCGGGATCGAAAAATCACGGTAAAAATTGCGGTTTTCATGAAATGCCTTAGTTTTAAGGACATTATTTGGATTCCAACAAAAAGTTTAAAGCATCTAACATGTGATCTGATAGGCTTGAACGAATTTTGTTGTCAACATACGCTGCCGTTGAAAAACACTTTTTGTAATCAACATTTGCTGGTAAAATAGTTCCAAGATAGCTGTATGCAGGTTGTAAATATTCACCTCTACCACCTTCTGATGTAAATAAATCTATTTCTTTGGACAGTTGAGTATCTAAATCAGTTACTCTATCAATACGTTTTATAGGTCTTTTGGATTCTTCGATGGCATCAAATAACTTTTTATCAATGGAAGTGGGGTTTTCCTTACCAGAGAAGCTATTATCGAAGTCAAGTGATGTAGAATTTTTTTTTTCAGTATCTTTTGTTGGGTCGCCGTGGTCTAATGGGTAGTGTGTTGGTTTATTAGACAAAGGGCCCGGGTATGAATCCCAGGTTAGACATCAAAACAAAAAATATTTCTTCGGCGACTTCCTCTTAGCAGATTTCTGACGAAGATTCTGAGAGTAAAAATTGCCATAAAAAGCTTCTCAAAAATCTGTCGTTCCGAGTCGACTTTAAACTGTAGGTCCCCGCCACTCATGTATAAAATTAACGCACACAACATAAGTGGTGTAAGAAGCTAGGTCGTAATCCTGACTAAAGGGTTGTAATGGCCAATTATGTACGAATGTTTGTAGGTTCAAAATACATATGGATTCACAATCCCGAAAATCTCGAAAAATTCCGTGATTCGCGATTTTGTAAATCCCGAAAATACCGGGATTTCGAGATTCGGGATTTCCCGATTGGCATCCCTCAAGACGACTAACCATTGATTCAACTTGTTCTTTAACGAATCGTAACATGTAGAGGCCTTATTATATCTATATTGTGTGATCCAATTTAAATTGTAGTTGTCATCATGCAATCAAAATATTATATTCGAACTTGATTTGGCTTGGACTGATTGTCAAGCATATTTTAATGCTCTAGCCTAATATTATTTGAAATAAAGAAATCACCGCAGTCTATTAGGTAGTGTATTGGTTTATTAGACGTAAGGTCATGATTTACACGAAATATGAAAAAAAATATTTCTTCAGTAACTTACTTCCTTTCTTTCCTTCCTGAAAGTAAATCAAAATTGCAGTGAAATAGTTTCTCAAAAATCTATCATTCGGAGTCGACTTTAAGCTGTAGGTCTATCCAACTCATGTACAAAATTAACATACGTTATATACCTAATTGGTATAAGAAGCTAGATCGTAATCCTCACTGAAGGGTTGTAATGTAAATATAAAAATATTACGGGTGTCTTTGTATTAGGCATACTTCCCCCGTATCTTTTTGTATTTATTTCTAGTAAATAAATTGTTAATCTTTATCCATTTAATTGATTTTATAATGTATGTTTTTTTAATTAGAAGTGTTAAATAAAAAATACCACCTCTTTTTTTACCATCGAAAATCAATCACAAAAAAAAAAACAAAATTAATAAAATCCATAAGTATCTAGTAAATGCCAGCACATTTAAAGCTTCATATCAATGAGTACGAATGGCTCATTGCTTGACTGACTGACTGACTGATGGCCATTGGACATGTGAACTTGTAGCAGCACACAAACTGCATAAATATTTAATAATTAAGCTATTCAAGCTATTCTTGGCTATGATCTTAACCGCTATTAAATACCTTTTCATTATTAGTGTATGTAATACAATTATTTTATTAAATAAAAGGGTAGTGCCCGGCCCAGGTGTTTTTAAATATGAAATATTAATTTTTATTAATATTTCCATCTCCTATGGGTACACTCTTTTGAATTTTTGTTATTAAACTTACCCGGTTGTTTGCATCAGTTTGGTGACATTCGTTTGTAATTGTGCTTCCAATGCATTGATTGCTACTCTGGTCGATGCTAGCAATGTAGCCAAAGCATCCAATTTCTGTGAGTCGGTTGCTGAGAATACACCCTGTGGTATTTGGGATTGTGTTTGTGGCTGTTGCTGTTGTTGTCTATTTTGAGCGGCTTGCCTTGTTGTACGTAAATTATTCAATTCTAATACAAAAAAGTAAAACAAAATGTTAAAAAAGATTTCAATTTGTTCGGTTTCCATTCTTTTTTCTCCTACAGATTGTTAGTTAAAATTACATTTAATAAAGCTAAACATTACGAAACATAATTATTAGTATTACGTTTATTGTTTTTTGTTTAATTTTGAAAAATAATAATAATGATTATCGTTTAAGAAAACTATTGTACAAGACCCAACACCAATTATTTACCATTTGTGTCGTCATTTAAATGAGTTCTGTTATCGATTATTTGAGTATGATTTAATAATTTCATATATTCTTCGAATTCACCTATTAATTGATCGACACCATGACGTGTCAAACGTTGTATATGTTCGCTAACATCGAGACGTTTACCAAAGTCCATCTGTTGTACATTTAACGAATCCATGCGTGCCAGATTACTCGATTCGAATTGAACGATTCTGTAAGAAAAATAAAATGAAAGAAATTTTTAGTGAAGATATGCTGCAATAGCTTTATACATGGAATTATAATAATTACTAGAACATTAAGAATTTATGGATAATTGATGGTAGTTGAAGTCGCCGTAGTCTAGTAGGTAGTGTGTTGGCTTACTAGACGTAAAGCCAGGGTTCGAGTTCCAGGCCAGACATCAAAATAAAATACAAAAAGTACTTTTTTCGGCGATTTCTTCTCAGCAAAAACTCTGAGAGTAAAAATAAAATTGCCATGAAAAGTTTCTCAAAAATCTGTCGTTCGGAGTCGACTTTAAACTGTAGGTCCCGCCACTTATGTATAAAATTAACATACACATCATAAGTAGTGTGAGAAACTAGGTCAATAATCCTGACTGAAGGGTTGTAATGACCAAGTATGTATGTATGTAGTTGACAAATTTCTTCCCCACATGCATTGTTTGCTATATGTAGAGTGGGCCATTTCAAAGTTTAAATTTATAAAGTGACATAAAACAAAAAATAAAATTTTTCTATTTTATTTTATTTTTTTTTTGTTGTTGTGAGGTGCAACTGGACCAGTTAGAAATGAAATATTATTTCATTCATATGGCTGACGCTGCTCGCCTCACAGTATCTCACTCGAGTGAACCAGATTTCACGCATTTTTTCGAGTGTATTGGGTGGTATCTGAACAATAGCATTACGAATGTTGGCCTTCGGTATAACGGCGCCCCACAAAAAAGAGTCTAACGCCGTCAAATTGCAATTCCTTGGCGGTCATTTGACATCACTATTTCGGCTAATAAAACGGCCATCAAATGCTGGACGGAATAAATCGATTTTAACATGAGATATGTGGCAAATTGCGCCATCCTATTCAAAGCAAACATTGTTCACATGAATACCATGAAGAGTGGGAACAAAAATATCGGAGAGGTGTCTCCATTGACCGCAATGATTGCGCCGTCCACATTTTCAAGTAAATTTGGGCCAAAGATGCCTTCGCTACACAAATCGCAATAAACAGTCATTCGTAATGGACATATGTAAGATCATGTGTAGGTTTTCTGAGACTCAAATATCCAGTGAGATAAAAATGAGCTTCATTCGAACAGAAAAATTTTTTTTTTTTGGCAAAATCTAATAAATCGAACCTGAAGGATTCTCGTTGGCCCATCTAACAAAGCGAAAACAATGCGAAATCATTATGTTCAGTGGAGATAATATACTGAATATTTTGACATAAAAAATGATATAAGTGTCGTCAGATTTAAAATAACCGATGGTTCAAATTTAAACCGAAATGTGGCCCACCCGATATAAATAACAATGTATACTTCGCTGTACAGCTGGAACTCTCTAGAGACTAACAAAGGAAAGAACCATAATAGTTTTATGCATTTGCAATGAGTGCTTATGACTTTTTTAATAAAATTTATGTCAGCATACATGCACCGCACCTCACTCTATTTGTTGCGGATTAGAAATACTTGAAATAAAAATATATTTTTATTAATTCGCTAATAGTCTTGTTATAAAAATGGTAAAACTAATGTGTATTTAATATCTCTTTCTCTTTCTTAAATCTCTCTTGAATGCTTTACGAAATACTAAAGAAATGGTCATTATAATATTGGATTACATGTGGCAGATGTTTATCGACCGTATCTTTGTTAATGACTTTTTTTTAAAGAGTATTTCTGTTAATTACATAACCGTATTACAATAATTTTAATTTTGTTTGTTAATTTCTTTACAATTGTTTGAATATGATGCTTATAAATTAGTTAAGGTGTTTTTTATTTATTATGTATTCAAATTAATTTTTTTTGTGTTATACAATGAAACTGCCACGCCGCTCCTTGTTTCATTCATCTATTGCCAATTTCTTACTACTTGAAAAATTTACGCGTTAAAAAAAACATAAAGTACTATAACTTTTTTAATTATAATTAATTTGGAAGCAAATAACATTATAATATGGCAGATGCGGGGTACGTCCAATAAGTGAACTCTATTTTTGAATCCGTCAAATAACTTTTTTTTTTTAAAATGCTTTAAAAAGAAAAACTACTGAATATTTTCTGAAATTTCTTTTTTTATTTGAAAGTACAATCCTTCCAGTTTATAATGGAAAGTAATTTCATTTAAATGGCTTCCTCGGCTGGCCATGCAGTGTAGCCATCACGATCAATCCAATTTTTAAGCACATTATCGATTGTGTTCACAAATATTGTGCTTTAAAGCGTCAATTGTCTCTGCCTTGTCGGTGTAACACTTATCTTTGACGGCACCTCACAAATAATAGTCCAACGGTGTTAAATCGCAGCTCCGAGGTTGCCGAACGACATCAGTTCTGCGACTGATAATGCGATCTTCAAAAACAGGGCACAAAATATCGCTTGTAGGTTCATTTGTGGGACACGTAGCGCTGTCCTATTGAAACTAAATGTTGCCAATATCCTACTCTTCAATTTTTGTGAACAAAAATTCGTTCAACATGGCCCGATATCGATTACCATTGACTGTAACGGTCACTCCTTGCTCATTTTTGAAGAAAAATGGCCCAATTATGTCTCTGGACCAAAATCCGAAACTCGTTTTGCCGACGCGGTTTTTCAATGTAATCGTGCGAGGTTTCTGTGCCCGAAATGCAACAATTTAACTTGTTTATATACCTGCACACAATCGATAATATGCTTAAAAATTGGACCGATCCTGTAGGCTACTACAAGGCCAGCCGAGACATTAACCGGACGGATTGTACTTTCAAATAAAAAAACAAAATTTGAGAAAATATTCAGTAGTTTTGTTAAGCATTTTCAATCAGAAAAAAGTTATTTGGCTGACTTCTGGCAAAAAACCTGAGTGTAAATAAAATTGCCATGAAAAGTTGCTTTAAAATTTGTCGTTTGGAGTCTACTTTAAACTGTAGGTCCAGTTATGCATATACAAAAACTAACACACACAATGTATGTAAGTGATATAAAAAGCTAGGTCGTAACCCTGACCTGAATGGTTGTAATGACCCAATTATGGATGTATCTGATATGAACTGAGGTTTTGAACTAGAAAGGTTTGCTCAAGGCTTGCGTTAGGGACTGCAATGACTTGGGAGGTATGAGACTGTCATTAGCTATCTCTGTCATTATTAAGCAACGTCTGTAAACAGAACAAAAGCCCTAGATAACTTGATTGACGCACAGTTTTTCTCAAGACGATGTATTTTCTGAGTTATTTTCAGGACGTATACCAATAAAATACACTTCATTGTTTTCACAGTATCCACGCGTAACTTTTGTTCTTTATAATGCAGTAGAACAGTGGTAAAATCTATATTCACTCAAGTGAGGTATGGAATTTAATTTTTTATTTCCTAGTTATCTGCCGTGCATAACCTAACCTTAACCTCTAAACTAAGTTGTTAAAGATGCAAACAATGTTATCTTTATCTGTAATTGGCCAAACCAAAATCACGATTCTTTTGGAACTAACCTCGTATAGTTTTGTTTAAGTCGTGAGTACATATTTAAATTCCCACAAATTATTTCAAACACATTTTTGTTGCCAAAACGAAACAAATTTCATGTCCAATAACAATCAATCATGTATTGAAAGCCTTCTTAAAACAAATACTGTGTCATTGTTTCAGTGGTACGGATAATCAGCCGTCAGAAGAAAAAACAAAAAAAAAAAAACAGTTTCAATATGGTTTATGAGGGTCTCAACATATTTTTATTTGTTGGGTTTTGTTTTGTGTCGTTGACTCAGTACTTGTTTAATTAGCATGTAGACTACGAACGCATTTTAATTTGTCTCATTATGGTGTAGATTTAAGAGCCCAAAAAAAAATATTAAAAAAAAAATTGTTTGCATACGAATTTGGTAAAATTATTGTTGTATTTTTATTTGTTGTTGTTATTGTTGTTTATCCCATCAAGGTCGTTTCATTCGTATTTACTAACCAGCACTTCTATCTGGTATATCTTCTATCTTGTATTCAAATATACTCACGCGTGCACTTGTTAGCTGCTGCTGTTTTTTCTTTTATTTTTTAGGAAACACATAGTATTTGTTTATAATTAAAATACATTTTTAATAGTACAACAACAACAACAATAACAGCAACATTAATCAAAACATACGTATGCTGAAACAGTTGGTTTCTTTAGAGAATTTAAAGAAAAAGCAAAATCATATAAAAAAAGAAGCAACAAATTACGATTGGCAAGAGAAATTTATATGCGACCACACCGGTAGGTGCTACAGCTGATGTTAATAAATTTTTGCCAAAATATACAGCGTCATCCATCCTCACAATTCTCTCCCATACTGCTTCTGCTTTATAAACAATGCCACGATAATTTAACGTTTTTTTTGTTTTCATTTTCGTGTGTTTTTTTTGTTTTTAACACGTATCTGGTTTTTGTCTTCTTTCACTTAAAAGATCAAAAGTAAATGGCACAGATTCAGATGTCTGTGGAAAATTTCAATGAGGTTAATAAGAATACTTAAATACCCTATGGCGGTTGTAACCAAAAAGGGAATCCCCATTTGATTATTTCTGCAAACAAGAAGTTTTAAGAATTCTGAGAATAATTTTAAAGAAAAGAATTTCAATACAAGGAAATGATTCACTTGGTATTTCTTTGATTTCGAATAAATCGCAACATTATTTGACCTCGTTTATGTCGAAGCTTCCTGTTAAGATTATTGTGAAATAATTGAAACAACGCAGTATCTTGATCTTGAATTTTTTTTATTTCAATGACAAACTAAAAAATAATTAACGTCTGCGAAATTAAGAAACTTTAAAAACATATGGTGCAATGCTAATTATATACATAAGTAATGAAATGCAGTTTAAAAAGTCACTTAAATTGGTAGGTCACTATTCCATCTATGTTTATTCAGCAGCCATCTTGTCAATTTTAAAAATCACCGCTGACAAGGTCCAATCCTAACCACTCTTACTCATATTCTTTTGATTCTAGGTCAATAACTTGTTAAATTAAAGAATAATATTGAATTACTGGCATTTGACTTGCAATCAATCTGCGTATAGTATTGAAAATCTCACGGGTTTGTTTATTGCCTTATAAGTGAGTCTCTATGTAGTGCAAGTGTTGCGGATACGGAAGATCTTAAGATTCTTAGTTTGAAAATTCAATGCCATTTTCACTGGATCCAATATATTTTTCAACCCTTGAAAAAACCATTCAAATGTCTTGGTCACCACATTTGATCTCTTTTTCATTTATATTCGATCGAATGTGGAAGGAATTGGAATCCTTCATTTAGGATAAGAGCATCAAGATCTGTATCCGCAGCACTTACACATCATATACGCTAGCCTATAAAGCAATAATTAAACACGTAAGTTTTTCACTTATTAAAATAGATCATGTTGGCAAAACTCTGCAGTCGATATAGTCTGTTTGACATACGGCCTCGGCTCAAACTCCAGGTCGGACATTTGCAACAAAACGAAATTTGAAAAAATGTTTCTGTGGTGACTCCTTCTCTAAGAGTAAATAACATTGCCATTGCTCCCGCCACTCATGTATAAAAATTAACACACACAACATAAGTGGTTTGAAAAAATATATTTCCATGACAAATATACCCTGATGCTGGATTTCTTGCGGACGGGTGTAATCGGATAATTTAAGCCTGAATGTAACAATCAATTGATTTGAAGAGAGGAGTGGGAGTGAGTCAATGCTTGCAGGATTATTTTCAAATATGTAGGTCACTTCTATAATACATTTTTTCTGATATTTTCGTTATAAAACCAGATTCAAAAGCATGTTCAAGTATCGTGTATCCTAATAGAAATTTAAATCAATTTGGGGGTCGCCGTGGTTTAGTAGGTAATGTGCCCGCTTATTAGACGATAAGCCAGGGTTCGAGTTGCAGGCCAGACATCAAAAATAAAAAAAAATACAAAAAGTATTTTTTCGGCGACTTCTTTTTTTTCTTGTTTCTTAAAAATCTGTCGTTCGGAGTTGAGTTTAAACTGTAGGTCCCGCCACTTCTGCATAAAATTAACGCACACAACATAAGTGGTGTGAGAAACTGCGGGCTTCTTGGGGACGATTGCTGTAGACTGTCGAATGGTGAAGGTATAGCACTGACCATTTTATAGTCACCAGCAGCAACTCGTTTCCTTACCGTTCGCATCTTCCCTCTCTCTTTCCACCTTTCCTTAAAAACCTGCACAATGCACTGCATGAGTAGAGGTCATCCCCTGAGTGTTGGTTTTATAAAAAAAAATCAATATCACCACAGATTTTGGTATAATCATAGCATCTTGGTATTTGGTATAATCTATGCATTTGTGACTGGATATTTCGCCAACATATCTGATGTAACAGAAAATTCAGGTTGGCAGTTATGATTTACATAACTCGAGCAAATATCCAACTACTCAAGACAAATTTCGTGTTTGGCTTACAGTAGGAGTATCTTGTTAACACGCTTGATAGAGTACAACTTTTTTTATCTGCTGGAACCGTTGTTTACAACATTATAGTATGAAGGACAAACATCAATTATGATTCCTGTTAATTATTTTACACGTTATAACTGGAAACCAAATAAACTTGTTATGCACGATTCTATTACATACTGTAGCCTACAATTTGTTTACCATTGAGTGTTGCTCACTCATACAATAAGGTTGCAAAAGAGATGTGAAATTTCATTTTTGAACAATCAAACAAACCAAAATCAAAATCAAACAAAACGAAAGCCGCCAACATGAAGAAGCCGTAATGAAAGGCGTATTTTTAAATGTCATGTTATTGATGACGTTTAAACCACATGATGAAGCTGCTGTAAACATTTACAAAATTATTGTTCATTGTCTATGAGTATTTATGACAAATATTTTATGTTTTTGTAAGATTTATTTATTTCGTTAAATGTTAAATTCAAAAATAATACACTATTGGAAGAAATAATAGGGACACTCTAAATTTATAAGTTTTTAGTAAAACAAAAAATTTATGTTTATTTAGAAAATGTTAAAAAATGTGTTAAAAAAAATTAAATTATCTTTAAAAAATATGCCTGAAACTAATTATATGAACATTTTAGAAGTTAAAAACGAAACGTTTTTTAAAATCCTTTTCTAACCCTTTCTTCTGGATTACAGCCTAGTATAATATAATTTTTTAACATGAGTTAGAGTACCCACAGGTTATTCCTTGCTTCGAACGAAAATTTTTCTTAATTTTTTTTTTAATTATGTTGTCACTCTCAGTGATTTTGCCACAAGACTGCAAAAATTTGAAATATTTTTCTTTTCGAACTATCATAGCGATGTTTGAATTCGAAGTTCATCACATTTTGTAATTCAAGCCACTATACACAAGACTACTAGGGCCCAATAATACCGTCGAATATTTATATTTCATCGGCCTCTTCTTGGTTTTGTATTGCATGATTGAATTGATGATTGTTTGACTGAAGTTTTGAATTTTTCTTTGCCGAAATTTTATTTTCAATATCCCCCCTTATTTGTTTATTATTAAGGAAAGGTGACTGAGAAAGCCATTCAGGGTACTTGATTTTCTCAATGCCATAATCTGTAGTTCTAGCGCAATGTTTGCTAGCATTGTCGCCTTGCATAAAGTGCCTGATCTGGGATATGAACCTAAGCTTTAAGTCAAATATGCCAACACACTACCTACTAGACTATGGCGACTTCAATTTGGTAATTTCCAAACTGCCTACATACATAATTGTTCAACCCTTCAGTTAGGATTATGACCTCGCTTCTCACACCACTTATGTTGTGTGCGTTAATTTTATACAAGAGTGGCGGGATCTACAGTTTAAAGTCGACTCCGAACGATAGATTTTTTTATTTACTCTCAGAGTTTTTGCCAGAAATCTGCTGAAGAAATATTTTTTCACAAATTCGTTTTTGATATCTAACCTGGGGTTAGAACATTGGTCTTACGTCTAATAAGGCGACATCATACCTACTAGACCACGACGACTAAAAGTACTTCTGATTGAAAAAGTACTTTCTAACCATCAACAACTCTCCTTCTTAATATACGGCTTGAACCAGGAGCACTGAAACTATTTGTAACGAAGAAGATATTCATTTTTGGGTTAGGAATTAAAAATTTATTAAATTGTCAGTTGTTTCTTCGTATAGTTTCTACAGTATTCTTGTAATGGAATGCAAATAACATTTTCTCCTTTGGTTTTTAATTAAAATTCGTATTTTTTATTTTTCAATATTTTTTTCATGAACTTAACGACCCACTTTTCGGTTTTTTAAAAACTAAACTTTACTTTAGATTCAGTAACAAAGAATTTTTCGATCTTTCTTTTGTGATTAATGATTGTGTACCCATGATTTGTTGCTTATTTTTTTTCTTTTTTTAATTTATTTTTTAAAAAAATAATACAGAATACCCAGAAGTCCCACATTAGATTTCAATGAAATTTTATATAGACTGAGTTTCTCTAATAAAAGCTCTATAAATAAAATTTTATTATATCGCTCCTTTATTGCAATAGTCATATCTCAAAAAATTAAAATTTTTTAGTTACTTAAGCAAAACTGCTCTTTTAGACCTTCTATACATGAAAAAAAATCAGTTTTATATCCCAAGCTGAACCGAAGTTATAGTAAAAAGTGTTTGCGACAATTAGATCATAGGACTTATGTCTTGAAAACTTTAATCGCATTTTGCCAAGTTCAAGTTTTTTTGAGTTATAACTATGTTGCATTAAAGGAGCGATATATTGCTAAAAAAATAAAATTGTCCCTATTATTTCTTCCAATACTGTACATGCAAACATATTTACTTATTCTTTTTAAATTAAAATAAAAATTTAAAGGAATTTATTTAAAAAATTTAAAGAGCACATCATATATGCTTGTATTAAAATATTTTAATAATAAAAAAAATATATAACTGGAAAGGAAGGTTTGCATTCATTTTGAATTAAATAATCTTTTTAATAAAAATAAATAAAACATGGAATCAATTTGCAAATTATCTGTATTTAAATTGATAGTGTTGTCAATTAATAAACTAACTATCGGTTGTATAATATTATTCGAAAACGATTTCCTAAGGTTGGCGTCTAAACACGTCAAGATAATTACCATTTTAACTGACAGTATTAGTATTAATATAAATACCCTTTTAAAATTAAAAAATAAAAATCGTAATTTCTATAAAAGTTTTATTGTCAACTACATTGTTTAAGACAAGATACAAGACTCAAGTCTCAAAGTAATTAAGAATTTTAAATTATTTTTTCTTTGTTGTTGTTTTCAGTGTTATGCTAATAAAAGTTTTATTAGCTAAATGGATAGTTTTATGTTGTTTTAAATCATGTTGTTTTTGCTCTTAATTATTTCATAAAAAATCTTACTTTTTTTTTAAACAACAAAATTATAATGCCAACCAGTTAGAAGGGGAGACATTATCACATATTTTTTTTTATTTATGTTTTTCAAATTTTTAGCCAAAAAACTAAACAAAACATATTTATCTAAAATATGATCAAATCGTTGTACATATGTATCTTGAAATTGTTTTAATATCATATGTTTTGAATTTTATTCTTATTTTATTTATTTGATAATCCTCTAAAGCATTGAAAGTGTTGAAAAATTTACATAAAATTTATGCAAAAATATTTGTACGTCCGCATTATAACATGTATAGCAACTTTAAACTTTTAAGATGCTCGGCAATCGTTTTTTTATCGAAATTTTAGTGGAGAAAACTTATAAATAAACAGATTCTCGAATTGAAACTACTCTTCAGAAGCTTCTTTGAAAACGGGTTTTTAGTAACATTAATTTGTGGCATGGTCTACTTAACATTTTCAAGTATTTTCGAACGTTTCGCGTTTACTTTGTTATATTTTTGTTTCATTGCTCATCTTTGGAGTAAATCCATACATAATTGGTCATTACATCCCTTCAGTCAAGATTATGGACCTAATTTCTCACACAATTTTCGTTTCATTCGTTCCATTACACATACATAATTGGTTATTACAAGAATTCAGTCAGGATTTTCAGAAACTTGTCATAACAATTTTTTTACTCACAGAGTTTTTAACAAGACATCAGCTGAGAGCGGAAATAATTTTTCATATTTTGTTTTGTTGGAGATGTCTGACCTGGCATTCGAACCTCGCCTTACATCAGCACACTTCCTACTAAACTAGATAAATATGCGTTGTAGGTCACAGCAAAAAATTGTGAAGAAGACGGCTATGGCTACGATAACTGATTAATGATATGATCGTTTCCATTTTAACAATTTTGATGTTGGTATTCGACTAATCATTGCCAAAAAAAATCTAAGCACTCTGCATCAAACGTTTATTAAACATTTGAAGAACATCTAAAGAAGTTGAATACTAGGGCGCTTAGAAGTGAATTTAAATCTACCGACTGTCCACTTGCGATTCATTGTTGAAGCAGAACACAGTCTAAACATTTCTAGCATACACGAATTGCGAACAAAAATTATGTACGAAAAAGATTGTGAATAAAGCTGGGCAATGCTACGTAGACGATTGTATAGTCACGATTATTATCAAGAAAAGTATTGCTGAGTATATGGTGAGATTCGAAGGGAATTGTTTCTTATGAGCTTTTTCAATCTCTGAGATCTTATACAAGTCTCTCAACGGTCCGATTTCATTACAACTCTTCAGTCAGGATTATTGACCTAGTTTCTTACACCATTTTTGTTGTATGCGTTAATTTTACACATGAGTGGCCTACAGTATAAAGTTGACTCCGAACGACAGATTTTTGAGAAACTTTTCATGGTAATTTTGTTCATTATCAGAGTTTTTGCCAGAAATCTGCTGAGAGAAAATCGCCGAAGAAATACTTTTTGTATTTTATTCTGATGTCTGGCCTGGGACACGAACCCGGCCTTTACGTCTAATAGGCCAACACAATACCTACTAAACTATTGCAACTTCTTGGGAACAAATGGCTACATACATAACATAATTTGTCAGGTCGCAAACATCTTCTTGAAACCAGAAATTTTTACTCTATTGCCGTACTTATTATGCTATCAGATATTTGCCTTACGGTATAACCATTCCTACTGCCTTTTATAAGTTAATTTTGGGATTTTGCTTATTAAGTTCCGCAGATCCCTGCTACTGACATGAATAAGAATAAGAATCTAAGGCAGCTGTAAGAAATTAACCACATTTTTCTTTTCTACCAGAAACTAACCTCGAATTATTTAGATCAAAATCACTCATGTGCGTGCGACTCTCTCTTTGTTGCTCTTACTGTGATGTCATTTTTTTCTTTGATGCCATACGTTATCACTTTAATCTCTAGTAGGCAGAACCTAGCTACGTCTTTGACTAATTGTTTTAATAATGCTCAGAATAGATATTTTCACTGCTTTGATTTTATTGATATTCATCTGAAGGCCAATACTACTTTCTAGTTAAAGAGTTTGTGCACATCCTCGACTTTGAGTGACTAAATACAATTCTGCTTCCGCTCGCGATCTCACTGATAAACTATTGAAGTGGTCGAGAGCACCCTTGTGTGCTAATCCAGCTTTCATATAAAATGGTTGACTGATGCACTCATTCTGAGCATAGGAAGCATTGTGCCCTCGGAAATTGTTTATTTATTTCACTGCTTAAGAGTTAAGGTTTAGATAAGGGAGCTAGTCGGGTGGCATTAAGACAAATTGAAGAGCTATCGCTCGGACTGGAAGCGTTTGAATTTGGAGTTTTATTCAATAAAAACTCTAATCAAACAAAAGTGTGCTTCAGACAATATTGATAAGAATTCTCTTAAGCCAAAAAAGAAGTTAAAACGTGTTGAAAATATCATTTCAGTGCGGATCAATTAAATAATATAATATTTACAAGGACATTCTACAATAATCCATACAACCTGTTAATTATTATTCCTTTAAGAAACAGAATAGTTACGAAGCATTTTCAAACTTTTGATCTGTCTTCGAGCTTCTCTGTTTAATTTGATTTTTAGAAATAAGTTTTTCAAGATAAACAAGTGATAGCTCTACTTAAGCACGTCATAGAATGAATGGCTTATCATCCGGGCTCATTGCTTTGGAACAACACCTAACAGTGTTTCTGAAAATTTATTGATTGGAATTGGTCGTAGTGTACTTTTACTTATTGAATTCTACCTTTTCCCAGTGTTCCTTAAACGTTTTGATTATATTTGTTTACCATTTTCACATACATAATTGGCTATTACAACCTTTCAGTCGTTATTACGACCTATCTTCTCTTATCATGATTTTATACATGAGTGGCGGGACCTTACAATTTAAATTTGACTTCGAACTACAGAAGATTTTTGAGATATTTTTCATGGCAGTTTTATTCACACTCAGAATTTTTGCCAGAACTCTGCTGAGAGGAAATCGAAGAAGAAATATTTTTTATGTTTTGTTTTGATGTCTGATAAGCGGACACAGTACCTACTAGACACAGTACCTACTAGATTGTGCCGATTTGTCTCTACGGATGTGTAATTGGAATAGAATTAGATAATAATGCAAATAACTTTGTTTATACTGTCCCTCAAACGAAAATATTTTGAAGAATATAATTTTATTACACAGATATGAGATATGTCTCATATAGGCTTATGACCTTTAGAAAATTTTCCATCACGAACATCGAAGGGTTAATACTTTTTGTTCTTTTTTTATGTCCTCTTTTACGATAATATTTAAATTCCAAATTGGCCATACAATTTATGTTGTTCATTGAAAAAAAAATTATTTTAAGTCGTTTGTTTTTAAGAAAATCTTTCCTATTAATTTTCATGATGTCGCATAAATTATTATGTTGTTCTATGAATATTTTTAAATTTAAAAGTTCAAAAACTGTGTTTGTTTTTCCATTAATAAATTCTATTATTATAAATTAAAAACAAAATAATTAAACATGATTTCTCTTCTAATATATCATTATAAAAAATATATTAGAAATGTAATGCGTCATTAACAGATTGAATGATTTGTCACAACATTTTATTGATATGATGTAAATTATGTCATTGAATTAATTTTTATTTTATTAGTAAAATTTAAAAATCTTTTAAAATAAAACAAAAATTTTATAAAATTGCAATGAAATTTAATTTTATGATATATTATAAGCTAAGAATAAGTACAGGTACGAGTACGGTATGAGCGAATACATTGGTGCTGCTATTAATTTGCACATGACTATACATGCGCAAGCTATCTCTGTTTCTTTTTCATATGCAAATTCCTAGAATAGATTTCTTATATTATATTTGATTACTTTATTTTAGAAATATTTTCGTATTATAAAATGCCTTTAAGAATGTATGAAATGTCTCATTTTGTTTAATGAATTTATTTTTGAAATTATTTCTGAAAATATTAAAATTTCTAAAGTATTTAAATTCAACAATTATTAAATACTACTCATCTAGCGTAAACACTACTCATTATTCTATAGAGCATTAGGCTTTTTCTTGCTAAGTAGGAAATCCCATTGAGGTGGCAGTTAATACCCGTTAACTATACGAAATGATAATAAAAAATATATAAAAGCGTAGTTTCAGGAAAATTAAGTAGCGTATACTAGAAATCGGACCGTTGAGAGACTTCTATAAGATCTCAGAGATTGAAAAAGCTCATAAGAAACAATTCCCTTCGAATCTCACCATATAGCTATACTTTTCTTGATAATAATCGTGACTATACAATCATCTCCGTAGCATTACATACATACATAATTGGTCATTACAAGCCTTCAGCCAGGATTATTGACCTAGTTTCTCACACCACTTATGTTGTGTGGGTTAATTTTATACATTAGTGGCGGGACCTACAGTTTAAAGTCGACTCCGAACGACAGATTTTTGAGAAACTTTTCATGGCAATTTTATTCACTCTCAGTGTTTTTGCCAGAAATCTGCTGAGAAGAAATCGCCTAAAAAAACTCTTTGTACTTTGTTTTGATGTCTGGCCTGGTACTCTAACCCTGGCTTGACGTCTAATAAGCCAGCACACTGTCTACTAGACCACGGCGACTAGCTTTATTCACAATATTTTTCGTACATTATTTTTGTTCGCGATTCGTGTGTGCTAGAAATGTTTAGATTATGTTCTGCTTCAATGATCAATCGCAAGTGGACAGTCGGTAGACTTAAATTCTCTTCAAATGTTTAATAAACGTTTGGTGCAGAATGCTTAAATTTTTTTGCAATGATTGGTCGAATATCAACATCAAAATTGTTAAAATGGAAGAGATCATATAATTTATCAGTTGTCGTAACCGTCTTGATCGCAATTTTTTGCTGCGACCTGTTTTCTCTAAAAGTAACGAAGTCGCCGTAGTCTAATAGGAAGTGTGCTGACGTAAGGCGACGTTCAAATCCCAGGTCAGACATATCCAACAAAAGAAAATATGAAAAATTATTTCCGCTCTCAGCTAATGTCTTGTCAAAAACTCTGTGAGTAACAAAATTGCCATGACAGGTTTCTCGAAATCCAGGCTGAAGGGTTGTAATGAACAATAATGTATGTGTAATGGAACAGCGAAATATATCAGTATTGTTAGGAATTTTAAAAGTAATTAGGCCAGTTCAGACAAGTACAGTACACGGCGGTCGAAATTGACCCATTGTACAAAGTCCTTAGAGAGGGAAAAGGAAACAGAGGGAATGGGAAGAAAGGAGGGCATATAGGTAAGGGGGGAAAAGGGAATCGGAGGAATCTCACAGAAAGAAACAACAAAAAGACCACAAACAAAAGAGGATGAGAGCGCGACTACACTTATGAAACCCTAGCACCTCTCAACCAGCCCAAGCTGCTAATGAATCTGTGGCCTTGATGTAGGCTCTTGATACAAAACTCAAGCAAGCTCCCACATAAGGCCCTGCCAAGACTCCTCAACCTCAAACCACCATAGGCTGGGCAATTACAGCGGAAGTGTTCGATAGTCTCTAACTCCTCCTCAACGCAACATACCCTGCAATAGTCTGGCTGGAATCTTAATTAATTCTCAATTAACTTTCGACAGAATATTTTTATTGTGAATAATGTCTTCTAATAGAGTAAAACTTAAATTGTCGCCTTTGAAGCAAGTTAAATAAATTGTTCTCTGAATACAATATAACCTAAGCTACTACATTCGAGAAAGATCCAATGACTCTAATAGTTTCGAAAGACGTTTTATTTTTAAATTGTTATTAATTAAATTATTTCAATAGATTGAAAAGATTATTAATTTATTCTCAAGAATAATACAGATGGAGAGATTTTTTTTCTCCATTTCTTTCTTTTTTGTTTTGCTTTAGAAATTAAAAAAAAAAAATTATAGATCATCACCCTATGCTTTAAAACGTCTTTAATCACTTTATAAAAGTTCTGAACAACATTAAAGAAATTGAAATAAATTTTTTTAAAGTGTTTGATTTTTACAATCAAAGAAAACACTGTGCAACAGTTGAGTAATCAGTTGTTACAATTTATATTTCAAGTCAATGACTGCGTTTAATTATAACCCATACATTAGTGTCATTGAGGCTGACTTTAGCAACAAGCATGCCTGAGTTAATTAATCAGAATTTAAAAAATTAAAATTCATCCTTTATAACTGCCTACAAGCAAGTGTACGTACTTAAATTAAATAAATAAAATGAAAATAAAGAATAAGAAATAAAATCAAATGAAATAAAATAAAATGTGACTCACTTTTTTTCAATATTATCGAGACGTAAACGCAGATCCTCATCCACAGTGGCCAATAATCTGACGCGATCATGTAGACTCGTTATAAGTTCTTTGTAGTCACAATTATGGCTAGAGGCTGAAGATTGATTCTAAAAGATAATTAAGTTTGACACAGAAACAACAAAAAAAAATTAATTTTTTTAATTTTTCTTTTTCATTATTGTTGTTGTAATTTAAATTAAAGAACAATAACTTTGAATGTATGGTAGACACATCTTGTACAAGTATTTGTAAATAAACTTTGAAGAACAAAAAGGTTATAAACGACCAAAGTTGTTTGACTTGTACGAGTATTTTTTTGGGTACATTTTTCAAGATCATTAAGCTGTGCGGTTAATTTTTTTTTCCTTTTTCTGTTACGCATGCTTAAATATTTTTCTTTACTTTTTTTGTTTGTTTTTTCTTCTTGTATTTCAAATAAATTGGTTTTAAGTTGTTTTGAACAAAAAATTAAAAGCAAAATCTGTTTCAGATCACCAAATCCAAGGATCACAGTTAACAACAAATCAAGTTCAAGGCATAAATTTTAATAAAATTAAAATACATATGCTTTCAGACAAATTTAACGGGTTATTTAATTTTTTTTTTTATTTCATTTCCAATTGTATTGACGTCTTCCCTAATTTTTTTTTTATTATTTCGAAAAAGATTTCTTGTTTTTTTTTCTCAATTCACACCGAACTTTACATCATCACTTTTAAAGGTTATTAAACTTATTCTTTTTGTTGTTGTTGTTGTTGTTATTGTTTTTTCTTTTTGGTTATTTTAACATCACAAATATTATTGATTTGAAAAATTTTATTTTATTTATTTTAAAATAATTTTCTTATTTTTTATTAACACTCACACCCACCGCTTTCCAACGTGTAACCGTATTGCGTTGCGTTTGAGCCGGTCGCTGCCAGTGCGTTTGATTGGCAGGTGCCGTTGTAGACGCCTCTTGCACATGGCAGCTTGTCAAATTTATGAATAAAATCATTAAAATAGCCGCCAAAAGTTGGCAATTAAATTTATTTAACAAATTCATAATTTAGAAACTTAATTTAATTATTATTTTTTATAAACAAACACTATTCTATTATTTTTTAAAAATATTTCTTCTTTTTTTTTCAATAAAAAATATTGAAAAAATAAAATTTAAACAATTTACACCGCCAACCGTCAACCGCTTCGTTCAGCGTTTGTTTTAAGACTGAAAACTTGATGATCATCGTTTAAGCGATTTTCAAGAAAATAATACTTTTGCAAATAGCTACAACAACAACGAATATAATAAACAAATAAACAAATAAAAAACTCATCTCTCGCTATAACATAAAAAAATAAAAAATAAAACAAAAAATCATTCATTCATCAGTCATTTGTTGTACGCTATTGCTGTGCTCTTGGCTAATGCCTCTTTAGTGGATTTTATTTCCAAAAAATAAGATTTTTTATTACTCTGGATGATTTTAAAATGTTTATACAAAATTAATATCAAGTAAAGAATGTTTAAAATATGCCTAAAATAGAAGAGCTGCAATGCTTGGGCATTGGCAATAATCCTATTTGTTAAACCAATTAAGACCGCCTCGCGATATGTGATGAGTAGTCTCTCGGCGTTTCAGCTCTTGGCTAGGTGGAATGAACTCTGGACGTAATTGATAGTCACCGTGGTTTAATAGGTAAGGTGTTGGTTTATTAGACATGAGGGGGGCGTGGTACAAACGCTAGGTCAGCCATCTCAAACAATGCGAAATATGAAAACATATTTCTTCGACGACTTCCTCTCTCAGAAGATTTCTAGCAAAAACTCTGAGAGTAAAAAAAATTGCTATGAAATAGCTTTACAAAACATCTGTTATTCGGAGTCGACTTAAAACTCCGTGTAAAAATAACACCCAAAACATAAATGGTTTAAGAATCATGGCCGAATTCAAAAACTCACTAATTTGGGTCCTATTAGGAATTCCAATATAGAGTGATATTCTCATACATACAGATTTTTGAGAAACTTTTCATGGTAATTTTATTTATTCTCAGAGAAAGGAAATCGCCGAAAAAACTCCTTTTTGTATTTTGTTTTGATGTCTGGCCTGAAGCTCGAACCCTGGCTTTACGTCTAATAAGCCAATTCACGACTTACTAGACTACGGCCGCTTCATATATTCTGATACTACCAGCATCCTTTCTAGGCGGGTAACAAAGTACCGCATTAAATCTAATGTCGCCTAAATTAATTAAACCGTGGACACCGATGAAATTTTTTCAAATTTATTCTTTTGTTATGAATTAAATTGTTTCTGTTGGGCTGATCTCACAGTATCTACCTCATTCAATCGGACTAATTTTCGGATTAATTACACTTTTTCAAGGGTATGGGGTCGTATCTTGGCAGTGACATTACGAATGTTGGTGTTTAAATGCTCAATACACTCTGATTTGTCGGCATAACACTTTACGTCGCCCCACAGAAAAAAGTGCAACGGTGACAAATCAAAGCTTCTTGGCAGCCAATTGACATCACCATTTCAGCTAATTTGACGACCATAAATGCTCAATTGTCTGTGATTTGTCGGCATAACACTTTTCCTTTACGATGCCCCACAGAAAAAATTGTCCAACGGTGGCAAATCACAGTTTCTTGGCGGCCAATTGGCCATTTCGATCAAATGACCTTCAATGGCAGTAAATGGAATGTGGCATGAGATATGTGGCAAGTTGTACAATTCTGTTGAAACCAGACATCGTTCACATCAATACCATGAAGAGCGAGTCAGCGATCGCTGACAGTAACGGTTGCGCCGTCCTTATTTTTAGAGAAATATTCTCTAATGATGTTTCAGCTCCACAAGTCAGACCAAGCAGTCGGTCGTAATGGGTGCATTGGTTTCTGAGCCACAAATACGGCAATTTTTTTGTTTTGGAGAAATCAATATCATTGCGTAGTGAGAAATATTTCTTCGTTGATTTCAGTTTAGCAGATTTCTGGCAAAAATTCATTCATTCATAATTGGTCATTACAACCCTTCAATTAGGATTTCGACCTAGCTTCTTACACCATTTATGTTGTGAGCGTTACTTTTATACGTGAGTTAAGGAACCCTACACTTCAACGTCGTCTCCGAACTTTATTTTACTCCCGGAGTTTTTGCCAGAAATCTGCTGAGAGGCAGTTGCCGAAGAAATATTTTTTCATATGTTCGTTTTGATGCCTGATCTGGGATACGAACCCGGGCTTTACGTCTATAAGCCAATACACTACCTACTAGACTATGGCGGCTACTAGGTTAGGTTAGGTTAGGTTAGAGGACGTGTACTTGTCAATTCTGACAAGTACAGTACGGTGGTCGAATTGACCCATTGTACTACGTCCTAGCTTCTCACACCACACACATTGTGTGCGTTAATTTTATACATGAGTGGCTGGACCTACAGTTTAAAGTCGACTCCGAACGACGCATTTTTTGAGAAGCATTCCATGGCAATTTTTTACTCTCAGAGTTTTTGCCAGAAATCTGCTGAGAGGAAGTCACCGAAAAATTATTTTCAAATTTTTGTTTTGATATCTGACCTAGGATTCGAACTCGGGTCTTTCGTCTAATAAGCCAACACACTACCTACTCGACCACGGCGACCTCCATGGCGGCTACTATTCTGGGAGTAATTAAAATTGTCGCGTCTAAAGGGTTGTAATAACCAATTATGAATGTATGTCAGCAACGACTGAATACTGAATATTTCTGGTTCTTGACTATGATTCGGTGGATGTTAATTGCTTGATTATAATCTTATTTTTTGAAAGAGAAAAACATTCTAGAAACTTTAGATAGCAAAGATCTCAGGGGGGATTATGTTCCTTATTAAAGAAGACACATTCGTACCAAAGTAGGCTTTTCCTAAGGCAATAACCACTTTAAGTTTTTAATTATTAATACTGATGTAGAGGTTTTTTTTTTTGGTTTCCAATTATTATATATTTTACACCCTCTGTATTTAACAATTTTATTGATATTGATATTGAAATTTTATGTTTCAATTTGCATTTGCAAAAGAATCTCAAGTTTGAATTTTTTGATAATAAAAAAAATTTTTAATTTTTTCTTTTTCAAATTTATTCTGCAAGATTCAAGTTTAGTCCGCACCCATTATATTTCAAAGTACATACTGACAGTTGTAAGTTTTGTTTTTATTGTTTTTCATTACTTCGATTAGAATGACTTACTGTCTGTCGTTATATGTAATGATCTAATATTTCTTAAACGTAATTCTGTTGTTTCATTTCAAATAAAACTTTAATCTCCATGAATAATGGAACTATTTCTACAATAATTAATATTTATAACCTAGATTTTCTTTATAAAAAATAAATATTTTAACGATCAACGAACGTTTTTCTTTGTAAAAACAAAAAATGCTCACACAGAAAGAAAAACCCGGTCAGTGTAAAGCATTTTAATGTCAAAGTAATTGAGCGTTTAGGAAGCTACGATTTTATGAATGAATTTTTTTTTTTAAAGTTCCGCAATGACTATTTCAATTTGAATTTGAATTTTTTTTTATATTTTTTCATTATTTTGTGCCTTTCGAGGAAAATTTTTTGCAACGAACTTTAAAACGTTGAAATATTTTGTATAATTTTAATTACTTGAAGATTTATTACACCAAACAATGACAAATAATAGTGAATATGAGTTTTGTTTTCCATAATTTATAAATAATTTTTTTTATTTTTTTCCGTCTTGTCCGTTTTGTGCTAAAAATAATGATTTTGTAACAAAAATTATGTTTTTTTTTATTTGTTTGTTGAAACAGCATCTGTTATCTTAAGCACGAAAATTCTTCCGGCTACTAATATTATTCTTTTAGTAGGGATATTCCCTTCAATAGTTTAAAATCTCAAACTATCGATTACTAAATGAAATTTCGTTTTAAGATACTAGAAGTGATATCGATCCACTTGCTGTTAACTCAGTTCAAAATTTAGTTTTCGTTTACAAAAAGGACAACAGAGAAGTCGGCGTAGTTTAGTTTACTATGTGTTTGCTTTTTAGACGTCAGGCTACGACATCGAAACGAAATATGAAAAAAAAATTCTTCAGCGACTGGCTCTCAGTAGCTTTGTGACAAAAACTCTGAGAGTAAAACTATCGTCGATTTTAAACTTTATGTTCCCGCCACTCATTTGTAATACACAAAACATAAATGGTGTAATCCTGGCTAAAAGGTTGCAAATTTCTACATCTATTATGAGAACATTGTGTTTTTATTTCAAGTACATAAACCTCTTGATCAGATGCACAAACTATGCTTCAGCGACAAGTCCCACCTTTACCAGCAAGGCAAGCCAAGCCGTAGGTCTACCACTAGCAATGGGTCCATAGCCCCATCATCTTTGAAATACAAAAAAAGTACAAAAGAAATTCAATTGAAAAGGAGAAGTTTTGACAAAAATAGAATTTAATTGGGCACTAGCTGCGAACACCAGCCTATAATATTGCCAAGGAAGTTTAAGATAAATCCACAAGGACTTTGATCTAAAAGAGTTTCAAAGGTCCTTGACATAGAATTTTAAAAAATGATACCAAATCTGTGATTAAGGATTTTAGTTCGATGTAAATCAGACAAAGAGACACTTTACGTCTTTTTAGTGCTTCTACAGCAGTACTTATGTAAAGTCTGTAGTGGGTTCCTTTGTAGGCTCCAATTTGGCCTAATTTCTCTTGCATTTTGACTGCTATGTTATATGTCATACCATATAATAAAGAGTACTTATTGCAATTGTAATTACCGGCAATTGGTCGTTCAAGGCTTTAATTGCAATAAATCCACAGAACATAATACATAACGTCATATCGGACAACAACAATAAAAAAATAAAGCCTTTATCGCAATTGCTTCCTACGTTTTTACCTACTTTACACACACATGCATATATTTTTTAAAACCCCTATTAGAAAAACCCCTATTAAAATAATTCCTTGGTAAACAATGTCAAAAAAGGTCAATAACATTGAAATTTAACAACAAAAAATTTCTTTCATTACTTCTAAACACTGTGAGAACATTTTTGATTGATTTCTCTCTGTTTGTGTAGAGTTTATACAAAAATTTTACAAAAACAAATCCTATTACAATAAACTGAAATTAACCGTTTTAAAGAGACAAAACACATTCATACAAACACATATGTTTTCTTCATTCATATTATGTCTCTTAATTTCTTTCTTCTTAAATCAACGTCTTCAGTTGCATGTTAACATGTGAAGTTAATTAAAGTGCGTGGAATTTAAAACGTAATTGAATGTATGGAAATTTGTTTTTGTAATGTGATTAAGTGAAGTAAAGTGTTGTGTTGTTTAATAAATTTGCCAAATAAAATGCGTAAATTATTCTTCGAATGGTAAGTGGAAATTATATCGTTTTACAATTTATTTATTTCCAATTTACAATTAATTTGTTTCAAATTGAAAAACTTTATTATAAAGTTATAAATTTTCGCTGCATCTTATTAAAGACCTTTTTTATGGAACAATTTTTTTAATCAAATGGAAATTTTCATACTTTCACATACATACAAACTGATCATTATATGTATATGTATATGTAAATAGTCTCCTATATATACAAGCATCCTATAAATTAGTGGTAATTTATATGAAAAATTTTCGTATCAATATTCCAAATAACTGCAACTTTTCTCCAAACTGATGACGTAATTAAAAAAACCAAAATGTTTAATACTTATAAAAACATATTTAAATTTGAAAGAAAAATAACATCAATTTTTACAAAATTTTTTAAAAAATATGAAAGACTTTCTAGTCTTCCATTGAAATTGGTGAGAAATTTCAACAAGGAGTGCATCACTTTTGTTATATTTGAACCGAATACTCTTTTTTTTAACTAAATATGTATCAAATTTATTGATAACATTTTACAATTGTTTGTAATAAAAACGATTAATTTTCTAGATGAAAAATTTCTTCAATTGCGTTTTTGCTGCAGATCTGCATCGAATTTAATTTTTCACCACTAAGAGTGGTGGTTAAATCTAATGATAATTTGAACGTACAAGGTCTAGAGTCTAGACTGTAAGGCAAAAGCATTACTTCATATTTCTCTGCCAAACTCTCATCAGTATCTGCTAAGTCGCAAAATTTGTCTGTGGTGTTATGTTAGCCTGATGGAACTCAACATATTTTCTGGGGAGAAATTCCTAACCATTTTAATTAAAGAAAAATGTTCATTAATTGCTACGAGTAGAGATGAAAATTATCTGTTTGACTACATTGAATAAGCTCATGTATAAAAATTTCCTTTCAATCCTACTAGACACACAGTCTGTTTTGTTTTCCATGATATTTATTCGATTCGGAAATGTTTTAATTTGTTTCCATTTTAGTAACAAATTACAAATAGGAATTTCGGTTGTTATTGTTAATTCTTTATGCATCCATCTTTCTTCGAATGTTTGTTAACCGATTTCATCAATTTCATCGATTTTTTTGGGGATTCGGTATAACAGTTCAAACCGTTTGACTGCTAAGCGATTCTGGTGAGAACGATCGAAAGAAAACTGCTCGAAAACTTACATTAATTATTATCAAGAATAATAAACTAAAGATTACGCCATCACGCACACAAAATTAGAACTTTCTGCACATGTTGAATCAACTATGACGTCACGAAAATTGTTTTCATTGTTTTCCTATTGGCTAATGATAATGTAAGTTATATTGCAGGGCTGCCAACTACATTCGCGCAGTGCATATACTTTTCAGAAGAAATGTTCATTTTCACATATGAAAAAGACTTGGAAACCTTTAAAATAGCCCAATAACGTCATCTAACGGGAAATCATGCGCAAGGCGTAATTTTTAGTTTATCATTCTTGAATTATTATAATAATCAAATCTATAACATTCTTATAATCTTTGTATAAAAATAGACCCTATAAATCTCATCTTTTGATTTTATTTTAGCTTTTTGACTAAATTTTTACATTTAAATTCGCAGCGCCAATTGCGCCGCGTAGCAGTCAAACAGTTAAGTAAGAAGTATTTTCAGTAGCCAAGAATGCATTATTTTCTATGGCAGAAAAATTATAATTTAAATACTATTTCAGATTATGATAAATTTTTAAACGTTTTTAACTAAGCATGATAAAAAAAACTGGGTATTTCTGTATTAGAACCTTTTGTCGGTAGGTAGTTAGGTGGCTAAGTAGGTTGAAAAGTGGATCTCATAATTGAAAACGGCGTACATATAAACCATCGCTTAGGCCTGTTATGCCTTTGGCAGTAAAAGTAAACAATCACGTCAAATTTCAAACACATTTTTATGTTGTACGTGTGATTGCTCAATTTCGTGCATTCTTTTTCTCTTAGAATACTATTATCTGGTACAGTGTCCTCAATAAAACGACACAAAAGGTGTTCCATAATTTGCATTCATTGTTAGACAGAACCTTCTCGCTTGCATAGATCTTGTTGTGCACATTTTTAAATGTCAATCTTACTTACCATAACTATTACCAGAAACGTTACATTTTCGAATGACTACACTACAGGACTATCTACTGACGAATTGTAAACGATCTGAGGCGTTACACAATATTATATATTTTGTTCATCTGGTCCATAGTTTATTTAGGAGATCCATACCATTCTTAAAGAACGCTTGTACCTACGAAACTTTAAGAACTGGCCTCTATTGGGAGACCATCTCTCCCTCTAGATTCATAAACCATAATGTCTCGTAAGAAACTTCATTAAGAGTTTTCAAGTGCAGCCTGTTATGATTGAAAATATTCAGACTTTGAATGCTTAATCTCTCCTTTGACGTTCCAGTCAATCGCAATTTTAGTTTAAAAAAAAAAATCACTTGAAGTATTTGGTATGACACTGTTTGATGATCAATTACATAGTTTTAAACAAGTTTCCACTAATTTTATAATCATGTCGAGCAGTTTTTAATTCATTTGAACGTCTGATCTTATATTCTATTTCACCACGTGGTAAAATTTTCACTTTTTCCAATTAATCAGAAAATCTACACAGTAAATTAAAAGTCTAAAAAACTATTTGTTTTCTGTTGGGTGTCTCTCAAACACCTCTCGTTGTTTACTCTAATTATTATAATTTTTTTGTATAATTTACTGTTGTAGAATTTCGATTTCTCTGTTATCTCCATAGCGGGTATTATTCATAAAATTAAATCCCCCTTGAAAGGTATTCCCCAAGCCCTCAATCTATTAAAAAGTCATTATCATATTAAAAGTTTTATATATACTACAATCTAAACCACAATATTCCACTGCGATAGAGTTTTCTATGAAATATTCTATAAATAGCTTCCATATCTTCTTTCTTGTATTAACTATTACTAGATGTAGCTTCTTAAAATAGAATCAAGCACAGAGTTTTTACCTTTTAATTCAGCAAATGCTTTCGACTTTACAAATATAAAATTATTCAAGTTTGCTAAACCTATCCAGCACTTTTAAGCTCAAATAACTCATTCATATTCAACGCAATAGTGGTTGCTCAAACTGGCACATATGTTGTGCTGTAATAATTTACCCTCTCAGTAAGGGCATTTGTCCGCGGCTACAGTGTAAGGTCGATTCCGAACGACAGATTTTTTTGAGAAATTCTTCATGGCAGTTTTTTATTGTTTTTCCGCGACGAAATACTTTTTGTTTTGATGTCTGGCCTTGGGCTCGAGCCCTGGTTTTACGTCTAATAAGCCAACACAACACCTACTAGACTAAATTAACTCAATTACTTAATTGCCCTTTACAATCTTTTAGCCGCGACTACAACCTAGCTTCTAATACCACTGAGGCGGGACCTACAATTTCATGTCCAACTACGAGAATGACAGTTATTGAGAGGATTTTTTTTTAATTATTCTTAGAGTTCTCAGAAGAATTCGAAAAAGATGTCTTCGAAGAAATATTTTTCCATATTTCGTTCTGTCCGATATGTCTGAGTTGAACAACGGCGTCACGTCTATTAAACCAATGCAGTACCTAGTAGACTACAGCCGCTTTAATCTAAAGAACAATATGAGAGACACAATAACATGAAACGAAAACTTTACGTATATTTCAACAACGCTAACCCCCCAATATCATTACTTAGAATCCTTTTTATGCACGTTCATGTATCCAGAGTAGAATCAAGCTCAACTGGTGACAAATTGTTTTCCTATTTACTAATTCATTGAGATGATCTTTTCGAAGTATTCTAATTAATAGCTTCCATATTAACGTGTCATCTTGGCACATAAGCCTCATGTTTAACTACATTGTCATTTTAAATGACATCGTATATACATACATATGCCTACACATAATTGATTATTACAACCCTTTAGTCAGGACTACAACCTAGCTTCTCACACTAGTTATGCTGTGTGTCTTAATCCTAATATATATTATCAATCTTTCTGTAAACCTGTTTTTTTGTTTGTTTGTTAGCCAATCACGTCTAAACGCCTGAATCGATTTTCTCTAAATAGGCTCTAAATCTTTTCAAATTGTTTACCAAAAAGGGGGAAAAAATGGGACAAATGCGGAAAAAATGGTAATAGGTAATTTTTACGATTTAGCTTGGTTAAGTTTCCCAAAGAGCTATTGGGGGTGTTCCGTTTATAAAGTTTGACCAAAAGTGGTCCAATAAGCAGGAAAGGGGCGGAAATGGTATTCTAAAAACTGGGGTGTTTCTTAAACAGGTTTCCGAATAATTTGAAAATTTCATTTTTTAAGAAACCGGTTTCGAAACCGATATACCGGTTTTTTATCTGTTGTTATTTTTAATGCAAAAATGACAGAATAATAATTTTTTTTTTAAACTTAAAGGGATATTCATCATTACTTTTAATTGAATTGAAGATTTTATGCCCAAAATAAAGTAAAAAAGAAATAAATTTTTTGGTTTATAATTTTTAAATTGTTTTTTTTTATTAAAAAAAAAATCATTTATTTTATCCTCATAAATAATGACATCAGCACTTTAGATGACAATCTAAATGAGGTCTGTTGAAATACTGGGTTTTTGTTTTATTTTGTTTTACGGCATATTAAACATGCCTTAATATGGAGACT
This sequence comes from Sarcophaga peregrina, assembly GCA_014635995.1. Classification (NCBI taxonomy): domain Eukaryota; kingdom Metazoa; phylum Arthropoda; class Insecta; order Diptera; family Sarcophagidae; genus Sarcophaga; species Sarcophaga peregrina. The sequence continues at coordinate 53,861,543 of CM025792.1, read as the reverse complement.
TTAAGGTCTAAGATTTATGCAAATTTAATGAATAAAATAAAAATAAAAATAATAACAATACTCGTAAAAAAGAATATTGTTTAAATCACGCCCTGTTTTACAATGTTTTTAATTATAGATTTACATAAAAATAAAAATGTATTTAAAGTTATTGTGTCGTAATAACTAAAAGACAATTGCTCATGAGTTTTACTTGAAAAATCCATTTAATCTTCAAATCTGTAGACAGCAGGTACGTTGAAATATGCAAATGAGCACTTGAAATATTCTAGCGCCGTGATACAAACAGCCTTCGTGGGTGACAATCCTTCAATATTGTCAGTCACTGTTGAAAATTGTTGTATAAAAAGGTATTCTATAAGGAATTTTGTAAACAAACTACCATGTATGTAACCTTATAAGAAGGGTTCTAAACATTTTTGTTGCCCTATATCACATTGTTTGATGCTGGTGTCATTTTGGCTCCCACTGGTCAACTTTTCATGTAAACGTTGCAACCAAATTTTCTTTTAACAAACTGATCGAAATTTAGTCCAAATCAATACGGGATAAACGTCAATTCTCATACAGATTTATTGAATTATGTATGCACTCATACATACATAATTGACCATTACATCCCTTCAGTCAGGATTACGACCTAGCTTCTCACGTCACTTATGTTGTGTGCGTTAATTTTATACATGAGTGGCGGGACCTACAGTTTAAAGTCGATTACGAACGACAGATTTTTGAGAAGCTTTTCATGGCAATTTTTACTCTCAGAGTCTTTGCCAGAAATCTGCTGGGAGAAAGTCGCAGAAGAAATATTTTTCATTTTGATGTCTGACCTGGGATTCGAACCCCCCGGGCCTTTTGTCTAATAAGCCAACACACTACCCACTAGACCACGGCGACTTCCAAGAAATATTTTCTATTATTTCTACAGAATCGAATTAAAAATGAGTTAAACATCGGAGGAACTTGTAAGTCAAAGAACGAAATAAATTTTGATTGATTAAAATCCATTCAAACTCTAGAGATCAGCTTAGTTAAGCAGAATTTTGACAAGCCATTTAACATCATAGCTACAGCACACTGTAGCAACCTTTCCCTTGTCAATTTTCTCTTATTCTTCATATACTCCAGCTGACTCTTTTTTCTTAACTCCAGTAATAATCGAAAATTATATCACTAAGTGGTGTTAGCCCTCCATGAATAGTTTCGCAAAAATCTGTCGACCTTAAACGGACGTCCCACACACAACATAAGAGATTTGGGTATCTAAATTGTAATCCTGACTGAGGTGTTGTTATGACCAATATGTATGTATGTATGTAACCCTTCAAATTTTTCCCATCTGTTTAGTCACTTTTATTAGATTTTGATAATAGTTTACTGAGTTATTTATCCAGCGAGCCTTCCATAATTTCTCTGAATTTTCTGATGGCACCTGAGCACTTTTCTTGGGAAATTTATTTGCTGTCATATTAATTTTTTTTCTACAGGCTCTTGAGAGGGGATGTTGCCATAAAAAATATTTTTTTAATTTGTCGTTTTATTTGGCGGGAACCTTACGCTCTCGTTTAATAATTGAACCCATTAGTCGTCAATAGGCTCTGGCGCGTTTATAGGTTTTGAAAACAAATTTTAAATGAAAACTATAAAATTAACTTCAAATTTATACAGAAAAGAGTTTATAGGGTAATTGCGGAGTTCAAATAAAATGCAATGCAAATATTCCGTCAAATATGTGAATACAAGAATATATACATGCACTGACCGCCATAAGTGAGTCAACACAAACTATAATTTTAAATTTTCTATTATAAAAAATATACTTGTAGTACACCAAATAACATTTATTTGACTATTCTCATTTACTTTTTTCGATATCCTAAGAAAATGAATTATTTCAGTGGTGTTTACTCAATTTTGGCGCTCAGTGTATGCAGATTATGGGGCACTATGATTCATTAGTCAGTATTAAATCAAGTTTTTAACACCGTCTGTAATGTAGTTGTTAATTGTATCCATGAGTGACATTATCAACATTTCAACGACGAATTTGAAAGATTTAAAAGCTTTTATTACTCATAACTCTCACCAAAAGACTGCTGAAATGACGGGGTTACCATATCGCATGTTGTTCTGCCTGTTCATTGCCACATGGCTTGGACGCCAGAAGAGCTAGAACCTTGCCTACCTAATCCTGTTTTCTATTCTAAACCTCATTGTGAACTGTGTGCTCGTATGGCGATTTATCTTTCATACAGTATTGTCATGTCACGTTCTCTGTAATTCCTGACTTAGTTAGTTTGAGTACATATTCCGATGGTGGAAACTTTTCTACTATATATATCCTTGATCCATCTATATAGCTTTTACCTTTATACCTCTTTTTATACATATTTTTAATAAGTTTTAAATTCAGATGTATCGAATCTTTTCGATGTATAGGGTGGGTAATTTAAAAGTTTAAATTTAAATATACAATAAAACAAAAACGTATTAAATTTTGTCAAATTTATTTATTATTTTTTTACGGTTGGAAAATAAAAAAAGAAAATTCACTACAGTATTTGCAAATTTATTACGATTTCATCAAACCGAATTTATTATTTTTATTTATTTTTTATTTACTAACGCCTTAATTTTAGCAAAAATATGATATCCTTACTAATTCTATTATTCTACTCTTTTTTCTTTGCAGGTAAGCCTCTTTTCTTCTTAATGATTAAATAGAATTTGAAATATTCCTTGGTTGGCAAGTATTTTAAATTAAACTCTTAACAAATCTTTAATTTATCAATTAACTTGAATCGCTGTGAAATACACGGTGTTGTATAGGAAAATATTTTATTAAATAATTCTCTCTGTCACTCTCTCCTCTCGCTATTCCTGACTATGAATGTCTTACAGTTGTAAATTCTTCTTTATTAGAGAATTTTACTTTTTTGTAAACGCCTTTAAATTACAGGCTATAAAAGTCTCTCTGTTGTTAATCTATGAAGGGGATATATAGGGTGGGTTAGAAAAGGAATATCATTTCATTAATATGATTGTCTAGGCTGGCCTCACAATAAATCATTAGATCGGACCTATTTTCGGGCAATTTTTCTAATGTATGGTATCGTATGTCGACAATGTCATCACAAATGTTGGCTTTAAAATGCTCAATTGTCAATTGGTTTGTCGGCATAACAGTTTTCTTTAACGGAGCCTCACAGAAAATAGTCCATTCGAGTCAAATTGCAGCTTCTTGGCAGCCAATTAACATCTTCATTTGGGGTAACTAAAAGGCCATGGAACGTTCGACGCAAATAAATCGTTTGTGGCATAAGATGTATGCCAATTTGTACCATCCTGTTGAAATCAGTCATTGTTTCCATCGATACCTTAAAGAGCAGAGTTATCTCCATTGAACACAATGGTTGAGCTATCCCTATTTTCCAAGAAATTTGGGACCGTGATGCCACCACAAGCCGAACCAAACTGTAACTCGTAATGGGTGCCGTTGCTTCTCTTTTCTAACCCCAAATACGGCAATTTTGTTTATTATGAAGATGAAAATGAGCTTCATTCGAAGAGATGATTTTTTTTTTTTTTTGTAAAATCTACATCACCATGCATTCTCAAATTGGCCCATATATCACAATAAATTTCAACGTTGCTCAAGACTAAATCAATTCATTATTGAATTTTGTGATAGAATAGAATTGCATAAGTATTGTCAGATTCAAAATATAATACAGTCCACCACCCTATATTATCGTTTTTAAAACATCGTTGAATGTAAATCGTCCATTACTGTAACTGTTAACTTAATGTGTTCAAAGCACGTACCATAACTTCATGATTTTGATTCAGAAGTCTAAATGTTCGTGACTCTGAAAAAATATGAAATAATGAAAAATATAAAATTCTATTGAAAATTATATGAGTGGTGCTTGAAAATCCTGTAGTTAGTATGATTGTCTAATAAAATAATGACTAACTGTGTTGTGTTATCTCATTCTTTTATAAATGAAAAGAATTAAATTTTATGTGACAATGTCATGTTTTAAACAACATTTATATTCTTTTTAAAATTATTTTTTATTCGTAAAATTAAAAAGTTGTTAAACGAAATTAAAACTCTTTTTTTTTTTTAATGTACTATGTACAGCAGCGTGCATTTAAATTTCCTTCAGACCTATTAAAAACGAATACCACACAATTTAATTTAGATTTCTTGTTAATCAATAGTACAATCAATTGTTATTCTCTGATGAAATTTCTAATTTATAAGACTAGGAATCGAATAAAATTCACATCTGGCGTTTGAAAGCGATAAGAAAAGCATTCTTAAATAAGTTTATAAATATTTAAATTAATTAATTGTTGTTGTTCTTTTCATTATTATATTATTATTATTTTATTGCTTGTATTGTTGAACGAATTGCAAATTCTTCTTGAAGAATTTTGGTTTTTTTTCGATTTCTTTTTCAATTTAAATGAAACAATTGTGTTTCCATAGAAATTGCTTAAGCAAAATTTTTTTTTATTTTGTTTAGTAGCGAAATCGTATGTATTATTTATTAAACACAATTTTTTTTTTGAACTAATACATTTAGAAAAAACGATTAATATAAACACACCCATCTATGTACGTATGTATTTTATTTTCTTTAAACAATATTAATTTATTACTTTTTTTTTTGTTTTAAACATTAGCTGTTGATTTTCTTTAAAAAAAATTTAACATAAATAACCGTTAAAAAATTTTATTTCAAAGTTAATTGTGTTTATTGTTCTTTTCCTTTTTGCAAATTTAGCAACTTTAGTGGTGCAAAAAATTCTTATTCTGTGGCCAAACACTTTTGCCAGAGGGTATATGATGAATTCATTAGAGTCTAAGAAATATTTTCGAAATCAAATAGAAAAAGTTATATTACCTAACACCAACACCCGTAGAGCTTATTTATAGTTTCTTTACCAAACTAGATTCTCCCACCAATCATGTTGTGTGAGTTAATTTTATCCACTAGTGGCGGGACCTACAGCTTAAAGTCGACTTCGAACGACAGATTTCTTAAGAAACTTTTCATAGCAAAATTATTTATTCTAAGAGTGTTTGGCAGAAGTCAAAGTAGTCCCAAAAATACTTGTTCATACTTAGTTTTGTTCGAGATGGTGTTGAACTAGGTCTAATAAGCCATTACTTACTAGTCTACGGCAACTTCTATTATTAACCATTACTTTGTCAACTTGTCTCATGTTGCCTGTATCGTTTCTATCCAGCAGTTGCAGGACCTGTACGTGTATAACATTAACTTCAAATGAGGGATTTCACAACCCTTATTTAATTCAAAGATTTTTAATGACTACTTGGAGGAGGGATTTCCAATTCATTTTTCCTTTGTTATAAAATATCAAAAGAGAGGTTTGAACTGGCAAGGTTCTCCTCTAGCCAGTCAATACACTCACTATCCACTAGACTACGTCAGACAATTCTAGTCATGATATTTGTCATAGTTTACCGTCACAGATTACAGTTATTAACTTCAGATAACAGGTTGTTTTTATGTTTCAAATTTTTGGTAAAACTCTCTCTCTTAGCCTCAGAAGAATTATTTCTTGGCATTCCTTTAGGGTAAACGTAAAATATTTTACCCCACAGTCTTTTATTTTGTTTTGTTTCAGTGTAATTAATCCCCATACAACTTGAGCCGCTCTAATGTACATAAGGACCGCATGCAATACTATTGGGAGTACTTAGCGTTGCTAAGTCTTCCCAACATGCTATTGCGTCAAAAGGTTATGTCACATTATTTTTTTTAGCAAGCAATACTTCTGTGACTATATTTAAATTCATAAATATCGTAAGTTAGAGACGTCTTCTTCGACCTAATTATACAAACTTGGTTTTGGTTGAGAAGTTGTCGCAGATCGAGCTGCACTGGCCATTATATAGTCACCAGTAGCAATTCGTTTCCTTACCTCTTTCCACCTTTCCTAAACCTGCGCAATGCACTGCACGAGTAGGGGTTATCCCCTGAGTGCAGGTTTAACAAACAAAAAAAAAAGAAAAAAAGAACTTTAAGATACAGTGGGAGGTGAAGAAGAATGTTTACCTGCCTAGCGTTTGTTAAAAATCAAAATGTTGTATTCTTAAATTCATTACCGTACGTGTTCTGCTAATTTTATGAATCGACTTATTGAGCTTGAAGTGGTTGCTTTTGCTGTAGTTGCTGTACAAGTATTCTTTTAGTCTACAATGCCTGATCAGAAGGCCACAGACTATTCTCAGACTATTTTTGAAATTCTGAAGTAAAACTCAAACTGTTTTCAAGAGTTCAGATTGCCTCAAAATCGTCTGGCTTGAGAGAAGGCCTTCTTCTTTCTTGCCTCACGCCAAATATACCCTTCCATACTACACTTCTCACTATACAAAAGGCTTCTAATTAGGTACCTTCCAGGCAAGCATAAATGTTTTTTTTTCATTGCTCTGAGTTCCTTTATGACCAGCAATCGTATCACAAGGTATACTTTTATAAGATATAGCAATTAGTATAGCAATAAAGGTTTTTTTAGAATGCGTTGCTTTCTTGGAAACTACTGTACATTTAAGTGTCCCATGCAGACAGCTTCATTTATGTGAAGTATCAAAAGTCTTCTTAAAGTCGAGGAATGCTGAGATAAAGATTGTTGAACACCAGTCAATCCGACATATAATCCCGGTGAGAATGATCATATTTCTAATAATAACGTCAGACAATATCCCATTTTTATATATAATAATTAAAAGGAGCTATTAAATTCCAGTTTTATATCAAAACTAGCCCACATGTTTTCTTTAATTTTACTGCGAATAGCTTTTAAATTGCTTCCAGATTATATTTGTTCCATGAATTAATAAACACCACATACAACACAGACTCTTGTGCTCATTATTTTATTACTTCATAAATCATTTCATTTCTTTAAATGATTTGTTTATAATATGCTTGTACAATGGTGGCCATGAGATTAGCACACTTGCTACTGCCTATCTTTAAAAGCAAATATTTCCTGTATTTCTTTGTAGTTTTTCATATTTCTTTTTTATACGTGTAACATATCTTTCTAAGATCATGGCACATATATCTTTGCTGTTTTTCGGTTCAGAATAGAATTACCGTCAAAAAACATTGGACAGTATTTTAGCACAAAATATAAAAAACAAAAAAAAATTTTCACTATAAACTTAATACTTAGTTGGGTATCCAATACTTTTTATTGCAGTTGCCAATCTCCTTGGCATACTTTCCACAAGTCCCATACAGCGCTCCACTGAAATAGCATACCAAGCTCTTCCTATTTCTGTCCATAAATCGACCAAATTTTTAGGTTTTGCTCTCATTGCGAGCTGCTCCACTTCATTCCAAAGGTTCTCAATAGGATTGAGATCCGGAGATTGGGCTGCCCATTTTAACACTTTAATATTGTTCGCTTCCAAGCAACTCCTCACTAAGCATGAAGAATGTTTTAGGTCATTGTCGTGCATAAAACTCCACCTAAGTGGCGTTTTGTCCTCTGCATAAGGCATCATTGTATTTAGTAGTATATTTATACCAGAATATTGGGCCATACGTGTATCAATCTTGCATACAAGACCAACGAGATGCCCAGAATACGTTGCCCATGCCATCACATTTCCTCCGCCGTGTTTTATTGTTTTAGAAGTGTTCTTTGGAATGTGTTGCAAGTTTGGAGAACGCAATACACGCCTCATACCATCCGATCCGAATCTAAAAAACTTTGATTCATCACTCTAGAAGACATTTGTCCAAAAAACTGATGGCCTCCCCAAAGATAGGGAGTAGCAAGTGTCCTAACCTCTTGGCCACCACTGTATATATGTACGTCCAATTGAAAAAAGAGAAAGAAAAAACGAAAAGTTCAAGAATAAAATTTTGAACATGACAAAATTATGTTTCACGCGCTCCTATGGGGGTTTAATTAAAACCATATGTATTGGAAAAAGAAGAAGAAAAATTAATTGTTTTTTAAAGACGATACAACAAAACATGACGTCATTTAGACGGTAATTATTAACAGAATTTATTTAAAATTTTCAATTTTAAAAACGTTGTTAACGTTTTAAAGCTTTAAAAAGCTTTTTTTTTTAACATTTCTTAACATAATTTTATTTGGTTTTCTTCAGTGTTGAAAAATTCAGTGCTTTAGTATTTTTTTCAGTACTTTTCCATTTTAAACGTACCGCAGTACCCTCGCGGCATTTTTAGTACTTTTTTATTATTACATATTTTATGTTTTTTCGCTTTTCAACTATTAATTAGTATTTTTCACAATAACTTTTGCTTTTGCAAAGACAATTTTGCTTTTGTAAAGATAATTTTGCTTTTGCAAAGACAATTGCTATTGCAAAGGCAATTGATTTTGCAAAGACAATTTTGCTTGTGCAAAGACAATATTGCTTTTGTAAACACACTTTTGCTTTTGCAAAAACAATTTTACTTTCGTAAAGACAATTGTCGTTAGTTCCACTTTTTCATGTCGTATATGTATTAAATATAAATAAATAGTCTAATAGCTAGCGTGCGTGAGACCATGGTCCAAACCAAATGTCTGACATCTAAACGAAATATAATAAAATATTTGCAAAAAAGTACACTTTCAGTTATAGTCGAGTACCATTTCAATATATCAGTTTTGCAACACTGGTTTTGTTCAAACTGTTAAAACGTTAACAGCAGTTGCATGTTAAATTCAATATGTTAGTGGTTGATTCTGTTGGGTGCACCAAAATTTTATTTAAAACTTAATTTTTATTGAATAATTTTGTTCTTATCAAGATTCATGATTTTTGTATTGCTATTAACAATAATTATGAAGATTTCTATTCACCATTTTATTGTTTAGTTTAGTGAATTTAGCGATAAAGTTAAAGAAAATTGGCACAAAGTAATCAAAAGTAATAAAACAAATTAAGAATAAGACTGAAGTTGCCTTTGATGGCAAACTCATCAAAAAATATTTTTTTTTTTGTTAAAATATTACTTCATAGAAGCAATAAAGTAAAGCTTTGATACAGCATTGTTCACATAAAATACGTTCGAATAAAGGTCTCTTATCATTTACTCATTTTTTAATATTTAAGTAACAATATAGGAAGGGTCTTTTAAAGTTCTTGTTTTTATTTTAATGGATACCGTTTATGACCCTAAAAACCCCTGCGACAATTGGTCATTACGACTCTTTTGTCAAGGAGTGCAACCTAGCTTCTTCTAGCTTATCACAACACCAATATTGTACGTGTTAATCTCCAACAAAGACAGCATTAACAGTCTAAAGTCGATTACGAACTACAGATTTTTGAAAAGCTTTTCATAATAATTTTATTTACACTCAAAGTTTTTCCCAAAAATCTGCTAAGAGGAAATTACCTAAGAAATATTTTTTTTATTTCTATTTCGAGATGTCCGAACTGGAGTTTGTATTGAAGCCTCACTTCTAATTAGCTAACACAGACTACGGTGACTAGGTGTTCTCATTGTCTTGGTTAATTTGAATATTGTTCACTCGTTTGACGATAAAGTTCAATCTCATTGGTAGCAGGAAGGTTCCAGATTCTATTGGACACGTGTGGACCAGAAGAGAACTGACTTACTTCTATACTAAAGTCACATGGTCTTCTATCCCTCAATATCGATTCTTATTCGTCTCTGCCCTTTTGAGTGGCATGCCGAAAGATTCTGCGTTCCAACTAATAATTTCTGTAGAAAATGTGAATCTGAGGAGAAAGAGGAGACTGTCTATTAACTCCTGTTTACCCTTGTCTTAAAGAGACGTTCGTTTCTGGGTTCTCCCTTTCTGCCATCGTTGACCGAGTTCTCTAACATAAAAATTGCTGCAACGGCAAGATTTCGCTACCTAACTTAATCTAACTTAAAATATTTATTTCTACGATATATTTTTGGAACATAATCTAATATATAAAAATTAATGCCACTTTTCGTTATCATTTTATAACTCAAGAACGGGTTCACCTATCCAAGCCAAATTTTTAGACTTTGTTCGGACTATTTAGTAGATGGTTTATGTGAAGTTTGCCACTCCCACTTGTACGACCATATTTTCTATTTATTTAGAATCAGAAAATGTCTCCATCGATTTGACTAATTTTTCTTTCAAATGCTAAAGTTAAAGTTTTCATCAAGAGAAAATTTTGCCCCGCCCACTATTGCGCCCACTTTTTTGAAAATTACTTTTATATTGATAATGTTATGATCTTTAGCAAAGTTGTTGCCCTTGAGCCGATGAAGATTTCTAAGTTGGTATAACCAATATCCGATAGGTAGCGCCACTGAATATTAATTAATATGAATTAAATCTTAAACTGTGCATTTGATTATGTTATGATCTTTAGCAAAGTTGTAGCGCATGAGCCGACGAAGATCTCTAAGTTGGTATGACCAATTTCCGACCTACATCCCAAGCACGGAAGAATAGAGCATTACGAGCCTCAGAATTAGACGAGCACTGTGACTAGAAAATCTTCGAGTATATGCCGCTGAGACGCGTTTGCATTAACCACTTGAACAACGAGAAGTGAGATTAGAATCTGATCGAATGCTTACTACTCAGGCCCATTCATCTGATTCATCAGGACAACGCGAAACAATATCAATAAAATGATTGAAAATTAATTGGACATTCGTGTAATGCCTTTCCTTCAAATTTAGTTTAGTTGGGGGCGCAGCAACACGTGCAGGGTACAGCTGGTATACATACATATTTATGGAAGTTCTTGTTTTCTTATGCTAATCTTTTGTCATATCCCTTAAGATATTATTTGCAATACTCTATAGAAGTTGTAGATTTTTCCCACAACCACGTCCAATTTTTTCGAAATTACTTTTGATTTTCTTTTGGTAATCTAGATTGAAAATATGTATAGTCTGGATGATTAAAGCTCTCTGCAGATTAGAATTAATCATGAAGGGCAGATTAAGGAAGAGGTTTTCCTTTTTTCATGCTTAAATAATTCTGTGGGTTGCACAGTGGGAGAAATGCCCAATCTGGTGTCGCTTTAAGGAAATTTTAAATTTTACAATTGTGATAATTTGTTTTATTTTTTTGAAAACTAAGTAACCAACGGATTTTTGATTTTTTTTTGTTTTGTTTTGCTCTCGATATTCGCCCACCTGTGAGCCTTCAAACTTGACAAATATTTTAGCATGTGCATTAATACTGTTCACGTATTTTTAAAGCCAAAGTTTGTTTACATCACAAGACCTTTATTTTAATTTTTTTTTTTTGGATTAGTGGTTTAATTGAAACTATTAGGTATGTATTAAATAAAAAAATATGTTTGTGATTTGTGCTTATATGTTTAAGTCCTTAGTTGTAGTAAACAAATGTCCTGTATAAAATAGTGTTTTATTATGTGTAACTTAAACTTCAATGGAATAAAAGTTGGAAAGATTCGATTTGTTTCGCTCCAATATTTGGTTTATTTGTTTCTATGATCTGTTTTCTATGTCCAATTAAGAAATTATCTGCAACTTTTTGCAACTTTTTCATTTATTTCGTTTTTAAGTTACAATGTCAGTGTCGAAACGCACCCTTTTTTTAATTTGGCACGCTGAACCAGTACTAGCAAAAAAGATTTTGGCAGTGGAAAATCATGTTTTTTCTAATGTTATTGATCCATCTAAGTATAACGAAGAGCAATGTGAACTAATTCGTCAACAATTGAAAAATTTTGTTCTAAAATTACGTTGCAAGTGGGTAACTTGTCATAGGATCATGTCAAAATTCGAGGATCGTAATAAAGAATGGTTAGATGGAGTTATTATTTTTCCAGAAACAGCCATTGATAATCGAAAACATAAAAAATTTTCAGATTGCTCAACTAAAACTCAAATGAAAAAAGTTTCTTCTATTGTTAAAAAGACGCCGAACGAAGAGTTAATGTTAGCAACGCGTATCAGTCTTTTCAAGGCTGGAAAAAGAAATGCTTCACAAGTTGTTTCGAAATTAAGCTCAGAATCTACAATAGCTTCAAAAATGCTTAAAAGTGTAAATGCTGAGCCAAAAGCACCTACTCCTTATACACCTGAGGAAGCTTTGGCCCTCTATATAGATGGAGACTATTCAAAAAATACATATAAGTTAATGCAATATGGTGCCAAAGAGCGAAATTGTAATATTTATCCAAGCTACGATGTTTTATCTAAAACTAAAAAAGACTGTTACCCCAACGACATACAAGTAACTGAACGTTCAGCTGAAGTAAATTTGCAGTCTCTTATCAACCATACTATTGGACGTATAATACAGGGTTTTCCAACAACATTTGAGCACCTCATGGTTAAATGCAATAACAACGATTGCATAAAAGCCATATTTAAATGGGGTTGTGATGGAAGCAGTGGTCACTCTACTTATCGACAATGCTTTAGTGTTCCCGAAACTGGAACTATAGAGTTACATGACACTCATATTTCGGAAAGCTCTGACTCTGAATAATTTCCCAAACAGTTTCCTCCAGAACATGAACAAATATAAAAAAGGACGTCATTATATAAAAAATATTCCATAAATATAAAAACAAAAAAAAAAATAAATTACACAAATAAACCACATCTGATACTTACAATAAAAAATTAAAAAGAAATACAAATTTTAAATAAAAAAATTTATGAAAATAAAATTTTAACTCATTATGAACTTATGTTTTTTAAGTAATATTTTCGGTGCATGCTGAGTGTAGGGTAAAAATCTAAAAATAAATAAATACAACATATAATGCATAAAATATGCATATATTTTTTAAAGTTTTGAAATCAAATGGAATACTAAATTATAAACATATTACTACTATTAATATATTACCAATCGAGGATACCCCATACAACACTTAATGGCACACCCTGTAGGAAAGCAGCATGTCCAAAAAAATTTTTTTTGGAAAGACAATGTCCTTGGCTAAAATTTCTCTAAACACTTCTAATGGAACAGATCATTCATTACAATGATATAAGTAAAGATCCACCAGATTGGCCATTTCTCCCACTGTGGGTTGGCCGGATTTTAGGTGAACAGTGTTTTATTATTACTCTTTATCTTGATTCATGTTTTTACTATTATTTTAATTTAATAATTATTACGTTCATCATGATTTTTATTTAAAATTTTGTCGCTCCATTTAGCGGAGGAGCAGCGGCAAATGGCTCCATGTAATAAAATTTTAGCAAAACAAATTTGATATTAAACTGATCATATTTGAAGAAGAAGGGTTGAAGAAATCAACAAAATATCTTCTCTTTTAGTTGGATTACGAAGCTTCAATGGTTTTCTAATTAAACATTGGTACACAGAAGTAATGAAGCTTAGATTTTTTACTGATAAATGGCAGTGCATTCAAATGCAATGAAGCTTCATTATTTTTTATAATGCTGGCGTACCTGCAGGTACTGGCATTTTTAGCTCTAAAGTTTATACGAAACATTGCTTCTTTTAAGTAAATTTACGATTTCATTTAGCCATCTGTGCGGTAAATCCCTTTAAGAAAGAAAATAATCTTCTGAATAGAATCAATATAGCTTGGACTACAAAAAGTCAAATTCCAGCAAATTCAAGCAAAACAGCATAATAAATATAAAAATAGGGATTATACATGGTTTTCATGTCTAAGTGATCAAAATTTTGCATTCGCTGTTTTAAAAAATTTTAAATTTTAATTTTATTGTGTTAATTATCAATATGATCGCATATGTATGGAATGCACATGTACAAAATTAAGTGCTAGAGGCTTGGTGCCAATATAATTTAATATTCACTGAATTCAATAATTTGTGACAGACTTTAATCTTAAAACAATTAACAACTTATTGGAAAAAGAAAAAAAATGAATAGATTTTAGGTCTTAATTTGATATTTTTTTATTTGGTAGCTACCCTCTCAATGTAGTTAACTCATGGCTTAATTACAATCATTATTTATCAATAGACAGATTTAATGATCTTTGGCTTATGTAGTGTATCTACTATAAATGGTAATGTTATGCACGTTATTACTTTTGTAATGGCTGTAATAGCGTGAAAGAAAATGGAACTATAACCCACTGGTTCGATCATTCATAATAAAGGAAAGATTTCTATATAGAAACTTTCTCTTTCCTAGGTTATAGAAATTCTTAAAACAAATCTGTGATCAAAGCTGATAATAGACCCTACGCGTTCATTTAAGTTTGCATAGATTTAAATGGAGTCAACGTTGTTATAGTATAAATAATTCATTTCCCGTAATCCTGGGAGTCCTTTAGTACTCGGTGGCCTGTCCAAGGCGTATATTGTCCATGTCAGATAGTAATCGGTGGGAAATTAGTGTTCATCCTAGTTTACAAATTTATAAAAATAATGCTATCATTGTCTCCAAATTGAACTTGTGAAGCGCTCGATAATATAAGTACAAACCTAATGGTGTTTTGATGTCAAACACAGTGGAATGAAAGAAACTTTTCGATTATCCAAAAATCGTTTGAAGTCGCATAAATAAGCTAGGAACTACACGAGTTTTTGTAAAAAAATCTATTAGAAATGATCTTCTATCTGAAAATTTGTGATAGAAAAGTGGTTAATTATGTTAATGTTAAGTTTAAACTTTTGAGATACATTCGCTTGATGCCAAGATTAGTGATCAGAAAATTTTCTTTAACAGGGAACTATCTATTATAAGTTGCTCCCTTACTAACCAAAGACTGATTCGCATGTAATCTATCAACGATAGGATTACATACATAATTGGTCATTACAACCCTTCAGTCAGGATTATTGACGTAGTTTCTCACACCATTTATGTTGTGTGTGTTAATTTTATACATTAGTGGCGGGACCTAAAGTCGACTCCGAACGACAGATTTTTGAGAAACTTTTCATGGCTGGTTTATTTACTCTTAGAGTTTTTTTCCAGAAATCTGCTGAGAGGAAATCGTTTAAGAAATACTTTTTGTATTTTGTTTTGATGTCTGGCCTGGGGCTTGGACTCTGGCTTTACATCTAATAAGCCAACACACTACCTACTAGATAAAGGGAAGATATGATTGCCTAGCATAATACAAATCCATATTCTATTTTGATAGCATCTTATGTATCCACTTTATAGTTCTAACCTGCATCAAATGACGAATATCAAAACTGTTAGTGGAAATTCCCCTTAATTTGGATCGTTTGTAGGAGATTAATTACTTAATTGGCCATTACAAACCTCATCAAACATTCCGGGAACAGATTAATTTCGACTTTGAATGACAGATGTTTGAGTATTTTTGTTTTACTCTCAGAGTTCTTATAAGGAATACTGCTGGAAAAAAGGAAGCTTTTTTTCAAATTTCGTTTTTTTTAGAAATTCTGAGGTTTGAACCAAGATCTCTGCTTTAATAGTATCCTGCATATTACACTACGGTATGTTGGGGGTTAAATTAGTGAAGAATGAAGACTATAATTTCGAGCATACCAGACCTTTGATTTGAATATCCCTTTTCAATCAATTGTTCAAAATTATGTTTTGAATCCCCATCTGGATTCTGTTATATACATATAAATGAACAAATAAAAATGAAAGATTTGTTATTTCTCTCTTCGGAGAGGCTTAAGTTATCATCATCGCGTACGTCTTCTTTGCCATACCGTACTTATAAATGAAATAAAACTCTAAGGGGGTTTTAAATTTTTTCAACCTTAAGGTTTTTGTTTTTAATACGTCATTTATTTAAAGAAATTGTTCATAATTTTTGTTTTTGTTTTGTTTTTTTGCGTGTTGTCTTTCTTAAATTATTATTACGTTACGTTACAATAATTATTTTTTGTTTTCTTTATTACCGTTTCTTAAGTTTTCTGTTCTTTTTTTAATTTTAAATTTAAATTTTAAATTTTATTTAGTATCAATTTCATTTACGTTTTTCTTAAATTAATTACCATTCATTTGTTTTTAATTTGTTTTCTTTTTTTTTTTTTTATTTTGTTTTAAAAATCCACAGTTCTACAGCTGAAGAAAATAGAAGAAGAATTATTTTTTTTTTTGCTTTTGTTATTTTGTCACAATACTAATATAGTTGTTTACTAAATTTTTTTTATTTTTAGTTATTAATTAATTAATAATTATTTAAATTCATATTTTTTTATTAAATTTTATAAAAATTTATAACATTCAACACGTTGTTATAAATTTATTATCGTTTTTTGTTTTCTTTTGTTTTTTTTTTTTGTGAAATTATTGTACAAATTGAACTTAATAATAAAAATATTTTTCCTTTTTTTTAGTTTTTTTTTTATACTTTTTTTTTTTTAATAAGAGACAACAAATATATTTTTAAGTATTTTTTTAGGTTCTTTTTTTGTATTTTTTTATTTAATATTTTTTTTTTCAGAGAAAAATTATATACAAATTATTATTGTTATTATTAGAGAGCATAATGTCTAGTATAATTTCACTATACAAAATATATTTAATTTTTAATTTATTAATTCAATAATTAATTATAATAATTTATTTTATCTTTTGTTTTTTATAAAATTTTCTTAAATTATAATTATGTTTTTTGTTTTATTTTCTCTTCTATAAATATTATTATTTTATTAAATTTCATTTGTTTTAAACAAAGGTACAGTAAATTTATAAATCAATGCAATTAATGTTTCTTTCTTTTTTGTTTTTTTTTTTTGTGGGTGTAATGAATTCTTTGATGATTTTTTAATGAAAAATATTTTCTATAAATATTTTATTAATCGCTTTACTATTTTTCTTCTTGCCATATATGTATGTATGCACAAGAGTAATGAATTTTGAAACATGTCTGGAAATCATAAATTTTAACTTTATTAAATAAATTAAAAAAAAGCAAAAAAATCTACGATTTTTGAAAAATGTTTAGAAAATCATGAAATTTTTTTTTATTTTGCTAACCCTCGAATCCGCATTAATTGTAATAAATTTTGAAGCAGTCTTGCTGGAAAAAGTAGTACAAAGTAGTACACTCTACAGCTTTTAATGGTGTTATTCAGTTATGTGTGCTCTACTACACCATTGGCTAAAATAAGAAATGGAATAAAGTTCGTGCCGGCATCCCATATTATTTGTCCGATTTAATACGTCTAGTATTCTATTAGGTAGTGTGTTGGCTTATTATGCGTAAAGCCGGGGTTCGAGTTCCAGGCTAGACATGAAAGCAAAATACAAAAAGTGTTTCTTCTCAGCACATTTCTGGCAAACACTCTGAGAGTAAACAAAATTGGCATGAAAAGTTTCTTCAAAAATCTGTCTTTCGAAGTCGACTTTAAACTGTAGGTCTCGCCACTTATGTATAAAATTAACACACACAACTTTCGTGGTGTGAGAAACTAGGCCAATAATCCTGACTGAAGAGTTGTAATGATCAATTATGTTTGTATGTACGGAGTTGAACAAGACTCCAGACTCTACTAATAAATTACTTAATTAGCGCACACAACAAGGGTGTAGTGTAAGTGGCTAGATCGTTATCCTGACTATAATAGCGAATTCAGTATGTAATTTAGAAAGATATGTCTCAACCGCTATTTTAATATTTTCAATTCAGAGGCTGTCTCTATCAACTTCTCTTTCTAGGTGTCCGAAATTATTTTGTGGAGACTCTTTTGGGGTCCACTGCGAACAGTATTTTTTTTCAAATTCATTTTCTTGAAACTAACAAAATGTGTTGATTGGGGTTAACTAAAAAAGGAAGGTTGGTATTAGTAAACAAAATAAAATAGCTGTGTGGGTACCGACTAGGGATGGCAAACGGGATTGATTTTTAAAAAGCTCGGGTTTCGGGATTTCGTAATCGAAGTCGAGTGATTTAGAATATTTATTTTCAGGACATTTTACATGTGAATTGACAATCCCGATAAACACCGGGACAAGTTTTTAAAAATCCCGGGATTCGGAATTTGTGAATCCCGCAAATCCCGGGATTTCGGGTTTCGGGATTTCCCGATTGGCATCCCTAGTACCTACTGAATAGCTTCACCGTACATGTGAACATTAGCCAGAGTCAATGGAAAAATGTTTTTAAATTGATAAAGTTTTTGTGGCCCTTTTCGTTTAAGTAAGGTTATTAGGCACAATAAGTAGGACAATAGAATAATGATCATTGTGTCCGAATTAGGTTTCAGAATATCTAGAATACAGTAGTAAGTAAAAACCCTAAGCCGTTATCATCATCATTAATCCGACAAAAGTAGATCGAGGCTGGCTTTATATCAAACAAATTTTTGTTCTATGGGAATATTAATTCTGAATATATAATCCCCTATCTTTAGCTCACAGATCTTGGTATAATCAATAAACACTCCGCTTCCATAAGTTTTATATTATATTCCGTTTAAGATTAGAAGAAAATGGTTAAGAGCAAAACAGGACGATTCTGAATGAAAATCATTCAGAACAAGACATTATAATGTTCTCTAAAATAGACAACATTATGTACCTATCTATGTATGTATGTTGTCAAATGTAATGTAATTAATGTATGATTGTTAAAATCCGTAAAAGAAGGAGCAATAAAAAATTTACGTATTTTTTTTTCTTAATTCATTACAACTAAAAAAGAACATTTTTTGAAATCTGTATACGATTTGTTAATTTATTTTATTTTTAATTTAATTTTAAATTGAATTCCTACTATTGAGATTGTTTATTATTCGTATAACCGCTAGAATTCAAATTTTTGATTTTAATCTAATCAAATATTAATTAAATGTATCGTTATTTTTAATATTATTTTTTGTTTTTCTAATTTATTTTAAAAGTTTTCACAGATTTTTGTTGTTGATTTAATTTTTTTTTTAATTATTGATTTTTCTTATTAATTTAAAGTACTTTTTATTTATTTATTCTTTCGATTTTTGTGCTTAAAATATCGTTTCATGTAAAAAGCCTATTTTTTAAAGTTTTTAAATTGAATTTAGAAAACAATTTTAATTAAAAACGAAAAAAAAAAATAAATTTATTTCAAATTCAAATTATCAACTAAAATATAAAAAAAGCTAAGCTTTAAAATTTCTAAATTTTCTTTATTTCTATTACAAAAACCAAAAAAAAAAACTGATTACAAAAACAAATTAAAATTTTCTAAAAGAAAAACCAAACAATGCTTACTTAAATGCTATGGACGTAACTCCGGGATGGGAAAGTGCAAAAAGTGCGTTACATTTTTTCTTCTTTTTCAATAATTTTCTTTCAAAGATTTTCTTCTTTGTTTGTTTGTTTATTAAAATTTATTTCAATTTTTGTTTTATTATTTTGAAATGTGCTTAAAATTTAAAAACATTAAACTAAAGCCGTGTCACAAAAAGAACAATTCGTTTGTTTTTGCTTTTAATTTTTATAATTTTTTATTTTGTTTTTTTGTTTTTAATTCCTTGTTTTTCAATGAACGGAAATGTTTACAATAAAAATTATTGTTTTAAACAAATAATTTAATTTTATTTAAACTTAACATTTCAATTTTAATTTGTAACAAAAAAAAAAAAAAAACAAAAAAAAATTTTTCCATCGTTATCAATAATATTCAGGGTGCCAAGTGGTGATGGTCGTGTGGTGGTGTTGGTTTTAATTTAATTTTTTGTTTGTTTTATTAATCGAACGGTTTTATTTTAGTAGTTTTTTTCTTTTAATTTCTAATTTTATATTTTTAATTTTTATTTTCATACTTAATATTTTAATAAATAGTTTTAATGTATAAGTTATTTGGTGCTGCGCAAAAAGTTGTCTAAATTTTTTAAGTTTTAAGTTTTTATTTGTTTTTCTTATTTTCGTTTTCATTTTTTTTTTTTTGTTTCTCTATTCTTGTATTTGTTCTATTTTTAGATAATCACAGCATATTTTTAAGTTTTAAAATGTTTTTGTTTTTTGTTGTTTTTTTTTAATAATTTCTTTTCTTTTTTGTATTAAATTTGGTGTCTATTACCTTTTGCTTTATCTCTTCTGCTGTTTCAATATATTTTCAATCAAGACTGTATCTTACAACCGTTTTGTTTAATATCTGCCATATTTTGTGTTTCTGAAAGTATGTGTTCCTATATAATCTAAAATATTATGTAACCTCTACCAATATTATTATTCTTTTTTTATTTTAAATAATTTTTTTTAATTTGCATTATCCTTGAATGCATAATTTTTTGTAACCTATGTCATGCCCGTTACGTTTCTTATGACTACAAGCAAAATCAAATGAAAATCATTTATTTTATGAATTACAATTATCCACAAATTTGTGAATCCATGTCACACCCGATACATTATTAAAATTATACATTTTTCCAATATTTCTAACATTTGTTGGATAATTGTAAAATTTATGTTTTAAAAAAAATTTCAAATTTTTTTTGTTTTTAAATATGTCACACCCGTTATTTCCTTAAAACAGTAAAGCAATTCTGAAAATATTTAATTTTAAAATTTATAATATTTTTAAGTAAATGTCACACCCGTTACATTTCTAAGAACTGTAAAACAATTGTAAAAATGTTTAAAAAAGAGTTCTGAAATATGTTTAATACTACATACAGTGGGTGACAAAACGTTGGAAACTTTTTCATAATTACACTAAAAATTAAAAATATTCTTAAGAAATTCGTAAAATATTTGTGCTGTTGATTAATAAAAAAAACGTTTTCAATGCTGAATTTCAGCAAAAAAGAAACAATATGTGATAAAACTGGACTTAACAAATCAAAACTTTCAAAAATTATTAGAACATTTTTTGAGTCAAGAACTGTAAATACTCATCATTTTGCAGAAGGCTTCAATACTTCAATAATACAGTTTTTTTATATTTTTATGCATACTTATGAACTTCAATTTCCAATTTTTTTCTTTCCAATTTTTAATTTTGTCTGATTAGAACACATATGTAGATAAATTTTTGAAAAAGTTTCCATTGCTTTGTCGCCCACTGTATGTTTTGAAATTCTCAACGCAATTTTTAAAAACCAAATCTTTAATGGACGCCAGGATTTTATTAAAACTAATTTAAAATTTTGTCAGATGAAATATGTCACACCTATTACATCAGTTTTCAAATATTTTTTTTTTAATTCTTTTTAATAAATATACTTTTAATGTACAAAAAAATCTTTAGAATATAAGACATTGTTTACTATTCATTGTAAAGCCAGGAGAGAGATTCAAAATACGAATGCATAACATTTTTGGTAATATGTATGAGGACGAAACATGCAACTGCATATAGAGCAATAAGACAAAACATCATCGTTGTAGGGGATAAAATTAATGGTCAAGCAAAAATGTTATGCATTCGTATTTTGAATCTCTCTCCTGGCTTTACAATTTATCATTCTTTACTATAATGGCCTACACCATTCAAATAACATCAACCAAGTATTTCCACTCTGAGTTCATTAGCATCCACCTCTTACTTCAGGTAACCATATCTCTCACTAACCATATCTTTTTTGGGGCGTAATAACGATGGAGTATAAACTCAAGTTTCCTGCAGCTCGAAATCCTAGAAGTCTATGAAAGACAATACCAGGAATAATTCATTTCGCAGTTGTAAACTGGAAGAAGATAAGGAAATTTGAAATTTGGCCGTATTTGTACAAATTTCCTTATCTTCTTCCAGTTTACAACTGCGAAATGAATTATTCCTGGTATTGTCTTTCATAGACTTCTAGGATTTCGAGCTGCAGGAAACTTGAGTTTATACTCCATCGTTATTACGCCATTGTCGTCTATGTATGACATGACAAAATATCATATAAAAAGAGTAGTCATACGCTGGGAATTTTCCATATCTCCCACGAAGTTATCTGCAAACACCTGTGAATAATTATATTGTCTGTCTTGGTTGGGTATTAAGACAAGCAATGGAATGTCATTCATATGGTTAATAGAGACCAACACTTAATGATTGTCCCCATACATCGAGTGAATGAAATTCTGAATGATAGTTTTAACAGAAGTGAAAGAAGGAGTACTACTAATGTACATTAAATTAGTTTCTAATTTTTTTTTAATAACTAGTAATTTTGGTTTACAATTCACGAATTATTCCAAAGCGTAATCGACCAGGGAGTCAACTAGGAAAATCGAATTCATAACCTCCGCAAGTGCAAATTTGTATCCTATTCAATATGCTACCGGAGCAACTCCTTTAAGAGTGGAAATTACGTTATGAACTTGCGTCGTACCGAAAACATTTTTTTCCTTACCAAAAAATGTTAATGAGAGTACAGTAAGACCCCGCTTAACACTACCCGCTTAACGCTGTTTCAGTATTACGCCACTAACCAAAAATGGTGCACTATATAGCGACGGTGTATACTACATATCTATTTCAATGCTCATTTGTTAGTCTGTTCAGAAAAGGGATTTCAACTCTATTTTACGAGGTCACAATCACAGTATGAAGGCATCTTTCCTGTGTCACAGTTGATTTATTACTTGTCATAAACGTTACTAGGTTTATATGTACATATGTACGTGTTAAGTTGCCTCGTTCAACGCTGTTTCGTTTAACGCTGCAACTTTTTGGCAAGTATCCACCGCGTTAAGCGTGGTCTTACTGTACTCCAGTCTTATATTCAATGGATATTAAAACGTTTACACTATTACAAAACTGTATAACTGTGCCACAAGTTACCGTAGGTCTAGTAGGTAGTGTATTGACTTATTAGTCTTGAGAATCCTCCCATCTCAGGCATCTTGAGCAATGTAATATGAACAAAAAAAAAATTCTTCGCCATCTTTCGCCTAAGAGTAAATAAAATTGCCACAAAAATCTGTCGTTCAGAGTCGAAATTAAGCTGCGGGTATGTCATGAATAAATTAAAAACACAACCAACTTGGGTGGTGTAAGAAGCTAGGTTGTAATACTTGCTAAAGGATTGTAATGTAACAACGGTGCGCCAATAACACAGTGCGACAATGAACATACACCCGAGTAACTACATAGTCCACGTTGTTCAGTTAGTTTCTCCCCTTTCTAGCAAAATTTGAATATAGGAAACCGGGTCAGAAATGTGTGAGTAATTCCGAAATTTGTGCGTAAAGTCCAAAAAAATAGTTTTTGTCAATTAAAAGAAGTTTGGAGGGTTCGTGAAATATAAAAAAAAATATTTTTGAGGTCTACTCAACAAAACTCACAACCCACACGATTTTATTTGCCGGGTGTATTTAATTTTTTCTTATAATGTGGCATACTACTTGGGAATGGAAAGTAATTTGGAAATTGCGAGTTCATTTGAGAACATTTTGGAAAATTTTCAATTTGTGCTATCTATCATTTATTAAAATTTAATTCTGGCTGGTAGAGGTTACAGAGAAAAAATTGTATATTTCATTGGGTTTCTTTAAGGTGGCCATAGCCAAGATTGGCTGTGTTTTAGTGTTTGTGTGTAATGTTTTTTTATTTTCATTCTCTAATGATTTTTTCTAATAGGTTGCCTACAATTTTTAAGATTTTGTTTATTTGAATTTTAATTTAAAGTTTTTTCTATATTTACTTAAACCGAAATTGAAAATTCCTATTCCGTTTGCTTGTTTATTTAAGGTTTGAGGTTTTGGTTTTCATTTCATTGTTTAGTTTTAAATTTTATTTTTAGATTTTCTTTTTCTTCTGCTCTAATAACATATTTTTTTTTTTACTTTCGATATTAAATTAAATTTTATTTTTTTATTTGTATTTTTCCCTATTGACTGTCTCAATGGTATTTTTTTTTATAATTTTTTTTTGTGGGTTTTTAACGTTTTTTAAAATTTTTTGTTTAGTTTTATTTAATTTTTATGGAAATTTTGATTTCATGTTAAAATTTTGTTGTGAGTTTTTGGTAGTTGTTGATGTAGAAGTTAGAGTTGTTTTTTTTATTTTATTTTATTTTTTGTTATCTTTTTTTTGATTTTTTCTTTAAACTATTTTGTTTATTTTATTTAAATTATTCCTATAGAGTTTTTATATTTTTATAGAAACTAAATATTTTTTAGTATTTTGTATTTATTTTTATTTATTAGTTTTGTTGTTGTTGTTAATATTTAATATATATTTTATTTTTTTGTATTTTATCTACCGTATAATATAATAATAATTCTTGATGATGGTGGTGGTGTTGGTTTTAAATCTTTTTATTTTTTTTTTATCCGGCCCTGTTATTTTAACTCTGTCCCTGGTTTGTAAAGTTTTATTTTTTTATTGTTGTATTTTATGATAAGAAAAATGAGTTTAAAAAGTGGGAGATATTAAAGATAATTCATGTGCAATTACATATTTTATGGAAATCATTCGAAATTTTCAAATGTTTAATTTCCTACAAATTGCTCTCGATGCCTTATTCATGGATTGCAAGCAAAGATAAAGACAGAAGGTGTTTTTTTCTTAACAAAAGGCAGCCTTGTTTTCTCGAGACCTCTTTAATTGAATCAAAAAAATTGGAAAAATTTTCGCCATTAATTGGTCTACCCCTGTGAAAGCATTTATGTGGATTACACTGCGTGTAAATAGATCAAGAAAAGTTCGCCATGACTTTGTTGGATGAAGAAGCCACGTTGACCTTTTTTAGCTGCAATCTGACTCGTTAAATTAATTATTGTGACTGCCAACTGGCCATTTGTGTATTTTTTTTTTCTTTGTTTGAGGCCAAAATCCAAAAAATGTCTCCAATTTATTCATTGTATTGTGCTGGAACACCGGAAAGATAGTTTATAAGATAAAGCAAAGATGGGGTAGAGTGTTACAATTTTTTTAAATGAGCAGTGTATATGCCTACGGTACCTTTTCTTTGTGAATTGCTTTTTAGTAATAATTCTCACTTCGTTTTTTCTATAGTTAATAATCTCAAATACAATGTCAGACAATTACAAACATCCGGGGTTTCTGGTGGGAATCGAAGTATTTGAAGTTTCGCACACTTCCAATTAGGCCTTCTCAAGACATTTGCATGTGTTTTGTGTTGGATCTCAACTACCTTGTTCTTCTTCTTCCTTCGAAAACCAAAGTGATCATTCTAAATTGATATAATTATGGCTTTGGATTATACAATCTCTAGCATTTTCAATCTACGATAGGTTGTGAAGTTTTCTAATTGTTTCGAATGTGAAGAGCTCAGCTACGACTGCGATGGATGTTTTTTCCCATAGAAAGCAATATTTATTGTAAACATAAAACTCACTTTATGCACTTTTTCTTCTCTAACAAAACGATAGTATGGTAGCAATGGCTCTTTAAGTGAAAGCTAAATGCCAAAGCTTGTTCAAATACTGACGAGAGTTGCTTGCTTGACGTTACTGTGAGTGCACTGTAATTCTAATAAAAGAATAAAATTTTAAATTCGAACTCGTAATAAGGTAGCCTGAGCGATAACCAACATCGTATGCAAAGGCATATGCCATAACTTTTTAACATTTCCACAAATGTTTTAATTTAATTGCACAAGAAAACAAATAAACAAAACTGAATTAAAATTTAATGTTATCGAGTAAAATAAAATAAAATCAACACAAAAAAATAACAAAATTTTGTTAAAAATTGTTTCTCATTTTTTTTTTTTATTATTTTTTAATCACTTAAAAATTGTTTTTAAATTCATGTTATTTAATACAAAAAAAAAAGAATTATTTTTAATTAATTATCATACAAACTTTTTGTTTTATCACTAATTGCATAAACTAAGAATAAAATGGTACCACACTCAAACACACACACACACACACTCAAATTAATTTAAAATAATAGAATTATTATAAACAAATATTTTTATAAAATTGCAATTTGAAAGAAAAAAAAATAATTGTTATTAATTGCAAATTACCAACAAATTATAGGAAGAGCTTAACAACAGTCAAAGCAGAAAGTCAATGGACACATTACGAATATATGTAAAAAAATAATATTTTAACTTACATTTTTATTAAATATTTTAAAATTTTAGTGGATGTAATATGAATAGCAACAGAATTTTAATTGCGTTCGTAGTTACCGAGGAAAATTATTGTCATCTGTAATAACATAATAATAATCTCCGAAATTATGTTTAGTTTTTTAAAAGTGTAAATAAACATTTACTTTCTGCTTTTACTGTCGCATTTAAATTTGTATAATGAATTTAATTTAATAAAAAAAAAATTTCATTTTTTTTTCTTTTAATTTCTTTTTAAATTTATTAATAAAAATTTTACTATAATACAGTAGTTTTTATTTATACTATAAAAATAATATAAAATAATATTAAATTATTGGCAAACATTAGTTCTTTAAAAATAAAATAATGGTAATAAAAATGAAAAGAATATTGAAATAATAAAATTATCATAAAACATACATACATACATACATATTGTTTGTATAATAAAAACAAACAAAGTCAAATAAAAAGTTACAATAATACATT
Source organism: Sarcophaga peregrina (assembly GCA_014635995.1). NCBI lineage: Eukaryota > Metazoa > Arthropoda > Insecta > Diptera > Sarcophagidae > Sarcophaga > Sarcophaga peregrina. The sequence continues at coordinate 53,835,147 of CM025792.1, read as the reverse complement.
GCATAGGAGATTAAAAAAAAAAAACAATTAGTTTCGTATTCAAATGAAATAATAAAAAAAAATTAAATTTATTTCATTTATAAAAAGAGTAAAAATAATAAAAAATAATCCACATGTCATAAATCTAATTATGTTTGTGTGTATAATCAATAAAATTTTCTGTCTCTGAGTCTTCATTTATTATTCTGTTGTAAAAAATACTTTGTTTGTTAATGATTTTCTTTTTAATACGATTTAATTTTATTTAAATTTTTTTTATTTTTTTTTTTGCATCGGCCTACAAATTTAAATTTTAATTAATTTTAAATTATTACAGAGGGGAGAGTAAAAAGGAGTTTTTAATTTTAAATAGATTTTAAAATTTTCAAAAGAAAATATTTATTTTTCTAAACAAATTATGCAATATAAACATATTTTTTATTATGCCTAATGCTGTGCTTCACATTTAATCGTTTATAATTTTATCAAATCAATGTGGAGTGGTTACCGGTAATTACTTTAGTTTGCAATTGTTTTTATTTTAAAACTTTCTGCCAATTAAGATTGCATTGATTTGAGATAATTTTGAAAATATAAAGAATTTATTTTTTACTCGTATATAGTAAATACTAGAATTTGTGTTCTTATAACACCACCTAAAAGTATGCCAATACCTTTGTAGTGAATTAGAAGCGAAAATAAAATTTCATGTTCACAGCTTAATTCAATGCCAGGTGATAATTTTGTCTCCTTTAAATATGTTATTGTCTAGGCATTTGATGAATCGGAAAATATCCGTATTTAAACACACATAGGATGATTCAAAGCAAGCAACTTATGACAGCAATAATCTTATTAACGAGTATTAAGAAGAGTAGATATTGGATGATCAATACAAGACATTCAATTTTAGAATGACGAATTTAAACTTTGTAGCAGCCTTAAAGATAAAAAACGTAGTCTATCAAAAAAGAGGGCATGTGAGCATGTATGTAATATTTATTTGCCACTTTACAGACTTTTCGGCCGATTAACCTAACTTTGCTTTTACTTAAGAACATAAATGAAATAGCTGCTGATATCAGACGAGAGGTTGAGCCAGCCGACACACAGACTACATATATCGCAAGTCTCTTAAATACCAAAGAATGCAATCTGGCAAACATTTACAGAGGCTTCAACAATTAGATCTTAACCCAATGAATCCTTTGATTAGTTTCAGGTTGTAAAATCAATAAGAGACTAGTTGTGGTTCATTTGATATAAAACTTAGGGAGAGTATTTTTTACAGTGCACTATGTAGAGCGATGTTGTCAACTTTACTTTTGGTTATCACAAGGCATAGTCTACGTTATGTGGACGACGCAGAAAAACTAATGTGAGATATTCTGAGATTCTCTGGAATAGCAATGAATCTAGCAAGTTCGAGGTAACTTAACTTAAATCCGTAGAAAAGAAAGAGAGCGGATTGCTCGCATGTTGTAATAATTCGCGTTTCTTTCAGAAGGAGAATCAAGATATATAATCGGGTAAAATACTTAAGTGTTATCAGGGATTGGTGTTATAGATCCCACAGGATAGATCCCACTATAAGTTCAGAAGAGAGATATAACAGACTTGGCTGTGTATGATTTTAATTAGATCCTTAATAGTATGGCAAAATAAATTATGTATTAAAGATAACATCAATTAGGACATTAGGTGTGATTAAATAGTTATGGAATTTTAAATTTTATTTTAAACCTTTTACTCTCCCCTCTTATATGAACATAAGCGAAAGTGTAGCAATTTTAACATTTTATTTAATGAATTTTACATGTCGATGTCTGTTTGTGTTTTGTCAAAAAAAAAAGTAAAAATTAGCATCAATTATTGCATTAAATTGTTCAATATTTCTTTTTTTTTAATTGTGTTATTTTTTCTCTTTTAAATTTAAATAAGAGCATTTAAAATTTGTTTTGAGGTTTAGATTTTCCGTAAATGTTTTAATATTTTTGTGTTGAAACGTATTATTTTTAAGGTTTTTTTTTTGTTTTTGCTTTTGTGTTTTTTGTTGGTTGGTGCTTAACGCTCATCAAGGACCTGAGGACCTGGAGGCACGTGTTAAAAATTTATTTTAAATGTATTTTAATTTTATTTTTTTGTTTAATTAATTTATTTTTTCATATTTTTGTTTAAATTTATAACTACACTAAATTGTTGTTGTTGTTGTTGTTCGTCTAATAATTATTAAATTTTTTAGTTAAAAAGATTTTTGTTTTTCCATTCGATTTTTCTTTTTTGTTGTTAAATTTTTCTGTGTTTTGTTTTTGGCGTTTGAAATTTTCTCTTGTGTTTCAATTAAAATTTAATTTAATTTAATTTTTATTATTTATTTAGTTAAACTAGTTAAATTGTTTTTATAATTAAATTTAGTTACTTAAATTTAGTTTTAATTTTTTCTTTAATTTTTTTCTCTCGTTCTAATTATTAATAATTTTTATCATTTCCATGTTTATTTTCTTTTGTTTTTAATAAAAATTTATTTTAAATTATTTTAGTTGCAGTTTTATTTTATTTTTTTTAATTTAATTTCTTTGTCTGTTTTGTTTGTTTTTGTTTTTATAAATTTTATTTAGAGACAAATTAAAATTAATTAATTAAAGTATTAATTTTTTTTTTTGTATCATAAACTTTAGTAGATATAATTAATTAGAAAAATATATAAAATTTCTAAACAAAAAAACAATTATTAATCTGAGGAAATCTTTTCTTAAATTGTTTATAACTTTTTTCTTCATTTTTTTTAAATATTTTTTTTATCTGTAGTAGTTTTGTTTAAGGAAAGCAAAAAAAAAATATTTTTCTTTAATAAGAAATTAATTTAAAAATTAAATTAAAAAAATTATTTAATTAATTGTGTTAATAATGTTTGACATTTTTTTGTTTTCTTTACTTATTTTAAATTTAAATTTAACTTTTTAAAAACTAAATTATATTGTAGCATAGTGTATGTGGTTGTTGTTGTTGTTGTTGGTTCTTGCATATTTTTTCTTTCTTTCATTCTTTCTCAATTTATTTTTATGGCTGCTGTGTTCTTGTTGTTGTTGTAGTAGTGATTGGTATTAGTAGTTAGTTGTCTGTTTTAAATTTTGTGTTTTATTTTTTCCGTATTGTTTTATTATATGGTTTTAGGTAATATTTTTATTGTTGTTGTAGTCTGTATTAGTTACTGCTAACAGTAGAAACGTACACCATCCACTGATAGGACTTGCTTTAATTTTCATTTATTCTGTCGATTGGGCTCCGGATATAAATGCACACCTTCAACCGTAAATATTGAGGTTTCTGAAAATGCAAACAAAATAAACGGAAATTAAATTAATATGTAGGTACCGTTAATAATAATTTTAAGAACAAATTAAATTTTTTTCTTTAAATGCGTGATTGGTTAAGGAAATAAAAACAAATTTTATTTTAATCATGAAATATTTATTGAAGCATACACAGCATTTGCTTGCAAATATAAAATATTTTCGTAACGATATTGTACATAATGCTTCGCAGATTTCCTGGTAGATTATCCTATCATCATTTAGATAAATTCTCCACTTTTGTTTGTTTAGATTGCCGTCGACTAAGTGGGTATGGTAATTGGTTAGATTATTACTCTGAATCAGTTTAGTTTCTCGATAACTTTAAATTAATTCACAATATATCTCAAGCAGCATAAAGCTATGAGAACTCCACAAAACATAAGGAACTTATTATTCCTTGTTATCACCTTGTCCGCTTAACGAAACACGATAAACACAATCATCTCATACGATATACTACATGTTGTAATAATTGTAGATCCAAATTATGATGTCAGATCCTTCTTTTTTAAACAATTTGGATACAAAAAGACCCAGATTTCACTCAATGTGTGGTATATCAAATAGGTAAAAATCCCATACAGGCCTAATGCCTAATTGCCTAATTTGTATTCTACTATATCAGAACTTAGAAATATAGAGCGCATCCTACATACATAGGCTAAAGGTATGTGCAAATTAGTAATGTAGTCCTGCCACCGGTTTCCTATAGAAGCCACATGTATTGCTTACATGAGTCTCATCAAATGCCGTGTTGAGCTCCCATTGCGTATATTTCGTCCGTAAATTTTAATGAAGACATGGATTTTCATGAAGTCCCGTCGGCTACTAAATTGTTTTGCTAGACGTGTTCAAACCCCAGATCAGACATCTCCAACGAAACGAAACATGATAAAATATTTCTTCGGCGACTTTCCTCAACAGATTTCTGGCAAAAAATCCGAAAGTAAGTAAAATTGTCGTAAAAAGTTTCTCACAAATCTGTCGTTCAGAATCGAATTCAAACTGCAGGTCCCGCCATACTCAATTAGAAAATTTACTCACACGATATAAGAAATGCTAGAAGCTAGGCCGTAATCTTGACTAAAGGGTTGTAATACCAAATATGTATGTATGTAGGCATTTACCTGAGGTCAATGATTACTAACCTCTTTTGGACTGAGCCACACAGCTCATAGCCAAATCGGATATTCTATACAAGCGACTTGAGGGCACAGTCATCTTACGTTGAGATGCTGTAAACTGGGCAACACGGTTTTATTAGGCATATGAGTATGCTTATAAGCCATATAACACACCGGTTTTCAAAGGGAATATCACCCATTGTCGTCGGTAAATTAAGCTTGATTTAGCTTAATCTTCTATGTCTATTCCAAGTAGGCATGGTCTAGACTCTTAGATGTGAGGCTAGATTTCTACGAAATATGAATAAATCGACGCATCCGTTCTATAATATTCTAAGTCGAAAAAGTGTGTTTTGAGTTATGAGCTCTCAAAGTTTTCACGCGCCATAAGGGTGTTCTTAATAGATTTTTCCCTATTACTTCAGAAGGGATGGACGGATTTTAACTAAACTTTGATAGTATTTAAGTTAGAGAACGTAGAATTTATAAATGCAAGAACATTAAGTACACTTCGAACGTTATAGAATGGAGGCGTAAAAATAATCCTTCCGATTTCTGGGAAAAATTCTGAGAGTAAATAAAACTACCATGAAAAGCTTCTTAAAAATCTTTTGTTTGAAATCGACTTTCAACTGTAGGTCCCACCACACTCATGTAGAAATTTAACACACACAATATAGGCTAGGTCGTAATCCCTACATATGGGTTTACAAGCCAATTATGTATGCATAGTATAGGATAACATGTATGTGTGTGTGTATGGCAAGAGATTATGAACATTTCGGATTCACTCCATCCAGATAAACCGTGAGGGATATTCAGTAGCTTCTTTAACCGAATAAAAACTGTTTATATTATTTTAGAAATATTTAACAGAAGACCCTATAAAATTATTTTCCCTTTTTAACATTTGAAAATTAAATTTATTGCTCAATAAACGAATACATAATGAAAACAATTTTCTATCATATTAAAAATGATTTAAAATTAAATCATCCGTTAAATTATTTCCATCCATTTTGTTTTTTTGTTTTTAATACTGAATCTCCCATTATATAAAAAAAAAATATTTTTTAATAAAATTTCATACGTGCAGTTCATGTAAAAGATAATCATTTTAGCCACAAAAGCCACACTTTTGGCTAAATTGAATTTATTTTGCTGCATAAACTAGAACTTCTTTTTTTCGTTTTTTTTTCCATTTTAACAAAACATAATAATTTTTCAATTAAATTACGTTTTTTTTCAAAAACAAAAACGATAAATTTTATAAACGAAAATTTCTAATTAAAAGAAAAACAATTTAATTATTATCGCAGTACACGAACAAGAGAATTTAAACCAAAACATGAAATTAAAATTTAAAATAAATTTTCAATTCATTAATAAAAAATGATTTCCAACAACAAGGATAACGAAAAAAAAACTTCATTTATTTACACTGCACTATACACACAAATGGAGAAGAGAAATTAAGGCAAGGAACCTCCCGACCGCAATAACTATTTTCGGTAAAAAGCTCGTTTACAAACATACATTTACACTGATAGGGAAAGGGGAAAAAACTCCCCTCAAATGTATAATTCGAGTTTAAAATTATTTTAAGGATGAGGTGACGCAGTGTTAGTTGAAAATTAAAATCTGTTTGCATATTTACTCACTTAGGTAAATAGTGCGCAGCAAATTACAGTATGACGACTATGGCATACGGGCGCGTTTACCTGCTGTTTGCTTAGTAAACAATTTCTCATGCAAATATTTTAAATAAATACGAACATTTATAAACAAATTGAAGGAGAGAACGTTTGCATTTAAAATTCTTTGTTTTTTTTCACTTTTTCGTTATTGTACAACACAACTAAAACTATAATTATATCGTAAAAATGCTGTACAACAGTTCCAATGTTTAAATGACAAACGAAAGTTTCCTGTATCTGCCAGAAAATGTACATCCTTTCGCACATTAAATTAGCATCTGTGCAATGAATTGATGGCCAATAAAGAATTACAAGAGCATTTAGTAAGTACCGCGATGCATGAAATATTAGTAGGGGAATATTCATATTCGCAAAACGTATTGAGAAAAGGCATTTAATGATCAATATACCAATATGGAATCATATTTGCTACCATTTTTATACCAAACAACACTGAACTATGATGGGTTTAACCCACCAGCATACGTTGTCATTTTCCTCCATAATTCTTAAATCATTGCATTGAAATGATAAGGAATTTAGGACAGTTCCTATAATTCACGAAGAGAACCTATAAATAGGCTCATCGTTAGTATGCTTATGCTGTCAAATAAACACCAATCCGATATTGTAATTATTTTATATCACAAACTCTACCGGAATTCTAAAATACAATCATGAAAACAATATCCACAGTTTGGTTATTGGTTCTCTATACCATTCATAACTTAACTTTATTTGGTGAAAGAATCAGTCGTAATTCCTATGAGGATAGCTATGGTTATGCCTAAATTTTGGGGTGCTATTGATTTGAATTTCTATTTCAATTCTGAAAACCATTCTGTTGTACATCTCATCCAAGTATTCTCTTACAGTTTAGACAACAAAGTCGGATGTGAAATATTTTCGAAACAGTTGCATTTTAGATTACTGTAGCATATTTAGACGAAGCCCGGGTCGTACCCGGACGGAAATAAAACGAAAATATTTTTCGGCGCTCTCCCAGCTTCTGAGTTTCTCCCAGGCAGTCCCCCTGGCCCCAAGAATCTGTGTTGGCGTAGTTCCCTAAAATTATGTATCTCGGGTATCTTGATATATAATGTTGTCCCTCCTAGTTTACTACATACTATCGAGGTTATGTTGTCCGATTTTAGACCTATAAGCCTGACACAGTACACATCTCCAAAAGGAAATGAATCGCAAATACAGTTTCTAATAAAGCCCTAGCAATAAAAAGCCCATTTAGAGAATTAAGCTGGTTAATCTTATCGATAGCGCTTGTTTAATCAGTAATGATTTACAGTAAGCCACGCTTAACGCAGGGCTGCAGTTGCAGTTGCAACGAAACGAATCAGCGCTAAACGAGGCAACTTAACACGTACATATATAAATACATTGTGGCTTTGAAAAATACAGTTGGAATCGTTATTCTTGACAGGGTAACAAAAGGGCGTTGAAAAAGTTGCATAGTATACACCAACCCTGTATAGTCTACTATAAGTATCAATACAATGCGCGTATTAGGGGAATCCCAATACTACCATGTAATACTGAAACAGCGTTAAGCGGGGTCTTACTGTATTTAAAATCCATCCATTATGAAAAGTGGTTCAGAAATGCTTGGTAAACATATGCAGAAAAATAGCTGAATTTGCTTTATAATCGGACTTTTGATACAATTCCAGTGAACTTTCTCCCAGCAGATGTCTAGCAAAAAGTCCTTAAATCTGTCGTTCGGAGTGGATATTAAACGGTAATGCTCGCCACTCGTTGATAAAATCAACCCACACAATATAAGTGGTAGGAGAAGCTAGGTCGTTATTCTGGCTAAAGGCTTATAGTGACCAATTAAGTACATATGTAAAAAAGGTGGACGATGTGTTGCTTTACTAAAAAGAGAGTTTCGAATTTTAATCCCAACTGGGTTGTAATGGTAAGGTGTAATGCGTGTAAGCAGATGATATAATTAATATAACTTAACTGTGCCATCGATCAAGGCATGTCAATTAGATCTCTACTCTGTCTTTAGGTAAATAAACTAACCCTATAGATGATCTAATCATCCAGTTGTCTGCCCATTTAATATGAATTATAACCGGGAAAAATGTGTTTCTTTTGTCCAGGTTAATATTAAGCATCAATTTTTCTGTCGATCTGAAGAATTCGGTTTAATGCAGTCTTTAGGTATAGACTGCCGCTTGATGCTATAATCGTGAAATCTCTGAAACGGAATTTTGCTGATGTTAGGTCTAACGCAATCTTTAGAAATCTTAATGTAATCTTAATAGGATTTCTTTGGGTTTTTTGTTTTCAAATTTAAGTAGGCTAGGTTAGGTTAGAGGGCGTGCACCTATCGGTCAAGACAAGCACAGTATCCGGAGGTCGAAATTAACCCATTGTACATTGTCCTGAGGGAAGGAAGGAAATAGTGGATATAGGAATGTAGGTAAGGGGAGGGAGAATGGAAAGAAATTATAAATCAGAATAAACCAGAGAGGTGAGAGCGCGACTAGATATAATGAAATCTCTACCAGCACAGCTGATGAATTTGGAAGCCTTGATGTGGTTCAACAAGCCTCAGGTCTCAATCAATCCAAGGGCTAGGATTGCAGAGTGGATGTTGACAGTTCTACTCCTGTTCATCGCGTTTACCCGTTGGATCTTTAACCCGCACGACTAATCTGCAGTGCCGATAAAACAAAGCAGGGCATAACATCTATAACAAATTTATTAGACCAACTGTTTAAACACGTATTAACAGATTACAACAAATAGCGTATTTGTTTTTTAAAACAGTAAGCAAAACATTACACCTCATGATTTTCAAATACTTGACATGGAATATAGTTTTTACATATGCAATGCCCCAGCCACCCTAATACAATAAATGTGTTCGATAACTCCGTTTACCAATTTCATGTTTCCATTTCACTAAATTTAATTTAAACTCAATTAGAAATGATATCGATTACAACACACACACACAGTCAGTGTGACAGAACAATCAACAGTTGTTATGGTAGTATGTCTGCTGTATAATACGTCATTTATGCGGGTGAATGTTCGTTTATTTTTGGGAACCCTCTAGAATACTAATTGGGTGCAGTTGCCATTTTTAATTTCAGTTTCAGGCATTCAATTTTCAAATCGTATAAATAAAGCAAAGCAAAAATAACAAAAAAAAAAATAGAAAAACAAGAGGAAAATGATGTTGATTTTAAATATTTGCTGTGGCAAACGAGAAGAATTGGCTGCAATTGAAGCATTTTATTGTATTCCATTTAAATATTTGCTTTCAAATATTTGCGTTTGCATTTCTATGGATTTTGTTTATGCGGTGGCAGCAATAGCAGTGGTTGGTCATAAGGCATATATAAGGGGTAGGTCGATTGGTCCTTCTAAATGGTTGGACATTTTTAGTTTTAAACAAATATTGTTGCGGTTGGTATTTAATAAAGTTAATCCCATGATTTGATGCGAAAATAAATTCATAAATTATGATATTCAAACAAACAAATAAATGACTGGGTTGTTGTTGGCGTTGTAAATATTTTACAAATGCTGTAACATTTTTGACAAAATTTATCTTCAGGTTTAAATATTAAATCACTTTGCAAAGTCATAAACCACATACATCAGATAGATACCTTTAGTCGTCGTACAGATTGTCTGTATAAATTAAAATTTAATTTCGCACATAATTCCACCTATACACACACACTCCCATACATGATATGCCAACAGAATTAATGAATATTAAAAGAAGCTGCACATTGCAACACGACAGATGCATTTGAATATTTAGACCCAAAATATATGTTTGTATAGGCGCATAGCATATACAATTATAATCATTATATCCACCAGCACCGAATGATAATGAGGCCTAATAATCTCTCATATCATGCAACTGATTCATACATTCCTATGGTGTAATAAAAATAATCAAATATCACATGATGCTCTACAGAGTAGAGTAGAGTAGCAGTAACAGGCAAATTCGTAAAATCTCTCTAAGTATGTTGCATTATAAGCAGATGTTGCAAGTGTAATTTGCTAGTGGAGGTCTGGATAAGTGGTTTAGCGCGAAAAGCCATAAAGAGATTTTCACAGTAATTAACACAGAGGAAATATGGAAAATAAACACGGATATACATTTCTGCAACACGTTGTGATTAATGCAACACAAAATAAAACAGAGGCCATAAATATTTCAAGAGAGTAGTTTTCGTTAGTGGAGTATGCATTACGATAACCTAGTAAATCTAAAATGTTTACTATTTGTGGCATAAAGAAAAATTCATTTTGGAAAACTGTGCAACATATGGTTCTTAAACTAATGTAAGCATCAAGGCTCATTACTATAAACATCATCACATAATAACCAAAACAACCACTTTAAAGCAAATGAAAAAAAAAAATTCATGAATTTTTGAAATCATTTCACTTACCGTCAGGCAATTCATATAATTTTTTTGGTAATTGTGCAAAATATTGATGTTGTAACGCCTCTTCGGCGCCTATTCTTTTATCAGGATTCAATTGGAGGAAAGCATTCGCTATCGTTTCACCTTCCACAATATCATATAGTCTAGGAAAATTGTGACCCAATTTGCGAGGACGATAAAAACCTGCAAACGAAAACACATTTAATTGATTAAATAATCTTTATTCGTTAATTTGGAAATGTAAATGCAAATAAACTTACCCAATTTATGCGGTTTATAACCGGGAAAATGTGTACACCCAGGCCACGTTTCTTCGGTTGGTGTACCCAATAGTTTAAAGATTTTATCCAATTGATCGTATGTATCACGTATACCCGGGAATGTTGGCATACCAGTTACCATTTCAACGAAAATACAACCCACACCCCACATATCTAACGATGTAGAATATTCCGTACTACCGAGCAGGACATCTGAAATGGAAAAAAAAGAAGAAAAAATTTAGTTTTTTAGAATTCAATATCAGCTAAGGAAATACAATGACTTTAAAGAAAAAATACTATAAGAAATATGAATTTATGGATTGCAAGAGACCTTATCTAACGTAAGATTGAAGGGCGTATAAGTCTGAGTAGTAAAAATTTCTATCAACTATTCATTAGGAAGTTTTTGAAAATAACTGGCCATTTAGAACTCTTTTTAGTCAAGATAACAACCTAGTTTTTCACACCATCAATGTTGGCTGTGGTCTAGTGGGTATTGTGTTGGCTTATTAGACTAAAGGCCCGGGTTCGAATCCCAGGTCAGACATCAAAACGAAAAATATTTCTTCGGCGACTTCCTCTCAGCAGATTTCTGGCAAAGACTCTGAGAATAAAAATTGCCATGAAAAGCTTCTCAAAAATCTGTCGTTCGGAGACGACTTTAAACTGTAGGTCCCGCCACTCATGTATAACATTAACCCACACAACATAAGTGGTGTGAGAAGCTAGGTCGTAATCCTGACTGAAGGGTTGTAATGGCCAATTATGTATGTAATGTTGGCTGTGTCAGTATTAGCCATGGGCAAGGGTGATCTCTAGTTTAAAGTCGATGTCGAATGAAATTTTTTCTAAATTAGTTTAATCTCAGAACTTGTGCTTAGCAGACTGCCAAAGTAAAGGTCGTCAGTGCACACTCCTAGAGTACGGCCACCATTGTCTTCGTAATGCCTACGATATAGATTTTGGGATAAACCATCTTTGTGGACAACGCAAAGTTCGGGTTTAAATCGTTTAATCGCCAGCGAAGTCGTCGTGGTCTAGTAGGTAGTGTATTGGCTTATTAGACGAAAGGCCTGGGTTCGGATCCCAGGCCAGACATAAAAAAAATACAAAAAGTATTTCTTCGGCGATTTCCTCTCAGCAGATTTCTGGCAAAAACTCTGAGAGTAAATAAAACCTGCCATGAAAAGTTTCTCCTAAAATCTGTCCTTCGGAGTCGACTTTAAACTGTAGGTCCCGCCGCTTATGTATAAAAATTAACACACACAACATAAGTAGTGTGAGAAACTAGGTCAATAATCCTGACTGAAGCGAATGCTGTTCCTCAACTAATAATCGCGTTTACTTGATATATTTAAGGTAATATCGAGTTAATCTAGGGTAAGGATGTATTTGAATTTCTCTTTGTTAAAAATTTTAATGAAAAACCGTTCTCTGTGCATGTGATTGTATCATTGGGTGTAGAGCTGAGTGGTTTCTTTTGTTTTTCTCGGGAATGGCTAGACCTTCTTATGGTGTTTACTGTTGATGCTAATTTTTTAAAGAAATGAATTAACAATTTTCAGGCTCTTTTCTTTATTTATTCTAGAAGATTAGGTTGCCCGATATAATATTATTTTTGTGCTTTCAATTTTCGAGCCTTCGTCTAATAAAGTGGTCCACTACACGCTATTCCACATGCCATAAAGCCTGCTGTTATTCCTCTAATGACTGTTGAAGAACAAGTCTTTGAGATTTCTAGGCAATGCCAGAGAATATTGTTACATAAAAATATACAGTGGGCGTCAAAAGAAACTATATATTCAAAAATATATATTAAAATACCGCTATTTTTATTTAAATTTAGTTTAAAAATTGCAAAAAATTTCCAAATATTGTCAAATTTTTTCGGGCACTCTCCTTAAGTTGAATTTAGTGATTGTTAGAATTTTATCTTTAGTGTATAGTTTCTTTTGACATTTACGGTATGGGTCCCAGCTTTGAATAATTCATATAATATGTAAGATATTATAAAGTAGCCCTTGTTCGGATTCATTATCCCGATATCATTTAAACAAAAACCTGCAACTAAAACTTTCCGTTGAAGCCGTTTAAATGCTTAGGTAGCTGGTTGTAATTTATATCGTTTTATTGGCAATAAATTAGAAACTATATGTATAAATCCAGATAACATTTTGGCGCCCGAGCAGGGACAGTGTAAAAACTTGCGAAAATTTGCGAAAAGTTAAATTTTATAAAAAATTAAACTAAAAACTAAAATAGTTGTGCGATAAGTTATTTCGAAATAATTTTTTATAAAAGAAAACGAAGACCAAACTCGCGTATTTTCTTCATAAGTTGTTTGAAGTGAAGTATTTGATAATTTATTTCAAATACGATTTCGTTAAAAAAAAAAAAAACTTAAATCTAAAAGATAAACACATATAAAAAAAAAAAAAATAAATAAAACCAAAGTGTTATATGACAAAAATAACAATATACATATTTCAACATTTTACAGTGTTTAAAATTTATAAGTCACTAAACAATATTTAAAAAATCAAACATCAAAAAAGAAAAAATTGAACAAAAAAAAAAAAACTAGAAGAATTAATTAAACAAATTTAAAAGAAAAAAAAAAAATTCTCTGAGCAAGTGAAGTATGAGTGAGTGAGAACATACATATAAAATATAACATATAAAATAAAACATATAAAACATATAAAATCTAACATAAAACATAAAAATAAAACATTTTAAAACAAAATAAAATTTAAACAGAATAATTTTTAAAAAAAAAATAAATAAAAAATAGAATACATACATTACATACGTAATTATACACATACATATACAAAAACAATACACAAAATTACATACAAATATAGTGTAGTGCCTGTGATACAACCAGCTAAAAGCACCAATAAAACAACCATCACTCCATAACATCACCAGATCACAATCATCACATTCACCACATATCAACCCCAACGACGGAGAAGCGCTAACTCCAGCTCATCTACTAATAGGAGAGGGTCTGCGTACGCTGCCGCTAGAATCCGTAGACGAAGGGAAAATCAACGAGCCCAGGTTATGGAAGCGTTGGCGACTGCTCTGTGGTCTCAAGCAGACGTTCTGGCAGGCTTGGTCACGAGACTACGTCCTGGGTCTGCAAGGCAAGGCCAAGTGGACCAACGAAACGCCCAACCTGAAGCTGGGCCAGGTCGTAATAGTCCACGAGGACAATTGCCCGCCACAGTACTGGATGACCGGGAGAGTCGTCAAGGTCGTAGAAGGAGAAGACGGCAAGGTCAGAGTGGCGGAGGTCGCAACGCGCAACGGCGTTTATAAGCGCCCAATACATAAGCTAGCCCCACTTCCATTCTATTGAAAACTTCCAGTCCTTCAATGGGGCCGGAATGTTGGGTCATTTCCTAATATTATATTTATTTCTAATATTATTTCTAATATTATATTTAAGATGAATTTTAAATTAACAATGAATTTTTATTTTTATGAACTACCCTAATAATAAGTAAATAATAAGTAAATAATAAGTTAATATTAAGTTGAATAACCACATAGGATACAAGGTTAAACAGCCAACGGAGTTGCTGAATATCCTTAACTGTATAAATCCAGTCAAAGTAGAAGTAAGAAAATATTAATAAAAATAAGTTCAGTTGAAAAAGAGAATTCGTTCGGTATCCTTATTTAACGCAAATAGTTTGGTCTCGCGATCGTGAGTTAAAGTCCTAATTTTAAATTATAATTTAGTTAATTTATTTCGATTCCTAAAAATATTAGGAAATAACACTATACACAACAGACTTATCAATTTACCCTCGTTTGTATTGTAAAATAGTTTAGAAACAAAGAAGGATTTATTGTAGTTGTTGTTGTATTCCTTTTTATGTTTTCATTCAATTGTGTGGTTATTTTGGTATCTCAACATTATTCATTTGGCTTAAGTATGTATTTCCAAATTGAAATAAATATCCACAAACGAAATTACTTTTTTCAATTTTGGCAACAACAGCAACAACAATTTTGGATTTATTTATTTCCAAAATATTCTATAATCTGATCTGATCTTAAGACTCAGGATACAGTCATGCACAAATAGCTCAACATGAGAAATAATGGTTAAACGTAATCTTTATTGGTTTTTCTCCTCTTAATCAGGGTAAAGTAACTTGTTTCTCTCTTTTGTTGTTTTTTTTTTTGGGAGTGTGGGGAGGGAGTGTAAAAGTATTCACAATAAACATGGACTGAACATGTATGAAACATGTTGTACATCCACTTCTGCAGAAGATGTCCAGGAATGTATAATGCAAGATAGCCTCTTATATTGCCATGCTCATGCATGTTGCCACATGCAACTTTACAAATGTTTTAAGTTATCGAGTACAAGCAGCATTTGTAAGGATTAAAGAGCATTAAAATTAAACAGGAATGTATGGAATAAAAAGCAACAACAATTTCGTATTGTATTGATTGAAAGTATAATTTTGTAAATTGTATTTAAAATATTCAAACGAAAAGATATAAAATAATTACGAAAATATCTCGAGAATAATATTATTAAAGGACATGCATGCATGCACGTCCTCATGCTGTAGAATTGTACATGAGATCGCTTTTGTATCATGTAATTGAAAATATTACTGAGGTTTTCCTTGTTGTTTATTTATTTAATTACAATTTTAGCAAATGGAAACTAAGAATTTGAAGAATTTAAATTCTTGTTAAATTATTTCCTTCCACCCTTAGGTTAGACATAATCCATAAGCGTAGTAGTTAATCCCTGTTGAGGGGTTAAGAACGTTAAATGTTAAATAACATTTGAAATATATTTCAGCAGTAGAAGCTTAAGTATTTTGTAATCTGATCTATTGAACTCGCATTAAAATATAAAAGTAAATAGTAAAATATGTGTATACACAATCCATGTAGAGTACACACTCAAAAAATTTGGTGTATTATTTTGCACTCAAACTGAACATGTTGCAACGATTTATATTCGACAAACTATTTGAAATATTCTCGCTTGCAACTAGAGTTAGGGAGTGAACTTGTTCATCGGGGCCCGCCCAATTAGTTTTATTACAGAATCTAATATTGAGTATGGTGGCTAAAGTTTTCTGTAAAATTTTGTGGACTCATAGGACCGTTTCAAGGCGTTTTTTAAGCCACAGATAGAGGGGGGGGGGCAGATGAGATGATATACTGATACTGTAATGCCGATATAAATAAATAAAAGAATAAATTTTCATCAATTCAGTCTTGACCTCCTTTTATAAGATTTCTATATTTTCCGCTTCTATTTTTCGCTATTTATTTCATCTGTTCAAGTCCTTGCAGTCTAGTAGATACTGCGAGTATACGGAGTAGAGGTATATACATATTAAAACAGCAACTATTGGGACTTCTAGACAATAGGTTGTGTATTATTAAACGTGAAGCCTCGGTTTAAACCCCAGGCCAGACCTATCCAACAAAACGAAATATTAAAATATATTTCTTCGGCGATTTCCTCTCAGCAGATTTCTGGGTTATGTTGGGCCATTATATTACCCAATGTGAGGTAAGCCCCTTTTGTCGTGATCTGTCAGTGGTCGGTTTGAAACGACCAGTTCTCTCATCATGTCCAGATCTTTAGCAAAAAAAAAAAACCAATGAAGACTATTCTGTAGAGATCTTAATTCGAAAATTTGTAGGATCTGAACAGAAAAAACTAAATGATTCCAGTAATCTGAAATTTTTAAGCAAACAGTTGCTATAGGCATCTAAGTGGTTAGAAATGGCTGTCAATTCAAGAGGATGGGCAAGATTAGGCTATTAGGCATGGTAAATTATGATATCAAGTTTAACAGTTACAGCGAAATAACCGGCATAGTTCAAGCTCAGTTAATTTAATTTTGCTCATGTTAACTCTAGGCCTATACCCAATATTCTACAAATATTTGTCCAATACATGCCCAGTTGTTTTCCTCAACTCCAGCAGAATACATTGCTGATATGCGTCGTTTAAGAGTCCCACAATTCAATATTAGTTAGGAGTTTGAACAAATTTTCTGTGTGCGTCTGCCTAGTTTTGGACAGATTTGAAAGAAATGGCCTAAGAAGAATAAAAATGATGTAAATTTCAGAATTTTTTTTGTAAATATTTTACTACTTCAACAAGCCCTATGAAAGCGTATGCATGACTGTTGTTTCAAAACTCGTTTACAAGTTAACATGGCTGAAGAATCAGAGGGCCTTATAGATGGATTAGTTTGAATTTTCCATCTTTTTTCCAGTATCAAATTTGAATTAAACGGGTGGGTTCGTGGTCTACAACTTTAATAACGTCATCTGCATCGCACTCTAAACCGTCTTTGGTGTTGTATTTTAATTTAACTTTTAATACACAATTTGAATTCCTTATTAAGTGTTTTACATACGTCGCAACAACTGGCACTTAAACTAACATTTTTCCTCAAGTGTAGTGTACAGTGTTTATGTAAATCAATATTTCTTAGTCGTATTTCCTTTTATTTTCCTTTTTAATTAGAAGAATTTATTTTAAATGAATTCCTTCCATTTGTGTTTTTTTTTTTATTGTATTTTTAAAAGTTTATTTAGCATTTTACATGAAATTAAATATTCTGAGAACGTTTAACTTGTTAACATGAATAAATACCGACGAATGAAACAGAAACAAAAACAAAAACAAATAGTCGAACAACTATAAATGCATGCAGAAGGAAGTAAGGAAGGAAAACATCAAAAAATAGCTCCTTTTTTTGCTTTCTTGTTTACAATATTTGCTGAAGACGAAAATACAAAGAAAGACGTTAAGTAAAGTAAAGAACAGAAAAGAACAGAAAAGAACAAAAAAAAGAAAACTTCTTTAAAGGAAAACGACGAAAAATCAACATTCACATCCATGTTCAAAAGGGATTTTTTTTCTAATGATTTTCTGTTTTTTCCCTCATCTCAATGTAAAGATTTGCCATTTTCTCTCATTTCTTAAATGCTTTTCTGAAAATGAAAATCTTTTTTTCCTACTCTAATGGAATATTTTTTTATGCAAAGAAATCGGCGAAGTAAAAGCCCTCATACAAATGTACGTACGTACATACTTAGTTCCATGGATATGTACGTACGCAAGAATTCTTGAGTAAGAGTAATGGTGCATTAGTGAAAGTATTAAGAAAATTAAATGTCAGTCAGGAAGACAAACGCGAAAATAAAAACAACAAACACAACAAATAGGATTAAAAAATTAATTTAATAAAAATTAAACTTAAAATGGAAAAAAAAAGGATTCCAATTTACATAGGAATTCAACGAATACTAGAGAGCACGGTACATAGATATTTAATTAGAGACATCGTTAGTGATACTGCTTTTGTCTACAAGCAGCTATCGATTGACATCTATTAAAATTTTTATAACCTGTTTCAATTAGTGCTTCTTTGACATACGTTGCTCATAAGGACTGCAACAAGTCTTATCCTTCAAAAACTTTAAAGTGGGTAAAGGTTTAGTCTTTGGATTTGAAAATTAATTGGGTTTTGATTCACAAACGACTAAAACAGAACTTCTAAAAACATACTACCCAAGGAAAAGATTCATTTTTAAAATCTGTATTACATTATCACAAGCCATGTTAGGTTGGGTAGTGTGACGTACTCCCATTGAAGAGATATCGCTTAGATTATCATTTAGGCTCATTGTGATGCCACAGTTAATATTCAACACGATAATCAGACATTCAGTAAAAGAAACTCTTCCGAATCCAAAATAAATCTTGAATTTGTAACAATCTTTAGCTTTAAAACATCGATCCAAAGGTATCAGAAAGAGATAGGCCAAAAATTTTCGTCTTTTTATGGCCAGAGATAGAAAATCATTTCCTCCTGTCGTTTGCCGGAAGTATCCTTTGGTTTATCTACCAAAAGGATAGTGGCCCGTGCAAATTGCCATTGTGTAATGGATGGCCATTAGATTTAAGGCCAGAAGTCAGAGTATTCTTTTTTATCCTCCCTCCTGATCCTTACCAGATTTACCTACCCTGTAAAAAGAGTATTAATATCCGAAGTAACAAGGCAATCGGAATACCTATGCTCATAACATGTATCCACCCTTGCCAGTTCATTAGCAATGCAATTTCTAGGTTTCGAAAACCTAGAATTGGAATGATGTAGATATAAAGCATCCATTTGTCTGTATTTACATTCAGACAAAGTCCAAGTCTCCTTAAAGACTTGACTATTCATCACTCTGTAAATACGCTCATTAGGTACTAAAGCAAGAGGCTTGCAATGCCAATTTTTCGTACAAAATTTCCTACAGCGCATCGATTCCCTCTTCTCATCACATACGAAACACGAAGAATTGAGTATTATACTCGGAATGCCCTTACATTAGGAAAAAGTACAGCAATATTGTCTGAGGATTCAACTGGAAATTTTCTGTAAATTGCCGTAGAAAATCCATAAACTAATACAGAGTGTTCCTTACACAATTGGCCATTACAACCTTTTTTTCACACCACCTATGTTGTGTTACATAATTTTATCCATGAGTAGCTGGTAGGGTATACAATTGAAAGTCCATTCCTAACGAAAAATTTTTCAGAAGCTTTTCATGGCAATTTAATTTTTACTCTCAGAATTTTTGCCAGAAGATTGTTAAGATGAAATCGTCTTCATATTTCATTTTGTATGTGATGTCTGAGCTATATATTGAACCACAGTCTTTCGTCTAATAATTCAATATACTAGACTATACATACATAATAGGTCATTACAACCATTTAGCCACGATTACGATCTAAATTTTATTGTCTGCGTTAATTTTATGCATGAGGGGCGGGACCTACAGTTTATAGTCGATTTCGGACGATAGATTTTTGAGAAATTTTTCCTGGCAATTTCATTTACTCTCAGAGTCTCAGAAAGTTACTTAAGAGGAAACCTCCAAAGAAATATTTTTTCATATTTTCCTATTGATGGCTGACAACCTACTAGACTATGGCGTACTAGACAATGGCGGCCTCAAAATGGTGGACGTTTTAAAAATAACAATAAAGAACGCAATTTTGTTTTTCTACAGTCATATCGACCGTTTGTAGCGTGTAGTAAAAACTTTTGAGACATTTAATGTCATTCTTTTGTCTCTTGAGAGACAACGAAATGAAAACATGAATTTGTTTGATTTGCAAGGAACTAAGAACAAAAAAACAATGAAACTTGTATTCTTCACTCAAAAAAAGAAAAAAAAAAAAACTTTCACGAGAACAAACAAATGCAAATAAAACTTAAAGTTTTTCGTAAAAACAAAAGAAATTCTTTTTCTTTTTGTCCTCAACACTAATTAACAACAAGAAATAACATTTCCTAAAAGGAAAATTGAAAAGGCAACTGGAAAAAAATCAGAATTTTTTCACTTGACAAAATAAATAAAAAAAAAATTTGCATGACAATCACTTCAATTAACGGCGAGAATAAATTTTTCTGAATACGAAATTTATGGAATTAATTTATAAAAAGTCTGTGAAAAAAAACTTACCGGGTGGACGGTACCATAACGTAACCACTTCATGTGAATATGTATGACTGGGTACACTTTTTGCTCTCGCCAAACCAAAATCAGCCAATTTCAATTCGCCACAATCGCTGATCAAGAGATTTTGAGGTTTAACGTCACGATGCAATACGCGACGTTTATGGCAGTAGGAGAGGCCACGTAATAATTGAAATAAAAATAAACGAACATTACGATGATCAAGGCCACCGGGATGCTTTTCCATATACTGTGATAAATCCGTATTCTGAAATACATTCAAGAAAATAAAAAATTATTTAGAGTGTCACTGTCAAACAATGTCTTGTGAGGATTACTTACCACATATTCAAATACAAATGTTAGGGTTTCCCTCGTATGCACAATATCATGTAGTGTTACGATGTTTGAGTGTTTCAGTTCTTTTAATAGGGAGGCTTCACGTATCGCTGTAAATGGTGCACCTTCTTCTTCCTGCAGTCTAATTTCCTTTAAAGCAACACGTTGATAAGTTAGTCTGAAATTGAAAAATGAAAACAAAATAAAGAAACAAAAAAACAACAAAATTAAATGAAAAAATTCCAAAATTAATAATAAAATATTTTATTTGAGTATATTATCCAAGTGCCTTTTTATTGCTCATTGTTGTTGTTGTTCTTCTTGTTGTTCTTGTAATTGGGTTATAAAAACAAGGACGCAAGGACGACACCGACGCTCATAATTTCATGTGGTTGGCTGGTTGGTTTGTTAATAAAAGTTTACTTTTTTACAACCCAATGTTTATATCATAAACATCTTTTTGTCATGCAGTAGACGGGGGAGGGGGGGCAGTTAATATTCTTAAATTTCTGGTAATAATTTTGTTTAAGAAGAGTCATCGTCGTCATAAAGGTGGAACACTTAAATTTCTAATAAAAAATAAAAAAATTATGAATTTTTCCATCTGTTTTGCTTTAAAATTTTAAAGCTTGTAAAAAGGGGGAAGTATAGCCAAGCAGGTGTTTTAATTATTTCTTTATGATTTATAGCTTATCTATCTTATTATACACACATAACATACATAATTGGCCATTACAACCCTTCAGTCAGGATTACGACCTAACTTCTCACAAAACTTATGTTGTGTGCGTTAATTTTATACATGACTCCGACGAACATATCATATGTCGACTCCGAACGACATATTTTTGAGAAACTTTTCATAGCAGGTTTATTTACTCTCAGAGTCTTTGCCAGAAATCTGCGGAGAGGAAGTCGGCGAAGAAATATTTTTTCGTTTTGATGTCTGACCTGGGATTCGAACCCGGGCCTTTGGTCTAATAAGCCAACACACTACCCACTAGACCACGGCGACTTGTCTATCTTATTATATCTATAATTTGATTAAAAATTGTCGGTATGATATATATCGGTTTAAATTTGAATCGAATCTGGCAATACTTATGCCAATCTATTCTCTCAGAAAATACAGTACATTATCTCCACTGAACGTAATCATTCGATTAACGTTTAAACATTGTGGGGATGGGTACATTGATAAGCAAAATTGCCGTTTTTGAGTTCACAAGTGGTCTTACAGAAGCCAATGCACCCGTTAATTACGAGTGACTGTTTGGTGTGGCTTGTGAAGCGGAGGCATCAATGGCCCATAGTTCGTTGAAAATGGCGCTGAATGAAAACTCCTATCACATCATGACAATCAATTTTTTTGTACACACTTTTCAAGGTCTTGATATGAACGATTTTCGATTTCAACAGGAAGGTAGGGTGCTACAACTTGCCACATTTCTCATGTCACAATAAATTTATTTGGTCAAACGTTTGATGGCCGTTAAATTAGCCTGCATTTTTAAATTTAAACTTTTCAGTTTCCCACCCTATATAAGCAGACCGGTATTCCTATAAGGTTAAGAGTTACCGAATGCCATTAGAGTTTAACGTATCTTTGAACTTTGTGTAAATAATTCGACGATTCTATATTGCTAAAATAAATTTCTGAAAAAGAAAAAAAAAAAACTCGAACCAGTTCGTTTAAATTCCAAACAAATTAAATCTCTTGCCAGCAAACCAGTTTGTTGTTGCCCCCTTTTAATAAAAAGGGCCATTGTAGAAGCTTTGGAACAAATATGGAAATTTATTTCTCTCAGTTAGTATACGACATCTAATTTTATTAGTGAATGCTTGGGGGAACTTGAAAAGTGTTGAAAATGATCTAGAAAACAGATTCCAAATATTTGAAGAAAAGATTAAACTGCGCTTAAGTACGATACCGAACACAAATATTGTGGCAATTGCTTTAACTTGCCTTTGAATTACAAGATGACATCGGCTCTTGCAATTGAGAATTGTTCGAATTTTAATATAAACTGTTGGGACTTCAGACTCCGCGTATTACACAATTTGGCAGAGCTGGAAAAAATTTCAGATTTCAGTATCGGAGAACATCCTATTCGTTTGAAGAGGAGCATCAGATATTGAAGATTCGAAGGCTGAATATCATTATTGGATATGCCGGTATTAGATAAAGGTCTTCGCTGTGCATTTTCTATAAACGGTTGAGCTGTTTGTCTCAATTCCTTTGAGGATAAGTTTGTGCGTGTGTGTAGAAAAATTAAATTTTTTTTAACAAAATTCTTGAATCAATGGATCTTAAATTTTTTTAAAGTTATATTCCATAAACATTCTTTACAAAGTAATACGATTTGAACTTCAGCATTTCTTCTTTGCTATCGTAATTATTCCTGATTCAACAATCTTCCTGTGTCTCCTGAACGGAGAGACGAGGAAATGGTCAACATCTATTGCGAAATGCAAGGAAACATAGAGATGACATACATACAACCATTAAGAACCTGCACAGAATGGTTCGATACTATTACCTGAAGATTATAACGAGGGGAAAAGAAGAAGTCGATAGTTCATTTGATCACAAACTGTGTGGCACAAGTTACTATAATACTATACCTTAGGTTAACAGTACTTTCTGACAAGAGTTTTTTTGATTGATGATTGACAAACATAATTGCACTTTATAGGAGCTATCAAATGAATACTTCCCTAGCACAATGTGCTTAATAACACACATTAAATCGTTTTATTTTCTTCCCTAGAACTTTGATTTTAAGGTCAGAATAAAAGTAAGAGTAAAATCTGTTGCATTCATTAAAGCACATAAAACCGACAACATTTTGCAGGTTCAACACAAATTTCTTCATTTAAAGCGAATGTAATACGTACGACATTCCTTGCCTATTAAAATCGTACACCATTTAAGCAATAAAATCAGAGCTTTAAGATGCTCCATCCCCACAATAAGAATACGTATTACAACGATACAAATAAATTTATTTTATAACCGGCAGCAAAGTGCGTTACGTTAGTTAAATAAAAATAAAGAAAACTAACGAGAAAGACAGAGAGAGAGAGAAAGCATGAATAAGAAAAGCATTTTCATTTAATGTAAATAACCTCTGTTGAATGTCACATTTTAACAACATTTTCAAAGAGATCCACAACAAAAAAAAAAAAAAAGTCATAAAATAACACAGAATGTATGACACAATTACTGTTAAAAACATCACCACTGCCACCATCATCCCACTACTACTTTGTCTACTACATGCCACAAATAACACTTACACAAAAGTAAAAGAGAGAACGAGAGAGAGAGAGAGAGAGTAAGAGAGAGAGGAATATGTGGCAAATACATATATGATTACATATCACACAAGAAAAATAAGTGGGGCCCAACTGTCAACTTATGCTGGAGTAAATAACAAGAAATTATTTTACAAGTACGCTGTAGTCGTATGTAAAGCCTAAATTAGGATACAACATTTAAAATAAAATATTTACACAACACTGTGCAACAATACATCGTCATCACCACCACCACTACCACTACCACTATCCTCCATATTCAGTCCTGTTTACTAAGATAACAAAACACTGAACGGTTTTTGAAAAACGTTTAGTGCTTTAGGAAGTCATTTTATTCAACTGAACGAAGTTATAATGAAGCAGGTCGCCTACGATTGCAACCAATAAGACTGTGAGAAGAGAGTTTAGTGAGCTCATTATGCATTGAGCTTTTTATTGGCCGCTAAGATCATGTAATTTATTATCATGAAGACTATATATATACTCCATAGGCTAATACGTAGTGTCTTGGCTTTTTATACGACAGCCTGTGGTTCAAACCCTAGCTCATATCGACACCTCCGTTCCATAACATTCTAAGTCGAAAAAGTGTGTTTTGAGTTATAAGCTCTCAAAGTTTTCACGTGCCATGCGGCTATATGAGCATTCTAAGTAAGTATTCGGAACGGATAGGCGCATCTTAACCAAATTTTGACAGTATTTAAGTTAGAGAAAATAGAAAACGTTCTAAGTACACTTAGGCGTCGATATGTCAAGAAGAAAGCGTAATAAGAAAATATATTTCTTTCGTCGACCTCCTCTCTGCAGTATTCTGGTAAAATGCCTGATAGTAAAATAAAAATTGTCATGAAAAGTGTCTCAAGCAACTGTCATTCAGATTTGGCTTTCAATTGCAGCTTGCGCTACTTATTCATAAAATTAACATACGCCACATGGGTGCTTTTAGAAGCTAGGTTGTAGTCAGAGATCAGCAATGAATCGTTTTTCCGCTACTTATAAGCACTCATGCAACTTTGAGTATGAATGACTCAACAGAGTTAAAATTCAACTACTCTGATTCATTCGTACTCGCTACAATATTGATTTATAAGTATAAGTAGCAATGAGTATGAGTACAACGGTGACATCAAACTCGCAATATTCGAAATATGTTTAATTCATATTTCTGATTCATAAATTTAGAAAAATACTTAAAAGTAATTCGAGTGACTCGAATCATTCATCAAAATTTACACAATCTTCTTATGAGCATAGTAGTGTTCGTACGCGAATCGTACTTATTTTGTGCTTCGTGTAAATGTTAAGTAGAGACGAGTCAATAACATCATGCGTATTGTTAAGTATGAATATCTGAGATTATAAGTATGACTCGAACCTACTCATCGTTTTGAATACTTATTACTGATCTCTGGTTATGTTAACTACAGGGTTGTAATAACCTATTAGATAAAACTATTGTCTAAAGTTTTCTGGAATTAGGAACAAGTTAATTACAATCCCTTTACTGTAATGGGCAAAATAGGTGAAAAGATCTGTCTAAATAGTTCCTCTCAAATGGAATAGATGGAAAATTTTTAGAAAAATAAATGGCTGGCATTCATTTATCGATCCAAGAAAACATTACAATCACTTTTAAAAATTTTTGATGTTTTTTTATTTCCCAACTTTCAAAACCCAAACGCCAGTTTGCAGTGAGTATTTGGAGGAGAATTTTAATTGAAGGTTGTATACAAAGAGTCACGTATTGAATTGAAATCGTCGTAGTCTAGTAGATAGTGTGTTGACTTATTAGACATGAGACCTCAGTTCAAATGCCACGTCAGGCATCCCGAATTCACTAAAATATGAAAATCAATTTCTTCGACAACTTCCTCTCAGCAGATTTCTGGCGCAAAAATTCTGCCATGAAGTTTGTCAAAAATCTGACGATCGGGGTCGACGTTAAACTTAAACTTCGCCATTCTTGTATAAAAATATACACACATAAGTGCTGTAAGAAGGCTAGGTCGTAATCCTGGCTGTAGGAGAGTCTATGGAGTAGATCATAGGCTGCCAAGATAAGCGATTTTTTTCTGCCTGGATGCTTGCTGACCGCAACACCCGCACTGGAAACCGGCATTAGTGAAGAGATACCAGCCAAAATACTGGAAAAGGTATGACAGATTGAGAAACAAACTTCTGTAATGGACTTTGATTTTAGCTTTAAATGCGTGAAACTAAAGATCCCATGTAAAAAGTTACTTATTTATGGCTTTATAACCGTATTCGATTTTCTCAGAGTATAACAACACAGTATACTCAGGAATCCTATAAACTTAACAACTTTATGTGTGATAAGTTGCAAAGAAGGAAATGAAGAAGGAACATAAAGAACTAAAAGTGTCAAATTAGGTTAAATTTTATGACACCTTTGCTCAGTTCTTTTCGCAGTTGTTTCTAAAACGATACGTTACGTTACGTTACGTAAACGTTTCTTTTTTTCAATGCATTAAAAGTATGTTCAAAAGGCGACCAGAAAAAGAAAAATACAAAAGAAAAATGGCTCAACGGCAAATGTAAACATGAGTTTAAAAGTAAAAAAAGAAACGAAAATAAACTACAAAATAATTTTCATACGAAAGGAATAACAGAAAAAGGAATAAGCATTCAAGCATATATTCAATGAAGAAAGAAAAAAGGAACTAAAATCCACGCCACATCTGAAAACTTCAACCAGCACATGTGGTTCATATTTTATGACTTTTGCCTGAGTTGGTTGATGGAGACTATTGTCCCTAGCACTGCTATACTCCTGCTTCACTCCTATCATCATAATCTCCTTTTCTGTCCCTCTATAATTTCGAATAAATTGTTATTATTGTCATCCGCCAGATATTCTTATGCAACAAGAAAAAAAAGAAACTCCCAAAAAAAAAACGAACTTAAATTAAGAAAGTTTTATTTCGTATACATACTGCAGACGATATATTGTATTATTCCAGCTTGTTTTGGCTTTTTATGAGTGTGTTACCAACAAAATATTCTTATAACAGCCCAAAAAAAAAGAGGAAAATAAGAGGGAAAATGGAGCAAAACTTTATTATCCCAAAAAATATAGAAAAACATTGTGTGGGTATCTTTCCCTTACCGCCATAGGTTCTCCTCCCATTCACATGTGTATGGTCGGAATGTGGCAAAGTTTTATTGCCTCAGCCACCATCAATAGAAATATAAAATTTTTCAAGTATTTCGAGAAATTATTTTCAAAGTTCAAATTGAAATGTAAAAGATATTGACTTTAAAAAATAAAGAAAGTTTTCTTTTGCAACTTTAAGTTGCAATATTGAGCATTGCAGCCACACACTATGTAGGCACATGACTGACTCAATTAATTTCTGAAATGTAAAACTCCTTCGCATGTGGAGTGATATGGAGGAGAAGTTGGCATTGAGTTTTGAGTATCAATCTATTTATGAAAACTGTAATTGAGACAAATAAAGTTGAAAGAAATTATTGAAATGAGATGCAAAATATAAAGAAGTTTTGTTAGAAAATCAAAATTGAGCCATTGAGTTATAAAAGCGGGGTTAAATGTTGTAGTTAAGACGGGTTAAATGGATGAGGAGCAAACAATGTCACTGCCTCTTAACTCTTGTCAAAAAAGACCTATTGTTGACAGGGATGTGTGAAAGGAATAATCAAAAATAATTTCACGTGCTTATTAAGTAAAATAACCACTCAAACCAAGGACTTGAAGAATGAACCAAGGTACAGGGAGTTAAGATTTCCAGGCTCGGCACTATATTGCGGGTACCGTTGATTATGCAAGACACGGATGTGGTCTTTCCCTCCACCAAACTTGAACTTCAATGTGATTATATACAAGTTAGTAGATGGGCGGTTTGCAATAACGTAACACAGTAATGGTCTCATCATCTCAGTAAACTCTCAAGTTATTTGATGTGGATAAACAGGAGCCCTATAAATTTAGTCTGAAGTTGAAGTCGCCGTGGTCTAGTAGGTAGTGTGTTGGCTTATTAGACGTAGAAGCCAGGGTTCGAGACCTAGGTCAGACATCAAAACAAAATACAAAAAGTATTTCTTCGGCGATTTCCTCTCAGCAGATTTCTGGCAAAAACTCTGAGAGTAAATAAAATTGCCATGAAAATTTTCTCATAAAATCTGTTGTTCGAAATCGATTTTAAACTGTAGATCCCACTACTCATGTATATGGTTCTAATGACCAATTATGTTTGTATGCATGTGTGTATATGTAGTTGCCGCATTAGGGAAATGTGTACAGTATGGAGTATTATTGTCGCAATTGCGTAAAACAATGCCTTGCGAAAATGAAACATACTTATTTATGAAGTCGCCGTGGTCTAGTGGGTAGTGTGTTGGCTTATTAGACAAAAGGCCCGGGTTCAAATGCCAGGTCAGACATCAAAACGAAAAATATTTCTTCGGCGACTTCCTCTCAGCAGATTGCTGGCAAAGACTCTGAGAGTAAAAATTGCCATGAAAAGCTTCTCAAAAATCTGTCGTTCGGAGTCGACTTTAAACTGTAGGTCCCGCCACTCTTGTATAAAATTAACGCACACAACATAAGTGGCGTGAGAAGCTAGGTCGTAATCCTGAATAATGGGCTGTAATTGCCAATTATGTATGCAATTATTTATAGAATTTCTGTGAAGTCTCCGAAACATAACAGTTTGGTGTTACGGTTCAATTGAAGACTTGTGTATTAGCAATGGATCTGGCGGTCGGTGTAAGAATGTCAAACGCAAACAGCTATCAGACTTACTTGACCCATCCTAAAATAACAAAAGCTTTCCAATAGACCAGAAAACTGAATGATGTAAAGGGAGCTGTGAGAAACTCTGACTGAAGGGTTGTAACGACCAAATATGTAGACGGAGCTTCAAACAATTTACAATTCATATGTAATGCTTGGTTTGTGAATAATTGTTTCCTTTAATAGCTGTAAATGCAGAAAGTAAAGATTCGAACATAGAAATTTGTAACAAGAAGATAAAACCATGTGTTCTCCTTCCCATTGCTTTTAAGATTTGATGAAGCATTTTATATGAAAGAATAACCAAAGGACTAGTTTGTCCTCCAATACGTGCTTGATTAACATTATTTAACTAACAAACTCTTTCACTTTTGTGCTTCGTCAGGTGCGCTATATGTCTTATATCTCCTGAACAACGTCCCCTGATTCTTTTTTCTGGGTATTTTTTTCTGCTGGCAATACTTTACTTTGCTCATGTTTAAATACTATTATGTTCGGGATTAGACTACCTCTTGGCTGCTAAGAAATTATAGAGTGGGTCCCTCTTTTAGAAGGTATAGAATAGTACAGAAAGATATCTGCTTTAAATACGTCTCATCGGAAGATTTCCTTTTTGTAATGGAGTCGGCAACCTTTAGTAATATTGTAATTTTGAATAAAACTACCTCCTCCAATTTTATTGATAATCACCACGAAACTGTTATTGAGATATCTGCCTGTTCTGCTTCTCTGGGTGGGGTTTATCTAAAATTTTCGATGATTCTGACGCACAAATTTAGGCAGAGTTTGCACGATAGTATGGCTTGCTCTGACATCAAGGAGTGCTATCTTTTGTGGCTTATTCTCATACAAGCTGTAAGACTTAAGAGAATCCTATATGAAAATTAACCAAAAGAGAACCACTTTTAATATTTGAAAATTCGCAAATTATGATGAAATTATTTTTTGCTGTCACTGTGAGATTTGAACTAGAAATTCTTTGCAACAAGCATAAGAACTTTAATCATAAAAATTTTAATTCCTTATTAAAATTATTTTTTTTTAATTACATTTTCTTTTTTTTTCTTATTTTTCTTTTCAGGTAAGTGGGAACATGAAAAATGTGTAAACAAATTTTGAACTATCTTTACGGAAAAGTAAGTAAAAATTTAAGAATTTTAATTAAAAATTATTCTTACAAAATTATTAATTACCTAACTCTCTAAGCAAACTCAAACCATATTCTAATTATACTATGGAGTCTTTACTTAGGATCACACTTCATATCAAGTCGACCAAGCTATACAGAAACCCTTCTCTAGTTGAGTTTACAATGCTTACATTGCTCGGGGCCTCACACCTAAACTGTTCGAACCGCAGGATTTTTATAAAATTCTTTCGTTATCTAAAATGCAAACACACTGTTTGAAGAGATATGAACAAAGTCAGCCCCTCGAAAGGCTCATACTCCGGCGGAAGGGTATAACACATCAATTCAATCAATAAAGTTCCTCATCACTACAGCGAAGGCATCAGAACCATTCTATTTTTAAAAGTAGTGTTGTGTATGGGAACCAGATAAAAAGGGATTGGACGTTAACCATCACTGGATTGGTTAAATAGGAAATGTTTAGTTGATGAAACCGATTCATAATGAAATTGCCATGTCACAGCAGCCAGCCCTGCATCAAGTTAAAATTATAAATTTTTCCCTTGAACGGTTTACTCTTTAATTGTGTGCAAAAATTCTGTGTTTGAGTCTGTCGTTTTCATTATTATTTTAATTGTTGTTGTGCTTTTGAAATATTTTCTTTAATCATTAACATGAATTTAAATGAACCAGAGAGCCTGTACTCACAGCGGTATAGTTTTGTTAAAGAACAAAAAAAAAAAAATGAGAGAAAAACTTGACATGAGAAGAAGTCTTTAGTTGGCTCTTAAAGCATACGAGGGTTGTTTGAAGACTGTTGTATTTTTTTTTTTTTCATTTTTAATATAAAATATAACACTTAAAGCCCCTAGACAAGCTGTTAAGAAATGCGAAAAAAAGGGTGAAAAACTGGGTCACTGACATGGTAAAACAAAAGCTTAAATTAAAAGAGAAGAGCAAGTTGAGTCTCTTACCACTTTTGAAATAAAATGTCATTGCCTGTATCAGAATAATGAGAACGACGAAGAGTAACTATTAAAAGATATTATGTGGAGAGGAGAAATGACACAGATTATGTACATATCAACGTTCTACGTACACGTCTGGTCTGGTCTTCTGCATTGTCCTTAAACCTCTTTATTTAAAGAGAGTTTGAATATGAAAAAAAAAATGGAAAGTGAAGGAAGACAGACAAAGAGAGAGAGAGAGAGAGTGAGTGGCGAATAGGCTTTTAGTATTAAACAAATATTAACACTTTTGTATGGTTAAAGTATCCTTCATAGATGACACTTTAGTACACTAAATGAGCGTGAGTGAGGGGTTAGGTGACTGACTGTGTTTAAATAGTGTGCGAAAGCCATAAAGGATACAAAGTTAAGCACGAAAATCATTAGGGATCTCCTCTGTAGCTCTTGTATTTTTCTGAAAAAATACTTGAATTTCTGTTCTGTTTTCTACAGATTTTTTTTTTACTTTGGCGTGAGTGTGTTATAAAAACATCAATCACTTAAGATTTCTCTTGTACTTTTTCTTTTTCTCATCCCTTTTGTTATTTTTATTTTTCTCATTGTTTATTTTTGCCTTCTAATCTACTTGTATGCTTTATTTTATTTTCGTTTTCATTTTATTATTATTATTCAAGAAGTACGTTGTTTTTCTTTATTTTCTTATTATTGGCCTCCACTACTTAAGATTTGTTAGAGGCTTTTAAAGATAAATTCACTGCTAAAAGTCATCGCAAGACGAGAATATCATCTTTCAAGTGAACACGTAATAAAAATCCATAAAAAAAAAAATTCGTACGAAATTATTTGAATTGGATTCTCTGTCATTCTTAAAGATTGAATGAGAATGATTGAAGAGATAAAATCATTGAATGTTGCATGATTAGCAGGAATTTAAATTGAACCAATGAGTTGTCATTATTTTCGAAGTAAAACATGATTTCATGAATACAAACACAATGCTTTTAATCAACTCTATTAAATTGTAAGGAAACTATAATTGGTCGGTGACTAAGTCGATAATAACTTTCAAAACCTTTTCCAATTTTTTAGGCAATTTTTTTTTATTTTTTATTTTAAAAAATAAATTGAAAATTTAAGAATTCTTCAATACTTTATCCAAATGAATAAGGAAGTTTTATAGGTACTGATTTGGTTTACAAGACAAAAAAGACACATGAGTTCATGTCTCAGCTTTGAAATTAGAAAACCAGCAGTGCTTTGGTTTGTTGAAAAATGATTAATTGGCGTTTTTTTTTTCTTTTTTGTAAAGAGATCAGGAGAATTTGTTGAAAAACAACTTGCTTTTCATTCAAAATGTCCCAAAAGCTCTCCTCAGGACACCGATTATATAAAAATTAAATTCTTATTAAAATTCCTATTACAATATGTGTATGTTACAACTGTCAGGACACTTAGACTGGGACTACATTACAAGTACCACCGAATGTGGAAGGCTTGAGTGTGCTTTTGCTCTCCATCAGACTCAAACTTCGACGTGATATTACCGATATAGGCTAATAGATAAGCGGCTTTGTAGCACATTCAGGCAGTTATGGCCTCAATTTGACAATGAACACTCATGTTCCTTGATAAGGACGAACATAAGACATATGATCTTACTAGAGTCTGTAATTACAGACATTGTTTCATAGGAGATATGTACAGTGTGGAGTAATACTGACAATATTTACAATAAGCCAAGTGGATACTGGCAGCTACTCGTTTATTCAGGATAAACAATGGGTCAATTTCGACCTCCGGGTACTGTGCTTGTCTTGACCGACAGGTGCACGTTCTCTAACACTAAACCTACCATGGACGGGTCAAATGACCGATTTTGAAGTTCTGCCTTTACGACTTTTATTACAAAATACATCGACTGTATTTTCCAAGGTTTACTCCTCTCTTGTTAATTTTCTTGTACCGAGAAATATATGTAATCTACCTTAAATACCGCAAAGGGTCATTCGACCCTCTTTGGTAGGTATAGGTTTAGTGTTAAGACTTACTTCCTAATTGTGAGAGCGGATGAAGCATACTCTTTTAAGAAAGCGACACTTTATAGAATACAAATAAAAAAAGAGAAAATATATTGCATAAAGGGTAGGTCCCAAAATGAAATATTTCCAGAACATAGAAAGTTTACAAAGGAACGGATGTAGAAATTCTATCTGCAGCACCATTTGACTAACTCAGCTCTCTTCTGAGGTTGCTGGAGACTAATGTAACTGATTGCATCAGGCCTAACTTTGGAGGAGAAAGAGTCGTTTAAAGGGCATGCTCAGCGAAAAGTAAGTAAAATTAGAGGCAAGACTATCTAAACTTCTGCTAGATATTTTGAAGATTTGAGCTACGCATTAGGCTATTCAAAAATGGACGATTAAGGCCTAGTGTACAAATTTTTGTGTTAATTAAAATGAATTTTTCGGATACATCATTGGAACCTGTGCAACATTAATGACTCTTAGAAGAAAACATCTGGATATTTATCAATTGTGAGGCAGGCAATTATTCAAACTGAAACGGAATAGTACCTGAAATTTGTCGGGACAATATTAGTATGAATATACTGTAATGATCGCCTGGTAGTAGTACGGATAACAGCATCTCTTGGCCATAAAAATAAAGCAACGGACAACAAAGACGGGCAATAAATGAAGATGGAGTGCAGAAACTTTTAGACAGCGAAAAAGAATATAAATGTGAAGTGTTTTCAAGAACCCCTTTTCTATTGAGAACTTTATAAATTGGAACGCCCTTCTTGCTATACCCTATTGACTTAAACATTACTTTCTCGAAGTAAATTATTAATAATGAAACAAGAAGGCAGTAAGAATCCAAAAGTAAAAGAAAATTTTGTTCTAATTGTTGAGCATCATAATGAAGCACTGCACGTTGCTAAATGATGACAAGATAATGAAAATAATGAAACTGCTGATGTTCTTCTTCTCTTTCATAAAAACTAAACTAAGAAAAACCAAAAACTTTTCTGAATAGACTTACGATACACTTTCATACATCACACAACCACTTTCATTCATTCATATATTCACTCATTCATTCATTCATTCATTCATGATTTCATGTTCACTTTCACTTGTTATCTCTTATGTATATACTTAAGAGTGAAAACAATGGGGCGACGAATTTTCTCTAATAAAAGAATGTTTGTGTGTGTGTGTGTGTATTTTTAATAGTCATATGAGTATATGAGTCATGATGATCCTTTGATCCTTGTTTATCTTTTCTACTCTTTAATTTTTTTCGTTTTTTTTTTCTTTCTCCTTCTCTTTTAGGTGGAAAATTACATTTTAATTGGAGCACATGTGCTCTTCGTGTGCAAATTATTACGAAAAGAAAACTTTTGTTGTGTTGTGTTGTGTTGTATATTATTTGCCGGTTGCTGTTGTTGTTGTTCATATTAGTGTAATAAGTTCAGTACAGATATTGTGAGATTATAAGATAAGATAGAAAAGAAGAGTAGAGATTTCTTTTGTATTTGTTGATGTCGGTAATAACACTACAGATTTGCGTCTTTTTGGATTATGAATGAGAGAGACGTGCCTTTTTGCCAGTCAAAAAGGGTTTTTGTTTTTTCTCAATCAAGTTTTTGTCAAACGACAGAGAGAGAGAGAGAGAGAGAGAGAGTGAGCGAAAAAAAAGAAAAAAAGAAACAGAATTAATGATGTGCTGCTGCCATTATTGTTATCATTATAAAGAAATCGGCAAATGTGACACAGATCCGTATTTATGCATGTTAATTGCATTAGCGAATGATTTTTGAAAAGTGCTGTTACCGTTTCCATTACGTATTCTTTGGCAAATTAAAGGAAATTAAAATAAAAAATTAGGGAAATTGGAAAATTTTTTTTTCTCAACTAGGATAAAAGCCATTTGAAATCTCTTTTCCAATTTGCTCCGCTAGGTTAAATGGTATCTCTTAATTTGCTGCTTAAGGTTTAACAAGCATAAAATTAAAAAAATTAAAAATTAGAAACTGACTGTCATTATTAAGTCATCAGAAGCCAAATCCTTGATAAGTTCTTCAAAACAATTGCAGTTCTTCAAACGAACTTCTGAGCTTAAAATCCCACTATGTTTTTAATAACCTTTTCATTTTTTTAAAAGACGCACCGCCCTATACGGTTCTAAAGCATCATTTTGCTTACCCCTATTGTCGTTGCCTTGTTTTAGTCTTATTAGCCAAAGTCTTCCAGTTTACAGCAGATCCTTAATAATAATGTTTTACCTGGTTTTTGTTTAAAATCTGTCTTACGATGTTTACATTGGCTTATTACCCTTCAGTCAGGAATACGACCTGGTTTCTCACACCACTTAATTTCATACATGAGTGGCGGGATCTACACTTTAAAATCGTCTCTAAGCGACCGATTTTTGAGAAACTTTTCATGGCAATTTTATTTAGTCTCAGAGTATTTGCCAGAAGTCTGCTGAGAGCAAGTCGCAGAATAAATATTTTATCATATTTCGTTTTGATGTCTCAACTGGGGTTTGTACCTTCGCGTTACGTCTAAGAAGCCAACATACTACCTACTAGACTACGGCGTCTTCAAAATCTTTACTTTCTTTGTTACGATGTTTACTATGGATGTTATTCTCTTCGCAAGTTCAGAGGGTTTCAGTTCAGTATAGGATGTTAGCATTCTTAGTAAATTACTTTAAGCACAACGTCACGTCCCTTTAATTTCAATTAGATTATAAGAGAGCGAAAAATGAAAACTCGGTGTATGATGAAGGGAATGTGCTAAGGGAAAAGGATTTACGGTAGGTACTATGTTGGCTTATTAGATCTAAGTCCGATTCCAAATCCGCGGTCAGACATCAAAATTAAATTATGAAAAAAATATTTCTTCGACGACTTCCTCTCAGCAGATTTCTGGCAAAGACTCTAAGAGTAAAAATTGCCATGAAAAGTTTCTCAAAAATCTGTCGTTCGGAGTTGACTTTAAACTGTAGGTCCCGCCACTCATGTATAAAAATTAACACACACAACACGAGAGGTGTTGAGAAGCTAGGTAATAATCCTGCCTGAAGTGTTGTGATGGCCAAATAGTGTGTGTGTATGATTTACCGTATAATCTAACCAGTAAATAAACACGGTTAAGTTGGTGAAGGCTAAAAGCTTCGGACTTTTTAGAAGCAGAGTTTTATCAAAAACTCTGAGAGTAAATAAATTTGCCTCCAATCATGTATAAAAATAAATCACACAACATAAGTGGTGTGAGAATCTAGGCCGTGATCGTGATGTATGTAATCGTGTAGTTCAAAGGACAATTTAAGAATCAGTCCGCAAGTGCGTACTTAGGCGACATACTACTCGGGAAGGTGTAAACACAGTAACAAGATAAAAAGCCAAATTTTCATCAGTAAATTAGTATAAATTTAGGTAAGGTATTGGGTAGTCAATGGGGATATCCTGATCACTAGCTACATATACCAAATATTCTATCGTGACTATGTCTTCTAACTTTTATGACTTTGTAAAAAGTCTTATTGCTTCTTAATCGTTTAGGACCATCTTGATTTGCTCCATGCACCAAATTTGTTTACAAAACATCCATAATACGTGGGTGAATTTAATTCCCTAAATTTCTCTAAGAAATTTTTGAAGCATTCCAAAGAATTAAAATGTAAATTAAATTTCTTCTGGAAGTCTTAAACTTTCTACATGATGCAACGTTTTTTCATTCATATTTTGTGTTTTTCATTTTTTTTAATAAAATTTTTAATTGAAACGCTTTGCCATAAAGGCCACTTGAATTAAAACGTTATGAAAACAAATTAAAGTTACAACAAACCAAAAAAAAAATAAAAATTATTCATAAAATGACCTAAAAAAGTAAGACAAGAGAAATAAAATAAAAACAACAAATTACGAATTACGAAATACGCAACAAAAGGACACGGAGTAAAAACAAGAAAAAAAAAATGTAAAAATAAAAGAAATCCCAGAAGGAATATAAAATGAATGAACAATTAACCACAATGAATAATTCAAAAGACAAAAGAAAACAGAGAAAGATAAACAAAAATGAAGAAAACAAAAAAAAGAAAACAGCCAAAAAGTTTTTAATAAAAACACGACTCCCATGTAATAGGATTAGAATTATGGCCAAAGATTTTACAGTGAACTTTTGCTGGATTTTTAAGGCCTTGTAGCCAACAATTATCCAAAAAAAAAGGAAATCAGTTTTGAAAAAAAAAAAAGTCACTGAAAATTGGGTTAAAACAGCCACACATTTTTGTGGCACCGTGACACATCAGTGGCTGTGACATGTTGTGCCTGCAAGACATCAATCACTTGTAACTTGTACAGCCACGCCACGCCATGCCAGCCTATATATTTTTGCTACAATTTAAATAATGGCGTAATATTTTTCAATGACATCAGAAGCTTCCTAAAGTAACATTTTTTTTCTTCAACAAGAAAATTTAAATAAAGGAAGTCTAAACAAGCGTACAAACAAGGAACAAAAAAGGATACTTGCTTATGAAGACAAGACACACTACAAAAATGTGACATTGACAGAAGACATGTTATATTTCAACACTCTGGCTAATGGTGAATGATAACAGACATTATTAACTACCTCACTCTATCCTTTTTTTTTCATATCTTTTGTCACAGTATGTACTGTCAGTTAGCAAGCATTGACGCCCGCCCATGCAATCAACCCTTCAAGAACCCTAAACACACAGGAATATAGGCGTTATACAAAAGTGTACTAAACAGAATCAGCAATCATCAGAAAAAAAGGCACAAAGGCACAGAAAAATGTTGGTAAGACGACAGTCTCATTCACAAATAAATCTCTGCAATGTGGTCATTACTGTCAACAATGGAATGTGTGGAGTGTACTGACTCACTCACTCCCTCATGAATCCGTAAAGGAAATGAAATGGAAATATTTTTTACTCTTTTGCCTTCTTTTTTTTCTGACAAATATTTGTCACCAAGTTATTCCAAAAAAGAAAAGAAAAATTTTAATTTTTTGTTAACAAATAATCGGAAAAAAGGGTCCTTCCGATAACACCCTTTTTATGATGATTGATTACTGGCATCAAATTTTTTTTTTTCGTAATATTTGTTTACTTACTTGCTAAAACCTCTGTACACGGTGGCATAAGAGCCCTCTCCTAACGGTTCCAATTTAACGTAGGCATCCTGTTTACCAAACGGTGAATCACCCTGTAAAGAAAAAAAAGAAACATTTTTAAGGAAATTTTTATTTCATATACCGGGTGATACAATAAGAATAGTGTTCTAATAATTATTTTATATCCCAGCTTAATAAATTCTGATATTGGATTGACATAGCGACGTCTTTATTTTCATTACTTCGGTCCGAATTCTACTGCAGTAATCGTGTAGAATCAATTACTGTGTGAATATGGGATCTATGCGAGGTGTAAAATTTGAATAAATTAAGGTAATGTGTTGCCCATAGGCAGAGTTTGACCAACTATATTTTAAATTACAATGTCGGGAGGGCTATGTCTTCCAACTTTTATGCCCTTGTAGCTGTGAGTCTCATTAATATTTTTGTTGCTTTCGATTCTGTAGTCAGAGTCAACGTTGGTTTGATGTAGTTCCTGAATTTGTTTACAACTGTGTGAAAACGAATGTGGTCTAGTAGATAGTGTGCTGGCTTATTAGACGAAAGGCCCGGATTCGTATCCCACATCAGACATCAAAACGAAAAATATTTCTACGGCGACTTCCTCTCAGCAGATTTCTGGCAAAGACTCTGAGAATAAAAATTGCCATGAAAAACTTCTCAAAAATCTGTCGTTCGGAGTCGGCTTTAAACTGTAGGTTCCGCCACTCATGTATAAAATTAACGCACACAATATAAGTGGTGTGAGAAGCTAGGTCGTAATCCTGACTGAAGGGTTGTAATGGCCAATTATGTATGTAATACAAATTATACTTTAACTTACAGTCTATTTCGAAATTTCCTCTAGTTCCTAAATTTTTGTGGAATTTTGAAAGTCCCCAGTATCGGTAGGGGCCTATTATGGGTATATTTGTCTTTAGTTTTGCCTGATATGTAGTTCGCCCTCCCGTTTCCCTTAAAGCCCTTATGTTCCGAATATAGGAGTTAATTTAACAATGCTTAACATTTCCACTATGCAGACCTAACATCCCCGTTTTGAAGTAATTATGGTTAATTGGCGGCCCTAAGAGTCGCACAAAAAGTTTTCGTGAAAAATCGATTTTCCAAAATGTGGACATATTGCTTTCTGCTTATACTGGACCAAATGTAGTCGCCGTAGTGTAGGATGTAGTATGTTGGCTTGTTTGACTGTGACCTCACGTTTAAATTCATAATCCAGGTCAGATAACTCAAAAACAAAAAAAAATTAAAAAATATTTCGCCAATTAAAATAAATTTGAAGGAAAGGCATTAAACATATGTCCAATTAATTTTGAATCATTTCTAATCTCAGTTCTCGTTGTTCAAGTGGTTCAGGCAAACGGATCTTAGCGTGGTATACTCGAGTGTAGGTCGACCAATTGCTTGTCATTAATTTTGAATAATTTTTAGTGGCGCCATACATCGGAAATTAATCGCACCAATCTCCGTGGACTCATACGTAACAACTTTGTTAAAGAATGTACAGTTTAAGATTTAATTCATTTTGAGTAATTTTCAATGGCTCCATCTATTGGAAATTGGTCATACCAACTTAGAAATCATAACATTATCAAGTACAGTTTACGATTTAATTAATTTTAAGTAATTTTCAGTGGCGCCACCTGCCGGAAATTAGTCATATCAACTTTGAAACCTACCCCGCCTTCTTCGCAAGAACTTTTCTAAAGAGCATAATATGATCAAATGCATAGTTTACGATTCTGTAAGGTATATACAAACAAACATTTATTTCTATATATATAGGCTATGGGAGGTGACACGCCTACTATAGTCAATCCGCCCATTTTGTTCATATATACATCAAATTCTTCTATACAAAATTTAAGGACTTTAGCTGTTGCAGTTTATGAGATATGCAATATTAAACTCTTATTGGGTATGTGGGCGTGGCACCACGCCTACTTGAAATTTTAAAATAAAATATAGCCTACAGTTCCTTCCAGACATACAAGAAGGTACAGCTAAAATGTTAAGAAAATCGGTCCAACCGTTTAGTCGTCGTCTATAGGCTTCAAACAAACCCACAAACAAATAAACACATATTCATTTTTATATACAATCAAACTCGGTTATAACGAACTTTGTGGGACCTGAAAAAATAGTTCGTTATAGACAAAGTTCGTAATAAACGGGGTGAAGTCATGGAAGAATATATAGAATACAAAGAATTTTTTTAATTTATTAAAAACAAAAAGTATTTTCGTTTATTAAAAACCAAAATTTTTGTTTTAATTCTTCTTATCTAGTAGCTGATTAAAGATACTGAGTTATAATTTAATGTTGCCATATTAAATAAAATTAAAGATTATTGCCACACTTTAAAGTAAACTGTATGAAATTTAATTACTGGCACCAATTGAAGTAGTTTCTTTTAACTGAGAATTCGTCATAAACGAAGTTTTTTGTATGAAAACTGATATTAAAACATTGGGACTTGAAAATATGTACGTAATAACCAAGAATTCGTTATAAACGAGTTTGACTGTATATTGATTTATTCTTCCCTTTTTCTTTTCCATTCGTACCCATAGTGCAAACAATTTGCAAACACAGCACACTTAATCGTTGTATATGTACTACGTAGTATGTTTGCGCTTGTGCTTGTTGTTTCATTTACTTCCACCACTTTATTGTGTTGTCGCTTTGCTTTTAGAAAAACAACAGCAACAAAACTACAAACGACGATGATAATTCGTTTGAGTTTATTTTTGTAAATTCTCTTTTCTACTTAGTTTCTTGCAAGTAATTCTCATTGAGTTGATTTTAAATTTTATATAAGAAAGTAAAGTTTACGTTACTCTACAGTTTGAACAAAAAATTTTATCTCTTTTTATTTTCTCCTGATGGGACCCTTTGTTCTCTAGATCTTTATGGTCTTGGAGCATTGAGTGTCCCGATAAATAAATAAATTTCAAGCATTTCTTTCAGAAGTGATTAGGCGGCAGATTTTTAGGATTAAAATTAGAATTTAAGGTCTATATTTATTAAATCAACGTATCACATTTACAAACAGTGATGCCAACTTAGCCCTTTTCGGGCTAGATTTAGCCCTTTTTGGAATGTCTGTAACGCGAAAAAAATTTTTTAGCCCTAAACTAAAAAACGCGCAATTTCAGCGCTTTTCAGTATTTTTGTTTAGCCCTTTTAGCCCGTTTTTCCTTTTACTCTGTATGGAAATATTATCTTACGTTTCTCTGGCAATGACGAATTGTAAACCAATGTGACAGAACTTTTTTTCTATTTCTTGTTTTCTTCTTTGTTATTTACATAGAATTACCAAAAGTACCGGGAAACACAAGCTTTTCTGAAAGTTCAAAATTGTGTTTACCTAATAATTAGGTGGAAAAGAAATGTCAGGCTGCGCTATCGTTATATACTGCAATTCTTTCACCATTTGCTTCCACAGAACACATGACAGAGCCAAGTCTCAATACCATATCGAAAGCGATTTAAGAATGAAGAAAAGGATGACAAAGAAGTACAAATCGTATTTAACAAGGACCAACTTTGAAAGATTGTAATGTAAATTCTATTTGAAACTAATCTAGTACCTTAAATCTAGTGAACGGAAAATGATCTCTAAAGCAATAATATCGATTAATAAATTATTTTGTTTAAAAATTGTGGTGGTTTTATCTGAAAAGACTTTTTTAATTTTAGCCCCCTTTATGTTTACAAATGCTTACTTTCAAAATCCCTCTCCGTCTGCGTGTTTCCCTAAAATAAGTGGTGGAGTTGCAGTTCGAATACAATTTTTGATATGTCCTTTAATAGGAATTTAGGAAACAATTAAAAGATCACCAGTTTTATTATGTCGCTTGTGATATATTTTTGAAGGTTATGGCTTTAGTAGCATACACAATTTGTCATTGCAACCTTAAGCAGAATTACGAAATACGAAGTTGCACAAACGTCTTATCGACGCCTCCGTTCTAGAGCATTCTAAGACTAAAAAGTGTGCTTTGAGTTACGAGCGACATTATTATTAGTATTCTAAGTAAATTTTTGCCTATAACTTAGGAACGGATCGGTCCATCTTAACCAAATTTTGATAGTATTTAATGCAAGCACATTAAAAACGTTCTAAGTAGCATGGCGACGTCGTTATGTTGTGTGCTAACATAAAAAATAAGGGACGGGAGACCTACATTTGAAGTAGACTCCGAACGACAGATTTTTCTGGAGAGAGGAATTTGGCGAAAAAACATTTATTTCGTATGGGGTTTAAACTGTCGCCTTAAGTCTTATAAGCCAATATACTGCCTATTAGTTCACGGCAACTTCAATTAGAACAACAATTATGGAAAGTTTGTTAAAGCCAATAAGTATTGTTGAATACGGTAGTCATTTGTACAAGGTTTGATTTGATAGATGTCAAGGTAAATTTTGCATAACAGCCACAGTAAACCTATTTGAAAGGACTGGACAGTACCAAAGAAAGAAAATCAAGTCGCTTACTAAAGCGATTCGTAACATATGAAATAATATCGGGTTATTTCACTATGACTTCAAACGAAAATAGTTCTATTTTAATCGCGTTAAGTCAAAGAACGGTTTAATTAAGTCGGTTTTGCCGAGCAGAAATGTTTTACAATGATTTTGATGGAAATGGAGGGGTTTCCAGCTACTCATTTCGAATGCTATCGCTTACAATTTTAATTATCTGAAGAAAGTGATCACT
Organism: Sarcophaga peregrina; assembly: GCA_014635995.1. Classification (NCBI taxonomy): domain Eukaryota; kingdom Metazoa; phylum Arthropoda; class Insecta; order Diptera; family Sarcophagidae; genus Sarcophaga; species Sarcophaga peregrina. The sequence continues at coordinate 53,792,314 of CM025792.1, read as the reverse complement.
TATAAATGCTAACTTTGGTTGAAAGAATTAGAATTTGATGTTATCCGCCTGAACTTTCAACAGTTTTGCTCGACGACATCCATAAATATTTTGCCTGGCTGCTTTCCTTTCGATCTCGGTACTAGTCGGAGGTGTGTGTATGGTTATTGGCAGTTGCTGCTTTAGTTGCACTGATGCATTAGTTATGAACTGTGAATCAAAAAATTAACAATAGAAATCCAATGTTCTAGGGATGATACTGAAGGCAAATCTTGACCGTAAATAACGAGTACATCCGTCGAAACTCGTGATTAAAATTTAAGGTTTATTTTTTAAAGGATTAAACTCCTGATTTTGAGTATTAAGACAGTTGAATTCGAAATATTGCTACTTGGGTGTGTACATGCATACATAATTCAGTCTTCAGTCAGGATTATTGACCTAGTTTCTCACACTACTTATGTTGTGTGTGTTAATTTTATACATAAGTGGCGGGACCTATAGTTTAAAGTCGACTCCGAACGACAGATTTTTGAGAAACTTTTCATGGAAATTTTATTTACTCTCAGACTTTTTGCCAGAAATCTGCTGAGAAGAAATCACCAGAAAAATTCTTTTTGTATTTTCTTCTGTTGTCCGTCTAATAAGCCAGTACACTACCTACTAGACCACGGCGACTTTACTTGGGTTTGTAGCATCATCATTTCATGTGGCGTCACAATGTGCCAGTATGTGTACTCAGTTGACTTGTGATTTCAAGATTGCAGACTACGCCATTATTTTCTATTCTTCCTATGTATCTTCGTACTGACTTCTAATGTGAACATTAACTGCTGCTGTAAAGAACAGTTTAGTTAGTGAAAAATGTCCTGTGAAGCTCGATTCCTCAAAAAATGTGGACAAAATAGCGCAGATCTGCCCTAAATAGTATACAAAAAATGGATTTTTTTTACTACACCTCCTGTAGATACATAGCTTATAATAAAAATTAATATTTTTTTTGTTTTGTTTGTCATACTTACACCAAATGCACTGAAACGTTTACGACGCGGATGTTGATCTTGTTTGTTGAGAAAGACTTCCGATTTGGGTCTGGGTGGTTTCTTGGGACGCATTATAACGCGTGTCTCCTCTCTGATATCATCATCTAATAATTTGCTATCGGACGAAACGGATAATTGTCTTTGGACACGATCATGATGTTCGCTACTATCTGTGCTACGCCAGTCTGGAAAAAGAAACAAAAAGAAAGGAAGTCATGAACATTTTTATTCGTAATAAAAATATAGAAAACTTTAGCTAATCAATAAATTTAGGAAATTTAGCTAGCAGGAACAATAATAAGTAAAAAAAATATTTTAAATAATTTGTCACCCCATTGGAGGAATGACAACAAACTCCAGTTCAACAAGAAGTTGTTGAAACTTTTACTTGACAAACGAAGAAAAAGTTTTTAAAACAAGAAACTGGGCAGCTATTACAACTATTATCGTAAATAGTTCAAGGATAATATAATTTAAGTGGAAACTTCTTGAAACAAAGGAATACACACACACACACATCATGATATACAAAAAAAAAAACAACTTTGGTGACACAAAACTATTCCAAAAGAAAACAAAAGAGCAGTTTTAAAAGCAAAAGAACTTGACAAACAAAAGAAAAACTACTTCCGCTTTTTGGCCTTTTATGTTTTCCTTTTTACTTGAGAAAAAAAAAGAAAATAACAAAACAGAGGAAGAAATAAAAGCTTTAATACAACAGAATATGCAATGCAATGCGAAGACAAAGAATAAATAAATCACTTAAAAAAACTGGGTGTAAATGTATGAACAAACAAACAGAAAAAAAAATATTTCCTTTTAATGTTCTCTTTTACAAAAAAAAAATGTAACAAAGAAAGGAAAAGACAAAATAAAAAAATTCTTTTTTTTTTCCTTTTTGAAAATCCTTTTCTAGTTTGAAAACATATACCCCCCCCCCCCCCCCCCACTCTTTTTATATAAATGCTTTGAATTTTCATAAAAAAATCAGCGATTTAATCTAGTTTTTTACACATCATGTTCCCAAAAAAAACAGCCTCGAGTTATAAAATTTTCACAAATTTTTAAAATCTTTTCCAAAAGCAACAAAAACAAAAATGTTTGCTTCATTGTTATCCAGCACTCGAACGTGCGATTTCCATTAACGAATTGTGTTATTCATACTGGCCAGTCAGCGAGAAAACAAAAATATAGACTGAAAAACCAGAACGAAACGCAATGCAACACTACAATGTGAAAAAGTAGCCTGGCAATACACCTGGCCTTAAGGCATTCTCCCATTTACCATTACCTCCTACTAGCCATCCAGCCTCAAAAATTTCCATCATCATTCTGTAGTTTTGCCTCACCATTTGAAATAAACTCCCCTTAAATATATTCGCCCGCTCACTCGCTCGCTATTTATGTTTGAGATTTGCCTTCAACATCATCCCTAGAGCATTGGATTTCTGTTGTTAATTTTGTGATTCACAGTTCATAACTAATGCATCAGCGCAACAACTGCCATTAACAATACACACCACCACCTCCCACGAGTATCCGAGAAAGGAAGGAAGGCAAGAAGCCAGGTAGGCAGGCAGGCAGGCAGGCAGGCAGCCAGGCAAAATATGCCATTGCCACTACCTTCTCAATAAAAAAAAAAACAACAACAACAACAACTTTTATTTTGTTGTAAATGCGTGTGAATATTAAAATGAAATTAATTTCACTTCATTTTCTGATGTTATTATTCGTGTTTAAATTGCTTCTGGGTGAAGCTCTAAAATAAAAATACGAATTTTATTTGAAAATTACAAAAAAAAAAAACCAAGGAAAAAAAATTTTTTTGTTTTTGGTTAAAATAATTAGGAAAAGAGTCGCTCCTTTATTCTCATAACACGTTTATAAATTTAAATTTTCCACACAAAATGCCGCATTTTAGGTTAGAAAGGAAGGAAAAGTTTAGCTTTGTTTGAATTATGATCCGAAAGAAGTAACCGCTGAGTTAGCTTCATTGCACAAAAACATCAGTTTTAAATTAGTTTAGAGATGCTCTTCCTATCTTTAACAGGTTGTTCGATAGCAGTAAGGATGACCCCTTACCAAGCTTCCAATCTGTATCCTTCTGTGAGCTGCATTCGCGCATAGACTTCCAAGAACATATTCTGCTAATTCATTATAATCACCACAGGAGAATCTATATCCTCGACTTAAGGTCGTGCCTAGTCAGCAAAAGTGTTCTGCTGAGCACGATCAGAAGGCCCATTATAATTCCTCAACTACGTTTAGATAATTACACAAACCTGCTTCTACTGTAATTGTATAACAAAACTTCAGATTGTCTCAAACCCTGTGGACTCTCTCTATCTGCTATTTTACTGAGTATACCCTTCCGTATGACCCTTCCAACTCAATAGAAAGGTTCTTATAGTACCAGTGATACGGCTCTTCTTCTACTTGCAAGCTCATCAGCCTGCTCAATTGTTCGAATTCAAACGCGAAGTGGGATTTAACAGAGGATGACAAAGCTCATCCTATTTATCTGATACTGCTTGATCAATTACTCCATCTTGTATTCAAACCAACTATATACGAGCTGAGTGCTCGGATGGCAGATTACAATGCCACAACTAGTCCTCTATACTACCTGCCCAAGACAAATTTCCGTTTTAGGAAATTGCTCGAGATTTCCTCTTGGTTTCTGAATATTTCACCCTATTTATATGCATTCCACTATCTGTCGTCCTTAGGCCATTTCTATTCCCTAGATAATCCCCTAACCTAAAAGAGTATGTAGTCGTCAAATTGCTCGACTTTTTACTCTTATTATTTAGTACCGTTGCGAAACATTTCCCAGAATCAAAAAGTTTAATTCTCATGATTAACCTCGCCTTAGCTTTGTCTTCCATCATCTTACGCATATTCAACATCTTCTCATTACGTCGATCCTTTCGAATTAAATTCAATTATTTTCTCACTTGATACCCTTAAACTGGTTGAATAAACGGTTGCTTTGCTATCTCTAGCTGGAAGCAATTTTCCAGAATAATGGTGCCGTGCCTTAGACCAGTCCGTTAACTATTATTGCCCAACATAGTGGGTCTAATTGGTCGTGTTGTTCGTGTGTTAACGATCATCATGGCAACGGAGTGAAAGCGCAGCTAATTACGTGGATAGCTAGACGTCCTTGAAGAGAAGGCACACATAAGATCCTTGCACAGGCATGGATAGTGTACTAAGCTGTGATTCGGTGCATTTGTGAAGTTGCGTGCAATGGGATACTTACAGTTCAGATACAGTTCAGATACTTTTTGGGGTTGATGAGACACTCAGAATAAGGAAGATTGAAGTAGTGCCAGTTTGTTATGGGCCAGGCTCGTTCGTTTAAGAACGGATTAGGATGGATTGACAGCATTTTATGTAACATAATCACTTCTTCTTTCTGTAGGCACTTTGGAGCTGTCGAGCTCTTTCTATCTATCTGGTCTGGTGGCCAAGAATTTGCAAGAATTTTTTGTTAGCCTTGGGAAGTTATGTTTTGTAAATTTCTGAGCCACCATAGAGAGTTTATTCTCGACCATTACTTGACCAATGAGATGTCTTTGTATTTCTTCACCTCCTTTAGTATATATTTTATTTTATTGCTTCCATTTGTCTTATATTAATCGTTATTTATTCGTTCATACCCATTAATTTCCTCGTTCGTTTACTAGAAATGCCGAAATAGTACACCCACTATGAACCACGCCGGTCTCTGGGTGGAGTATTAAATTACAAATACTTTTGAAATCGAAACTAATGAAGCCTAAATTTATTTCATATTTTCAGATGCTGAATTATAGAATTACTTTGGCACATTACATCCGAAGTACAACAATACTCCGTAATTGACTGTACAGAATATATTACAAAGGTAAGTGACTTGGTTTTGAGTATTCTTTATAAAACTTTATTGTTTTTTATTCAATCCTAGCCATAATTTATTTAGCAAACGCATCATTATCCTTAAACCCCACATGGTGCAAAATTCCTTCCTTAGTTGTATTTTTTTATAAATTCTTACGTCCTTTTAGTAAAAGTTTAAATTTAAAAAGTGCTATAAAACAGAATCGGTTTGTAATTTTACACACTTTATGCCTTTCTTTTTTTTTTTGGGTTATTCCGGTTAGAAAGCGTATTTGATTTCATTCATACGGCTGCCGCAGCTGGCCTCGGACCAATTTTTGTCCATTTTTTTCAGTGTATGGGGTTGTATTTCAACAATGGCATCACGAATCTTGGCCTATAAATGCTCAATCGTCTTTGGTTGGATGGCCTAATACTTTTCTCTAACGACGTCTTACAGATAATAGTCCAACGGTGTCAAATTGCAGCTTCTCGTTGGCCAATTGATATCACCTTTTAGGCTAATTAAGCGACTATCAAACGTTTAACGCAATAAATCGATTGGGGCATGAAAATAGTTACAAGTTGCACCATCCTATTGAACCAAACATAGTTCACATCAACACCATGAGGACAACAAAAAAAAAATCGGTTGTCATGGTCCAATAGGTGTCTTCATTGACCGAAGTGGTTGCGCCGTCCTCATTTTCAAATGTGTAAGGGCCAATGATACCTCCGCTCTACAAATCGCACCAAAAAGTCACTCTTAACGGGTGCATTGACTTCTGTAAGACCATGTGTGGGTTCTCTGAGCCCAAAATACAGCAATTTTGTTTAATAATGAGCTTTTGGCAAAATCATCGTGCAGTTTCTGGGTCTAATAAATCCTAACGTTACTTACTTACTTAATTGGCCATTAACAACCCGATTAAGGGATTTCGGCCTGCCGCAACAGATCCTTCCAGACGTCTCTGCTTCTTGCTCGCATACGCCAGTTGTTCACACCAATCGATGACAGGGATTCCTCAATTTGGCCCTTCCAACGGATACAAAGTCATCCTTTTCGCAGACCTCCGCAGATTTCCGCATCCAATACCAGTCTCGCCGGAGTATTCTCCCCCGTTCGAACGACATGGCCGAGCCAGCGCAGACCCTGGATATTAATACGCTGTACAACGTCCATGTCGTTGTACAGCTCATTATTGCTTCGGATGGCCAACACGCATTGAACTGAAGATCTTACGTAGGGATTTTCTCTCGAATACTCTCAAGGCTGTTGCATCAGTTCTTAATAGGGTCCATGGGTCTGAGCCACAAAGAAGCGCGGGTAGGATGGGCGCTTTGTCGTACGAGAGAGGTATTTGCTACTCTATTGTGTATTGAGACCATAGTAGCACCTGTTGGCAAGAGTAATTTTTGGTGGTAACGGCAGAGCCAAGATAAATATATTCCTTGACTATGTCAAAAGTACAGTTATCGGCCGTAATCTGAGAATCAATACGCCTAACGTTAATCAAATGTAAAACGAGTCATTACTTTTAGTTAGAATAGAATGACAAGTATTGCCAGATGCGAAATAACTAATGATTCAAATTTAAACCGATAAATGGCCCTCCAGAGAGTATTGAGTTCTATATGCCTGCTGAGATATCAAAAGAATACTTTCTGCTATTAAAATTTGTTTAAAAAAGTCTGTTAGGGAAACAATGTTTTGATATTTATTGGGGAAAAACGATAGGACCATTTCTAAGCCTTTATGGAATAGGTATAAAAATAAAAAGGACCGAGTTTACATTATAAGAGGAAAGCATTTGAAACTGATCTAAAAACTTTAGTTTTAAACCTTAAATGTGGTACTTTTAGTTCGAAATAAACACAAAGAAAATGATGAATTAAATAAAATTTTTTTTTTTGAAAACTTAAAACATAAGCCGACAACTTTTTCCACACAACAATTTTCCTTAATTGTAGGAAAAACTATAAAAACTAAAAATTAAAAGGAAACCAAAAAAACGAAAGAAAACCAGGAGTTTATTCTTAATTTGTCGTTCATTTAAACTTTTTCTGAATGAAATGAAAGGACGAGAGAGAGAGAGAGAGAGAGAGAAAAATTGAAATTCTTTACCACAATTTGATACAGTGACACACTTTTCAAAAAGAGTTCTGAGTCAGCCAGCAGCCAGCAACACATACCAGCATACATCTCTTGGTGCATTAATTACACAATAAGAAAGAAATTGCATTTCAATTTCTATGGGGTGTACTTATAATTACAACCTCTAGTGTATAATGGGACACTGCATCAATTATTTGTTGAAAAAATTTTTTTTTGTTTTTTTTATTTTATTTTCACGAGTTGCATAAAATAATAAACGAAATGAATGACCAACTCGATCTCATCAGCACCGGATGTTGAATACTATTGCTGCTGCCGTAACTGCTACTGCTATAACTCTACTCCTCCTGGTTGGTTCAGTTGCAGTTGGAAGAAATAAAAAAAAAAGAAGAGAATTTCAATTAATTTTTCTGTTTTATTTTCACAATGTTTAAAAAGTTTTTCCATTGTGTGTTTATTTTTATATTTTTTTTTTTTTGTTCATTTTCGTTTCGGTCCATATTTAATTTATGAATGACTTAAACACCACCCCACATGCCAACAGCAATAACAAAAGCAACAACAACAAGACCAGAAACCAAGAGTTGTATAGTGTAGTCCAAGTCCAATTAAAATGCATTTCATTTTATTTAATTACAGTGTAAAACTAAAGTGTTTACTGGGTCATCAATGCCACATAGAGAGAGAGATGGAGAGAGAGAGAGAGTGATTTTATGACCCGAATACTTTGTATAGAATATAAAATTTATTTGTTTTTTTTTTGGTTTTGTTGATTTTAATAGAATTTATTTAAAACTAAATTTAATTTGAATATTTTCTTTACGAAACACAAGAAAAAAAGAAAATTATTATAGTTGTAATGGAGAAAACTGGGAAAAGTAGGTTAAAAAGAAAAGATTTATGGGACAAGGGAAACTTTTAAAATAAGTCTCTTTTTTATTTATCTTTAGTAAAATTTTATAAGAAAATGTAAAAGCCCGTCTGGCCGTATAAGATTTAAGTTCTAGGTGCCTAATAAGGAAGCATACATATCAGTCGATAAGTATTAAAAAAAAGTCAGCCTTCGATCAGGCAGTAAATTAAGAAAGAAATTAGTCGAAAAGCAAAGCAATTGAGTGTTGAACCTAAAACCCTAATTTTGCCTGAAAAAAGGTTTCATCTCCATACTAAAGACTTTACTTTGAATTTTATTATGTTGATGTGCAGAGGTAGTAAACGAAATCTGTTGGACTACACTTAATCTTCTCAACCCAATTCCCTAAGAAATCATAGATCAACAGATGTACTCTTAAACAGATGATATCTATTCTGAAGTCCTCTGCAACTCGTTTTCCGATCTCTCCACATCATAGCAACTTTTGTATTAATTGTGGTGGAGCAACCCAAGGCTGTGTCAGCGAAACAGCAAGTAATGCAGTGTCCCATTAGAATTCCTGTTCGAATGAGAACCGTTCTCTTGTCGTACTCAAGTAGTTAGGTTGCCAAGAGGTAACAAGTCAAACATCTTTACGTTAGGAGTTCCAACGGCAGTAATCAGGCAGTAATGTACCTGATGATGAGTTATCTTCGTCAATTTTGATAGCACGGAAATAATAGAGCAAAATAAACCACTTCGTATAGTGATCTCGAAATATTCTCAGGCGATTCATGGTTAAAGATGTTACTTCGAAACACTCTAAAATATATGATTGATAGAACATTAAGCAATACACCTAAATTTGTAAAGATGGATACATTTGAAGTGAATTCAACGTAAACTTTCAATTAATTCGATATCTGATGTTACATGGTGTTTTTGACTCCATAACTTTGTGAATTCAATTCAATTCATTATGGAACATAATGGACAATCTCAATTCCCAAATTCATAATGCTGACGAATACGAAATTTTCAATAGGAAAATGACATTTTAAACTTGCTGTTTAAAACTTATTACACAAGCCTCCTATGCTTAACAAAATGAACAGAATTTTCTTTTTTCAAAAACCAAATTTAGTTTAGGGTCATAAACAAAGAGAAAATAGAAAAAAAACGAATAAAATTGACCCGTAAAAGTAGGGGATACAACAAAATGTATATGAACTTTACCCTCTCTCCCTCTGTCGGCCGGCATCCTTTACAAAACAACGAGCTTTAGTAACCCACATTATTCTTTCAAAAAATATGAATTTTTCACATACACACATACACCAGCAGCAGTTGGGTCCTTATTTAACACAACATTTTCTGAATACAACTGCTACACACAACACTATGCCTGGCTTACTATGTTTACATGCTCGTTCGTAACAGTTTTGTTTAAGGATATGCACGATAGAGAGAGAAAGGGAGCGAGAATACTTTGTTCTTTGCCTTTCATTTTTGGCAATTGTGGTTTATGAATAACAGAATCTAGTAGTAAAACATGTGGTAAACATGTGCGGAAAAAATTTTAAAGAAAGAAAGAAAACGAATTTTTGTTCATCACCCACATTTCTTTGGTGTACAATGCGAGTGTTAACCATTATCACGATGTACTGCAGCTGTGGTATCCCCATCTACCTTTCTTTAGCATCCTTGTTTTAATAGTTTAGCAGCTGGGTGTGTGTGTATAGCATGTATGTGGATATTTATAGGTCACCCCGTAACCTGAAGACATTTACCTTTGCTATCGAAACCGAATAGGGAAAACAGTCATGCATAAAGAAAGTAATGCAGCAACAGAGTTACTAAAAATAATTGGAACAAGTTTGTATTTTTCTTGGTTTTAGCAGATTAAAACGTACTCGATGAAAAATATTCAATACTCTTTTAAGATTATTGTGTTTAGCTAGAATATCCAACAACTACGCTAAGTATGTTCCTGTCAGAGTTGATTTCCAAGCTTCCATCTTTTTGCTTTGATCGGATTTGTTCGTCTATCCTGCCTGTATTCGAAGACATGCCACATGGAATCTACTTCAACTGCAGAACATTTTTGGAAATGCTCTTAAGTCCTGGCAGTCAACAGAGAGCTATGCTGCAGCCGTAGATCGTTTTAAAAGTCCTTATGCTAGAATCCAGTGTCTAGACAGCCGGCTATCTGTGAGGAACTATTTTCCAGAGATATCATCATTAATAATCAAAATCCAATCGAAAGACGCTGCAAAATAGTTTCAAACCAAGCATGAAAATCCGAACGTGGAGCGTCAAAACGTTCTGCTCTATCTGAACTTCCCAGAAGAGTCGTTCACAATTATGGTGTGATCGATATTCGATTCGTATCACAAGCAGGACTTTGCATTAGTTAAGGTTAGTTGTCTTGGCAAAAGATTTCCAATGAGTCATCCTAGGTAGTCAATCCCTTTCTTCTCTACAACAGTTTATTACAAACATAACGAATAATAGAGATCTTTTTCAATATATTCAGCATCTAGGACAGATTCCTATTAAAAATTAAGCCGCAGAAAGTGAGAATCATCACTGATCTAAAGAACTCCAATGGATTGGTTTATACCTTCTAGCGAACAGTATCACAAGAGATATAAGGAAATTCGAGGTGTTCACGTGTGAATCACAGTCCTTAGATGAGCCGTTGAGTCTCGAGGCAATCATGGTTGAGCTTAGAATACCTCATGTTGCTTTATATCGTACTCGCAAATATTTACTTATCGGTAGCTAAAAACGGAACTCAAATCTTGGCCATTAGATCATATTTTACCTCAATACATATATCAAGTCTTTCAGCGTCTTTCGCTTTTTTAACAATAGATTCCCTGCTTTCTGGAATATTAGAGCTTGGTATACACTTGAAGTCACCATAGTTTAGTAGGTGGTGGGTGTGTCGGTTTATTACACTTGAGGCCATGCGCTTAAACCTCCGATCAGATATCAAAACGAAAATATGAAAATAGTTCTTCGGCGACTCACTCTCGGTAGATTTCATGCAAAAACTCTGAGAGTGAATAAAAAAAATTGCCATGAAAAATTTCTTAAAAAATCTGTGATTCGGAGTCTATTTCAAACTATAGATTCCATCACTCATGCATAAAATAAAAATACAACGTAAGTGATGTTAGAAACTGGGTTGTAATCTTGATCATAATTGTCCTTAATATGGTTTTTGGTGACGTTAGCCTGGCTGATTATGGATTTGTAGGCACAATGAGCTGTTGAGTATCATAGAGATATGGATTATGCACGCATATTGAAAAAATATGTTCCTCTGACTCCGACTTAAATAGTAGATACACTGTGCTTATCTTACAGTGAGAGTTAAGCCTAGAGTTTGAGCCTTTTAAGGGGTTCGACATGAAAAAAATTTTGGAACCCAATGGGAAATGAGTACATTAGCGATGCATGTAATTTGAAAATGTGTTGAAGCAGTTGAACATTCAACGTATTACACTACAAGACCTTTGAATATTAAAAATTCTTGTTGAATTAAGTGTCTTTATTGTGTAACATTCGTTCACATTGAACTATAAATTCCAAATCCAAAATTTAATTTCAATCTCTTAAAGCTGCTTTAAAAACAAATAATTTTATAATACGAGTTACAAACATGACATACAAATATTGCCGTGTCTTGTAATTGTAGCGTTTGTATAGCCGAGAATTAGAACTCGTTATCTCGAATAAAGGTTGGATTAAAATTTTTTTCATTCAATTCATAAATGAATTCACAAGAATGAAAAGCAGGCAGGCAGGCAGAGTAGTAGTTTTAATTCGTTTTTTTTTTTTTTGCATTTAAGATACTCTTCATTTGTTTTGTGCTTCAGCTTTTATTTTCTAGGATTTCGTCCGTTTTGTTAAGCTGATACTACACTCTTGCAGTAGTTGTTGTTGTTGCCTCGTATTATACAAATTCCATGCTCTTCAACTCAAGGTTGCTGTTGACGAAATACGTCTATTATGCCTCCACACATATACTCACAGCCTTACACAGTGCATAGCAGAACAGGGCAGAAAGTATTTTTTTTTTTATAAACTTTGCAAAAGGAAATGAAACAAAATGTTGTTAAAAATAAAATTCAAATGAATTCATTTATGAATACGATAAAGGATTCGTTCCCTTTCATCGTCGTCTCTCTTCATTCCCCTTTTATTATCCGCACAGCTTTTTCCATTTTCTTTAAATAAATTTCCATGTAATTCGTTGTAAAATTCCATTTCATTTTCATTCGTTGTATTCCATGTAAACGCAGTTGCAGAAATTTATATGGGGCGCCAGAGTGTTGTTTAGTGGGCCGCAAAAGTGTGTCCACCACACAAGCACAATTCTGCGGAACTTGTGAGAGTTTGCGTTGATAATTAGAATTGCAAATATTTCTTGAAATGTTAAACGTTTGTGTTGTTTTAATTTAAAACAAGCGACAGATTAAGAACACAAAGAAAACAAGGAAAATTATAAGAAAATGGAATAGAATTAAATTAAGAACACAAACATTTTCAAGCTTTCTACGGCACATTGGATAAAGCATTATGGTCGCATAGTTACTCCTCCTGTTATGTAGGCGGCTGCAGTAGTTTAAAAATATTTTAATTTCGTGAAACTCAACTAGTATTCAAAGTGAGCTGAAGTCGTCTCCTGTGTTCATTTGTGTTAAAAAAAATATACGTGGAACCAAATGTCATCTGAGCTGTCCAGAAGACCACCACTGAACAGTATTAAATGATCGTGATCAAATAGAAATTATAAGCATTGCAAAGCAAATTTTATAACGCCTGTTGACTGAAAATTCAGGAGACGAAAATGCTCAGAATGTGCTCACAATATAACAAAAATGATGTCACTCTTTGACATCTTTTGCACCAATTCGTAATATGGAAGCAACACATGTGGTTCACAGTTTTACATTTGAAACAAACAAACTAAAATCAAATTAATGGATTGGTAGAACCCTATGAAAGGCTATAAAATGCAGTTAAATTTTTGGCGGCCTAGTCATCATAGATTTTCGGAGCGTTTCATTTTCTCGTAAAGACATTATTAGCATCATATTGTGTTCCATACAGACAGTAGAACTTGCAATGGCTTCATAATTACATGCTTGAGTTTAGTTTCAAAATTTTTAACTTTTTACCTGTTGACCTATTAGTAGTTCGCACTCTAGCTAGTCCTTGTATCGCTGTTTAAAAGGCACGGACACTTGGTATAAAAATCAGCTGTTTTTGGCTATACCCCAAAGAACATTTGCATGCAGCGTGGAATAATGCCGCTTGACCACAAATATGAACAATCTAGGTTGATGGAATCCCGATTTCCAAATTAATAAATGAAATTGCTTCAATTAAACTATAAATAGAGTCGAACTTTTATAATTTGAACTTCTATGTCCTGAATTTTCTATAAGTTGAAGCACAGCAATAGGATCTTGGAGAGAAATTCTATCAGGATTTTGCTTCTTTAACATTGAACTTTCTATAAGTTGAAGTTGTTTTCTGGATAATGGTGATTCTATTTATAGGAGGTCGACTGAAGTCTTTCTTAAGCTTCCGGGGACAGCGGTTACATCCCCCAAAACATTATATAAGAGCTTGGTAGTGCCAGCTTTTGAGAAAGATTTTGAATTCAATAACCAATGTTCTCCACCATTACACGGAATTGAAATAGCAGTGCATGTGTTGGCTTATGATTCAGACAGTCTTCTGGCAAAAATTCTGAGAATAGATAAACTGTAGGTACACAATATGAAAGGTGTGGGAAGCTATGTAGGCCGTAATCTAGGTAACCTAGGGTGTAAATGACGAATTTAGTTGGTGATACCCAATAAAACAAACCATTTTCATTGATGGCTTTATTTCTAGGCAACGATAAGGGTCATATAGTTTCTAGTTTGTAGTGTGTTGAAGTCGCCGTGGTCTATTATGTAGTGTGCTGGCATACTAGACGTAAAGCCTGGGTTCGAATCCCAGGACAGACATGAAAATAAAAAATATAAAAAATATTTTTTCGGCAGCAAATTTCTGGCAAAAACTCTGAAAGTAAATAAAAATTGCCATGAAAAGTTTCTGAAAAAAATCTGTTGTTCGGAGTCGACTTTAAACTGTAGATCCCGCTAATAATGTATAAAATTAACACACACAACATAAGTAGTGTGAGAAACTAGGTCAATAATCCTGACTGAAGGGTTGTAATGACCAATTATGTATGTATGTTGTAGTGTGTTGCGTTCAAACTTGAGCTCGAAATAAAATTAAAAATACTTCTAGCGCCGATGTTGTTTCTTTAGTAGTTAGCACAAGTTCTGATGATGAAAAAAATGTACCAGAAAATATTTTCAAATCCATTGTGGGCAATCAACGGTACAAAAGAATGCTGTGGATTATCCTGACTAATTGCCAATAAACTAAGAAAAATATCAACCCAGAACTAGCTACCGTTGACCTCTTATTGGCTTAACTTGTAATGAAACCCAATTGCAGCCGTATGATCTTTAAAGGAATAAGCAAAGCGATGTCAAGGCTTTGTATCCAACTTTTAATTTCCTTAACCCGTTGAAACCAAACAGGACTAAACATTCTGTTATTATGAATAAAACATTCTCAGTCTTAAACTATGGATTAGGTCGTTTATATCGAATAACGTACATATTTTAAAAAGTCTAAAGAACTCCTCCTCCATATAATTTTTTAGTTTTTATTTTTAATCTTTTATTTTAACCTTCTTTAAGTCGTTGTTAGTTTTTTATATTGTTTAAGGGCAACATTTTCTTTTCAGCGAACGGAAGGATGCTTGTACTTCCTTTTTTCTTCCTTTTTTTTGAAAAAGGTAATCATCCTTCTTCAATGTTTAACTTGCTTAACATTTCATTTCAGACTTCTTTTCTCTTGTCTTGACAATGTAGCCTGAAGGCTATTCTTTACAACAGGATTAAATTTTTATTTCTTTTATTTCGACCACTTTGCAATTCTTTTCAAAGATTAGAAGATGATGTGTTTCTTGTTCAGTTTTTTTTTTTGGAAATCTTGTCATATTCAATAATTTATTTAAATTTAAAATTTTTGTTTTTATTTTTCAAAATGTATTTGAAATTTAATTTAAAGAAATAATATTTTGAGTTTTATTTGATTTTAAATGAAATTACAAAGGTTTTGTATTTTAATTTTCCTTTTTTAAGTATGATTTTGAAGGCTTAGAACTAATATTAAAAAAAATACGCATACAGAACTTGGCCAACATTATAGGGACAGGACCTTTTTTTAACTTTAGCAAACTGTTTTCAGATTAATTCAAACTCTTTTTAAGTAGTTAAAATAAATTAAATGAAAAAATAAGTCATCTCTTACGATTTTAAAATTTGGAATTTAAAATGCCTTCTAAAATTTCTTGAAAAGAAGGATAATTACGTTTATGTTAGCGCCTACTTTTAGAGAAACAATTTGGTACTAAAAGGTGAATTTGCAGTTAAATTTCTTCTTTTATCATATGGCCAATGGTGCTCAAAAAGGGTGACTAATAATGGGTAATTGCTTACGACATTGAAACCGTCGTGAAAATTTAACATAACGAAAAGACAAAATGGGTTGGGTATGATGCAGGGAAATTGAAAAACCAAAAACCCAAAACCTTTCCAGATACCGAGTAAGTAATAATGAGGAAAGAAATGAATGATAATATCATTTTCCACTATACCTTTGCAGTAAGTTGACAAGCCAAGACATGAACCACTTACATGAGAATCAATAAGATTGTTAAAAGGATTCCCCTTAAAGTACATGCATTGCCATATCTGCTAAACCCTGGTTAAAGCAAAAAATCCATTATAATCACAGCATTAAGATATATTGCGCTATCTATCTACTTATCTAGCTTGACTCTGTAAATTAGCATTACAATCTAGCTACAAAAAGTATTTTTTTGGGATTTCTTCTCTTTCTGTTTGTGTTTCTCAAAAATCTGTCGTTCGGAGTCGACTTTAAACTGTAGGTCTCGCCACTTCTGCATAAAACTATCACACACAACATAAGTGGTGTGAGAAACTGCAGGCTTCTTGGGGACGATTGCTGTAGACTGTCTAATGGTGAAGGTATAGCACTGGCCATTTTAGTCACCAGCAGCAACTCGTTTACTTATCGTTCGCATCTTCCCTCTCCCTTTCCACCTTTCCTAAAAAACCTGCATAATGCACTGCATGAATAGGGGTCATCCCGTGAGTGCTGGTTTTATAAAAAAAAAAATAAAATGCAATCTAGCTTCCCACACTATCTATGTCATGTGTATACGTATTTTGTCCATGAGGGGCGGGTCGACCTACAGTTTAACAAATTTGAGAAACTTTTCGTTGTAATTTTTTTTTACTCTGAGATATTTTGCCAGAAGACTGATTAAAGGAAGTGGCCGAAAGAAATATTCTTTTCAGAGGCTCTCTTCTAGCAAGCACGAGAACTACCTACTGTAACACGGCCACTACAGTTAATCTATTACTAATTGCAGTCAAGAGACGTAATGCAATATTGGTTTGTACGGGCATAATATATGTTCTACGATCCAATTCAGAGATTGACTGTAATTTGAGTGAATTTGAGTAATTCATGTTAGAAATTTTTCCGAGAGTCAATGACAATTCATCGGAAAGAGTTAACAGGATTGGTGGCTAAATAGCAACCATAAAAAGGTTAGTGAATTTTTCCAGAATTTAGCCTGAATGCTCCATGACGAGATAACTCGTCATAAATCGAGAGAAATTACAACTACCAATATCAACAGACCCTAAATTTCAGTCAAAAGTTGTCCGCACCACAGTGTACTGAGCTACAACCTCATGACATTAAACTTATCCTTGAATTGCATTATTTCGGTTTTATAATTTCAAAATATCAAGAGCAAAATCCATTCTTAGGTCTTTTATTTCTGTTTGATAATCTCTAAATATTGTGGTCACTTTATATTCTTTCATCCCGTCTAAATTGGCCACTTCTTGTTGGCTTACCAAACACACAATATTCTTTATTTACCCTGTTGTTGTAAAAGCAACTGCTGCTTAAGTCAGTTTATCTTAAGAAAAATAAAAAAAAGAACACAAGAACCAACAAGAAAGTGCGTAAATTGTTCAATTTTATTTCATACTTTTAAGCCAAAACTGTTTACGGGGTTTAAACAACAAACAGCAACAGAGATAAACAAAGAGGAGAATAGCAAAGGAAAGGAACAAAAAAAAATGTTTCATTTTATTTTCTCTCTCTCTCTCTCTCTCTCTTTACATAATATTTTATGAGCATTTCCTGGCACTATTGTTTACATTTATTATTGCTTTTTATTTTCTTTAATATTCTCCCGCTCTCTCCCACTCTTCTCTAACTACTACATAAACTACATAAAGTACGACAACAGAAGTATATGAGTTTGTGGGTGTAGGTGGGTATGTGTTGTTATATAAAACGGATACTCAAATGAAATTTTTATATTAAAGCCAGCCTGTGTGTGTGTGTCTATACGTCTTTAAATGTAAGTATGTGAATATGTAAGTATTTGTTTACATTTGCATATTTGTTTTATGGATAATACAACAACTAAAATATAACAACTACAATAGCAACCTATATTTATCCATTTTTGCATGGCTGCCACAATAATAATACAAATAATATTTAATACACATACACAAACCACACATACATACACACCAATATACATTCCATAAGCACTCATACGCAAATATATTTGATTATCCAAATACCCAGTTGGTCGTAGGTATGGTGTTGTTTCGATTTTATAGTAGTTTCCAATGCCTTCGCCGCTATCTTGTCGATTTTAGTTAATATCTTGCTGCTGCTTTGCAATATCGTGTTATGGTCCCGACCCCCGATTTCATAGTATTCATTTAATTTGGTGTTTGATCAGTAGGAGTTCAATTTAACAAAAGGATAAGAAAATATAAGGCCTCATTCCATGATTCTCATTTAACATTGTAGAATTTTCGCTTGACTTTAAATTGAAAAGAAATTCCTAAGTTTGACAAAATCCCGCTACATTTTGAGAACACCAGGACGCTGTTGATTCTTAAATACGACGCCAAAAGTTGATGTGAGATGACATTTTCCATGCTACACTTCTGGAACCTCAATTAAACTTATTCGCTCATTTTTATTTTGACTGCACTTACGCGCAACGCTATGTTCTGGTCTAGTTTGTCCTCACAGTTGTGTACCGCATAATCAATTATCACCAGAAACGATGCATAGGACTTGGTTTCTTGAATCGTAAAATATTCAATAGTGAAACAGGATAAAACAACGATTCTCTAATGATATGCGCTCTTAAATTGGCTGCAAATGGTGGTACTTGTATACATACATAATTGGTCATTACAACCTTTCAGTCCGGATTATTGACTTAGTTTCTCACTTGTATGCGACATTAAAATAGCTACCCTTATAAGAAGATAATAGCTAGGAGAGGCCAAGTTCCTGAAGTAACAGCGTAACCGCTAAACTAAGGAGGGTTATGACAATAACAATATATTCTATACATAGTGTAAGACGTACCAAAGAGTTACAACATGGATTGGCTTGGAGAAGAAAATTCTAGAATATCTTATGATTTCCAGTTTTCATCAGGCCATCAGTTATTCAGTATCCAAGTGTTCAGTCTGTGCCGTGTCTATAAAAGTGGAATTAAAAGAACAGTCTCTCTATAACTTTTTGGGGGATATTCCTCTTCTTCGTTCGAATTAAATTCTCTTGAGGATAGCGACCAAGCAGTCCTCCTTCCTGCTTATTATTGACGGTAAGGATGGGCAAACTTATGCATAACATATGTCAGGATTTGGATTGTAGTTATCTGTCCAAAGGACTATACGCATCCAACAAAGGCTAGTCAGTTGAGATCGTCTCACATAGCAAAGAGAGTACACAATGAAAAAGAAACAAATTGCTGCTGTTACAAAGGAAATATGCCCTGACTATTTTCCTGAATATTATGATTAATTTCGATAGTTTAGAACTGTTGTGAGCATAATGGGTCTCACAAAACGGGCTCTACTCGACGTTATCTTACTTAATTAATTAGTCACTAGAATTTTAAAGTTCTGATTATAATCTAGCTTCTCATACCACCCAGTGTTGTGTGTGTTAATACTATCCATGATTTTGGCAGGACTTACACTTTAACTTTCTATGAAACTTTTCTTTTCAATTTTATTTTACTCTCGGAATTTTTTCTAGAGTCCAAAAAATAGTACAAGAAATACAAGCAGAGTAAACCCACCCTCCCTCCAATGAAATCTCTTGATGAAGAAACTGTTAGCGACTGTAGATCCTTGGATCTTTTTAAAGGCCTACATGCATTGGGGAAAGTTAATAAATGGACGTCTAAGCACCGTCTACGGTATATAGTTTGGAAAAACGTTTTTATACGAAAGTAAAAACGAAAGTCCCGTAACCTAGAAGGTCGAGCGTTGGCTTATTGCATGTGAAGCCACGGTTTATACCCAGATTTGGCAAAAACCTTAAGTGTTAATAAAATTTACAAAAATCGGACATTCGGAATCGACTTTAAACTGTAGGTTCCGTCACTCAGGTATAAAATTAAAACACACAATATAAGTCGTAATCTTGAAAGAAGGGTTGTAATGATCAAGGGTTGCAGTGAGCACTTTTCCATAGGTTGAGGCTTTATGAAGCGAATTCTGGATTTAGAGAGGAAATGTAATGAGTTTAACAAGCTGACTTAGCCTTAACCTGTAATCCGTTTTATATTGTACTCTGCAAGTGATATAAATAAAATGAAATCAAATCATAAAACATAAAAAATAATAGCAATGCTATTATCCTTGGATCGACTATAGTGCAACCATTACTTGTTTTGTTGAAAAAGACTTGAGTAATGAATCTGAAGCAAATCCATAAAATAAAAATAAAATGATGGATAAGACGCTTGTGTGTTTGCCCAATGCTAAATATATAAATGAAAGGGATAGGGATTGCTGGATAAATAGTTAAATCCATAACCACCACCCGTTGGTTATGAGACATATGTATCTATTTATAAAGAATTTATTTGACTACGTGAACGCCATGGCCAATTGGGTAATTTCAGTTTTGTAAGAGTATTTATGATGTTGTTTACATTCTGTACGAATTGTATTAAAAGCATGTTTGGGATATTGCCAGTTGGTTAATATTTGTTTAAAATTTTCACAAATTTACATGTGTGAGCGTGTATGTGAGTGTGTGTGTGAGTGTGTGTGTGAGTGTGTGTGTGAGTGTGCTTTTAGTCCTTTTAAATTCATGTAGCCAAAAAAAAAGAAAGAAAAAGAAAGCCAAACAAATCATGACAAAATATTGTATAAAAACATTGTCAACAATTTTACTAAAAATATTTTTTGTTTTTGTTTTCTTTTTCCTCTTTGTTTTTGTTATTATTTACATTATTATTGTTGTTGTTGTTGCTGTTAAATTTTTTTTTTTTTTTTTTGTTAAGTCCACAACAACTGTTACAAATGCTGGAGATTTGCAATTAAGATTCCAGAAAAATGCAGATGAATTTGTGAAATTATACACAGAACAGGCTTTTTACGCGGATTTTAATTTCTCTTTTTTTGCCACCATATTTAAATGGTAACAATGTGTTGTTATTTGTATGATAAAATTGTAAAACGTTTAAAGCTCCTTTAAAATATCACGGAAGTATTTCTTTTTTGTTGTTTAATTTTAATTCTGAATGACATGGAAGTGATTTCATATGCAAAACGACAGCGAAACATAGGTTGCAATATTTTCTTTCTCGAAATTTGTTGCAATAGTCAAGGACTTGAAAAATTATTTTTCAATTCCTATAAATCTTGGTCTTTCAAATTGGCTTTTAATCGTCCTTTTTCCACTGTTTCCCTTTACCCAGCTTCCCATATACACACCACCTTTAGGATGGTAACGTCATATACCCGAACATTTAATGAAAAAAGGGAATGCAAGTTTGAATGAATGATGATTGACTGAGTGAATCACTCGCTATGAATACATTTTTGATGTGATTTATTATACAAAAGAGTACGTTGAAAAACGAAGAAGAGGAAGAAGACGACATTAAATTAATTTTATTACTCCAAGCCAAACACAGCTATAGAGTAAAAGAGAGAGAGAGAGATGAGTGAAGTTGGAGTTGCAATTTCTGCAACAATGCAGCAACAGAACCATGACGTATAACAAGTTTGCAAATCAAGAAAACGGAAATTTATTAAACGGAGTAAACCAAGTTCTTTCTTCCGTTTTTTTTTTTTGCATTTTCTCTAACATTTTTTCATTACTTTACCGTGACTTTTAATATGCAATTGCAAAATAATTGTATATCTACGTAGCAAGACAGATAGTCTGGCAAACGTTAAGGCAGTCAGTCAGTTAGTCACTCACTCACAGTCATTCAATTAGTTATGAATGTGATATTTGTTCAGGTAAAGAGACAACAAATTCTTTTCAATTGAAATGAATATTAAACGGAAACAACAGAGGACAGAAACAAAAAAAAAAAAACATTAATCGACTTTTAAGTCACAAAAATTCATAAGATTTCTGTCATTTTTATTTTTAGAATTGATAATGGAAAACAGAAAATTTCAAATTTTCTTTGAACGTTTTCAAAGTAAAAATCATTTTCCTCTGTCAATAATATGTCAGAGGCCGGATATTTAATTTTTTTTTTCCTTCAAATTCATAAATAAATTGAGAAGAGATTATAAACAGAAAGGCACTCAGAAATGAAATAAATTTATTAGATTTTTTATGAGCAGAAGAAAAAGGTAAGAAAAAATAACATCCGAATGCAGGCAATTCACGGTCTAAAATTATAATTGGAGGGATCTGTTGACAAAGTTATGAATACAAAAGGAAATAATATCAATTTAAGCAAAAAATTATTCTAATTTGTTGTACACTGGCCCAATGACATCAAATTTATTTTAAAAATTATTTTAATTTCATGAAAAAGACAAGTACAGGTAATTATTGCAAAGCAGAGACCAGCAATGAATCGTTTTTCCGCTACTCATAAGCAATCATGCAATTTTGAGTATGAGTGAATCAACAGAATTGAATATTATTAATTTATAAGTATAAGTAGCAATGAGTATGAGTACAACGTTGACATCAAACTCATAACATTCGAAAAATGTTTGATCATACGCCTACCCATTCTAAGTGATTCGAGTGGCTCGAATCATTCATAAAAATTTACAGCCTTTTTCGTTGTTGTATATACAAAAAAAAAAGAAGAAACGAAAGACAAAGACAACAAGTAAATCATACACACAATCTTCTTGTGAGTATAGTAGTGTTCATACACGAATCATACATATTTTGTGCTTCGTAAAAATTTTAAGTAGAGGCGAGTCGAAACCAATAACATCATGCGTATTGTTAAGTATGAATACAACGAATACTTCCAACTTTAGGTATGTGAGTATCATATTAAAATAAGTATGAATGCGTATAAGTATCAGAAATTATAAGTATGATTTGAATCTACTCATCGTTTTGAACACTTGTTGCTGATATCCGGTATGTAGGTAATTAAGATTGAAAGATGTCATCACGATACACACGTAATACTAAGGTCACTATAGCAGTTGTCGTTTCTTTAGAGATAGTTTTCGCACATTTAGAACACATTTCTCAGCTAGAACTCGACGATCTTTTTGTTGGTTTTCAATTCTTCCAAAAATAGGAGATTATGGCCGTAGGCCAGTTATATATTTCAAATTAGTCCCACAAAAAAGCAACATCTTGATAAGGAATTAGATGGAGTTGAGTCAGTGACTAGCATGCCCGTTCACTAACATGGCTTTATATGTCAACCAGTTTATAAAAATTTGGAACGCTTCACGATTTTCCGTTCCTTCCTTGATGGGAAGTTAATGTCGCTAAAATATGTAATGTAAAGTCGTCATTGTCTAGCAAGTAGTGTGCTGAGTTGTTACACGCGAACACATGATTCAAACATAGAAATGAAACATGAAAATATTTTTTTTTATCACTTACTCTCGGCAGTCTTCTGGACTAGATCCGCCATTAAATTGTAAGTTCTGTTACTCATGGGTAATATTAACGCACACAACATGAGTGCTGTGAGAAACTAGGTTGTAATCCTTGCTAATGTAATTCCACCACTCACTTCTAAGCTTCACATTCCTCCGTCTATGATATTTTTGGTACTGTACGAATGACATTTAATATTATCGTAAGAAAATTTAAAAAAAAAACTTTTTAGGGCAATTTTAGTTTTTACCAGAAGACTGATGCGAGCAGGAAATCACCGAAGAAATATTTTTTTGATGTGTTGTTTGGACTAAGGTTTGAACCATGCACTCTCGTCAAATAAGCCAAAAGACTATATCCTATTGAGTGTGTTTATTTAATTCCAGAAGTGAAGGATTCTATAGTTTAACGTCGACTTAGAAATACAAATTTGAATAGGCTTTTCCGTTGCAATTACTTTGCTCTTAAACCTTTGGCCAGAAGGCAATTGAAAGAACCGAAAAAAAATATTTGTATTATGAAGCCACTAACTCCAACCAAAAGAGATTACATCTTATTGGATTTACACATTGTTGTTGTATATTCGTTTCTAAGTTCACATGGAGGTAGGACTTGCCATTCACAGCTTCTTAGATTCCATTCCTTAGTATCTTAATTTTATTATTTTGAAGCAATGAATTTTTGTTTTTCATTTTCATTTGAACTGAAATATTATATCGTAAATGGTATTCTAAACTTTTTCTATTTTATAATTTATTCACATCATTAGTTTAATTAAAAAATTCTTTAAAAGCTTTTAGCAGCTACCCGCGCTCCACTTCGTTTGAAGAGGAGATTTGAAGGACCTTTTAAACTGGAAGGGCTTTGCTACACAGCATCATTACAATAATCAGCAGCAGAAACAACAGAATTGAATATCCTTATAAATATTTAAATTTTAAAAACAAATAAAACAATACTAATACCACTACTGCTACTACTACTACTATTACTACCACACTACGAATGAATTCTAATGTAAAAACACATACACACACAAACACAAAATATTAGAACAAAAAAATAAAGGAGAGGAAAAATACCTTTTGATTTTTCATTATTCGCAGGTTCAGGATCTAAAAAGATGGGAAAGAAAAAAAAGAAACAGAGAAAGAAAGAAAAAAAGGTACCAAATAAATAACGGAATTAAACGAAATCAAAAATTAAAAAAATAAATTAAATAAAAACAGAAGGAACTCAACACAGGCAGTTTAAATAAAGAAATTCCATAAAAGTTTAGGTGAGTGTAAGCGAATGAGTGTGAGTGAGAGAATAGAGAGTTTTACAAATGATTATTTATTTATTTATGTTGTGTTGTTGTTGTGGTTGTTGCTGCTGTTAGTCGTTTAGTTATAAATTAAAAGCATCACAGGATTAAACATTAATTAGAGGTTAATTAGGAAAGGAAAGCAGAAAAAGACCAGCTTTTACTTCATTAAAGTCAAAACAAAAAAATAAAAAAATTTAAAAAAAAATAATAGAACAGAAGAGAAGGGAAGGAAACGTAAGTTAAAACGATGCAAAGGGTGCCGATTTCTTTTTTTTTATTCAAATATGAAAAGTAAATAACAGAGAATGAGAATGTACTTGTGAAATCAAACGATTCTTCTGTTCTTCTTTTATTTCCTAAACTGCAATACAACATGAATACCCACACTCTCTCGTTCATGTTTTGTATTGTGGAAGCGTGAGTTGTGCTCTTAAAAAAGCAAAGAAATGCTCTCAAAGGCTTTTAATTGAAATGGA
This sequence comes from Sarcophaga peregrina, assembly GCA_014635995.1. Taxonomy (NCBI): domain Eukaryota; kingdom Metazoa; phylum Arthropoda; class Insecta; order Diptera; family Sarcophagidae; genus Sarcophaga; species Sarcophaga peregrina. The sequence goes on along the minus strand of CM025792.1, from coordinate 53,767,596 downwards.
ATGGTGGTGGTGATTGCGATGTGATGATAATAAAATGTTGTTGTCGGGTTAGTAAATTAGATGGAAATGTATTGAATTAATTTCTATTAAAAGATTTCTTATAATTTAAATGCTTATCAAGAAATATCAGCATGATTAAACAAATAAATTCTAATATTCTGAACTAAATTAGTAAAAAAAATTTACTCTTAAGGTAATAATCTTAAAATGTAATAAGTTTTCGAAAGTAATTGTTTCAACATTAACGGCCTATACTTTCAAACTTCATAATTGACAAGCCTGTAGTGTGTTCATCCCTTCCACACAGACCCAAATAATAGTTACGTGTTCAGACAAATCATGCAGCAGTCCATATATGTCTCTAGGTATTAATATTTTACGTTTTTACCTTTTTAAAAACGTTTAAATATGAGTTCGTCAATTGCAAATCAAGAAGAAATAAATATGGGTGTAGTTTCACTTAAACTCTTTATTGTCCACACTATTTTATGTGCCACTGTTCAAACTTATACAACGTATACAACAGTAACTACAACAATTTATTACTTGTTCGATATCGGATATCTTCAAACCACGACTATTTTCGTTCGCACGCAACTTCACGCAAGGCTGACTCAATTCTTACTGACTGCTGCACTGCTATGTCTCGCATCTCAGTATGAAGACCGTTCGTTCTTGATAAAGAACGTTCGCGGTTTAGCCTTCTCAAGGATTCTTTTGCGATTACTTTGTTTGTTGTTGCGTTTGCTTAGTTGTCTTCTCTTTCATACCGTACTGAGGTTGTTTTTGGTTTACTAGTTCGATGTAGATTTGTGTCAGTGTGAATTTGTGTCGTGTATATGATGTACATATTGCCTCTTATTGCGTTCGTTATATAAGGTCTTATCCATTTCCTATGTAAAGGAAGAGCTACAGTCTTCATTGTTTTCACCTATGATTTCGCATCGTTTGGGCTGATCTCTAGGTTTATAATAGAATTATGGATCTCATAAACAAAAATTGATTTTGTATATATAGTGGATTGATTGCTTGTTGCTGTGATAAGTTGAATATCGAATAATTCTAGTAATGACATCTGGGGACCAGGTAGTTTGTAGAGGATTTCATAACTTGTGAGACGGAGAAAACTTTAGCTATCTTGTTAATGATAACAAGAAGAAAGAACCTCTTTACAGGAGTAGAGAAGCAATGGTCTTTATATGTCTCATTGAAGGGGAGGTCTTAATAATTAATTGTAGTGGTGGCGGTCGCCGCGGTCTAACCGGTAGTGTGCTGTCTTATTAGATGTAAAGCCAGGGTCAAGGAGCAGGTCAGACATCAATACAAAATACAGAAAGTATTTCTTTGGCGATTTCCTCTCAGCAGATTTCGGGCAAAAAGTCTGAGAGTAAATAAAATTGCCATGGTCCCAATTATGTATGTAAGTATGTAATTGTGGCATCCTATTTACTTATTTACTTGCTGAGGATAGTCAGGATTACAACCTAGCTTTTCACATCACTCAAGTTGAGTGTGTTTACTTCATCCATGAGTGGCGGACCCTAATGTCGACTTCGTAGGATAAAATGGGATTTGGACCACGAGATGTTATTTAATAAGCCATTATACACAAGATGTGGCGTCTACGAGAGGGAATTTTAGACGAAGCATTGTACTCCAAAAGGATGAATTGAAGACATGATTAGGGAAAGCAATTATAAAATATTTGCAAGCATAAAGAATCATAAAAAACAACACATATTGAAGTGAAGATACATTTTGCACCCCAAAATTGCCGCTGGAATAGCTCAAAAACAAACAATTTTTATTTATCGAGCAACGACCAGAAAATTAAGAAATTGCGTTCCACCCAATCAATTCAAAACGAAAGACAAATGGATATCAATGATATGCAATAAAGTTTTATGTATTGGACCCGGAAAGTACAACCCTTTAGTTGGTGTTACAATCTAGCTTATCTCTCCATCCATGTTGTGTGCATTCATTTTGCTGTTTGTGTCCTAGACCACCGTCCTAAGGGATTGTGTTATCTAATCTTCCCATGATGTAAACTCTTGTGAAGGCTTTTACTTAAGAGTACTAGAAGAAAAAGCATAAAATCTCTTCATATGAAAATGTTGGAAAACTGTTGGTTTTCTGCTAAATTCGAGTATAGTTTACCTGGATTTATAGTTCAGCACTTTAAACACAATGCCATTCATTCTATAATTCTCAAAAAAAAAACCTAAAAAATTGTGTCAATTCTTTAATTTTTCAATTAAATTTAATAATGAAATTCAAAAGGAACTCGTTTTGTTGTAAACAAAACTTAAAATTGTTAAATTTCTAAACATTCTTATGCTAATTAACTGCCCTTGACTGTATTATAGAAAGACACATTCATACAATGGTAATCGAATCCTGTAACAAAACCACTTGTAATCGACTAATTTGGCTTAATTCGCTTTGAACAAAACAATAACAACAACAAATGATTTCGTAGCTTCGAGAATCCCTAATAATTTCTTCACTTGATTTTATTTGTGTTGTACTTTGTTTGTTTGTTTCTTGTTGTTGTAGTTTATTCTTTATTCCATATCATTGGAGTTGCTTTTTGTATGATTAGAAAATAACAACAACAACAATAACAGCACCTACAACAACAATAAAAAACCATAACATCATTGCCAATAACACAAAAATACAAATAAAAGCTAAAAACCGATAAAAACAAGTTAGAAAGAAAGAAGGAAACAAACAAAATAATGAAAAGGGTCAGGAGGGGAAAAGCAAAAAAAAAGTTCTTTTAAGTGAATGAATATTATAGGGAATGATAGCAAAGAACAACAACGACAACAACAACCTGTCTAATTTAGTAACATGTTACAAGGAATTTATTACACCAACCATCTACCTCCTCTACACTCCCTGGCCGGTGCCAGTGCGCTCTTATTTAAGCATAAAACTTTATTAACTCACAACACAGCAACAACAATACATTCTCTATCTCAAACCCAATCCTAAGTTTTGAAATCCCTCCCCCCCCTCCAGCAAATATACGCTTTAATAGACCTTCTCATCCATTTCCCTTACCTTTTAACGTTTCTATTACTAAAACGAATAGGAATACCACTTCCACTGCCACCTCTTCAAATACTTATAATCTCTCAAAAGGTTTAGCAGAAATTGTTCAAAGTATTCGGGGAAAGCAGGCAGGCAGGCAGGCGATGGTTATAGTAGAGTATGGTTTAAAGAACAAACCAAAAGAGAGTATAAATCAAATAATAATACTGCTAAGAATTTATTTATTACTCTCCACATTCTATTTTACTCTTCTATTCTTTTATTTTCTGTTTTTCTTTATTTTCTTTATTTTTTATGGTGAATTGGTTGCGTTCGATATGAAACGATTGAGTTATAAAGAGGAAACACGAACAACAGCAATAACTACAATAGAATGACATCTAATTGTGGAGTTAGGGTGGGGGAGGGCTACAGAAAAAGGAAAAGAATTTAAGGAATTTTTTTTCTTTCTTCTTATTCTTCGATCAATATTAAGTCCCTTATTTCCTTCTCCAGCACCTGTAACCTTATCTCCTTTCCCGCTTACCCCCTTAACACCCTTTTTCACATAATAATCATCTTAAGCCAAATTGAATTGTTGGTCGAAAATGATTTCATTTTTGTGTTCAATAATCATTAGGCGAGGGGTTGGCCGGTAGATCTTAATTGAATATGGATGGGGAAGAAGCTTTAAAGGAATTATTGCAGTAAACATTAGTAATTCTTAAAATTTTTAGACTCAAATTTAATATTTGATACCAAAAATCAATCAAAAATGGCAAGACAAATTCTATTAAATTACAGCACTTTAAAACTAAAGTGGTTCAAAACCTACCAATTTATTGTAGGGTTTTTCAAATTTAAAAAATAAAAATAAATCTACCAAAAATTTGTGATTCCTTTAAGCAGCTAAATGGTTAGCAGAAAGTAATTTAATATCTACGGGGAAAGTGTACCAAGTCCATTTGAATTGGCTTTGATCCGTCAAATAACTAGTTTTTTTTTTGAAATGCTTTAAAAAAAACCACAGAATATTTTCTTAAATTTCTTTTTTAATAATGGAAAATAATTTCATTCAAATGGCTGCCACTCTGGCCTGCAGTAGCCTATACGATCCAACCAGCATTATTTCACCAATGGCTTCACGAATATAGTCCTTTAAAGCGCCAAACGACGTTAGCTTTGCGGCTGATAATACCTACATACATAATTGGTCATTAGAACCCATCAGTCAGGATTATTGACCTAGTTTCTCACACCACTTATGTTGTGTGTATTAATTTTATACATGAGTAGCGGGACCTACAGTTAAAAGTCGACACCGAATGGCAGATTTTATGAGAAACTTTTCATGACAATTTTATTTACTCTCAAGAGTTTTTGTCAGAAATCTGCTGAGAAGAAATCGCCGAAAAAATAATTTTTGTATTTTGGTTTGATGTCTGGCCTGGGACTCAAATCCTGGCTTTACGTCTAATAAGGCGACTTCACGGCTGATAATGCGATCTTCAAAAACAGAGCGCAAAACATCGAGTGTAGCTTCAGCTGTGTGCCATGTAGCGCCGTCCTGTTGAAACCAAATGTTGCCAATATCCTACTCTTCAATTTTTGTGAAAAAAAGTTCGTTCAACTTGGTCCAATAACGATCGCCATTGACTGTAACGGCCACTGCTTGCTCATTTTTTAAGAAAAATGGCCTAATTATGCCTCTGGACCAAAATCCGCACCAAACAGTGACTCGTTTTGGGTGCGTCGGCTTTTCAATGTATGCGTGTGGGTTTTCTATGCCCCAAATGCGACAATTTTACTTGTTTATATACCCGCCGCCAAGATCAAAATGAGCTTATCTGAAATGATGATTTTGTTTTTTTTGCTAAAATCGGCATCTTCTGTAAGTTGATCGTAGGCTCACTTAGCGAAGCGAAAACGCATTGGATGGTCAATTGGCTTCAACTCCTGAGCCAATTGGACCTTGTATGGCGTCATACCAAGTTCTTTATGCAAAATTCGTCTCAATGATGTCTCCGAAATGTTCGATTGTTGAAAACGACTTTGAATTGATGTTGATGGCTCTTCACTGCTTCGCTGTACGCACTGTTTTTGGCTTTTCACGCTGTGGTTTATAGATGAGGATGCCAATTTCTTTCACTTTTTTCACAAGATGACCAACATACGGAGCTGACGGTACTTCTCTTCTTCCAAAATCTGTACGCAATTTTCGCACACATTCTGCAACATTACCATGACTTTCAAAGTAATGTCGCAATATTTCCCAGCATTGTTCAAGCGTATAGCGGAAGGATAAAACTAATTTTCTGTCAAATCAGATATGAACTAAGTATTCACGAAATAAGCACTAGTTGAAAAAAAAAAAAAACATTAGATGTGGGACTTGATATAACGCCGTTTGAACAGATTATAGTGGTAAAAATATTTTTAACCATCTGATCGTATGATCAGGAAATTTCCGATTCAGACCTAACTTAACAAATTAAAGATGTAAAGTACCTTAGCGATAATACCTAGAGACACTCAAACAATTTTGATGCTGTTATAAACGCCACAGTCTACCGGATAGTGTGTTGTCTTATTAGACGAGAGCAAGAAAATATTTTTTGGCGACTTTCCCTCAGCCGTCATCTTTAAAAACAAAATCCTTGAGAATTGGTATAGAACTACCATAAACTGCAGGTTCTGCCACTCATGGATAAATTTAACTCACACACTTTGGTTGGTATGAGAAAATTGGTGGTAATCCTGACTAAGGAATTGTAATGATGACGAATTAAATTGGCCAAGCTTCTACTTTAAGTAATATTTCTCTGCCCGGAATATTATAGTCCTGCCTTTCTGTATATTATTACAGTCGCTGCAAAGCACCACGAAGTGAAAGAAATAATTTTCTCAAAAGGGCCCGTAAGAGGCAATGATAAGTAATCATGCGCTCGCTGGCCACATTTGTAATTAAAAAAAACATGAGCGATCCATCTTCCCCTAACTTTTTTGGCGCGTTGCTCAGCTTTCTATCTATCAGTCTTTAGGAATCAGTACGAGACAATGATCAATTGGTTAATGTCCTTGATCAGCAGCTTAGTGCGTTCATTTAGCTAGCACGTCAGCATTTGGATTTTCTGATTTGCCCCACATAACCCATCATTCAGGGCATTATCTTCCCATTCCATAAAATGTGTCTGGAATTTATTAATCAATATAACCGTAAGGATTTGAGTGGCTTATCCGTATACGATATTCCAAGATATTTAGTATTCAGGTAGAGTTCTGAATGTATCGGTTATCCATTGAAAATTTTTAGGGTTTATTAAAACTACTAGCCTTCAACAGTGTGAGTGAGATTTAGTCATTTTGTTGATATGTTAGGAGGCCATAGTAGTAGCACTAGTCGTCGAAGTCCAGTAGGTAGCGTGCCGGCTCATTAGACCGCGAACCCGTGTTGCAAATTATAGCTCAGACACATCGTACAGTAGTGAAGTATGAAACAAAATAATTTCTTTCAACGACTGCAGCGACTCTCCGTAGTTTTCCATGAAAAATTGCTCAAGTATGTTGTTCGGACCCAACGTGAAATTATAGATCACGCCTCTGGATAAAACTAACACATGAAAAATGAGTGGTAATGAGAAGCTAGGTTGTAATATTGACCAACTAAGTAAGTAAAATAAGGGGATTAAGATGATTATCCCTGTTTATTACTTGATTATTTCATTGATTTTTACCCTGTAAAATAGGGATATTTTTACTCATAATCTGAATCTTACGGCAACAAATTCAAACCTAATAATCTGTGTAAAAATGTTTTGCTAGGACTGACTCGCGTTTGCCGTTTAAAACATAAAATATTTTTATTTCAGACTTTTAGATACGTTTCGCAAATGGTACTTCTCTGTAACGTAATGCTCAGATTTATTAGGAGTTTTAGTGGTGGAGGGATATTGTAAGTTTATTAAACATAAAATCAGCTTGAAAATATTAGCATCTCGCATTAGCATATCGTCTTAACATATAATATTAATGAAATTACCACCGTTAAATGGGACGAGAGGGCCATAAAATGTAACGGAAATAAAACAAAGAGAACGTATTTTATGACAATAAATCAAAAAAAATTTCTAGAGTGAGAGAGAGAGAGAGAGTGGCGCATAAAAAAGCTGTCATTTAAAAATACTAAATTGAAATCAATTTTTTTATTTTATTTTTTGTAACATATTAAAACAGAAGAAGAAAAGAGAGAGAGAGAGAGCGAGAGGGAACATTTATGTCAAAATATGATGATACGCTCGCTATATGGTAATATTTGTTTAGGACTACACACAATGATAGCCAGCCTCCTGGTTGTCTGACATATTGAAACCATAAATGTGTCTATGAAATGGCATCGTAAACTAAGGCCCCGAAATAATTTATGAGACTCAAATACACACATACGCACATCCTTTAGCAAAGTAGAAAGGGAGATGTTTTAAATATTTAATAAGTATTCCTTAGATAAAAACGAAAATAAATATAAAACGTTGGTTAGTGGGGTTCATAATAATCAGCAGGAACACGTTTCAATAATCGATACATTTTAAATGGATTTACAAGATAAGATATGAAAGGCTAAAGAAAAAAAAAAAAAAGGATATAAAAGCCATATAATAGCATCTTTATTTCCTATTGTATAACTTATTTCATGTGTATGCGTGTGCATGTGGGGAGGGGGAATAGGATTACATGTGATCATAAATTAAACATTTATTGTACGTCTCGTTTTCGTATTGTACATGATATTGCTTGCTTGCTGTTCTTATTTCTTTATTCTTTTCCTGTTTTATATCCGCTTTTGTTGGTTTTGTTTCCAACGCTTAAGCTGCTGTCATTCCTATTGTTTAATGCTGCAATAGATGCTGGAAAGATTTGATTTTCTATTCAATTCACCTTTAAAAGTTTTATGCTGTTGCTTTATAGATGTAGTATACGCCGTGATTAATTGTTCTAGAAAGCGAGCTCTTTGGAAATGTTTTCAATTTCTGTTTTTTGGTGTTACAAATCTTCTTTAAGTGAATTTTATTGTATTTCATTAGTTCAGACACATACCTCTGTATGTACGTATATAAGTTGTATTTATTTATTATAGATTAAAATTGGTTTTCTAGAGCAATAGGAAATATCTCCACAACCCCCCCCATTGCAGGCAATAAATAATGAGTATCACATTTTTTGCCATCCATGCGTATTGATTCCTAAGGGAGTATTTGTTGGAGAAATCAATAGTAATTAAAAGCAATTTAATGTATTTAAATGTCTGTTATTAAAAGTAGTTTTACCCACCTTAGTTTTGTACAAAATATTTGCAAGAACAAATTTGCAATAAGGACCTGCATGCAATAATATATTGGCTGCTATGGTTACAGATACGTGTATAAGCAGAGTCTATTCATGGTAAACTATTTCCTCTGTAAATCACATTGACTTAATCTTCACCCAGATAATAAAAACGAACTCTATTTAACCCTTTCTTTTAAAATTCTACTGCCGTACGGAATGGCCTATATATATTGGACAAGAACAATGAACATAAAGGATGGGCCATTTATAATTTTAAATTTAAAAAGTGCAATAAAATAGAACCGGTTTGAAATTATGATTTTCCTTTTTTTAGTTATGAAGTACAATTGCTTCCGTTAGAAATGGAATATTATTTCATTTAGATCGAACCAAAATTGGTGCACTTTTTCGCCAATGGCATCATGAATATTGACCGCCAATTGCTCAATAGGCGGGCAATTGACATCACTGTTTCGAATAATTAAATGGCCATCAAACGTTTGACGAAATAAGTCTATTATGGCATGAGATGTAGGGCAAGTGGCACCCTTCCATTGAAACCAAACATCTTTCATATAAATACCATTAAGAGCGGGTCCAAAAAATGTATATCATGTTGCGATAGGTGTCTCCATTAACCGTAGTGATTCCGTCCTCTCTCTCAATTGAATATGAGCCAATAATGCCTGGGCTTCACAAGCTGCACGAAACAGTCACTAGTAATGGATGCATAGGCTTCTGTAAGACTTCGTATGGGTTTTCTGAGAATAAACAAGAGACTGTTGGCCAATCTCTGCGACAAAATTTTGTACGACATTTTCGTATTTGCTTTGGAAAAAAATTTTCAATAAATCTCAACGTCGCTTTAGCGTGAATCGATTAATTACGTCAAGTTGTGATAATATACTGAATTTTGTGACAGAATAGAATAACATAAGCATTGTTAGATTCGAAATAACCGATAGGTTCAAATTTAAACTTATAGATGGCCTACCCAATAGTTCTTCTAAAGAGCGAAGTCACTCTACAATACATTGTCTCATCTGCCGCTAATAAAAGCCTTGTCTGCTTCACAGAGGCTTTTCAATAAAGAGTTTTTCCGTTCAAGCCTTTTTTCATTCTAAAATAGGATTTACAAATAGAATTTGAGAAAGTATTGCAGATTCCATTAAAGCGATTAAAAATTATGCTGGTAATACGATATACCAATAAAGACAATGTGGTATAGTGTTACCCATTACCAATACATAGTAGTTTTATTTTATATTCACCTTTTGCCTTCAAAACGAGCTACAACCATTTCGTAAAATTAGGTATTTGAACTCCCTCAGATAAATATCGGTGTAGCATCCTTCATAAAAAGTGGACTGTGAAGTTTGAGAGTGAATATATTTAAGTAAAGACTGAGAGGTCCTTCTGAATCTGTAAGCATTTCTATGATGACTAATAAAGAGTCCCTTGACTAATATCTTACAGTGCCTTCTTTCGATACAAAAAACGTGATGGAGAATTTATTTATTTTGTAATTTTTTGAAAATATATAAAACGTATGAACTATTAGAGCGACTCAAGTTGTATGGAAGCGAAATTCGTGCAAAGCAATCTTATCATATATACATTGTATAAGTTGGTAAGGAAACAGATCCTCAAATTAACAAAATATTCAAAAATAGACCCTTTTTCAAAATGGTCCAGCTCACGAGAGGTCGAATCTGGAGCCGAAATATTTTAAATGTTGTCTTAAAAAGTCCAAGGTTCATTTTTAGGAGGGTACATCGAGCACTTTTTTTGGCTCTCTTCCAATATTGTGACTAACCAACATATTTTCCATACGCGCTTAATGTTGGGGGTCGATAAAGTTTTTTTTTTTATCCAAAATTATAATATAAAATGTAAAAAATTTAAAATTAAAAAACTGAATTTAAACTTTCGTTAGATATCTTTACTAATTCTATTATTTTTCATTCTCTTGTTTCTTTGCAGGTAAGCTCCTTTTCTTCTTAATGATTAAATATAATTTGAATTATTCCTTGGTTGGCAAGTATTTTTAATATTTTTAAAAAGTTTTTTTTTTTTAATTTTAATTATTTTATTGCTAAGTACACTTGCATGGTCACAAACGCCTTAAGATAAATTGTGCTGAAATAAAACATTTTTTATTCTAATTGCCAACTATAATTAAATTAATAACTCTCTTTCTCTCTGTCTCTTCCTGACTGAGTTATAAATTCTTATTTACTCGAGACTTTTATTTTTTGCAAACATTTTTAAATTACAGACTGCCAGCCTTTCTCTCTGTGTTTTGTTCGCTTATGACCATTATTAGCGATAATTGGCAACAGCATGTTCTGTGGTGTGGTATTTCGTGTGTTTTGCAACTTTTAAATCCTCTGCAAACAAACATTGTCACGATGTTAATTTTGCATAAAACAAAAAAAAAAAAAAAAAAATTATGATGCCAGGAAAATACTCATTTAATCTTCTGAAAAAGCCTGTATAGCTGTCTTAGTATTCTCAACTGCCTATTCTCTGCGTTATTGCTCATTACAACCCTTCATTCCACCTACTTCTTCTTATTGGCAATTTTTTATTTACCCCCAGAGTTTTCGGCGGAAATTTGATGAGAAAAAGTCACCGAAAAGAAATTACTTTTTCATATTTCGCTTTAATCGAGATGTCTGAGGTAGGTGTTGCACCACGGTGTTGAACTCGCGTCTAATAAGCCGACATACTGACTAGCTGGCTACGGTGGCTTTAAGTGATTGAAGTATGAAAGCTATAATATAAGAAACTTTTTCAGTATAGCCTGCAAGAACATCTAGGACGATGTATTACTTAACTTTCCCAAGTTCTTTGTACTCTTTGGTTCGAAAGTCAATTGAGTGAAAAGATAATGTCAGCAAATATGATGCCATATCGATATAAACGAAAGATTTTACCATATACGAATAAAATTAACTTGAAATAGGTGTGCAAACGAATAATTGAAAAACACCTCGCTAAAGACAAACTAAGCACTGAATAGAGCCTAATTCTGGTGAAGTAAAAGGTCAAAAATTACCTTCATTAAATCAAAATTAAAAAGAGAGGCGCTAAAAATTCGAATTAGTAGCAGAGATTGAATACAACCGATTTGAAGTCCATTAAGTATTGCAGTACAATGATTGAGCAGAATGAAGGGCAGAATAGTGCCAATAACAATGGAATAATCAGCGTGTAATTCAGCGTTACTGTATGAGTCATAGTACAGAAAGCTGCTAAAGAATATGGAACAGAAGTTGTACGTACCACTTTATCAGTGGATAATTAATAATAGTATGGCCTTTAGTTTGAATTAAAAAAAAAAAAATATCAAATATTTCAAACCCAAACCCTTTCCATCTAATGCCTCACATTGAGCTTTAACAGATCATTTTCAATCTAATGTTTCAATTAGACAATCGCCAATTGACAATCATCGCCTGCATCCAACCCATTTTTTTTTTATTATTTTCCAGTAGTTGATTTTCTCAAAGACTCTAAGCCCTAAAAGATCTTTCGTGTCTAAGTTTAGTTACGAAAGCTGAAGCACCATTACACCTAATCAAGACCGATAGTAACTGCCTGTCAGTTAACCACAATCACTCATCTTTATCGTACTAACATGTTTATCAACTTAACATGACAGTCGAACACAGTACTACGAATACGGTTGAAGAAATCTTCAGTAGATCTGATTTCCCGGAATTTAATAGATCTTATTTGAAAACAAAACATACCTTATTACGCTCAACAAATATTTACGTTATAGGTTAGGTCAGGTTAGAGGATGTGTAATTGTCAACTGTGACAAGTGCAGTACCCGGACCCATTGTACAACGTCCTAGCTTCTCACATCACTTGTCTTGTGTGCGTTTATTTTATACATGAGTGGCGGGACCTACAGTTTAAAGTCGTCTCCAAACGACAGATTTTTTTTTTTGAGAAGCTTTTCATGGCAATTTTATTTACTCTCAAGAGTTTTTTGTGCCAGAAATCTGCAGAGATGAAGTCGCCAAAGAAATATTTTCATATTTTCGTTTTGATGTCTGACCTGGGATTCGAACTCGAGCCTTTCGTCTAGGAAAGACATGTAACCAGATCGTTGTTTTCTTTATTATCTCAAACTATTTGCTTTGTATTCCTTTATATTCCTTATTCATCGTCAACCTACACTACTATCAACATGTGATTTGTAAAGAACACTTAAAAATTCTTCTTAAAATCACATGAAATACGCGGAAACCTTTTAATAAAAAAAAGAAAATTTACTTTTCGATTTCATTATTTCTAACACACGGACATCGATCCCCTGTAAGTGCATGAATGCAGAAGCAATTTCTTGTAAAAAATTTTTTCAAATACAGGGTGTTTATATAAGTTGTATGCTTGTTTACTTTTAATCTTCTTAAAAATATAATGGAAAGTAAACTTAAGCCATAGATGTACTTAAATTCTGGTTAAAAAAAAACGTCTAAAAACTTAAGACGGCTACATACTCCGGCCCGCCTGCTTTACCCTGATTTATCATTATTATGCTCAGTGTTTTTGTTGTTGTTGTTGTTTTTTTGTTAAAAACCAAAATCGCATTTTATTATTAAATACCAACGCAGAACCGTGAAATATTTTCACAAACTTCAGAACAAACAAAAAACAATAGAAGCGTCAAAGAAAAAAAGAGAAATTAGACGGAAAAATATTCTTTGTCTGGCCAGAAAATCGTTATGACGACAAGCGACAAAAATACGAAGAAGAAAAACGTAAAACTTTTAAACTCAAAAGAAGAAAAGAAAAGAATTAAAAAAAAACGAAAAACAAAATCTGATCAGAGTTAAAATATTAGAAGAAAAAAAAAAGCTGAGAAAAACAAAGAAAAGGACAAAAAAAATCCTTCTTTTTAATTAAAAATCTATGAAAATGACTGGGTATTATTAATAATGACGACGATATAATATTTGCCAACGAATAATAGAACAAGGAGAACACAAAAAGGATAAAGAAAAGCATTAAAAAATAAAGAGGAAAATATTGTCAAGTCATGTCATGCCTTAAAAATATTTTAAAATAAAGAAGAAAAAAAATATCACGAAAGAACAAACAAAAAAAGAAGGAAAGGAAGTAAAAAAGTACCAAAAGTTTTGTTATTTTTGTTTTGGTACTTAAAAAATTACTGCCATAATGACACCAGCCAGCCAGCCCAGCCAGTACAGCAGCAATCTTAAGCTGAAAAAAAACCTAAAAAAATCTGTCAAAAGCTAAACAAGTGACAGAGAGAATAAAAATACGAAAAGAAATAAAAGGGAATCCAACAAAGACAGCCTTTAACTCCTCAGTATAATGAGAAGATTTTGCACGTTTTGCTAGTAAAAGTTTATCGTCATTTAGTTGCTGTTGTTGGTTTCCTTTATTTTTTTTCCCCCTTTTTCTTTTGCTGCTTTATTTGGAGTGCCAAAGCATGAGTAATTACGCTCACTTAATACCAATTTACAACAACATTAATGTCCCCTAATTTTTACCCTCCACTAAACCACCACCACAACCATCACCACCTTCCTTCGATTAATGCTTTTATAGCTGGTATATGACTTCAAATATACATCATTTCCAGAAGCATAATATAAGTGAAAATATTTAAACAAAATTGTACCTTAAAGTACTACATCTTGAAATTGAATTTTTGGAAAAAAAGTTTTTCAAAGTGCTTCATCACCCAAGTACTATAGATTCAAATAAAGCAGTAGAAGAAATATAATCAAGCAACATTTTACTTTTTAAAAAGTGAAACGTAGATCTTTTCTCCACATACTTCATGTAGAAGCTGCCAAAGGAGATAAAATAAGCGGTTAGTCATAGAAAACTTAGACAGAATTTTTCATAGAAAAGATAAGAATCAGACATCAATCCTCCTTGTTATTACACCAAATGCAACAATCCAATACAGTTTCACAATTTATAAACAATAAAGATGACAACCCTATCATTCTAGAAATTACTAATTGAATCGAACAATGAAAAATAAGGAAAGAAAATGAAGATATTTTGAGGCCCAACAAGAAATTAAAGGAATACATATATAATTAGTCATCATTACAACCCTACAGTCAGGATTACTGACCTAGTTTCTCACACCACTTATGTTGTGTGTGTTAATTTTATACCGAGAAATCGACTCCGAACAACAGATTTTTGAGAAAACTTTTCATAACAATTCTATTTACTCTCAGAGTTTTTGCCAGAAATCTGCTAAGAGGAAATCGCCGAAAATTCTTGTATTTTGTTCTGATGTCTAACCTGGGGCTCGAACCATGACTTTTACGTATAATAAGACAACACACTATCTACTATCTACTAGCGGCGACTTTAGGAAATTAAAGGAATAACAACAGTAAATCTTCAATATTAACCGACCTTATTCGAGTATATCGAACTACATTTCATTCTGGAGCAGTCTGATTCTCCATTTATCGACTAGACTCTATATCGCATTGGTTGATAAATTATAGTGAGGCCCTATAAGCAATTAAATGAGATACGAATTGTGAATTGTCATCTGCCAATTATAGGCTAACAAAGTTGTGCACTAGGCGGTTAGATCTAGTTTTGTTTGTATTTTTAGAATTCTTTGGAAAAACTTATGTCTGTCTCCCTCTTTCTGTTACATTTTCTACAAGGATCTTGCTAGGTAGTATTCCTAGATCTCATGTATTTCGACATTAGTTTCAGTCCGCTCACCACATATTCTATAGGAAGTCTTTCTTCGCTTCTTTCAGTACACTCCTCTAAAATAAATTCTGTCTTTCTTAAAACATTATCATCTTAACTTTACGAAAGTTTGGCAATGAAATAAAATTATTCCATCAGTCCGTGTATTTACTGATTAAGCTTTGCAGCAGTTGGCAGGTTGATTATAATTTTTATACAAACAAACAAAGTTGTCGATCTTGTGGCGATACCAATCCACATGGCATCAAACAGAGTGCAAGGTTTCCCAAAAATTTAGTGTGGATTTTGAGCTGGCTACGTCGTCGGCCTATATTTCATTAAAAACGGAATACGCCAGGCTGTCACTGTCAAGCACTATGGAATCAACGATTTGTATGATCGTGACACTAACGACATGTGGTATCAGCACAACTGTACTACATACCATATTCGATATCCTGCACGAGTATTGTGAGGAAATGATTATTTCACAGCGATACTCAAAGCCAGCAGAACCCGTGGCATCGATTAAATTCTGATTTATGCTTCAGGAAAAATTTAACATTTCTGATCTATTTAATACAGAAAAGCCGTGGCGGACTTGTGAAGGATTATACTTTCCACACATAATGGCATGAATTGATATTTCAAACGAATAAAAATTTCAATGATGGAGACACACAAATAATTTTTGTTTTTTTTTTTTTGGAAATTTAAAGATAGAAAACGCTTAATGAAAGACCGTATGCTATATTAAACTATTACAGTCCTTGATGATATTAAAGAATAGAAGGCCAGATACGAACTAATGTGTTGCCCGCCATAAGGATGATTTTTGATTTTAAAACTTAAAAAATTGACTCGGGGTTAAGAATTCAACTGAGCAGCCCTTACCCTGATTGGGCGGAACTTGGTTAGTACAGGGACTGCGTTTACCCGTGGCATCACAACGGGCCGCCATCCGTACTCAAGTGAGCTTTATGATATCAGAGCTAACACTCCTGATCTAACCTAACCTAAGAATTCAAGTCTATGGTAGATTGCTTTAGATTATGAACAGAGTTTTGTAGAATATAGTGGGGTAGCTTTTCACATTATCCATGGTTTTGTATTATTTTGATTCGTTGGTGAAATTATCCACAATATAATATCGACTACGAACAATAGAATTCCGAAAGTTTATCATGGTAATTTGCCAAAATATTGCTGAGATAGATTGCCGAAGAAAATATTTTTTATATGTTTTTCCCAGATGTTATAGATTTAGCCTTTTAAAGTTCTCTTATTGGATATGGGATAATAGCGTTTTCCATAATGTTTTCTTACACTTAAATGTGAACTAAAATGAATTTACTCTTAAGTTTAGAAATTTGATTTGAAAAGAACAAAAGAAAAGCAAACTAAAGTGAGCAAATTTTTTCGTATACACTCCTTATTTTACCTTATGTGTCAAAAACAAACAAAAAATAATAGAAACAAACTCTAGTTTGCTTTCCTTCCTCTCGTTTAGAGTAATTAATCATTTTGCAGATTTTTTTTTTGTAAGATTCTGAATCTCTTAGAAGTAAATACTTCTAACGTAAAAAAGAAAAATGCATCAAAAAAGAAAAAAAATTATGATCTACTTGCGTAATAATCAGGAAATCTTTAAGAATTTTAATATGGAAATGGTGTAGTTATTATTGAACATAAAATACATTTACTTTTGCATTCATTTATTGCTTAATTTTGTACAAAAATCAAACGAAAGGAATTGCCTGGGACTTGGCTTAAGAACGTTTTCATTTAATTTCAAACCATTAATAAAACAGTAGGAAATACTTTCAGTACGAAGTAAAAAATCAACGCTTTTAATTCCAAACGAAATTAAATGTTGATTTCATTTGGGGTTTTTCCTTAACTTCCTGCTTTTCGATCTTTCCTTCCTGTCTTCCTGGATTGCTTTCCTTTTTTCTTTTTGATACCTTACTTCCCTACATTCCCTTGAATTTTATTGTTTAATTGTAGCAATTTTCTTTCTTTATTTCATTCATTTTCATTACGTTTTGTATTTTATTTTTCATATTCATTATTCATTCGGATTTTAATTTCAATTTTACTTTTGTTTCAGTTTCATTGCATTTTCTTTTTTTTTAATTCTTTCTTACGATTTTTCTCTTCATTTCATTACACTCATTTATTACCATTTACTACTACTCAGGAGTGATAGAGAGAGAGAGAGAGAGAGAGAGACGGGGGGGTTAAGCATGACTTCAATTTAATATTAATTGTTTACGATTTCACATCAATTTGTGGGAATTGCAATCAAAATCACAAATTGGAAAAAAGAAACTCAGAAAGAAAGAAATTGTAATTCTTCTTTAGCTGTGTTGTAATTGAAATTGTTTAGAAGAAACGAAGCGGCAACAAATAAAAGAAATTCAATCAAAATATTCTCATATTTTATTAGAAGAATGAATAAGAATGGAAATAAAAATTAATTGAAATGATTTGGAAAAATTGTTACAAATTTGCGCCAAAAAGTGGTTTGGTTTCGGTGGTAACCAGCAAAGTTTTTATAGCTACTGGAAAGAAATTAAAATAAAGAAAGTAAAATGGGAGATTTTAATTTGAATCGAAAATAAGAAATAAAAATTTTATTAAAATGTTAATAAGTTAAGGATAAAAAGATTGTATAAATAAATATACAGTCAAAGAAAAAAGTCTACATACGGTGGTGGTTTTTTCCAAATTGAAAAATATTTTATAGCGTTGTTAAAGGTATTTACAATTAAGAATGTTTAAAGAAAAATCCTAGAATTTATTGGAAAAAATAATAACAATTAGTATGTATACTTTTTTCTTTGACTGTATGCACATATTTGCACTAAATTGTTTCTCCTCAAATAAAATAGAATAAACATAGACTACATAAAGCCTTCTTTGCGTATTAGTCGCATTAAACAACTATAAGTTCGTTGCCATACCCTGTTGGGCCACATAACACTCTTCAGCTCATGTTTTCGATAGTCTAAATTTATAAACGCTTACACTGAGTAGTCTAGTAGGTAGTGTGTTGACTTATTAGACGTAAAGCCAAGGTTTGAGCCGCAAGCGAGATATTACAACAAAGTACAAAAAGTATTTATTCGGCTTTTTTCTCTTAGCAGATTTTTGGCAAAAGTCTCAGAGCTGTAAATAAACCTGCCATGAAAGATTCTCGAAAAAAAAATCTGTCGTTCGGAGTCGACTTTAAACTGTAAGTCCCGCCACTTCTATATAAAATAAACACACACAACATAACTGGTGTGAGAAACTAGGTCAATAATCCTGACTGAAGGGTTGTAATGACCAATCATGTATGTATGTTATACTGCATAACACCAGCCAATCATCTCCTACAAAGAACAAGAAATTCCAGACTACAGGGAACCGGGAAAGGACCTCTTGCCTATTAGCATATATCTAAGGCATCAAATAGACTGTTTGTGCGTTTCGTTATTATTGGTACCAAACATACTTCCAGAATAAATTTAAAGTCTATTCCACAGAGATGAATTATGTCTGGTGTCTAGTGAAATTTCCCAAAATAATGAAATCTCGGGCTTACAAAAGCTGGCAAATGACATAAAACGTTTTCCGTTGTCTTCACCACATACCTCCATGTTTATCCACTTCAGGTGTACGTAAAAGCTATAGTGTTCGGTAAGGATGTTCGCAAGTGCCATGTACTCACTGTTGACCACGGTTGGGAACGCATCAAAGTATCTTCCCATATAGCCGGTGTAAAATGTAGGTCCAATTTTGTAGCATGCTTTTCAATACACGAAAAGGTCGTTGCTTTATCCAAGTTTATATCACGATTATTCATTTCCTAATTTTCGATAATTCCCTGATGACTTAGGTACTCAAATAATGAGTAGCATACTACCATATCGGAAGTCGTGAAGCAGCAGTACAACACACCTGGTTCAATTTTAATGAAATTGCCAAAAAAATACGTCGTAGAAAAATGTTACCTATAGAATATACACATACATACATACATACATACATACATACATATAGAATTGATCATTACACTGGTCTTTAGGCAGTCAAAAATGGTGAAACCTACAGTTTAAAGTCAGACAACAGATTTTAGAGAAATTTCTCATGACCATCTTATGTACTGCCAGAGCTTTCCCAGAAAACAGCAATACGTAGGAGCTGATCAATATTATCAGATCCATTGATTCCGAATGCCTTTCTAAATATTTTTTGTATTGCCAAGCTCCAGAATGTGGATTTTTTTAACATTGTGAATTGAATGGTTATGATTTATACACTTGCAACGCATTTCAACTCTATGTCCTCCAATTATTTTTCCAAATTTTACATTGTCTAGCCTGTTTGTGATATTCTTTCATATTCCAATATATATGTGTTGATTGCATTAGGCTATATGCACTCACGACTCGAGTATAAACAAGTATTTTGAGCTGCAAAATAATCCTTGTAGCCCCTTTAAATATGCAGTAAATATTTATAATATTTTTTTTTACATTAATTTTTAAATTTTTGACTGTTTAAACTTGAAAATTGACTTTAGCAGCAGTACAACTTAAAAGGAAAATAAATTTGAACAAAAGAAAACTTAACGTTGTTTGCTCACTTGACTAAATTTACCGGAAATAATAAGTTTTCCATATTTTTTCTTAAGCAAATTGCAATAACAATATAAAAATCTACCATTACTTATACAAACACACATATACACGTACTCTTATAGCCATATACAGAGGCATTTATAGTATATATGTATGTAGACAAGAAGACAATGACATTGCCATTACCGTTACCGTTACCGTGAAAAGAAAAACTATGCAAAATATAAGGGAAGACAAAGAGCTGTACTCTTATGCTTGCTCTCTCTTTCTCTCTTTTACTTATTTTATAACGTTAGTAGACATTAAATGCAAGTAAAATCTGAAATAACTCGAAAAGAGAGTGAAAAAGAGGGGAGGCAGAATGTACGCAGAGGAGAATAAGTCATATGTTACAGAAAGAGATTTTCATATAAAATACTTGATTATAATCAAAAATATTTACATGACTAAACACACACATACTCTTATAGTGAGTAAATGTATGTGTGGATGTGTGGTATATGGTATGCACTCTCATATTTATGCTCAAATTAGATTTACTTTAAAACACTTATACACACACACTCGCACACAAACACACGGTCTGGTCTTACCCTTTCAAAACAGATTGTAGTATAATAGTAATGGAGTAAAAATAATAAAAAAAAACAACAACAACAACAACAAAAACAAAAACGCAGAGGAAGCGGAAATATTATGCTAAAGAATGGAGAGCAGCATCAGAAAAAGTTGTGGCTTTATTGTGATTTTTTATGAATCCAGCATATGGATGGAGAGGAGAAGAGTCTATTTAAAGTTCTAATGGAAAAGTAGTTAAACCGTAATGTGATTCTCTAACACACACATAATCATAACAGCACATTAATGTGTGTGTGTATATATAACTTGTAAGCATGCAATAAAAATGCTGTTAAATGCGCTCTCATACCATAACACAGTTGCAGCGGCATTTTTTACTTTTAAAATTTATATTAAAATCGGGTTTTTTTTTCTTTTTTAATAAATCTCTGATACACTCTAATCTATGTGATCTACAACTAGAATAGAACAAGTATTTAAATTATGTTTACAGTTGGCGCAAAAAGAAATACTTTGAATGGTTTTTCCGGAAGACTGGATCCACTTCCTCAAAAATTATGCAATTTAAATATAAGCCGTACTGCTAAAAGAACAAAATTCGTTGTTTAGGGACTAAGAACGATAATTTACGACTTCTGATTATATCTGGGAGACGTGTATCAATCCACCCAACAAATTTAAACAAAATGAGAAACACCTTAACAATCTATTACTGCTCAAATTGAAGAACTTATTAAAGAAGTAATTGGTGTTCGAAGGTCCACGTGATTACAAATTATGACCGCGATATGGATAATACCTGTGTAGGACGAAGAGAAACTATCGATTAGCAGATGTGCATTGGATTATAGGAAAAGCCAAGACAGCTTAATTCAAAATAACAGATGATAAGAACCAAATTTGCGCCAAGTTGGAGATGTATTGTAGCTTTGGCGGAAGGCACATTACGAAAGACATTTTTGCCCCGAGGTTTCTCTGAAAGTAATAGCAAATGTATCATTACTGCTATATCAGATTCTCTAGCCGTGTAAAAGGACTTACTCCACAGCCAGACAAGATAACTGAGAAAAGACTTTCCAAAAATTCAGACTCTATCCACGACCAATCCAGCTATTTTGCTAGAAGTAAGAAGCGCTGGGGATACGGATCCGGTTGTTTTGTCTCTAGGTGCCTATGGCCTGCTGTGGACAGTAGGAGAACAGGTTGACTGCTGGGTTTGAATAAGGTCAGCTTAAAGTTGTTTGTCGGTTTTATCACGGGGCATTGCGAAATTAGGTCGCTGACGAGGATCTGGAACAGATCGCAGCCGGACTATTGCAGAGCATATTGCGATGAGGAGAAGGAGTTGGAGGCCATCAAACACCTCCTCTGTAACTGCCTAGCCCTTGGTAGATTGAGATTGAGGGCTTCTTTGAGAGCATGAATTCAGTGCAGAGAGCCGACATCAAGGCTCTCCACATTCATTAGTGGCTTAGGCTGGTTGAGACGTGCTAGGACTTCATCGGTGTAGTTGCGCACTCCCACCCCTTTTGTTGTGTTTGGTCTGTCTCCTACATACTCTCCTTTTATCTTTACCCCTCCTTCCATCCTTTAGGACGTTGTACAATGGGTCAGATGGACCTCCGGATACAGTACTTGTCTTGTTTGATAGGTACACGTACTCTAACCTAACCTAAGAAAGCCGAAAGTATTACAAGTGTCAGGAACGATAGTGCAGTTGATGGAATCTGTCATAGTTGATCTTTAATGGCTTTGCCAAGCCTAACATGCACTGCAATTCACAAAATTATTTCTGACTGCATTAAAGCTTCCTATTGAACGCTTGCCAGATGAGTTTTATCAAATAAACTACTTTGTGTAACAATGACAGAGAATATATAAGACAAGATAAGACTGTATCACCGTCATGCAGCAATCAGGACACGTATTAGGAGCTTGAACACCTAAAATATGGTGTATTTTTCGATTAGTTTACTCGTTCACTTTTGTTCCAATTTATGTAAACTCTATTAAGGGATATAAGTTTTTACTCAGAAATTGCACAAGATTTGTCTCATACAATCTCAGGATGAAAAATTCTGTCTAAAGAAATAATTTCAGCTGAAACTGTATCTTTTGGTTGGCTATGCCTTATGTGTTAACCGTTAGGTTTTACTCATTTTTATTACGTTAAAATCTTTCGTATACAAATGAAGCTGACGTTGCGGCAAGCTTAATGTTGCAAGTATGTTCGCATTGCCGTATATTAGAGAGAGAGAGAGGAAGAGCGTATATAAAACTGCGTTAAATATTCAAGTAACGCAGTGATGTAGTTATGAAAATATTCATCTCAAGCAATGCTTAGATATTCTTTAGAAACAGACTGCGAACATACGATTAAACAAAGATTTTTACTCCATTAAATGAATATTTAATAACGATTCAAACAGTTTTCACATACCGTCATGCTATAACACGGATATTGATAGTTTTAATAGAGTATGAATATTTAAATTGAAATGGAAAAAAACGGTTTCAAAGCAACTGAATATTCTGCGAATTGCTGGTATAAGGCTACCCCTTTTATAATATCAAGAACATATTTTTATAATCTAATATATAAAATTCTCATGTCACGGTGTTAGTGGTTAAACTCCTCTGAAATGGATCGACCGATTTTCATAAAATTTTGTGTGACCACATCTATTTTCCATATCCATAAATATTAAAAGGGCATGGCAAATCGTTAAAACTGAATATTTAGGTACATATTGAACGTAGACGAATAAAATTTGGTGTGTAAGTTTTAAAGAGTCGATATAGACAATCCCACCAAAAATGGATGTAATAACCCCCCCTCTTCATACCTATAACTCTTATACTATTGGACCGATTTTAACCATTCTTCTTTTGTTCGAAAGCTTATCAGATTTATTAGGTTTAGTGCAAAAAGTAGGCGTGGCAAACCTTTAAAATTGAATATTTAAGGCCATAGTGATCGTAGATGAATGCAATTTCGTGGGTTAGTTCATGGAGTCGATATCGACAAACTCACCGAAAATGAGCGTGGTTATCCTCCCCCTTTAAGAGATACCTATAAGTCGGCTAATTTGATGTATGTCTGTTAGTTTCTGTTTTAGAGTGATTTCAACTACAACATTATCAGCCTTTATGTAGCGTAGCGTCGCCGTGGTTTAGTAGATAGTGTGCTGGCTTATTAGACGTAAAGCCAGGGTTCGAGTCCCAGTTCAGACATCAAAATAAAATACAAAAAAAGTATTTTTTCGGCGATTTCTTCTCAGCATATTTCTGACAAAAACTCTGAGAGTAGATAAAATTGCCATGAAAAGTTTCTCAAAAATCTGGCATTCGGGAGTCGACTTTAAACTTTAGGTCCCGCCGCTTATATATAAATATTAACACACACAACATAAGTATTATGTATGTATGTATGTACGTATTACAATAAATATATAATGAGACCTGTTTTGGCCAATAAAAAATCACTTTTGGGGGGGACGAAGTTCGCCGGGTCAGCTAGTGTCTATATAAATTTCGAGAGATTTTGTAAAATCCATGGATCTTGTTATGAGCATTACGTAATTAATTAGTCATTACAACCGTTAAGTCAATGTTTGTGTTAATTTCATTTGTAAGTGGCAGGATCTATAACTTAAAGTGATCTTCGAACGGCAGATTTTTAAGGGCTAAAACA
Source organism: Sarcophaga peregrina (assembly GCA_014635995.1). Classification (NCBI taxonomy): domain Eukaryota; kingdom Metazoa; phylum Arthropoda; class Insecta; order Diptera; family Sarcophagidae; genus Sarcophaga; species Sarcophaga peregrina. The sequence continues at coordinate 53,743,608 of CM025792.1, read as the reverse complement.
TAGTATAACTTGATGTCGTTTTTAATCACTAAAACGGAAAGTTTCCGAGAATCTGCTCTTGTCGAAGCAACACAACATGATAGCAAACTACATACTAAACTTAATTTTTTTTCATTTCTTTATGATTGAACGTTCAGTCCCCAGTCAGTCATATTGTTTTATATTCTTAATAAGAAAACTAAATGTGGATTAGAATTTCAGCTAGTGGCCGTTGCGACACCTCTGTTACTTTCCTTAAAAATATTTTTTTTTTTTATAATTTTTTCAAGCTTTTAGTGAAATTATTTTGTTCGACGTTTTGTAGATTCCATCACTCAGCAAGCAGCCATCAAAATTGTTTGGCTGCATGGCTGCCTGGCTGACTGATGCTGATGATGATGGGGTTATCAGTTTGTCGGTATCATATTCGTAGGAATGAAATGCCTTTGCATTGGTGATGCATGGCATGCTTGTGTATGTGTGTGTATATTGCAATGCTGTTGATGATGGTGGTTATTACAAAATTTATAACGGCTTCTCTAACGTGGTAACATACCGTATAGTTTTGCTAAAGTTGCATATTTTTTTTTTATATTTTTGTACTCTCTTTTCAACACACACATACATACACATACACATGCAACATGAGAGATGATTTTTATATTTATTTTTTATCGGTATACGGATGTGGTATGTATGTGTGTTTGTTTGTTTGAAAACTATATTTATTAACGCGAATGCAAAGATTTTATTGAATTTTTTTAAAGCAACGTCCCATATTGTTGCTCTTTTTGCATTATTTAGCATTTTTGAAGGGGATGTAGGTAACATTTCCCTTAGAAAATTATTATTTTTATCGCATGTAAAGGAAAAGTGTCTTCAACTTCAGTGTGTTTTAATGTACTGAACGCAATCCTAAAAAAAAATCGGTACTCAGGGCGAGGCAATACATACATAATTGGTCATTAGAACCCATCAGTCAGGATTATTGACCTAGTTTCTCACACCACTTATGTTTTGTGTGTTAATTTTATACATGAGTAGCGGGACATTCAGTTTAAAGTCGACTCCGAACAACAGATTTTATGAGAAACTTTTCATGGCTATTTTATTTACTCTCAGAGTTTTTGTCAGAAATCTTTTTTTGTTTTGATGTCTGGTCTGGGACTCGAACCCTGGCTTTTACCTCTAATAAGCCAACACACTACCTACTAGACTACGTACGAGGCAATAGCAATTTTAATTACTGCAGTTAGTATCAGCAGGGGTTAGCTAAAGTTCAGTTCTGGGTCCAACATAATAGAAGTCAATGTGTAATAAATTCGCCGTAATTTAGCAGGCAGTGTGTTGACGTTTTGAACGACAGACGGTAGTTCAATCCCTGGTTTAGGTTACCAAATGAAATATGAACAAATATTTCTGTAGACAACTACCAGAAGCCTGCTGAGACGGCTGACAAAAAATTTTAAGAGCATAAAGCAATTACCACGATAAGTCTCTCGTATCTAACGACTCCTGAATAAAATTAATACATGCAACATAAGTGGGGTGAAAAGATAGGTTGTTATCCTAGCTTAATGGTTGTAACAACCGCTTGGGTAAAAAAAATGCCTCGCAAGATGCCTTGCCCGAATTTCAATCTGAATGCCCTGAAAGTCTCTACGCTTCTGAACAGCGGTGGCCAAACAGGGTTTGACGCTCATATGTTACTCTCTTAGAACTAAGCTGTTTAATAGACTACATATAGCCCTTGAAGCTCCGAAATGTTGACGCCAATAGTTTTTCTTTAAGCAAAAGATCATAGAATGGAACTATGTGAATGGGCAAAATGATGGAACAAAGCGGATCATTAATTTATACGTTCGGATAAATTACTTCGTATAGATTATTTTATATATCGTTCTTAGAGTTCGAACTACTTTTATTGACCTTGTCGCCTTTTCCTTATAGATTGCGCCTAGTTTCTTGTCTTTCAATTGCAATGTTAACCTCGCCACCGGCGAAGCATACCGGGTTTTCATTATTGCTCTAAATAATAATGTTTAAAAGGTTTTATGCTCATCTGGTTATATGTATAAAGGGAGTTTGAGCAATATTTTCCTGGATAGGTAGAGCCATCGACAAATTTTGTCAAACTGTTGCATATTTTCGTTATGAAATTTTTGAAAAACTCAAAAGAAATTCATTGAATTTTCCAACCAACCTTCGTATAAAATTTGTGTATGCGTTAGTGTTTTAATTTTACCCAGAACATGTTGGCATTTGCTGGTGAAAGATGACTATTAAAAGCAAAACCGATCTATACTGTTGCTGTGTGTGTATCAATGTTTTGACAGTTGTTTGAAACTTTAAAATAATTGTAGAAGTTTAAACCAAAACAAAAAAAAAAGGAATGAATGAAAGAAAGAATTTTAAATTTTAATTTTGATTCTAAAATTTCCTCCATTTCTTTTCTTCTTTTTTCAAATATTATCGATTTTTCGACTCTCCCTGTTATCCTAATAATTCATGTTCAATTTTCCAAATAAAGCAAATAATTTAGAGCGGAACAGCAGATTCGATTGTGGATGAGGAGGAGAAGATTTTCTAAAGCAATTCAATTAAAATTATTCGATTTTCAGAATTTTCTAAATTTTGAAATATTTTAATATCCGCTTAGAGAAGCCATTAAAAAGGAAATAAAAAAACAATAATTCTCCGCCATTTCCCATACCAACTATTGGAACTATGCTGGATGGACAATTTAATCAAAAAAGTAATAAAAATTGATTCCTTAGTACAAACCCATAAACATACACAAACACAGACACACATATAGACAAAGAATCCCAGTGAAATGAAGTTCCTGCCTGTCGTTCGTCGCCTGTCTCGTTATAAGAAATTAAAATTAATTTTCCTGTGCTTTTTTATTTATTATTTGAAATTATTGCCAAAGAAAACATAAAAGTAAAGTAAAGGAAGTAGAAAAGGCATACAAGGCAGAAAAGAAGAGAGAGAGGGAGAGATAGAGGAAGGAAAAAGTATAAGGAGAGGGAGAGCTGTCACTTTCATATTTTGTATTGAAAAATTATAATTATAAAGTGGCCTCTTTATTGATAAATTTTCTTTTATTATTATTCTGTACAGCAAAAAAAAAAAAGAAGCAATTTACGTCAAGCCAAGACATCAAATGGCAGGATGCTTGATAGGGAAGAAGGGACGACAAGTTTAATATAAAATATGAAATTTAAAATATGAGTCACATACGCACAGTTTATTTTGAATATTTTAAATAGGCAAAAAAAAAATATTCCTCTTACATATGCATTTCAACGATGCAAACAGTTAGGAATTACTCTCCACCAATAGTCATTTCTCTATTTTTTTTTTTTTTTTTGAATACTCAATAAGGATTGTAGAATATCAGCGGCAATGCAAAATATTCATAACCAAGATAATGGCGTGTGTGTCAAACCCCAGGTCAGATATCAAAACGAAATTGTGAAAAAATGTTTCTTCGGCTACTCCCTCTCTGGTGATTCCTGGCAAAAACTCTGAGAGCAAATAAAATTGCCATGAAAAGTTTCTCAGAAATCTGTCGTGTGGAGTTGATTTTAAACTGTAGGTCCCTTCACTCATGTATAAAATTAACTCACACAAGATAAGTGTTAGGAGAAATGAGGTGATAATCCTGGCTGAAGGGTTGTAATAACCACTTATGTATGTATGTATCAGAGATCAGCAATGAATCGTTTTTCCACTACTCATAAGCACTCATGCAATTTTAAGTATGGGTGCATCAATAGAATTGAAATTCAACTGCTCTGATTCATTCGTACTCACTACTAAATTGAATTATAAGTATAAGTTACAATGAATATGATTACAATGTTGACATCAAACTCACAACATTCTCAAATATGTTTGATTCATACGCCTACTAATTCGGATTCATAAATTTAGAAAAAGACTTATAATAGTTATAAGTGATTCGAGTGACTCGAATCATTCATCAAACTTTACAAACTTACTTTGCATATATAAACAAAGAAGAAAGGAAAGACAAAGACAAGAAGCAAAGTATGCACCCAGCCTTCTTCTGAGTATAGTAGTGTCTGTACGCGAATCATACTTATTTTGTGCTTCGTGTAAATGTTAAGAAGAGACGAGTCTAAGTTAATAACATTATGCGTATTGCTAAGTACTTCCAACTTTGAGTATTAATAGTATGAGTATCATATTAAAATAAGTATGAATGCGTATAAGCATCAGAAATTATAAGTATGACTCGAACCTACTCATCGTTTTGAATACTTATTGCTGATCTCTGTTATGTATCAACCTATGAAGATCTATCGTTGTCATGTGCAAAAATGTATTAAATTGTTGTTGTTTCATTGGGTGTACAGATACTTTACTTACTGACTCCTTGACTGAGTCCAAGAGATCCCACATTCCCCCCCCCCCCCCCCTAAAATAATAATCAACCGGTGTTAAATTGTCAGAATATGTTTAAGTAATGCATTTAGGAAATTATTGCTGGAATAAATTTTATTGTCGGAAGCACTCTAAAACCACATGTCATCTAGATACATGGCATTTGAGACCACAAGAGCTTTGTCATCAAAGCCTTGTAATGAACGTCGTTCACAGTTACTGTATAGTCGGTCAAACCTTAAAAAAATAAGCCACAATCACGTCACCTGATCAAAATTCGCATGGAACAGTTGGTCGTTTTGGATGCATTTGAGTCTCACGGATTCTAAAAGCAGTTTCTGAACTCCAAATTCCACAATTTGATGTATTCCCTATGTGGCAATAAGATGGAAAAGCATTTCATTGGAAACGATAACTTTTTACTTCTCGAAAAACCTACATTATCGTCACTTTACTTCATAATCCTTATAATGCTTGCTCCATAATAATCCTTGTAGAAAACCATGCCAATTTAAACATTAAAAAGAGTCCACTTGAATGTTGACATGTACTCGTAAGACATTCTTATCTCCTTCTCTTCGAACGCTGATAATTCTTAAGTAGAATATCCATCATTAAACAAAAGTTTACATTGTGATGTTTATGGTTGATGGGGTTCATGGTTGACTATTTAAAGTTGGTGAGTCTTTTGAATGGAAAGTGAAAAGGATATGACTCAGACGCTTTATTAGTTTGACCTGTAAAACTTTAACAAATTAAAAGTTTTTTTTTTTTTTGTTTTATTTGGCATGGCCCTTCTCGTTGACGTTGTCGTTGCCATTGCCATTAAGGTTGATATCTAAGTGCTCCCGACGGCTGTTAATTATTGTTATGCAAACCATTTAAGCAAATGCCAGCAGTGGTTATTCGCATACGCATACACATGCTGGCTTAGATAAACTCATAATTTTATTGTTGTATTGTAAATATAATTTGTATCCTTTTTGAAGTATCCTTAACAAGTCATATAATTTACAAACATAACCCCCGCTTCCTTCCCCCGTTGATCGTTTGAAGCGTTTGTTTGGTTTGTGTGTTATCGTTATCGTATGTAGTTTATCGGTGGAAGTTTTGTGAGTTGCACTCTAGATTTCGTATAATTTTAACAATTTTATCTCTCTCTCTCTCTCTGTGTACCTTGCTCTCTCCCTCTCTCTCTCTTGTGCTGATTAATTTAATAAGTAGTTGTTGTGATGATTGTTGTTGTTATTCAGTGAATTTTGTACACTTAAACAAACACAATGTTATTCCGCTTATAGGCTTACCATACCGTAAAGGAGTAGAATAAAAACAAATAATATTGTTGTGTTATCATCATTGTCTATGTGATTGTTGTTGTTGTTGTTGTTGTTGTTAATGTTATTGTAATATTGTTTGTACTTCAATTATACACATGTTATGTTATTGTTATTGTTAATGTATTTGTTGCTGTTACCATTCATGTATGAATACATGTGTATGTATGTATATCCTTTGATGACAGCAATATCCTTCTATTTTTCTCATTCAGAATACATATTTCCATTATTAAACTTTATCCCCCTGATGTTGTTGCTGCTGTTGTTGTTGTTGTTTTTGTTTTGCTAAAGCTTTTATCGAACATCTGCATCTGTATTGTTATTTGGCTTCTACTACTACTGTTTTATACACTCAATGAATCTCTTTCTGAATCCTTTTGGAGCTTAAATTTCTACAGAAAACAAAAATAAAAAAAACCCACATCCCCCACACTGTTATCGAATATAAAAGAAATTGAGGCTTCAGAGAGACTCTCTTCTCTGGTTGCTGTTGTTTGTGTTCGTGTTTGTTTTCAGCCTTTTTTATTGTTGCTTGTAATTGACAGCTGAATTGAAACTAAAAGAATGAACGAACGAACAACAGAACTATTAATTATAAATAAATAATACATATGAACATAGTCTACTTTACACACATACATATACAGGGTGTATCAAAACAAATGGCATTTGAAGTATATTGTCTTGGCAAGCCTAAGATTCCATCTTGTTTATTAGTTTCTGTAATTATATTTGCTTTGCAAGGATTTCATTAAGCAATTGTTTGGTCTAGTGTTACAAGTTCTAGAATGACAAGGTTGTCATCTTGGTTTTTTGGTCAATTAACGGAAAGCAGCATAACTAATGTTAGGATCAGATTGTCGTTCTATAACCAGAAGAAGAATTACAATTAGGACAAGTTCTTTATAAAATGGAGAAGATCATGGGGTTTAAACACTAAATCTGGATATTCCTACATTGAGTCCCTACAACTTCTGTAGTGAAAGCTAAGGGGTAAGCTCCAATCAATCCTCATATCAATCGATGAATCGTTTATGCAACTATGATTTTGGAATCTGAGTGGCAAGAAATCTTTAGAAGAATCAATATTCTTTCCCTGTCAAAGAGTGATAAGAGGCTCTAAGGCGACACATACCATAAACAATACAGAGGACATTTAAACTACTCAGAAGGACGTGGAACTCCACTCTATTGACCATAGTCATAAGACCGCAAATATTCTACTTGGATTTTCTTTAGAGATCAGCAATAAGTATTCAAAACGATGAGTAGATTCGAGTCATACTTATAATTTCAGATACTTATACGCATTCATACTTATTTTGATATCATAATCATACTACTCATACTCAAAGTTGGAAGTACTCATCGTATTCATACTTAACAAAACGCATGATGTTATTGACTTCGACTCGTCCCTACTTAACATGTACACGAAGCACAAAATAAGTATGATTCGCATACAAACACTACAATACTCACAAAAAGACTGGGTGTATGCTTTGTTTGTTGTCTTTGTCTTTCCTTTCGGCTTTGTTTGTATATACAACAACAAAAAAGGCTGTAAATTTTGATGAAGGATTCGAGCCACTCGAATTACTTATAAGTATTAAAAGTATTTTTCTAAATTTATGAATCACAATGAGTAGGTGTATAAATCAAACATATTTCGAATGTTATGAGTTTGATATCAACGTTGTACTCATGCTCATTGCTACTTATACTTATAAATCAATGTTGTAGCGAGTATAAATGAATCAAAGTTGTTGAATTTCAATTCTGTTGATTAATTCATACTCAAAATTTCATGAGTGCTTATGGGGAGCGGAAAAACGATTAATTGCTGATCTCTGGTTCCTTTACTAAATTAAGAAAAAAATGCACACAGTACTGAGGAATTTTATCTTCTCTTAACATCCGATAATATTGGTGACCTAAAGTCGCGTGGCTATTAGCAGCTACACTATCACAGATAGTTGTAATCCTACCAGTAAAGTTATAAAATTGTAGAACGTTTAAGCCCCGTCCTATCTTTTAAAGACTGTAAGAAATGAATGAGAGAAAGGCTAGGATTCATGGTAGACGGCTTCTGTGAACAAAGCAAAATTTAGTATGCCTACGGCTACGTCTATGACTAATCGTGACTAAGATGCTATATAAAAATGACAGTGGCCCGTGTGAATCACTAATGCGCAAAGAATTTTTATGCATACATGTCCAGCAGGGTCTGGTAATATTTCAGTACCACAACCTTGCTACCAGTGAGATTGAGTTCCCCTGAAAAATGAGCCGTCAATTTCCATTTTCATTGAAGTAATCGGAGTACCTTTGGCCTCGCAGATTGCTATATTCGTATCGGAGGCGATATCCCGGAACTCACATAAGACTTTTGAACAAAACTTTGTACACATTATGTTGAGTATAAAACAAAAGAACTCAATCTCTTTCACCTTCTCCTTTACAAGTCAGCATCGAGTGGTTTTCATTGCTCTTACAAAGGATTTATTTTGCCCTCAAAAGATTACTCTTTTTAGGTATCCTTGTCATTCCTTCATAGGAGCATCATCGTAATGTTTTATAAGAAATCAATTTCCAAATTGTGTATTTAAACGGACAAATGAGAATTGTTTCATAACGGTTTAGTTAGTTTTAGTTTTTAGACACCCTGTATATTTATGTCATAACTCTCATGTGGTATGAGGCTTGTTTATATGACTGTATGGGTTAGCAATTTTCATGGTGAACGTGATACACATACTAATGTAGATGTAGGCGTATATTTAAAACAACAACAACGAAAACTTATTTTATTTCAGACATTAAGGCCATAAACAAGGCAATCGTATTTCCCAAAAACAAAAGAACTGTTAAGTATCTGAAGTTTTTTGAATTGAAAACAAAATCTCTTAAAGTAGGTTTTTACGTAATTTTTAGATTCAAACTCGCCTAAATTATGGGTCCATTAAAGGAATTAAGATTTTTTTGAAATATTTGTTAACAATTTACAACGAAAAGGAGTTCTAATAGCTGACTCTACAAAATGTTAAAATTCAATAAAATTTGTCTTTGTATGTAAAAGTCATCTGACACATGGCAATTGTTAAAATTTTAAATTAAAACCTGTTCCAATTTGGTCTGTCGTCATCAAATATTAAAGCTAGAAGACTGTGCAGGGTCATTGATAGTTTTCTGCATTCAAAACTCGGTTGTATGTAAGTGAGATGTTTTAAGAAGCTTTTCCACTCAAAGGGTTAGGCGAGGATTTCGCCATTTGCTTCAGGCCAGCATTTCTGGTCAGAAATCTTAAAAGGTTTTTCAAATTGTAAGGCACGGCTGTATGAATGCAAGGTTGTTTTCGCTGATTTAATTATATTTTTATGGATCGCATAAAATATTTAAATGTAGCCATTGGCACACATCTTGAAAGAGCAACAACACTTAGCCTGGTATGATGTTCTTTCCAAATCTCTAATAACATTGGGTCTAAAGCATGAAACCCCACACTCTGCTCAATCAATTGTCATATAGGGGCTATGAATGGCTGTGAATAGTTGCTAATAGGCCCTTAACTGTATAACTACAAATTGATTCTTAGTAGTCATATAGGCAGGTGTAAATCCCGAGGATAGGGCTGATAAAATTACGTAGCAGTCTGCCGTCAAAAACTATCAAACACACACACACTGTATGACGAATTTTGTGTAAATTTTGACGGGGGTGAGCAGACAGACGCCTATTAATAACAGCGATGTTACACTTTCATCTAGACTAGGTTAGGTAAGGGAGCGGGGATATTTAAGTTAGGTTAGCGAAAAAAGTCCCACTTAGAGATCAGCATTTAGGGTAACACAATCAATGTTTCACCCGAGGATATAACATTCCCTAACGGAAACCAACCTTAGTCTACAATAAATCTTGCTATTGCAGTAATTTTTATATTAGAGAGCATGAATTAAGGATGTCAGAAACCTAAGTCTTTTTGTGCCACATGACTTAAAAGACAGTCCCCAGACAAACAGATTCTGTAGAAGTAATCTGTCGGAATACCTACCAAAACGACAGTTGCCTGTGAGAATCACTATTGTGCCATGAATTTTTATCCATACATGTCCAGCAGTGTCTGGTAATATTGCAGGTACCATACACTTGCTGCCAAATAGTATGTAGCCGGTAAAATGAAACGATAATTTCCACTTGTATTAGGGCATTCGATGTCTAAGACTGGAAGCTCCATTTTGGCGTATGCAGTTCATCAGAAATGCAATTGCCAACGATACTCCCACTCTGTCGTGCGAAAATCACTTAAGAGAAAATGTCAGTATTATTCACACCACCGCCACGTACATATTCTATTGAGTAGAAGTACAAAACAAAAAGAGTTCAAAATTTTACACCTTTTCCCTACAATTCACTGTCGACAGAATACGAGTATTATTGCCGGCTTATTGCCACATTGAATATGAGAAATCTTTCAATTTTTCACTATCAAATAATAATGGCGTCAAGAATTAATGAACGTATGACGCGTCTGCTCTCATAATTATACAGAAAATTTCCCATAAATAAACAGGGAAACTCATTAAAATCTTTCAAATAAAAAGTGAAAAGAAAAGAAAATACAAATTGACTGTTAATATTTGATGTGTTTTTTGTTGTTTTTTTCCTTATTTTTCATTTACCAACCTGTGTGAAGCCAACAACTACCAGCGAAGGTTATGGTAGTTGGTAGTATGGAAAATGAAGGTATCTCCTGGTAACGAGGAGTTTGATTTACTGCTGTCTGTCCAAATGGTTTGAATAACTGTTGGACTAACTATTGAACTTGCTGTCTGCTTGTCTGCCTGCCAGTCTGCCTCACTGTCTGTCTGTCTATCTGCCAACCTGAGTATGGGTGTGTATTATGTTCGACTGGCTGGCCGTCTGTTACCAATGTTTAATCATGTGTCATTATTTACACAATGAAATCAATAATGCGAGTAAATGGCCAAATATTTTCCGCTTTTTCCTATGCATGTGTAGGTGTTGTAAAAATCTCTATCGTTGTGTGTGTGTAACTATACGTGTTTACTTTTACTTTGTCTTCCGTTTCCTATTTCTTTGGAATTTATTTTCTTGTTTTTTTTTTTTGCATTTTTAGCGAGCATAGCCAATATTTTGATGGCCATTAGTTGGCCGTTCGACTATAATGGTTACATTCCTAGCGTTGGCATTGACGATATGACCGTCGTATGTGTATCCATCGATTCATTCATCCATCCATCTGTCGTCTTTATATTACATTTTTATATGGTATTTGATGAATATTTGCACAAATATTTGCTATTTTTCTTTTACTTGCTTCAATTGGCATTTTTTTTTTTGCTTATTTGTCCTTCCATTCTTTCTGTCTATTGTCAGTTCTCAGTATTTTGTTCGGGAGTCTTTTCTTTTTCGTTAGTTTTGAGTATTAAAAATACTAACGCTTGGCATTTATTTTGATTCTTGATTGAATTCAAGGATTTTTATTTGAAATTTAAAAAATATGTCCACTGAACAGTAATTTTAATGTTTGCAGGTAAGAAAAAAATTTAAAGCTTTTTCACAAATTCAGTTGTCTTTGCTTATGGACATGCCCCCATTTTTTAAAATTGGATCTATACATAATTGGCCATTACAACCCTTCAGTCAGGATTACGACCTAGCTTCCCACACCACTTATGTTGTGTGCGTTAATTTTATACATGAGTGGCGGGACCTACAGTTTAAAGTCGACTCCGAACGACAAATTTTTGAGAAGCTTTTCATGGCAATTTGTAATCTCAGAGTCTTTGCCAGAAATCTGTTGAGAGGAAATCGCCGAAGAAATATTTTTTTCGTGTTGATGCCTGACCTGGGATTCGAAGCCGGGCCTTTTGTCTAATAAGCCAACACAATACCCACTAGACCATGGCGACTTCTATTGTATCTAGCAAACAATATGTTAGCTTACTAGACAAAAGCTAGTGAGTTCAATCCCCAGCTTTATCATCGCAAAGAAAACGACAAAAATATACATATGAAGACACGTAATCAATTATTTTTTAGGAAGAGCAAACTTAGCTTTTAAATCCACCAAATATATCAACTAGTTTAACATTTTTTTCCTTTCTTTCTTATCTTTTCAGGTAAGTGATGTCAATTAAATATTTAATTTCTTAATCAATCAGGTATTTATGATATATTTTATGTGAAATTACGTATACACGAAATTGAAAAATATTTGTAAGCATCAGTATTCATTTAGTACAGTTAGAATGTCCGTGGTTCAAAACCCAGCTTAGACGACTCAAAAAAAAAAATTATAAAAAAATAATACTTACGCCGATTTCCTTGTAGCAGACTTTTACCAAAAATTCGGAGAATAATCATTTCTTATTGAATAAAGTTTTCCAACTTCTCCGGGCCAAAAGTCAGATAAGTCTTTAATCTCTTGAATTTTTAACTCTGTTTCTGCCAACAGGCGTCTGTTAGTCGATTCCAGCCCAAATCTATGTGATTGAATGAATTTCGTAAGCCAATCAGAATTTCTTTCTGCAGAAAAATCCTGAAAATTAAAAGTGCGAAAGACTACGCCCGGCACCTTACGTGGCTTAATGGTTTCTGTTTCGAGTGATTACTTGGTTATGACAAAACCACGTTAATTACGGTAAAGTTTAGTGTTATCCAATACCCCAATACGAACAATATTTCTAAGCTATTTTGTAGACGACGAAATGGGTAAATGCCACAAATCGCTGATACAAAACAATTCTTAAGCAATTGAGTTTATCAAGGCGAAAGATCAATCGGGTATGTCACCCATCAGTGTCAAAGGAACCGCTTTATGAATTACATGCGGCATAATTTCCCCTTCTCTAAATAAGGCCATCAAGACTTCATATATTCAGTATTGCGGATTTTCCTAGGATTCAAAATTTGTATTCCAATTTTATTCTCCTTTAGGTTAGGTTTACATTTAAAATAATTCTACCAAATCAATGGCGTACGATTGTACAATTAATATCAAAATTACGACTTTCGGCTACTTATGTTGTATGTAGGATTTTATGGTGGGATCTACAGTTTAAAGTCGACTCCAAATGACAGTTTGTCAGAAACTTTTCATGGCAATTTCATTTACGATCAAAGTTTTTACCAGAAAAGATTAAGTCACCAAAGAAATATTTTTAATACTTCGTTTTATTATAGATGTCTAAGCTAGGGTTTGAACCATGGTCACACGTCTAATAAGACAGTACACTTCCAGTAGACTACGTTCTATTGCACATACATACATACATACATAATTGGTTATTAGAACCCATCAGTCGGGATTATTGACCTAGTTTCTCACATACTCTTATGTTTTGTGTGTTAATTTTATACATGAGTAGCGGGACCTACAGTTTAAAGTCGACTCCGAACGACAGATTTTATGAGAAACTTTTCATGGCTATTTTATTTACTCTCAGAGTTTTTACCAGAAATCTGCTGAGAGAAAACCGCCGAAAAAATACTTTCTGTATTTTGTTTTGATGTCTGGCATGGGACTCGAACCCTGGCTTTTATGTCTAATAAGCCAATACACTACCTACTAGGCCACGGCGACTTATTGCACAACGATTCGTAAAAATAGAAGAAGAATTAATCCAATTTCACTGAATTATGTGCGTGAATTCGCCATGGTCTAGAAGGCAATTAGTTGGTATTAGACGCAAACCCTTGATTCCAAGCTAAGCTAAGATATCATGAATAAAACAAAATATGAAAAATAATTCTTTCAGTGACTGAAGCTCAACAGTTTTTGTGGAAGAACCCTCGAGAATTAATAAAATTGGCATGAAAAGTTGAGCAAAACTGTTGTTCGATGTCGACATTGAATTGGAGGTACCGTACATCACTCATTGATTAAATTAACCCACACAACGTGGGTGGGTGAGTAACGTGGTTATAATCTTGAGTAGGGGGCTGCAATGACTAATTAAATAAGTAAGATTTGCTTGCCTATTTTTATGTTCCAGTTAGTAAGCTAATTCTAGCTACTTAGGACAGAGGCGTTTCTCGATTGAGCTACTTGCAGAGCGTTTCTCGATTGATTTTTCCGAAAGAATATTTTTGAAAACTAGGTCCCCTTTTCGATAGCAAAAAGAGAAATGGTTGCTGAATCAAATTATTCTATTCGCAGACCCCTGTATACACCTTTCCTCGACTTAGTTCTTTAATTAAACAGGCATTCAAGCTTTAAATGTTTCATATGAAAATCTATATTTTTGGTGGTCTTTCAACCTCATTGGAGTTCGTATTGGGAAATATTATTGTTTCTGTTATTATCGGATATTTAATAAATGCTTTAAAAAGAAAAATTCCTTTGAACGCCATCATCATTCTCTACCCTATTCTCGCTTACATAATGCAGCTGTCAAATTACATAAAGAGAATCGAGACAAAAACCCGGACGGAAAATTGATTGCTTTGAAATGTAATCGTAATGATGACAACTGCAACCAACAACAGTAATAAAATCAACAAGAAAACAAAGCAAAACAAAACAAAACAACACAAAATACTGGCAACAAAATATGTAATGGCAACGAAATGAAATGGATTTGTGGCCATGATAAGCTTTTGTCAACAGATATTATTTGTCTGTTGAAATGTCTTTGGACTATAGTAAGCAGTTGAATACGTACATACGTCTGACATAATGAAAATGTGCAACAAATACTAACTCATACCTATACACAAGCACACATTCACCTTCTTTTTGGTTGCACAGTAATGCCATGGCAAATCGTATCCTTTTTAGAACATCCTAACTCAGTATTTGCGATGTTTAAAGATATTTTTTTTTTTTTCGAGGAGTTTAAGCAACAAATATTGCCACGGAAATATAAGATGATACAACCACAACTATAGCAACAAAGTAACAACAGCACCGTGATAAAGAAAAGTAACAGAGAAGGGAAGAAAAATATTGCATTTCTTTTGCAATATCCTTCTCAATTCTCAATGTATAGGGGACAGACAGCCAACAAGAATGTTGAAATAAATGAAAAGAAAAACGGTTTTAAAGCCTTTAAAAACCTCATCGAAAGCATTTCACATGGCATTTTCAACGATCTACTCGACTTGTTATTGTCTTTCCGGCTTTCTCGTTCGTTTATTGTTTCTTGACGAAACGAAATTTGAGGGACAGACCAGGTTATTGCTTTTGCTACAGGGAGTGAGTACTAGCCAACGGAGAAGGATTGTTTTTAGGAAAAAAAAAAGAAAGGAAAAGAAACGTAATAAAATCGTAATAAATCTTCACATTTCGTCATTGCAATTGGTTTTTATCGCGCAAGTAGTTTCCTCCGAGTCTCTCTCTCTTACTCGAATTTTCCTTCGTTTGATTTTTCTTTTCTGTTGCTTTTGTAAAAAGCTCGAACGTGTTGCATGCCGTTAAGGTTTTATGGGATGTCGTTGCAATAAATTGCTTATACCCGTAGTTTTCAGCTTAAATTTCTTTTTTTTTTTGTTTCTTCTTTTTCTTCTTTTCTTCTTCCTTTACAATGTAATTGAAATATTATTTATGATTACAAAACTGAGAGAGACGATGAGGAGAGCATACCTCGGCACAAGTATATTAAATTTTTATTTGAAAGGAAAAGAAGAGAAAGAAGATGAAAAAAAAAACTAAATCTGGATATTAAATGATTAATAGGACTTAAAAATATCAAATAAAACGAGAAATAGTTTCTTTTAAATTCTTTAAAAAATAACAAATATTGTCCTGGTTGAACTTAGGACCTAAACGTAGAAATTTAAAATTTAATTTCAAAATCAAAAAATAAAACCGACAAAAATATAGAGTCTATAAAAAAGCTATAAATTAAACAGCAGCTAAAGGTTTCTAAATGTCAGTGGAAAGTATATAAGAACACTTAAGTAATGAGTCATTAAGAATTCTTCATGGACTGTCACATCTGCTTTCAAAAAAAAATTTTTTGGAATCTGAAAACGAACCCAAGTAATGTTTGAATATTTTTGAAATCGTATATAAGAAATAGGATCAACGATGGTTATTTATTCGAAGGTTTATTTGCCTATTAGGAGTGTTCAAATGTCTCTATAGACATAGGTTTATCCGGGCATAGGCCCGGATTACAGGATGTTTAGCTACTTTTAAGTAAAACCTGGTATTGCAGAGACTAGGTGCTCTTAAATAAAAGTTTTTTATCCAGTGCTTCCCATACTTGAATTTAAGTAAAACAAAAAAAGTGTCTTATTTATATGTACGCCATGATTTCTTTAGGCGAGGCGTATTGGAAATGTCCAGTTTTCCATGACTCCATAAATCAGGTTGAATTTGCTGCAGATTCAGTCTTATTCGCATATTCTATGTAGTCGTACATGCGACTTAAGAAAACCCCAGAAAACAAATCTAACGAAATTAAACCTCAAAATCTAAGAGGATAGATCATGCATTATTCTCACCCCGTGAGAAGACTACACCATGAAATCATTCGTGCAAAATATCAAATGTGGCCTGAGCTATGTGTGACATGTAACACCATCCTATTGAAGTCACAAGCGATTTGTGTTGCAATAACAAATTTAGTAATGGTCCCCGATGCCATTGATAACTTGGCCAACGTTGTTCTCAAAGTAGTAATGGAGTAATGACAACGCCAGCTTAAAAGCTCCACCAAATAGTAACTTTGTCGAGATGTATTGGTTGCTCTTGGCTTTGAAGTGGATTCGTATTGACCTAAATTCGACAATATTGCTCGTTCACATACCTAAACATCCGGAAAAGGCCTGATCGCGGAAGTTGTCAAGTGCTCCAGAGTCCACTGAGCGAACATACGTGATTGTCTGTAGTCGTCGACCTTCATTTCCTGCATTTGTTTCAGTCGAGGCCCAAGACACGACGGTAACTTCACCAAGGTGTACTCTACGAAGCACCAAGTTCATCTGAGCGATGTGACATCGACTGTGTTGGATTTTGTTGGAAACTCTCACAGACACCGGCAATGTTTTCGATTTGGCGTTTCGTCGAAGTACGGTTGAACTCGTATTTGATACAGTTTCAATAAGATGGTCCTGTTGGAAGGCCCCGATGTATTTTCAACAGAACATGGATTGGAAAGAGTGATATGAGAACGCTAACATTTTATAACAATGCACAGTTGACCATCGTCTTCGTTGTAACATCGACTTCGCTGCACAATGAACAATTGAACAAGGGAAAGCTTCAGTGTGTCATCAAGACGACTCATACATACTTGCATACAAGCCTTCAGTCATTATGATCTCGCTACTACTACCACTTATATTGTGTGGACCTACAGTTTAAAATCAACTCCACACGATATATTTTTGTGAAACTGTTCATGGAAATTTTATTTACATTTGAAGTTTTTGGGAGAAATCTGTTGAAAGGAAGTCGACGAAAAGTATTGTTTTCATATTTGGTTTTATTAAGAGATGTTTGAGTCCGGGGTTGGACGTCTAATAAACCTATAGAACACCTACTAGACCTCGGCGATATCAAGATGGTTCAAAGCGTTTAATGTTTTAGTAAAAATCCTGTAGGTCCTGTTAATATTACTACCAGAATAGGCATTGGTTACATGCATACATAATTTACCATTACAACCCTTCAGTCAGGATTACGGCCTAGCTTTTCACCGCGTACATCACGAAACTGAGAAAGTTAGTGTAACCTTAAGCAGATCGATAAAGAAATTCTTTTCAAAATTTTTTGTGTTTCAATTGTGATCAATTACGCTTGAATTAACTCTTGTAGCTTGATTAACTTTCAATTCAAATGGCTTCAAATTTTGAATTCTCTTTCCTTTACTTTAAAAAACATTTCAAGGGATGACAAAAAGTTATGAACCAGCTTATAAGGCTTTATGAATTTAATCCCAATAAAAATATTTTTTTTTTGTTTGGATTTAATTTCTAGTAAAAACAATAACAACAAAAAAAGGAAAAGATTTGGATTTAAAATTAAATCCGCAAAAGTCAATTTAATAGTAAATTGTGCACACTTCCTAGAGATTAATGGCAGTCACACAACCCCCATACACTCTTTCAGAGTTAAACCAACAAAAAATATGAAAAACTAACCGAGAAAATTTAAATAAAATGTAAATGGAAATGTAACAACAAGAACAACAATAACAACTACAAAAGTAAGGTTATGGCTGAATGGCAGCAACAACACTTTAAATAACATTTTATTGTTGAACTTTACAGACAATTCAGTTCATCAAAATTTCTGTTGCATGTTGCCTCTTTAGCACAGAAAAAAATAATAAAACGTTCCGTCTCGGTGTCTTATTCAATGTCAAATTTGTTCATGTTCAAAACAACAAAGAACGGGGCGAGACGGAACCAGGGAATGAATATTGAAGTGATAGACAGTAAAGTAAAATTAAAAAAATAGACAGACAGTGTTATTACTTTTTCCATATTCCTTCTGCATATTATTGTTACTTTTTTCCTATTTTTTTCTATTTTTTATTTATTTTTGTTTTTTAGTTGTAGTTCCTTCTTACTTTAATTTGAAAAACGTTAAGTAGGTCTCAGGGTCTTAAAGTAATGAATTCATTTACTTCCATAAAAATAATTTCCACTAGAGGCCAACTAACATAACATATTTACATAATTGGTCATTACAATCCTTTAGTCAGGTTTACGACCTAGCTTCTCACACCACTTAAGTATGTATGTTGTGTATGATAATTTTATACATGATTGGCGAAACCTACAGTTTAAATTATATTTCGTTTTGCTGGAGATGTCTGATTTAGGGTTTGAAACGAGACTTCATGACTAGACTACGATGACTCCATCATGCCTACTCTTCAAATATTTATTGTTGCCATTAAATAGTAAATGTGATAAGCATGTTGAAGAGGTAAAACTTCTACAAAGTCAAACAATGTAGGTTCGAATCCAGCATAATTTTGTCCCTATTCCTATAAAATTTTTCCACAAAAAATAACTTCAAAGGAAGGCAGGCTATACAGAATAGTATTCAAGTAAGAAAAGTTCGTTCTCTCAAAGTGCGTTGTTTCTGGGCAATAGGAGATAACAATCCCTACCGCCCAAAGAGCTCTTAATTTCCACTATTCACCTAGTCATCTAAAAAAATTTTGATTGAAAAAACTGAAACAATGTTAAGAAATATAAGAACAGGAGTGAATGCATTATCAGTCCTATATTGTCTTTAAGGAAATAAAAATAAAACTTAGATCACTTTGTTCTAATTGTTGTCAAGGCCTTTTGGAATTTCTTTCTTTTAACCGCTCTAACCCTTTAGTTAGCCTTTCGATCTAACTTCTCACACCACCGAAGTTGTGTGTGTTAATTTTATCCTTGATTAAAGGCGGGACCTGCAGTTTAAAGCCGATTTTGAACGACAGATTACTAGGATTACTAGGGAATTTTTGCTTTAAATCTGCTGAAAGAAAGTCGCTAAGAAATAATTTTTCATATTTCATTTAGTTGGAGATATCTGAACTGGGAGTTGAACAGTGGTACTCGATTGTGGAGGTTACTAAATTTCATCTATGTTTACTAAAGAGAAGTTCATTACATTCTTAAGTTCAGTGCCGTGTAACAGACTACAATCTGTCTGCTGGGAATATAATGTTTATCCTCAAACATTACAGAATGAAAAATGTTCTTCCAAAAGCTTTTGAGTAACTACATTATGTATCAAGTTGTTTCAAAAGTATGAACTTGTCTTTGTTGAATTCATTCCTTTAAATAACTGTATTTCCTAAACTGTTTGAAATAATAAAAAACTGAAACTGAAATCATTACTATGCTTTAACAAGGTCTCACTGAAAAGCTATGCCAGAGTAACATTTCATAATATTTTTGATAATGTGATATGAATGATATTAAATTAAAATAAAAAAAATGTAATTGTGGTCTATGTATCTTTTCCTATATATTTAGGAAATATTAAAAAAGTTTTGTTTTGTTTTATTTAATTTGGTAAGGAAAAGTTTCATTTTAGAAGCATCAACTCAAATCAAATATAAAATGATAAAACAAAACAGAATCCTGCAAATAAATTTGAAATATTAAACCCATTAAGAGAATTCTTTTTTATAACCCCTTCATTATTAGTAACCTTTAACGCCACTTCCTTTCTAAAAAGTAAAACATTCTGCATCGTTTTGCATTAAAAACAATTTAAAAATTCAAAATCCTTTTCAAACAGATTTCAGTGTTTAAAATAAACACCAAAAATGTCAAAATATTGCAAAACAAATCCTTTTCCTATCCTCTTGCGTTGGTTAAAGGAAACCAAGTACGTTTACATACGTTTAAAGGAAACAAATGCCGGGCTTAACAGCAGTTAATTTTATACCCTTGCGGGCGAGAACAAAAAAAGATGGAAAACAATTTTAAATTTAAATTCCTTTATTTGCAACGCTTAACGAAATTTAATTTAACGCCACAAAAATGCCATCTAATGTGTTGGGGTTTTTTAAAGCCTTTTTTCTCTTCCATCTCCAAAAAAAAAAAAACATTTTCTCGTTGTTTTCTCCTTTGTTTTCAAAAGGATTTGCTTCAAAAGAAAATCTCTTACGCATATAGACGTAAGCTTATCCGTAGTATGGTATGGTTTTAAGGAAGTTTACTTTAAAAATAAGGCTTAGAATAGAATTTTTTTTTTTTTTTTGAAAGTAAATAAGCCTATTAAAATATAAAATAAGAATACATTTTATGGAAATAGCGAAGAAAGAGAGGTAAGGTTCAGGCATTTATACTCCCAGTGATACACATTTTTTAACAAAATAAAATTTTTTAAATTGAAAATGAATTTTTAAATAAAAGCGAAATTATTAACAGGGATTCTGAATATAAATTTAAAGTCTTCGAAAGAGAATAAAATACGTGATGTTGTAGCTTGAAATACAGAAATTATAAACAATTCTAAATTATAAACAATTCTGTTTGCTCAACATAATTTCAATTGGACTCTGATCTCTGCAAACTTCAAAAGCATTTTAAGCCGCCTGAGGAGTACTGTTATTTACCTTTAGGCAGGATTTAGTCTTACTTCCTATACCACCCACATTCGTAACTGGTGAGGTCTACAATTTAAAGTTTACTACGGACAATTCTCACTGCCAGAATGCTGCTGCTGAGAGCATGTAGCCGAAAGAAACACTCTGTTCATATTGCGTTTTGTTCGAAATGCCTTAGCTGGGCCAATATCTATTATGCCAACGTACTACCTAGTGGACTACGGCGACTTCAATGGTATAGTACAACGGATTATACTCTCATCAAATCATGGGAATTATTCCTAAAAGTTACATACAAAGTACTGTTTTTCTCTCGCTGTCCGTTGGCCATTACGTTACAAAGATATTTCATTCCATAGATAGTCGCTCTACTCTTCCATGTAACGTTGTCCTAGCTGACGTTTATGCTGTCACACTATACAGAAATGCTGAAATCTAATCTAAGGGAGAAGGGTTTATGAAAACTTTTCCACAACTTATTTTCCGAAATCCCGCACAATATAATGCTTGGGTTGGGGCTATCCCACGAGTATCGGTTGTGCAAAAAGAGTATGTTCGATGTTTGAGTAATACGTGAATTGAATCATTGAAGAAATCCAATTTCCAATTGCGATTACTTGCTAAAACCGAACGTTATCGAACGTTTTGATTACGAAAGAATTGCTAAGGGCAATGAAAGTGTGTCAATAATGTGCCAAAATGATCATGGACGAAGATCCTCACAGGCGGCGGTGACAAAAACCAGTTTTGTCAGCAAAAAGGGAACTCCACATATTATTACCTTATTCATTTAATATTTTTTTATGTACGCCAA
Organism: Sarcophaga peregrina; assembly: GCA_014635995.1. NCBI lineage: Eukaryota > Metazoa > Arthropoda > Insecta > Diptera > Sarcophagidae > Sarcophaga > Sarcophaga peregrina. Next base: position 53,722,024 of record CM025792.1, on the reverse strand, counting down.
GCCAGTTTGATCCGATTGGGCTTAATATGAATCATTTTGCCATATCTAAACTACAGTCAGTCACGAAAGTATACATGCGATTAACAAATTTCAGAAATTTTTTAACCAATCCGCTTTCGTTGAAAATCTTTATAATTGTCTGACAACTTTCCATGATTTTATGACGATCTTTTGCTTTAGTTCAGAAATTTGAGAAATTGTTAATCGTATGTATACTTTTATGGGCCTGTGTATACACTTACTTAATTGATCATTATAATTCTTTAGCCAGGATTACGACATAGTCCTTCATACCACCTATGTTGTTTGTGTTAATTTCATCCTTTAGTTTAAAATACATTCCGAACTACAAATTCTTGTGAAGCTTTTTACGAATGTTCGTCAGATGAGGAGGTCGCCTAAAAGAACATTTTTCCAGATGCCTGAGCAAGGAGTTTGCGTTTAATAAATGAACACACTATCTACTAGACTCCTATGGATGGTGTACGTATTGTGAAGGGAGTATGAACCTTTTGATTTTCTAAGCACAAATGCCAGAATTTTTTAAAGTAATGCCCCCTTTTTGTATTAGTTTTATAAGATAAAAAAAGGCAACAAAACTTTCATTTAGGCCACGTTATTTTGTAGCCTATTTTAACCCTACTCGACCTTAAACAAAAGAAGTCGAAAGTGTTTATAATTTAAGTATAAAAGACAGTAGTTTCCACTTTTGCTTTTGAAAATGTTTCTTTTCCTTATAAAGTAAGCAGATTATTTAGATTAATTTCTTCTTAAATACCCTTCTCCTCTCCTTCCTCTGTCATGTGTAAAAGAATTTTCAACGGTTGCAAACATCTCAGAAATAGTCACAATTATTTTCAATCTACATCTCTACCCTCTATGCTCCGGGAATGGTCTGTAAAAAGTCTGTTGGGCTCATAAAATAAATTTTAAAGCCTCAACAAAACATTAAAGTCTACTTTCTATGGTTCATTATAGAAACTTTGTTGTTGGCAAAGTTCTCCTGCTCGTTAAAAACATAGACGGAGAGAGAGAAAGAAGAGAGAGAGGGTGGACAAAAAGTAGGATCCATAAAAATAATTAAAAACTTCAATTTATTTATAAAAGCTGTGTGTGTGTGTCTTCTTCCGTTGTGCGGCTAGGTTCAGTTGCAAAAAAAAAAAGCAGAAGACAGAAAAACATGCGACGACACAACCTTGTGCCAAGAAATTAAAAAAAAAAATTATTTTCTGCCAAAGAACTACAATTTAAAAGTATGAAATATAAACGGAAATATGAAGAAAACAACAGATAAGAAGAACAGGAGAGGGAGAGGAGTGGAGAAGAGGGAGAGAGTGGAAGAAAAAACAAACATAATTAATGACCCATAAAAACTTAAAAGCTGTGATAAATTACTACTGCAAACACCCGCGCGTAGAGGAGGAGCTTGAGTATTAAAAGGGAGATGTTTTTTGTTTTCCTTTTTCCCTTTTTTTATTTGTTATTGTTGCTGTTGTTATCGCTAAATTGAGAAACAAATTGATTTATAGTGGGAAACTCGAATAATAATAAAAATAAACAGTGAAACCACATAGTTTAAAGAAGATATATTGAAAGAATTTCAAGAACCATGCTATTCACCTCGGATTTGAGAGATAAAAACACGAAATTCTTATACAGTTTGAGCCTAAATTTCATTAATAAAGTGACGCTGGTAGCTGGTAGTGTGATGTCTTATTAGACGGGAACACGTGGTTCAACCCCTGGCTCAGACATTTCTAAGAACGGAATATGAAAAAAAATATTTTATTCTGCTGTAGTCGCTGTAGTCTAGTAGGTAGTGTGTTGGCTTATTAGACGAAAAGCCCGGGTTCGTATCCCAGGTCAGACCTCTAAACGAAATATAAAAAAAAATATATTTATTAGGCGACTGAATCTCAGCAGATTTCTGGCAAAAACTCTGAGAGTAAATAAGATTCCCAAGAAGATCTTCTCAAAAACTCTGCCGTTCGAAGTGGACTTTAATTTGAGGTCCCGCCACTCACGTATAAAATTAACGCACACAACATACAGTAGCGAGCACAAAAAATGCAACACTGTGCCATATGATCTTTAATAAGATCTGTTTCAAAATAACGGTAACTAATTTATCTATTTTCTTTTGCTGTTAATTCTTTCAATTATAAGTTTTCAAAGTAACCACAGTTTATTCCAAATTCTGCTTTAAAAAGCTAAATATTTTTGAATTAGTGAAATTTTATTTAGCGAGCAAAAAAAATGCAACATAATAAAAAAATAGTTAAAGTAAGTTATTTATTTAATTATAATTGAAAATTTTTTAAATAAGTTATACAACATGTGTTTTGTAATAGAAGCAGCTCGCAGCTCTCAGCTGACAGCAAAACTGCAATCATTAAAGCCTTAGAAGAAGGAAAATCCATGCGTGAAGTTGGACACCTCTTTGGTGTAAATCAATCAACCGTATGTCGGATTAAATCTCGATTTTCCTTGAGAAATAGTGTGGAAAGGAAACCAGGTAGTGGTAATCCTCGAAAAACTACCTCTCGCCAAGACCGCCAGATGATTGCACTGGTTAAAAAAGATCCACGAAAGACCGCAGTGGACGTTGCTAATTTCGCAAATGAGCAAATGGGAGTCTCTATAGGCGTTCACACTGTTCGCCGTAGGTTGAAAGAGGCTAATTTGCATGCGAGACGACCCGCAAAGAAACCTCTCATCAGTGCAATCAATAAAAAGAAGCGCCTGGAATTTGCAAAACGTTACAAGGATTGGTCAAATGAACAATGGGCTAAAGTCTTGTGTCTTGGAGCGATGAAAGCAAATTTAATTTGTTTGGCTCCGATGGGATAAATTTTGTTCGAAGACCGCCTGGACAGAGATATTCTCCAAGATATCAACTTCCAACCGTAAAACATGGCGGTGGATCAATAATGGTGTGGGGTAAGGAACGATATGTTTAAAAAAAATTATTGATTTTACGTCACGTATTTACAGGTGCGTTTTCCCGTGATGGGGTAGGTCCCTTAACTCAAATTGAAGGAAAAATGGACGCCAAGAAGTACTGTGAAATCCTTAGAGAACACATGCTTCCTCATCTGCGGGAAAAAATGCCTCCTGGTAGCATATAACAGATAGCAGGATAACGATGCAAAGCACTCAAGTCGCTTAGCTCGAAACTTTTTAAGCGACAATGATGCCAATGTTTTGGATTGGCCATCACAGTCTCCCGATCTACACCCCAGAGAAAATCTATGGGAGCTATTAGATCGGGAAGTTAAGAGGAAACATCCGTCAAATAAGAGGCAATTAGAAGAAATTTTGAAAAGTGAATGGGAGAAAATATCCATTAACACATTAATAGCTTTAGTCGACTCAATGCCTTCTAGGTTGCAAGAGGTCATAAAAAATAAGGGCTACGCCACTAAATATTAATTTTAAGATTTTTTTTTTGTAGGAATTACTATTTAATTTAAATAAACACATTAAAATTTATGCTGTTGCATTTTTATTGCTCCCATGAAATTCGCACTCTTTTTAATAAATGACAAAATAATATATCATTAATTAAAAATATTTACATAATGTTATTGATAATAGGTATCTATAACTGTAGGGATTAATAACCCAAAGAAATATTTTGAACTGGTCACCATTTTTTTAAAATTATCGCACTTAAAGATAATTTTACCCAACGTTACATTTTTTGTGCTCGCTACTGTAAGTGGTGTGAGAAGCTAGATCGAAATCCTGACTGAAGGGTTGTAATAACCAATTATGTATGTAGTTTTACTCTTCTCCTTAGCAGTTGTTCTGTAACAATCATGAGAGTAAAAAAAATTCCCATGAAAAGTTTCTTTAAAATCTGTTGTTGCCACTCAAATTTAAAGTGTAAGTCTTGCAACATATGGGTAAAATTAATGCACTTTACTTTGGTGGTGTGAGAAGCTAGGTTTATTCTAATCTACATATATACATAATTGGTCATTACAACCCATTAGTCAGGATTACGATGTATTTTCTCAAACCGCTGAAATTGTGTGTGTTAATTTTATACATGAGCGGTGGGACCGGACCTTCAGTTTAAAATCGACCCTGAACTACAGATCTTTGAGAAACTTTTCACGGCAATTTTATTTGCTTTCAGAGTTTTTGCCGGAAATCTGCTGAGAGGAAGTGCCCGATGAAATATTTATTTTTTATATTTCCATTTTGATGTCTAACCTGGGTTTTGAACTCAGCCCTTTTGTCTAATAAGCCAACACACTACCTAGTAGACCAAGGCGAGTGATCTATTAAGTATGTAAATATAAAATGTAAAAATACATAGAAAGAAAAGAAATTATATTGATTGAACCATATCTTGATAAACCCTTTAAGCCCCCACTGTATATATCGAAAATTTAAATTATTTGCCTTCAACTTAAAACATTAACTCTAACTTACAGCCAAGAAATGTATTTTTGAGCCTTTAAGTATAGTGACAAATAGGTATCATGCTGCTAGCGCCCACTGTACAGCTCTCTTTAGTCTACAGTTAAAAATGACATTTATTTTGACTACAAATAAAGAATTGAGGTTATGAAACCGCAACATTTAATAAATTAAGCGTATACGGATGTGGACGTGTATATGATATAAGACTTAAATAATATTTCATTTCCCCAAGGGTGTAACACATCCTCTCATAACCATACATCCAAGACATGACAAGAGAAGGAGAGAGAGAGAATAAGAAGTATGGCCAGAGTGTGGGGGCGAAATATGCGGCATCATTGGAAGACATTAAACTACACTCGTTAACATATGAAAATAAATAATAATTGTTATACTCTATAGGGTGAGGCATTTAGGAGAATATTTGTTTTAAACGAAAAAAATATTCTCCACCTTTTGGGTGGAGAAAAAAACCCAAGGCAAGCGCTCGCAGTATGAGTGTGAGAAGCCAGGCTGTAATCCTAAAATAAATGACAAAAGAACAATGTCAACTTCTAGAAAGGTTAGATGCCCAACGAAAATTATTGCTGTGCATTACAAAGAGCACTAGACGTGGAACTTGCAAATCTGTGGCTGTAGAAACTAGCATATAGTTCTCTATTATGACCATACTAGCCTAGTTAAAACGTGATTTAATAATATTACGAGCGATGTTTGTTACCGACTATTGTTTATTGGGTTTGCTCCATTTGCTATACGTTTCGCTTCAGAATTGCGTATTAAAAATTTTGGCCCCATAATCTACAGCCGAACAACGGTGGTCTTTTCGGCGAGTATGCTATTGCCGGGAAGTGTTGGTATGGATGGAAGTGTTCTGTCTAGGCTAGCTCGCCGTCCTCTACAAAAACGGTATACGTGAAATCTGAATAATGGCATTAAAAGGTACTGGCAAAGCCAAGTGTAGGCTTGGTAAACGTGATTCCAATTTTGCACCATGAAAAACAAACGTAGAGAAGCATCAAGAACGTATTTTTATGGTTGTTGTTAAATCACCAAAAAAATACAGAAATTACATCACCAAGTAAAAGAAAATTCCTGAATATACTATATGCTATGATGTAAAAGAAACCCGTCTATTTAACCACCCTTTACAACGTACGATAGCTAGCCGTTATAGCGGAATATTATTTTTGTATTTCTGTATGTATTCCTTGTACAAATTGTTGTATAACATTGTCGTTTACACATGTTATGCATGCACAGACAATACAGACAATTATAACAACAACAACAACAATGACAATAGCAGCAACAACCACATTAACAACAATATGTTGGCAATATTTTTTCTTCAATACAAATAAAAATCGGAAAAAAAGTACAATAAAACAGCAAAAATATAATAATTTTCTACCCCGTTTTCTTATTTATTTCCAAAGGAATGAATTAAATTCTATGAATTGCTGAATAAAATACAATATAATGGGCAACTACTATTGACACATGAAGATTGGTTATTATTTTATGTGTGATGTTGTTTTGTGGAAGGAAATTCTAATTAGTTTCGGTTAATTCTCCATACGTACTACAACAACAAAAATAATTATTATTACAATAATAACTTAAGGCACATAATTTTAATACATATTTGCATATGTGGAAATATGATTTTGATTAAAGCTTCGAAACATTTATGAAATATTTATTGAATGAAATTTAATAAATTATTGTTTCGCAGGACCATAAGGGTCCAGTGGTAAAATTTCTGTAACCTTTATTCTTACAATTGTTATAACAGCTTTAAAGAAATTCAGATTGTAATCAAATTATGGGGCATTCATCAATATGGCATGAAATTTTCGTTCGAATTTTTATGATCGAAGAACATAACATAGAGGAGAGTTTACAAAAAAATTTACGTATAAATTTTTCTAATTCTTGAATGCTGATTAAGTCTTTATGATTTTTGACTAAAATCCTTCCCCCACATGTGCTAGCACAAATATACTATACCCGATTAAACTACACAATTATTTTTCAATCGCCATTCATACATAATACATACATAAGGAGTGCGCACGAAAAAAACTAGACTTACACTTTTCGTTATAGAATTAAAACTAATTGGCGGATTTGTTTTCGTTTTACATTTTAATTAAAATAAATAATATTTGAATATAAAATTCTTTTCTGACAAAGGTCTCACTCAGAGCATCTAAGTTTTTGAGCCACTTTTCTTCCAGACATTTTAGGGTGTCTTAGAAAAATATGTATTATTTTACTTGCTTTGCTTTGGTCCGGCAAATTCTGTTTTTTTTCCACTTCCACGCTTTCTTTTAATACTCAAAGCCTCTTTATATTGTATTATTCTTACCTTAGAAACTGATTTTTGGTTAACACCTTCGAGCCTAGCAATTGTATTTCAATTACTTTTTTTACGACATTCTTGTTGGGTGCCCATTTTCAAAATACTATTTTTGCTATTGCAATGACATTTAGCACGTGGATTTTGAAACAGATGACTAACAAAAACAAAGCAACGGTATTTATAAATCCATTTTTTTTGTGCGCAGTCCTTACGTATATAATTGGCCATTACAAGCCGTCAGTAGGGATTAGACCTGAGTGGTGGGACCTACAGTTTAAAGATGACTCCGAGCGACAGATTTTTTATAAGCTTTTCATGGAAAATTTTTATTTTTTCTCAGAGTTTTTGCCAGACATCTGCTAAAACGAAGTCGTAGAAGAAATATTTTTCATATTTCAATTTGATTGAATTGTTTCCCCAGGTTGAACCTTGATCTTATGTTTAATAAGGCAACATACTACCTGCTAGACTACAGCGACTTTTTAGATATTTGTATAGTAATGCCTAATATCTGTTAGGGAATTTTTGTGGATTGGCTAGCCTGGTACGTACATAAAATTGCATTACATGTCAAGATCAGGAAAATTGGGAATTACAAGAGTCGTGCCAGAAATTGTAAAAATTTTGTTAAATATGTTCAGCTTAATTACAACTAGAGTTGTGATATAATTCAAGTAAACTATGAACTCACTTTGAAACAGACCCCTCATGCTTTTAACGTGATATTAAAATTGTTAGCCTAATGATTAGAGAGTCATATTTATAATCTAGAAAAGTTTGTGGGCATTAGATTAGACTTGAACGAAACCCTACAACAGCTGTCAACACAAGCGTTATAAAGTTTGATGAGAGAAATAGTTCCTTCTGAAATTATTTCCTGTTTGCTGGTGAAGAAAGTGCTTATGAACCTCATACCTTTGACCACATAGTCCTTCACCTTCTTAGAATATAAGCTACATAAAAAAAGTTTGGCTGTCTCAACTCCAGTTCAAGACTAAAACATGAAGGAAATCGAATTAAAAATTGAATTCTTACTAGCCCCACATTATACTACAGAATAATGCATTCGACGAGTATGGTATTGAGGATGGTAGTGCTCCACATAGGCAAACTCGCCACAGCCTACACCGAACTCAAAAATGAAATGTGAATAATGCCTTAAAGTCAGCATTTGAGAAATTTTTGAAATAAAAAAATTTACTGAAGTTTTAAAGATGCAAACGAGAGAGTTACACTAACAACGAATATCAAATTATTAACCCAGACCCCCCTTACCCTGTTTATGAATGAAACTTTCAAAAACGGTTTCCTTGTTTTTAATTATTAATGATAAAATGTTTATTGAATGCAATGGATTATGCAACAAGTACAAGGTGGTTAAACTCATATCATTAAATGAATGTTTGCTTATCTAAGGGGTTAAAATAATGGATATGAGTGCGTAGAAATTTAAGCTTTGACTCACCTCCATATCTGCAATTTGTTTTGTCTGTTGGTATATTACCGTTTGGTTCCAGTCTATCCAAATACTCTTCGGAATTGTAACCATTATAGGGAACTTTATTACCGTGATTGTGACTATGACCACCTCGATGATGGTGATGATGATGATGGTGATGATGGTGTGTATCATCGTTATCCTCGCGGGATATTGCTAGAAAAACAGAAAAGAAGAAGACAAATTTCAGTATTAATATAAATCTAAAAAGAATGAGATGACGAGAAAGAAACAACGAAAATAATACAAAAACTCAAAATGCAAATAAGAATTCATTTGTAATTCATGTCGCCAGATATCACGCCGTTTGTAACAATCAACCCCAACCGGTTGTTTGGTTGGTTGGTTGATAATAACCGTAGCATATCAAACCACAAAATTCAATTTAATGTCCTCATTTTAAACTGATCCCTTTAAATGTCCCCCAAAATCTCTTTTACCCTTTTTTTTGCTCTTCTTCCCCTACCCCAAGTTGTTGTAGAGAATTTGTTTTAAAAACCTGTTTATTGTTGCAGCACAGAGAATTTTAAAATTCATCCTTAGCTACACACCCAACTCTTAGTTAATGTTAAAACCATTTTACCGTTATCTAATATATATCACATGTATTCGTAAAAGGTTAACAAAAGCCTTCTCCCCTCTTTATTTTTATTGCTGACATGTCACTGTCGCTTGTTTAAATTGAGTGACAACCACTTATTGAATGAAATTAAATTTTGAATGAAAAAGAACTGGAAACTTTATGTCGTTTGTCATTTGAAACGTTTAAACTTTCTACTTTACATCTGTAACATATTTTTAGGGGTTTGGCATTAACTTGAGTTTTAGGGTCGTAGTAATACGAGACAATCTACTGTAATCTGATATAAATTCCTGTTTATGTTTATGTTGCAGGTTGACTGGTTCGCCAAATTTTATGTTACATTATTACCTTTATAAAGTCTTTAGGCATAGATATATTAAATTATCTTGAAAGCCTTATTTATGAATATAAAAAATGAATTTGGGAAAGCCCCTAATATATTCAATTATGTATATCCCCTTAAATTAGGCTACAGGTTCTTAAAGTTTTGTGAAGTACATAAGTAAGTTCGGGAATTAAAATACAGTCGAACTTCTATAAATTGAATCACCATTATCCAGAAAAGAAACTTCATCTCATAGAAACTTCAAGTTAAAGAAGAAAAACCAGATAGAATTACTTTGGAAGATGTGGTTGCTGTGCTTCAACTTATAGAAAATTCAAATAATAGAAGTTCAAATTCTAGAGAGTTCGACTGTAATTAAATAATGCTTCCGTAGACTATAGCAGTATTAAAAAAATGAAGACCCTAAAGGGGCCTTAATAGGATCCAACAAATGGTTCTAATTAGAAACGTAATTTGATTCAGATTCTACCTATAGCGTGCTTACGATACTATTTCCTCGCTCTATCACGAAAATGAAACACAATCTAAAAAGATTTGACTGTAATCCCTAATCTGTAAAAACTGCTATCAAAGCATGATCGAATATATGCCTCAGTCATTCCATTTCAGTTTTAAAAGAAAAAAGCAGAACGTTATGCAACCCGGTAAATATTAGAAGAACCTCTATTCAACTGGTATGTGCTATAAGACAACCGTTATCGTAGTCTTATTGGTAGTGTGTTGCCTTATTCGATGCGAGTTAATAGTTCAAAACCCAACTCAGACAGCCTGACAAAATTAATTATGAAAAAATATTCCGTCGACGACTTTCTCACAGTAGTTTTCACGCAAAAATTCTTGAGCGTAAATAAAATTGTTATGAAGATACTTCAAAAATCTATCGATCGGAATCACGGTTAAAATGAATATCCCGCCACTCTTGGATAAAATTGACCCACACGCAATATGAGTGAATTGAAAAGCTAGGTTCTAAAACTAACTAAATGGTTGTGATGACCAGGGAATAAAATCAGAATACTCTTAGACCAATCTGTGCAAACGTTTGAAGAGATCAGAGTAACTCCGAAACGGTATGTTATCACCAATGCAATCTAGTATATTATGACTACGAGTAAATACCTAAAAGAGAGAAAAATTAGTGCCAGAAAATTTTATATGCCCCCCATTTTGTATCCCTTAAGCAACACAGGAATGTGTAGAAAAATTTCCACTTTTATTTTGCTTCTGTATTATTGATTAAGTTTGTCTAACTTAAGAGGTAAATATTATATTGTAATAGGTTCCAGAAGCATAGAGTTACCATATGTAATTGTTTAGAAACGACATATCTCATCTTTGATCATTGAAGTTATTCAGTAGACTGAATTACTGTATAGCTTACCTCAGCCACACAAATTTTTGTGACTTTGATTAAGCAGTAGATTGTAGATAAGGAGCTGCCATTTCAAAAACTAGCCTGTCTTTGTCACAACGAAAATGCTGAAATTTATTCTATACGATTATACGATTTATATCTGCCTTCCAAGATAAGGCAAGTGAATTTTGAATTTCTAATCACACTATTGCTCTGTTGATAAGTGGATCCAAATAAAATGGAAAGAGATGTTGTTATCCATAAAATATGTACGCATATGACGCATGGTTTGCTATTTTCCAGCTCAAGAACAAACGATTTTACAATCAAGCGGACATATGACACTCTTGCTAGAAGACATCCACTCATCCCTATATGGAGTTAAGGCGATTGTACAACTTAGGTAGGCCGCCTTTAAAGGACTACTTGTAAGCAATACGTTTGAAAATTCAGTAACAAAATTCTTAAACGTTAGTTTAAGAGCGATCAATTACTTTTGTCGTGCTTTATTAAATGCGTTTTGTTGGAGCGTTGCTTGATTCTCCCAAACAGAAAGAGTAATGGCGACAAAAAGCATTCACTTCGATTGTAATTCCTGCGATGCTTGAACCCTAAGCAGCACTCTGTTGGTACTAATTATGTAGAGAAACTTGTTCCTTCATAGATTGGTAGGTAGCTGTTCATCTAACAGAGTTGAATAAACATAATTGGGCCACTTAGGCCGGGCCCATTGTGTTATCACAGTTTGCCTTGCTCTTTTAAAGCACTTAAATTTTTCTGGGATTCCGGAATACATTTTCTACGATGGTTTTACAAAAAAAAAGAGAGATCCTTTAGAAATTCCGATTTAAAAGCCAATTGAGTAACATTAAATACATTTTCTTGTGCGTATGGCAAACGCCAAAGTGTACGCGTTTCTTTAATTTACATACTCCAGCCCTCAAGTACTTTTTCCTTTGCATAGTGGGTACGCACAAAGTAAGTGTTTTAAATAGTGCGCACATTGAACGGAAAACAAAAAAAAAACAGTTAAAGAATTAGAGTTTCAACATAAAAAGGCTTTACAAAAGTACCAGTAGTTACAAGAAAATAAAAATCTTTGTCTTTGAACAGCTACATTTATTTATACAAAAGGAAGAGAGAGAGAGAGAGAGAGAGAGAGGAGAAGGAAGAGAGATAGTGACAGAGAAGTGAACAAAAAAGAAAGAAGTGTTTGTGCAAACGAGTGTAAAAGAGTTTGTTTTTTGTCACGACTGCTTTAAAAGAGCGAGTTGTGTGTCTGTGTGTGTGTGTCTTTTGGCCTTTGTAAATAAACCTAAAATTATGCAATGGTTTTTATTAAAATCAAAGAGACTCACAAATAGTAAGAAAGAGAGAGTGAGGAGAGAGAGATTGGCTGGCTAAACAAACCAACAATTAAAGGGTGAGCCATACAATACAATGACAATAAAAACAAAACAAAAAAAATAAAAAAGAAAATGTTTTCTGCAAACAAGCCTTCACCGCCTCCAAACTCAGACAATATAAAGGCTTAAAACATAACAACAAAACACAGTTTAACTTTTTTGTGTATGTTTTGGAGGCCCTCCCCCTTTGATACTTTGTCAAAAAACAAAAAAAAAAAAAAAGGTTTTTCGTTTTGATACTTTAAAGGGTATTCACAAAAACACACACGACACGTTACATATAATTTGTAACTGTGTTGGTTGTTTATACATACAAACACTCATACACACATACACAAAGTGTTTTACAAGTGATAGAGAGTGCGAGTGAGCATCAAAATCAAACCGACTACAGTTACAAACAGAATTTAGTGCAAATGAGTGGCAGGCTGGCTGGCTGGCACATTTCACCAAATAAAACTGAAAGAAAGCAAAAAAATATCCCCTTTTTTGGAGTTCAACAACAAAGTACGAAATCAAAAAGGATTCATTAATAAAGTACTTGTGTATGTCAAAGAGAAACGTTTGTTGTGTTTTTTGTTTCTTTTTTTTGTTGTTGTTTTTTTATATTTTATTTGTTATTGTACAAGTATTACTTTCAACAACAACACCACATGAATATTTTACGAAATTCGTTTGAAAACTTTTGAAATGTTTTTCTGTGTGTCGTATTTTGTTAAAACAAAAAATTAATTTTCTTTAAAGCCTCTTATTTGATATGCAATTTGCATACCGAGTTACTAAATAATGGATTTGAGTAATAAATACTCTTTTTACTCTCTATTTTTTCTCTTTTTCTGGCTATCATTGTTGTTTAAGGCGGAGGGAGGGGTGTGCACAGTTTGAAGTTAAAGGTGAAAAGAAAAATTATGGTTGCTAATGTGGAACTACATAATACCTCTATTATGCACTTCTTCTGTGTATGAAATTTAAGAAAACCTTCACTTCATTGATTTTGATAATTTCTTTAAGCTATTGAACTTTAGGATAAGCATTTAAGGCCCTTTGGGGTTAAACTTTCATTCCAATACGAAAAGACTTGACAATAAAATCCAAACTTTTCCAAGCCCAATAAAGACGACATGTCCCCGTCATAGAAAAATAAGGCTCCACCATTTTTTGGTAAACAAATCGGACTCATTGAGCAAATCAACAAATTTTTAACCAAAAAATCTCAAAAGTCGACCTAGAGGGAAATAAAATTGTAATACTTACATACATAATTGCTCATTACAATTGCTCAGGCGGGATTGTGAACTAGCTTCGCACACCACTTATGTTGTGTTTAAAATTAAATTAAAAAGTTTAAAATCGTTCTTCATGGAAATTAAATTTACTCTCAAAGTTTTCGCCAAAAAACTGGTGAAAGGAAAAACTATGTTTTCGAAGAAATATGTTTTCATTTTTCGTTCTGTTAAAGATGTCTGACATTGGGTTTAAACCGTGGCCTCACGTCCAATAAATTGAAATTCGGTTAGCGAAATGAAACAAAATAGAAAACCGAATAGTAGAAAGGAAATGCTTTATGTAAGCCCTATGCTTCCAGGAGGAGTAAGAGCATAATTGGTCTTACAATTCTTCACTTAGGATTATTGACCTAGTTTTTCACACCACTTATGTTGTGTGTATTAATTTTATACATAAGTGGTGGAACCAACAGTTTAAAGTCGACTCCGAACAACCGAACAACAGATTTTTTTTTTTTTTTGGCCAACTTTTCATGGCAGACTTATTTACTCTCAGAGTTTTTGCTAGAAATCTGCTGAGAGGAAATCGCCAAAGAAATACTCTTTATATTTTGTTTTGATGTCTGGCCTGGGGCTTGACCACTGGCTTTACGTCTAATAAGTCAACAAACTATCCACTAGACTACGACGACTTCAGGCGGGGTAAGATAAAACGTTTTAAGCATCCACATTGCTTATGTCTTGCCAAAAAAAACCAACCTTGTTGCTATCTTAAGCAAGTCAAAAGCTCTGAGAGCTGAAAATAATGGATTTTCAATCTTATTTCTCGTTCAATGTATGAAAATTCCATGAATGTTTGAATGCCACAGAGATAGGTTTCACTAATATGTGCCTCCGAAGTTTGTTAGCTTAAAAGACGAGATCCTGTGGTTCATGTTCCAGCTCAGACATTCCGCATAAAATGAATTATGAAATGATTATTTATCGGTGACTTCCACTCAGCAAACTTTTGGAAAAAACTCTGAGAGTAAATAAAAAATGCGCCACTAAAACATGGGTGGAGTGAGAAGCTAGTAGTAGTAGTCCCGAATAATGATCAGGATAATTAAATGAGTAATTGCTATGTAAACCTTGTTGTTCACTGGATCATAAACAATATCTTGGTAATAAAAGATCGATATTAAATTTTTTTATTTATAAAACGTTGCTTCAAATCGATGGAGTTTTAAATTATTAAAGGTGACTCTGCAATTATAGTTTATTGCCCTTTAATTCTCCCTAGGCGGTAAGAGTATCTCAACGAAAGTTTCTGATATCATTTGCAAAAGAATAGACTTGATGGTAACCTGTAACTGTCTTCTTGTCCGTCAGTACCTAAAGAATTGATCTCTCGTGATCTTGTGAATGCTGGGAATTATAATTAGGAAAGTTCCCCTTAAAATGCTTCTACATAGATTTCAATCCATGAGCCTCTTTCATCTTTTAGGGAAATTTGCTTTGAAGTTGTTTAATTTCGATGCAAATTTTTCTTGAGCATCGGTTGGTAAATATTGAATAGGGTTTTATTGTTTTTAATAGAGATTCATAGCTAAACTTCTAACTTTTGTAGTAAAGCCCTTCATCCACTCTTGGTCTTTTGCTTCCTGGTAGTTTTTCTTGCCGATTAAAGCTAAAGGAAAAGTAGCAGAACAAAATTGACAAAGTTTCCAGCGCAGAAAATCGCTTCAGCATATTGCTGCTATTGCGTAGGGTAAGATTTAAGTCATTTATGCCAGCAATTGTGTATATTGGATAATAGTTGTTGTTGCTGTTGTTGTATTTTATGGTTTTAGTTGTTGTTGTTTTTACAAAATTCATGCAAATAAATCTGCTGTGCAAATCTAGAAAATCCAGTTTCATGGCAATCAAACTTCTGTTCGTTTTTGCTAACATTCTAGGATTTGTCCTCCTTTTTTCGTTTTTGCTCTTATAGTTGGTTGGTCGCAATACCGTTATTCCTATGGCTCATACAATTTGTAACACGACGATTTTGTTTCAACGGTTTCTGCTTATTCTCCTCCTTCCTCGTCACTCTCTATTTTGCAACTCTCTTTTGTATACAAAAACAGGATTTCCTGTCGCTCTATATTTTCTATATTTTTTTTTTGTTTCTTTTTGTTGTAATATTTTACTGTTTATTGTTGTTGTATTGTTGTATTATGACTGCTGTCATCATTGTTGTTTTTTTCTTGTTGCTATTGCTGTTGTTGTTTTTGTTTATGGAGTAATTTGCATATAGTTTTTGCCCATTTTTTTCTATTTTTTTGTATTTTAACCCAGTTTAACTTACCATTTCTCGATGTACTTCCCTTTCTCTGTATTGTTTTGGCTAAATTGTGACATTTTATTTAAAAACAAAACATAAATACAAAGAAAAAAAACATTTTTTTTCATTTCACAAAATTTTGGTTTTGGTAGATAGGCTGAGCGCGGGGAGCTTATATACTTTTCCATTTAATGGAATGACATCTATATTGGGGTTAAAAGAGTAACAATTTTTATATCATTTTATGATAAAAATAAATCATTTTTCTTTCTTTTCGTTTGTTTGTTTCTGTTTTCCAACCGGATACAATCTTTCATATGCTGGTCCATTAAATCGTATTTGGGTCATATTTTAAGTGCTCTAATTGATTTGCCAATAAAACAAAAAAATATTCGTATTTAAATGGTATCTTTAATAATTTAAATTGAATGCAAGAACTATTTAAAGAAACTATTTTTCAGAAAACAACAAACAAATATTTTTTGGAACAAAAATTTTTTATATAAAAGACATCATATCTCACACCCAGTACTAGGGATGCCAAACGGGATCGATTTTTAAAAATCCCGGGATTCGGGATTCTGTAAATCCCGATCCAGGAATCCCGGGATAATTCAGGATCCAAAAATCCCGAAAAATCACGGAAAAATCATGATTTTCTTTTAATAATAAATAAAAAAATATATTTTGTTAACAAAATCAGTTATATTCCAATTATATCAGAATTATATGTCATTAAAAATAAAATATAAAAAAACAGGACACAATGTAAGAAAAAAGCAATAGTTTTAAGAAAATTATTTGGATTCGAACAAAAAGATTAAAGCATTCCAACATATGATCTGATAGGCTTGAACGAATTTTATTGTCAACATACGCTGCCGTTGAAAAACACTTTTCGCAATCAACATTTATTGGCAAAATAGTTCCAAGATGGCTTAAGCGGTTTTAAATATTCACCTCTACCACCCTCCTGGCGTAAAAACCTCTATTTCTTTGGACACTTGAGTATGTCAATCAGTTACCCTTTTAATTCGTTTTATAGGGCTTTTGCATTCTTCGATGCCATCAAATAATTTTTTATCACTGGAAGTAGGGTTTTCCTCGTCTGAGATGCAATTATTGAAGTCAAGTGATGTAGATTATTTTTCAGAACCTTTTGTTGGGTCCAAATACATATGAATTCACAATCCCGAAAATCCCGAAAAATCCCGGGACAAGTTTTTAAAAATCCCGGGATTCGGGATTTCTCGATTAGCATCCAGTATACATTGATATTTTTTTCCTTAATAAATAAGTGTAGTCTACATAGTTTAAGCATATAAACTCGAATGAAAATTATGAGTTGAGTTATTTTTGTATTAGGTGTGCGATAGGTATTATTGAATACATTCTGTCACGAAGACAACAGGATGACCACTTCGCTTCTCATACTACTACTACTACTGTTGAGTGTATTATTTTTTTTTTTTACACTTTTAAGTTGTCTCCGAACGACAGACTTTTGAGAAACTTTCCATGGTAATTTTATTTCTGACTTGGGCATCGACCCGTGGCCTCTTCCGAAAAGATATTACCATTCTTTTTGATAACCAGCCAGCTGTCAAAGTACTAGGTTCTGAAGTAAAGAACTTCAAGAAGGTATTTGATTTGAACATTTCATCAAGATAGCGGATCGATATCAGAGAACCGCATGAGTTGATTCACTTTCACTGTACACTCATATGTAATGTAATAACTCACAAAAGCATATGAAATTTTGAGTTGACATTATAAAGCAATTTGAAAATCGTTTTAGAAAATTCAATACAATGAATGAATGCCATGTAAAAAGGAAGAAATGGAAAATAAGTACGCTCCTAATTTAAATATTATTCCCTGCACGGTTTGTTTCCAGTATCCACCAACTAATTCTTGCCTAGATAAAATTAATTTAAAAGAAGTAAAAGCGAAATTTGGAAGTCCGTATTGTCTTCTTCAAGTCCAATTCATTATTCATCGTTTGATGAACCACCACTGGAATTATATTTTTCTTTAATTTTATTCAAACTTATACGGAAAGTATGTCCGGTGATATAAATCGCTACAGTTATTAGGAATTAATATTTATATGAACTTTGATGTGTTGCGATGGTGGCAAAACCACACTCCAGAAAACCCATCGTTCACACAAACTTGTGCAAAAAATTTTGAATATTCCCACAAACAAAGTGTATTTTTCGCCGCAGTAAAGTTAATCTACAAACTATAAATAACTTACTTGCATATGTAACTTCTTCTTTTTTCAGTAATATAAGCAAACAAAAAAAAAATTCAAATATATTTTGCATAAATTAATAATATTAATATCCTCGGCACACTTGAAATGTTACATAAAACAATAATTATTAGAAAAGTTTTTTTTAAAAAGTATTCAAAACACTCATACTGATTCGTTGCTTTTGTGAATCATATGAATAAACAGAGGTAGCAAGCAGTGACAAGCAATTCTCAACAATAGGCTCGATAATATGAATTATGCATTACAATAGTTAATTTTTTAATGTCAAGTGCTAGCTTAGTATTCATTTTAGAAAATGCAAAACTATTCCAATTTGATTCACAATCATGCAGATCTCTGATCGATATAACGCTTTTAACATGGGTGTTATCTTTTTGCGCACAACAGCAATAAAAACTTTTACTGACCGGTATGATACCACTAGGTGGGGTTATAACTAACCCCCATGTGGATAAATAATGAAGAGCAAGAAACATGCAAGTCTACACTTTGAAATCTACAAATTTTTTAAGCACTCCTAGAGTTTTTTTCAGAAGACTGTAAAGAAAAAGCCTGTGTTGTGTTTCAGATATCTAAGCTGATGTTTAAACAAGGGGTTCACGCTGAGACTACAGAATCTATGCACAGTTTTTTATATCTCTACCAATTATGAAGTCTAGTAGGTAGTGTGCTGACTTGTTAGACGTAAAGCCAGGGTTTGAGTCCCACGTCAGACATCAAAATAAAATACAAAAAGTATTTCCCGGCGATTGCTTCTCAGCAGATTTCTGGCAAAAACTCTGAGAGTAAATAAAATTGCCATGAAAAATTTTATGAAAAATGAACACACACACAACATAAGTAGTGTGAGAAAGTAGGTCAATAATCCTGACTGAAGGGTTGTAATGACCAATTATGTATGTATGTTATGATATTATCGATAACTGTACAGCGGACGACGGGCCTAACCCGAAATCTTTACTGTATTCTTTGGAAATATCTTTATAACCTTAGTAGTCTAAGCTATTTCGTCATCAATAAGCTTTGGATGGTTCAGAGATTAGAGGAATTGTGAAACTCTGCAGTCTTATGTGGCCTAAGTCTGGCTATTCAATCCCTTTGGTTTGCCAGCTCCAGCACCTCTCCTATATTTAATGAAATGCGAAACTATTCTTAGTAATTAGCAGTTAATTTGTAGAATTTTCTATTTTATAATCTAACAAGCTCTTTGGGTATTAATAATCAACAGTTATTATTGATAAAATTTAATTATTTATAACTGTTTAACCCATATAAACCAGACACAAACATTTGCCACAGACATTCAAACATCCTACCAACAACATTATATAACCCCACACAGAGAAGTCTCATACCGAATTTGTTAAATTGTCATGACAAGTATTCCACTTTAAAATCATTTTACCAGACGTCATTTCAGGCCAGAATGTTCTCGTTTATTAGCCTCTCGTCACAACATTCAATATGAATGTTTAAAACTGTAAGTAAGTGTGTGTGGGTGTGTGTGTGTGAATGTGTACATGTGTAAATAAGGGTTTTATTACCAAATGGCCACTTAAACAAGAAGTTGACATCAATATTAAATTCATTATTTTAGCCAATAATTAATTGGGTCATCAGAGTCTGTTCAGTTACCAATTCTATGCTCAGACAAGTACACATTGAGGCAGTTGTTGATCACCAATATAACGACAATGGTACATACTTTGGTATGGTGTTGGAGGAAGGTAGAACAGCTGGAAAATTATTACCGTAATATTGTTAATGGCTGGCTGGCTAGCTGGTATATGTTGTTGTAGGTTTTTCCATTAAACAAAATGACAACATCAGCCACAGCAATGGCAGCTGTAGCCAGCAATACAGAGAATCTATGAATACTTGTTGTTCACTGAACTTATTTTACCTGTGTTGTGATAGCTGACGTTAAAGAGATTGGTTTGTTCAAATACAAATTGATGGCCAGACCAGGCCAGGCCAAGCCAAGCCAAGCTAATGAATAACGAAAGGCAAATGTGAAAATTAGCCGTTGATGACAGTTTTAGGCACTTGTCGTTGGCCGGATATTTTCAAGTATTTCCACGAATAGCGTTCAATTAAAAACACATTATGCCGTAGAATGGTGAAAAAAATTTATTAAATTTATGGGAATTTTTGCTCTGCTAGTAACAATGAGGAGGTGTTGGCAACAGATGTACGATTTTGCACAGGGTTTAAGTCTTTAATAACTTATGAGTCATTGTGGTTGTATTTTCGGGGACATTTTTGCATCTTTAGTTAAATATAAAGTCGCAGAAGTCTGCTAGAGCGAGAGTTCATCATTCAAGCCCCATCTAAGATATCTCGAATCCAACGAAATATATAAAAAAATATTCTTCTCAGACACTTCCTTTAAGCAATGTTCTGGCAAAAACTCTGGAATTTAAACTCAATTGCCGTAAACACTTTCTCGTAAATCTATCGCTCGGAGTCGACTTTGAACCACAAGTTCCAGCACTCATGGATAAAATAAATACACACAACATGGGTAGTGTAAGAAGTTAGGTTGTAATCTAAACTTAAGGATATGCTTTTGACACAAGAAGAATTGTTCTTTCTAATCAACCAAAAAAATTTGACCTTAACTTAATTAGAGACATTAGTCCATGAAAATTGTTGTTAAAGACAAGACGAACTTTGCCAGTGGCCGGATTCATTCAAAAGCTAGAATCATAGGTAGCACGCGAAACGTAGTCGGGACACTCTTGAGAGACGATTTTGCAAGTCTGAAATGACGAAATAGATCTAGTGCTCCATGAAAATTGTTGAGGCACATTCGGGCAGCAATGTTTATGAGATTCTCAACAACAGGATTCATTCAAAAGCAAGAAGTATGGTCATCGGGGTCATGGTCATGAATTATTCCATTGTTGTCACGGTTTTGTTTGAAATGCTGCTTAAATACATGATAATGATAAAATGTATTCACTGTTCCATGGAAACTATTGTCAACCTCAAAGTGTTGCAAGATTTTTCAGAAGTGGAATTCATTTAAAAGCAAGAAATATTGCTAGCACTGGAAGCGCTGTAGTAACACACCTGAAAGACGATTTTTTGTATACCTAAACTGCTGCTTAAAAGCACGGTCATGAGGAATTACTGGCACTGTTCCATGAAAATTGTTTCTAAACTCAAGATGGTGCTGCAAAAGTCCACTCGGGCAGGAATCAGCAACAGGATTCACTTAAAAGCAAGTAATATTGTTACCATGCGAATTGTATTCGAGACACACTTGATAGACTATTTTATACGTCCGAAATGCTGTTTAAACACACGATTATGTCGAAATGGAGACTTCACTCCATTGAAATAGTTGGCATAATCACGAAACTGTTGCAAAATCGTTGAAGGCAACTCGCCGAGCAATTTGAAAGATTGATTCAAAAACAAAAAATGTGATTACCACCCATGTAATTTGTATTTTAGGCACATTTGAAAGACGATTTTGAATATCTGAAATACTGCTTAAACGCACTGAAATGAAGTCATTTGTTCATCATATTACCACTGGAGATAATTGCTGGATGCGTTAAGAGCAACTGAAATGCAAGAAATCGTAATTGATGGCTGACTGGTGTTCGAAAGATAGGATCACAGCTAACCATGGTCAATATTTCACGTAAACTTATAACATTTAGTATCATTTAGTACACAAGGATTTTCTTAAAATTTTACAAGCAGTTTCTCTCTTTAATTTTTTTGGTAACGCTTTATTAAATTTTCCTTTTATTTCAACATAATTTGGCCTTTAAAACAATAAATTTTCCAGTCACACATTTTAGCCATAAATCATCAAAAATTTGTAAGCCAGAAAATTCGCCATTTTCATCATTTTTTTTGTTTTTTTATTTGTTTCTCAAAAACTTTTCAAATCAAAATATCAAACGAAACGAAAATTGTGGGTGTAATTTGGTGGTGTTGGAGTAGACCTGTGCCGAAATGGTGAGACTGAAATAACATTGAAAAACAACAGAATTTTTCAAAATTTCCTAAAACGACAAGAGTAATACAATAAAAGTCAACCAAATACAACAGTAAAATAAATCAACAATAACAACAACAGCAACAACTAGAAAAAAATAAATAAATCTTAACGAAAATGGCAAAATAACTTTTAAAAAATATTTGTTTTCGCTATGTTATGACTTGCATAGGCAGACAGCAGGAAAGCAGGACGAAGAACTTTGCTGTTTGAATATCTCCCAGTTTATGTCACTTTATCAGCAGATTTATGGAAATTGCTATTCAAAGATTTAATTTAAAAAATTCGTTTCGTTTTTGTAACTTAAAACAGGGACAGAAACCGTTAAAAGAATCTCTGTGAATATTTAGAAAATGTATCCTACACTTTAGGAGATTTTTATTTCCAATATGGAACACCTGTTTACGGACATCTTGGAATTGGATAGTGGTAACACAGTGGAGTCGTTTCGTGTGAAAGGAATTTTCGATATAAAAGATATACTTACGTCTAAATGGTGGCCTTTACATCACTTTAGTCAGGATCACAACCTAGCTTCTCACATCAACCATGCTGCGTGTGTTAATTTTATTCATGATTTTATAACAGATTTTTAAGTAACTTTTCATAGCAATTTTATTTTGGCCCAGAGTTCTTGCTGAGCTACATTAGCCAGGGGTTGAACCTTAACCTATCGTCTAGTAGGCCAACAGATAACCTCTTAGAATACGCCGACTTCATGTTAACGTTAATCATGAGTTTAGCCATACCATGTCGTCCTATTATTTGCACAAACGAACATCGTACATTCACTAGACCATGTCATAACACATTCTCATGTTTAACATATCGTCTGCAAAAATGATTTCAAAAGAGGAGTACAGGAAAACAAATTTTACCATTTCTTACAAGCCATCTCTGTGACGCTAAGCCGCTAATTAAATATTTGTGTGGTCAATATTTGTGTCTGGTTTATATAGGTTACAGGATTGAGGTTAAATCGGTGAGGTTAGATAAACTTCATCTCATAATAACATTAATTGATAACAGCATTCAGAGTATGTGTGTGAAGTTATATTCTCTTTTTTTACAGTGAATTTTATGTTAATAACAGAGGCTGTTAAGTTAACATAACTGCAAAATTTTAAAATAGAAAATCAACTAAAAATTACGAAATAAAATTAAATAGAATTACAAACAGTTTCCCCAAAAATACAAGTAATTGTTACCATAAAAATATAAAAAGTTAAGAATTGAGAAAACCAATAATGTTCCGTTTTATAACGCTAATTGCAAAAAAAGTTAAAAAATCAAGTATTTTTACAAAAACTGTTTTGGAGTGCCTGTTCCAATATATTTATCCGGCCCACTAATTCAAAACATCGAACCTTTTAAATTTTACCAAATTTTTCTTGATCGATTGACCCCAAGTAGTATAGCTGGTACAGCCGGCTTCTTGGCTAGTATAGCTGGCTAGCATAGCTATTAGTGCTGGCCAACATATCTAGTATTGTTGATTACCAGAGTAGTATATCTGGATATCTGGCTTTCTGGCCAGTATTGCAGGCTTTCTAGCTAGTGTAGCAGGCTTTCTGGTTAGTATAGCTAGCAAGCTGGTCATATGGCTAGTAAAGCAGGCTTTCCGGCTGGTAAGGCAGGCTTTCTGGCTAGTATAGCAGGATTACTGGCTAGTATTGCTAGCTAGCTGGCCTTCTGGCCAGTATAGCAGGCTTTCTGGCTAGTATAGCAGGCTTTCTGGCTAGTAAAGCTAGCATGCTGGCTAGCATACCAGGCTTTCTGGCTAGTAAGGCACGCTTTCTGGCTAGTATAGCTGGCATTCTGGCCAGTATTGTTAGCAGGCGGGCCTTCTGACTAGTAAAGCAGGCTTTCTGGCTAATGTAGCAGGCTTTCTGGCTAGCATAACTGGCTTTCTGGCTGGTATAGCAAGCTTTCTGGCTAATATAGCATGCTTTCTGGCTAGTATAGCTGGCTATTAAAGAAGGCTTTCTGGTTAGTACAGCAGTTTTGCTTTGTAGCATAGCAGCGTGCCTTACTAGTATAGCAGGCTTGCTTACCAGTATCGCAGGCTTGCTTACTAGTGTCGCAGGCTTGTTTACTAGTATCGTATGCCTGCTTACTAGTATAAGAGGCGGCAAGTACAGCAGGCTTGCTGACTAGTATAGCAGGCTTTATGACTAGTACAGCTGGCTTTCTGGCTAGGACAGCAGGCTTTCCGGCTGGGACAGCAGGCTTGCTTACTAGTATAGCAGGCTTGCTTACTATTATAGCAGGCTTTCTGGCTAGGACAGCAGGCTTGCTTACTAGTATTGCAGGCTTGCTTACTGGTATAGCAGGCTTGCTTACTAGTATAGCAGCTTGCTTACTAGTATAGTAGGCTTGCTTACTAGTATAGCAGGCTTTGTTATTAGTTTAGCATGCTTGCTTACTAGTACAGCAGGCTTGCTTACTGGCGTAGCAGGCTTGGTTTCTAGGACAGCAGTCTTGCTTACTAGTACAGCAGGCTTGCCTTACTAGTACAGCAGGCTTGCTTTACTAGTACAGCAGGCTTGCTTTATAGTATAGCAGCCTTGCTTACTAGTGTAGCAGGCTTGCTTATTAGTATAGCGGGCTTGCCTACTAGTATAACAGGCTTGCTTACTAGTATAGCAGGCTTTCTTACTAGTATAGTAGGCTTGCTTAAGAGTATAGCAGGCTTGTTTACTAGAATAGCAGGCTTGCTTTACTAGTACAGCAGGCTTGCTTTACTAGTACAGCAGGCTTGCTTTACTAGTACAGCAGGCTTGCTTTATAGTATAGCAGCCTTGCTTACTAGTGTAGCAGGTTTGCTTATTAGTATAGCGGGCTTGCCTACTAGTATAACAGGCTTGCTTTCTAGTGTAGCAGGCTTGCTTACTAGTGTAGCAGGCTTGCTTACTAGAACAGCAGGCTGTGGCTGGCTTACTAGTACAGCAGGCTTGATTTATATTATAGTAGCGTTGCTTACTAGTATAGCAGGCTTGCCTACTAGTGTAGCATGCTTGCCTACTAGTGTAGCAGGCTTGCTTACTAGTACAACAGGCTTGCTTTCTAGTTAGCAGGCTTGCAGTACAACAGGCTTGCTTTCTAGTGTAGCAGGCTTACTTTCTAGTGTAGCAGGCTTGCTTTCTAGTATAGCAGGCTTACTAGTACAGCAGGCTTGCTTTCTAGTGTAGCAGGCTTGCTTTCTAGTATAGCAGGCTTACTAGTACAGCAGGCTTGCTTTCTAGTGTAGCAGGCTTGCTTTCTAGTGTAGCAGGCTTGTTTACTAGTGTAGCAGGCTTGTTTACTAGTATAGCACGCTTGCTTACTAGTATAGGCAGGCTTGCTTACTAGTATAGCAGGCTTACCTACTAGAATAGCAGGCTTGCTTACTAGAATAGCAGGCTTGCTTACTAGAATAGCAGGCTTGCTTTATAGTAAGCAGCCTGGCTTACTAGTGTAGCAGGCTTGCTTACTAGTATAGCAGGCTTTCTGGCAAAGACAGCAGACTTGCTTACTAGTATAGCAGACTTGCTTAATAGTATAGTTTCTATACTTGCAAGCAAGCCTGCTATACTAGCAAGCAAGCCTGCTATACTAAAAAGCAAGCCTGCTGTACTAGAAAGCAAGCCTGCTGTGCTAGCCAGAAAGCCAGCTAAAATAGTTAGAAACCCTGCTATGCTAGCCAGCTAACAAGGTATACTTGCCAGCTAGCAAGTTACACTAGTCATCTATCCAACTGCACTGGCCCGCTAGCCAGTTAGCAAGCTAAACTAGCTAAAGTAATCAGCTAAACTAGCCAGTTAGCAAACTATAATTTAGTCAGCTATACTTGCCAGATATTGTAGCTAGGCGTATTCGTGGTCAATATTAAAAATTTTCGGTAAAATTTAAAAGGTTTGGTTTTCTGACCTAATGAATGGTTAGATATTGGATCGAGGATTTCAAAACACTTTTCCTAAAAAGATAATATATAGCAGCAAGAAGCAGAGAATATATATATATATATATATACATACATATACATATACAGTGGTGGCCTTATAATTAGAAACGACTTTGCAATATGTGTGTATGTTTGTAAATTTATTTTCAAAACTTTGTTACTTATTTTAAAACTAATGGTTAAATAAGACAATGCAACATATTAGCTTTAAGTTAAAGTTAAGAAAGCGGCGTTAAAGGATTAGTTGTAATTAAAATTGATTTCATATGACTTTAAAAACCCGAGTTATGGACATCATGGTTTCGATTTTCGAGACAATTAGAAAGCATCGTGATGTTCAAAATGAATTACACAAAAATGCGGGCCAAAATCCTAGATTTTTTCCGTATCATATTTTAAAGATTATACTTTGCTGTAGCATAGCAGCACCATTTACCAAGCTAAAGGGTTTATGAGAGTATTTTTTTTTTTTTTTGATCTACTATGAAATTTTCATATATTGAAAGGTATTCCGGTTCTTTATAAATTTATATTTCGATATTTCGAACTTTGAAAAATAATAGAAAAGTGTTTCCATGTATTTATATCATCAGTTTAAACTTGAAGGCACGAGAACGTTTAAGACTGCTAGTGTGTACCTGTGGTTACAATATATTCATAGAAATTATAATCTTAAATATTTAAAACTTAACCTACAAAATTAGCCGGTAAAACTTTTAAACAATTCCCTCCCTCCACAATTGTTTCATCAAATCTTCGACCACCCGTTGAAGCCCTTTAAGCTTTTTAAGTCTCTTAAATGAATTTAAATTAATTTCGTTTAAAAGTATATGCCAGAGTCAGCTGCTGTTGCTGCTACTTCTGTTGTTATTGTTGCCGTTGTCTTTTTTCATTATACCCTTTGTGTTCTCTGATTTTTATTTTTAGTTTTCCTTTTTTTTTTGCTACTTTTTTTTTGTCTGTTCGAAACCATTAAATTCTAATTACGACTTAATGATGTTTTACTCACTCATTTCTGTGCTGATGCTCTTCAGTTCATTACAACACATATTGAATAATGTATATGTATAGGTATACATATGTCCTTGTGCGTGTGTATGTTTGTTTCTTTATTTTTCTATTTTGACCAAAACAAAGTGGAATAGGAAGTGTAACAGTTGTAAAGACTGTAAATATAGAGTAGGCATGTGTAGTAAGTAGACATCAACTTTGTTATCCTTAATGATACTTTTCAAAACGTATACAATCACACACAAACACAGGCACGCTGCATACATATAAAATTAAATGTATAATATTTTATAAAAACAAATACACATTAATAGACTATAAGAAGAACTACAATAATAACAACAAAAACAACAGCAACAACATTTGCTTTTATAATACAAAAAAGGTGTGTCACAATATCAATTGACATGTAACACCAACACCAACTAGCCTGCATAGTCAACACAGCACCTTTTTTAATGTTGATGTGAGTGAGAGAGTATTTACGTATTATTTGATCCTTGTTGTTGTTATTGTTAACCTTGCAAATAGCAAAGAGCACAATAAAGGCAAGAATCATTTATAAGAAGTTAAGAAGTGTCTTCGCCTTTTCCATAGATCCTTTCACAACGAAAATCCTTTCAAGTCCTTCATACTACGTGGAATGGTCTTGAATTCCTACTTGACTAGTGATTCAGTCTTGCTTACCACATTCGACTTTCCATTATAATCTCGAATCAGCTTGATAGGAAACGAGTGCGTGAAGCTTGACTAAATTGTCAGGTGGTATAGCTAAGTCCCATCCTAAGTATTTTCTACCCAGGTTGGAATGAAAACATCTTTCTATGGATATTTCACTTCCTTAAGCCTTCCGTATATCACAAAATGGTTTATCCCTCAAAAGAATATGCAGCCGTAAAATTATTCCATTCACTCTTAGTGCTTAGCTTTGTTGCGAAACGTTTCTCAGAATCATATAATTTTTTTGTTTTTTTTATAAAACTAGCACTCAGGGGATGACACCTACTCATGCAGTGCATTGTGCAGGTTTTTGGGAAAGGTGAAAAGAGAGAGAGAGAGAGAGCAGATGCGAACGGTAAGGAAACGAGTTGTTGCTGGTGACTATAAAATGGCCAGTGCTATACCTTCACCGTAGGCAGCATACAGCAATCGTCCCCAAGAAGTCCGCAGTTTCTCACACCACTTATTTTGTGTGTGTTAATTTTATGCAGAAGTGGTGGGACCTACAGTTTAAAGTCGACTCCGAACGACAGATTTTTGAGAAAAAAGTAGAGAATTTGTATTTTTTTTTTTTTTTTAATTTTGATATCTGGTCTGGGAGTCGAACCCTGGCGTTACGTCTGATAAGCCAGCACACTACCTACTAGATCACGGCGACCCCCGAGTTTACTGACACTTACTCCGATTTGGCAGGCAATTACACTTTCTAACTAATGTTGCGTTAGATTTGCCTCTCGTTAAGTTGACCAAAGTCTCCATGAGTCTTGTCCTCGCTACCTATATATGTGACGAGTTTAAATCCAAGAGAGTCCTTAGCGTCGCTAAAGGACTGACAGTGCAAGCCCGTCTCCGTTTTATCGATGTTGATCAACAAATGAGTTTACATCGTATTTTTAAAAAAAAAATATGAACGTACATTGTGCACCACTGTGGTCTAACAGAAACTATAACCCCATTGTGGTACGGATACGAGAAGACTTAGTGAAGAACTAACCGTCAGAATACGCGGTATTGGACATAAACAAAACAATTCAAAATGTCGATGAAATTAATAGGCCCCTTATTAAAAAATTAATAAAAAGACTGAAGTGTATTAATTTTTATTTTCGAGTGTTCATTGTAACATGCAGAAATAAAGACTGGGGCCAGTGAGGTAAAGACGTTACTTTGATGGTAACCTTCTTCTACTTTTTTCAGGTAATTTAAGATGATAGACATAGACAATATGCAGGATATAACAGATAAACAGGATATTTACAAAAGCTTTTATTCCGATTAAAATAATTGAAAACAAGTGAGAGAATGGGAGAGCGAGGGAAACTTTAGTCAAGAAAAGGGACACTTTTCGTTTGCCGCCCCATAAAAAAATAACAAAGAATTCTTTGGTAATTAAAAATAACAATCTTCTGAGGCAACAGGTTCTCTTACTAATCCTTACAACAAGTTTTGTTGTTGTTGTTGTTGTTATTGTATATCGTCTATTAGAATAATTTAAAAACATTGTTTCTTGTAATTTAATTATAAACATTTGCATGTCTGTGGAGTAACATAGAAAAGAAAGTCAATACTTTTGAAAGCTGACTACACTACACACTCTTAACCCCCCTTAAGTTATGCTATGTAAAAATGAAAATAAACTTGTGGATGTAAAATATTTCACATCATAGCTGCCGGTGAAAATTTTGTTGTAACCAAAGTACAAAGTTTGTTCGAAGAGAAGGACTTTATTAACCTTTAGAAGGTTTGTTGACTGGCTTTTATTTTTGCAATTGAAAAGTAAAGCATAACATTAGGGATAAACATTGTATAGCATAAATATAGCATAGTAATAGGGGGGCTTAAAATAAAATTAGAAATTGTTGTGTGTTCAAAAGCAAAATTTGTTAAAACATTCTTAAAAGTAAAAGAGAAGCTTATTTAATATAAAAATAAATTTTAATTTATTTTTGAGCATGGTTTAGGGGATTGCATACGTTATTTAAGGCACAGATTACTTCACGAATAGATGGTTTTAAATGTAAAAAGATTTTATGAAAGAATTTTAGAAGAGCAATCTTCAATAGTTTAATAATAATCGATTTTAAAAGGTAATGTAATTGAATCAAAGAATATGCCATAAACAACTAAAAGTATACTTCAAATTTATTTCGATGAACATTAAATTTCGCTAATAATCCCATATTGAGGAAAATATTCTGCTGTATTCTGCTAAGGATAGCTTTAAGATTTCCAGTTTTAAATATTTAAGTATTTAAAGTATACTTTAAGGTGAATTAAGTAGTTAAAAATTAGAATGTATGTTGCCAAACAATGATTCATCAATAGGAAAGGATTAAATGTTAAAATAATATATTGCCAAGCATACTTTTCAGGGCATAAGGGTGTGATAAGATAAGTTATGTAACAAGTGATATAAGAATTTAACTTAACGGATAATTTTGATCATGAAAACCTTTGCATTTGTCTACGATTAAAAGACTAGGATATCGATTGCTTGGAAAAATATGATTTAAACAGACAGAACACCTTTCCCATAAAGTAAACTAGAAACAATTACCATTGTAGATACTTGGCAATGTTTTACATAGGAACAGATCTAAACAAAGTCAAGTCATTTAAGGCGAAATATCCTTTATTTCCACATCATATCCATTATCCGTGAAAATGAATAAATTTTTGTAATGTATTAAAGTGAAAAGAATATAATTCCTTTGGCTTAACTTTTCTTCTTAACTATTAAGAAAACGTGCTTTTTTTTGTCTCAAATTTTGTAGTATACTTTGAGTTGCTGGAATCCTAAAAAAAAATTGTTGCATACTTTTTGTAGTTGTTAATTTTCTATTCAAAAACTATAAATTTTAGTTCAACTTACAAACTTTGATGAGTTCACCGTCGAATCCACCTGCCCTGACTGGTTTGTATCGCTTTTATTAATCAATATTTATGGATAAATTTGTCAACCACCATTCAATTCATTTCTCCATTGGCAGAAGGCGCCCACAAAAACTAATAAACTATGACAGACGACAGACATATTGCATCAATAATTTATTTGACAGTTTGATTTCTTTCGCTCGCTCTGTCTCTCCTTTTCGTTTGGTTTAACCACAAAACCACACACACACTTAGATATGTGCCCAGAGAAGAGTAGTGGTTTTGAAAACTATGAGACCAATGATGAGATAAAACACGGTTAAGAAAAAAAGATTGGAGAAAATAATTGCAGCCACCTCAACGTGCATGTAGCATCAATAGAGAAGGCTATGTACAGGCAGATAGACAGACAGACAGTTAGTTGATGCGACAGTAAAAAATTTCTTGCCATTAGACATGATGTCTCCGCTATTGATGGAGCAATAAATTGAATGAAATCATTGGGAAAAATCTTTTTATCCTTCTCTAGACTAAAAATGAAAAGGTTACAGATTAATAAGGGACTTATTTCTAAATAATACATTGGGAATTTGAGTGGAGAATTGGTTTGTTTGGTTACCATAACAATAGCTATAGAATTTTGTGAAAATAACAATACAATCCAACAGTGCCCCGCCGTAAATAAATCTTGACAACCCAGTCGCACAAAAAGAGAAAAAACGAATAGGAAGAAGGATGTCGAAATTAAATCAAAACAAATGTCATCACTCGTCCAATTCTAAATCTCTCTCTAAATCCATTTAAGATCTAAACTTGAAATGTGTATGTGTTGGTAAAGCAAAAGAAATCGAAAAAAAATTAAGGCAATCGAATTTGAAAATTATGTGCGAAACTTAAAAAGCACGTACTATTTATCCTCTAACACGCTCTTCTTTTTTGTTCTTTGTTAGAGAGTTTCTTATCAAAAGAGAAAGTTTTTCCTCAATTTGAGTTGATTGGTTTAAAGGACACAAAACAATGATTTGTAAAGATTGCAAATGAATGACCAAGACGCCAAAAGGGCATGCGGTTGATTATTTCAAAGTATTTAAAGGTGTACGTGAAGGGGCAACAAAAGTTAAAGCATACTTTAAGAAGGAGTTGATTTAATTTACAACTCCTTTATTTAAACAGTAGTTCAACGAACTTTTACTGCCAGATTTAATAAGGTCTTATTGCGAACGTCGTAAGAAAAATCCAACCGTTTGAAAATTATAGCTCTACAGTAAGGCTAGCAAAACAAAACAATCTGGGCTAATTGACTCTCAAAAGTTGTATTGGGTTCTTGTACTGATCGTAATATTACAGGAAAATACTAAAAGCAATTAATATGTTACGCCTATTTGTTTTAAGGTAAATTCTACTTATAAAGAGAAGACATTCTAAAATACAGTAAGTGTCTTTAAGAATTTTTAATGACAAAATTACTTAAACTTATGAATACGTTTTATCAACACCTAAAAGTATGCAAATAATTTAAAATTACGTTAAGTAAATTAGCAAATATGCTAAATTTTAATAATTGTAAATAAAACACTAGCCTGTAACAAGCGCTATTATTTTATTTTTCAATTTTAGAATTGGCGGCATGAAACCATGCGGGCTTTTCCAAAAGTCTCCTAAAATTATGCTTTAATTTTTTTGTTTTTTCTGAATAATTGTAAATTTGCTTTATTACAGTTTTTATATACAAAATTATTTATTTTACCGTATAAAATACAAATCCCCCATTTAATTTTCATCATTGATGTTGAAATACGTATGAATGGTCATCTATTTAGTATGGAAAAAAATATATCCTTTTACACATAAAGATAAAGAGAAACTCTCAAAATGCTGTAAAAGCTTTTTTACTCTTTCAGTTTAACTTGTATATAATAATCTAATCAAATAGAAAATAAAAGGGGAATTGAAATTATTGGGTATAAAACTAGCCATAAAGCTCATTCAATAGAGTTTAATGTAATTACATTATATTCTAGAAATGTTTCCTATTCAGTAACAGACAGACACGAAACTCCCTACCAAACTCTATAAGTCTAACAAACAATAAAAAAAAGAAGATTTTGACCAAATAAACCTGCATTCATTCATTCATTTTAATATACTGTGTGTGTATGCTGTTAGCAGAATTGTGGGCAACCAGATCTGCCCTGTAGCAAATAAAAATTTACAAAATATTAATAAATATTTGAACATGACCCGTTTGTTATGCTACTGTTATGCTGCTGCAACTATTTGGTTATGTTCAAGCCAAAATGTATGCTTTAGTTTTTTTTAATTTTATTTTTATTTTGCTTCAGGATTGTATACCAAATGGAGCTCTCCTTTATTTCTTTTTTTCTCTCTCTGTGTTCACAGTGTATGGGTATAATAATCATAAATACATATAAAACAGGATTCCCTTTATACGTGTGTATGCATATATAGCTTTAATATATTCATGTATCTCCCTCTCTCTCTCTCTCGCTCTCGCTTTACATATACACATTGATGGGTATTCATTACAATTACTAGTCCCATCACATATAAACATTTTATAACATCATACGTTATGGTTTCAAATAACACAGAAAGAACAAGTAAGAATAACAACAACAATAAAAATAATATTTTGAAACATAAATACTCATACATTTACACAGACACCACAGTGTATGGCCATAAGGTTATGTATGGCATCCTTATTATAGAAACTATATTTTAAACAACAATAAAAACAAACAATAATATGAAGGACTATTTAAACCCAAATGAATGTGTCCGTTTATATGCTAAAGGTTGGATTCCATGTGGTTTTTTTTTGTGTTAAATTTCAAATCTAATTTTGTTTAGTATCCTGTGTATGCATACACAACTCTGTAGAGTTAAAAGTCCATAATTCCTTGAACCGGACAAACAGAAAATCCTTCGTAAAAAGGCTTTTATAAATTCTTTATGAATTTTTCATAATTTTTAAATTTTTTTTTTTTCGATTTTTAAGGTTATTTTGAAATAGATTTTTGGTTTCAACTTAATTTAAAAGGAGGATAAATCAAAGGCACCCAAACACACACACACACACACCTAACTAACCCTTTAGTCTGGATAACAATCGAGTTGTTCACTAAAACTTTAGGGATTATTATCAAAGTATTGGTTAAATAGGAAAGGCACAAGTGATTCCCTACAACTGACCATTTAAAAAAGCTAACGGAAAGCCCAAAAGACTAAGAAATACAAAATTGGCCATTAAAATCCCTCAGTCAGGAGTACGACCTAGCTTCTTGCGGCACATTTGTTGTGTTAATTTAGTTTTTTATCATCACATCAGTGGAGACCAACAGTTTAAAGTCGATTCCGATCGAGAGATTTCTATCTGGATACGAACCCTAGTTTAGACTGGATTTTTGTCAATAGTTCAGAAATTTGTTCAGGCTCTAATTATCAAGCCTGAGTCAAACCTTAATTGTGGTCGAGCTATGAAAGCAAAGGTAGAGTTAGGTCGCGCGTATTCTGCGGCAGCCTAGTGTCGGATGTAACTATACACTCACAGCTTAAATCTAACGTCGATTGTTGGAAAATAAAGGTAGTGAAATCTTGAAATCTGCTGAAGAAAAAAATAATTCAGATCAATTGCTAAGGGCCCTATGCTCCTATTTACATATTCCTGTGTATGCTAACAGAATTGAGGCAAGTTCACGAAGGGACAAGTTGTGCTACAAAACCTCACTGTTTACTGAACAAAGTCATTGAAAAAGTTGTTGGATTTAGCTTGTCTATATTAGCTTGAATGTCACAGAAAATCGAATGGAGTATAGGATATGGTGGGATATGGCAGTTCAAATTATTCGCTACAATTGGGACTAATCACGGGTTATTTAATGATATACAGTACTCCCTCGATTTACGTTGTTTCGATTAACGACGTCAAAAGTTTTGTTTCCTTCAGTTTCGATTTGCGTCGTAAATCGATTTACGATTCGTCTTGTTTATAAACAGTCGCCGTGGTCTAGTAGGTAGTGTGCTGGCTTATTAGACGTAAAGCCAGGGTTCGAGTCCTAAAATACAATTTCCTCTCAGTAGATTTCTGGTAAAAACTCTGAGAGTAAATAAAATTGCCATGAAAGTCTTCTTAAAAAATATCTATCGCTAGGAGTCGACTTTTAACTATATATCCCGCCACTTATGTATAAAATTAACACACACAATAATCCTGACTGAAGGGCTGTAATGACCAGTTATGTATGTATGTATCTGATAGTGTGAGTTATTTGAAATACGATTTACGTCGTTTCGATTTACGTCGCTTTTTTCCGGAACATTCTACGATGTAAATAGAGAGAATACTGAATACAATCATATGACAGTCGAACAATTACTTACAATTACCGGGATTACAACCTTATGTGCGCATCTAATCTACAAGTAATAGGACTTACAGTTAAAGTCGACTCTAACTAACAATTTTATTTTACGCTGCGAGGTATTGTGATAGGAAACTGATGAGAGGAAGTCGCCGTAAGAAAATTTTTTTTTTCATTTCGATTTGTTCGTGACATCTAAGCCAGGGGTTGAACTACACTACACTCGTCTAATAGGCCAACACACTACATATAAGACTATAGCGAGTTCAATTTGAATTATATTTGATGCTTCTCGAAACTAGAAAAAACGGAGAGAGATAGGGGAGACAGAGAAAAAGAGTGGGAGAGGGAGAGAGAAAGAGAGAGAAGGAGACAATGCTGTGTCCTGGCAACATTGGATACTTGTGTTGAAAATTTTAGGCTGTTTTAAGTGTTCGACGATTATATTGATCTGTTTACGTAATCTCATGCGGATTAAGTTAGACATGAATGAGTTGTTCTTAGTGTTGTCACCTTAAGACTTTAGTCACACAAATGAAACAGTAAAATAAGAAAGACATGTGTTCATATAGAACAGTTCGTGCTGCAAGGTCCTTGGAAATAAAATTTATTGGCCTAAACATAAGCAATTATTGCAACTAATTAAATAAATTCCATTGTATAACTACAATATCATGTTAAATTCCTTTTAACATTAAAACCGGCCAACTATCCAATTCAATAAATGAAATTTTAATTAAAATTAAAATTTAAATTAAAAGAGAGAGAGAAACATTTCCTTGGTATTTCTTGGTAATTTAAGCAACAACAACAAAAATCTCTTTTGTTTTAACTAAAGTGCCCAATTAAAAATGTTTCTGTTGTTCCAGTAACAAGTTAAAGCTGGAGGCTATAATAAGAATCCTTTTGTTAAACATTGACAGAAAATAATGGAATTATTATTTAATTACAACAACAGGAATAACAATACAATAAAACAATAACATTCAGCAGCTCATACTACAATTTAAAATTTAAGATCGCATTTAAGAAACTAACAAAAGTAATCAATACTTATGGGAGTTATTTTCTAAGGCAGAAGGAAAAATTAAATTTCTTAATTTCTTTTGTCGCATCGTCTTTTGTAATAAAAATAAAATCATAATTACAACAAAATAACAACAATTATAATATAATATTAGAAATATTGTCCTTAGAAGGATATAAAATACACATTTTAGAGAACAATTAGAATTATTTCTTATTAAGGCTCACAATAACGTCTAATACAGTCAACTTCCTTAAGACGAGAACAGTTTTTGTAACTAATTTTGTATCCTAGAAATAGAATTTTGGATAGTTTACAACCTCTTCCCATTCTTTTGTTATCATAATTACAGTACGTGACCAAAACCTCACATATAACCTAGTTCGAGAGTATGTATGCACACTTTGTTCACTTCCGCACAAGTGAGAGAGAACATGCACATGGAAAATCAAAGCAGGTTAGGAACACAGTACACACTGCAGGACTGTGCTTTACAATTCACAGGAACTACATTTTTTCGATACGATTTACACATCAAACATCATCAATCAATTTCATCAATCTTATAAAGAACTGCAATACCTCTGATGCCAAGTAATCGGCGACCGTAAGGAATCCTGGCTATCCATTTAGTGGCCTACCAATTTCCCCCACAAATGTATTTTTTATGCGATTTAATCCGTCTCATTGGTCATTTGAAGAAGCATCGTTGCGTATATCTCTGACCTTAAGGAACGCGCCGGAACCATAGATACCATGCCAATGCAACCAAAGTGATATCATGTGATATCTTCTCGATTTTGGAAATCCCTTTGAACATCTGCAAGTATATAATTGACCATGTTGTTGTCGATTCCTGCAACAAAAGATTGCCGGCTTCAGACATGGGCAGAATGCTGTGAAAAATCTGACCGACACTGGATGCAGAGCGCATGACAAATCTGATTTAACTCCAAAGAAGCACACTTAGTATGATTGTCGTGGTCATTACAGAGTACTAGGCATTATAGGTACGCATGCGGGGCGCATTGATCTTGGATACTTTAAAAATGAGTTCTGCGGAAGAAGATTTCTGAGTAGAAAGAAAATGCACCTTGGTGCCAAATATATGGACGATTTGACACTAGGGTATAAAGCAAAATCGTGGTATCACAATGCCCTCCATGTGGCCTAATTTTCTTGGTTGGAACGTCATCTTTAACTAGCTGCCTACCAAACCACCAGAACTACAAGAAATATGTAAGAAGTGAAAATAAAAATGCGTTCCACGTTTTAATCTAGCATACACTGGGGCGCACAAGACTTATCTTGCATATTGAATACCTATCATTGATGTTTGCGTTATGCGGCGCTGTAATCCTTCTCAGCCGTGTAATATTGCACGATAGAGGACATTAATTGCATTATAAGCCTATTTAAATACAATTTTAAATTTGTCTTATTACTAAAAACTGCCGTAGCATTGAATAACAGTTGTGAATAAAATTCCGCTTTAAGCAATACTTTTAAGCTTAAAACACTGAAAGCTTATAATTTACAAGTATTAGACGAGTGAAATAAACCTCCCCTCTTTTGATCAGTAAAGCAAGCGAAGAGTAACCAAAGTCAACAACAAATGCTAGACGAAACTATTGCTTTCCTTAAGGACTCTTGACAATGACACTGAGACATGAAATAAAACTGAAATGAACACGTACGTGTATTTTCCCTATAGCCCTTCCCTAGTCCTATAAATAATAGTCAAAAACTACATTTAAAAGCCATTAGTTTTGTAAGTGTTTGTTGCAAACAAAACTGAAAATTGCTGGCAATGATTACGAATGATGATGAAGATATTGTATTGACAACAGCTTTTGTTGCAATCATTTCTTGCCACATCATGCCTGGAAGTGAATTTTTGTTGTGTTCGCCTTTATTAACTGGCATTTTATGATTGCAAGTAAGAAGAGAAAGAAGAAGGCTCGTTCTCAAAGTGTTGAAAGGATATTTAAAAGTTTTGTTGTCCTCTTTATTGTTTTTGTACATTGTAACTGCCAAAAGGTGTTGAGAATTGTGGCATAATAACACTTACGCCAATGGCTGGAATATGCTTAGAGGCAAAAGGGTTTTCCTTTTTTTGTTTTTCGGATACTCTTTCAGGAATTTCCGTTGGAAACCCGCACTAAAAAGGAAATACTGACGCGTCATCTTCACATCAACTTCATTACATACTCATCCTATTGTACAGCGTCATTCTTGTCAGTCAGACTGTCTAAAGTACTTAAAAGCTTTTATTTTTTCAGTCCTCTGTCAGTCTCTGCCGCAATTCTTTTTCGGCACTTTTTTTTGCAAATCCCTACACACATGTCACATGCATGTGGCAACCTGCAGAAAAAACGTTTTTTTTTTGGTTTCCTTGTCTGGAGTGTGAGTGTGTACGTTTTTTTTAAATAAATTTCCCCCTCCCCATTGATAGGATGTGTTGGAGAAAGTGTATGTAAATAGTCTCCACAGGAAATCCTGACCAAAAACTCGAAAGCTATTAAAAGGTATTAAATCCAATGAGTAGTTAGAGAAAATTAAAGTGCCTCAATAGACTTTCAAAAATGGCAAAACGTTAACTAATTGAAAAGAGTAATGATGTGAAAAGGAGTCGGTCCCCAAAGTTTCTCTTAAGCTGTTAACACAATCAGTTCTCACAATCTTAGTCAAATTACTGTCTAGTCCGTATTAAAAGCTAATACAATTCATTGTAAGACATGAAAGTTATTGTTGATGTCTTACAAAAAGAAAAATTGAGAAAAACTTCTGGCATATAAAGGCTTAAGGTTTAGGTATTTCTCGTGAGGGCATTTTTATTCGCCTCTTTTTTTTTGTATTTCGGAACTAAAAATACCTTAAAAAAGTAGATATGACGCATAACTGTTGTCTTCAGGGTGCGTAGGAAGTCTAGTGGGTAGAGTGCTAGACCATGAGGGTCGTGGGTACGATTCCCTACAGGGACTCTGCTCTGTAACACTACACCGAGCATATGGACTCCGCTCGTATATAATTAGAATATAATTTGTAATTGTGCTGTTGTCTTTAGGACTGTGTAACTGCCTTGCCATTGGCATACTTTGCTCTGCGGTTCTAACCTCTCTAACCCAAATATTAAGTATAAAATGATAGCGCAGACTAGCAACTATGCAACAGTTGCAGTTGTTTAACAGGATTGTATCAATATCGAATAAGACCGTAGATAAATCTCGAAAGATTCTTTCTGTCAATACAGAAAGAGTTCTGTTAATACAAGAGCTGATTGGTTGACTTTTCTAGAGCAGGTTCTCAGCAAAGGACTGATAGTAAATAAAAAAAGGAAGAGCTTCTCAATAATCTATCCTTCCAAGTCGACTTTAAACTACACCTACTGCTACTTGGTACAATGGGTCAATTTCGACCTCCGGGTACTGTGCTTGTCTTAACTGACAGGTGCACATCCTCTAACCTCCTGCTACTTATTGATAAAATTAATTCTCACCAAATGGGTGCTATGTGCTATGTTAGGTTGTAATCTCGACTAAAAGGATTTAACCACCAATTAACTCGAGTAAGGGTTGGGCAATAAGTTTGTATAACGGAAATAAAATGGCTGCCTAAGTGACAGACTAAAATTGATTTTGGAAGCCAAAGTAGTGTGCAAGATAACAAAACTCTGTCAATAGGGCTGTGATCCATAAAGAAGAGAGATAGATCGGCAATATCGCCTAAAGGATTTAAAGCTATTTGGCAACACCTATGAGTTACGTGACCAATTCGAATGTAGCATGCGTGTCAATAAAATTGTCTTCCAATTCAAAAAATACTTCATCTTCATAGTAGTCAATCTAAACTCGGCAGATTAAAGGACAATAGCTGATCTCATAAGAGAAAGAAAATAAAAATGCAGTGAAGATCTAGTATCGTAAGTCTATGGAGGAAATCAAAGATCATCATCATGGCTTAATGATCTGTGGGTGGGTTTACAACAAACTGAAGCTCAAGATTGAAAATTTGATCGAAAGAGGTGATCTACAATCTAGCCAAATAATTGGCAGGAAGCGGTTGTTATAAAAATTACCATGGTCCACGTTTAAATGTTTCAAAATTGGATAAATACGGAAAGCAAATGAAATCTTGACAGTCATAGACAGTGTGATAGTGGAGGTACGGCAAATGTCCAATGAGAACAGGGACGTAGTAGACAAATTAATGTTTGAGAGTTAAAAGTTAATGGAAGAAAAGACAGAAGGGGGACATGGTTTTTTTCATTTTCGATCTCGACACGAAATGCTTCGATCATGTTAGATTGGATCTGCCATCATTGATGAGTTTTATATCATCATGGCTCATCAGAGATTCTATTGAAATTGTAAGTACATTTAAAAGTCACAAACCAACAAACATAGCTGTTTGTAAAAGCTATTGCAGCGAAAGTCCAATATTCTTAAGGAGCCTGAAAACTAATTCTTTGTCAATTCAAATGCCATTCATATTATTAATTTTGCAACACATTCTTTGCAATCTCTGTATGCCTAAAACCACAATCTGGTCTCATTTGCACTCCCTTAAAAGTAAGCGATACTTTTTATTTACGCCCTGGGCACTTTATAAATCTCTGTTGTATTTCGAAAACGAACGTGGCAAAAAGGCATCCGTAATTCACTCTATTCACCTTAGGAACAGTCGAAATGAATAAATAATCGACATGTACTTTGCAATACACTGTCAATGTGAGTTGAACACATCTCACACTTTTTGATAAAACGATAGACAGACATGCGTGAGCGTGCATCGAACGAAATGTCATCAACAGTTACAATGTTTTATTTTTTTTTGTAACAAAGAAAACATTATTTATTGAGTGGATTTAAGTGGATCTATATTTTTTTTTTAAATAGCAAAACTATGTAGAGAATAAAATTGTTCAAGTGCAATCAATGAAGCGTAAAGAGCCACAACTCAACACAACAATTGTAGATTGGGATAAGGAGCCTTAGTCAATATACTGCAATGTCGTTAAGGGCCGTGGGTTTTATTGATTTACCAGATTGATTTTAATTTAAATACACATTCAAAGCGATATATATTGATTCGTTCTTTTATATGAAAAATTTCAAATCTTGCCCCTCAATCCACACCACATTTTATTTGTTACGCAATAATTTTTGTTTTTTTTTTTTTGTAATCATATTCCCGGAGTATTTAAAGTCTTTGAAATTCCATGTTCAAAAATCCTTTATTTTTTATGAAACATTACGCTTCAAAATTATAATTTTAAGCAATAAAAAGCTCTAAAATCTTAAAAAAAAACTTTTTTTTAACCTAAAAGTATGCTGCACATTAGCTTTGAAAATTCTCTTACCATTAAAGCGGCACAAACAAACACATACTAATTTTGTTAAATTAAAACACTTACAGAAACAAACAAGCAAACAAACACACTCTCTCACACCCACACTCTAGCATACACACACAATTTGTAAGTGATTTGCAAAAATTCTTTAAAGAGGAAAAGAAAACAAAAAACTTAAAATTGTTGGTTGAAGTGATTTGCAAAAACAAAAAAAGGGAAAAAACAAACGCGGTTTACGTACAAACATCAAGAGAGTGAAAGAGGGAGAGGAGAGAGAAAGAGGGAGAAAAGAAAAGTGGATATAAATAAACATTTCATGTACACATGTTGTCATGGTTGTATGTATATATGTGTGTATGTGTTGGAGGGTGTATTTTATAATTGTGTTTAAACAAATGGCTGGTAATACACGCATACATACATACAAATATGGATACATACGTACATATCGATGTGTGTGAGTAAAAGTGTATTCATCGACTGTTTACCCAAATAATTTGTTATGTTTTGTAAACACACATCATTATTACGTTCAAGTTTTTTTTTCAGCTTGTTTTTGCAATTAATTTTGAAAATTTACACACTCATACAAACACACCCAAAAATTGTTAAACACTTACTCACTAACATACAATACCAATATGACAACAAATGAATAAAATTTTGTGTTTGTTTTTGGTTGTTGTTGTTGTTATCGTTATTGTTGTTGTAGAGAAATTTAATTGGATATTTAGTGTTGTTGTTGCTATCGTTATTGTTATTGTTGTTCTTGTTTGTGTTTACAGTGGGTGATTTTGAATTCTATTGTTTTGCTATGGTTTTACTTTCATTTTTGGTAATGTTATACGCCTGAAATTATGCTTTAATTTAATGGAAAATTTTTTATATTTATGTTGTTGGTGTTGCTGCTTGCTTGTCAATATTTTACAAATTGATTTACAATGTATTTACTGGAATACTGTTTCCACAAATAGTAAGAACTCGCCAAATATTGGCTCGAAAATGCACAAAAATGCAAAACAGCAAACACACAGAAAGTAATAAAAAAAGCAACAACTATGAGGGTCATAGAAATTAAATTGAACATCTGATAACTTGACTGAACTTGACTTAATTGGTGTTCAGGCAAGATTAGGATTTAATTTTATTTATGATTGGTGTTCACTATAAATCTCTGATTTTACAGAACCTTTTCATAGCAAATTCAATAACTTTCAGGATTTTGGCCAGAAATCTACTAAGAAGTCGCCGTGGTCTAGTGGGTAGTGTGTTGGCTTATTA
The DNA here is from genome assembly GCA_014635995.1 of Sarcophaga peregrina. Taxonomy (NCBI): domain Eukaryota; kingdom Metazoa; phylum Arthropoda; class Insecta; order Diptera; family Sarcophagidae; genus Sarcophaga; species Sarcophaga peregrina. The sequence goes on along the minus strand of CM025792.1, from coordinate 53,679,611 downwards.
GACAAAAGGCTCGGGTTCGTATCCCAGGTCAGACAACAAAACGAAAAATATTTCTTCGGCGACTTCTTCTCAGCAGATTTTTGGCAAAGACTCTGAGAGTAAAAATTGCCATGAAAAGCTTCTCGAAAATCTGTCGTTCGGAGTCGACTTTAAACTGTAGGTCCCGCCACTCTTGTATAAAATTAACACACACAACATAAGTGGTGTGAGAATTATGTATGTATGTATGTATCTACTGAGAAGTAGTCGCTAAAGAAATATTTCTTGCGTATTTTGATTTTGTTTGTTAGGTCTAGACTAGGTTCTGAACCACGCAAGCTGCTTCTTGCAAGCTAGCACACAACCTACTACGCTATGGCGATTTCAAGGGTCTTGCATCATCTTCCAATTATTTATTTAGCTTGCTTCTTTGGTTAAGTTTGTTCCTTATCTTTACTTGTAAGTTCGAGAACGATAGGGCTGCCATTTTTCATCTGTAGTGAATTTGCGAGCTGATGATTATTTGATTGAAAAAACTGTTTGATTGAGTTATTGCAGCCTTTGGACGCCAAACAATGTATATGAATATTATCAGCTTATGATGAAGCCTCTTTTGTCTGAAATTCATTAATACTCCCTCCTATACAATTGGCAAATTTCATGGCTAAACTTTTAGGCCATGAACACTTTTGTTATTCTTTGTTGCGAAATTGTTGCAAAAGGAAAAGAAAATTTTAAACTTCCTTCCTGCCATTATAAGTAGAAAACAAATAATGCTTGAAAAGTGTAAGAAAATTATTAAAAACGGCTTTAGACGCGCAAATATTAACATTAAAACAATGATTATAAAATATTAAATAACACAATGCAAGTATAAGTAAAATAATGTAATAGCATAGACGCAAAGCATGACTTTAAGTTCATGAAAAATAGCCACAACCTGATCCACAACCTTCATTTCTATTCCCGTTTCCATTTTATAATCTCTTGGGAAATTTAAAACTTTAAGACAGAAGAAACGAAAACACAAAAAAAAAAAAATATTCAAATACGAGAGAACATATGAGTAAGTGAGGGTGTGTTTGTGTGTTGGTGTGAGTGTCTAGTTGTATTGCATAACATAATGGCAGCAGTAAAGGATACTTGTATGTTTTTAAGGATCTCGAAAGTTACCAAAACAAACATTTCAGAAGAAAAACTAACACTTCTTCGTCTTTAAGGCTCAATATGGACTACCAATCAAACCATGCAACAACGCCAGCGCTTCCACCACCACCATCAGTGAGAGGTTTGGGTGGCAGTCTTTAAGGAATGTTTTCCCCAGAATGCTTTTGTTTAATTAAATTTCTATGGACTGCTACTGTTGTTTGGTTGGTTGGTTGCTGGCATAAAGTGCTCACAACATTAGCTGGGTGTAGAGAGAGGTGGGGTGTACCCACTCTTTGGATATTTTTTATTTGTCTTTCTATCATATAATGATGCTGATGATAATAACGACGTTGTCTATATAACATCATAATGAGGACATTTTATGTTTTTAAATAAAATTTTATAATGTCACGCACATGTTTAACTTCTTAAAAGCACTTCAATTAAATGAAGGCATCTTATGTTTGATGGCAAAAGGATGAAAAAACTGATTAAATCATTAAGAAGCTTCAAAGAGCCACCATAATTTTGAAAGGGTTGTTGCTTCTTGCATAAAATGTTAGAAAAAATTAAAGAAAATTCAGAGCAAAGCCCCTATTTGGGGCTAAGAGAGGTGTTCAAGTGCTGTCTTTTACTTGAACATTAATAAAAGCTACAAGAGGAAGTTAACATTGACTTTGTCAACATGCTTAAAATGAAATTCATATTCTGAAGGCTTCAAGTGCCACTGGCATTAAATCATGTTTTCCAAAACAGTGTTAGGGATTGTCCTTTTTTGTTTGGTAATGAATGATACACCAAAACACAAGCGACAAATTTGCAAGCCATGGAATGCAATTGAAATGTTGCAGAAAATTTCTACTTTTGGAAGAGTGAATGTCAAAGAAAAACTTTATTTAATCTTCGTAGCACAGTATAGGCAAATCTCACGTTAATTACAATGTGGAAAATAGTAAAAATATCAATATTTCGTGCGATTAAGTGATGAAGTGACCACACTTAATCAGGTAAATTGAGAAATAAGAACGATAAGATATTATGCTTTATGAAACTCGTAACGCCTTAAAATATACTGTAGTTTTTTATTTCTTTTAGGGCAAGTAGCAACATTTTTTTAAACACCTTAAATTACACTTTAGTTTTATTTTCTTGCTTGAAAAGAAACTTTCAAGCAGAGAATTTCTACTTTTGGTAGAGTGAATGCCAAAGAAAAACTTTCTTTAATTTTCGTAGCACAGTAAAGGCAAATATAACATTAATTACAATGTGAAAAATAGTAATAATACGAGATTTGAATAGAAAGTAAGTAAAATCGATAAATTGCGCTTAAGTGACCCCACTTTTTTTTTCAAAATATTACCTTGGCGCTAATTCAATCCCTAAGGTGGTTATAGAGTAGTTTCATCAATTGTAGAGACCCCGGTGTTGTTTAAACCTGCTAGATCTAAGCATGTGTTTAACATGTATTTGACATACCACAGCTTTCACAACGTACCATACAGGCTGAATTAATTCTCAAAACATTTCACAGCTTAGATGGCATTTTTCTCACATTGTTCCCAATCGGATAGAGAATAAAACATCTATCTAATACCAGTAGGCGATATATATTTTCGAAAGCATTGCGAAAGTGTAGAACTTACATATCATTTGGAATTCATGGAAATGAAATTTTTACACTAAACAAGCTTGCCATCTTTCTTGAGTGTCATCAAAGACTTCCAAAATATTTTTCCAACTATTAAAAAAAAATCCATAGAACCACGATTAAAATAGTGCATCTTTCACTTGGTCTAAATTTGTAATTTTAAAATAATTTCGAAACAAACTGGTAACGCATTACTCTTAGACTGTGTATTGCCTAAAAGTATGCTTTTTAACATTTTTCTGAATAACTTTTTGTATTACATTTTGCAGTCATTTTTTTAAATCCTAGGTAACAATAAAGTAAAAAAATCTCAATTTAGGGATAATTTCTATACAAACTGTATAATTTTTTATAACAATGCATTAAAAATGTATATAACATGTGTATAAGACTAAGATCATGCTTTAATTTCTTAAGGTTTTTCACTTTAAGTTAAGTTTTTTTGTTAGATATGTAAAAGCCTTTTTGTCTGCACTTAGGCCTTAAAATTTGCTTTAAGAAAAATGGATTGCCTAAAAGTATGTTATCATTTTTGTGAAGCTTTTTGTAGAGTATTTTAAATATTTACTTTTTAATTCATATCCTTTCTAGCTCTCAGTGTACAAAAAAAGGCATTTGTTGTAATGTATAGCAATACTCTAATATAGCGCGTCACTCGTTCAGTCAGCCAGTTAGTCAGTTACTTTATGCAATTTCTTACTACTTTTAATTAATCCTGATGCTTTTTGTTCTGCTCTTCTTTTGTATTCCATGTTTTCTTTTAATATCGCTCTCTAGACAGTAATTGTGGTTTTTAATAGTGCTTTATGTAACCAATTTTCACTATTTCCAGTTTCTTTTAACCGGTTTGGTTTTCCGCACCGCTTTCTTCTCTCCTCTTAATGCAGGCAAATAAATGAAGGACTCTAGTAAGAGTAGTCTTTAGTGGTTTTCAGACACTTTTTTTCCACGATTTTCCTCATTAAATGTAAAGTTTTTCATTTCGTTTTTGCCTGTAATTCTATTCTTAATGTCATGTCAACCATCGGTTTTAATTTCTTTTGCTTCTGCTTCTTCTTTTTTTTTTTTGCCTTGTGCACTCGTTCTTAATGTTTCCTTTTCTAAGGCTTTGAATGACACCAAACGACTGTTGCAGTCCTTGTAAATTAGGTAGAGTGACAGGAGTTTGGAGGAAGCTAGGAAGAGAAGGGCATTGTTGTTGGTGACCATTATTTGTTATGTTCGTAGAGCGAGTAGCTTTCGCTGTTATTTTTACTGTGGTAATGAGCTAATTTAACATTCATTCACTACTCGTTTCGGATTCACATTTTATGTGTCCTTCTCATGTTCATTGTCTGCGCTATGACTACTTTGGACTTGTGGCATAAACTTTCATTTGCATTCCATTGCAAAAAGAAAAACTACCTTTTGTTTTCAAGATTTTCTATGGAGTTTCTCATTTTCATTTCGGTTTTTTATTTAATTTCACTTTTTGTTTTTGGTTTTTCAGTTATTTTAGCATTTTATTTAAGCTTGTTAATTAGCATTAAAGGGGAGTAGAAATTTAAATAAGTTGCCTATTAATTGACCACAGGAAATAGCAGGTAATTTTATTAAGCCATGTAACACATTTGTTTAAATTTCTTCAGGAAAAAAATACGTTTAAAAACCTTAAAGTAGGCATTTCTCAAGACAGCCTTAAAATATGCAATCATTTAAATCACTCAATTAACATAATCTTAAAGGATTGCTAATGACATTTACTTTAAAGGGAAAAACTTTACTTAAATTTATTAATGTTCTCTGTGTAATGCATTTCTTATTTTCTAAAACTTGGCCTTTATCCCTTTACATTGAAAAATTGTGGCGAAATTTAGGACTAAGAAAATACAGCAAAGAAATTCATTATAAAACATATTTTTTTAGGTCTGCCGCATGATATGCAAATATGAGAAAGAGATTTCTATTGATTTTTAATAAAAACAACATTAATTTAGGCAACATATACTATCCAATTTAAATGCTAGAGGAACATTAAAAAATTATTTTGTTTTTGATTTTCGCCTGAAATAAGTCGAATGGATTTTTTTTTTTTGTATTTCATAAAGTAAAACAACGACTTTTAGATTTTAATACATATTTTCTTTTGCATGTATGATTAAAATTAACGATTAAAGTTGCACGGAAAAAAGAAAACTTGCTAAAATCTATTTTAGTTCCTTAAGATAGACAATATAAATTATTGCTCAAGACTGCTTGACAAATTATTTTTGTAGTATCAGTTTCTTGTTAAAATATATACAACGAACTTGTTAGAAAAAAGTTTGTGTCCTTAAGCTAGACAATACAAAATATTCCTCAATGTTGCCTAAAAGTATGCCAAAGTTTTGAAGTTCTTGCTAACATTTTCTCAAATGGAAAAATTGTTTACATATTTTCTAAAAATAGAAATAAAATCTTATTAAGGTTATGTAAACAAACAAGCTATGTTTTCTTTGAGAGCGACCATAAATTCGCTCCGACTTTAAACAGTGCGTTCCGCCACTCACGGCTAAAACTAACACACAACGTGAGTGGTGTAAGGAAGCTAGGTTATAGTCCTGACTTAAGCGTTGTAATGTGCTAATAAGCTAGTTGTAAAGAGGAACTAACATTTGGCTACCAGTAGATAGGTTTGAATAAACGTTGTCGCCGTAGGACACAGTACTTGGTGTTGTTTCAGCATCTTCATGTTGATAGTATTGAGTAACATCGTAGGCATTAGAATCCATTAGATGGGGCTGTTTCAAATAGTTTACATTCTTTATAATCCATAACGGCAATCAGAAGGTAATTAATCACTACACCAGCTTTTAAAGATGTTAGTGGCTAATGGTAGCCTCTCTAAGTGAATAAGCTATTCCCATGAATTATTTGGTGATAATTAAACCCTTAAAATCGGAGAAGCCTGGGCAAATTGTTTTACCTTTGTCCCGAATTCGAAGCTGGATTACTAAGGTTTGTGGTTGAACACTTAAGCCATTACAACCAATTAAACTATTCAACTCTTCTAAAAACAAATCCATTACGACCACCGGCTGTGTGGTATCCTGAATGCTTAAATTTTTCATAAACTTTTTAAAGGTGATACGGTATCATTAGAAATTGTATTGACTATCGGATATCTGCATAGATTGGAATAATTGTGAACGGTTCTACAGCAGTTTTCAGGGAATTTCAAAGAATAAACTTTATATTTAAATTTGAATTATATTTTCGAAGTGGCAAACAAATTCATGATTTTTTTTTTAAGTCCTTAAAGGGTTTAAACTTTTTATAAAATTATAAAACACGCCTTACCAGGTTTTTTTTTTTGTAAATAAAAAGCATTATTTTTCTTTAGACTTGAGACTACTTTTACCCTCAGAAATTCTTCTCGTTTTCATTTTCTATTTCTCATTCCTTAATTTTTTATTGTTTTTTTTTGCTGCGAGATGAAATTGTGCAGATTTAACACGTTTATTCCGCCACATGTTGTAAATACAGCTCAACTCAGGTGTGTACATGTTGCAAATAAACAACGTTGACACGATTATTATAATTACTAACCCTAAAGGTATGCTATATGGCTACAGCAATGAATATTACTCCTGCTTGTACTGCTACAACTACCACACACCACTGCGACAATCAAGTTGAAGATTTTTTTGTTGTTGCATTGCATAAAATAAGAACAACAAAGTGTAAGCTTTTTACACATGAAAATCTACTTAAAAAAATATAAATGCTTTAAAACTAACACTATATTATTTTGTTTAAATACTTAAACACATACACTCCACTCAATACATACATACATATGTATCTACGTATAGAGTTCTACCACTTCGCCCCTTAAAATGCACATTTTGAAACGATTTAAACACGCAGTGCCACCATTGCTGTAAGAGTCAGCATGTGTGTTTGTCACTGGCAACAACAAAAACTTCCCTTAAAGTGTTTTCGAGCACAATAGCAAAAAACAAAACAAAACAACACTTGCATGCCTAAAAGTATGCAAGTGTTTAGTGCGTGAGTAGTTGTTACTCGTAACTGTTACTCTCATTTGTATTGTAAGAGAGTGTTTTGTGAACAACATTTCACACACACAAAGAGGGCTCTATTTCTACGTGTTAAACAAGGAAGTATTATGAGATTTTTTGTTGTTGTTATTGTTTTAGTTGCTGTAGGTTTCTTTTTTTTTTCCTTTTGCTAGTCTACCGTGGAATACAAAATCAGCAAAATGTAGTGGCTTTATTAATACAAAATGGTGTGCAAACGTCATTGTTGTGTGAGTGGCTAAGCCGGAGAGGGAAAATCGATTTTTGAAATTTTGATCGCTTTAGAAATTTAAGAGGATTTAGTTTTTCAGTCAAAAACATTTTAATTTCAGGGAAAATTTTTATTTGATGTCTCTTCAGATGTCATTTCTACACGTTTATCTTGAAGGTATTATTTTTAGTAGTTTTTGCAATGCAGAAAGAATTGTTGTTTAAAGATTTTAAATGTTATCGAAGAATGTCTTAAAGGCTTATACGGTGAATTTTATTTTTACTCGTAACCAACACTTATAGGACGACCCTTGGATTGGGATTTGGAAAAAATATTGTAAAAGGAGGAAACGAAACTTTTTTGCTTTTAAGTGTAACAGACTACAGTGGCCGGTAAGAAGCGGCTATCCCCAAGAATACTTTTTCTATGATAGTTTCCACAAAAAGAATTTTAATGACTGTGTATGTCTGTAGGTTTGGTTCATAAGAGAAGTTATTCCGTAGGGCTTTGTAGACAAAGCCTGAGAGAATTTTGGTTTTCGTTTTATTCTTGATGTCTGAACTGGTGTATGAACAACGGGCCCAACAGTACATTACCCACTAGATTACGGCGACTTCAATTAACAAAGTGTACTTAACTAAGCAAACAGACAGACGTTGTAGGACAATAAAAGGGTTGTTTTGCCTTTGCCTTTACCTAGAAACAACATCTTCTTCATTTTTTGTTATCCTTACCCAAGTAGTGGTTTCCCAAGGAGATCTTTCTGCAAAAATATTTTCTAAAGAGATTAAAGGCTGTTAAATTTTTTAATTTTAGAAACTAGGAACAGATTTTTAATCTGCGCCCGGATTGTCAGGTAGATTAGCACGGTAATTTTTGTCAAGTACTTTATCTACTTTGCCACTGAGTAGAGCTACCCTAATGGTCTCGTCGATTAAAACAAAGCATTATTATTTTCCGAAAAAGTATACTTGGGTTCTATAAAGACTTCTAGAAAAAACGTTTAAATCGAGTTTGAATCAACAAATTATTTTCAAAATCAAACATTAATGCCTAGAAGGGAATGCAAAGCCTACGTGTATGTCAAACTTAGTTGAATGCTTGGCAAGAGCTGTTGTTATAATATTTTTTAAAGTCTTGAGACTATTTTCGGTGAAAAATAGTACAAAAAGAAATTTAGAATTTAATTTTTACTTCGCTAGCCCTGGTAAAAGCAAGGAAATCCAAATTAATAAATAAAAAGAAGCTTTTTGACCATAAATTTTGCCTTATCTAATCAAAGACAATCAAAGCTGGAAGAAATGGAAGGAGAGGAGGTGACGAAGAATATGAAATCATTTGTTAGAAATACTTCCTTGACTTTTAAGCATATCAGAATAAAAGACCACAAAAAAATCACGTTCATCCCTTGGTAACATATCAGTACAGCCTACATCATACGCCTTTAACAACAGACTGCTCTCCAGCATACTTTTTCCATAATCATTATCATCATCATAATGATGGCAAACAAAAAAATCCAATAATTTGGGAAAGGGGAAGATTAAACCAATAAGACTATCGGCAGCAATTCAAGCACGCATTTAAGCAATTTCGGAAAAATATGAAATGTGTACAGAAATATCAAGGAATAAACAAAAAAAATTTGGGAGAAGAAAAAAAAGAAAGGACTCTTAAGGAAAACCAAGCACACACCACAAACAGAAAAAGAAATCATTGATGAAAGAATACTTTTTTGTGTGAAAACATCATGGCAACTAAAAAATCAAATATTTTTACAAAATCTAATCAAATGGAATTCATATTTCGTTTTATTACTTTTTTCTTTGTAACAAAGAAATACAGGATCCATGAAAGTATAAATCTATGTAACATTGTGCATGAAACAGTATTTCAACAACCACAACTAATACGAAATATTTCTTTACGGGCTATAAAAATCATCATAATCATCATCATCATCCATGTTTCTCATGGTGTTTATTGTGGCACAAGAAAAAAAGGGGTTTTTTCTTTAATAACCCCCTTCTCCCTTCATATTGAAATAAAAATTCTGAGTGAGCGTAGCTTAGGGGAGGGGACATGTCACATATGATATGGACAAAAATAAAATAGATATTTCATTTAAGCATTAATGTGCTTCAACCCCAAAAATTATGCTCTTTTTTTTTTGTTTTTTGCATGTCTTGCATCATAACGTTATTAAAGCCTAATGGTTTGAAGCTGACAATATGTTTCCAAACAAAAAAGGAAAGAAAAATTGTAGGGTGTGAATATTAATGAAATAAAAATAAAAGTTTTATTATTAATTGTGTAACACCCCTGATCTTTATTAAATCAAAAATGCTTAAACAAAACAATACGATTTTAAATGTGAATAGAGCTGCGCTCTCAAGCCGAATGTGGTTAACACAAACGCTCGATGATCGTGGGCCGTCATTAGCTGTTAGGGCATTAGAAATATAAATACATAACCAGTAATGGTCTGATGGTGCTCGAAAGCAAAAAACAATTTCTAAAGATTACATATTTTATTTTGTGGTTAAGAATATCAACGACGGCAATACATTACAGAATACCAAGTATGTGTATATCCGTTTAAATAACTACACAGTATTCTTTAGAACTTAAAACGAACAAGTTTGCTACGCCATGAAATTCAAACAAATTCATCGTATTTTAATTCTTACATTCGTATTGTGTTCTAAAATAATCCGCGGCAATAGTAGCGATGAGGCCACAAAATGGCATATTTTCGGTAAAACCCTGCATTACATTGAAGTGGAACAGAAGGTGAAAAAAAAGTGAAAATGAAAATTAAAACCTTGTTTAGTCGGTCCATGTCGGAAAACAGTCATCAAATATGTAGAATGAAATAACAAAACTCGTCATATTTTACCGGGGTTTCTTTAAAAGGCGTAAAAAGGCAATTGAAAATGGATTTATATTGCATTTCTTTCTATTCCTGTGCTGCATTACCTACCCAATGTACAGGGAGCGTCAAAAGTAACTGTACCGTTCCATCAAAATTGAAACGAAAACAAAAAAACAAAATTAAAAATTATTTTCGAAATGTTATAAAATTTTTTCGGTCGCTCTCCGTAAGTGATAAAAGTTGAGTCTAGAGATTGTTAGAATTTTATCCATAGTGTACAGTTTTTTTGACGCTCACTAAATGCTTAGTTTTGGCTCTCTGTGCGAAAAGTCACATTTGTTAAGGATTTCGATGGAGAAAGTCGAATGAAGCTATCACGTGATAACTTTTTATTTGCATTGAACCTAATCTAAGCAGCACTTCAATTCAATTACATTTTCAAATCTAGTTCAGCTAAAAATGTTTGCAGATTGAAAATATAAATAATTTACTCGCATATACCAGCAGGCAATCTCCATGCAGGCCTAAGGCCGATTACTACGATTACGAGCTCATGTTTGAGTTTTTAATTTTACATCATCTGTGGCAATTGCTTGCTTCTATATTGTAAAGTCAGATGTTTTTGGCGCTCTGGGTAACACAACAATGTTAGCTTGCTGGAATCATTCCCTTCCATGATTTCTGCATAAAATATATGTCGGCTGATGAGAAGGAAGCAATGGAGGATGGATAGTAGAGGTTCTTGACTTCTTACTCTTTGGCAGCTTTACCTACACTCTCCTGACAATCCTCTAACCAAACCCAATCGTAATGAAACCAGCATCACTTTCCAAATTTCTAAAGAACTATTCAACTGTCCCTACTTTTTTAAGAACTCGAGAAAGAAATACTTCATACATCTGAACATGGCATGAGATGTGAGAGTAATGCTTTCAATAATACTGATTGATTTGCTTCTGTTGCACTAATCCAACGCTACTATTATGTTCTGAAAATGCTAAAATACTCACTATTTTCGACTTTTTACAATCTATTTTCCAAGATTGTAACTCAATGCAATCTCGGCCAGTAATTAAATCTTTTTCATCGACAAATTTTTTTTGTTCTTTTTTAACTTTTAGTATGACACGTACGAGGCGTTTCATTTCTGTAGAGGCATCGGAATGATTAATTACATAGGCTATGCAAATGCAGCCGATTTTGGCAAATATCTTGAAAGTTTTTATGGTAAGTTGAAATAAAAAAGGAAAGGTTTTCGGAAGTTAAGCTTGAAAAATAGTTTAACAAAAACGCAAGGAAAATCTAAAACGACAGCTGAAATATGAATTATTTTGTTGAATAGCCTATGTAATCTTGTTTTCTATGAAGGTTACGTGCCATCACTTTGGTCAGCGAATCAGGATATTTGTGAACTAGACAGAAAAGTGCTACTGCTGAGTAGAGAGATGAAAAATGAAACGAAATTCGAATTTGTGAATTGTTCTTCTGGAAAATATGGATTTGTGTGTTCGACAAATATTTTGAATGGCGAAATGCAATTTAACAATGGTACACAATTACAAATCAACAGAGATGAAGTCATTAATTATTGTGATCCCCAAGTCGAATATGCATTTGATCAGCAGAATTGTATGATAGTTTTCGATCAAATTTTGTTATAAATTGGCATACAATGGAATATAATTCTGAATATATAAAATCACGAAATACTTATTGATTGTTATCTCCTATTTATCGATAAAAATTTAAAGCAATTGACTTGCATTTGTAATTGTAATCATAAAATAAAATTGATATTGTACAATAAAATGCTGAACTTATGTTGAATATATTTTTAGTTACTCTAATCAATATCATTTCAATAATTCGGAAAAATGTTCGGGCAGAGGTATATTATGGAACGAAGGTTCGAAAGTGATGACTCGTAATACAATGCAATGATATCATGAATAGGTAGGTAATTAATGATTAAAATATTTTTTGCTGCTGAAATTCGTGGTTGGTAAAGAGTCTTTGAAAGTTTCCTGGAAATTACGACTCAATATCGATATGTCAATAAGGTACTTCAAAGCAATAATCATGACTCATTATCCCATGACCACTAAGTGTGTTCGAAAAGTATCGTTTTTCTAAGTTAATGTTTATGGTTTCGTTTAAGCTGCTTTTGGAAAACTCAAGATTGCTGGCATTCTTTATAAAACCACAAATGGTCACACAACAATCAGATGTGGAACGTGTATACTTCAAGGAATATGGTTTACCACATGAAATTATAAAGCTCAACAACAAGTGTAACATATGCTTTAGTCAGACTAATTTCTAAATACCATACTACTCAACAAACGAAAAAAATGTTAAATATTTGATGGCCTTTTAATTAGTAGAAATTATGATATCAATCGACAGCAAAGAAGATGCGATTTAACACTGTTGGACTAGTTTCTAAGAGGCACCGTTAAAGAAAAGAATCATGGCGACAAACCAGAGACAATAAGGATTCTGAAAGCCAAGATTTGTGAAGATATTGCCGAACTACGACCCCATAAACTCGAAAATGTGCACGAAAATTGCTTCGATGCAATGAAGTAGTGAGAGTAATATTCTATTTCGAACCGGAAGAATTGTAATTCACAACAAAAAGAAAAAAAAAAATTAGGTTAGAGGACGTGCACCAGTCGGTCAAGACAAGCACAGTACTCGGAGGTCGAAATTGACCCAAAAAAATAATTAATTTTGGCATAATTTTTCAATAGGTTTTTGTTTTATGTCACTTTTTAAATTTAAACTTTTAAATTCTAGCAAAAAGCATAGAATATGGCGTTGCCAATTATCACCAACAATGGCCATAGCCGCACAAGACATAGAGATGGACTTGAATAGCAAGTAAATTAAATACAAAATTCTCAAGTAAATAAGAATTTACAACTTTATGGCATATTTAGTTAGGAATAGAGAGAGAAGCAGTATGCCAGAGAGATTTATTTAGTTAATTCCTGCTGCTAACTAAGAGAATATAGAATTTTTCCTTACAATACAGTATATTTTAAGGCGTATGTAACTATAATTTAAATTAAAGAGTTATTAAGAGTTTATGAAAATCATTTAAAATACTTGCCAACTAAGGAATACTTTAAATTATATTTAATCATTAAGAAGAAAAGGAGCTTACCTGTAAAGAAAAGAAAGAGAATGTAATTGAATTAATAAAGATATCCAACGTAAGGGTAAATTTATTTTTGCCTACATTTAGGCGCTAAAGAATTAATAAAATAATGAATTTCGGTTTAATGAAATCGTAATGAATTTGTAAATACTATAATTAGTTTCGTTTTTTATTTTCTTTAACAATGTTATCGAATTATTTCGCTGTATCGAAAAGTTACTTCGAACATTTTTCAAACATCGATGTATTCGTCCACCCAATATACATACGTATTCTGGCCTGTTTTTATAATTGCATGATCTCGGTACTCTAATGACCTAGAATTTCTAACCGCAACAAATTTTATTTTTATTAATAAATAAACATAATATAAACACTATACGAATGGATTTAAGAGAAACAATTTTTTAATTCCTATAAAAGTGTTTTCAAAAATAATTTTCAAAATATAACTTGAATGGATGACAACCTAAAACTGTTTTCAAATGGAAATGGAACCGAAATGGACTTTCCTGGCCATTAAGAATGCGTTCTTTTGTGAAACGCAAACTGTTACAAAACAATACGATTTTCAAATATCGTGAATCGTGACTACTTCAAGAGAGGAGGTGTATGAGTAATATTGGTTGCCACAATCATTCGATAGTCTTGGTTGAATGGAGCATTAGAAATAGAAATACATGTCTAGCATAAGACTGCTGCTATGATTATTAAAGGTCTGGTATTCGAAAGCAAAAACAATTTCTAAAGATTACATATTTATTGTTTGTGGTTAATTATATCAACCAGAATACTTTATGGAACACGATTATACATGTAAACTACCGTTTAAAATATTTCACAGTATTCGTTAGAACTTAAAGCGAAGAAGTTTGTTACGCCATGAAATTCAAACAAATTCTTTGTCTTTTAATTTTTACATTCGTATTGTGCTATAAAATAATCCGCGGCGATAATAGTGAAGAGGCAAAAAAATGGCACATTATCCGTGGTCTCTTGTTTTACATTGAAGTGGAACAGAAGGTGAATCATTAGAATTAAAAATTCTTTCTTTAAAAAATTTACAAAAAAAAAAAACAAAATCCACTTAACGAAACTGAGTAATGAAACACAAAATTAATTACAAAAGATCGGAATAATTTAAATTTAAGTCTGCCAACTATATCGAAGGAATATTTATTAAGGATCCAAAAATTATTTGTTGTTCTCAAGGATCAAACATGTCATTACTGGGTTTCTTTAAAAATAAAATTTACGTATCATAGGCATAGTCCGTCCTTGTCCTCTAATTCCCAACCACACATAATTTTAAATTCGTGCTTCAATTATCGAGCAAAATTTGAGAACTTTCCATACACATTGAAACTAAATCCACTTGGATGATTTTGAATAGCAAACAAATCCTATTCAATTTGATCTTTAATGAATCGGGATTCACTGATTGAGCCGAAGAGGATTAGTATGAACCATCCCAATAGGATTGATTTTAACCCATTCCCTATCCTGTGCATCACATGTGATGCACACGGCAAGTTCGTTTCATATGCTTGTGCATCACATATGATTCACACTTTAAAGATCCTTTTAGGGAAAAGTCAAATTTGGGGCGCACGGTATAAAATTTTCTTTCTTGAATGGGGACAGGGAAAGGGTTAACGGTTCAACGGCCAATTATTCTTGGTCAAATCATAAACGTGCCACTAATAAAACATTATCTATGGCTGTGCATGGTTTACATGTTCAAGAGACAGATGATGAGACATGAGATGAATCATGCTCGGGACTTTAAGATGAAATGTGATAAGTATTAGAGCCATTTACTTGAATGGCTGGTGTAGGAACCTTGAATATGAGGAGGAGGTAGCTTCCATTTCTTTGCCTTCCCGTATCTGTGCACTCCACATAAATTAATCCAAACTTGTTGGCACCACCACATTATCTCAAATAGCCAAAGAAGCATTCAAGTGCCTGTGGTCTTTAATACGGCGGTTCTTGTTACTATTTATACAATTTTCATATGTTTTATGGACTAAGGGGGTTCTTATTAATGACTGAATAGTATACAGCACCCAAATCTCGCGATTCATTAGAGCAACGTCGGAATTTAGCTTGTGATACATTGCTCTACAGTTACTATCATGAAATGAGCTGGAATGAACTGAAAGGATTGCATCCGTTCATATTGAATTGCTTTAAAAAGCTTTCTTCAATTACAATATAAATGACCATAAGCATCATAACATATTTTCGAGTAAAGTTTCAACTTAATACACTGCACGATATAAAACACCGTATATTTTTGAAATGGATTGTAACTGTTGAAGTTTTTATCAATCTTGCTCTCCTACTCCTGTCCGTGACACAAAAAATGTTTGTGATAAATTGGAATGGAAGCCCATGTAAATCGATATTTCGAATTTTCTAGCCTAGGAGATAGGGCTTTTTTTATTTAATAACGCCTAGTCTAACCTAAAAAGGATCATTCCAATTTCACTAACTACAGTCGACAATTTCTTAAAAAAAAAAAATAACGAATTGTCCTATCTATCCTAAAGTTTGAAGGTAATTGAAGTTAAATGTGAAGTACCGTTCACCTGGAGTCAAATTATCTTGAATGCAATCGGCCAATAAAGAAATCTTCTTCTACCGATAACTTCTTTTTTTCTTTCTTTAATTTTACCAAAAATATGAAATAAAATTGAGATTCTTTTGTTTTTATTATTTTCTAGTACACTGCGAACGACACGTTTGAATATTGTGAAAACCTCGGAATGCTTACGGAATTAAATTACGTTGAACCAATCGATTTTGGCGATTATCTTAGGAATTTCTTCGGTAAGTTTCGAAATTGAGAATAGAAACTAAGTAGTTTCACAGCCAACATGATAGTGAAACTTTTTTTTTTGCTTTAAAGATTATATACCATCTCTTTGGGTGGGGAATTGTAAGTATAACGGAACGGGATATCTGTTGAACAGACAGAATAATAAAACGGAAATTGTTAATAAGCCGTGTTCCGAAAAATTTGGATTTATTTGTTCAGCGGAAGTTGTTGGTGGCGAGATTAAATTTAAAAATGGTACCCAGTTAACCATCGATAGACGGGATGTCATGACCTATTGTAATCCCCAAGGCGGATATATATTTGATCAACAGAATTGTATGATAATTTTCGAGAGACTTATGTATGCATAGATTCTTTCTCGATGGAAATAATTGCAATATGATTCTGAATATAACAAAAAAAAAAACAAAAAAATAACTCCTGAGTGCCAAAGTAGCTCATTGTGGAGAAAAGAAACCACTTTCGAAAGAAAAAAAAATATGAAAACATGAATGGCCAATAAAATCTTCAGTAACTATAGTTATAATACGAACAGATTGCGAATTGTATGATAAGCATCCTTAAATTAATGATTAATTAGTAAATAGTTTCATTCGAACAATAAACAATAAAGATCCTCATTTATTTCAAGCCCTAAGGTATGCAAACATTAAGTTTTATTATTAGTTGCCCGAAACTATGCCATATTTTGTATGTATTTTTTATAAGAAATTTCTTGTCAATTATGTTCTTCTTCTTTTCCTGACCTCATTAGCGTGTTCCTTTGTATTTTTATTGCCTATTCAACGATTCTTTATAAATTTTTGATCACATTTTATATGTTTTAGGAGCACAAAGTATATTGCAATAGATTTTCGTTTTATTTTTTCTATCTCTTTCTCTCTATATTGTTATTAAATGAAAATAAATTTCTTATTTTCTTTTTAATTCTTATTCTTGCCATTCCTGTGGCATTTCTTCTTACGGCACAAGTCCATGACAATGAAGAATTTTTTTAAAACATTGTTATTGCTTTTGCATATAAATTTTTGTCAGGTTTTTCTCTTCATCCAACTATTTTATGCAAGTCATTTATAATTTAAAATTGTAATAGAGTAGCCTAGTTTTATACCGAAGAAAAAAACCAAACAAATTTTGAGGAACTGCACTCAAAACTATGTATCACGTTGATGCCTGCAGTATTCACTCGATGAGATAAGGTGACAACATATAGTATCTTAAAAGAATTAAATTCAATATTGTTTTATTTTAAACAACCTTAATAGCCATGTTTTACAAAGAGAAACTTTTGCGCTTGGAATTTGCAATGGAGAACTACATAAACCAGACACGTTTCTTGGCTAAAAACTAACGCCATATGTCGCCAATTGGTAACGGTCGAAAAGTGTTATTAGGGCTGCGCAACAGTCCCTCCATCAGCCTTTATATGTGGTATGCCTACCAGAGTTCAGCAATGAATCGTTTTTCCGCTACCCATAAGCACTCATGCAATTTTGAGTATGAAGTAATCAACAAAATTGAAATTCAACTACTCTGATTCATTCGTACTCGCTACAACATTGATTTATAAGTGTAAGGAGCAATGAGTATGAGTAATACGTTTGATTCACACGCCTACTCATTCTGATTTATAAATTTAGAAAAATACTTATAATACTTATAAGTCATTCGAGTGACTCGAATCATCTATCAAAATTTACAGCCTTTATTGTTGTTGCATATACAAACAAAGAAGAAAGGAAAGACAAAGACAACAAGAACAGCATGACACAATCTTCTTGTGAGTATAGTAGAGTTCGTACGCGAATCATACTTATTTTGTGCTTCGTGTAAATGTTAAGTAGAGACGAGTCGAAATCAATAACATCATGCAAACTGTTAAGTATGAATACGACGGGTATTTTCAACTTTGAGTATGAGTAGTATGAGTATGATATCAAAATAAGTATGAATGAGTATAAGTATCTGAAATTATAAGTATGACTCGAACCTACTGATCGTTTTGAATACTTAATGCTGATCTCTGATGCCTACACCCTACAGGCTGATGTTTCGTGTCTGTAAGAGTTTGAAAAGCAACTGTGAGCTGATAATATTCATGGATTGGATAACATAAAGATAACAACTAAGCTTCCCATACCACGGGACTTTCAATTTAAAGCCAACTCCGAAAGACATATTTTTAAGAAGCTTTTGATGGTAATTTCATTTACCTCTCAAAATTTTTGTCACATCATCGATAAGAGATAAGTGTTGGTATTTCGTTTTGTTGAAGTTGTTTGATCGGGGGTTTGAATCGAGACTTTAGCTTATTTTTAGAATAAACTAAAAAAAATTATATTGATGAGTAATACTATTCACCATTTCAACTTATCTTCCCCTCAATACAATGAGGGGAACCTCTTTAAGATTTCAAATTCTTGTACAGTTTAATGTATAGTGAAACCTAAACTGGCGGACAGCTCTAATAGACGGACATCTTCGCTGAACGGCCGATTTTCTAAGTCCCAACAATTAGGCCGTATTTTTAGAGCAAATTCATCTCTTCTAGACGGGCGCAGACACCTCTTTTTCCAAATAAATATTACAATAGGTAAACCTGAGCAATTTTATTGTATTTCGGTTCATCCCCCTTTTATACTATGCGCAATGTGTAGACATTGCATAAGTTTTTCTTTGTTGGGTGTGTATTTTTCAGATTATGTAACATTGCGTTGTGCGGTAATTCCGCGGTTTATTATTTTATGTAATATGATCTTCATAGACAAAATTTAAATTGTGACTCCTTTTTAATAAATATGATTTGAATGTTTAAATTAAGTGTGTTTTAAAATCACAAGGTGTTAAGAGGGCTTCACCAAATTTTCTTTCATTAAAGCAAAAAGTGTATGCAATAGATATTGCAGAAAATGAAAAATTTTTAATAGACCAGCCTTATTCATCCTTGTTTTTTTTAGCTGGAAAAACTCAGGCTGCCAATACATTTATTTAAGTATTAAATTTTTCTAGAAGTATTTTAACGAAATATCCTTTAGACGAACTTTTACCCTAGGCGATCAAAAATGCCTCGACAGTCGGTGTCCGGCTATGGGAGCTTTCACTGTATATGATCGCGCTCAATGCGTGTAGATTTATAGCCTGTCATCAGCGCACGTTATTACCAGGAATATTTCTGATAAAAATTTCTCATAAATTCAGTACATCATCCGTTATTTTGTGTTTTAAAAATGAAACTCCAATTATTTATTTTAGATTTCAGTTGTTAAAAAGATGATGATTATGAGAATATTTTTGCTTGTTTGTTCGTTGTTTTTATGAATAAAATGATGTACTTTTAAAATATTGTTGTTTCTGTCATTTTTTTTTTTTTAGTTGCGCATAAAGAATAGTGTCTTGTTTCTTGTTTCTATTTTATTTTTTATTTTTTCTAAATATTTCATGAGATTCTTGAAAATATAAATTGAAATATTATTTTATAATGAAAGGAATATTCTTTAGCTTTTTCAAATCCTGTGGACCATGAATACATGTTTACTTTTCTTTTTCTTGTTTTTTTTTACGTTTATTGTGGAAACATTCGCAAAAATATTTTTCGTATGAATAATAACGAAAAAAAAAGAAAATTCAAACGAGAAACAAAAACTTGTTAAAAATCAGAAGAAGAAAAAAAAAATTGAAATACAAACGAACGAACACAATAGTTTTTATATTTTTAGATGCTTGGTTTGCTGGCTTAGTTGGCTAAAAATGAAAAAGAATAATGCACGCACGCACACACACACACACCCAGAGATACAAGGGAAATATTGCTTAAATTGTAGATAAGCGAACCAGAGTGTATTGGCTGCACAGCACAATAATGGAGCAGCAGCAGCAGCAGCATCAGTATTACGTTTTAGAATGCGACATAACACAGGAGGCAAAAAAAAAAGTAGGAAAATGGAAAAATCAAATGCATAACAGTGCTTCATATGCTTTATGTGCTTATATGCGAAACAAAACAAAAAAAAAAACGAGCCAAATATGCTTGGCAGTGTATAAGCCCAAGTCAAACAGCAATAGCAATACTCTGTCTCTCTCATGCTCTTATGACTGGCTTAAAGTATTCATTGCATCCCCTTCCTCATACATTCATGGCAAACAAAAATTTGAATGTCAGTCAGTCAGTCAGTCAGTTCGAGCTTAAGCTCGAGCTCGAGTGGAACATGATTTGGATAGAGAATGTTATAAAAATATTTTTGTACTCCATTTTTTATTTTTTTGTTCTTTTTCCCGCTCCCCCATGGTGTTATTTTTTTTTCTTGGGAAGGGGGGTGTGTATTTTGGATTCTTTTTATTTAGATTTTTGTCATGATTTTTCGTGATGTTGACTGTTTTCCCGTTTTTTTCCTGATTTTTTTTTTTTTGTTATTTTCCTCCTCTACATGTCGGTGGTGCTGTATGCATTTTTTTGTAACGTTTTTGCCATTTTTTTTACGTCGTACGTTACGTTATTCTTTAGATTTTATTTTTTTGCCAGGATTTTGCTCATCTTGTTGTTAATGTTGTTGTTGTTGTTAAATAACAATATTGCATTGTTATATAATTTAAACAAACACTTGACAACAAAATATGAGAGTAGAAAGCAAAATAAAAAAAATCTTGAAACATTTTCTTAAAAATTATTTTTCTTCAACAAATTTAAGAGTATCCTGGAAAAAAAAGGACAAGCATTTGTGAATTTGTATTTAAAAATAAACGATAAAAACTAAAATATTTTGTATAGAAATTGTGCATCTTTTACAAACTGAGTCTGAGATGAGTTATTGATAGCATAACTTTAGAAAACCCTTTAATTTTTACTGGCAACAAATACTTTATCAAGTTTTTTAAAATAAATTGTTTTTTGAAGCCAATAGGGAATCGTGGCAATTTCTTATAACCAACTCTGATGTGAAACAATCTCGCAAGGTCTATACTATACGGTGATTGTGAGGGAAAGCTTCCCATCCAAATAGTTTCCTAACTGTTGACGCCATATGTAGCATAGCGTTGTCAGAATGGAATATTACAGCCTACACTCCAATCGATCTTATTTCATATTCAGGCCGTTTTTTCATTTAAATCTCGCTTCATACGATCCCGTCTTTCTGATTTCACTAAATATTGAACATTACCCTAGTGTAATAGATCTTCAGGTTGGCAGTAGATTTTACTTGTTTCCCGCGATTCATTCATGATTTCTTGCGTGTATCGGCGTTTTGCCGCTAATTCAATGTAAAAATGATTTTCTTTCAAAGAGATCAAGCATTTTAAATGTAATGTGTGTTGGCTTATTAGACGAAAGGCCCGGGTTCGAATCCAAGGTCAGACATCAAAACGAAAAATATTTCTTCGGCGACTTCCTCTCAGCAGATTTCTGGCAAAGACTTTGAGAGTAAAAAATTGCTTCTCAAAAATCTGTCGTTCGGAGTCGACTTTAAACTGTAGGTCCCGCCACTCATGTATAAAATTAACGCACACAACATAAGTGGTGTGAGAAGCTAGGTCGTAATCCAGACTGAAGGGTTGCAAAGGCCAATTATGTATGTATCGTCCTTCAACGTCTATCGGGTCCCAATTAAACTTGCTTTTGAATGCAGTGTATAGTGTATTGCTTTTAAACGTTTTAAAATGGCTGCTTAAGTCAGGCCTCATTCGTTTGCAAGCTTTTCCTCCATCTGATTCGAGTAATGTTTCAAACTTATGGTTTTGAAATGTTTTTTTTTTATCAGTCTCGGGTGCTCCTTTTCCAATTTCGCTTTTGTAACTTGCAAGAGCGCTCGATGCATTGTGTTTTTGATTGAGCGTGTACTCACCGTCCATATAATTCCACAAGCAAACGATATTTCGCCAAAACTGTTTCCTTCGGAATAGAGTGGCTCAATGAAATGCAGTTTTTCGGTAATTTGCACAGTTTTCCATCGTTAAGAACACACAGTACTTTTCATTTTGACAACGTATAAGCAAATAATGCTATGTAAGCGACCAATTTTTAGGTGGTCACAATCATAGAAAACCTCATAATTATATCGTAAGGAGAGTTACGTTTTAAGAAAATTGTTTGATGCGAAAATAGCCGTCAATAGTAAAAGGTTGAGTGAGGTAAAATATTTGAGCTTCAACGACTAAAGAATAGTAACATAAGATCGTTTGTCTCTCTCTCTCCCTCTCTCTCTCTACGATGTAAACCTAAGCACTAAACATTCTATAGTCCTGAGGAAAGAGATACGGATATTAGAATATATCATGGTTTCAATATTCTAACAAATACAAGGATTGGACTTTACATATTTTCAATTTCTCTAAATATTTTAAGATTTATTTGATAAGCTCTACTCTTGTTCTTCAAACTTAATTTTAAATAGCATTTAAATTCTAACACAGTATTTATTTCCTAACGCTTTAAAGTATGCTGTACTTCTGCTCAAACAGTCAGTTCCTAAATGAAGACTTGAATTATTTTTTAATTTCTTTATGCCCCTTAATGTAGGCTTTAATTTATTTATGTTAATTTGTAAGTTATATTAACGTTCTCAAAATTATGCACAAGCATAGTGATGAGAGAGTATGTAAGGCTCATTAAATATCAAGAGAATAATTGGAATGCTGCATTAAAATCAATATTATTTCACTTGAAGTTGTCATTATAATTTTATCGCCGATTACAATACTGCTGTTGATGCTGCTGCTGTTATGGCAGATTGTTATGCTGCTGTCATTGTTGCCATGTATGAAAAGCTTTCGGCTTCTTAATTTAATTACGGGGCTCTTAATGATAATTACCCAATTTGAAAGTTAAAGTTGTTGAGTGTTTCGTTTTATAAATGAAATCATGTAGCGGCGGCATGTACCATTTTATACTTGTTATGTAACATGACATTTTAACTAATTTACATCGCATTACAAAATTTACATAAATTGAGTGTTTCCTTTGAGGATGACGCCATCAGTTGACTGACTGACTCACTGACTGGCTGACAGACTAGCTAGCTATCTAGTTGACAGGTTGACTGTTGTGTGTGTGAGTATATATTTTATGGAAATGCACGAAATGTATGGAAATCATGACTTGAAATGATTTTTTAAAAAAAACAACAACGACAACAATGTCAAGACTGACTCTCCCTTTTTCTACGTCTATTTTCTTGTTTGTTTTATTTTACGGCTGTGACTGATTGTCACCACTAAAGATGCCATTTCGTGTGATTTTTTTTGACTTCATATCTCATTTATTTTTTTCCTATTGAGTTTTATAAGACATGTCACTAACTTGTATGACAATATGTGCTTTAAACTGTTAATTTCCGGTAATTTGGTTTTAAAATGCTACTTAAAGCAAAAAAAATTTTCAGGAATGAACAGATTTTTAATATACACAGAAGAGGCCTATTTAATTTAAATAATGTTTAGAACAGACTACATAAACTTTTTGGCATACTTTATGGCGCTCAGCATTATAAGAAAAATCATGCAAGTCTTTATTGGCTGTAAATACTCTGGGCGGTTTTTCCAATACTCCTACAAAATTCTTAATAATCATAAGTAACGTTAGATTATTTTTAGGCTTGGCTTTATAATTTTTGAATACAAGGTTGTAATGTCCCAAATCAATATTTGCGGACCATTCAAAAGAATTCCAAACAATCACAACTATTAATAACTCAAACGAATAAACACATACAATGCAGTCTCCGCAATCTAGGGGGTAATGTGGTGGCATCTTGGACGCAAGCCCATGGTTGAAACCTAAGATAGCTATGCTATCTCGAAAAAATATCTTTCGGCGACTTCCTGTCTTCTCTTCCAGGTCACCATGAAAAATTTCTCAAAAACATTCCAAATCAATATCATAAAAATCTGCTCCTGTGGAGTTGTATCAACGGATATGCCGGTCGAAGGGCCACTCCTAGACGCGTGACTGATAAGACTGTTCACAATGTGTTGGAACACTTCCTAGACTATTAAAAAAAAAAACAATGATTGCAAAACATCAAACTACTGATAGAAAGACGACACTCAAACTCCTTGCAAAGAAATGCAGTCTAAGTGGATGACTAAGGGTCAATGTTTCGATGGGAGCCAAACTTAAATCCATCGATGCATTTAATTTAATAACAATTTAATTAACGTGTATTAAACAAACCGTTTTTAATATATTTTATAAATACGAACCCCAAATTATATGTATTCAATATTACTGCATATAATTTGCATATTTTTAGGGGCTATACAACATTAAAAATAACAATAATTTCACCACTTTACATAGATTTGCAATAAATATAAGCTATGTAGCCTACTTTCGGGGGATGAAAACTAAATGAATAAGTAGCATAGTTTAGGGTGATACTAAAAATGTAATTGCAAAAAATGGAATAGTAAAGGAAACAATTTTGTGACAATTAAATATATAAAAACAATTATACTAAGCCTTGATAACTTCAAAGCAATAGTATTGTAAACCTCTCTTGGCAAAAAATTACAAAAAAAAAAAAAAATTCTAGCGGAAAAGAATTTAATCAAAAATAAAGCTTTAAAAAAAATAAAATCCCCCAACAGGTTTTTAATGAAATTCCCTAGAGAATATAAATATTAAAAATAATTGTATACATTTAGGCTTACATTAATTGTAAACTTATTACAGCATAACGGAAGGAGGGTTTTACAGAATTATATTGACTGCTACAAAAATTCCAATGAAAAAAGAAGAATAAAAGTAATTTGATAGTTGTAACGGTTATCCAACTATGGCAGAGTTTTAGGAGCAAAAAAACTATAAAATTTATTATATTGCTAAAATAATTTCATTGTTAAAAGCAAAACAATTTTTTTTATTGAAATTAATTATTAATAACGGCAACTATAAATACATAATTACCGTATTAGTTGATTTAATTGGTATTCGCCTACTAAAAATAATAATGGCATATATTCAGGCGTAATTAATAAAAATAATTTAAATAATATTACAAATAAAAATTTGTTAATAAATAAGTTTGCATAAATCATAAGCTTTCCTAATTTGTCCCTCACTACCTACCGGGAATATTTAAACTGTAGGAAGCATAACGAGTTCTTGAAGTCAGGCGGTTTCTTGGTGGCCAACACAGATTTCCATTTGGAGATGCACCACAATGGAACAAAATTCTTTACGGATTTCAGAATATGAAATTTTAGAGCAAATACGATTAAGACGCAACTGCTGCTTTAATAGTGGGAATACAATTTAGGTACTAAAAAACCCAAAATTGCGTACAAAATTGCAATTGCAATTACAATGATGTGTAAACCGATGGAGTCTGGAAGACCTAAGCAGCATAACACAATATTATATTTGAAGTTATTAAACTACATTTTGCTATATTTTTTACCAGTAAGAATCCGGAATCAGTTAAGAAAAGTCTGTTTAATATTTCCTAAGCCTGACAATGGTTATTTTTGGAAGAGCCTAGGAATAAATGTTGGTATTACGTTTTGTTCGAAATGCCGCTGTTGGGGTTTGATCCACATCTAATAAGGCAACACTTTAAACGCTAGACTGAAAAAAAACCGAATGAAGTCAGACTAATGTACTCTCAGACATTCAAACCAGTGAGCGTTAGTAGACTAAGAAGTCAACATGTTAATTACACTAGACAAAACAAACTAAACTTAAAACGATTTAAAAATTTTAGATTGAAATTCCTGACCACATTTCAGTGTTCATTGTATGTCACTGGCACCATTACGTTACAATCTAAGATTGTTTAACTTAAAGTCCACAAAATTTATTTAAGCTGTTGGTATAGACGACAAGATTTTATAACTTTAGTTTCATCAATAAAATTTAATTTAGTTTCATCAATAAAATGAGAAAAAAAAAGAAACCTAGGCAAATTATAGGTAAATAAGGAAACCAAAACAAAAGGAGGATAATTTCTAAGAAATATCAACTGAGCCGTAATTATTGTCATTTCCTTCATGACTATAATGATTCCTAAAGGAGCAAAAGGAAAACAAAAATCACCACAAATACTAGCCAACCAAATGAAGGCAACAGTAAATTATGAAATTTAACAAGTAAAGATAGAAGACAGACAAATGCAGTGATAAAATAAAAATAAATCTGAGGAGTATTGTTATAAAACAGAAGAAAAAAAACTCACCAACTTCTGAGATATTCAAATAAACTACAGCAACTACCATAACAACTACTACTATTGATAGCATAACTGTAATAACAAAGTACACAAGTTTTAGTGTTTGTTATTGTTGTTGTCGCTCTGATGCTGTAAGTACTCAACACAAGCTTTAGATACTTATTTGCATACAACAAATTTCCTTTTCTTGATATAAAATTGAGGGTGAAATGAAAAGAAAAAAAAATCTCAAATAATTTATGCTGAAACATCACCATCTCAAGCTGAGCCAAGCCAAGTCAAACCAAGCCAAATCATTCCTGTTTAAATTTCTGGCTGCTCCTCTCATTATTGTTATTTCTAGGCAAAGATTTCATTTTTATTTTTTTGTCTTAGCGACTATATTTCATAGCAGAGAGAAGCTGTTTAAAATGCCGAATGAATTTGTAAGTGCTGCTGTTGCTTCTTCGCTGACTGACTGACTGCCCGACTGGATGGCTGTTGTAAGTCTATACGGCAATGCGATTGTCAA
The DNA here is from genome assembly GCA_014635995.1 of Sarcophaga peregrina. Lineage (NCBI taxonomy): Eukaryota > Metazoa > Arthropoda > Insecta > Diptera > Sarcophagidae > Sarcophaga > Sarcophaga peregrina. Next base: position 53,653,012 of record CM025792.1, on the reverse strand, counting down.
TCCGTATTTACATCTTTAACTTCAAGTGCATCAATTTCAGAGTATTTTTTTTTTCTTCATTTTATTTTCATTTGTTTTGTCTCCCATCGCTATTCTCGTGGTTTATTGTTGCGATATTTATTCTGCAATTTTTTTCAATTTTTATTTTTTTCATTTCGTGTTATTGACATCATTCTTATGTGGATCAGGCCACCAACTCATTGGTCTCAGCCCACCAGCTATTCATTCATTCATCCATTGAAACCCAAACTCAGCTCAGTGTAACATGTTTAGAATTTTTTATTTCTTTCGCTTTTTTTTATTTATTTCGACAGTCGACTACTACTGTGTTGTTATTTCATTTTATTTGTAAAGTCAACCGTAACTTGAATTTGTCGTTCAGTTATTGTGTGTTTTAAATTTAAAACAAAAAAAAAGTTTCATTCTCAAACTTGTTTTACATTTTTTCTCTTTATTTTTCTTTTTTCGCTATTTTTTAATTTAATTCCAGCATAACTTTATGAAAAACATATTTTCCATTGACAAAGATAGTGGAAATAGTGTAAACAAGAAACCATCTGAAATAATGGTCCAGCCCAAATTCCTTACGTATATAACATACGCAATAATTGTCATATGCAATATCATATGACAAATCATATGACCTTATAGGTTAAGCAGCGAATCAAAGTGCAAGAAAAATTCAAGTTTGCAATCGACACCGACATGTCACAGACAAAGGCAAGCCAATTGACAGTTCAAAATTTAAAGATCTGACCTTCTGATGTGCAGTTTCACATCCTTTAATTTAACAGGTCCCTAGTGCTGAATCACTGAAATACAGTAACGTAATGTTTTAAATGGTTTTAAGGTGCGTAAAAAAATGGTGCGTAATCAAATGGAATAGAATGGATTCTGCCATCGATTGTGAACCTCTTATAAAACTAGAAAAAAATACGACCCAACCAATTAACAAAACAAATTTGAAACAGAACAATGAACAGCTATAACGGCTTAAGTGATTATAGAAAACACACACAACATAATTAGTGTGAGAAACTAGTTCAATAATCCTGACTGAAGGCTTGTATTGACCAATTATGTATGAATGTATGCCTACCCGACGACTCAGTATGTGATTGCAACACTACAGAGTGTTCCCTCACTTTATCACATTTTACCTACTAGATTACGGCGACTTCAAGGGCTTCGAGGGCTTTTCTATCCTGTAGGCTAAACTATTGTAAGGCCAACCTCAAAATCTTATACCTTTTCACAGAGCGCACTGGTTCAATAACACTAAACAAACTGTACTAAATATTTCGGCACAGAAGTTATAACAAGATCGTTAAATAGATCATTTTCGTAGGCTCTAGGGTTCTTTAAGAAGCGAAAAGGAATAATAACATTGCCAGGAGGGCTGGCCAGCCTAAGGCTTAAACGAAATTAAGAACTCCAGAAAAATAACATTTTGAATGGTATAATCTATAAACAAATCATTTCTCTTCTCCCAGAATTAGTAATTGGGAATATTGGACACAAGGACCGAATATATCTTTTGAACCAGGCGTAATGCTTTTAATTGAGTAAAACAAAACTGCCTTCATTGAATTCCATTTCATATCTGCAAATATGTTGATTGGCTTTAAATAACAAAAGCAAAGACTTTATCTTAAACTCCTAAAAATATACAATAAAAGAATTGTTAACCCATAATCCTTGAAGAAAAATTCTTTAAAATATTGAAAATAAAAATGGTTTTATGGTCTATTGATTACGACAACCTGGTAAAGGCTGTTCAGAATTTACAAAAATTGTGCACAAAAGCTTAACAAAATACGTTCGTTTAGCAACAAAAAAAAAATGATAAAAGCAACCATTGGAAGGGATGATAAACAATGTATTGACCCTGCAGGGGTTTTTTTGTGTTTGTGTTTTGATAAGAACGTAAGGGTGACTGAATGCATTTAACCAAATGCACTACAAAGCCTGCACAAAAACATAAAAGAAATGAAATTCCAGAAATAGGAAGACACTTTAGTTATGAAATACGTTCGCAGTGATGGTTGATATTGAAAAGTTAAGTACCGGCACGTGTGCCTTTAAGTATAGAAAATAAAAGAAAAAAAAAAAAACTGTAGCAGAGAAAAAAATCTTTTATGGCCCAAAATAAAAAACAAAAAAAAAACGTGCACTAAAAAGTACCTGAACATTACAAGATGGTACTTAAAGTTATAAAAAAATAAAAACTAAAAAAAATGAAAACATTAACTAAGCTTAGCAAACTTTTCATTTTAAATTTTTATACTCAAAACCCTGTAAATAGACTACAGTTTTCCATTTAGTTTCCCTCCTTTTATATAACGAAAAACAGAAGAGATGCCAACGCATGTTGTTGTACCGACAAGCAAATAAATTTTCGAAAAGTTAGCCTGCCAAAGACAAGAAAGCAAGCAAATATTATTTATAATTGCATATGCTCCCTTAAAAATATTTCAGATTTTATTAAAGTAATCATCACAGCTATAAAGATTTTTTTCCATCATTCTGCTGCATAACAGCAGGGCGCCAAAAATAATAAAAAAACACTTTAATGCCAACTTGAACAAAATTGTTGTGCGCTTTGCGGCGCAATAGAACTGAAATTTATAGAATTAAAGGGAAACCGAAAAAAATGAGATTCTAAAACGTATTGAAGTCTTTAGAAGACTTATGTTTACAACAGTAAAAGGGAAATTCAAGAAGAAAAATGCTTAAGAAAATTAAATACTAAAGCCTTAGCTTTGCTATTAAATATAGATAATCAATTATAGGTAGAAATTATCTAGAAATGTGTACAAAAACGAGATATTTGCAAAATGTATACAATGCTGAGAAGTGCCAATACATTTTCACAGAAGATTTTGACTGCAATCAGCATCAGTTGGCAACCCTGGCATTCTAGATGAAATGTTTAGTTCGAAAAACTTGGTGAATTAGGTCCCAAGAAAGAGTGATCTGCCTAAAGCTCACGAAATCATATACAAAGCTTGAATATCAAGCCAAAACCATTCCAAAGACGTATGTATATTGATGGCACCGGCATAATACTTGTATTTGCTGTAACCAGAAGTGTCCCCTCTATTAATAGCACGTAGATTAATCGGACCATATGACTTCAGGCCAACTGGACCTCAAATTCTTCAGAATATACGCATAAGACACAAAGACGTAATATTCCATAACGATATCAAGTACCAATGTGCTTCATTGCAGGACAAATTGTTTTTGATATAACCTATCTTCAGATCTCGTATGGTGTATGTATGTAGACAAGCGCGTCTCTCTGATAATATAAAGTTTAACTAACACAACAACTAAAGGCCAGACACAATCCTATAGATACACTGTTTGATAGCTTTGGACTAACAGGTTTTCCATAAAATTATCTTCAGCTATGAATTCCATTCTGTGGTTACATCAACAAGCAAAATTATCGCCTATATAGCTCTGAGGACACCATAATAATGCTTCTAAAAAAAGTGTGTTTGCTAAGCATAATGGTTTATCCGAGCCATTAGGCCGTAATTTTTCAAAATCATCCCGGAAGATCATGTGATAACCGACTTTTTTGGTCTCTAGTTGATGATTTTGAACAGGACGGTGATCGAGTAACACAATACAACCGATTTTGATTTTTAACCGCGAATACAATGGGGTTTGACGCCGTTAGATCTTTCCGTGGAGCTATCTCAACATTCGCCAAGTTATTGCCACGATACTGACCGAAATGTAAAGAAAAAGGATCGAAAACTATCTCGCAAGCAGCGACTTACGTACTTAATTGGGAATTACAACCCGTTAACCTGGAATAATGTGTTAATTTTATCCATATGGTGGAGGGACCTACAGATTAAAGTCGGTGAACTACAGATTTGGCAACGAGGTATTCCCTCAGAGTTTTTACCGAAACACAGTGGAGAGGAAGAACTATTTTTTCAATTCGATTTATCTGAGTTGGGGTCTGAACTACCGGATCATGTCTAATGGAATTACATGCCATAATATGTTGCATACAACCGGTGTTTAATTTGTAATGACTTTTAACCTGTTTTGCTACAAAGAAAACGGTCACGGTACAGAATGATGGTTAAAAAAAAAACTCCCTTAGCGTATGAGAGTACGTAAAAGATTAACACATGAGAAGTTTTTCTTTTGCGAGGAAAGCAAAAAAAAAAAAAAAAAAGAAACTCTATCAACTACTCTTAACACCGTAAATCATTTTTCGTAAATTCAAAGGGCAGGAAGGCCGAACTTTTTTGTTTGAAAGATTTTTCTTTTTCTTCAGCTTACATGCCAGGCAAAAAGCCATCAACACCATCATCACTAGTGTAATGCTTATCGTTATTGCCATACGCCGAGAGATATTCTTTTTTTTTTCGTTGTCACATAGTATAGCTATGCACTGAATGAATGGGTGTTCGTATACTTTTGTTGTCGCGTGTACATTGATTCTGTTTAACAATTTTTGAAAGGGTCGTGCAAAAGAAAAACGAAAAAGTTTTAGTTGTTACAGCATATGGAGGTATTCATTTCATAAGTTATTTTTTTTCATTGCCGTGCTATCTAAATATTACCCTCGACAAGTTTAAAGAGATTTTTGTTATTTTTGTTGGAATATGACAAGTTTTGGTTTCTTTTATTTTTTTTTTTGAGATTTTTGTTCTTCTTTACATTCAATTCGTTTATGCAAATGTGTAACAACTTTTTGAGTGGGTTTAAAAAGGGACCCATGGACAAAGTAGAAAAAAAAATTAATAGAAAAAAAGTATGCACAGGAAAAAATAATCCATTTAACCATCTTTCATTATCAACCCTTATAAATCATGAGAATAAAAATTCTAAAAAGGCTGTAAAAGAGAATGGAACAGGCAGAGGCCACAGGCACAGAAGGAAAATGTGCAGCACTTTTTTGTATGGTAAGTTGGGAATGTTACGTACGTTGTAAGTGTGTTACTGATTATATAGTTATGATGGATAGGAGCAAAAATTGTTTTTTTGCAATTCAAAATCTGACAGTGTGGTTGGAAAACTATTTTAAAAATAGAAACACAAACTTGAAAACCCCGAAATTTATAACTAAAGGCGGTATTAGGTAGGTTTGTGTTGCCAATAAAAACTTTTCCACCAACATTGTCAAACTTTCGGCCAAACAAAACGAACATCATAGAAAATTTAATTATATTTACTTCGAAAGAAATCACTTTTACCCGCACCTTATAAGGATATGAAAAGCACTTTCATTTTAAATTATTGCCAAAGTTGCTGACGCTATTATATTACACACAACCACACAAATATTTACACATTTTTTTTTTACAGAAATGTTACAATGAGAACTCGAAGAGAAATTAAAAAAAAAAATAACAAATAATCGAGGATTTGAATTTACAATTGGATTTGGAGGTGAGTCAGTTGTCTGCTTGCAAATGAAATTATAAATTCAACTTTAAATGATGATTTTGAAATGCCAACCTTTTAAATGAAATTTAATCTCATTACTTGTGCTATGGTGTTCGAAAGTTATGTACACAACCCAGCCATAGCAGAGCAGACAATCTGCAATCATTTTAATTTAGACTACTTCGCCAGTCAATCAGCCATTTAAGTTCGTTTGCATAATTTATTGTGTGGATAGGACTCGATTTTTGCTACGTTCTGTGTACAAAATATTTTATTGTTTTAGGAAATTAAAAATGCAAATATTTGTAAACGACCACACCATACAACAAAATACAACACTGTGTTACAGAAAAAAAAATACTTATTAATCTGAGGTGATTCCCATATGGCAAATAGTTTTTGTAGATGTTCACAGCAAAGGAAAATGCAAAGTTTTGCAATTTTATCAGATAATTAATAAAAAAAAATTTTGTAGTTATTTCCCTGATTTATGTAGTGCAGTGTAATTTTCATTTAATATGTTAAAATTAAAACGAATATCAAACGATAAACCAACACGTATAATTAAGAAAATTCGTATTCATTGTCATTACAAGCCGAGTTCACAACCTTATACTATCTGGTTAGTGTAGGCAAATGTCTTAAGAGAACAAATAATTTTTAGATCGCCTGTAAAAAGAAGACTGGGGGAAATAGTATAATTATTATCGTAATCGCTATTGTTCAAGTCACCATAGTCGAGTAGTTAGTGTGTCGGCTTCACTTATTACTTCAAACCCCCGACTAGGTATTTCGAATAAAACGAAAAAAATCCTTCGTTGACTTCTCAGCAAGTAAATAAAATTGCCATGAAAAGTTTCTCAAATCTATTGGCCGTAATCGACTTTAAACTGTAGATTCCGATACTTACGGATAAAATAAACATATGCAGCATGGGTGATGTGAGAAATTAGGTTGAAATCCTAACTAAATGGTTGTAATGACCATTTAAAGGAGTAATTAAGTACGTATATATGGAGGCTAAGACTTAGATCAGAAGTCAAATAGGGGTTCGATGACAGTTTTATGTGTACCAGAAGCCAAATGTTTTTAGCTTTGGGAACTTAGGAATGGAAATATTTCAAATTACAGTTCCTGTAAAGAATTTTATCGGTAAATGGAAAAATCATTTGTAAGTGAAAGGCTTCTTATGATCGTTTAACTAAACTGAGTTCTATTATTGCAGACGTTGGATGGTGGTTTAGCACCCTAATCACAAGACTTTTAGTTGAGGATCTTGTTGAGTTCGATTTTCACCAATAATTACAATAAAATTTACAATAATTGTATTGTGGTAAAAAAAAAAAAATAATGTTTTACCAGTTCAATGGGTTTTTAAATATATGACAGGGGTAGAGAGCGAACTCTTACTACCTGCTAGTCGCCGTAGTCTAGTATGTAATTTGTTGGCTTATTAGACGTAAGGCCACGATTCAAATCTCAGGTTAGATATCCTCGACGAAAAAAATTTTGAATATTTCTTCGGCGTTTTCCTTTCAACAAATTTCTGAAATTCGATAAACAATGATGAAAATTTGTTTGGTTTTTGAGGGCATTTGAATCTGGAATGCTTTGATTTTATGTCAAGCACTGTAGCACTAATGCCTCCAAGTGGACAGACCTCGTAGTAGAATAGTATCCTTCTAGTTATACTACCTTACCTAAGCTAGATTTAATTTCTATTTTAAACCGCCACTACAGTTTGCAACCATAAAAGACTACCAAAAATTAATTAAATTCTTGCATTACAATTGTTATGAATCCACTTTACAAAGCGGCTAATATTTCAAATTGTGAATAGGTATGAAAATTTAATGGCAGGGGTTTAAAAGCGTATACAGTGGCTAATATTTCAAAACAAGAATACGATGGGCCTAAGATGAGGGAAGGTGTTGATAAATTAAGTTGGCGTTGGTGGTTTGAATTAAAAACAGAAAAACAAAAATAAAAAACAAAAGAAAAGGAAATTAATTTCAAAGTATATGATATAATACCCTGACATGAATACAAATGTTAACGTTACCACATCACCATCTTCCCCAAGGAACAAAAAACAATTTTTACCTCATAAAACAATGGGGAAGTACCCCACATCTTATTTTCCAATACCGCTCATACTTGTAGAGAAATATCTAGTTGCGTAGGAATTGTTTCTATTATTTTTAGTTTTCTTTCTCTTTCTGTTGTGAAATATGTACATGAGATTTTTAAAACGGGGAAATATACCACAACAGCTTATTTTCAAATACAACTCTGAAGTGTTTCTATTGTTTTAAATTCTTTCTTAACCGTTTTACTTTTTGTTTTTGTTTAAAATTTACGAGATTTTTCAAATAAAATGCGTTGTCATGTCATGGAAATTGATAAATTGAAAATAATGCAACCGACCCTATTTTTTTCGACACCCTGTGATTATATCGTTAAACAAAAGCTCATGTTTTAAATTTAAAATTTCGACATTCATTTGTAAATTTTTAGATCGTTACATACATAATTGGCCATTACAACCCTTCAGTCAGGATTACGACCTAGCTTCTCACACCACTTATGTTGTGTGCCTTAATTTTATACATAAGTGGAGGGACCTACAGTTTAAAGTCGACTCCGAACGACAGATTTTTGAGAAGCTTCTCATGGCAATTTTTACTCTCAGAGTCTTTGCCAGAAATATGCCGAAGAAATATTTTTTCGTTTTGATGTCTGACCTGGGATTCGAACCCGGGCCTTTCGTCTAATAAGCCAACACACTACCAACAAGACCACGGCGACTATCGTTGGTATATCGTTGGTCTGTTTATATAATCGTTGAACCTAATCGCAAAAAATAATGTACGGCTGGGTACTGTTAAAGACGCCACCGATTCTATTCTTTCGTCTTCAACATTCCATAGCCAAGATATATTGTGTGATATTTATTTGTTCAACTCCACCAAAGTATATGAAAAGAATATTTATTAAAACAAAATGCAAAATAAAACCACCACAAAAAGAAAACCAAACAAACATTACCAGAAACAGAGGGAGAGAAAGAGGCAAAGGATGTAAGAAAGATGAAATAAAAAAATGTGAATGCAATTTTTAGATGGTTTTTGTTTTTAAAAATAGCACAGCCAGCCGTAGGAGTTGGTGTAATTTAAGAAACAATTGTTTTTATTGTTATTGCTTTTTATTCTCTTCTTTTCCATTCCTCATTCTTAAATTTTTTTTTATTGTTTATCTTGTAAATTTTTTTTTCGTTTTTTTTTTCTTTTTTGCATTATTAAGAAACTTAACTGGCAAGTGTGTAACGATGCAAGAACCACTAAACATTCTAAAGAAATATTTACACTCGTAAAAAAAGAGCAAAAATAAGTCCAACCAAATCAGTTTAAATCCTTGAGACAATGATTAATCACGAAAGAGTGTAAAGTTTTTAAGGATATCCTTCGGACCTACAAAGGGACACAGATCCTCAAACTAACAAAATATTCAAAAATGGAATGGAATTTCGCTTCTATACAACTTGAGTCGCTCTAATGTATATATGTAGACGGTAATGCCTTTATTAGCGGTACCGGGGGGGTAGTGGTTAAAATACTTGATCCAAAAACTTGTCATCATTGTTTCCAATTAAAGTAAATTAAAGAGTTTTTATTCCCAATAAAAGTAAAAATAAATCGTGAGAGAAATAAGAAATTCCAACATAATGCGATAACAAATAGCACAACTAAATTAGCAAGGTTCACCACCCCAATACATATAATATAGCAACCCAACACATTTTCTAGGTATAAATTGATAGCAACACTGTCATCATAGAATATGCGGAAGATGGCATTTAGACGAATTTTACTAGGACCAAAGATACTTCTAAGCTGTTCTATAAAAAAATCAATGTTAATTAGTCCTGAAATCTAATTATCTACGTCAAGTGAATAAAAAAAGGAAGAATTTGGGAACCGAACAAGATCTTCGTTTCAATGCTATTTGAAAAAAAAAGATAAGAATTTTATTGATTTTATTTATGGCCAGATAGGTTATGTTGTTTAGTTCCGGGTGATGGAAAATTTTTCCCCCCCAACGTCGAGCACTTGGTTTTCATTACAACTGCCACAGAATGTTTTCAGTTTAAGAAAGTTTAAAAACTTTGAATGCCACAAACTCAAAGCTTACAGGTCGCTTATTGATGACAACCGAACTTCAGTTGACTTGTCCCAAAAACTGTAGTTGACAACAAAATATTGGTTTTCAGCTTCTAGCTTCGAAGTTCGGCTGTCATCATTAATCGATAAATTCCACAGTTCAATCCAAATCTTGTCCATTAGGTATCCACAGAGACCCAGATATATCTTCCTAAATAAATGGATTAATTTTCGCAATTTTTGCGTATAATCTGTTTGAAATCTTTTGATTGCTCAGGAGCGCAATGACTGCCAATATCAAGTTTTAGTTCCTCGCTTGAGTAGTTCCATCAGCATTCTGAAATTACTCGGATACTTTCTACGTCTGAGAGTCGAAGGACTAAATGCATATCCTCAGGAACACAAATAATGCAATGTATGTGAAATGCATAATCTGTAGAGTAATAATGGCTATAATAATTGACTAGCAGTCAGTACGCCTCCCATGCCTATACCTTGATTGCTGAACTCGTTCTGGAGCAGCTTTCATAGAAAGCATTGCATAGGCCAATTACGGTCGAATGGAGATTTGCGATTAACTCTGCTTCTTATAATTCAAATCTGCGGCAAGCATCGAACAAGCTAAGATTATGCAATCCCAGATAGCGATATCTTGATTTCTGTACAACGGGCGGACTTAGCAAGCTGAATAAGATATCAGGTGCTTAAATTTTCTCATACGCATCAGTGTGGAAGACTATTCATTTAGGCATCTGTATTTATGGGTGACTAGACAATTGAAGATCATGGATAGTGGATTGAATTCAAGTTCCTAACAGCATTAGAACAGCTGTAGAACAGAAGCAGACTGTTGAGCACTTCCTTGGCAACAGCTGAGCCTCTAGGATATTTGAGGAGCAATTCTTAGATGAAATTTACACAAGACATCATGCAAGAAACTAAAATTAAAAAATTCTGAGACTTATACAATGACTTCCAACACATTAATTTTTATTACGGCAATCAACAGACTTCAGACATACTGTAAAAATATCCTAAAGCCTCCCGAATTGTAATCGAATGGTATTTCATTTTATTGGCTTCGGATGAATAGTTATAGAAGACTTATTGTGTTATTGGCAATCTTTAGTCAAAATTACAACCCAGACTCTTACGTCACCTACATATGTTGTGTGCGTTAATTTTATCCATGATTTGCGGAATCTCCAGTTTAAAGTCGAAGCCGAACGATAAAGTTTTCAGAAGTTTTGCATGGCAATTTTATTAACTTTCAGAGTATCTACTAGACATGTGTTAAGTGGAAGTCGTCACCGTAAGAAATATTATTTTTTTTTAATTCGTTTTGTTGGAGATATCTGAGCCAGGTACTGAAACACAGGCTCTCGCAAAATGGGTTGGATACCACTGATTGCAAATGTTCTATTTCTATACAATTTCACAATAAAATTTCATAAATACCTGATTAATTAGGAAATTAATTGGCAACACTTACCTGAAAAGAAACAAAAGATAGAAAAATTAGTTAATTTATGTATCATGTATTTGAAAGCTAGTTTATCAATTCTTTCTATGGAAGGAATTGATTAATTTGTATGCAAAATTAAGGAGACTACTGTGACAGTTTTGACGCTTCTAAACAATTTTTTGTTTATAGGATCATAAATTTCTGACCAACACATACATAAGTCAAACTAATGGCTTGAATTAAAAAAAAAATGTTTAAAAAGCAATAAACATTTATTCTGGTATAAAATGTTATCTTCCTATCAAATCAACTGATTATTTTCTTTGAGTGTACCCTACACTGTTTGTTTAGAAGTCTGAAAAAGCTGAAAATGAATGAGAAAGAAAACTAAAATAAGGAAATTTACAGCTACTTTAAGAAAACAATATCACCAGTTTCTATTTTCATATCTTTTCATTTTCAAGGGGAAAGGAAAACAAGGTTTTTATTTTTGTTTCTTGGCATTTTGTTTAACAACAAAGAAACATTTTCAGAAAACAATGGGCAACTGAAACAAATATTAAACATTAAATCTTACAAGATGATGATGATGATGATGGTGATGCTGGCAATGGACTAGCAGAGGATGACGTATAAAAAAACATTTTTCAAGAGCAAATTTCTATAAGAAAAGCCGTAAAAAACAACTGAAACAAAAAACCAAATGCAAACATGAAGAAGAAAGTATTGGGGAGTTTCAACCGTAATAGCGCATTAAAAGGAAAGAAAAAAAAAATTGAAAATACAAGAGCAACAACGGCTAAATGAGAACCTCTTTTTGGAACATCGCAAAATCGCTTTAAATTGAAATGACAACCAAGCCTTTGCAGTTATGGACAACACTCTAAACGAACTAGCACAAGCTTCAGTTTTGGTATCTCCAAAATGGTCTAATTTCAGACAGCATCAGAAACCTTATTAATGGCAAAAGAAGTGTCGATTGCCAACACTTTTGAGTTACAACTCTGGGATGCAGTGGGATAGTGTGCCTGCAAACAAGGTAAAGTGGCGGTTTCCAACACGATCCTTATCTTTCTGTATTCAAGTTGACATGTAGCCTCCACGTGGTCCCTCCACGCAGTCAAATTTCGTAGATTTCAAATTTTAAATGAAAGGAAAAGCTGCAAACAAGATTTTATAAGGATGCCCTTAAAAATTGGCAACCATGCCAAACGCTTAACGAAATAAACGTCAGAGTTTGCGCTGACTCGGCCATGTCGTTCGAATGGAGGAGGATGCTGCGGTGAGATGTGTATTTGATGCAGGGATCTGCGGGAATCGATGAAGGCGACGACTTTGTTTGCATTGGAAAGACCAGATCAAGAAAGCCTTGTCATCAATTGGTGTGATAAACTGGCGTAGACGCTCAAGCAGCAGTCCTATGTACACAACCTATGCTGTTAAACCAAGAGCTACAGGACAAACATTTTAAAATCAACTCCGAACGACAGAATTTTAAGAAACTTTTCATGGCAATATTATTTCCAATTCATGGTTTTTTCCAGAAGGAAAGCGCCGTTTCAAGTTGCATGCCAGCTCTGAACGACAGAATTTTGAGAAACTTTTCAAGGCAATATTATTTCCAATTCATGGTTTTTTCCAGAAGGAAAGCGCCGTTTTAAGCTCCAAGTCAGCTCCGAATTTTAAGAAATTTTTCATGGCAATTTTATTATTCTCTCAGGATTTTTACCAGAAGACCACTGTGGGAAAAAGTCGGCGAAAAAAATGATTTTTTTAAATTTCGTTTCGAGATGTCTGAGCTCGGATTTAAGCTAGGGATACGCGTTTACGAAACTAACATACTTCCTAGTAGAATGCAGCGACTTTCTCAAGATAGCCTCGCGAAATTCTAATCGTAATGACCAATGATTTGTACACAATTCAGGTTCCAGTTAAAGGAGTTTGTCCTCCTTATGCTGTAAGATATCCAGTTACCGGAGGGCGAATCTAGCACCCTGTATCTTAAATGTATTGAAATTAATAGCAACAACCTAATAGATATTCTTCCATTATCCGTGACAATAAAGTAGGGTATTTAAAGCTTAAAACACAAAAAAAAAAAACAATCTCTTGTTGAATGGTTACAGGGTTTGGAATTCCACTTGTCCAGCTTTAAGTATATGGATGGCTGACTGGTTGGTTGGCTGGTAGTCTGTTAGCAAACAAATAACAAAAAAAAAAAAGAAAAACTTGTCTGCGAGGGCTTTTCAAGTGTAAAGTCTACAGCAGTTTTATGTGAGGCTCTATTTTCATAGACAATTTTGAGAATTTCAAAAGTTTTTCTCTTCTTCTCCGATTTTTTTGTTGCACAATTTCATTTAACACTCATTATTTGAGTGGATTTTTTTTTTGTTATGAGCACTACACCGTTTGCATTTATTGTTTACCATTAAACAAGTTAAACACAATGAAAACCGCAACAGAAAGTTTTCATAGCTCGCGTAAAGGTTACATACAAACGAAAATGTAATTAAAAACCTTAACGGAAGTAAAATACAACGAAAATTGTAGCGGAAAATGTATAGGAAAGGCACGCGTTAAAGTGGCCAACGTTTTCGAAAAAACAAACAAAACAAAAAAAAAACAAAAAGACAAACAATTATTGCAACATTTACAAGAGGGCAGGCACACAATTGCTGTTGACAGCAGCGAAAATACCCGCTTGACATAAAATCCTTGCAGACATATTTCAAACAAAATGTTATGCCACCAAATACTTCTAGTGTATACAGGACAGAAGGAAAAAAAATTTCTCTCAATTTTAAAAACTTTTTCAAACGCTTTTTGTTTATTTTCTGGGTTTACACACTAGAAATACTGGCAGTATATGCATTCGTTCTCTGACTACTCCCCAGAGCGTCTGTAGCAAACACATTTTTTTTAGCCACTCTACATATTGCCAGTATTCCCAAAAAAACAAGGGGATAAAATAAGTTTCAAATAAAATTAACTGGTATGCAGCAATTCGTATTTCTAAAAGAAATTTTACGAATAAAATTTAATTTTGACTGTCACTGTAATTGATTTAAAGCGAAACATTGAGTTACTACTGCTCTATGCTCTGGGGACTCTAAAATCAAAACTTTCTTATTGAACAGAACAGAACTACAAACACTGCCTTACAGTACATACTGCCTTAAAAGTACACTAAGCAAGGGGAGGGTTTAGATTTTCAGGCAGTTTAAAAACTTTAAAAAGAAGTCCTGCCACTTAGGCCATTTCGTATTACACTGCGTACAGTAATTACAAAAGAAGAAGCTATTTCAGTTTTTAAGTTAACAGTGGTAGTAGTAGTTGTTGAAGACTTTGCAAATCTAAAATTTACTATTTACTGAAATTTTGATGGGCGAACCCACAGAGAATATAAATAGGTCTCATGGACAAACAATTAAAATAGAATCTTCAGATCTCTAGGGTTCAGACAGAAAAATATTTCATTATTCAAAACTATTGCTTGCGGCTTCTTTTATTTTTTCAAGTTTATTCACCTATTATAGCAGGGTTCTAGAATGACAGGGTTGCCATCAGTTAATAAAATGGTAGAGAGCCAGCGGTAATAATGTGTAATAATATACTGATGATAAATTGAAGCAAATTGGTATATAAATTCGGCTTCAGCTTGTATACACAGTTACAAAAGTACACATACGGTTAACAAATTTCAAACAATTTTTAATCATACCGTTTTCGTTGAAAATCTTTATAACATGTCATGACATTTTTCCTCAATAATAAGGCGGTTTTTAACAAATTTCAGAAATTTTTTAACCAATGCAAAATAACGTCTTAAAATCGAGGAAAAATGTCAGACAATTTCTGAAATTTTTTAATCGTATGTATACTTTTGTAATTGTGTATATCAGACTGGCCTGGATAAAGTAAGGTATGGTATGAAAGAACATATTTCCTGACCTGAGTGCAAGAAATTAATTCACTGTCAGCCATTAAGTTTAAAAACTCAATCTATTTCTCACGAACTAATCTCCACTGAAATTTCCATTTACCTTCTTACTCCCCACGTTGCTGTTATGGTTCCAATACTAAGAACGAAATCCTTGAATTGAACTAACATCAAGGGACGTAACCATTTGGGTTGGTTCAAGCACCAAAAAAGTTTTTTATTATCTGAACGATTGACTTATTTAACAGCTTCAAAGGAGGGGCAATGAGAACCTGTCTTATTACAGCGCTGGAAGTTCTATTAGATTTAAGATCGCTATATATGGCACTGATGGTGAGGTGGAGCAAGGTTGATGGTACACAAGTCTAATATGAAATTCATTAGGTGATTACTGGAGTTAAGGAATCGATTAGCTGATATTTAGATCACTCCTTATCCGACCCTTAAACAGGAGTAGTAGAATCTATGATTTTGGGAAATGCTTTTCAGCGCGACTTAAAAGGGAATACTTTGTGATATACTGGATTAGAAGTATGAGTTTTTGGTACCACAGTCCATGAAATCTATGCCGTCAAAAGATGTGCTTCATTCGACTGGGATATGAAGTATAAAAGTCAGGACGTGGCAAATACTTGGTCGTTATGGAGTTAAAGTCAAAATAGCATGAAACTATCTGGAGTAGCTGAACTACCTAGACGAAATAATACTACTACACTAAGGTGGGTTCCAGGTCATGTGCGAATTCCCTGCAATGAACAGTCAGTACAGCCTGCAAGGACAGAAGATGCAATGTCGTTGAAGGCACTTGAGAAGTAGGAGTAGATGTTTGGAAAGCAATACCCACCGGAAAAAAACAAAAAAAGAGGCACAGGGACTTTTTTCCAACCAGGTTTGTTTGAGAAAATCAAAACTTTCGTTGAGATATTAAAATAAAAGGAGATCTGACTATCACGAAACAACTTGACGTTGGTAATCGGTATTTTGACAAGCCACTGCAGACTTAGGGGTACATTTATTCAGCAGTGAGGGTTGTCTTATGTTTGGAGAAAGAAGTTGCGCTCTTAGTCAAGACAATACACAGGCAAGCATGATGCGTCAAATATACTTTCAAATAAATACCAGGTACAACGTATTTTCCAACGGTCAACAACATTTTCAAACAATCTGTCGTGAAGCAAAATAACCCACTCAGGAAATTGCTAACATCCCCTCCCCCCATTATCCTTATTTTGATCACCCGCTGAATGCAAACTTTTAATGGAAATTATTAATCATCAGCCATCATGTATTATAATTTAAATTTTCCCTTCTTGTAAAATTTTAAAAGGAAAATCAAATTTTTCTCTTGAAATAAAAAAAAAAACGAAAAAAAATCTTAGAAAAGGTAAAAGTAAGACGACTAAGGAACCATTTTCAGGTAAAATGATTGCCTTTTTTTAAAAAGTTTAAATTCGTTTAAGAAGTAAGCAAAGTTGATACAAGCTTTTAACAAAGCGCAAAAAGAAAAAAAATAAATTTTAAACTTTATTACTACGATGACTTGTAAAAGTCAAAAAAATAAAGGCAACAAATATCTGCCCTTTGCAAAGTCCAATACCAGCACGAAGAAACTCTGTTACTGCTATTGAGAACGAGAGAGAATGAGAAAAATAATACGGCCAGGCCGTTAAAGAAACAAAAAGAAAAATGTTTTAAAACTGCAATTCTATCACAGAAAAGAAAAAAAATTTTACTTTAATAAAAGGAAAGAAAGGCTGCCATTGGGAGAGAGAGAGAGAGAGAGCAGTGGAGGTAAGAGGGAGAGTAAAAAGAGTCACAGAAAGTGTACATATTTCTTCTTTTATGCCTTTTTATTTATTATTAAAATGCTACCCATAGGAGTTATAAATTGAAGTCAAAGGGAATATGAATGTGTTAAAAGTCAGAAATATTAAGCAACATACAGTTGGCGACAAAATTATTTGAATCACCCAAATAAACCATCTAGAAAGTCGCTGGCATCTGATAACAACAAGAATAACAAGTTGGATTACAGAGCGCCATCAACAATTCTCACAACTACATCCAATACATTATTAACAAGAACGCTGTTCTGAGTTGTACATAACTTTTAAAAAGTTGGCAACCCTATCATTCTAGAACCTACTATTTTAGACCAACCACCTGCTTAACCGAGAAACTTTTGTAATGAAACCAAAACAAATCAACAAATACAATCTGAAACTGATTAAAGAATATGGATGTGCGGCGAGAGCGCATTTTACGTTTCATTTATGTCTTTAATAATACAGAGAAGATTTTAGAGGGCCAGTGAAGGAAATAGTGTAAACCAGAGCCATATTTTTAATACAAAATTTAAGAAAATCTATAGCTCGGACAGGTTAGTTTCGATTTTATATATCCGAAATGCTGATTGAAAGTCATAAAAAATACGAATTCGAGCGATGGAAAAGTTAAGATCCCCATAATTAAACAGCTCATGCGATAAAATGACATAAACTAAATGGCGTCAATTCACATCATATCAAATTGCCCGTGAAGAATATTCAAAGTGACATGGTAGCACGTACTCTGTCTGACTATTGTTAATTTCGTTTCTTCGATAACAACATTGGCCAAGCCATCGCCGTCAACGGTGTATATTATAAGTTGATGACTACCAACTTAGTTTGATCTGAATTGAATGTTCTGAATACCAGCGACATGTTGTTTTGGTGTTACAAGTCTCATGCTAAATTGAAAATTCGGCACATGCGATTTAAGAACATTGGTTTCCGATATGGGGCTGACACTGAAATCATGTGAGATCTCACAGGTGTATGCTAATAAGCTACTACAAGCCACAAGGTCCTCAAATCAAGCATAATCCATGTCATCGGTCAAATTCAGACGGAATCTGTATATTTCGATCAAAACGTCGTTCTCCAGAAATGGACATAATCAGAAACACTCACTTGGACAAAACAATTTTAGTATTTGCACCTGTTATTAAATCGAAAGATATGACGTCGCCGTAGTCTAGCAGGTAGTGTGTTAACTTTTTAGACGTGAGGCCACGGTTCCAACCTCACCTCAAATATCTTCAATTTCGCGACTCAACAAAAATTCTGAGAGAAAATAGAATTTCCATGAAATTAGTTTCTCAAAAATCTGTTCTTGGGAGTCGACTTTATACCGTATGTCGCCCACCACTTATATATAAAATTACAGACGTGAAGTGCTAGGTCGTAATCCTGACTGAAGGGTTGTAATAACTTACTATGTACGTGGGTCGACAGATGTCCATATTTAGATTCAACAACATGACAGTCAAAGTTGAAAAACAGAGACGTTGAAAACCCTCTTGTAAAACCATATATATTTCACCAGGACTATGGGAAAAGTTAAGAGTTAACGGTGATATAAATAAATCCATGGAATTTACAGACGCAATAAATATGGAAATTTTGTTAAAAAAAAAAATCCCTTTAGAAGCAAAAGAAATCAACAAGACACTCATAAGAACTGATTTAAGCTGACCACGATGGTAAACATGACGTCTTAATTTCTACATCGAATCATTTACAATTTGAAAGTACCACAAAGTCTACCACCCACTGTATATTTTGTAAAGACAAAGCAGAAATCAAGAACGAAATAAAGTGTCAGCCTAGAAAGCAAAAAAAAAAAAATGCAGAAGGTAAGAATGAGTGAAACATTTAAATGAAAAGCCATTTTCATAACAAACGGCCTAAGTGAGGTAGGGAGACATAATTTACAATAAAAAAAAAAGAAAAACACAAGAGATGATACTAGTGCCGGAAGCCTAAACAAGCCTAAACGAAAAGGTGGAACTTAAAGTGCAAAGAAAAAAGAAACAAATTTCAAGGCATACCTTGAACCAGATCTCTACTACAACTTTGTCGCTGTTTTGTGTTATTATTGCTGTTGCAAGAAAAGGAATGTAAGGATATTTGCATGGTTGACACCAGCAACAGCAACAACAATAACTTCTACATGAACGTAGGTGTCAACAGCAACAACAACACCAACAATAATAATGACAATAATGGCAACAATCTAAAATACTCGTAAAGAATTATTAAGAGAAGCAAGAGAAGGAAAGAGTAGAAAGTGTTAAAAACAAACTTGTAAGCGAGCATAATAAAGAAAAAAAACAAAAAGAAAAGGAAAACATTATAAAAAAAAATGAAATGCCTTAGACAAAAGAAGACATAAACATCAATAGACGAGGAGTGTCTGAAAAATTTTCGGCAGTTATAAAGGGAATGCTTACAAGTACTTTGTCCAAAGCTACAAAGAAAAGATTGGCGATCATTACCCAATTTTCTTGGCATTTTAGCGAAGAATACTTCTGGTTATTATTTTCTAATGACAACTGAAATCAGATCCGGTAACTTTTCTTATCTACCTTGACTTCTTGCAAAAGTTAAAGTGTTTCTTTGTTGCAATATAAAAGTAATGAGCAGCCGTAGTCAAGGACGTAGTTTGTTGCTTTATTAGACGTTCAAACCCGAAGTCCGACATTTCAACAATATGGAAATATGAAAAAAAAATTTCTTTGGCAATTTTGTTTCAGCAGATTTCTGGCATAAAAAATCTAAGAGTAAAATAAAATTGCCAAGAAAAAGTTTCACAAAAATCTGTCGTTCGGAGTCGACTTTAAACTGAAGATTTCACGCCACGCATGCATAAAACCAACATTTACACCGTAGATGTGAGGTTGTAATCCTGACTAACGGACTTGTACTAACCAATTATGTGTGTGACTGTATGCACAAAGCTCTATAGCAAGCAAGGCCATGAAAAAAAAGGAGTTACAGGAATTATAACGACAAATCCACAATAAGTTCCAGAAGTTGTCAGACCGCAACAACCCTTTGATTTTAGTAAGCCAATCACCTGCATGACCAAAGAAAAAAATGTGTTCTAGAAACTCAAGCCAAGGAAAGAAGTAAGAATATAGGAAAGGCTAATCCCTTCGATTTGAAAATACTATCCCTTGACATTCTCAGTGGTAGTTTCTGTAGTAGTTATGCCACATAAAACTTTTTCCCAGTAGAAACCATATAGCTTACTCGAGAGAGTACGCACCTTAGTTTTACTTCAAGATTCTACAAGATTCTGCAGAAGATATTTGCAGACAAGGTTTTAATTGGATGTGTTAGCTTTTGCAAAGCAGCTTTACTCCCTTATTACAACTTTATAGTTAGGATTACAAACTTGTTTCTCACACCAACCTTGTTATGTGAGTGGTGGGACCAACAGTGTCGATTACGAACGAAAAATTTTTAAAACAGTTTTCATGGCAATTTTATTTACTTTCAGACTGGTAAGAAGAAGTCGCTGAATACTGTTCGTGATGCATGTTTAATAAGCCAACATTCTATCCACTAGACTACGGAACCATTAGTTGTTGTCATATACTCTTCCGAAATCAATAAATCATAAAAAAAGTAAAGTCCTCTATTCAACCGATAGGCAAATGTCTCTTCAGTTTTTGCAGCACTTCAAAACATGCAAGTTCTTAAACCGAAAGTCCGAATCACCGATCTGTATAGTTAAGATTTTCTAAGCATCAATGTAAAGCTATTTGAAAATTATGAAACCACCTTCCTATTCCAGTAGCAGGAGATTGAGAAAAATCAATTTTCAAAAGCTCAAAGGTAGGCCCTATAAATAATGTATGACACGATTTAACGGAAAGAATTACAATTTTTTTTTGTTTTTCTTTGAATGAAGCGAATATTTTTTAAAGGCTGCTGGTGTTGATTTCTAAAGAATAAAAAATTGTTTCTTTTTTGCATTTTCTTTACAATTTACGATAAAGAAAAAAGAATAAAGAAAGAAAAAAACTGCTATTGAAATCTTGAAATTTCACACTATTCGTACGTGTAAAATTCTTATCGTTCCGCCGCCTGAGTCATGGTCAAAGTCAATGTCATCACCAACAAAACAAAAAAGAAAATTATTTCGAGTGTATTTAAAACAGCAACAAAAAACTGCAATAATCTCTGTGTATTGCTGTTGTTTAAATTGCAATGAAATTTAATTGAATAAAAATTAAAAAAATTTAAAATAAATAAGAAAGAAAATTAAGAGAAACAGATAGATAGACAACTAGCCAGCCTAGCTAGTCAGACAGACACAATACAGTGTTCGCAATCAGTCATTGAACTTAAAAAATTGTATCACAGCATCAGCAAAAAAACTAAACTAGACGACAGACATAAATGGCGGGCGGGGATAAGCACATGATTGTGTTGTTGGGATTGTATAAATTTAAATACAAAAATAAAAACAAATAAATTTATTTATAAATAAATAAAATTGTATTGTAAATAAAATAAACAATCATACACGCAAACTAAGTAACCATAACAGCAACAATACAATCACTACACCAGCTACTGGGAAGATCTCCATGGAAAGTAAAACACACGCACTCGTTTGAAGTTTCATATCGAATCTCTGCTGAAATTATCAATTTAATGATGCAATACAAATATGTACGGGAAGTGTATCCAAACGAAATTGAATTGATGCCACTCACAAGAGGAGATACAGTACAGGAGTACTTGGATCGCCATGTAGTCTGCATGAGACTTGAATCCGCTTTGATCAAATGCTTACAATGTTATGCCGACTGATTGAATTCCTGTTAAGACTCAATAGATATCTGTTTCTTTCTATCACCTAAGCATTCTGGCAATGACAGACAGCCTGTGTGTCTATTTAGTGTCAATTTACTCTATAGATACGCTGCTATAGTTACGAAAGTTAAACAACAAATCGCATCTCAGCTGGGCATTAATCGACAGTAATTTGCAATGTTTTTCTGTTCCAAAGCTGCGGAACGGCGAGATTTGATTTGAACGGAATCCGGGTGTAATGAACAGGAATATAATTACTGATAGCAAAGCGTAAAGCTGAACAGGTGGCCAAGCATAGCTGCCAGATAAATAAAGCATCAAATCGTCAAACATTAGAAAGAAAATCGTCAAAATCGTCAAAGATGTTTTTTGAAATAGTAAAAAAAAATCGTCAGAAAAATTAAATGCAACAATGTTTACATTTATAGAAATTTCAGGAAGGCGAAGTCATAAGTCAAGGTAAAAAAGACGACTGCAGTAGCGAAGTTCAGTCAGTCTTGTGTAAAGACGCTGTATGTTTGAAAAGAGTAATCGTGGTTTGAAGATCTCCGTTACAAAGATCTGTCGAATAATTATCTTGTAATTGCTACTGTTTATACAGAGAGTATAAATATAGGAAAAACAAAAATGGCATTTATTGTTGTTTACTTAAAGTTGTGAACAGTGACATGCAGAATAATGCGAATAATAAAGAATTTTAATTAAAACTAAACACAAATTTATTTTCATTTTATTTATAATCTACGAAATTATATTTTCAACGTTTTTAAAAGGTAAAAACATAACAATACTTAATATATTGTTATACAAATACAAGTATTAAGGAGGCTTTTAATGTACAAAAGTGAAGAATTTAGTGGAAATTTTTAATTTCTAAAAATTGTCAAAATAAGGGTATAAATCGTCATATCGTCAATATATTTTTGCACCACAAAATCATTAAATCTGGCAGCTATGTGGCCAAGAGATTAAAAACAGTTTAATCTACTTTCCCCAATCCCTATACATCAAAACCTGCAAATTATTGGAGATTTGGCTTAGAGTGAAGCATTTCGCATGAACACTTAGTGTGTAAAATCCAATAAAAACTCCAATAACTACGAGAAACGCGGTCTATTGGACTTTAAGCAGAGAGTTAACTAATTTGCTGTGTTATCTTGCCTGTATAAGAAGCATACGCATACGTATTAAGGTAAGTCATTATAGCACTCTCAGTACTGAACTTAAAGGATCTCAATTTGTTAGCCAATGTGTTTCCAAATTGCCGGATGTGCATGTTTCCGCTTCTCACAATGCCTTGGCGTACAGACGTTACAAAAAAATGTAACGCCATGTTATCACTTTGACAGCTTCGCAGTAAGCGTAAAATCATTTTACGGAAGTTGACTATAGAAGTACATACATATACACACATCAGGCTATTTGTCTATTATCTGTGCAGCTCGTATAGTCCACACATTCGTCTGAAAGTCGCAGTAATGATCTGGTAGTCTTATTGAATGAGTTATACGACTCCAATTAGCAGTCGGCTTAAACGGCGAATGAGTAGTCAACTCCAGGAAGATGCATCCAACCAGAGTCCCACCAAATTTTAAAATAATTTCTACAATATCATTCAGTCAGCATTTTCTCATGCTCCTTTATCCGATGTGGAAGTTCTGAACTTCTTCGGAAGGATATCATGTTGTATCTTATAATCGAAAGTTCTGAAAGTTCCAGTTAATTCGATCCGTGCCATTATTTATTCCGTTCATATTCCTTAGCTTTTGGTGCATTACGGGAGAGGTGCAGTGGGAAAAGTAATAAAATTATGTTTAGCGTTAGTGTAACTATAGTACCTAATCCACCATTAAATGCATAAGTTGAGGATAATTGTTCCCACAATAAGAGCTCTTAACATGTCCAGCAAATACCGTATAGTTCCAACGAGTTATCGTATGTTTGAGATGCTATTTCTCAGCTAAAAAAAAAAATAAAACTTTTCAGTTCTTGGAATCATGCAATTTGATTCTCACCTTAATTTATACAATATTTTTGAAAAAAAATTTTTTTTTAATTTTGTATAAAACACTGCATCCTTCTCATTTTTTGTATAACATTGTTGGAAGAAACAGACCAAAATCAATATTTTAAACACGTCTTACAAGATAAAAGTAAAACCAATACACCCGGTAAAATAAAAATCAGGAAAAAAGAAAGAAAACCTGAGAACAAGTGAGAAAAACATGCAGTTTTTAGTAAAACATCACCGCCATCATACCACATACATAACACAGAAGGGAACGAAAACTACTTACACGTCGTAGACAATTCTCACTTTTTTCGTTTGTACGTGAGAGTGGAGTGTTTCAAAAGGAATAAACAAAAACAACAACAATAACAATAACACATAAACAATAAGAAAACATCCATCATTTAATGTTGTTTTATAAAAAAGATTATTCAAGAACAATAACAACAAAAAGATCTACATCAAAACTACATTCCATTACACTGACATTCGTTTTGGAGTGTTAATGTATGGATATGAGAATTACAAGGAGGTGGTAGAGAGATGAGGGAGTACCATAATATTTATAATGAAATGCAAAACTCTTGTTGTACAATAAAGTAATGTAACATATGAGTGCAGAGTATAGTTTCTGAAACACAGAGAGGCGTCTTAACAATACCCAACCAATACGCTTTCAATTTCAGTAATAATTTCAGAAGTGGTGCTGGCTTGTTCGTGCTCCAAATGCCAGCTTAAACATCCGAAATAAAACGAAAATAAAAAGAAACATTTCTCTTGGCAAAAACTCTTTGAGATAAATGAAATTGGCCTGAAAAGTTTCTCAAAAGTCTGTTGTTCGGAGTCGACGTTAAACTTTAGGCCACGCCACTCTTGGATAAAAATTAATACACACTCGATGGGTGGTGTGAGAAACTATATTGTAATCGTCACTAAAAATTTGTAGGTTAGGTTAGGTTAGAGGACGTGCACCTGTCGGTCAAGACAAGCACAGTACCCGGAGGTCCAAATTGACCCATTGTACATTGTCCTTAGGGGAAGATGGAAATAGAAGATATAGGAATGTAGGGAAGGGGAGGGAGAATGGGAAACGGTGGAATTACATGTAAAGAAACAGACACAAAACAAAAGAGATTGAGAGTGCAACTACACTTATGAAGCCCTAGCACCACTCAACCAGCCCAAGCTGCTAATGAATCTTGATGTAGGCTCTCGACACAGAACTCAAGCTCTCAAAGAAGGCCCTGAACCTCAACCTACCAAGGGCTGGGCAGTTACAAAAATTTGTAATAAATAAAAAATAAATGAAGTATGTTTACTTAATAATAGGTATTCCCATAATGAAATATACTCTAATAACAACATTCAGGAAATACTTTTAACTGCCTTAAGTTTTGATTCATTTTAGATTTGCAACCTTCTCAGTGCATTCCAGAGACGCTAAGACAAAATCTGGGCATATCTAACATTCTTTAAAGACGACCTTAACGTTGCTGGCCATTGCAGTCCTGTAAAGGAGAATATAGTGGTCATATTGCAAGCGTTGTGTGATGAACTATACCCTGGAGATCAACGAATTTACTGGACCTGCCAAGTTGCAATCAAGTTCCTTAAGAACGTTACCTAGACATTCCTCTTCATGCATGAATAGCGGGGTTTCTTATGAAAATGTCGGTTCATTTCATTACATTTCGTTGCTGGCTAGGAATAGCATACATATATACGTCACACCACTTATGTTGTGTGTGTGGTAATTTTATTTATGAATGACGGCACCTACAGTCTTAACATTGTCTCCGAACTACAGATTTTTGAGAAACTTTTCCATGGCAATTTTATTTATTCTTAGAGTTTTAGCTGGAAATCTGCTGAGATGAAGTCGCCTATGAAATATTTCTTCATTTTTCGTTTCGTTGGCGATAACTGATCTAAGGTTTGAACTGTTTGAAGTAAACACACTACCTAATAGACTACGGCGTCTTTAGGGAGCCCACAAATTCAGATTTGTTAAAGGAAAGAAGGGTTTTGATAATTGCTGTTAAACTGGGTATCTTGCTGTCTGAGTAAGTGGAGTATTGATAGTATCTGCTGTACTGATCAATCCGCTATAAGCCATGACTTCTGTACGTGGTATACATCTGAAGAAGTGAAATATCTCATGTGTCAATGCCTGGATCCTCTTGTAACAAGGCGTAATACCACATTTGAGTCTACGTATCTCAAAATAGGAACCGAAAGTAATATTGATTTTTCACCTTATAATTGAAAATAAAATGTCAGTGTCGATTGCAATTTTTTAATTTGTGGCTACCATCCACCAACATTACGTTATAAGCTTGACCACACTACAGTAAGCCTAACAAAAGAACATCAATTATCACAAATCAAAGAAATTCTCATCCATCTTGTGAAGAAATCCTATTGAAATCTTACAAATAAAAGTACATTCGTTCTTTTAATCCTGGGATGGATGGATACACAATACACATTCAATTCACTAGTGAAGAGATTATTTAGTAAAAATAATTAAAAATAGATTATTAATCTTGCAACAGCAACAACACCAACAATGTGTTCGATTACAATGTTATCAAAGTAAACACAATAAATAAATTATGAAATGAAATAAAACAACAACAACAACAATAAGAAGAAAACAATAGCAATAACCATATAAATAATGATAATCATTGACAGTAAAAATGGCAGCAGCAGCAGTAACAGCATTAATATTGAAATTTTACTACTGCTTGCCACCATTCATCCTCCTCTACATTAGCATTCCACTTCACTCCACTTTTCAATACTCCAACGGTTAACTCTGAAGCAGTGGAAATTCTTGTACGGCTGGTAATACTTCTTATCAGCTGTGAAACAGTGCCAACCTACCAGCCAACCAACAACAACAATAAGCAACAATTATCAGTTGGAACCAACAACTTCCTTTAGGCATTTCTTTACACACACCATCCAACAAAAAAAAATTCTACACAGTAATTCATTCACATGCATTCATTGACTGACTCAGTCATTTATTTGAAATTTATCCAGACATCAATACCAATTATTTACAATGTAAAGGTTTTCATAGGTTGGTTTACGATGAAGAGGTTGCCTGGTTGGCTATTTATACACTCAATAAATCTATAAATAGCCGAGAGAACAACAAAATATAAATTTTTGTTTATAAAACAATACAAAAAAATTTTCATTTTCTATTAGAAAGATAAGGTCCACACAGTCAGCTGTGTACACTGAGTGTGATAAAGTCGAATACAAGACAAGTGCCTGATAGTCAGTTACTCGTTCACTTATGATTTTTGTCTTAATGACTCACAAGTGCTGGTTTTTAGACTCTGTGCGTGTACTCGTAGTACATAAGTACATGCGTACGTACAGTGTATACAGAGGCATAAACACTGTTGCTGTTGATAAGCTGTTAAAATGAAAATTATTTTTGATACCATCAGAGTATAATTTATGATGACTTTTTGCACTGAATAATGAATATTTGATTTTCCACTCTGTCATGTGATAAGAAAAACGAAAAAGAAATGAAGAAGAAAAAAAAAAACCTAAAAAAAGGAAAATCAAAACATTCCAGCCAGAAAAGTTAAAGTAAAGTGTGAACAAAAGTTCAAAAAAATTCTCGAGAATGATTTCGCTTACAATTCAATACTGCAATGTCATGGTGAATATTTTTAGTTTTTATATTAGGAGAGTTCAGTCCAAGATATCATATAATATTAAAATCACATGGTACATGATTAGTTAACTTCCAATACGTTCCATAGCATAGCCATTGTACCAAGTCCACATAACCTGTTTTATTTTAAAAGCATCTACGACAGAATAGTACTTGGTTAACCGTCCTTTTAGAAGCCTATAGATTCTATTATTGGTTATTTACTTATGCAGTTTGTCATTACGATGCTTTAGTCAATATTAAAACCTAGCTTCTCTCACCACCCATGTAATTTGTATTAATTTCACCCATAAGTGGCGCGAGCAACACTTTTATGTCGACAATTTGTTTCACGGCAATTATATTTTGTTTCCATAGCTTTTGCCACAAGACTAGTGAGAGCAGGTCGCCGAAAGAAATGTTTCTTTTCATATTTCACTTTGTTCAAGAGGTTATAATCAGGGATTGAATCACGAGTGCTTGTTTAATAAGCCAACACACTGTCTACTAGGCCACTATTATTAGTTGCATACATACAAACAGAATTGGTCATTACAACCCTTCAATAACGATTATTGACCTAATTTTTCATACTACTTATGCTGTGTGTGTTAATTTTATATATAAGTGGCAGGACATACAGTTTAAAGTCGACTCCGAACGACAGATTTTATGAGAAACTTTTCATGGCAATTTTTTTTTACCCTCAGAGTTTTTATCAGAAACCTGATGAGAAGAAATCGCCGAAAAAATACCTTCTGTATTTGTTTTGATTTCTGATCTGGGATTTGAGATTTGAACCCGGGCCTTACGTCTAATAAGCCAGCACACTACCTACTAGACCACGGCGACTATTATTAGTTACCTTCACTTAATCTTTTCAAGCATAGGCTGAGCTGTAGAAATACAAAATCTCTACAAAGGAAAAAATTTTTCCTAATAAAACCCGAGGACTGTTTAAATGCGGCGCTTAATGTATAGAAACATACATACAGACATAATTGGCCATTACAACCCTTCAGTCAGGATTACGACCTAGCTTCTCACACCACTTATGTTGTGTGCGTTAATTTTATACATGAGTGGCGGGACCTACAGTTTAAAGTCGACTCCGAACGACATATTTTTGAGAAGTTTTTCGTGGCAATTTTTACTTTCAGAGTCTTTGCCAGAAATCGGCTGAGATGAAGTCGCTGAAGAAATATTTTTCGTTTTGATGTCTGACCTGAGATTCGAACCCTGGCCTTTTGTCTAATAAGCCAACACACTACCCACTAGACCACGGCGACTTCATGTTTACAAACCCAACCATTTAAAGAAACAATGCAAACTAAAGATATATAATGTCACCACATTATAACACTAAGCAACTAATGCTGGTCCAATAAAACATAGGGCAGCAACCCCCAGTTAGGAATGCACGGGAGATCAAAAAATAATAATTACGGCAGCCCCGACATTTCATCCAATATAAAGCAAAATACTGACGAGAACGTCTGGGGCGTGTGCAATGATAACATGACGCTAGAGGGAATGAAAACTTAGCCGTGTCCGCTCAAGTCAAATAAATTCCGTCTTCCACTTCAAGCCACCGAATATTAAAGCAAATAAAATGTTTAGAAAGATGTCCTATTACTATAGGCATAATCTGCTAAAACATGTCCAACACCATGTGATTGAATTGATTTTTAGAATCACAAAATAAATCGTTCTTCAAGAAAACGGAACGTACTTTATTACGACACTCGAAAGAAGGCAAGTGTCATTAGAGATTAATATACAGCAGAGATTATAGGACTGATGCTACTTTTTCTCTTGCGAAAGTAATCAGATTTGATCAGAATTTTTAACCAAAATTTCATTTGCTTGAGTTTAGTTTTAGCAAGGCGGCTGATAATGTAGCAAATTCTAGGGTGATAGGATTACCATCTGAAGTTATTTACAATCAACATTCTCTCTACAGATGTAGAGCTAATAGCCAAGAAAAATTATAGGACGGTCAAATGTTAAGCTCGCTTATGAAAAGTTAGGACCCAGTAAGCAAAGTTTCTCACCACTGCATTCAATATAACATCCTAACGTATTTTCACAAGAAAAACAAACTTGAATTTAGACGATTTTGATACATCATTTGATTTCCTTACTGAATTCAGCTTTAAAATTCATTAGACAGCATGGACTTATGTCCAGACTTGAATTAATAGTATCTACGCCAGCTGTTGTAGCACTATAAAATGTTTCAATAAGCAATTCCATGCAAGCCAAGGCCTATTTTTTAGGAGTCTTAAACGGAAAACAAAAGATTTCATCGTTTGGCAGTGTTTACATTTGTTTCGGTACCGATCAGTATGAGTAAAGCCATAAATTCTATATGCCTACTTATGCCTATGTAAGGTAGAAGCAAATCAAATTTCAAAATTTAACCAGTGAAACGAATGGGATTCATTCAAATGGAATTTAACATTTCAGGGCTCACTGGGCATGACTTTTGGGCAACAAAAAAAAAAAAAACATTTTTTTTAAACAAAAATTCAAAAGAAAAAAAGAAACACAAGGAAAGGAACTTCAACAATAAATACCATTTTGGGTATTAAAAAGGATTTGCACAGGAATAAAAATGATGAGAAAAAAGCTAAAAAAAATGACGAAACAAAAGAGCAAAGTGTGAAAACATGACTGCAAGTCAAACGAGTCCCAACAACTACTGCCATTAACCAGTTGTTAACGAAAACGATACAACAGGAAATAAAGAAAATTCGAAATAAAAATAAAAAAAATTATTCCGAAAAAATTCTTCATATTTAAAGGAGTGGATCCCCATAGAAAGTCCTTAAGAATAGCAAAAACAGAAACAGAAAAAAAAAATACACCAAAAACAAGCATCTTTCGAACCTGATATAAAGCAGTCAAGGCAAGGCAGTCGGGCGGGCAGGGATGCAGGAATTCAAACAGAAAAGAAGAGAAAAAAAATTTACAGAATTAAGGACTATAAAGAAAAAAGGACATTTACAAAGAGATAAGAACATAGAAATCAAAGAAAACAAGAGGAAAATGAAATTGAACAACAAATGACATGCATGTTCGTTTGAATTAGTCAAGATGGCCCAGGGCCACATATTGTTTCCGTTTTACGATATATTGTATGTGGTACTTGATACTTGAACTGAAAAATAAAATTGTTTACAAAGGACTCTCGAGTAAAAAAAAGAAAAGAAACTCAAAAAAATATAAAAGGAAAGATTATTTAGAATAAAAATAAAATAAAAAAAATTTTACGTTATCTGGTTGGCTTTTTAGCATTTTCAGAGGAAAAATAAAAAAAAAATTTAAAAAAGAATCTTTAAAATAAATGGAAAACAATGCAGTTTTCAAAAATTTTTTTTCCTTTCGTCTGGTATTGAAAGGCTATTACGATTTTTATAAAATGCATACAATCTAATCTATTTAAAACACAACTTGACATTTCGTTTAAAACCAAATTTTCAATATGTCAACCTCTTTAATGTTTTGAGAGGATTTCTGTACATAGACTTCAGGCCAGTAATAATAATAAAGGATGTCATAAAATGTGGTGCGTGAGTTTTCTTAGAGCTTAGAGTTTTCTTAGCCATTAGCCAGGTGATAGTGCCTTAAAAAACAAAAAGGCTCTATCCATTCTCACATCTAACGCAATTTTGCGTTTTTTTTTTTTTTGCCACACTCAGGATCCCAAAATAGAAAATGATTTTAAATATTTTGAGCATCTTTGGCTATCCAAAAAACGGACCATGACCATTTAACAACAGCTAAGATCTAAATTTGAAGAGGTGACTAATAATAATGAATTGTAAAAATTCAAACACTTTGAAGTAGGGTTAGTAAGATCTTTCACCCCCAGAGAGTTTAGAATCAACCACGATCATTTTGGAAGGATAAGATAATGGAAACATATTAAGAAAAGGCAGAAGCCAATAAGCAAAGCTATTCACCACTATATCCAATTCAACAACCGAATACATTTAAATAACAACATCGCACAACTTTATTACTCCAGGACCATTAAACGCATCACGTTCTCAGAAGGGAAAACTAATAATATCACCAAAATATGCCAGAAGCATTGTGATATCTCAAAAGAAAATCGAAATTCTAAGATGGCCAAATTAGCTTTAACGCCCTATACTGCTTTCTTGTAATGGTAAAAGTAAAAAGGTTAAAACCCTTTCTAGCTAGAAGATACCACACGTTATTAGCCTTTGTATTACATACATAATTGGCCATTACAACCCTTCAGTCAGGATTACTACCTAGCTTCTCACACCACTTATGTTGTGTGCGTTAATTTTATACATGAGTGGCGGGACCTACAGTTTAAAGTCGACTCCGAACGACAGATTTTTGAGAAGCTTTTCATGGCAATTTTTACTTTCAGAGTCTTTGCCAGAAATCTGCTGAGAGGAAGTCGCCGAGGTAATATTTTTTCGTTTTGATGTCTGACCTGGGATACAGCCTTTGTATTAAATTGCAGATTATATAATCCATTTGTGACATCCTACTAACCAAAGTAAGTCAGACGGTAAGATTGATTGATTTTGAATGCCATAGGCCTTCGAATTATGAACCAGCTTCTTCATTCAAATTTGTCTTCAAGTCCAAAACAAAAACACCATTTTCGCTGCTGACAGATAAACGGAAATTAATTCGCGGTTACTTCGCACATGGTTCAGCAACTAAATTCAGGCCCTACAGATTACCTATAGCAAATAAAGGTTAATTGCCTGGAGTCCCATTTGCATCGCTTGGAACGACGGGCAGTCATTAAATACAAAAAAACAAACAATATACTCCCTGCGAATGCTACAACAAGCTTGAATAAATCTTCTTCACCGAATAGAATTTAGAGTATCCTCCTGTGTATTATCGGTTTGTAAATAGGAGCTCATGTAAAAACTTTTAGATTTCTTGTGCTGACTTTTTGTGAAATTTTTATGATGTCGATAAGCTAAAATTATCTTCACACCACTGTTTAGTCTATGGAATTAGTAATGCAGTGAAAATACTCTTTTACTCTTTAATAGTTTGAAAACTTACTTTGTTTTTAAGGAATATCGTCTATTGTGCAGAATCTATGAGAAAAATAGGCACCAACTGTGTGCCTCACTTAAAACATTTCAATTGAACTCATATTAAAGGCGATCTAATACCACATTTAGGGGAGCTTTTCTTACGTTTAATACTATAAGAAAACCATGAGCGTCACCATCAGAAATTTTGTTTGGATGCTTCATAAATTTGTAGTGAAAAAAATCCAAAAATTTCTCAAGCGATAAAGAAAGATAATGGAAAACCAGCCATTCAAAGAAACAATGCAAACTAGGGATATATAATGTCGCCACTTTGTAACACTAAGAAACTAAAGCTGGTCCAATAAAAAATAACAAAAACAACACCCCCCGGTTAGGAATGCACGGGAAATCAAAAAATAATAATTACGGCAGCCCCAACATTTTATCAAATAGAGGCAATATAAAGCATAATACTGATGAGAATATCTGGGGTGTGACCAATGGTAACATGACGCTAGAGGGACTGAAAACTTAGCCGTGTCCATATTGAGCTGACAAATAAATTCCGTCTTCCACTCCAAGCCGCCGAATATTAAAGCAAATATAATGTTTAGAAAGATGTCCTAGTACTGTAGGCATAATCTGCTAAAACATGCCCAAACACCATGTGATTGAATTGATTTTTAGAATCACAAAATAAATCTTTCTTAAAAAAACGAAACCTTCTTTATTACGATATTCGGAAAAAGGCTAGTGCCGTTAGAGATTAATATACAGCAGAGATTATAGGACAGAGGCTACTTTTTCTTTTGTGAAAGTAAACAAATTTGAAATGTAGCCCCGTATATACCATTAACCTCTTTTTACCGCCTTTGTTAATTTTAGTATGATTTTCTACGTTCTCTTGAGTTTTGACCAATTTTTTACTATTTTTTTTTTAATCTTTTTTAACCAAAATTTCATTTGCTTGAGTTTAGTTTTAGCAAAGGGGCTGATAATGTAGCAAATTCTAGGGTGATAGGATTGTCATCTAACGTTATTCACAATCAACATTCTCTCTACAGATCTAGTGCTAATAGCCAAGGAAAATTATTGCGCGGTCAGGTGTTGGGCTCGCTTATGAAAACTTCGGTCGCAGTAAGCAAAGTTTCTTACCACTACACTTAATATAACAATCTAACGTATTTTCACAAGAAAAAAAACTTAAATTTGAACGATTTTAATGCATCATTTGAAGGTACCAGTGATTTGAAGACCTCACTTATTTCAGGTTTAAAATTCATTTAACATCATGGACTTATGAAATTCAAATATTTCTCAAGCGATAAAGAAAGATCATGGTAAAACAGATAAGTCTGCGTCTCTGGTAGGATTGGAAGGAAATTTTTTAATTATGAGCTTATCCAACATAGTCGAAAGTCTAATACTCATCTCTAATTGCAACAAATATTTTCAACTGAAATGGCCTTTTGACCCCACAATATATGTTATGTTCCATTAAACTAACATCATTTTTCACGACATTTTTTACAACTTAGCAGAAACTGTTGAGGACTTGGCAGAGAAATTTTAATGCTTTTGTCAAACAGTCTAGACCTTGTACTTTCAGATTACCATTAGGTTTCCCGACTGCCGAAATCTCTTACTGGTGAAAAATAAAGTTCGTTACAGGTCTACATGAAAAATGAAAAAAATAAAATGAAGAGGTTTTTAATGAAAAAAATAAATGAAATTTTACATAAAAAATTTCCAAAATATCAAAAAATACGGCACATATTTGGTTTATAAAAAAAACTATTCGTTTCAAATATAACAAGAAAAAATATTCCGTTTAGGGTAAAAACTTTTAACAAATTAAAATAAAAAACTAATAAGTTTTTTTATATATTTTTTAAAGATTTCGTAAAATTTGATTTTTAAATAAAATTTAAGTATATTTTTTATAAGGACATATTAAACATTTTAATTTTTTATTTTTAATGACGTCATCAGTTTGAATGAAAGTTGAATCTGTTTAGTATATTGATACGAATATTTTTTTGTAGAAATAACCGCTAATGTGTAGGATGCTTTTAAAGTCAATTTTTTTCTCTTCAATATATAGGAGACTACGTATGTATGAAAGTATGCATATAATGATCACATTGTATGTCAAAGTATAAAACATATTTTTAATTAAAATCTCCTTTTTAATAAAAAAAAAAAAATACATTCCCATAATAAAGGACTACAATACGAGGAAATTTATAAATTTTATAATAAAACACTTCATTTTGAAATAAAATAAATTTTAAATTTAATTGTAAATATAAATCGATATATTTCCACTTACCATTTGAAGAATAATTTAAGCTTTTTTTATTTGGCAAAATTTATTAAACAATACAACACTTTTCTTCACTTAATCACATTACGAAAAAAAGAAAAATTTTTTCCATTCATTCACTTACGTTTTAAATTCTACGCACTTTAATTAACTTCACATGTTAACACCACAAGACACAACAATGCAAATGACTTTGATTTAAGAAGAAATAAATTAAAAGACAATATGAATGAATGAAGAGAACACATAAGTTTGCATGAACGTGCTTTGCTCTTTAAAACGGTTATTTTCAGTTCTTTGTAATAGAATTTGTTTTTGTGAAATTTTATGTAAACTCTACACAAAAAGTGAGAGAGAAATCAATCAAAAATGTTCTCAGAGTGTTGGAGAAGTTATGAATGAAATTGTTTTTGTTAAATTTCAATGTTATTGACCTTCTTTGACATTATTTACCAAGCAATTACTTTAATAGGGGTTTTCTAATAGGGGTTTTCAAAAATATATGCGTGTATGTAAAATAGATAAACACGTATAAAGGCTTTATTGTCATGAGCTTATTTCCTGTGAATTTGTTGCAAGTAAACCAGACACAATTGAAACCTTAAACGACATTCTAGACAATAATTCCAATTGCAACAACAGCTCTTTATTATATGATGTGACTTGCAGGAGAAAATGTAGACCAAATTGGAACCTGCAATTGAATCACCTACAACATACCCACGGGCAAACTTTACATACAGAAATCCTGAGATGTAGAGTCAGTAAAAGGACGTAAAGTTCCTTTTTGTCCGATCTGCATCCAAATAAGATCGTAATTTAATTTTTATTTAATTTATTTAGTTAATTTTAATTTTATTTAATTTTTTAAATTTCTATGTCAAGGAGCTAATTGTGGATTCATGATTAAGCTTCATATAAGCCTGAGCCGAATTAAATTCTATTTTTTGTAAAACATTACCATTTCAATTGATATTTATTAACACCTTTTGTGTATTTTGAATTTAACGACCCAATGTACGTGGAGAATGGTACATGAACCTGAAAACGATGATAACAGTGAAATAGCTAGTAGCGTAGAAGCACATCCCATGATGGTAATGTTGAGAGAGAACATTGAAGCCAAGTTTAACGTCTATATAGCCTTTTGACCTTAGGATATAGACACAGTGTTCCAATAGTTTGAACATTAAAAATGGAAGCATCTTGTTATCCTTGTCATGGTAATAATTTATAAAGGAATTTAACTGAACAATTTTAAGGTTTAGTAGTTGATTTTGTCGCCGTGGTCTAGGGGGTAGTGTGTTGGCTTATTACACTGAAAGGCCGAGTTCACACCTCCGGTCAGACATCAAAACGAAAATATGAAAATACTTCTTTCTATAACTTTCTCTCTCAGCAGAATTTTGGGAAAAACTCTGAAAGTAAATAAAAATTGCCATGAAAAGTTTGGATCATATGGGCCAGTGTGAGGTAAGCCCCTTTGTCAGGATCTGTTAGTGGTGGGTTTGAAACCAATATTGCAATGGTTGCCATTGTCATAGTAATGGAACCGATTCGTAAAATTACATACAGGGTATCAAAGCTATTCCCACGAAAACAAAGTGTTTTACAGGGAAAAAGTGCTAAAAGAAAAAATTTAATAAACTTGTTATCCTATTCAATCGCTTTTGTCAGAACCCTAAGCTATAATTAGTTGTAAAATATTCTCTTTAGTTTTGGACCACCCTTTATGTAATTTCATGTTCACTTAACTATTTCAACATCTTTATAAACCAGGAGTTAAGCAGAGTTTTCTATGTTTTGCATAGAAAACAAAAACTGTGTTCAACAGAAATGTTTAACAAACATAAGGACCACAGGCTACATATTTGTTGAAATTCTTTTCAAAGGCAACTGTTAAACGATGTGTTTGTTACTCTTATTCTAAATCAAATACAAAATAAATTTTCATTTCCCTGGCTACATAAGAGCAGGACAAGGGTATAAAAAAATAAATACTGACAGTAATAAAAATGCTTGACAGTGATTTGTTTGAGAACACACAAAAAAGAATGAGCAAACAACTGGACACAGCCTCTGTCGAGTAATAGTGGCACACACCCAAGTTTAAAATATTTTCGTTTGGATGCTCTCGAAAACAAATCTATTTGATAAATTGTTTTGTATTAGAAAATACATAAATTTTCTAATTTCTGTAAATATTTTAAGAAGAAATACAGCAGCACGACACACAGCAATGGAAACTAAAGAACAGGAATGGAATGAATTTTTAAAAAAGAATTTTCCTGCCATTCTCCAAAGCAGCAGCTTTTCCTAGGTCGTATGTTTGGGTTTCATTAATAATTTAGGCGCAACACATTTTACAGACTGCTGCTTACAATCAAGCCATATGGTATATAGAATGCAATGCCAACATTCATTTCGTACA
Source organism: Sarcophaga peregrina (assembly GCA_014635995.1). Lineage (NCBI taxonomy): Eukaryota > Metazoa > Arthropoda > Insecta > Diptera > Sarcophagidae > Sarcophaga > Sarcophaga peregrina. The sequence goes on along the minus strand of CM025792.1, from coordinate 53,615,875 downwards.
GTGGGCCCCCATCTAGAAAACCAGAAACCCAAAAATCCATGCACGCATACCAGAGCTCGTTGAATTCCAGGGCGTTTTAGAAGTGCCACCCAATATTAAATGGCTGGGTGACACAAACACTTCTATTAGTAACAATGCATTTACTAGTGGTTTTACTTTAGTTATGCACTGTATAATCAGTACACAAACGCTAAAGATGATATCGTCTCTAACTGAAGGTGGTGTTGGAGTTGGCATTGGCTGAGTAAAGGAATTCATAGCAATTGCTACTATTGCTGTTATGTTCGCCCTCTCTAAGAAAATCCATCCAAAGATAGCGTAAAAGCATGTTCGAAAATCATTAAGTCTCTTTAACAAACAACAACACCAACAACTACAACAAATAAAGCATTTTGAAATTTTATTTTTTTTTTGGTACTTTTCATGGCAACGTTGCCGGTACTGGTGTGGTTAAAACAACAGCATCGTTTCATTGGAGCTGAGAATACTGTTTTGTTAGCAGTTTGATTGTATGAACGCAACTGAATGAATGAATAACTGAAGAAGGTAATGAGCCTCATGAAATTTAGATTAGCACCACGTACTACAATACAATACTTTGATAGCAGCTTCAGTTTTTTTATGTTGTGGTACTACCCCCCACACATGTTATTTAACCACACATGAATGAGTAAGACCACGTAATAAAAAAAAAGAAGAAGAAGTAAAGATAAGTCATACAATTAAAGGAATGAAATGTAAAACTCTTTAAAATTCTTTAGTACTTTCATGAAAAAGGTACCCTTTGGTATAATTGTATTGCAGAAAACCCTTTTTTTTATTTTGTGCTTCAGAGTACATACTTAAAAAGGCATCGGTATACTCTTTCGCTTTTAGAAAAGTACTTGAAAAAGTACTTCTTTGAAGAAAAAACACTTTCATGTAATTTTCATAAAAATAATTGTTTTTACTATTAAAACAGATTTTTGTGCCTTTGAGCACACTAGAACCGTTTTTTGATTGCTTAGGCCGTATTAGGGATGCCAAACGGGATCGATTTTTAGAAATCCCGGGATATTTCGGGATAATTTGGGATCCAAAAATCCCGAAAAATATTTTGTTAACAAAATCAGTTATATTCCAATTATATCAGAATTATATGTCATTAAAAATAAAATATAAAAAAAGCAAGACAAAATGTAACAAAAATGCGTAAATTAACAAAAATAAAAATTATTCATACGTATTCAAATGCATTAGTTTTAAGAAAATTATTTGGAGTCCAACAAAAAGATTAAAGCATCTATTCAAGCGACCAACATGTGATCTGATAGGCTTGAACGAATTTTGTTGCCAACACACCCTGCCGTTGAAAAACACTTTTCGCAATCAAAATTTGTTGGCAAAATAGTTCCAAGATAGCTGTATCGAACTTGTAAATATTCACCGCTACCACCTCCTGATGTAAATAAATCTATTTCTTTTTCGTTTTATAGGGCTTTCACATTCTTCGATGCCATCAAATAATTTTTTATCAATGGAAGCAGGGTTTTTCTCATCTGAGATGCTATTATCGAAGTCAAGTCATATAGAATTTTTTTTCAGGATCTTTTGTAGGGTCAAAATACATATGAATCCACAATCCCGAAAATCCCGAAAAATCCTGGGACAAGTTTTTAAAAATCCCGGGATTTCGAGATTCGGGATTTCCCGATTGCTATGCCTAGTCCGTATGTATTGTATTTATTAATAGTTGTTTTAAAAAAAGTACTTTATAAAAAAAGCTTCTTATACTTCATAAACTTTTAGTACGCAAATATATTTTTTTACTGTCAAGCTCTAAAATACGTTTTTTCTTTTTATCAAAAAAAGTACTTTTTTAAAATATGTATTTTTTAAAATAATACTTTCAAAAGCGTACTTATGAAATTTTAAAGGAAAAAGTACTTTTTATACTTTTTGAAAATGTGCAAAATTGCTTCAAACATTTTATTGTTTATGAAAAATAATCATAAAAAACGAAATAATTGTACTTTGGTACTTAATTTTTTAAAAAGGCTTTTATAGGCATTTATTATGAAAACTAGAAACTTTTTCCTTAGAAAAAAGTAAAATTTTTTAAAACTCTTAAAGTACATATTTCCATATGGAGAAGTCAAAAAGTACTCTAGAAAAGTTGTTCGTAATTTTTTTCTGTTTCCAATAAGGATTTCCTTTGACGTAGATGCTGTTGAAGTTCAAATTATAAAAGTTCGACTGTATAACTCAAACTTACTGTATTAAATTAGGACGTTTAAGGAAGTCACTTGGATCAATACGCCAAATGCAGTAAATTTTTGTGATAATTCTAAGGGCTAAAAGAAAGTGATCTCCTCTGCTTCAACTTTCTCATTCACTAGATGGGAATGCAATCTACGAGTTATCTCGTACTTACTAATGTGAATAAATCAAGTTGTCGTATTTTGGCCAGTTTTCTGAAATTTGCCAAGGCAATCAACGTGTCAACTCAGGGGATACATTTCTCTAAGTTCTAGCGCTAAGCGAAGCAACTTAATACGTACATATGTATACACCTAGTTACCTTGTGACGCAGGAAAGATATGTTAGTACTGTGATTGCATTTTCGGAAAATAAATTTAGAATCTTTATTCTAGACAGGCTAACAAAAGTGCACCGCCTTTGGCTGACTCATGGCCATTTCATTTGAAACCGCGTAGTACTGAAAAAGGGGCCTTACTGTATTATATTTCACACAAACAGGTATCAATTGATCTTTTACACATACTTTGTTGTATTGTAGCCCTTAAGAACGGTCTTTTAGTTTTTATTTTATAGAAATTTTAAAAAACGTAAAACAAAGTACTTTTTCAATATTTATTAAAAAGGTACTTTTATGCATACAATTAGAACAAGTTCAGCCCATATATATACATGCAGGTAAAAATCGAACCTCACACTAACCAATGGGCTGCCTAGTCACCCACAACCTTTTTAACCGCTTGCTCTATACCCATGAGCATGAGGTTCAATTAAAATTAAACCAAAAATTTCAAAAAGTACTTTTGGTATTAACAGGATTTAATAAAAATTATTACGAATTTTTTGGTGTATGTATTATTTTGTAACGCAGTGTTTTAAATGCATGCATTTAAACCATCTATTGCATGATATTCGCTTCCAAAAACCGAATTTTGAAATTCTTTGCTGCCGTTACGAATAAACATTCCACACAAGGCAGGCAGTAAGAAATCTTTTAAATTTTTTCTAAAATTAATTACAAAAACAAAAAAAAATATTAATTTTGTTGTATAATTGTTATATTCCAGTTGTTGTTATTGTTGTTGTTGATATTTTTATTGTAAATTGTACACGTCATGTGCATGTTTTATTGTGTAAAAAACAATTTCAATGATTTTCTTTTGTGGTTTTTTTTTCTTCTCTTGCCTTCTCCAATATGTATAACCTGCTGATGCTGGCTGTCTGTTAAAATTACGAATGAGGAGTTTGTATCTCCCTTCATGGTTAAGTTCAAACGAAAGAATTTTTTTTTGTCTAATAAATCACTAGACAAGTTAAACGAACTCCAAAAAAGAGAAGAAAAAAAACGAGAAAAAAACAAGAAAAAAAGAAATAGAATAGAAGAGAATTTATTTCCTTAAGTTTGAAGAAACATTAAAAGCTTTTCGGAAAAATATATGCGAAGAAAAAAGAAAAACGAATTGATATAAAGTCAAGAGGATTTCCCTTTAAGAGAGAGGATAATCACTGAAAAAGTACGTTTTCTTTTTTCATTTGAGTATTTAGGAAAGTATTATACAACAGAGATCTCTTCCTGCCATATGTTGGTTGGAGTTTAAATTTTTTTTGCTTATAAAGGAGGAGAGCATTAAAAAAGTTTTAATGATTCTCAAAGTTTTTGTTGCGGTTCGAAGGACCATAATTGTTAATAATGATGTGCTTTTAAATGAATACTAAAGACAGAAAATTTGTTTGAAAAATGGAGAAATTATTATAAAATAAAAAACATAAGCATTAGATATTAGTGGCATAATATACTAGATATTAGGGGTATAACTTAAAAATGTTGAAATTAGACTACGCCGCGTGCTTTTAAACATAGCTTGCTGTTTTAACACATTTTTGGCATTTAAAAAAAAAAGAGCAAATTTCGAGAAACTGAAGCTTGTTCTGAATACGATTCATCAATTCAAAATATCGAATACCATAAAATAAATACCACGATTTTGCAGCAGTAGATATGGCTGTCGCCGTGGTCTAGTGGGTAGTGTGTTGGCTTATTAGACGAAAGGCCCGGGTTCGTATCCCAGGTCAAATATCAAAAAACGAAAAATATTTCTTCGGCGACTTCCTCTCAGCAGATTTCTGGCAAAGACTCTGAGAGTAAAAATTGCCATGAAAAACTTTTCAAAAATCTGTCGTAAGGAGTCGACTTTAAACTGAAGGTCTCGCCACTCATGTATAAAATTAACGCACACAACATAAGTGGTGTGAGAAGCTAGGTCGTAATCCTGACTGAAGGGTTGTGATGGCCAATTATGTATGTATGTATCAGAGTTGGGGGTAGTGCACTAAATATTTAGTGCACTAAGGTTTCCACTAAATCCCACTATAGTGACAACATTTTGATTTTCCACTATTTTTCATCACTATAGTGATAGTGAAACATGTTTAAACTACCAATAAAATAAAATAGTGGTAATGAAACATATTTTAACTACCACTAAAAAAATTAGTGGTAGTGAAAATTTTTCCACTACCACTAACCATTAGTGATAGTGAAAATTTTGCACTACAATAAAATAGTGCAAATTTTTAACGGTCACTACATGAATGCTTTAATTATATTATATGCACTAAAATGTCAAAAAATAATGTTTATAAAAATTTTTAATGTAATTTATATTAGGACCTATAATACAAATACAAAAAGATGAGATACAAAATGAAGTGGATACATATCTATTGCAACCAGACATTAATTTATATTGTCTTAGAAAATATAACATAATTAGACAAATATTTTAAAAATTTTAATGTCCCATCTTGCCATCTTCTGCACCAGTTGAGCTACTCTTTTCGTTTAGTGGAATAAAAGTCGCCCCTCGCAGAAATAAATTATGTGACTCTAATTTTGAAAAATTAGATTTGTTGAAGGCAAATAATTGCTAAGATTTTCATGTTCCAATATGTATTTAAATTGAATTATTATATTGATGAACATTACTATTTCCTTTTGTTTTCTAACTTTGTTACTACTTTAATATAATAAAAAAATAAAAAAGTAGAACATAAATCAATATAATGGTATGTATTTGAGTTCCATTAACATTAGTGAATGATTATATTCTTCCACTATCCTGTTAGTGGAGAAAAATAATTTGCACTAAGCTGTAAAAAAAAAAAGTTTTTCACTATCACTAAATTAATTTTAGTGAAAAACTTTCTTGTACCACTACCACTATTGCTTAGTGAGGCTGTTATTTTTCAACTCACCACTAAATACCTATTAGTGATAGTGAAAAATTTAGCACTATCACTAACATTTAGTGGAAATTGTAAATTTAGTGCACTACCCCCAACTCTGGTATGTATGTAGATATGGCTGCCATAATCCCTTCTAAACATTTCATATAGCAATGCTGAGCCTCTAGTCTGTTGTTATAATAAAAAAAAAAGAAATTTCAGTTGAAATTTAGACTTGTTGATGATTGAAACACAATGAGAAGGGCACGTTAACCCCCCTCATGGTTCTAGATTGGAAGGGAATTTTGAAAAGTAATTCAGACTTCTTAAGAGTTTACATATGATATCAATTCAAACTCTGAATTCCTTATTTCATATTATTAATGCAAAGGGCATTACATTCAGGTCCTCTTAAATTGGAGAATTGATTGGATTGCGTGGCCGCCTGTTACTACCACGAACGTCAAGTAGGACCATGAGACACCTTTTGGGATGCTTACCACTTATGTATAACTCGTACTCATAAATACACATAATTGGTCATTACAACCCTACACCCAGGATTATTGACTTAGTTTCTCATACCACTTATGTTGTGTGAGTTAATTTTATACATAAGTGGCGAGACATACAGTTATTTACTCTCAGAGTTTTTGCCAAAAATCTTCTGAGCAGAAATCTCCGAAGAAATACTTTTTGTATTTTATTTCGATGTCTGGCCTGAGACTCGAACCCTGGCTTTACATCTAATACGTCAGCACACTACCTACTAGACCACGACGACTTCAACTTATTACATTAAATTAGGACGTTTTAGGAAGTCACCTGGTCAATACTTGATATATAAATCTCCGAGATGTAGTGTAAGAACACCGTATATTTGTGATAAGGTTTTAAGGGCTGAACAGATGATTGCATAGAAATAACTCATCTGCTTCCACATAATCACACTGAAGTAGAACTGATCTCTAAACGGCCAGTGCCGAATTAGCAGAGCCATAAGTTTGAATGCAACTTCTCTGTTGTGATCTTTTTTAATGAGACGTAAAGTACTTGAGGCTGCGTTAGTTTCACACTTTTACCACTCATTAATTATAATCTTTGAAGCACATTCAGAACATCATGCTCAAATTTTATGTTCGTGAAAGTTTCCTTGTCTCTACACACTATCTTCTAGAAGCTTACGTTTGAGAAATTATCAACGTTGTTTTATCTCCAGAAGCTACAGCGCTCTAAAATTTAATCAAGGGCACAGTTGCTCGCCATTTCATTTGTCGACTAGCAACCGTTCAGTACTAACCTCTCAACTTTTGTTATAAAGCCTAAAATGTCCTCTAATGCCGGACATTCTTCTGCGGATCTGTCGAACTCGAATAGAAGCGTGAAGTTACTTAGTTTAAGCCTCTGCAGATAATGTCCGAAGTAGCCATAATCGAGCAGAGCCTTTCGGGTCAGACAAGTCTGAATATTCCGCAGCATTGAAGAGTTTTCCATCTTTTATTTGTTATATTTGAAGTCGCTGTGGTCTAGTAGGTAGTGTGTTGGCTTATTAGACGAAAGGCCCGGGTTTGAATCCCAGGTCAGACATTAAAATGAAAAATATTTCTTCGGCGACTTCCTCTCAGCAGATTTCTGGCAAATACTCTGAGAGTAAAAATTGCCATGAAAAGCTTCTCAAAAATCTGTCGTTCGGAGTCGACTTTAAACTGTAGGTTCCGCCACTCATGTATAAAATTAACGCACACAACATAAGTGGTGTGAGAAGCTAGGTCGTAATCCCTACTGAAGGGTTGTAATGGCCAATTATGTCTGTATGTATCTGTTATTTGGCTTTCCCCAGTAATTAATGAAAATGCCTCCTTTAATGGACTGTACAAATGGCGCTATTGAGAAAAAAGCGTTGTCAAGGATGAGATCATTTAAATTTCTTTCAAGACATTACGACGTCAGGAAGCAGTGACATAACACTGAAGCCCCGGTTGGCCAAACATTGACAGACGAAACGTATGTTCATATTTAGCATATGGAAAGCAATTGAAAATCATATCGAAAATATTTTAGGGTTCGGCAATCACTCTTATTGTTCTTCATATTCTAAAAACGAACCTATGTTCCGTAAACGTTTGGCTGCCCGTGACTTGGGTCTGACAGGACGTTGCATAATCTGAACGAGGGCAAAAAGTAGCATACATGCCCACAGGAACCCTGCAGGTTGAATTTCTCCCATTAGAGTTCCTGAGAAATGGCTTGCATGCTGTCTCGTAAAGAATAATATTATTGAACAATATTAGTCGTCATGGATACTTTAAATATGGATTAGAGAGCGGGGGAAAGGTCTGCAGATTTTCAAGTTAATCAGTAAGTGCAGAAAGGTGGAAATTTTAGCCATGAAATAGAAGATGAATTTGATATTCCAATTTAGCTGTGAAGGCAAGAGGATGTGATATCGTTTTAACGATTAAGGCTTTGACATCTTCCTTCGACATAAGACCGAAGTCCATTAATAAATGTCAAATGGTCATCAAAGCGATTAGCTGGGGAAAGTGTGGTAGTAATGCCAAATAGTTCATAGCAATGGCGATTAAAATGTATGTTGTTTGGTTCTTATGGAAGAGATTAATGTAACTGACTCTTTACCAGTACGTCAAGGGTTTTGAAGAGGATCAACAAAGACAATGAGGATATGGAGTTACTTTATAAAATCATTAGAGGTCACTACTGTGCTGGCTTACAGGCTTGGGTTATTTGGGAAACGAATTGACGATTTTTCCATTTTTTACAATAAAAATTGTTTGAAAAAATATTTTTTCCATGGTGACGAAACAGCTATCAAAGGCTAATTTAAGGCGAAAACTTTTTTATTAAAGCGATGGGATTTAAAGCGCTACTCAAAGTATTTCTTTAAAAGTATTTTCGTGTTCGGAATACTTTTATTTTGTTTTATTTATTATGATGCCCAAAAATGTTTGTAGTTTTGATTCCCTAAATTTAAGACTTTTTTCCTCTTATTTTTAAAAGAAAGAAGAAAAAGAAGAAGACGAAAAATAAAATAAACTAAAAGATCTGAAAAGGAAAGAGACACCAAAAAAACAAAAGAGGAAAAGAGGAAAGCAAAAATATTGACAGAGCTTCGATGGATGTATTAATGGAATACAAAAATAAGCAAAAAAAAAAAAAACAATGCTTTCAACCGCTTTATCGCTTCCATGGATATTTGAAATACTTTTTGCTACAACTGCTCATCTTAACATTGATAACGAGGGATGTAAACCGGGCTGGTATTGTTGTTTGTGTCATGCAGTTGAAAAGCTATTCAATAATATGCCTGAGATGACACAGAGACGATAATGAAGTTGACACAATGTGTCTCTCGTTTTAAGGCGACATAAGGAGATAATCGTGTGATGAAAGCATCACTCTCAACCATCACATCACCACCGAAATCAGTAAATCATCATCATCATCATCGTCTTCTTATTTATAAAACGATTATCTGCTTAAGAGATTCTGATATATTAAGCAAAGTAGATTGATTTATAAGACAAGAGGCAGTGAATTTTGATTTCTGACTGGCTTATTACATTTGGAAATCTATTGAAGAGTTGAAAGGATTTCGAATAACACTCAGGGATAATTATTATATTAGAATAGTAGTTACAAAATTAGTGTGTACTTACTTAGTCTTCCGAAACTGTGTGAGAGTCTCTTTTTGAGCTTTTGCAGGGCACCACCTTTTTTCTCCCGCATGGTGACACCTGAAAGTAAAGGAAAGAAGAGAAATTAAAAATTTTATATAATCAAAGAGTTAAAATATCTTCTGTTAACGCTTTCTAACTTCATAATTTGTGAGAGTGTTATCTTAAAAATTTTGTTATCCATTCTATACAAAAGGAGAGGCGATCGTCTACATCGCTGCAATTCACTCAATACAAGGATTTAATGTCCAATATTAATACACGCGTTCACGCTAGTGTGAGACAGTGACACATTAAACTGGTGACGTTCTCAGGCGCCATCTTCTATTTCCCATTTCTGCTGAAAACACTCAAAAGTGCCTACGGGACAATTTTCTCCAGAGACTGTATTAATAAATATAAAATCGAGAAAGAAAAATTTGCTGTCTTATTCTCACAGACTTCACATTTACCACCTTAAACTAGAGATTGATTAGGTCTTCCTTCTCCTCTACCTAAGAAGCGAAACGTGAAGTTATGAAACGCCGCCTTAGTTCACTACTTAATCGTTATTAAAGCGACCCCACTTATGTATAAAATTAACACACACAACATAAGTGGAGTGAGAAACTAGATCAATAATCCAGACTGAAGGATTGTAATGACCAATTAGGAACGTATGTAACAGATATCAGCAATGAATCGTTTTGCCGCTATTCATAAGCGCTCTTGCAATTTTGAGTATGAATGAATCAACAGAATTGATATTCAACTACTCTGATTCATTTGTATTCGCTACAACATTGATTTATAAGTATAAGCAAAAAATTATTCTAATTTGTTGCACACTGACCCAATGACATCAACACCTGTCTATTGGCATTGTTTTGGAATTAAATTTTAGAGTCTTAAAAAATTTTATTTGATGCAAAAGATCAGCAATGAATCGTTTTTCCGCTACTCATAAGCACTCATGCAGAATTGAAATTCAACTACTTTGATTCATTCGTACTCGCTACAACATTGATTTATAAGTATAAGTAGCAATGAGTATGAGTACAACGTTGACATAAAACTCCCAACATTCGAAATAGGTTTTATTCATACGCCTATTCATTCTGATTCATAAATTTAGAAAAATACTTATAAGTGATTCGAGTGACTCGAAGCATCCATTAAATATATGCAAACAAAGAAGACAAAGGAAAGATAAAAACAACAAGCAAAGCGTACACACAATCTTCTCGCAAGTATTGCAGTGCTTGTACACGAATCATACTTATTTTGTGCTTCGTTTAAATGTTAAGTAAAGACGAGTCGAAATCAATAACATCATGCATATTGTTAAGTATGAATACGACGAGTACTTCCAACTTTGAGTATGAGTAATATAAGTAGTAGTAGTATGATATCAAAAAAAGTATGAAAGTAAGGAACTGAAATTATAAGTATGATTCGAATCAACTCATCGTTTTGAATACTTATTGCTGATCTCTGCTTTGCATGAATTTAGTCTTATGCCATCTAAAGATATCTGTGCTTCGTGAAAAGGCGTTTGATACTTCTTTGATTATGGGAGACAACACCTGCGAGTTTTGGAGCGTAAAGGCATAAATATACTTATTATTTCCACTTTATACTCTTGAAAACTACAATGGATGAGTCTAAACCACAATCTATACCGATAAGATCTTTGTTGCTTATTCAGGCTTGATCGTTCGGCAGACTTCTACCCAAAGATAGGACGACAAGCAGTCGTTAGTGACACAACGATCAATATCTGCTCCTTTTTAATTTGGTCCTAGTCTTCTCATGTGTGGACGAAAACCATTATCAATCAAATGTAAACCGTGTGGGAATTTCCATACACATTCTACAGTCCTGTACATAACCCACCTGCACAACCTAACTCCGTCCTCCACTTGTACCTTTTCCGCAACATATTTGCCCAGATTCCCCCTACAAGCCATTGCCTAACTAGGCGCCATCTCTTGTCACGACTTTTTGTGTTTTGTTCTGTTTTGAAGTTGACTTAGATGATTTAATTTTAGAAATTGCTTTTCAAACATTTTCAAGATGGTAGGTAAGCATGCCTAAAATGAACTTCAATTATCTTTAATGAAATATTTAATTTTGCTAATGACTGGGCACACCCCCCCCACCATCTAACACATTAACGTACATAAGTAACGAAGCTATTAGGCAAATTCATATACAAAAAAAAGAAGAAGAAAAAAATATGTTTTAATTGAATGATAATAAAGGAAATAAAAAACAAAATGTCTCCATAAAATTAATGAACACATAAAAGAAAAATAAAAACTATTAAAGAAACAATAATGACAACATATAAAACACCCTACATTACAGAGCATAAGGCGTACTTTGGGCATAGGTTAGGTTACGATCAAAATGGTAATTTTGAAAGCTTTCTTGAGCATGCACAGCTGCCCGTTGTGACGCAGCATAACTGGTATATCAGTTGATTAAGCGTTTATTCAAGAGGTTAAGCCCATGAAGAATAAATAAAGATCGGGAAGATACTTTCGATATTAACTTCTATCGGAATTTCACAATCATTGCCTGAAAAACTTAGAATCCAGAAGCCTTACCTAGGAAACTAAAACAATGGAATAAAAGCCCATGTGTCTGCTAAAGAGTACAGGCTACAAAAATCGTAGATCCTTTAAAAATCCTTCGACGATTAATATTCAATTCATTTCAGATTTCATTAGATAACCAAATACTATTAAAGTTCGGTGGCAATAGGAATGTCCTTACCCAAGCAATTCGCAATACATTCTCGACTGTGAATTTCCGTCGAAAGCGTAGTTTTAAAAGTTTTGAAAATTCGGAAACATTTCGGAATACGCATTTACATTTTCCATCATTCCAATAAGACCATAGTTCTTCCATGCTTGCTGTTAAGGCATTCAACTTCGCACTGCCAACGGGTAGTACCATGGCAATACTATAAATCGACTCTGGCCCGAACATTTCATTTAGAAAATCATGTCGAATTCAACAAAAGGAGTCTTGTAATTGCATTAAATCGTTATTTTCGACTCCAAATAAATGGTGAAAAAACCACAAAAGAGCCTGGCGCTGAGACATGAAGTGAGCAATAGTTTACCATTTCTCTCGCTTCCAATGCCAAGTTTATTGCCATGGTTTTCAATGGAGCAGTGGCCTGAGGGATTCACTCCAAAAGAGGCGTGGAAATATTGCATGTACCCTCCTGCTGCTAATTAAATTGAGTCTTTCAGTAAAACAACAGGAGAATAGCAAGTTTAAATGAGTGAAACTGAGCACATGTGTACTGTACGATGTTTATACAATATCTGGCCTTTGAACTGATACAAAATTTCCCTGTAAAACAACTACCACGAAAAAGGACAAAGACGAGTGCTGAAGTTAGGCATCTATTCGCCTATCCGAGTAAATTAAGAGAATTCTAGTTGAACTCCCATCACACAATAAGGCTCTGATTAAGACCATGAATTCCGCCTGAAAAACGCTTCAGCGTATACAGTGTTTTGAACTCATTGGTATGTACTGCAATCCATACATACATACATAATTGGTCATTACAACCCTTCAGTCAGGATTATTGACCTAGTTTCTCATACTACTTATGTTGTGTGTGTTAATTTAATACATAAGTGGCGGGACCTACAGTTTATAGTCGACTCCGAACGATAGATTTTTGAGAAACTTTTCATGACGGGTTTTATTTACTCTCAGAGTTTTTGCCAGAAATCTGCTTAGAGGAAATCGCCGAAGAAATACTATTTGCATTTTATTTTGATGTCTGGCCTTTGGCTTGAACCCTGGCTTTACATCTAACAAGCCAGCACACTACCTACTAGAATACGGCGATTGCACTGTAATGGTTGGATGTACCGCAATGGTTTCATCGAAAAACTCTTTAAAGTCAGATTTCGTATAGGTCATCATTAGTTATTACGTGTTCGCCATATTTGTCAGCATTGTATGTGATTTAGTAGAAGTATACTCTCAATCCAAGACTTGACGTTATCAGCTTCCTTCTCCTGCAAGTCAGTGAGATTATGCGGAATTAAACAAATGTCATTTCCGTAATTCTGATGATCAATGGGGACTTTGAGATCGCAAATGTTTTACATTGGATGCGTTATTGATTTCTAATCCCGCTTACATCTTAAAGCCAAACAAACTACTTTATGTGCTAGGGTATCAAAAGCCTTCTTAAACTCTAATGATGATAAACAGCAATGTGTGGAACGCCAAGACTATCAGCATGATCATCATCTGACCTCGCTCATCAAAAAACCTATCTGCCCTAACCATAGTTCATTAGGGATAATAGATAAGTAAGCTTTTAGTCCTGACAGATGTTTCGCTCTCCTGTCACTCAATGTATTCCATAAGCCACATGTCATTCATGCTCTCTCTTTTCCCATGTAAAACGCACAATGCTGGTGACATTAATTGCCTGTAATGTTCTTACAAAAAAAAAGCTCTCGTTATCGTATATCTTTCAAGCACAATTAAATAATTTCAAAGCAGTCGTTATAATAATCATGATTTTTTTTTTTTTAAACACAAACAAATAGCACAAGGCCTACTGTCGTATGCTTGGAAAATGTTCCCACCATTAACCGGATGAAGCAGGGAGAAATGATTAACGTTTATCAGTCGCCCAAAATAATGGTGATGAAAAAAAATCTATGAAAACGTGACTTTAATCCAGAAAAAATAAATTTTCAAATTCTCTCCGCAAGGCATTCACTCTTAAACGGTCTAAAGCAAGAACTGTGGGAGTGAATGAGTGTAAAAAATGAAGAGCAGTTAAGAAAATTTAACAAAAAACAAAAACAACAACAACAAAAGCAATGAAAAATAATCAAAATAAATAAAGAAAAGTGGAAATAACGATGACAACAACAACAACAACAAAACGATAATCTTTCATAATCTTGACAATGACAATCACCGACGAAAAAAGGGAGAAAGAGACTAACGAACGCTGGATAACTGGTGACGACTTCAACAACATCATTATGAACATCATCATCATAATCTGCATAAATGAGTAGCATATTTTCATTGTCATATTCGTTTAGAAAATAAGCAAGAAAAAAAAACGTAAATAAAAATCAAGATGAAGAGATGCAATGAAGTGTACAAAAATTATTATTAAATAAGCACAACAACAACAACAACAAAAAATAAAAGAAATGGAAGCAAGTCATAGAGACATAGATAGAGAGAGAGACGCAGAAACGCAAAAAAGTATGCAATTTTCTATTTAAATAAACATTCACACGAAGTGGTTAAACACATACACACAGTCACACACACCACTCACAAATTGTCCTCAACAATTTCCGGTCATGGGTGAATGCATAGACAGAGAGAGAGAGAGAAAGAGAGAGTGTGTGTAGTACTTAATACACTGATCTTGTGATGGATTTCCAAATAAAGTCTCTTGGAAGTTAATGTTGTTGTTGTTGTTCAAACTGAATGATATATGTAAGTAATGACAAGTACCATGTTTTTATTTCTTATATATTATTTGTTGTTGTTGTTGTCATTATTATTACTGCCTGATAAGTCATCTTCATTGAAGCAAATAAATTGAAAAAATGAATGTAAAATATTAACAACAACGAGGCTGGAGCTAAAAATCTACGACTATGAAGACGTCTTTATTTAACATAGGTAAGGCACAATAGTCTAGTAGGTAGTGTGTTGGCTTTTTAGACGTAAGGTCCGGGTTCAAATCCCAGGTCGGACATCAAAACGAAAGTTCTGGCAAAAACCCTGATTAAAATGTTGTAATGCCCAATTATGTATGTATGGCACAAAATGTACATGCTTTTAATCTATTGGGACTCTTGGAAAGAAATTAAGTCATGAAGCCATAACTGAGCTAGTTTTCTTTTCAGACATAAGACCACAACAGAGTTCTTGTTTGAAACTGCGAAACTGGGCCGCAAAACCCATTGGCTCTGATCTTATACGTATAAGTTACAGGAGATTAAGAGAAAAACCGAGTTTCTGACATGGAAGCCCAGTGTTTTTAAATGTCAGTTCCTTGAATAATTGTATCAAGTTCATAGGAGTGCCACTGCAAGCTATTACACTTCGTTCGCTTTCGTTCGGACTTCAGATGCAAATCAGCCAAGTTGAATTCAATTTGCATCCTAACTTATAAAACGTGAATACATAACTTCAATATTAGCTACGGTTCAGAAAGTTTACGCTAAGTTAAGCCTTTGGTGGGCAGAAAAAAAATGTAAAATTTCAGCAGCGCTCCCAGCCACTATGGTAGCTATGCAATATATGTAGGCCAGCCATGCCCTTAATTTTCCGTAATTTTTACGATCCTTAGGATTCCAATCTGGTAATCTGCTTTGATGATCTGAAGTTTCCCAACAGTGAGTTTTAGAAATTATCCAATGGCTCCGAAATACTGGCAGAGGAGACTGTGGCTTATGTACTTAGGGTTGACATAGGATTTCCATTTAACCAGTCTGATTATTACAAGCGTGGTTGATGGCATACTTCAAAACAGACAAAATGGTCGTTGTGCGATTAAATTTTCTCTGAAAACATTTTCATTTACTCGCCCAATCAATATGGGATCAAGTCATTCACAAACTTTATCATGATATCCGCCTTTGGCCATTAATGCCCTGGATTCCTAAAGGAAATTTCACATCATTCGAATTTTCCGGAACATAGGGATATCATCGGAAAATTGCCCTGACCTGGCGTAAAAGCCGACTAAGAGTGCTGTTACCAGTCAGGAACTTTTTGGTGTTCAACTGGCAGCAGTCTGGTCTTGCTTTGTTGCGAAGCCTGACCAGAGGTCTTAACCTGAAACCACGGGTTCTGGGAGAAACGTGGTGGCTGTGGTTTAGACCCAAAACGCGGGGAGTGCGC
The DNA here is from genome assembly GCA_014635995.1 of Sarcophaga peregrina. NCBI lineage: Eukaryota > Metazoa > Arthropoda > Insecta > Diptera > Sarcophagidae > Sarcophaga > Sarcophaga peregrina. The sequence goes on along the minus strand of CM025792.1, from coordinate 53,599,808 downwards.
GAGTACGCTATGGCGGTACAATTTTAACGCATTTGAAGGCATTCTGATGGTCTCCGACCCCTAAACAAGAGGGAAGTCATGCCCAAAAACAGGACTTCGAATTGCTACCTATTTACAGGGTTGTAGCCAGAGTTTACAGCATGTAAGTGGGGGCGTCTGTGTACGCATTTTTTTTCACCCAGTGCAAAGAGCACCATGGGATTAGGTCCACCTGGACAGGTACCCATGTAAAACACACATCAGCGTTGCACTATTCCGGTTTTCATGAATAACTTTTCTCTGGAAAGGTATGTCAATAGACTTCTCATTGACGAATTATTTTTACAGAAGCTGCCTTGTTTTCTATCGCAAAAATTGTCTATCATAACCCAATCGTCCCAGGTCCACTTGTACACGAGGGGTGATGTGCTTTCAGTTTGATAGGAAGGTTTCTTAAGTGGGCATTATGAAGACGGATACAAATATAGGCCAATTAACATGATGTAGTCGTCATAGTCTAGTAGGTAATGTGTTAGCTTATTAGACTTGAGACCATAGTTTAAAACCCCAAGGCAGACATCTCCAATAAAAAAAGAACTTTGAAAAGAAATATTTCTTCAGCACTTACTTTCAGCAAATATCTGGAAAAAACTCTGAGAGAGTAAATAGAGTTCCCTTTAAAATTTCTTTAAAAATCTGTCTTTTGGAGACGACTTTTAACTGTGGGTCCCTACCCACTTAAGACTACACAACATAAGTCATGGGAGAACATACATAGGACGTAATCCTGACTGAAGGTTTGTATTGGCCGCTTAACTATGTAAGATAGTGAGACAATACAAATTGAGAACTTAACGGTCTGACTATTTTTTGTGACTTTTGACACAGCCTTCCTCAATAACAATTTCTCAACAGTCTATAGGGGAAATTAGAGTTACCAGCAGACATTTTAAAAATTTCGTTCAACATGAACTTTCTTTTTTTTTTTTGCAAAAGAAAAAATATTTCAACTAATGGTTTGGTCTTTGCTTAGCCAGCTTGGCTTTTAAAGGAAATCTTGTATCTTTAACATCAATCGAATAGAATAGAATGAAATGAAATCGAATAGAATTTCCCTTTTGGCATTTCCTTGTAGTGTAGAGACTTAGTGACTAAGTCAGTCTTTGATATTGAAATATATAGAATTTCTTGTCTTTTTCTTCTTCTTTTTTTCTTTTACATATTTTTACAAAAAAAAAAAAAAAACAATATTTAGATTTTAAAAATATTTTCATTTTGATTTTGTTGTTGGTTGTTGTGTAAAAATATTTTATTTTATCTCAACTCAATGGCTGGCTGACTGGCTGGCTGGCATGTCATTTTATATTTGACTAGACAACATGTTATTAGACGAGACAGAGAGAGTTAAAACATAAAATAAAATAAATAAAATGAATAGAAAAAAATAAAACGAATAAAAAATCATTAAACACTGTGCAGAGATCGTAAATCTATAGAGTTTACGTTGGCATTTTTTTTTAAATAGAGACACTCAAACGGTTTATGACTGGTTTCAAGGGGTTTTTATTGCCAATTGAATAGAAAATAAAAAACAACAAAAAACATTTGAATTGATTATGATAAAAAAAATTATTTAAATTTAGTTTTTTTATTTTAATTTTTTTTTTTTTTTAATAAAACTATAAATGACATGTAAAACGTAATCAAATCAATTATTAAAACAATAAAATAACAATTTATTTGACTACCAAAAGCAATAGAAACAAATAAAAATTCAATCAATTTTGTTAATTGTTTTCAATTAACAAAAAAAAAAATTCAAAATTTACCTAAACTGCCAACTATGGAAGAGAGATGGCATTCGATTCATTTGAAAAAAAAATATTTTTAAAATAACCACCGCTTTTTAATACATACTACGGTTCAGCAATGCCTCTTCTTACACCAACAATAAGTAAGCTTTCTTAGAACAAACCTCTAAATCAAGTCCGAACCCCTTTGCACTGAGGTATTAGATTAGGTTATACAGTACAAGGTGGTCGAATTGACCCGTTGTATAACGTTCTAGCTTCTCACACACTCCACTTATGTTGTGTGCGTTAATTTTATACATGAGTGACGGGATCTACAGTTTAAAATCGACTCCGAACGATAGATTTTTTGAGTAGCATTGCATGGCAATTTTTACTCTCAGAGTTCTGCTAAGAGGAAGTCGCCGAAAAAGTATTTTCATATTTTTTCGTTTTCATATCTGACCTGGGATTCGAACTCGGACTTTTCGGCTAATAAGTCAACACACTACCTACCAGACCATGGCGACTTCTGGACTGAGATATTAAAAAAAAATTTCAAAATTTTGAAAATTCAAAACACTTTCTGAATTAGTGCGTTGCAGTGAATCTGAAGTTCGTATATCATCAGGATTTTTTCTAGTAGAGACATGTTATCGTTCTTAAAGATTATTTCAATGTGTCTAAGGCCCTAAGGCGATTTATATTAGATTGAAAGCCTTAAGGAACCAAAAACTGCAAAGGACTTCCATTACATAAATTGATTGGGTTGTTGTATTGGATCCCCATACAGAATCAGAGGCCGTGATGTGTTAATTGACGACTAATTTTTCTACCACTGTGGCGTGGATTTAGATCAAATCTGGCCTTCACTTTTCAAATCATTTCTGGTGTTGTTACCGTTTTTTTTTCGTCCACTTCTTGGACGCAATGCAATACTACCAGTATCACAGTAACGAGTAATGGTACGAGAAACAAAAGATTTCTTCACATTTACATACTGGAGGGCTATAACGATAGCCGCCTGTGGTTTTCCAGCCAAACAAAAAGCAATCACAATATTACGCTTGCATTCCATCACGAATAACTTTTTTTCCGAATGCAATAGATCAACATGCTTTTGTAAGCTTGTAAATAATAAAATTAACTGTCACTGTCACAAATTTATAGCCCCCTTCTTCTATATTAAAAAGAAAACAAACGAAAATGAAAGAAAGAAAAAATCAAAAATTTGTCTACAACTCTTGATGTTGTTGCAACAGTGCCAACAAACAATAATAATTACAATTTGCATATTTAGCGATATTTCAAAATATTATTGAATGGACAGAAACGCAAAAAAAAATTGACAAACAAAATTGAAACCGAAATCCATTAGAATCATAAATAATGAAACATTTTATATGCAAATGGCAAAAAATATAATTGAAAAAGCCAAAAAACATTTACAACAGCAGAATGATAGAATACAATATTAACAACGATATGTTGTTCTCCCCCCTGCAAAATGCAAAAATTATTTCAACAAAAACTTTAACTGGTCAACGTAATTGACGTTGCAAACATGGCCAGCCAAATGAAGTTTTTTATACAAAAGAAATTGAAAACAAAATTGAAATAAAAATTGTTTTTACACCACACCACACTACATTAAAATACTAGAGGAGAGTATTGCTTCCACCCCTGCAACCAACTCTTTGGCAATAAAAAGTGGCATATTTTGTCAAATGCCATCCATCTATACATTGTAACAAAGAAATTATTTTCACAACCTATAAGTGTGTGTGTGTATGTGTGTGGCGTCGTTTTCAACTCAAAATGGGTAGATTTTCATTGTGTTGTGTTGTATCCTACAACTACTATTATATCCTGTGGCATGGCAAATGGTTTCAGGTTGAAAAGTTTTTTTTTTTTGGCACATGTGTGGTGGTGATAGTGGTGGTGGGTTTATACTGGCTCTGTTGTTTATTTAATGCTTGTACTGGAAGGATTGATTCACTTAAACTGACCATTAACACTTTGATGAACAGTATGTGTGTGTGTGTGTGTGCGAGTATGCGTGTATTGTTGGTTGATAAAACAACAACAACAATTTGTTATTGTACGAAACAAGAGAGAAAATATTTGAAAATGGTAAGTGAACCAAAAAGCCAAGAGAAAGAAAAAAGCAATGAAAATTCACCTGCATTTATTGGTTTTAACAGCGTCGTATACATACAAAACAAACAAATTGAAATTTCTACAAAGATGATGACTCTTCCATCAGCTCCAAATCTGTTTAATTGTAAACAAAGTGACACCTTAAAGTTATGGTTGTAACAGATAACCTCGCTAACAAAGCCCTGTTGAGGGATAAGGTTACACTTGAGGCTTAAATTGGGCGGCATTATGAAATCACAATCAATATTTAATGTGGGGGTCAAAACACTCCCTAGAGTAAATCAACCCGAGTTCAAAATAAATCTAAACAACTTCCTTCTAACGGGATATACTGCCACATGAGATGAAAGTCTCTTCCTTCTACTCAGAACAAAATCTCCTGAAGACGCCATTTTCTTGAAAGACAAAGTTTTCGAAAATGCCAAATTAGGTCAGGATAGGTCGGAGTGGTAGCTCTGGTATCACAAAGCTCATTTGAGCACGCATAGCGCCGTGCCTCGGGTGAACATAGTCCTTGCACTGACCAAGTTCCCCCGAAGTCGGGGAAGAGAAAGAAGTTGGTCAGTACAAGGACTGCACAACAAAAGCACGAGTAATCCGCACTAGAAAACCATTCAGAAAGTTTGATAAATGAAGCAATATATGATAGCTCCGTCAGGCTGACAAATGGCTTGTTATTGGCACATGAGATGCCAGCCTCCCATAGCTGATGAAGAAGTTGATTTACCGGAATTCCAAGTCATTCAGCACTCCTATCAAAAGTATAACGCCCATGAACGTTGTTATTCTGTGTTGGATAGCGATGTTGGATTCACTTATGTGATGAATAGATTAAAATCTACTGTCACCGTATACTACTTCCTCTTTCTTCCTTCCCATAGTATATAGGGGGTTATCCATTTCGTGGTTTCAAAAGTTTGAGAATAGAAGTGAGTTTGTCCTTTGCTTATTCATATAACTCTACTGTTGCCAACTAGTTTGAGCCGCTCTTTGAAACGGATAAATTTAAGCAAGTCAATCGGAGTGTCTATACCCTGTAATATATTGGAAATTACGAGCTCTATGCCGCTTCTGAGCAGCTCTCCAGCAATGCAATTTCCAATGGCATCTCGAAAGTAATCTAAGAGTTACCTGAGAAATTCTCATTAATCATGTAGAAGGACTGACTTTGACTAAATCGCCAACTGGTTGCTTGACGGTGACAACTACGAACTTCAGTCATAGAACGGCTGTATCACAACCAAATTCGGTAAACTTTGTTAATCCAGATGGATTGCTTCTTTGAACGCTTCTTAAAAGTGATAACGGAAACATCAATCATTTATCCAGTGGCCGCAACATGTAATCTTGAGCTAAACTTTCCACTGTTTAATGACTGCATTTGGGTTTATTCAGACAAGGGTTAGCATAGAATACAACCCCATTCAATTTGATTTAGAGATACACGGCATCCATTAAACTCTTTAAGGCCTTCATAAGTTATAAGGCGTGTATTATTTGTAAGGATATGGGAATCCTTTGCACCTTTAGACCATTCTTCTGATATCCAGAGTTAACCACAATAAAAGAATTCGACTCACTTTTCTACTGTGTTTATACACGCATTACCTTTTCATTTGTTAACAACAACATAACCAGATCAGTTGTTATGCCAAATGTTTATCCAAAATTTTCTGCATTTGATTTAGTATTTCTGGTCATTTGTTTTTCTTTTTCTTCTCTTTCTTTTTCATTTTTTTAAGCGCCATTAAATTGTTGTTTTTATTGTTTTTTCCGGCAGTTGAAATTTCAATTGCCATTTTAAAACATTTAAAACAAAACAAAAAAAAACTAAATTTTCACCATGACGGACGTGCATATGTTTCGTCTTGACATTTTATTACTACATAGCACTCCATCTCCTCCACCTCCTCTTTTATGTTTCTGTTGTTATGAACAAAAATAAAGATTCTTAAATTGATGTCAGAAATATTGTGTTGTTGTTCCTATTGTTGTTGTTATTGTTGTTCTTTTCCAAATGTTTTTCTAAGTGTCTTGTTATGACACGATTGGGGACTCGAATGAAAGAAAAAAAAAATCATCATTGACTAAAGAAAATTAACTTTTCCCTGCCTGTCTTAAATGCCCTACAGCAGGTGATTTGAGTTAAATACAATGGCTGTCAGCAAAAAAAAACTGACTGATATTTTTAAGTTGTCGATATATTTGCAATTACTGAGATATCCCAATTAGGGAGAGAGCACATCTTTACGTTCTTATCGCCCTAGTTTATTTTACTCTGTAATACCCGATAATACCACCGTAATTGCGGAGTGTGCACAACGGTCCACGGGACGAGGGGAGATTTAATGGGTGAGGGTCCCACACACGGAGGACGTGACGACTTCCTCTATGGTGCGGTTAGGCACATTTGCTCCTCCTCGCCGTAAAAAAAAAAACTCTCCGCAAGTACTTCAAGTTTAGTTCCCATCAGATCCAGTTATTGTTCGTACGAAGGAAAGTTGTAAGTTGAAACTGCGACTACTGGACCCATTAAGCCATTGGATCCAAGGACTCGACTATATAATTTATTTTCTGAATTCACTAACCAACTTTGACGACCTTTAAATACAACTATTGTGCACACATGACTTTAAAAGAAGCGTTGAAATGTGTAATTTCTATTGGAATCCAATTAAGATCAGTTTCTCAGCTGAAACACCAGCTAAATTACTCTTCCTTAAAGACTGCTTTATAAGCTACAATCAAAATCTTATTGAAAATAATTCCATAAACATACAAATAATTTTGAGCTGCCCGAAGAGTCCTTAGGCAATAACATAATAAATGTGTGCCATCTTCCTTTCTCCTCATATGCCGGAGTTTTTAACGGGAAGTTTCCGACGTTTCTTTAGACATCCATCCCTACAGTGATCTTGTTATACTTGCTAGTCGTGCATGTGGAAAGTATTTGGAAACTCTATAATCACCAATAAAGTTCTCTTTGAAAATGTGTTGAAGAGGTTCCCAATACTTGAGTATTCAAAGTAGACTCAATTCGGCAGTCATGCAAGCAATCAATCCATTGATTCCTAGTTCAATTCCAGATATACGAAACAGGCCTCATTCGGTAACGGTCTACATACTTTAGTAATTTTAAATATTGGATGTTGTGTTGGATAGTTGTGATGGGCCGAATACATTAAATCTTTTGCATCCAAAACAAGAAGCTCAAGGCTTTGGTATCCAGTTTTCGATTAAGTCTGTAAAGAACAAAATTTCAATATCCACCCTTGTTAATGAATTCCGAGGATATTACAGGGAAATTTGAAAACTTTCAAAGATAACTCTTATGAGTTCAGGGACCTGGGAAGTTCAATCTCGTTGGCAACAGGAGGGACCGTGCAATATTGTTCAACTCTGTTGGACGGACACATATGAACAAGAAGAGGACCGGCCTTAACATCAAAACAGGCGATTAAATATCTGGAAGTAATGATTAATAACAGGCTTACGTTTAGGAAACACCTAACGTACATTGGCGAGAAGTGTGCGGCGACAACAAATGCACTTGCTCGAATAATGCCTAACCTAGGAGACCCAAAACAAGAGAGGAGGCGGTTACTGATGAAGATTGTGACATCAATCGCTATATATGCAGCCTCTTTACGGACAGGGGCCATGGATAAGAGAACCTATAGAGCAGGAATGGAACCGGCCTACAGGAGATCAGCTCACAGGGTAATTTCTGCCTTTCGCACGGTGTCTACTGATGCAGCGTTCGTGATTGCGGGGATGATGCCCCTGAAGCTAGTAGTGGATATAGAAAGGAGGAAATATGACACGAGGAGGAGATTGGATCTTTCCAACCCAGCTCAGTTAGTGGATGATACTTTAGATAGATGGCAGCAGGACTGGTCCAATTCCACCAAGGGAAGATGGACGCACAGACTCATACCGAGCATACGTGAATGGACCAAAAGGAGACACGGTCAGGTGAACTTCTACCTGACACAGTTGCTAGCCGGCTATGGATGTTATAGGGCATATCTCTATAAGTATGGTCATGACGTAGACGAGGCTTGCCCAGAATGCCGTAATGAAAGAGAGACGGCGGAGCATGTTTTCTTTACTTGCCTGCGATATTCTGTTCAACGAAATTGCCTGGAGAGACCAATAGGATTCCAGGTAACGCCCGAGAATATAGTTAACCTGATGTTAATTTCATGTGACAATTGGAACGCAGTATGTGTTTTCGCACGGAATGTATTGACACAGCAAAGATTGACTGAGAGAGCAAGGTCAGCGGAATTTGAAGGCAGCATTCGCTGCCCCGAAGTGTGGTCCCGGGGGGCCAAATGGTTGAAAGTGTGTGACGAACTAAGTTAGTTTTAGTACGTATGCGTTTAGCCAAGTCGAGAGTAAGTCTTGCGGCGAATCGTGCACTTTGGTAGGCCGGGCTATCAAGGTCTTCCGAAGATTTTCCAACCTTTAGTTCGCATAGCTATAAAAAAAAAAAATAAGAAGACCGGTCCACTTCTCTCATTAAATCAAATGGCTATCTATTGCACAATTAGTAATTCCTACAGGTCACTATTCTTTTTGGATAGACATTTCGAAAGACTTGCTATTCCGGCAAATGACTTTTGGGGTTCTCAAGAGGAGGAAGAAACTAATTGTGATGCTCATGTGTGAGTGTTCCAGTAAGATTATGAAAAGATGAAATTTTTTGAGCCTCTCAGCTTTTTGACATCATTGACGGAAGTCTCAAATAGAAATGTTTCTGCAAATTTGTGATTTCTAGATAATGTTTCATTCACGGGTGGAAAATTGATTGTGGTATCACTAAATGGCCTAAAAGTCGATTAAAGTGGCACCACTTCATTCATTAACTAACCCAATCGAAACGAACTTTAGTTGCTGTAACTAATATTAGCAGACAATTTTCAAATTGTTCTGGTCAGCCTATCAAAAATTCCCGAAGTAATACAATCGGCGGCTGAATAAAATGACATGGCATTCTTAAGATAAATTGATATTCACATTGAACATCGCGATCCATTCTAGCAGTCTGCTAAGTTTGAGCGCCCTGACGTGATTGCCACGTAGTTGATGTACTGGATATTGAGTACATTTAAGTTCTAAATGCTTTGCAATGGTGGTTTTAAATTCTGAGCAGCTAAGAAAGCAATTTTTTCCTAGACAACGTTAGATACAGAGGGCATTGCTTGTGGCAACAAAATTTGCGTGCTTATCCAGAGGCTTGTGCCTATACTAGTGTAGACTGCCACTTTGTATATACTTCACCTTGATTGATTCAATGGACTGTCGGCAAAATGGTTGCCCCTTAAATTCTAAGAACAGTATTTAGTAGGTCAAGAATTTCTAAGATTTCTGTCAATCTACCAACGTTAGGTATTACAGTGACGAACATAATCATCTCCAAACAAACATTGAATGCATTTAAATCCTGAATGCTTTTCAATGGTGGCTTTAAATTCTGAGCAGCCAAGGAAACAATTCAACATATGCCCTTCGTCATGAAGTACGAGGATTTTACCGGAAAAAATCGGACATTGGTTACGCTAACAAAATTTGCATGCTTATCCAGAGAGCTATGCTCTTGATTCAATGGACTGTCGACAAAATTGCTGTCCCTCAAACTCTAAGATCAGTATTTAGTAGGCCAACAATTTCTAAGATTTCTGTTAATCTATCAAGGTAAGGTGTTGCACTGTCGACCATAACCATATCCAAATAAAATTATTTCGTTTTTTTTTTCTATTCAGACAATTAACAGTCTGCATCAAAAATGTCTAAACACTCATACAAAAAATAAAAAGTATGGGTGATAGTGTGTTTATTTTAAAAATAAACATATTTTAAGTGCTTTTAACACAATTCAGGCGAAATTACAACAAAAAATACAAAAAAAACCCCTAAAAGTTTTGGTATTAGGAACAGTAATAGAATTTTTAGTATGTGGCAGGCAACAGACAATAACTAACACACGACAGTGCAGCAAAAAAGTCTAATGCCTGTCACTATTATATTCTGTAAAAGAAAAATGAAATATTAAACTATAAATTCAATGTAGTTTTGCTTTTATAGCCCACTATAAATATGGTTTATTTATTTTAATATTGTTTACATAGATAAATTGTAGCAAAAGTTTCAAAAAAAAAAGGAATCTATGAAAAGTTTAACCATATATTGGGTGTAAAAATTAAAATTGTGGGATATTTGGAAAATATTGTATCGGCTAAGCGTTTTGCGACTTTTTTTTTCATCTTTCTGGTAACCTAGGGGACTCCTAGTGGAAAGATAAAATCATCCTTTTGTGGTCAAGAATGAATCCAAATAGTTTCGGATACCTTGTCCTTAACTGCTCGTTTCAAGGCAAGATAAACCACAAGTTCTGGACTATAATGATACTTGTGTTTGACATCACATCCTAGAGTCGAATTTTTCTAAATTCGCTTACTCTCAGTCCATGATGTCTTCAAACTAGTCACCTGTGTTCGATGTAACCGCCCGGTAATCGTGTGCGACCCTCTATGTTCTACCATCGTGGATATATTGGTCTTGGCTATGATTCAAAGTTATCTGCTCTCAGGGTGGTCATATGCGCCCATATCTTTTATGTCCGACATTATAGAATGTAAAAATTACTTTTTTTTGGGTATTTAAGCATCAAATTCGCCTTTTAGCGTGTCGCGTCTATGTGATCGTGCTTTTGTATGCAGTCTTCAAACATTGGCCTAGAGAACATGAGTTCAATTTATTTACTATCCTAAAAGACCTTTCAATATCTATACATATATCACGGTCTTAAGACGTTACCATGCAATGGAGTCATCTGTAAGGGAGTGCAGGTAGATATATTACGTTCGCTGGTCTTCTAATCATTGTGCTATGTGATAGTCCCCCTCAACTTCTATTCCCCACAGCGCAACCTTAAATTGCTATTAGGAAATTCCGAATGTTAGGCTAAGATCTCGGTCACTCGCGTAAGGAAAGAGAATTTGTTGAATCTGTACTGAGATTGGAATACTGAGGTTGGAACATTCCGTAATAGAATGCAAGTATTGTGCTAAAGAATTCTCTCCTAATAGGGACCTCATTTAAAACCCGCAGGCTTCTAATTACAAATATAGTGATGCCTGGCAAAATTCTCAAGGAAAATCTTTTAGAACTGTAAAGCCCATGTTAGAAAAGATCATTACTGTGCGTTGTATCATGGGCACTCAAGGCATAAACGTAGGACAGGATAGGTTAGGTTAGCGGGTAGCTTTCCGTTTACAGGCAAAATCAGTCAGTAGAGCAGTCCTTATCCGTTAGTGGTGTGTTTGAACCACCTCGACCTGTATACTAAACTGATTTACGGTTGCCACCATGCCCGGATGTTCAAATCGACGACGTCTGTTGATTCTGTTCCTTTCACATAAAGGCAGCATCTACAGTATTACTGGTGGAGGTGCACATGGGCATACAAGCAAGGATTTGTGCGGAACCTGCAAAGGCGATACGTTTAGAGCTATGCAGGATAAAAAGGACTAGAACTGGGTATATGGTCCCATCCCAGTCTACAGACGTACATAATTGGTCATTGCAATATTTTATATATGAGAGGCGGGAGCCACATTTTAAAGTCGCCTCCGAAAGACAGAGTTTTGAGAATCTTTTCATAAACATTTTTAATTAACTCTTACAGTTTTATTTAGAAGATGGGTCTGGCCGTAAATGAGGGCAAAACAAAGTATATGTTATCGACAAATAGAGACGTGCGGCGTACTGATTCTCAGATTACGGCCGATAACTATACTTTTGATACAGTCAAGGAATTTATTTATGTTGGCTCCGTCGTTACCACCAAAAATGATGTCTGGAGTCTGGAGAACAAACACAGGATTACTCTTGCCAACAGGTGCTACTATGGTCTCAATAGGCAATTGAGTAGCAGAGACCTCTCTCCTGCGACAAAATTAATACTCTACAAGACGCTCATCTTACCCGCAGAGGCATGAACCCTATTAAGATCTGATGCAGCAGCCTTGAGGGTATTCGAGAGGAAAGTCCTACGTAAGATCTTCGGTCCTGTGCGAGTTGGCAACGATTTCTGCATCCGATCCTACACTGAGCCGTATGAGCTACTAAACGACATCGACATTTTGCAGAGTATTGATATGCGGCAGCTGCGCTGGTTCGGTCATGTCGTTCTAATGGAGGAGGATGCTCCGGCGAAACGGGTATTTGATGCGGGGATCTGCGGAAGTCAACGAAGAGAGGCCGATCTTGTATCCATTGAAAGGACCAAGTCGAGCAAGCCCTGTCATCGATTAGTTTGACCAACTTGAGTAGGCACGCAAGAAACTGAGGCGCCTGGAATGAAGTGTTGCGGCAGGCCGAAATCCGTTAACCGGGTTGTTAATGGCGAATTAAGTAAGTTTTAGTCAAAAATCTGCTGAGAGGAAGGCGCCGAAGCAATTTCCTTTCATATTTCGTTTCGTTGGAGATGCCTGAACTGGGGTTTGAGCCGTGGTCTCACGTCTAATAAGCCAATACACTACGTCCGGCGATTACCTTGGGTAGACAGTCACTTAAATTTATTTTTCCACAGTTAACATATATAATCACCCTGTGCAGGCATAGTATCCTGCTTTCGAAAATTTCATCACGACTATTTCTGAGTAATGTTACAACTAAGACATCAGTGTCGAAGCAGAGATGTGTATTTCAAGCTTACCTTGTAATCTACGCTGACGTTTTTCTCAACTCCTCTTTCAGGAGAATCCTTTCGAAACCGGTGAAGGTAACCGATTTGTGAGAATAAAAAATAAACTGACATTGTAAGACTATTGAGGACACAAACCATTTCAAAAAGTTAAGCTATTTGTTGCTTTTGCCACATTTTCAATTGTATACCACCTATATTAAAAGTTGAAAGAACTCTCCTCGTCGCCCTCAACGCCTGCCAAAGTACATGCAAAAATATGGAAAACAATCATCAACATTTCCTTGGAATTAAGCCAATTATAAGAGAATTTATTGCATGAAAAATCATAAAAAAAAAATCAGAAGCAAAAAATAAAAATTAAATTTAAAATAAAAATAAAAACAAAAGCAAAAAATTAATTCTTTTCGCATGCAAATATTCTCCTCTACGTTGGTTGGGTGTGAAAATCGAAATTGAAAATTGAAAGAAAAGAAAATAAATTTTCTTATTGCAAGCAAAATATCGAAAAAAAGAAAAATCAAAATGAGTGAATATGAATTTAAATAGACGGCTGTGTAAAATGAAAAGTGAAAATTATTAATAAATTTAAATGAAATCAAAATTAAATGAAAAAATATTTGAAATTTTTCTGCTCTGCGTAAGTGGGTCTGTCTGCGCCAGTTAAAGGTGTTTGCTATTGCCTGTGTTGGCAAGGTGGTTGCCATCATATTCTTCATTTTCGTTTTGTTTTTTTGTTCATTTAATTGGCAATTATTTTTCAATTTCTATTTTAAAAATGTTTTTTGAATTCAAAATTGTATTACGAATATACGAAATTATTACTTAATAAACCATAATTTATTAAGTTTCTGTGGGTTTCTGTTTCAAATTCTAAACAAAAAAATACCGACAATGATGCCACCAAAGAATGGATGCGTCATTACATATTATAGATTTGGAAACGAATTATTATCATTAGAGTAAATGTGATGAGACATTGTTGGTTCAGTGGCAGGTGACAACACGAATAAGAATATGATTTGACACACGTGCCTAATAAAAAAGAATGAATAACAAACAAATAAAAAAAGGTAAAGAAAATAGAAAATAAATTTGTTTGTCTCTCTTAATCAAGAAGAACTTCTGTGCAGTGTAGTCAAGTAAAAGTTTTAATAAGATTTTCCAATTTATTTCTTTAGCAATTTATGAATCAATCCTCAGCGTTTTAGCCTTGTGAATAATACAAATAACGTCTGGAATTGGCAAAATCTAGACAATGTTACTGTATTTTAAATCACTTTGTTGTCATGGTTACCATAAGTCTTTATTAAACGTTGGTGACCAACTGCACAGTTTTTTTAAAAGGAAATTAAGTATCATTGTCCAATAAGTAGTGTGTTCGCCTGTTAGACGTGAGGCCACGTTTCAAACCAAAGTCCAGATATCTCCAACAAAAAGGAATATGAAAAAAAAAAATATTCTTACGAAAATGGAAACGGTATTATTAAAATAATAAACAAAAGCTTGTTCACATGACCAACGAATAAGCAAATATATAGCAACAAAAACAATGGACATCTTTACATGATCAAAGAATAAACAAAAATATAGCAACAACATTAGCGTACAAAAATATAAGAGATCAAAGATGTAAACAACCAACAACAAAGTGCAGCGAACAAAGAAGTAAACAAGCAAAAACAAAATGCATATAAGACACACAAACAGCAACAATGAAAACAAGTTCTTTACATTTTTGGATATTTCCCGAATGCTCCTTCTTCGGGAGCATTCATCACACTGTTGATCCAGCGATATAAAAGGCAAGACAGAATAGCGAATGGCTATGCAATTAAAATTCAGTCAGTCGTGTATGAAGACACGTGATTCTCAGAGTTCTTATTTAGTTAGTGGTGTGTTACGACGTCACGTTTGTTGCAGTGAGAATTCAATCAGTTGTGTGTATAGACACGAGATCGGGCTATAATACAGTCAGTCTTCTGTGTAAACAAGTTGCGTTTGGCAGATTTCTGCCAAAAACTCTAGGCGTAAATAAAATTGTCATAAACAGTTTCTTAAAAACGGCTGTTTACGCCTGATTACTCCTCTGGCTTTCAATTTTATACGGAGGCACTAGATGTAGAATATCGAATTTGATGTTTCGGAGTATATCGTTTATTTATTACGTTTTTCTCTTTTTGATGTATGAAACACTGCATCAGATGTAATTCGAAAGTCAGTGTAGCATCCTGATAATATTGCAAATTTCGTCTAGGTAAGTTATTATTATCTGCCTCTCTCCACAGTTTTCAAGTTTCATAATTAATTTTGAAATTAAAGAGACTCTACGCATATTTGTTATAGAACCTTGTGGAATATGTGTGTCATTGCTCGATTGATTGTAAAGATTATAAAATATTTTCCTTGTTTTATTTTCTTTTTCATTTACACTTAAACTATTATTGCAAAACACACTCAAAAAAAAAAATTTCATAAAACTCAAGTAAACACATAATCAACCAGCAGACTAAAGAACCTCATTAAGTAGAATCCTCAATTTCTCTTAATCGAAAATATGAACAGCAAAATATTGTACAAAGGGCAACATTATTATGATTTACTAACCATTTCTTGTAAATGATTAACATTTTGCTTTGGGGGTAACACAAAAAAACAGAACAAAAGAGAAAAAAAAAAAATTATGATCTGAAAGGCATGTACTTCATAATTGAAAATGACACTTTGAAAATTGTAATGCAATTACAACAAGTCAGCATTTTTTGTTTTAAATACTGCATCAGCAGCAATTAAAAGCAAAAAATTTCTAATGACTACGCCTGCCGTTCAACCCCACCCTATTTACTAATGTAGTGACGGCAATTAAAACATGTGTTTAGTTTTTCATAGTAGGGCCCTTAATAACTAGAAAAAATAAAAAAAATAATGTGTACGACAGGCAATAGTTTCAATAAAATTTACAAAAAAACAAAAAGGAGAATAGAAAAAAATGTCTTTCGTTATTTCTGGCCGAGTGCCCTTTGACATGATGACATGATGCTATTTAATGTTGCTGTAGTTACCACTGTTGCCAATGGTTATGGAAATTACAAATGAAAGAGAAAAAATTACATAAAAAATATTTTAAATTTAAAACATAAAAAAAATTAAAACAATCATTAAATTTAATTATTACAAAAAAAATTTGAATTTGGCATCTCTTTTATTATTGTTGTTGTTGTTGTTGTATCTTTTAATTACTCTATTAAATCGCAATCGTCATGTATTCATACATATTCGTTAAACACTTTGTTGCGTAAATTTTTATTTTATTTTTTTTTTCACTTTAAGCCAGCAGTACGGTAAAAAAAAAAACGTTACATTTTTTTTTAAACATTTAAAATGATGTTTAATTTATTTATTTCGCCCTCTTTCGTCACATTTATGTACATATGTACGTTAGCAGCATACATTTTATTACCAGCAGCATATCAAACAATACAACATCCATACAAAATTTAAATTTGAACATGTATTCTCTCATGTTATACAACATGTTTAAAACGTACAGCATGCGGCAACGAAATAGAAAGAATTAATGTACACTACGAATAGGGTTGCCAGATTCCGATTTGCAAAAAAGCTGGACATTGGATTTTAAAAAGCTGAACAAAACCAAAAAAAAACTGGACATACAAAAATACTGTGAAAATATTAATTTTCTTTAAAATATCCATTGTTATCAACATACACAGCTTAGTTGTATAACAAATGTACAATCAGTGTTGGCTAACATGATTTGACAAAGATAACATGGAGACTATTGCCCAGGTTACGCAGTGTACTAAAAAATAATTCTATTTGGCTGGACAAATTAAATTTTAGCTTGAAACTGGAAAATCCAGGCAAGTCCAGGCAGGCTGGCAACCCTGACTACGAAGCAAAAGTAAACATTTTAAAAACAGAATTTCATGTGAAGTCACATAATCCCGAATGCAAAAGCCGATTGCCTTTTCTAATCTGTTCTTTATCTGGCTTCACGTTTATAATCACACTGACTTCTTATATGCGAGCCCGTGGTTCAAACAATCAGCTCAGACATTTCGAACAATACGAAATATGTAAACAATAATTCTTTTGACAACTTCCTTTCACTCTTATTCACATTATTCTGCAACAACTCTGCAAATAAAATAAAATTGTAATGAAAAGTTTCTATAACGCGTAGCTTAGAGGCGAGGTTTAAACTATAGACTTCGCCAGGAAATTATTACACTCACAACGTGGGTGGTGTGAGATCTAGCTTTGATTAGTCCAGAGTAGCAAGTTCCAGAACCTTTGTATAATATTTCTGGTGACGTCTACCACCACACTACAGTTTATAAAAAGGCAAAATTAAGACTCAAATGGAGTGATTGGAGTTTCAGTCGAGCACTTAAACCTCGGATCTAATCTGTTATAATATACAATTCCAACTATTGTTTCGCTAAAAGTTATATTTCGCAATACCCTTAACCATTAATTAAGAGATAAAGTGTCATTTAAATGAGTGTCTCTGGATTGGTTTCAACAATCGAATCGCATAGAGAAGGTCCGACATCACCAAAACATGGAATTAATATTTCCATTTAAGACTATAAAAATAAAATCAATGATGGTGTGTGAATTGAATTTAAATTGAAAATCCCTAATATGTTAATACATAATTGGTCATTGAAACCCTTTAATCAGGATTATTGACATAGTTTCTCACACCACTTATATTGTGTGTGTTAATTTTATGCATAAGTGGGGACGGGACCTATAGTCAACACCGAACGATAGATTTTTTTTTGAGCAACTTTTAATGGCAATTTTATTTTTACTTTCAGAGTTTCTGCTAAAAATCTGCTGAAAGGAAATAGCCGAAGAAATGCTTTTTGTATTTTGTTTTGAATCCTGGCTTTATGGCTAATAAACCAACACACGACCTGCTAGACTACGGCGAAAAACCTTAATAGCAAACCAAACAAAGTAAAAAAAAGTTGGTTATCGTACCGTACAGTGGTACTCTAAATTAATGGTAAATGTTCTACTACGATCAGTTTTGGAAAAGTACGCACAAATGATACTTCCAAACCATAATACGCGCCCCAAACAGTTACCTTTTCCGCAACCACATTCTTGGATTCTCCGATTTCCGACAATTTTGCTTGTTAACGTAATCCCCAAGTATGGAATGCATGACCTTTATCTTACCAAAATCAGCAAAGGAAGTCTACTGCGAAGAGTTTATTATCAATGGAGCTGCAAAACCTAATGAAAATCACGTCAGAAATTGTTGACAATGCAATGGAATTAACAAATTTTGGATTATCTGTTACACTTTCTATAACAGATTTTACGACGATTTTACATGCAATGTCTCCTTTGCAAGGATAATTCTTCCAGCATCCTTAAATTTAATCGCAATATTGCCCATTCCTGAGTTTAGTTATTGAATTTTTCCCTGCGAGCTAAGATTGCTGACTAATATCTGAAGTAAAGCAGGATAAGGAGAAGAAATTTAAGGCTATCGAACACCTACTCTACAACAGTCCAGTCCTAAGTATGATAATGTTAATGACCATAGGCAAAGGCTAGATTAAGACCCTCTTGAGATTTATAAGTAGTTTGAGTTTGTTGCGAGGTACTAAGATTCTCATGTGTTTGTGGACGTGTTTTTTTATTTTTTCTTGCCTACATTTTCCAACGCAAACTGAAAACGAATTTCAATAATATCAGGAAAACTCAATTTCTAACAATTTACCCTTCACTGCGAAACAAAAACACCGCACCACTCTGTTACCCCCTTCTAAATATGATGGTGGGTGTATAGTTTCCTAGAAATTTATGTGTGAAAAATTGCTGGTTTTTCTCTCAGCCTAATTAACAGAATCACACATTTTGATTGTGTCGGTTGTTTTCCTCTTTTCATTTGTTTTTTTTTTTGTTGCTTTTTTCTTCGCCACTCATTTTTCATCATTAAATGGGGAGGAAAACAAATGTGTTGTTGTTGTTGTTGTAGGAAACACCTTCACGCAATTAAAATAGCGTTGCGATTAAATCAATCTCTGATTAATTTCTCTTTTAAAAACACGAATACGACACTTGTTAAGCTGTAATGTTGTGTGCAATGAATGATGATGATGATGATGCTGATGCTGACTGACACTAACGCTGTCATTCGGAATTGCTATTGCTACAGCTACTACCGCCACCATTACCGCTACCATTGACATTGCCGCTGCCACTGTCAATTCAATTCAATTCAATTCAATTGTTGTCATTTGTTGATGTTGTTTTTAATTGAAACTTGTCAGTTAAAATTGTGAACAAATTAATGATTAAAATCAACAACCCGCACCTATGGGGGCGGGCGATGGTTTAAATTCATTAAAAGGATTTTAAGGATGTAACAATAAACATGACATGTGTTTTCCCTTTTTTTCTTCCCCTTTATTATTATTCATATTGACATTTAAACAATTTAAAAGCATTGAAGGGAAAGGGAAAATCTACTTCATAGGAGCCAACTCCATAGAATGGAAAAATTATAGACTTTCTCGATTACTCCGTTGGGTATTTTTACTTTCAACAGGAAAACAATGAATGTGCATCGCTAGCAGCAGATGGATGGACGCAGAAAGTAGTTGCTGCATCCTCAAACATCAAGCCAAACATCAATAAGGCATGGAATCATAACTGCCAGATTTGACGATTTATCGTCAGTTTGACGATTTTGGGGTCTAAAAATATAATTTTGACGTTAGAACGATTTAGGTCCTTATTTTGACGATTTTTGAAAATTAAAAATTTACTTCGTATTCTTTATTTTAGTTTATTAATAGCCACTGAAGTCGCCGTGGTCTAGTGGATAGTGTGTTGGCTTATTAGACAAAAGGCCCGGGTTCGAATCCCAGCTCAGACATCAAAACGAAAAAATATTTCTTCGGCGACTGCCTTCCAGCAGATTTCTAGCAAAGACTCTGAGAGTAAAAGTTGCCATGAAAAGCTTCCCAAACACCTGTCGTTTGGAGTCGACTTTAAACTGCAGGGTCCCTCCACTCACGTATAAAATTAACGCAAACAACATAAGTGGTGTGAGAAGCTAGGTTGTAATCCTGACTGAAGGGTTGTAATGGCCAATTATGTATGTAATAGCCACTAAAAGCTTTGTATTTGCTTTGCAAATTTAGGATAGTAATAACGAGGAGTGGAGTGAAGTATTATATTTTTAAGTTATTTGCGAACCCCTGTGATGATTTTTCTGTATTTTTGTGCCTTTTTCATTCCATAAAGCCAAATAGTTACAAGCTTCTGCAAAAAGAGTTTCACATGCGAGTAGTCCGACTAAAGAACGAATTTTGTCCACGAAAAGACCACATACGGATGTGCTCGCCAAGAAAACCTAGTGTTACGTAGGAATACATGATTCCCGAAAACAAGTCCCTTATTTCGCTCGAGCAAAATCCATTGTAATAGCGATAGAACAGTGAACAAGCCACATTGCAACGATTCTCCAATGAATGAATAGAGTTCGATACCCTACTATCATTAACGAGCAATTTCGACCTCTCCTGTACGCGGTCGAGAAGTCTCAAAACATACATGAGATTGAATTTCATTCTCCTTCGGATATATGTAAGTGGTGAAAACAGAAGGGAGATCAGATGAAGTGAAGTATTTCTTGCACTATAATTTTTTTAACTTCAAATTTATTTCTTTATTCTTTGTGATTACTTTTACGATTTCCATGAACGTTTTTGACGATTTTGACGTTTTTTTTTTCTAATAATTGACGATTTGATGCTCTATTTATGTGGCAGCTATGCACGGAATACATAATCAACAGTGAGAACTAAACCGTAGGTTATGTCGGTTTAAATCTCCCTATAGATATCTATGTCTATTTTCGATTCGGAAAAAAAAAATCGAAGAAATACCGTAGAGATCCTCTTCTGACGAATCAACTCGTCTATCACAGCACATTATTGACATATTTAAGGGTGGATAAAGATCGCTCGGCAAGATAAAATGTAGTAGAAATCTTACTTGTAAAGTGATCCTTCAGCACCTGTTGGCAGTGGGCTAATTCAGGCCGATAGATTCGGAATAAGAATAATCACCGTAGTATGGTAGATAGTGAGTTGGCTTATTCAAAGACGACCAGTGGTTCAAACCCTAGCTAAGACGAAACTATATTTCAACGGTGACATCCGCTCACCAGTCTTCTGACAAATAAAATAAAATTGCCATGGAAAAGTTTCTCAAAAATCTGTCGTTCAAAGTAAAATTTAAACAGCAAGTCCAGCCACTCAGGGTAAAACTTGACACACTCACACAACATGGATGCTAGGAGAAGGTACATTATAGCTCTGACTAAAGGGTTATAAGGACCAACTTAGTAATACAGGTATACTTAGAGTCTCATTATATCGACGATTGATCAGAAAAAACTTACTCCTTAGAAGAGTGGTATGCTTCTCTTTAAGGACTAAAAAATGGCCGCAAGCAAACTTCACTTACTTGCAGAAAGGAAACTAGGAAACTGAACCCACTTGCAGGCAGGCCGGACATATCTAGAACTTTATGGACATTCGGCTCACACGATTTGCGTTAAACAATACACCTTAGGAGCCTCGTGGAATTCGTAATAAAACTGGATGCAATCACATTAGGCATAAACGCTCAACGACTGAAACAAATCCACAGTGACAACAACAAAAAGGAGGCCACTGAACATCTTCTCCGTCATTGCCTTGCACACACTTAGGATCCCGAAAGGAAAAAATTTTGTAAAGATAAATTTCTTTGTATTACACAGTTTGCTATCCATTACCATCCATTATTTGATCAAATTTACTAACACAAAGTCAAATTTTACTATTTCGTTTGAATGATACGAACATTGATTTTAAATTAAAGCGGTTGAGCGACTTAAAATCATTCAAGGAAGAGTAACTTGTACAGAATTTCACATTGGCCTTGGTATAATAGCCTTCTCAACAATGGCCCTCAACAGAAATCGCTTCAAACGTAATAAAGCCTTTACTAACAGTGGTGTAAGGGTATTAAAAATTATTGTATTCGTTTCTATATTGTTGTTGTTGCTAAAATTTTCATTCCGCAAAAGTGTCTCAAGAAAACAGGTCGAAATGGACGTTGACATCTCTAGCACTAGCACACCACTTTTTGAGAAGAATTATGTTAAAAAAAAATTAAAAGTGTAAAATGAAAATAAAAAGCTTCTTACATTTTAATATGAAATTAACGTAGAGTACGTACAGTACAAAACAAAAGTAAAGAAACGTTTAACTTCATAAGGTTTTGAATACAGAAAGAAAATTTTTTGAAAATTTTTATTTGATATTTAGCACCAACTTTCAGGGGTTAGCGCCTACTTATGTAAAGAAGGAACAAAAAGAGGGGTAATGTTTATGAATATTATATTGAATCTGTTTATTCTGAATCTATGCACTGACACTCTGTAAGAAGAGAGCTCCACATTACAGTATGCCTTCAACTGGTCAAAAATCAATAACGTACGGTTGCGTCCTACGCGACAGTATAAAAATATGCAATTCTAGGGAAAACGTCCCCCTACATTCCTCCACTTTGCGCCGTTTAGGTAACAATTAAAATACGATGGGGTTTGATGTTCTGCTATCATTAGTAATCATTTCCGCCGTTCTCTATATGAGGCTAAGAAGCCTTAAAATAACATCGAAGCCCTGGATTACATAAGATTTTATTTTCAGTCGAATATAAATTATGAAATGATGGTAAGGAGATCAGATCAGATGAATTGGATGGCACCATCTTAATAAACTATGTTTCTTTTTATGCTTCGTTCCACACTTCTTAAATATGCTAATTACAGAGGATATCATCTAGAGCTTCTTCTTCTTATCTGAGAAAACTTACTTAATTGGCCATAACAACCCGATTAACGAATTTCGGTCTGTCGCAACACATCCTTCCAGGCGCCCCTGCTTCTTGCGCGCCTAAGCCAATTGGTCACACCAATCGATGACAGGGCTTCTTCGATTTGGTCCATCCAACGGATACAAGGTCGTCCTCTTCACCGACTACCGCAGATCCCCGCATCAAATACTCGTCTCACCGGAGCATCCTCCTCCATTCGAACGACATGGCCGAGCCAGTGCTGCCGCTGGATATTAATACGCTGTACAACGTCCATGTCGTTGAGGAGCTCATACAGCTCACTGTTGAATCGGATGCGAAAATCATCGCCAACTCGCACTGGACCGAAGATCTTACTTAGGACTTTTCTTTCGAAAACTCTCAAGGCAGCTGCATCAGTTCCTAATAGGGTCCATGCTTCTGCGCCATAAAGAAGCATGGGTAGGATGAGCATCTTGTAGAGTATTAGTTTCATTTTACGAGAGACCATGCCTATTGAGACCGTAATAGCACCTGTTGGCAAGAGTAATCTTGCATTTGATCTCCAGACTGACATCATTTTCGGTGGTAACGGCGCACGGCTCTACTTTTCGATAACATATACTTCGCTTTGCCCTCATCTACTGCCGTTCGGTACGCTCTATGATGTCGATGTCGTCAGCTGGACACTTTTTTGAAAAATAGTGCTATTGCGATGCACTCCCGCCTTTCGCAGAACACTTTCCATGACGAAGTTGAAGAGGTCGCATAATAAGGCATCGCCTTGTCTGAAACCTTGCACGGTATCAAAAGGTTCGGAGAGGTCCATTCCTACCTTGACGGAGCTGCAGGAATTGCTCTGAGAATGCTCGACTTAAATCTAGAAATGTTAGCGGTACAGGTAGTGTGCTCATCTATATCATCACAACGGGCAGCTACCTACCTACCACTCCAACCTACCTTCCTATCATGCCACATAGTCTGTCAAAGGCTTTAGAAAAGTCTAAAGCTACAAATCTTAGTTTAGGTTAGGTAAGAAAACTTACCCCCTAGAGGCCAGCTTTTTGGCCCCTTGTGATAAAATCAATATTTAATCTGCCCATTAAATATTTTCTAGATTTTGCAATGGAATGAAACCTAAAGCGTGGAAAGTCCCATCTTTTTCTGGCAAGATTTAGCCACTGACACATGAGGTGAAAGGCAGTCTCCTCTCTCTCCTCAGACCCACAATTTCTACAAAAATCTATATTTGTCGGAAAGCAAAATCTTTCGGAATATTTACCAAAGGAAAAATGGCTCACGAGAATCTCCATTGTGGGATGGATGGCAATGCGAATTAAGGACGCAAGTAATTATGTGTTGTTCTTGTAAGTACACGTCCAGCAGTGTGTATCAATATTACACGTACATGCTTGCTCTCGGTAAATCGTCTGAGAGTAACGGTAATAGGTCACCTGTAGGGCGGGACTTATCGAAAGCATGGCGTTTGCCTATCGCTAATCATTTTGTTGGACTGTAAATATTTCAAAAACTGACAATTTTTCATAGTTCGCATAACCTTGAAAGCGTGGTACAGGGGTAATTAGATTAAGGGTAATTAGATTAAGGGTAATTAGATTAACGACTTCTAGCTTATGGTGTTACATTACCCAACTGCCAGCAAGATGGATGAATAAGACCACGGCAGTAAGCTTCTAAAATAGAAACAACAGTTCAGTCTCAAGCCTAACATTTCAGTTTTAAATGCGTAACACCCATTACACCACCTCGAACTAAATTGAATAAATTGTGTGCCATGCAACAAATTTGTTTGCCACTGTATTTATGAATTTGAGAAAACTTGGAAAAATAAGTCCAAGTGCTTGTCTTAGGGTCAAGCATAAAATGTTTTTTTTTTTTTGTTGCTTTTTCTTAATTTGTAAATAGAAAAGCAAAAACTTAAAATTCTTTTAAGCCCCATTTCAAGATCACTGTAACATAAGCCAGGCTGGCTGGGGGTAATATAAGATTCTTAACAAGTGATATGAACGAAAAAAAAACAAAAAAACAAAAACAAACAAACGATTTTAAATGTTGTAGTTGTACAAGTACCTCTCTGGGTTTTTATGACACAAAAAAAAGCAGCGGCAGCAGCAGCAGCAACAGCAAATGCGAGAAAAATAAACTTAAATTAGTCACGGCAGTTAACCTTGACTTTTTGGTGAGTGTCTCAGAAGTAACGCAACAAAACAAACGAAAATAACCAAAGAGAATAGAGAAATAAAAACATTTTACAGTGTGTGATGAATTATGGGGACAGACAAACGGACAGACAACACTGATGGTGATTGCATGTGTGAATGGCAGTATGACTGTCAGTCAGTCTGCCCCAGTCTTTTTTTTTATAAATTTTAGTTTGTTTTGAGTTTTAAGTTGCTTTTTATTTTATTATTGTTTCGTTTTTTTTTTATTTTATTCCACTTGTTTTTCTATATTAATTTTTATTATTATTTGGTCTCATGGTCAGTGTTCATTAACTATGAGAAAGAGACTACGACCGACCACAATCATAAAATGTTTGTTAAGCATGCGAAAACTACCGCTGACTGACAGCCTGCCTGCCTGCCTCAATGCCTGCTATAATTCAGGCTCATTGAGTAGCAGTCATGACCAAATTATGAATGAAGTGAGTTAGTGAGTGAGTGAATGTGAGTAGGAATATGAATGAATATAATTTAGGTCTTCTGTTAATTTAAATTGAATTATTTTGTTAAATAGATAATGACAGTGTGTTAAGCATATTTAAAGAATTCATTTGTTGTTGATTTACAAAAACACTAACGACAATTGCTTTCAGTCTTTATTAGTTCGGCTGCTATTGATTCAATTCCTCTCTACGGTATAAATTAATTTTTATTTTAAAGTTTGTAATAAAAAAAAAAAAAAAAAATTTTTTTCAATTTTGAAAGCACTTAAAAAATTTCTAACCGTAGTTAGAATGCTATTTGATCAACGGACTTAATCAAGCACTTAAGTCCACTCTGCAAATCAAACCTTTCTACCCAAAATGATATTACACAACGGCAGTCTTAGGAAAGCAATTGAAAATCTTGTTAGAAATTGAAGTCGCAGTAGTCTATTAGGTAGTGTGTTGGCTTATTAGACGTAAAGCCAGGATTCGAGTCCCAAAACAGACATCAAAATAAAATACAGAAAGAATTTATTCGGCAATTTCTTCTCAACAGATTTCCGGCGAAAACTCTGAGAGTAAAAAAAAAAAATTGCCATGAAAAGTTTCTCAAAAAAAAAATTTGTCGTTCGGAGTCGACTTTAAACTGCAGGTCCCACCACTTATGTATTAAAATTAACAGACACACAACATAAGCGGTGTGAGTAGTCCTTACTGAAGCGAAAGAACATAGGGAACACAGGTTAATTGTCGGCATTAAAAATGAATGATTTTCTAGATTAAAAAATATTTTCAATAACATGCGGCACGATTTTCTTTTTCGCAGTTCATAAATCATTGAATGCCAATAGCACACACACTAAATTATTTTTAGTTTTACTTTTTTTGCGATATTTCTTCATACATTGCTTTAAATATAAACGTAATTACATATTAAATGATAAATAATACAGATACAATATACACCATTTCCTTTGGAAGACACAAAACAAAAATTTAAAAAGCTTTCATGTGTACTACTTAACCCATCTAAACTTAGTTTTGATAAGAGGTTTCATACTAGAGTTCCAAGCAAGGACTGCGAAGCTCCGTTACCATAAAAAGTTTAACGGATGGTTCCAAACTTGGTTTAAATTTTGACTAAGAAATTTTCTTCCCAAAGTCTTAATCTAAAGATATTCCCTCGCCTCCCTGAACACTACAGTGCGCTATTAGTGGAGGTAATAGCTATAAAGAAGTCACTATAATTTAGTGGATATTGCAGTGGTTATTAGACAAGAGCCCATAGTTCAAACCCCAGGTTAGATATCTTCAACGAAATAAAATTTCAATAAAAATTACCTCTCAGCAACACTGTGGCAAAAACTTTGAAAATAAAAAAATTGCCATGAATAGTTCCTCGAAAAAGCCGACGTTCAGATTCGACCTCAAATTGTATAGGTTCCCCGCAACTCCTGGATAAAATGAATATACACTGAATACATAGGTGGTGTGAGAAGATAGGCTAAAGGGTTGTAATGACCAATTAAGCAAGTAATTGTCATAAAACGCTATGTGCATACATACATACATACATAATTGATCATTAGAACCCATCAGTCAGGATTATTGACGTAGTTTCTCACACCACTTATGTTGTGTGTGTTAATTTTATACATGAGTAGCGGGACATACAGTTTAAAGTCGACTCCGAACGATAGATTTTATGAGAAACTTTTCATGTCAATTTTATTTACTCTCAGAGTTTTTACCAGAAATCTGCTGTGATCTAAACGATAATCAGATCTGTTTCTTGTGGGTAACGACCTACAGATCTAAACTGGTTAGTGTTAGCTGAAACGAATATGGCGGTAATTTTATTTCAATTCAAAATGAATTCTCAGTCACAGAGATGTCAAATCTATTTATTGTTCTCTAATAAATCCTTGGCTAAGCGTTCTATATTTAACCTCGGTTTACCTCGCCAAATTTAATTAGGAAACGTACCATTCAACCAATACCTCAATATCTTCACACACTTCTTTCATTAAGCACACCCTTTCACGACCAAAGTCCAAAGAAGGAATCGTTACTTGGTATCGAAGCAATCACAAAGTTCTTCAACTTAAAAATACAGGTTTTCTTTCACTCTCAGAGTTTTTGCCAGAAATCTGCTGAGAGAAAATCGCCGAAAAAATACATACTTTTCGTATTTTGATTTGATGTCTGAGGTCTGAGACTCGAACCCTGGCAACGAAATTAAAGCATTACTAGATGACCCGTGTTTTCGTGTCATTCGGAAAGGCACATAAGATGTAAGGTTGATTCGGGGTATGAGTTCAGTTTTATCGGTATGAAAATTTTTGCTGATATGATGTGCTCTCCCAAGTTTGTTATGATTTGCCTGATACCATTTATTAACCCCTGTTCTAACAACTATTGCAAAGTATTATCAAAACGGCTTTTTACAACTTAGTATGCATATTATAATAAACTGACTTAGTAATAAACGGCATTATAGTAAATGGCGGTATTGCCAGAATGGTTTTTAATACATACTATATTTTGTAGAACTACATTACTATTAAGCGACCCTGTATTAGCACACTTGAACAAAGACATATAACCATAATGACAACAGTATTATTATGCAGTTCTATATAAAATATAATTTTTATTAATGAAAATATTAATTTTTTAATTTCTAATTATTTTTTGCTATTAGTGTTAGATATAAGCTTTAAAATGAGATATCATTCATTAAATTATATGCGGTGGTACGGGAGATATTTGCAACCGACAAAAAAAAAGGTGCTTTAGAAATAATATATATGATGATAGGATACGACAAGCAGTACGATATTTCTTGTATGAATTTTTTTCTTTTGGAAATTGTGTTGAAATAGCTACTTTAGGCCAGTGCAGTGCCTTATTAAATAATAATTATGTCATAAGCATTGTAACTGCTGCCATTAAACGCTTACAAATTTGCAAAACGAAAAAAACACAACAAAATAAAAAAACAGAAACTTGAAATTGAAAACAACAACAACAACAAAAGCAATAATAAATCTAAAAATAACAATAGAAATTAAAAATCATTTTTTTATAAATAATTTCTGTATAAATTGATAGGAAACAACAACAACAACTAAAAGGAAACATTGCTCGACCGCAAATACGAAGTATTATTAAACAATGGCATTCAATTTCAATAATTAATGATAAAAAAAAACACAATAAAATATAAAGGAGAGAGAGAGAGAGAGAGAGAGAGAAAGAGAGAGTGTGTATATGCAATATGTTTTGAAATCATTTCAAATTACGAGCGTGTTTATTATTTGCATTTTGAAGGTAAAAATTTTAGGAAAAAAAACTTCAAAAAAAAATCATGTGTTTAGGTAAGCAGGGGGGGTAAGGAAACGGAAAATAATTAAAATTTGTTTTACAACAAAATAATTTGCAACTGTTACTTTTGGTTTTCAATTTATTTTTTTTTTTTTTCAAAGTTTCAGATTACAATTGAGTTGTTGTTAATCACTCATAGGGAGGAAAGATTTTGCTGGAAAGTTTATAATTTCATTTGCTTAGGTAAGAAAACCAAGCAAATTCACGAGTTTCCAGCAAAATATATTGGGTTTGGAATTTTTCATTTCATTAAATACCTGTGTTCTCTGTTAGAAATTTTTGGATATTCAAACTCACCTGTAAATAAACAAAAAAAGAAAATAAAAAATTTATTAAATTTTTTTTGGTTGCAGAAATACGTTATAAAAGTATTTTAATTAAATTCTACATCAAATCAAGGTCCGTTAAAACTAGATATGGGTCTTGGAGCGGCAAATAACAACCGCAATCGACAAAATAAGAAAAAAAAAAATAAAAAAATTGATTACATTTCTTCTTCATCCAAATAATGTACAATTTCAATTAAATATTTTCGTTGATCTAGCAAATAGCTATCAGGCTATTGTTTCAAATAATTACAAAGCTACAATATAAAGCTTCTGGTGAACAATTAGGAATCTAAGGTCCATTACTTAAGTCGTCGTAGTCTAGTAAGTAGTTTTCTGGCAAAAACTCTGAGAGTAAAAAAAACTTGCCATGAAAAGTTTCTAAAAAATCTGACGTCCGGAGTCGGCTTTAAACTGTAGGTTCCGCCAGTTATGTGTAAAATTAACACACACAACATAAGTGGTGTGAGAGAAACTAGGTCAATAATCCTGACTGAAGCGTTGTAATAGCCAATTATGTATGTATAAAAGACCCATTACTACAACTTGCAGTTTACGAAAGGGAGGGTTTTAAAAGGCATTCATTATTCATTCATTATTATGAGTACCCAATAATATAGAAGTGATCGTTAAGCTAAAGGGAAGATCATCCTATTTTTAATATTTATAATATTTATTTTTAATATTTAATATTTGAATTGACATATCATATAAGCAGTATGTTTATGGCGTTTCTGGACCAATTTTTCCATACAAATTTGGGAGCATATCTGTAAAAGAATAAAATTATTGCAGAATTGTGTACGATCGGTCTATAGATTTGTAAACATGTGTTGTCAAAAGGTAATGCTTTTAAATGTGTGTGTGTGGTAAAATACAGGAGCTGCATAGCTGTAAAAGTCTGTATTCTTCATATTTTTTTTTTTGTGTGATTTAATTAATATCTGGCTTCAATATGCTTTATATCTGATCTCAATCTGCATTATATTTGGTCTCGATCTGCTTTGTATCCGCTACACCAGCTGTACTAGTAGGCTGCATCAGCTATATCAACTGTACTAGCAGATATAAAGCAGATCGGGATCAGATACAAAGCAGATCGGGATCAGATATAACGCAGATTGAGATCCGATATAAAGCAGATTAAGACCAGATATTAATCAAATCACAAAAAAAAAAATAATATAAAGAATACAGTCACACACACATTTAAAAGTATTACCTTTTGACAATACACACAACACATGTTACAAACCTACACAATTCTGCAATAATTTTATTCTTTTACAGATATGCATGCTCTCAAAATTTGTATGGAAAAATTGGTCCAGAAACGCCATACTACTCATATACTATTTTCGATATGGCAACTTCAAATTTAAGCTTAACGTTGCCTCGCTTAGCGCTGTTTCAGTTTTACGCAGTTGCAAATGAAACGACCATGAACTAACCAAAATCTATGCGCTATATAGGAACGGTGTACACCATTAATATTTTTCAACGCCTTTTTTGTTAGTTTGTTCAGAAAAAAGATTCCAACATTAATTTCCGAAGTCGCAATCACAGTACGAACGCATCTTTCCTGGGTCACAGTTGATTTATTAGTTGTCATCAACGTCAATGGGTGTATAACGCTGTTTCGTTTTGCGCTGGAACTTATTGGAACGTAACCTCCGCGTTAAGCGTGGTCTTACTGTATATAAAAAAAAAACGAAGACCGCTGTCGCAACTGCGTTAAAAAAAAAAACTTGTTTAATGGAGCAGTTTTATCGACTTTACTCCGTCATTACCATATTTAAATTTTTTTTCTACTGTGAGTTGTAAAAACGAAAATCAGTTAAAGGTAACTTTACAGTTCCATTTAGCTAAAGATACGTTTAACTAAACCCAAGTTTAACGGCAAGTTGTAATAATGGCCCTAAAGCTACTACCAAAAGTTGTTGCATTTAGGGAACTCATTCTTGTTTAAACCATGGTCCACTAGACAAAGAACATCCTAAACAGTAAATCTATAGCAAAAATCACAGACAAGCAAGTCGTCGGAAAGGTATAATCCACAGGGAAAGGTTACATGATCACTACTATAAAGCTTTTAAGTGAAGAGCATACATAGAAGGGTTTCCCACATACGAAGGGGGTGGTGCTCCTTAGAGTTGATTCGATCCATTTTAATACCAAAATACTTGTCACATCTCCTAATGTCGACTGTTACATACTAAGTATCGCTTGGCTTAGTCGGAAAATGCTTGAGACTACCCCATGTGTTTACCACCTTTATGTGTTTCTCTGTATTAACGTTGTCTAGACTCCTTAATGCATGAAAGAATGCTAAACCGGGATCTTAGCTTTTTCCTAACCAACGTTTCTCACTAGCATGTTGCAACAAAACATCCTCCATTCATTTCTTTGAAAACAATATGAGAAAAAGTTTTGAATTGTAGTATTGGTAATACAAAAGCGGGGAATTGTCCTAGCTTACCTTGTAATATTATCATGATCTATCCGTTTTCTACGTTTGATAAGCGTCATTGGTAAAGTTCCAAAGATGTGTTATACTACATGTTTTGAAACAGTTGATCATGCTTATGATCCTGAGGCATTTATGCATAGATAGATACATAATTGGTCATTACAACTCTTCAGTCAGTCGGGACATCCAGTTTAAAGTCCACTCCGAACGACAGATTTTTGAGAAGCTTTTCATGGCAATCTTTATTTACTTTCAGAGAAATCTGCTGAGAGTTATTCGCCGAAGAAACATTTTTTCACAATTTCCTTTTGATGTCTGACCTAGAGTTTAAACCCTGGCCTTATGTCTAATAAGCCGACCTACGAGACTGACCTGTGTCTGTCATATATTAAAATGCTACAGAAATTTTTTTATTGCAAAGGAAATGTTATTCTTCACTTCACTGTTCGTAAATTAACAGACAAACAAGTTCTGTTAACTAACGGTTTATGTCTGGACTAGTACCATTTAAATAAAGGTGTTAATAATACTTATTTGTTTACAACTGATTATTACTAAACAAATAGTTTTACTATCTCTGCTGGCGTTTGAAAAAAAATTGTTGTACCTTTAAACTGTTTCTGCTGTCATTCACACTAATTGGTCATTATAATTCACCCTTCAGCAAGGATTACAACCTAACTTTAATTTTATCCATGAGTGGCGGGACCTGCAGTTTAAAGTCAACATTAAAGCACAAAATTTTGAGATGCTTTTTATGGCAAACTCTTAGAAACTGTTCGACCATGGCGACTGCCCTTTACTCTTCTAATTAGCAAATAGAAATTGTTGCTTCTAAATCATAATAGATTTGCTTAGATAGAATGACAATCTGGCAACATATTTGCTACAAATGAGCGCCAAAGCAGTCTTATATGCGTTTTGAGACGAAGCTTAAATATAAAATTATGGATCATCTCCATGTACGCCCTATACATACAAAAAGTCATAAAAATTTTGTTTTTTATATATAAGCGTACCGGCATTATATTTCAAATTTAAATATTTTTGATTATTTCATGTGACTAATGAAACCTCAGACGTTAAAAATTGCTGTTAAAAGAAAGAAAAAAAAAAGTTAATTAATGATCCCATAAATGGAAGCCAATGATGATGGCTTCCATTAATGGAAGTCAATAATTTTAGGATGGAAATCCAATAAAAATATTTCACACGAAAAAATGTCGTTAAAAAATTTTAAATGTTTTTCGAGTATTAATTTAACAATCAAGTTTTAACGCCTATCAACGACGACATCATTATTAAAAATGAAAGAAAATTTGAAATAAAATTTTTATTTAAAAATCGATAAAAAAAAATAAGTAAAATAAATAACGACCAAATATTTACAAGATTAAAGATTTATTTGATTTAAATAGTAATTCCGGGTTTTAAAAATAAAATTTAACCAAATGTGTTGACACCACTTTCCCCAATATATTCCCACAGAGGCCGATTAAAGTCCTGAAACAGGGCAATCATATCATTCTGGAATCTTTAGCAACAGATAAAACTTGCGCTTAGACAAAAATATAAACAAAGAATGTTTAACATATGGCTGTAGAATGGATCAAGTCGACCTCTGGATACTGGACTTATATTGATTGACAGATACACGTCCTCTAACCTAAACATATGGGTTGCCCTGATCA
Organism: Sarcophaga peregrina; assembly: GCA_014635995.1. Classification (NCBI taxonomy): domain Eukaryota; kingdom Metazoa; phylum Arthropoda; class Insecta; order Diptera; family Sarcophagidae; genus Sarcophaga; species Sarcophaga peregrina. Next base: position 53,566,721 of record CM025792.1, on the reverse strand, counting down.
CCCAGTTGTGCTAAACTTCAAGTGAGTTTCTCTGATTGCTTGTTTTTTGGTTAGGTTAGAGGACGTGCACGTGTGAAAAGTACAGTACTCGTAGGTTATTTGATCCATTGTACAACGTCCTAGTTTCTCACACCACCCGTAATGTGTGCGTTAATTTTACACATGAGTGGCGGGACCTACAGTTTAAAGTCGACTCTGAACGACTGAATTTTGAGAAGGTTTCCTTGCAATTTTATTTATTCTCAGAGTTTTTGAACGAAATCTACTGAGAGGAAGTCGCCGAAGAAATATTTCCATATTTCCGTTTTCCATATTTCCCGTTTGGGGTTCGAATTCGGGCCTTTCGTCTAATAAGCCGACACACTACCTACTAGACCCCGGCGACTTAATATCTTTAAATAAAATTGTCATCTTCTGCCCCTTCTATCCTTCCCTTTGTATTCCACTAAAATGCACTGCATGAATAGGGACCATCCCCTGTGTAGGAAAAAAAAATAAAGTGTTGCATGTAGTTTGTAATAAATGTCTGCTCAAACATACTGAGGGTAGCCATACAAAGGAACTAATAGTAGGCTTAGAAAGCTTGTTACCACCTGTGAAGTTGAGTCCGTCAAGAATCTGAAGCTGTAACTGATGAAAAATCAAGTGAAATCTTATATAAATTTGTGGATGTCTAACCTCTACAAGATAAAATTGAAGTTTCTACGCAAATAGCCTGTATTCCTGAAGGAATATACGAAATGTGAATATAGAGGGTGTCCAATAAAAACGTTGTATTTAGGTATGCAATATAACGACTGTTGTTCGCAAGGGGTGGCAACTGCCGTGTAGATCCATGACATGCATGTGAAAGCACAAGAGCAATGTTAGCGTGATCGTGTTACAGAGAATTAACGGAAGACTCAAGACTCAACCAAAGTTGGCTGAGTAAAAATCTTTCCGAGACATTTGCTCGTTGTCAGTAAATTTGTAACTCATGGAATGCATGAAGATATTTTTAGTTCCTACTTCAAAAATTTTCTAAGCCATTTTCTTATCCATTGAACGAACAACTGGTACTTTGAATGACCTCTCGGATTTAAGCTACCGAATAAGCTCGATTTTCTATACAAGAAGTGGCAGGTCAAAATTCATTGCGAACGAAGTTTTCGTTCATGGCAGCAATGTTTCATGAGATCTACTGAGACGTTGATGCAAAGGAATTTTATTGCCCAGTAACTGTTGTCCCAGTTCCTCTTTCAATAGTTTGAATGATGATTGACACATAAGGAAAAAATTATTTTTAAATTAACTTCAAGAGAATATCCTGCCTGTTAATGAAGGCTTTAGTAAAAATTAAAGAACATTTTAGTGCTTCTTTATCTACACTGATTGCAAGAAGCGAATGAAGGCAAGGGAAGGCAAATTTAATTTAATGCCTCAGTGATAGGTAAGGCAGAGGCTGGATATGGGGAAAATAGCAAGGACAGCAAAAAATATTCATTTTAATTATTAATTAAAAAAAAGCACTAATACACACACACACACACACACAGACATCTGAATTACAATAAAATATTATTGAAATACCCAACAGCCAGTGACGCAACGGTCTACTGCTGGACACATTGTGAAAAATTACATGGAAATCATGAGAGGAAAGCAAATCTTAAAAGGACAATTATGGGAGAAGAAAGAGGTAAAATGTCCGAATTGTGCCAAGCACACGCACACACTCTCCTTGAATATAAAATGTTACGAAGCATGATTGCATACATAATGCCGTGCACATTTCCCTTTATTTAAACGTGCAACAAATAATTGCAATTGCAGCACAAAAAATCATCTGCGATAAAAGGGAAAACGAGAGAGAGAGAGAGAGAGAGAGAAAAAAAAAAAAGAAAAACGTGAAACTGTAGACCACAATAGCCTCGGTGGTTATCAAGTAAAAACCACAGAAAGGCTTAATGAAAAATCATAATATGGTTCGGTTATGCTTCATCAATGACGGAACTGAATAATAATTGACTGACAGTCAGTCAGTCAGGCAGTTACTCAGTCAGTCAGTTCTCTCAGCAAATAATTCAAGAGACAATGATGAACTGTACGTGTACATACAATCTGGCAGGGTAAGGAAAGTTGAGGTGTGCCTATGTGTAAATACCTGAGTATACATGTGTACGTACATACGTGTGAATAGCTTTTTGGATCATCCACAGGATATTTTATAAGGATTTTATTGCAAAATAAAATGTTTTCTGTTAAATTTTTAATATTTTATCCATATAGGTGTGTATTTGAGCGTGTGTGTGTATGATATTTTAACCATAATTTACGTTTTCCTCTGGTGTGTTGCATGTTTATGGTTGAATATTTTGTGTTACATTTAATGAATATTTAAATTAAATTTGTATTACAACTTATAAATAAATTAAATACAGAAAGAGAGAGAGAGAGAGAGTCCCAAACAAAACCACATCAGGTCTGGTATATTTATAACAACAATATTACATAGACAGTGCAAAACAAAAGTTTTCATTCAACAAAGTTATCGAAAAATCAAATTTCAAGAGAGAATCCAAACACCCCAACATAACTTTTAATTCTATACGAGTAAAGAAAAATATGTTAACTAAAAGGCCTTTGCAGTATCCGCTTTGGCCTTCCAATATGCCAGGGAGCTGGAGGATTCTGCAAAAGATGTCTGAAGTTTGCGAATTTTTTATTTAAAAGGAGTTTATGGCATAGTAATCCAATACTAACTCAAGCGCACAATATTCTGAGAACACAAACTCGGATCCGTTGGATCTATGTTTTTTTACCTTCTCCCACTAGAAGAATCGGAACACTGCTCTAGAAGATTCATATCTTCGTTTTACACTGCGTTAAAAGTCCCATTTACGTTTTGTGTCTTTTGAAATTTATTCTTATGTGCTAAGAAGATCATCCTTTTAGCGGAATAACAATATCGAGGTAAACAAATGCCTTTATGTATACATTGGGCCTCACAAAAGGCCTCAATTATGTCTTCATTGTTTTTGTTTTATTGTCAATGCCAAATTCAATCATGCCTAGTTTTTTCTGGACCTCAATTAGACCGACTCCAGAAACAAGGTAAATAACAAATTTAATTGCTTACAATACTAATTCCCACGTAGAACATGATAGTTATCGGAGTAAAGACACTTTAAATAATAATTTATTTTCTACACAAAATCTTTGGAGATCATGGTGCCTTCTATAGAGCTTCGTATGGTATAAGGTGTCAGAGAACTAATTTCCCAATAAATTGGATAATAATACCACAATCCAAAGATAATTATAATGAAAACCTGTGAGGAAAATACTTTTTGCAAAAGATTAAAACTCAATAAGTAAAGTTCTGAACCAGTGCACCTAGTATAACAACCCAAAACATTTTCAACTCACATCCATAACATTCTTTAGGAAAAATCAGAAGGCAGATCTGTTATTTTAGTATCTGGTCTAGCAAAGAAGACCATTTCCATTTCGAGAGATGACGAAAAAATGTTACGAATGCAATAAAGATAAGGCGAGGTGAGGATTGAATGAGTCAAGTTACCCACCACTGCACTCAATACAATAATCTTATCTAGGAAAAAAGATAGATGACGCGTCTATCGTCAGCATGATGAGTCAGTAATATCATCTGTTAGAGATGATATTTCCATTTCGAGAGAAGACAAAAAAACTGTTCCATATGGAACAATCACTCCTTGAAAAAGAGTAGAACTTAATAAATAAAAAGTAAGTCGTCTATGTTAGAATACATTATGTGAATATATTTGACAACCTTACGATCGAATAGTTTATGCATAGAGTAGACTATTCACCTAATCAATAAGAAAAAATTATTAACGAAACTGAAAAAAAGAACATTCTTTATGCTTTTCGTTTTCTATAGATAAACTTGTAAGAGGAAAAAGCCAATGGAGGATAATACGATCAATACGATTACATATACATAATTTGTCATTAGAACCCATTAGTCAGGATTTTTGGTCTAGTTTCTCACACTACTTATGTTGTGTGTGTTAATTTCATACATGAGTAGCGGGACCTACAATTTAAAGTCGACTCCGAACGACAGATTTTATGAGAAACTTTTCATGACAATTTTATTTACTCTCAGAGTCAGATCAATACGATTAATTTGTGGAAAACCTTTCAAGTTGTTCTCCTAAATTTTTGAACATTAGCTATGGATTTCCCGATGCATTACAACTAAGACAGTCCTGACATGAGGCAGTCCAATCACTGCAATAATACGGACGTTTCAACATTTCGAACAACTTAAAATTTTTACTCTACAATCCGGACAAATTTTTTTATGCAGGAAAAAAAATTCTGGGGGTTTCCCGTTTTTAACTTCAGTTTTGGTACATACTTTCGCAAGCCTGTCTGTCTCATTTCATACCAAGTGCCATGTCTTCAAATAATAAATGCAAACATAAAACACTAACTTAAAGAATGAATTTTCATTGGATTTTTCGGATGAAGTAATAACACAACAAGCTAAACGAAAAGAATCGCCAGAGTTGCTCACAGACTCCGAAGACGGCTTTGTAGAAATGGATGCAAAAACAAATTTATGTAATGCAGATGGAAAGAAATCATTTTAAGTTTGTATTCAGTGGAATGAAGAGAATGATACAGAAATGCAGGGTTTTGTATTGTTGAAGAGCCTAGAGCAAAAAGCACAAATCAATACGCTAAACAAAGTTAGTCAGCACAAAATAATTTCGTTTTTTTTTTTAACAAATCATTGAATGTATTTATGTATTTAATTCACTTGGATTATTTTAATAATTTTCACTACTATAGTCAGGACAACTCGATAATCTGAACGTTCCTAAAACTATATGTGACCGGATTGTCAAAGTTCCACTGTACCCCTTTTCATTTAATAAACTCCTTAACTGATTGAGAAGATCTGAATACTTGTACCACTCACTGCAACCTCACTAACTATTTATTAACTTATGCTGTGTGGTATTGTTTAACTTGCTCTCTGGCATTTTATTCTTTAAACAAATATTCCACATTAAAGTTCCTTCCCCTTTTCTACTTTTTTTTTTCTTTTTTGTAATTTTTGGTTGTCATAATTAATTAAAAAATATAAAAAAACAAAAATACATTTTTTTATGCCAATAAAAGTTTACAAATAATTTCAGGCAAATGTTTATGCCTTAAATATCATTAATTGGTCGTTCGTAAATATTTGCTGCTGCTGCTGCTGTTATACGTCATAATTTTTTATTTTTATTTTTATTTACTTTATTAATAAAATATTAAAAAAAAAAACAAAAAGAACGAAAAAATATTTTATGATTTGCAGTTATTTATTGTAATTAATTGGTGCTACTGTTAATGTAAAATTAATTGTATTTTTATATAAAAAAAGCAAATAAAATACACTCGAAAAAAAATCGATGTATGAAAACAAATGTAATCAAAAGTAGAATTATGATGGAATTAGCGAAACGTTCTCAGTTCTTTTCATATGTTCGATATGAGCACGTATCTCCTCACGTAAACGTTCGACTAATTCTGCCATTAAGTAAACCACAAATAACATAGAAACACACATAACAGAGATCAGCAACCAGTATTCAAAACGATGAATATATTCAAATCAGGGATGGGAAATTGATCTTATCTAATTGTACTAACGTTTACAAAAATACCAACGTTTGCTAAATAAGTCATTGAGGTGCTATGGTGTTTTTGACTTCACAATAGTGCTAAAAAAAGTACAATTGTACCAACTTTTCCATCCCTGATTCAAATCATCCTTATAATTTCTGATACATATGCGCATTCATACTTATTTTAATATCAATACTCATACTACTCAAAACTCAAAGTTGGAAGTACTCGCCGTATTCATACTTAACAATACGCATAATGTTATTGACTTCAATTCGTCTCTATTTAACATTTACACGAAGTACAAAATAAGTACGATTCGTGTACGAGCACTGCAATACTCACAAGAAGATTGTGAGTATGCTTTGCTTGTTGCCTTTGTCTTTCTTTTCTTCTTTGTTTGTATATGCAACAACAACAAAGGCTGTATATTTTTAAGAATGATTTGAATCACTCGAATCACTTATAAGTATTATAAGGATTTTTCTAAATTTAAGAATCAGAATGAGTAGCCGTATGAATCAAACATATTTCGAATCTTATGAGTTTGATGTTAACCTTGTACTCATACTCATTGCTCCTTATACTTATAAATAAATGCTGTAGCAAGTTACGAATGAATCAGGGTAGTTGAATTTCAATTCTATTGATTCACTCATACTCAAAATTGTATGAGTGCTTATGAGTAGCGAAAAAACGAGTCATTGCTGATCTATGATACATAATAGGCTATTACAACCTTTTAGTCAGGATTGCGATGTTAATTGAATACGTGAGTGGTGGGTTCTACAGTTTAAAGTCGACTCTGAACGACTCATGGCAGAGTTTTCAGAGTTTTTGCTAGAAATGTACTGAGAGAGGAAGTCGACAAAATTGTCTGACAAAATTTCATTACTTTATAATGGTTTAGTCCTTGCCATTAGGTCGCAATACAATACAATTAAAATTAATTCAATTAATAGGTTCCAGAGAGTGATTCTTTACATTCCAGAAGTTACAATGACGACAACTTATTCCAGTGTTGAGGCATTGTCTAACTAAATCCAATCGTTGATAAAGCTCTACAAATAATCTTGATGGTCAATTGAAACACAATCTTTCTGGATGCACACACACATACATACATACACAATTACTGTCATGTTAACTTTATTAATTAACGTTGGGACCTACGGTTTAAAGTGGACTCCGAACGACAGATTTTTCAGAAACATTTTCATGGCAATTTTGCCAGCAACCTGCTGAGAGGTAGTCATCGAAGAAGTAGATTTTTCATATTTCGTTTTGTTGGAAACGTTAGACATGGGATTTGAACCCTGGCGGCAAGTCTAATAAGCCGACACTCCACCTACTAGACTATAGCGACTAATTCCTATGCAGAAAAGCCAAAATTAAATCCTGCAATGTGGTCCGTGATACGGTCTTGTTGAAACCACATAGCAATTGGATTACAATCATGAATTGCAGGTCAATTAAAGTCTTTGGTTAGAGGGCCATATCCCCTGAAATTAAGGTACTTATTAATTTACAATAAAAAAAACTACCCAATTAAGCTTTCAATGCTTTCCGCATGCAATGGCTTTTCACATAATAATTTTCGAGTTCTGAATGCGACAATTTTGTTTGTTGACGTAAACACAGAGTGAGGTATGGCTTTCGGCGTTGAAGAAAGTTTTGTTCATAAAATCTGCATAGAAAACTTGCTATTCTAGCATCACAGCATCATAGGTTTGGCATTGTGAATCGTTAATCGTTTTTTGTTGTTGCAGGAGTAGTACTTTAAAGCCGTTATAGTCTAGTAGATAGTGTTTTGGTGTATTGGACGGGAGCCCATGGTTCAAATTCCAATTTAGATATTGATATTAAATTTCGCAAGCAGGGAAACTTAGTAGACTTCAGGCAAAAAACTCTGAGATTAAAATAAAATTGCCATGGAAAGTTCCTAAAAAAAAATCTGACGTTCATAGTTGACTTTCAATCGTAGATCCCGCTAATCATAAACAAAATTATTACGCAGCATATGGGTGTTGCCAGATGCTAGATCGTACTCAGGAGTTCATACTCTTAGTCAGCTAAAGAGAATTAATGACCAATTATGTAAGCAAGATGAACTTTCTATGCATGTAAGAACAAATACATCATGAAAGCGATTTTTCTCTTTTGATTTAAATTTTTTTTAAGGAAATTTCAGTATCTACAACAAATTTGTTCTCTTTTTCTTTCAGTGTATTTATTGCCTTTCAGAAAATAATCTGATTTTTGTATTTAAAAACAGAAGAAAAAACTTCTTTTTGTTTCTATAGAAATAAAATTCAATATTTTTTTGTAATTAAATTTTGCTTGAAACCATTAATACGCAAAATAATCGCAGATTATATTCAAGCCAACCGACAAATACATGCCCAAAGGATTACAACAAACAAAACCAAACCAAAGGGAAACAGAAGCCTTTCAATCTCTTGTAAATTAAATTCAAAATTAAATCAAAATAAAAATGGAAAATTAATTTTAAATATGATATAAAAAAGGAAAAAGCAAAACGGCAAAACTAACAGGCCTATGCAGTGGTTGGAATTAATTTTAGATTTCTTGGAACAGGGGCAATCTATGGTGTGTTTAACGTATTACTTCCCATATTAGCATGTCAGGCTCTGGCAATAGCTTGTGTCTTAACACTACTTTTCTAAACTATAGTCTTAGACTCTAAAGTACTCTACATAATGATCAGCAATTTATATGGGAAATATAAGGTCATGTAAACGATTTCGATTAAACAGATTGTAGTTGCTCTTAAGATACCAGACTACTTATCCATGGACAAGGGAATAAAAAGAGAAACGAATGGTAATGGATTATTCGCTCTTTAAAAAGGTTGGAAGAGAATATCACAAGTTTAATATTACCAGCTTAACAGCGGATATGGACCAACAGTTTGGCGTTGTTAGAATTATTTTATTGGACAACATTAAAGACAATACATCCATACCGTGCTGTTCAATAAAATACATTCACCAGCTATTCGAAAAGTTTACTCTATCTAAATCTATTATACACAGAAATATGTGTAAAAAAGTAACTGCACTTTGTTTACTGATCTCTTGTGAATATAATCCCGTCACATTTCCAAAATTTGAAGTGTCACTCTTCTTTCATGTGCAGCGGGCCAAGTTGAACGAATTTTTATTCACAAAAATTGAAGAGGAGGACGTGGTTGCAACAGGACGGCGCTACGTGCCACACAGCCGAAGTTACACTCGATGTTTTGCTATCTGATTTTAAAGATCGCATTAGCAGCCGCAGAGTTGATGTCGTTTGGCCACCTCGGAGCTGCGATTTGACACCGCTGGAGTATTATTTGTGGGGTGCCGTCAAAGATAAGTTGTACGACAACAAGCCAGAGACAATTACCGCTTTAAAGTACAATAATCGGGAAGTCATTGGTAAAATACAGCTGAACACAATCGATAATGTGCTTAAAAATTAAACCGATCTTTACTGCATGGCCAGCCGAGGCAGCCATTTGAATAAAATTATTTTCCATTATTAACCGGAAGGATTGTACTTTCAAATAAAAAAGGAAATTTGATGAAATATTTAGTAGATTTAAAAAAAGAAAAAGTTATTTAGCGGACCCTTTATTTCACCTCAGAAATAATTTAAAATAATTTAAAATAATTTAAAAAATTAATTGAACAAGAGATTAGATTTTGCAAAACAGCATACAAATTGGCCTATGCACAAGTGGAGAAATAAATTATAGTCATACTCTGAAACTAAAGTTAATGTGTTTAACTCTGGCAGAAGTAGTTTGACTGTAAGAAGACACTCGAATACGGAATTCAATCAGCAGTATACAATAAAAACAATTAAACATGGTAGCGGAAGGACCATGGACCCGTCTTGTGAATAGAACGAATAATGGATGCCCATTTATTATTACCAATATACTAAACGACGTTATTATGCCTTATGTCGAATGGGAAATGCCGCTTTGAAGGGCGTTCCAACTATATAACGACCCGAAACACTCATCGAAGCGAGCAAAACATTGGTTTAAGAACAATGACGTCGAGATTTTGATCTGGCCGGCATAGCCGCCGGGCTTTAAATTTATCAAAAGCTGGTCATTTAAATTATATTCTATTGTCGTACATAATGGGCAGAGTTCAAGTATAATAAAGAAATAAAAATTTATTCTAAATCATAGCATTTTCTTCACTGATCTGTTCTGATGTTCCGTTTTTCAGCCCTATTACAACACTTAACAAACTCGCCTATAATTTTGTGGAGGTTTTTAGTTTTCCAATAACAATAACAAAATTTTGTTATTTTAATTCAATTTTTTTTTTTTTTGCTTAATTTATTTTTAATTTAAAAAAAAAGGGAATTCAAAATATTGCTACATTACCCAAATTGTTGTTGTTGATTTTCACGTTTGTCGAAGCCAACATGATGCTGCTGTTAGTGGTACTAAAATTAGTACCACCGATATGATTCAAACTAATGAACTCAGCAATTTTGATGGTGGTATCTTATAAACTGGTAGAGAAGAATATGCAAAAAATAAAAAAAGTGTTGCCAAAAACACTTTTTAACACTTCTAAATTCCGTTTTTTAATACAAAATTCCAAATGACTTTTTAACACTGTGTTGTTATATTTTTTCTAATATGATTTGTCATATATACACACACATACACATATACAACAATAAAAGCAATTAAAGTATACAAGTTCTGTTGTTGTGTCGTTGATACAATTTTAATCCATTTGTTTACGCGTACAAAAAATAAAAAAACCACACACACACTTTAGAAAACACTCTCTCTCTCTTATAAGTAGCACAAGGAGTCTGATATAAAAGTAAACAGAGAGCATAAAGAGGATAATAAATCAGCTTCTCCCTCTTGTTTTATTTTTATTCACTTCACTTACAAACACTGGTTCTTTGGCTACGTATACATGCATACGAATTTATTTACTTTGCTCTTGTGTAAGGAAACAACAGGAATTCTGTTGTAAAAATTGGAAAAAACAAGTATTTTTCGCTCTCGCTTACACACAAACACAGACCCGCTATGTAAGCCGTTTTTGGTAGACTCTCTTTAAAGAGGAATTGTTTTCGTTTTATTTGGATTTTTTTTTAACACACACAATATGGCACTCTCTCGTTGAAAGACCTTTTAGTTGGCTTTAAGGAAGAGAATTTTTGTTTTGTTTTGTTTTTGGAAAATTCTCTAGTCAAAGTTTTTGCTTTTATTATTTATTGTTGTTGTATTGAGTTAGAGTTTGAGAGAAATGATATTCATTTCATAAGAACTGTAGTTGAGTTTACTGTTGTGCTGTGCTATGTTGATGCTGTAGAGCTGGTATATATATTTTGTTTGTTTTGTTATTTCTCATGTCTATTGGCCTTAGTTGTTGTTATTATGTTGGCAGTTTTTCTGACGACACAATAAGTAACTGTAGTTAGTTTTATTGTTGTTGCTGTTGCTATTGTTGCTGCTGTAGAGATGGTATATATATATTTTTTTTGTTTTTGTTATTTTCTTCTATTGTCTATGGCCTTTAGTTGTTGTTATTATTGTTGGCAGTTTTTCTGACGACACAATAACGAGGTCAAATACTATATGGCAAGCATGTCTGTATGTCTGTATTGGTTTATTTTTATTTGTATTTTTTTTTTGTTTTTAATACCACTTTACTCACACAAACATACTTTACACTCGTCTCTTAGACAGTTGTAAACACTTATAAGGAGATTCTGCTCAATTTCTTTTCTTTTTTTTTTTTTGGTTATTGTTTTAGCTTTAATGAGTGGTGATGGTGATGGTGGTGGTGGTACGTACTTCTTCACTTCATTGCTCTCACTGTTGTATTAACAAATAATTTTCGTTGTTTTTATGCCTTAAGGGGCATGTGTTACTTTTTTTCCTTGTATTTTAAATATAATTTTTATTTTGTTGTTGTTATTATATTAGATGTGGAGTTCTTTTTTTTTGTATTATTTTTTCCATTTGTTTACATCATATTGATTTTATTTCATCTCGTTTTTTTTATATTCTTTATTTACTCTTCATATTCTGTTATATTTATTGAACACTGTGAAAGACTAAAATTTAATAAAAAAAAAATAATTTAATAATTCGTTTCTTGTTTATTATTTATTTATTGCTCGTGTTATTGTGTTTTTTTGTTTAAATTAATTATTTATGATTTTTATCTAAAAATTTATTTTGTTTTTTGCATTTAATTTCACGTTTCTGCCACCTCACTTTCATCCGTTCTCACACAATTTGTTTGCTTGTTTGTTTCTTCTCGTTTAAACACAAACTCCTCTATTTATTTCTGAGAAACACTTGTTAAAATATTGTTCATTAGAATTGGTTTGAAGGCAAAAAAAAAACAAAAAATAAGACAGACCTTTAAAGGAATGTAAAAAAATCGAAAATAAAAAGAATGGCCAATAAAATTCTATACAAGCGAGTCACGAAAAATCCAAAGGACTACCAAAAAATACAAGCAAATTCTGAAAAATACATGAAAATCCCAAAAAAAATTCCAAAAACAACAAGAAAATCGCGAAAAATACAAAGAAATCCCAAAAATACAAGCAAATCCCGAAAAATACATGAAAATCCCGAAAAATACATGGAAGTCTTGAAAAATACATGAAAATCCAAAAAAAAAAATACATGAAAATCTTGTAAAATACAAAGAAATCCCAAAAAATACAAGCAGATTCCGAAAAAAAACAAAAAAATCCCGGTAAATACAAAGAAATCAGAAAAAATAACAGCAAATTCCGAACAATACATGAAAATATTAAAAATAGAAAGAAATAACAAAAAATACAACCAAATCCCGAATAAAAACTATAAAATCCCGGAAAATAAGAGACAAAACTTCTTAAGCATACAAGAAAATCCCGAAAAATACAACAACAAAATCCCTTAATAAACACAAAAAGGGTCTCAAAGACAATACTTCCGCAGCATAAAATTAAAGCCAACGATTGATTAAAACTGATAGTATTGGCAGCTCGGGGATTATGTCATTTAAAAGTAGTACAGTCTGGCTTTGGTACTGTAAACAATTGAAAGAGAAGATATACTAATGAACTATGTTCTCAATCAGGATATTCTAAATATGAGTTGTCTTCTGAATAATAAATTTCGGCCTGTGTAGCAGATTTCATATCGCAATATCCGCGAAAGAGGAAAGGGAGCTCCCATCGAATGAAAAAGAAAATCATGGAGGGAACTTACTGTACTAAACAACAAGATGCATGAGGAGGGAAAAAGTTAAAGTCCATGCCAACAAACCACAGCAATTCAGATTAAAAACCCCTAAAAAGGAAATGAAGTCGCCGTGGTCTAGTGGGCAGTGTGTTGGCTTATTAGACGAAAGGCCCGGGTTCGAATCACAGGTCAGACATCAAAACGAAAATATTTCCTCGAAAAATTTCTGGCAAAGACTCAGAGAGTAAAAATGAAAAGTTCTCAAAATTGTCGTCCGAGAACACTTTAACTACCCCACTACCGAATGCAAAAATTACCACACAATATAAGGGTGTGAAGCTAGGTTAATCCTGATGAAGGGTTGTATGAGAAAATCTTGTTGTTATACAAGGAATAATTTTCAAAACGGAATAATAAAAAATCATTTAGAGAGGATTGAGCACCTTGCTCTAAGGAATAATTGCGCAACGAAAGTCATAGAAGGAAGCACCGACGTCTTATAGAACACTGGTAAAAAAAAACACAACAACTCTACCATTATAGAACTTGTTACAGTAGACCAAGCATTTACAGTTCCACAAAAACTATATGATTTCAAGTGTACATTGCACTCCTTTATATGTCTGTCTTTAATAATAAAAATCAATTGTTATTTCGTAGAGGAAAAATAAATTCGTAGATTAAATTTGCATAAAACTGAAAACTTTATTCAAAATATTCGATTACGAGATGTCTACTAAACGACAACAACAATAACAACAACAACAAATTGTTAAACTAAAACAATTTAAAATAAATACAGACTGGCAAGACATATACAACAACACAGACACTCTAAACTAGAATGCAAATGTAAGGGAACGTACGTTTGGTAAACAAAAAAAAAAAACAAAACGAACTTGCTAAGGAGTTCAGAAGCCATATCTTGGCGAAAACCAACCAGCCAAGCCAATGCATTTAAGATTACTTAAGAGGCGTTTGCTGAAATAATTTCCCAAATACTTTAGGTACATGTGGGGGGGGACGTGTAGGGAAATAGTTTTGTATCGACTAGTCAAACCATATTTTCTAATTCAATAAGAGTTAAACCAACACATTAAAGCAACGCGAAACGAATTGCGAAAATTATTCAAAGGAAATAACTTGAAGAAGATATTGTACAGACAGAAGAGAATCTATTGTTTCGTCTTCTGTAATTCACGAGAATAATGATTTTCCAAAATTCGAATTTAATTGAATATTTAAATAGAATCACGTTCAGAAAAGTTACAACACAATACAACAGAATAGCATCACGTACAGCATGAATCTAAAAGTAGGCAGCAGGCAGCAAGCAGCAGCCAGTTCATTCACATTTTATTAGAGTTACAAAAAAAAATATTGGCTCACGCTTCTAATAATCTAGCAATCAGAAAAGATCGTTTTAAACACAAAAAGAGATTTCCTTTGAATTAATTTGCAATTCCATTTAAAAGCGATTTTAAATAATTTGATTAGGAATGATGAATCTTAAAAGCAATACAAAAGTGCCAGATAATCGAAATGATTTGTAATGTCTGGCTTAATACGTCGCTTAACGTCTCTGTTTACTTAACGCCAATGTTAGGATGCTTTTCTCAGAGTTTCTTAGAATTAAGGCCTACAATCTGCCGCTTCTACTCATCATATGGGCACATGCACTATAGCTAATTGTCACGAAAGCAGTTTTAACATGTTGACTGCCGACTACGAGATAACTCGTAGATTGCATTGTCTTCTAGGGAGAGAGCCAAACTACGAGTTATCTCGTACTTATTAATGTGAAAACATAAAATTGACGTTATTTTTTGGCCAGTTTTCTAAAAATTCAAGCGGCAGTCAACGTCTTAATATGAAACCTAACAACCCTTGAGCTCTATGTTATTTTTCTAAAGCTTACTCAACTAAATTATTCCCTTCAAAAAGCCAGAATTGTTTGCCTTATTATTCCAAGCCTTTCAACCTAGCTGCTCACACTATCCATGTGTTGTGTGTATTAATTTTATCCAGAAGTGTCAGAACCTGCAGTTTTAATGGCAACGACTCGAAAGAAAATATTTTTGATAAACTTTTCATGACAATTTTATCAACTCTCAGAGTTTTTACCAGAAAACTGTCGAGAGGATATAGCTGAAGTATTTCGTGACTGTCTTAGCTGGGGTTTCAACCTTGGGCTCTTGTCTAATAAGCCAAGACACACGACTAAAAGCCTATGGCAATTTCCATTAGTTCATTGTTGTATTAAAATCTCTGTCCTCGGAGTCATTGTTACAGATTTAGAGACAAGAAATTATCTCAGAAAGCCAATTCGAAGCATAATTTTTTGTTTTAATTTCGTGGAAACAAAACGGGTATGCACCCAAATGCATAAGAACCAGTGGTGTTCGTTTGTTTTTTATAATTCCAATAAACCCAATCCTTAAAACTCGGTATTTTGAAGTCGCCGTGGTCTAGTAGGTAGTGTGTTGGCTTATTAGACGAAAGGCCCGGGTTCGAATCCCAGGTCAGACATCAAAACGAAAAATATTTCTTCGGCGACTTCCTCTCAGCAGATTTCTGACAAAGACTCTGAAAGTAAAAATTGCCATGAAAAGTTTCTCAAAAATCTGTCGTTCGGAGTCGACTTTAAACTGTAGATCCCGCCACTTATGTATAAAATTAACGCACACAACATAAGTGGTGTGAGAAGCTAGGTCGTAATCCTGTCTGAAGGGTTGTAATGGCCAATTATGTATGTATGTCTGTAAAACTCGCTATAACAATCACCACCGATTTGTTTTACTCTATTGAAGGTAGTCGATATGCTTGCTGCAGCGGTCGCCATAGCTTTATTAGCTATGCGAAACTTGCAGCTTTTACTGTTATTTGGTGTCTGACGTATTGCAGTGGCTCCCGCTAAGGTAACTGTTAGGAATCATTGCAAAAACGAGTTTTTGTGGTTGATTACGGCCAATTGAAGCACACATATCTTGCGATAAAATTTCTTATACTCAAGTAAGCATTGCAATTATAAACAGTTGAAGCGTTTCCACAATTTTTGACAATCTCATATATCCGACGCCAGTATAATACCTGGTGCAGGTACATAAAGGCAACCAAGTACTACGATAGCCACGGAATTCAATAAACCCTTGAAGTTATTATTTGCTTCGAAAACGAACAGTTTATAAAATTTTTCCTTTTGATACTCGCATCTCGAAGGAAGTTAGATCACCTAATACAATGCACTTGAATGAGTGCCAATGAATTCCTTTGACATACTCCCATAATAAGCAAGTTCAACTGCTACCCCAATTCAATCTATGATTTCGGAGACAACAACAATTTCTCAACGAAAAAAATTTTCCTGTTTTGCAAATACACTTTCCAACCAATGACTCTGGGTAATAAGAACATGAAACTAATGTTTGCTGGTTTAATTTCTGTCTTATAAACGCAAAATTACAACCCTTAGATGCTAAATTTCAGCTTTATTGTAGCCAATGATCTGCATATAATTGAATTTACATTTTGAATAATCGAAAAGCCTTTAACAAATTGAAGTGTAATAATCGTTCAAATCACTTTAATGTTATTTGTCATTTTTGTATAGCCAAGTATGTACATCCAGAGTACATCGAACACAATGTAACGTCATAACGTAATGTACTACATCACATATTTCAGGCATCTGTAATAACATCTGTTGTCTTGCTGCAAACATTTAACGCTGCCGCATGGATTCTCGATTCTAAAGAAATTTTTGACATCGAAATATTAAATACTTCGAAAAAGAAATGCCATTTGCACGCAAAAGTCTATTGTTTGTGGTAGGAGGTTACATCTGTTACCAAAGGCCACGATATCATATCATACAAGCAGAAAACATTTGATCAAGACCATGAAATCAATTCATGCAACAGTAAATTTCATTTTCTAAGAGCGTTGTAACGCATCAAATAAAGTCTACCCAAAAATTTTACGTAGTATTTCCCTTAGCGTTAAAAAATGCTAGGAAATTAAGATCCAGGCATTTCAATTCCTTGCATCGAGACAAAATTTAATATTTCATAAACATAGGCCAACGGTAATGGTGGTTAGAAATGCTTTAGCATCCTTAAATATTAATTTAAGCGCTTAAAGGACAAAATATGAGGCTTAGCAGTAACAAAACTTGTAAGAAATTTGTTTGTGCTTCATACCACAAACCTTTTTTCGAAATTGGAATAGTAATAGGCTTCCTAACTCTTAACATTTGAAAACCTTAACAATCACTAGTAACCTCTAAAACAAATCATTCTCTACCAAATAAAATCGCTTTTTCATAAAACATATCCTAGGAATCGTTTGGCATAAGTTTTCCCTACTATGCAGTTTTTAAATTTTTTAACTTAATTTCATTAGGTAGAGTTGAAATTGAATCTCATTCGCCCTTTGCATAGTTTTTTCATCTTCTTTTTGACTCTTTAAGCTTCATTTTTTGTCTTAATTTCTTACAATGTTCACCTTGTGCTAATAAACCAAGAGAATCGTTTTTTTACAATTTCTCTCGCATTCACTTTAACACTTACAACACTCACTCTCATACACAGTGGCTAGCACTCATTCACTCACATAAGCAACATTTACGAGTTAAAAAAAAAAACCGAGTATCCTTCACATACAAAAATAATTGACCGGGTAAAACTGGAATATGAAACTGGTTTTGCACTTGTTTTCCTTCTGGTTTCAATAATAATTTGTCGTGTTCACACACCTACACAAAAACACACACACACACACGGACAAATATTAAATATTCAAATACCGTTATAGTTTTCCTTTCATTGTAAAGGAATTTTTATTTTTGATTTCTTTTAATTTTTGTTTTTATTTTTTCTTTTTCGTTTCTATCATTCACTATCAGAATTTCCTGATTTGTTGTTATTTTTTTGTAATTTTCTTCAAAAAGTTCAAAAAATTCTTTTGCCGTTCTTGGAAACAAGACTGGATGCGTTGAGATACCGTCACAAAATGAGGTCAACAAGATAGCTGAACACAACATTGATACGATACGACCGTTATACGTTATAAACAACAACTACAAATAATATGAGAAAGCAACAAAAAAAACAGAGAAACAGAAATACAACCACTGCTTAATACTACTACAATGCAGGAACATACAAAAAATATTACAATCCCACCACTACTACTACACAGCGCACGCAGGCAGGCAGGCATGCAGGCGGCAATACTAGAACATACTATTGCTGCTGCACAGCTGTGCAGCCACACTCAAATGCTTACAAAGAGAATCCTTTGACGAAATATGTTGTGCTCATACACACTACAGCTATTAACAGAGTTTGAATATGTTGTGTATGTATGCTTAGGTGGATATGTGAACATATCAATGTACAGAAGTCATAAGGAACAATTGTTTATCCAAAGCATTAGTAAGAGACTCATATATTCATTGAGTTTAAGAGAAAAGGCTAAAGTTAAATTAAGAGAGAGGATAGAAAAATAGAAAAAAAAGTCTTTTAAACAATGTTTTAAATTAACAGAGAGTAAGTACAGTTATGCTAGCAGTAATGGTATTTTCTTTAACTAGAACACCGCTCAAAGGGATGTAATTGAAGCGATAATTGTGGAAAAAGATGGTGAAGTGTAAGGAGATAACAAATAAATCAGTGTTGCTAACATAAGTTCAATACTTGATGTTGTTAACATCGTTAGATTGAATTCAATATACCAGAATACTAAATTCAAATAGTC
This sequence comes from Sarcophaga peregrina, assembly GCA_014635995.1. Lineage (NCBI taxonomy): Eukaryota > Metazoa > Arthropoda > Insecta > Diptera > Sarcophagidae > Sarcophaga > Sarcophaga peregrina. Next base: position 53,548,075 of record CM025792.1, on the reverse strand, counting down.
AGTTGGTACTTCTTAAATAGGATCAAAGCTGGGGTAAAGGTAGAAATCAACGGGTAGCAAGTTGCCTTACAACTACAACACATACCCGGGGAGTATTGACAGCATTTTCATCGCACTTACTACTGTAGACCTATCACGAGCTTAGCTGAAACAACTAATAGATTAACGAAATAGGTAGCAAGGCAGAACAAAGGCTTTTGGGAACAACAGCAATACCACCCGGATAAGATAGGAAAAGCTTTGTGGAACACATGATCAAATAGTACGAAATGTAACACATCGTGTAGCACATAGGTTAATTGGTCTTTACAAGCCTTTAGTTAAGGTTACAACCTAGCTTTTCACACTACTCATGTCGTGTTTGTTAATATTAACCATGAGTGGCGGACCAAACGAAAGATTTTTGTTACAATATTTCAAGGACAATTTTATGTTTTTCTCAGAGTTTTTGCCAGAAGACTGTTGAGGGGAAGTCTCCGATGAATTTTTTTTTTCATATTTCGTTTCGTTCGAGCTAAGCGAGAGCACAGCGAGACACAGAGAAACTTAAAATTAATCAAATTCCCAATTGGTGTTTTTGGAGTTTCCTAAACCATTCGTTATGGATATGCTATTCCATGCAAAGAGGAGGTTATCGTATACCGTGGGATGTAACACATATGGCCTAGATGGCTATGTAACATATATGGCCTATACTTATGATTTCTTTTAAAATTTTGATGAAATCCGTTAAAGACTTGGTGAATCCTAAACAACAGAACTCTACCCGTCCATCTACTTTATCTCTGTTGATAACTGGCTGTAATATATTGTTGTTGAATACCACAACATTGAACTATTTAGGACCAACTCTGTTAGCTCTAGATGAATATATTGCTCTGAAGCTCCTGTCAATTTGATAATAATAGTAGCCGCAGTCGTATAGTACAAGTTTAAACTAGCAATCTCAAATTTTTTGTTTTTATTCAAGTACATACATAATTGGTCATTAGAACCCATCAGTCAGGATTATTGACCTAGTTTCTCACACCACTTATGTTGTGTGTGTTAATTTTATACATAAGTGGCTGGACCTACAGTTTAAAGTAGACTCCAAACAACAGATTTTTAAGAAACTTCTCATGGCAGGGTTTTTTTACTCTCAGAGTTTTTGGCAGAATTCTGCTGAGAGGAAATCGCCGAAAAAATACTTTTTGTATTTTGTTTTGATGTCTGGCCTGGGACTCCAACCCTGGCTTTACGTCTAATAAGCCAACACACTACCTACTACAAGTATTATTATGAAATAAGATTGTCGTCGGAATCATAACTTAATGTGTGATAATCCTTTAACATTAAAATAGTTATTGACGTTTATTTGAATACTTGTAGGCAACACTGCTTAGAATATTTTGTAAACAGAGAGTCCTTAACAAAGAGTTTCAGAGAGAAAGGAAGAGAGAGAGAAAGAATAGAAAACAAAAGCAAAAGAAGGATGTAAACAGAGAATTTAATGAAATTCTAACCTTTCGCTTTCTCTCTCTATCTCTCTGTTTGCAGAAAAAGGTTATTGAGGGAAATATTTTTTTTTCTAAGGCTGTGAATAAATTTTTAATGAATTCCATTGATTATTTTCAATGTAATTTAATGCATTTATAATTGGATTTAATAATTTAAAAATTTAAATTTTTTTTTCCTTGAAATATTCAAGGCAATACGGACTATCAAGTGAAACAAGGAGCAAAAAAATAAATAAAAATAATAGGTTCCTGTGGCACACATTTTGCAGTTTCTTGTGTTATGTTAAGGATTCTTGGGAAAGCCGGAACAAAATTTCTGTGCCATTTACGTCACACAATTCCAGTTATTTCTCTTTACATGTTTATGGGTAAGTGAGTTCATGTGTGTGTATGTGTTTGTGTTTATCTGTATTTGTAAATTTCATATTTACAGCTCTAAAGCTATTGTTTAGGATATTAATATGGAACCCAAGAAAAAATTACACTCGATTAAACACAAATAAAACTCTGCAGCAAGCAGAATTACAAGCAAACAAAAGCATCATAAAGATGGAGTTGAAAAGAAACGACCCTGAACTCAAAATATCATACAAAATATTAAAAAAAATTTTAAAATTAAAAATAAACGAGTTTTTAAGTGAAAAACAAAAAACAAATAAACTGCGTAAGAATATGAAAATTTCTTTAAAAGTACGCTTAATTTTTTTAATTTTTTTTAAAATTTATTTTTAAAATTTTTTAACTTCACTTTTTGTTAACATTTCAAGATTTTTATCGCCGTTTTTCATGTCTCATCCAACTTAATTTTATGTTTACTTTTTTTATTTTATTTTTTCATTTGTTTTTAAACACCTTCGTAGACGTTTTATGAAATAAAAAAAAAAATTTTTTTTCTTGTTTATTTTCATAAAACACTATGAAATTGTATAATTCAACCGGTAGCAGGTTTTATATTTTTAGCTCAGCTATGCGTAAATTTCTTACAATTTATTTAGAAAAAAATGACAACAAAACGAAAACAAAAAAACAACAACACAAAATTTTATTTCGTCTATTTTTAATCACAGTAAAACACACACTTGTAGCCCCTGTGTGCATAGGAGAAAAACGCGTGATAATCACCACCGCTAATACACGTCAATTTATATGCTAAACGAACGCTAAAGAAAATGTGTTCAACCGTTTAAAACCCGTACGCGTACGTTTAACTCGAAGCTCATTTATAAACTGAAACGTGACGGTAAAAAAACAGAGAAAAAAATGAAGAAAAACACAAAAATTACGAATGCAATGCAGCCCTAATGAGCAAAGCAAAACAAAAACAAACAAATTTCTCAGCTACAAACAGCCAGAAACAGAAATTCAAAACAAATTTCAACACAAAAAAGGTCGTCCGGCGTCCACTAAAATACTATAAAACAGAAGCGATAACGGTAGCGGCAGTGGTAGTGACAGTGACAGCGTTAGCAGAGTTATTAAAAGTTAAGGCAGAAAATCTAAACAAAATAATTGAAAGGAAATCATTCACAATAACGGCTGCTTGGGCTGTTATCAAAATATAAACGAATACGCAAGGCAAACCACAAATTTTTACTCTCAAAGTCTCCCTCAATCTCAAACTCTCTCTCTCTCTCTCTCTCTCTGAATTTCTGGTGAAATACTATCTCTTTACTCATTTGTTTACATTCATTTTTTTTTTCTTACTCATTAATAGGCCATCCGTAGCTGTGGTGATTTTTTAAAGTGGAACGTATTGTACAGTAATTTTCTTCATACACACACACATACACACACACACACACGGCTATCTGCATATACTATACCGTCAGCGTTTAATATGTTGATCGTTATTCATTCATTCATAGGAAATTGAATCACAATTTAAACAAATAATAAATGCGGTTGTACTACGGCAATACAATGTTTACAACGGATATTCTATTATAAGGCTTAAGAATAGCCAACAGCAATCCAATCACCAAAGCATAACAACCGGAATCTTTACACGATTTAGAAAGAACTTTTTTCAACGCATTGCAAGGCAAATTTTACAGTCACAGCCTTAATCTCTCGTTTAAACTTCTATAGATTGACATCAAAATTCATTGCGATATGTTTCTCTCGTAACTACATTCTGAGTCTCTATGGCCCATAGTGATAGATACTCTGAAAACACCATCCATTAATCCACCATCTCAAGTTCATTTACTACTTCTCAAAAACCCTGGGAGGCGTTCCCAGTGAAAGAGCTCAGTTCATGAAAACTGCCTGCACCGAAGTATTCTAGTCTAGTCCACAGAATAGTGTTGTACCCACTCTCCTTGGCACATACATATGTACAGTGACGAGCAGAGGTGAGTGCATGTTCACAATACTGATTTTCGTCATTCACAAAAACAAAACCATGCAAGCAAATACAAAAAAAAAAATTAATTTTAATTCGTCATTTTATTCTTAACAAATAGCAATAAAAAAACAATAATTAATTAAATGAATTCAATGAGTTTGAATGAAAAAACGAAAATAACCCACATAAACTCAATTTTGCACGTTTCAAGAAAATTCAAGAAACTAGCCCAATTTCAATATTTGGTCCATAGAAAGTTATTAGAAATAGCTTGATTTACGTGGTTTGAGATGCTTTCTACAAAATGATCAATAAGATCTTTCGGAATTCGATGCCATTTCGTATTTATACGATCCCAAAGTTTGACCATTTTTAATCGGATTGAGGTCTGAACTTTGTGCGAATATTCCAGCAATTGAAAATTTTGTTTCCCATCCCATATCTTTACAATTTTTGCTGTGTGCTTCGGATCACCATCCTGTTGGAAAATAAATTCTTATTCGGGATAAGCACATTTGTCCATAAAATTCGGAATATGGGCTTGCAGAATCTATAGATAGTCTTTTTTCACATGATACCATCTACTAAATGTAGAGGGCCAACATGCCACCATATTAAGCATTCCCAAACCAAAATATTTTCATCGCTGTTTTTAACAGTTTGCTTCACATGGTTTCTTTGAACACGTTCCCTGGATCTGCGCTAGCAGTACTGCTTTCCATGTGATTGGAAACGTGTTATCTAGTCTGATGAGTCCAAATGTAACCACTTTCTGTAAGATGGAAAACAGTTCTGCTAGCGCAGATCCAGGGAACGTGTTCAAAGAAACCATGTGAAGCAAACTGTTAAAAACAGCGATGAAAATATTTTGGTTTGGGGATGCTTAATATGGTAGCGTGTTGGTTCTCTACATTTAGTAGATGGTATCATGTGAAAAAGACTATCTAAAGATTTTGCAAGCCCATCTTCCGAATTTTTTGGACAAATGTGCTTATCCCGAATAAGAATTTATTTTCCAACAGGATGGTGATCCGAAGCACACAGCAAAAATTGTAAAGATATGGGATGGGAAACAAAATTTTCAATTGCTGGAATGGCCGCACAAAGTCCCGACCTCAATCCGATTAAAAAGTTTTGGCCATTCGTGAAAATCCGGCTCCGACAGTACGAAACAGCCCCAACAAATATGGTCAAACTTTGGGATCGTATAAATACGAAATGGCATCGAATTCCAAAAGATCTTATTGATCATTTGGTACAAAGCATCTCAAACCACGTAAATCAAGCTATTTCTAATAACTTTCTATGGACCAAATATTGAAATTGGGCTAGTTTCTTGAATTTTCTTGAAAAGTGCAAAATTGAGTTTATGTGGGTTATTTTCGTTTTTTCATTCAAACTCATTGAATTCATTTAATTAATTATTTTTTTTTTATTGCTATTTGTTAAGAATAAAATGACGAATTAAAATTATTTTTTTTTTTTTGTATTTGCTTGCATGGTTTTGTTTTTGTGAATGCCGAAAATCAGTATTGTGAACATGCACTCACCTCTGCTCGTCACTGTATATACAGGGCCCGCCAAATAATTTTTTTATTTAGAAAATGTTTTAATGCCTTTGTGCAAAAACCGAATGTTAAAAGACGAATAAAGTTCAAGAAACCGATTTCAAAATCGGCAAAAAAAAAAATCGTGTATAAACAACTTATCTATCTAAAGGGTTCGACAAATAACCTTTTTTTTGAAAATTCTTTAAAAAACAACTACTGAATATTTTCTCAAATTTCTTTTTTTATTTAAAACTACAATCCTTTCGGTTAATAATTGAAACAAATTTCATTTAAATGGCTGTCTCGGCTGGCCATGCAGTAGACAACACGATTGGCTTAATTTTTAAGCACATTATCGATTGTGTGCAGCTGTATTCCACTAATGGCTTCACGAATATTGTCCTTTAAAGCGTCAACTGTCTCTGGCTTGTCGGCGTAACACTTATCTTTGACGGAACCCCACAAATAATAGTCCAGCGGTGTCAAATCGTAGCTCCGAGGTGGCCAAATGACATTAGCTGTGCAGCTGATAATGCGATCTTCAAAAATAGGGTGCAAAACATCGAGTGCAGGTTCGGCTGTGTGGCACGTAGCACCGTCCTGTTGAAACCAAATGTTACCAATATTCTCCTCTTCAATTTGTGTGAACAAAAATTCGTTTAACATGGCCCGATGAACGATCGCCATTGAATGTAACGGCCACTCCTTGCTGATTTTCGAAGAAAAATTACCAAATTATGCTTCTGGACTAAAATCCGCACTTAACAGTGACTCGTTTTGAGTGTGTCGGCTTTTCAATGTATGCGTGCGGGTTTTCTGTGCCCCAACTGTTACAATTTTGTTTGTTTAAATACCCGCCGCCAAGATCAAAATGAGCTTCATCCGTAAAGATGATTTTTTTTTTGCCAAAATCGGCATCTTCTGTATGGCGATCGCAGGCCCACCTAGGGAAGCGAAACCGCATTGGATGGTCAATTGGTTTAAACTCCTGAACCATTTGGACTATGTACGGTGTTATATCAAGTTCTTTATTCAAAATGCGTCTCAATGATGTCTCCGAAATGTTCAATTGTTGGGAACGACTTTGAATTGATGTTGATGCCACTTCACGCACACTTTCTGCCACAGCAGCATAATTCTCGGGTGTACGCCAATTTAAATTTACTTTTTTCACAAGATAACGAACATACGGAGCTGACAGTGCTTCTGTTCTTCCAAAATCCGTATGCAATTTTCGCACACATTCTGCAACATTACCACGATTTCCCAACCTTGTTCAAGCGTGTACACAACCATATTCATTCAACGGAAGGATAAAACTAATAAATTTGTCATATCAGACATAGGATAAGTGTTACCATTCACGGAATAAGAACTAACTGAAAAAAAAAGAACGTTAGATAGCGGACCCATTATATGCTGAGGCACATATAGACTACAGTGTCTAGTCTTGCCACCACAGTAGGCCAAAGCAAATAGCAACATCCGACCACATTTATTTCCTTCATTAAGTTAACATCGCATTACTTACTCAAGAATAGTGCATAACAATCCTTTATTCAAGACAACAACCTAGCTTCTTACACCACCAACACCTTTTGTTGATGGAGCTAATGAACACAAACGCATAAATCAGAAATAAGAGCAATACGTTGAAGGTTTGATTTGGTGACAGGAACTTTCTACGATTCCCGCCGCTATTTTTAATTAATAAGCTGAATATCCTTGTAGCAAATTAACGAAAATTGGCCAGAATGATATCAAAATTTAAGTGAAATTTGATGAAGTAAACGACTATCAATGCCGAAGGTAACTAACAGCCCGACAGGGTTGTTGTATAAAGTTGAATGGTAAGGAACTTTGCTAATTGAGTCGCTACTCTCTCTCTCTCTCTCTCTCTGTCTCTGGCTTTCCTATGATGTTCACTAATGGGATATTTACTCTCGCCAGTGCAATGAAACCTTTTATTTACAAAAACACTCATACATTGAAATCCACTTTTTCTTGTCTTTGCTCCACTGTAAGAAAGCCATACTGAGGTTGTTATTGCTGTAGTTGCTGCTGTTGTTGTCGTCGTCTCTGTTGATGATTCATTTTAAAATATTTGAAATAATTTATCTCATGGAGCAATTGCATGATTTTTCTTTCCGTTTTCTTTTTTTTTATTCTCAATTTTTGTTTCTTTCCACTTTTCGTTGCATCGTTCTTTTAATCACGTTGCATCATGATTTTATATGTGATGTCGTGTGTTCATATTTTATTTTAAATTTAAATTCTTCATTTCGTGTGGCTCTTTGCATTTGGAAATTGTGCATAAATTAAGTGAAAAAACAAAAGAAAGAGCAAGAGAGAGGGATAGAGAGAGAGAGAGAGACAGGGATCTCAAAGAGCGATTGCAACATGATTGTTTATGAACGTGCATACGTACATATGTGGTAGACTTCTGTTCATAAGTTAAATAAATGAGCCCATTACGTGAGAGTGGTACAGAGGGAGAGCGGGAGCAACACCAAAATATACAATAGAAATAAGAAATTAAAGCTGGCAGCCAAATGGGGAAATGCCTGTGCACACACTCATTAACTTACATACATACATACATACACAGCCGTGTAAACACACATTTAAATAAATTTTTAATACTCATGCGAATTGCAATATAAAAAAAACACAATAAAACAACGTCATATCAATTGCATTTACATTCATTATACTCACCCTACAGTTAGTCTATATAGCTTTGGTTGGAGTTGGTATAAAGTAAAGAAAAACCTGTTAAAGGACACGATTTCGGAGGAATTGACAGTTTCTGAAATCTGAGGGGATTACCTTTGTTAGAGAACAAGGACGTCAGTCCATCTATTAGGTTAGCGAGTAGCGCCTTCTTGGACAAAAGATCTGACATAAGCCTAGCCTGGCTGACAACTTCATGAAGGTATCACCTCCAATTAGACAAGTTATATGGTTAAAGACAAATCATTACAGATTCCTATACACTTTTTTTGTGAAACCAGCACTCAGGGGATGATCCCTACTCATGCAGTGCATTGTGCAGGTTTTAGGAAAGGTGGAAAGAGAGAGGGAAGATGTGAACGGTAAGGGAACGAGTTGCTGCTGGTGACTATAAAATGGTCAGTGCTATACCTTCACCATTAGACAGTCTACAGCAGTCGTCCCCAAGAAGTCCACAGTTTCTCAACACCACTTATGATGTGTGTGTGTTAATTTTATACAGAAGTGGCGGCACCTTTAGTTTAAAGACGACTCCGAACGACAGATTTTTTTTTACTTTTGATGTCTGGCCTGGGGCTCGAACCCTGGCTTTACGTCCAATAAGCTAGCACACTACCTACTAGTTCACGGCAACCGCCTTTGATTTCAATCGTTTTTGATGATCGTTATTAGATGTTCGACAGATGGTATGAAGAACATTTTAAGCTTTTAGCAGCGAGACTCCTAAAAATAGATTCAAAGTCGATTTAATTCAGATCTTGTCCTTCGTGTGTTCAGAGAGAGCCAGATTTGCATGCCATTCTTGAAATCACTCGAACTTTTTCGCGAACTAGTTTTCACTATTGCGTCAGCGAGCTTTGTGACCTCATCCAGGTGTCTGCACGTTAACCGAGGAATCACGATACACTGCGTAATTTCTTTTAATGACAAGCCTTCTTGGACAACCTGCTATGATATTCTGCAATTATCGTTCAGAGAATTATGCAACAGAATCAGAATTCCAGAATTAATAATGATTCGATAGTTTAGAGTTGGCGTAGTCTAGTATGCAGCACTTTGACACGCGTTACGCGACAGCTTGCAGTTGTCATACGTAGCTGAGGCATCTCCGCTAAACGAAATCGGTGACTGATCTCTTTCATTACTAAAAATGCCATGACAAGTGTATCAAATCTGTTTTTAGCAGTTGATCTTAAATTGTAGATTCCGTTAAACACGGCTAAAATGAATAAAGACACAACACGGGTTCTGTACAAAGCTAGGTTCCAATCCGGACTAAAGAGTTGACATGCTGAGTGAGTGATCTGGGAGATGTAGGCCTATGTAATAAAACTCAAATCAAATATTAAGTCTGTGGTTTTAAGCTGACGATGCCGGTTAAGAATAACGAACAATGGAGCTTTAAATGCACTCAGTTAAGGTGAATTACCTTCAGCAAAGTCCACAACCGCAGTATTGGTGCGATTCCAAACTAATAAAAAAATTTTAAACTCAATGTCTAGATTAATGTCTGATGGTTTTTCATTGCAGTATAGAGCAAGTACCAATACTTTATTGGTGCCGGAATGTGTTGGTCAAATTTCCTTCCAGGTTCCTATTAGACGATTATAGGATAGTATTGGGAATAAGTTGAGAAACTTGAGAATATTTATTCCGTATTCCTTAGACTTGCTTTCAGCCCTCAATTCTATTCCTTATTGTGGGCAGGATTATGTGAGAATTAGCAATGCGACTAGGATAATTACATTTCCATACTCCTTATCGCATAAAGACCTAGGTTTAGTGATGATGGGTGTATAAAAACTATGCCGCAAAAAAGTTGTGATATGTAGGCTATCATGTAATCGATATTGATCGTATGAAAACTTTTATTTTTTTTTATTTTTGTTGTGTTTTTAATACATTTTTTTGATTGGCTTTGATTTCGTTTTTATGTTTTTACTTTTTCTGTCTTTTTTGCATTTTAATTCCAACACAATATGATGTGATTGTTGTTCGTTTGGCAGCACTATGCAAAATGTGTTTGCTTTTGTGCAGTTTTAATGACGCAAAGATCCCAAGTTTTATTTACAAAAGAAAACAAAAAATATTCCTTTTTGCCATTCCTTATATTCTGTGGCATTGTTTATTAGTTTATGAGATTGTTTTTTGTTCTTTTTTTATTTTTTTATGACGAATTTCCTTACAGTTACTGTAAGACAATGATTTTTTACGATCGCCAATTTTTGAAGCTCATACTGGAATGCACTTAATTGCTAAAATATTTTTGAAGTTGTTTGTAAAAGAATTTTTAAGCATCTATAATCGCCTTAAATATTAAGTAAGAAATTGCATTTCAATTACATCCTTTACTGTAAGTAAATTTTATTTGTGCAACAAAAGTTTATAACTTATCGCTGTGAAATCAACGTCATGGATTTAAAAGCTTGCGACTGCACCTTTTTATAGGTAATGACCAACGAATTTGATACAAGAATATTGATAAGACAGCCGGATTGATGATAAGACATCTTTAACTAAAAGCAAAAGTCAAAAGCCTTATCGATCCACACGGAAGACATGCCTAGAATAACGCAAAACCCAAGGGATTTAATTCACACTTTTCCTCAACAATTAGTCTTTGAATAACGAATTTAAAAAAATTTATTGCAGATTGTCGAATATAGTCTTTCATTATTTTTCCCTTCAACCAAAGTCCATAGAGCAAATGGTACTTGCTGAAACTATGGTCAAAGTCTTCTACTCAACGTAAACTGTTATTCTGTTTGTGTTTAAGACTGCATAACTTTATTTTAGGAATATGATATCGGCTGTCCATACAGTTATCAGAACTCTTTCATTTCTTTAAGTTCTTTTGAAAAAGAAAAGATTGTCGTGAAGTACCTCTCCCACCTTGTACTCAAGTCTTTCATCTGATTCAATTTAATTATTCAAGTTTTTTCTAGTTAAGCAAATTATTGATCGATTTTAATAAGTTCGAGAATAATAGGGTTGCCATTTGACGTTGAGTATTAAGAAGAAAATGTGCTGTAGGTGTCCAGCTTGGACTAATGTTCATCGTTACTGCGTAGAGAAGTGAGAGTGTTTTTGTGTACAACAGCAGTAAAAAAGTTTTACTGACCCGTATGAATGGACTTTAAACTGTAGGTCCCGCCACTTATGTATAAAATTAACACATGCATCATAAGTAGTGTGAGAAACTGTGGGCTTCTTGGGGGGCGATTGCTGTAGACTGTCTAATAGTGAAGGTATGGTACTGGCCAATTTATAGTCACCTAGCAGCAACTCGTTTCCTTGCCGTTTGAATCTTTCCTCTTTCTACTTTTCCAAAAACCTACACAATGCATAAGTGGGGGCCATCCCGTGACTAAAGGGTTGTACTGAACAATTCTGTATGTATGACCCGTATCATACCACTAGGTAGGGTTATAACTAACCCCCATGTGGATAAATAATAAAGAGCAAGAAACATGCAAGTCTACACTTTGAAATCTACAAATTTTTTAAACACTCCTAGAGTATTTTTTTTTTTTTTTTCAGAAGACTGTGAAGAAAAAGTCTCTGTTGTGTTTCAGATATCTGAGCTGAGGCTTTAACAAAAGGTTCGCGTCTAGACTACAGAATCTATGCACAGTTTTTTATACCCCTAGCAATTATGAAGTCGCCGTGGTCTAGTAGGTAGTGTGCTGGCTTATTAGACGTAAAGCCAGGGTTCGAAGCCCACGTTAGACATCAAAACGAAAAATATTTTTTCGGCGATTTTCTCTCAGCAGATTTCTGGCAAAAACTCTGAGAGTAAATAAAATTGCCATGAAAAGTTTTTCATAAAATCTGTCATTCGGAGTCGACCTTAAACAGTAGGTCCCGCCACTTATGCATAAAATTATCACACACAACATAAGTAGTGTGAGAAACTATGGGCTTCTTGGGGGCGATTGCTGTAGACTGTCTAATGGTGAAGGTATGGCGCTGGCCATTTTATAGTCACCTAGCAGCAACTCGTTTCCTTGCCGTTTGAATCTTTCCTCTTTCTACTTTTCCTAAAAACCTACAGAATGCATAAGTAGGGGCCATCCCCTGACTGAAGGGTTGTAATGACCAATTCTGTATGTATGATCCGTATGATACCACTAGGTGGGGTTATAACTAACCCCCATGTGGATAAATACCAAAGAGCAAGAAACATGCAAGTCTACACTTTGAAACCACAAATGTTTTAAAAATTCCTAGAGTTTTTTTCAGAAGACAGTAAAGAAAAAGTCTCAGTTGTGTTTCAGATATCTGAGCTGAGGTTTTAACAAGGGGTTCGCAACTAGAATTGTGCACAGTTTTTTATATCTCTACCAATAATGAAGTCGCCGTGGTCTAGTAGGTAGTGTGCTGACTTATTAAACCTAAAGCTATAAACGTTCGAGACCCATATCAGACACCAAAACATAATGCAAAATTATTTCTACGGCGATTTCCTCTCAGCAGGTTTCTGGCAAAAACTCTGAGAGTAAATAAAATTGCCATGAAAAGTTTTTCATAAAATCTGTCGTTCGGAGTCGACTTTCAACTGTAGGTCCTGCCACTCATGTATAAAATTAACACGCACAACATAAGTAGTGTAAGAAACTAGGTCAAGAATCCTGACTGAAGGATTGTAATGGTCAAATATGTATGTGATTATGAGATTGCCGTCTGCCTTAGCTAAATATTTGATGTCATTTTTATTTACAAACTCTAAAGATTTTCACAATTTCTTCCTTCAAAAAATTTCTTTGACATTTTATTTGCCTCAGAACGATGCAAAACAACATGGAATTCAGTTTGATTGATTGATTACAAGAAATTACTTTTTTTTTTTTGCTTCTACATTTTTTTCTTCTTTCTAGCCCACTGTGCGTTAAAGATTCTTTCCTTCCTTATAATTATCACATCGCATATTCAAATTTAATTGTGTGTGCAAGTTTAAAAGCACAACGCACACGCAAACACACAAGAATTTCCTGATAGTCGTTGCTATTGTTGCCATTGTAGCAAACGAGAAAAAGAGAATAAAAGAAGCAATAAGAACAACAATAGAAACATTGTGAGAGGAACTATGATTACGTAGTCAAATATAGCCAGTGAGACATGTCAGCCAGCATACACACACACACACACACACACAATCATATTCTAAGGAATTTGGTCATTGTGTGTAAAATGAAGGCGTAAAAAAGAAAAATAAATAAAAACGCACACAGACACACACTCTTAAAGGCAACAATTACATAAAAATGAACGTGTATAGCGTGGGTGAATAAACCACTCACACACACATGCACACACTTTTACATTTGAACGAAAAATTTGGCGGTAAAGATGGAAAAATGTAGAAAATATTAGAATTGGAAAAGCAAAAGAAAAACTCAGTGATGTCAACGAAATTGTTTTTTAAAGCGTTACCGCATGTTTCAGTAACATCAAGAAGAATCCCGATAAAATACAGCCAAGAAGACCGTGGTAAGAATTTTTAAAGAAACTTATTTAGGGTGGATAGCGAATATCGTACCATATTTTTGGATGCGGTTACAGTGTTGTAGATGGCTTTACTGATACAGATATGACGACAAAGGAAGGCAATAATAATAATAGAGTTACACCATCTGGTAAAGGAAAACCAGGAAGTTGTAGGACAAACTATACGCACTCCCATGTGGGATTGCGATTTAGATAGTTTTTAGAATGAGCTCCAACTAAACAAAGTATCAATAAAAATACTACACAATAGAAAAGGGGAAGATATAGAAACATAGCTGATGTAGAAGTGAAAAAGAATCAAAAATGAAAGGACAAGAGAGAGAAAGAAACAATGTCACCTCACTAGATAGTTAATGCCTGAAATTATACTCTCATTCTTGGTATTTCTATCAGAGGCTATTGAAGGAACTTCGGCCAAATATCTTGAGTGTTTGCCTCCTTACTTCAGGAATATAACACAAAAATTGTTCAACAGACCCAGAACCGAATACATTGCCGTAAGAGCTGTAGAAAAAAGTGAGTTCCGCTGCCCTAATCCTTACTCACAAGAACCATTTCCCCGTCAGAAAAACTTTCAATATCCAAGTTAAACATGGGCATAGCAGAGTGGTGACTCTACAATCTCCCCTGTACCATATGATCAGTTGATCGATTAGGTATTACAAGCGGTTACAAGTGAATTATAACCGACCGTTTCATCGGGTTCCCGAAAAAACAATCCTAGATGTAATTGGACCTAAAAATTAAAGTTGAAAGACGAATAGAAGCCTCAGTCCACTATGTTTTTGAATCGAGATGATAAATGCAGAAATTTATTTATAATACTTCGAGCATAACATTACCCCAAAATTGACCAATGATAAAATGAATGAATGAAGGCGCCGTAGTCTAGTCAAAATACAAAAAATATTTCTTCGGCTATTTCTTCTCAGCAGATTTCTGACAAAAACTCTGAGAGTAAATACAATTGCCATGAAAAGTTTCTCAAAAAAATCTGTCGTTCGGAGTCGAATTAAAACTGTAGGTCCCGTCGCCACTCATGTATAAAATTAACACACACAACAAAAGGTTAATAATCCTGACTGAAGGGTTGTAATGGCCAATTAAGTATGTGATCAAATGACCACAAAACTGCACAACACTTTGTGCTGTCATGCTCGAGTTTGGGCGAATGTCGTGTAGAAATTGAAATCCTCTATCGATCAATTTCTGACGACAGATAGAGCCAATGGATGTGATGCTGCTTCCGCTAAGAACTGAAACGAAGTGGAGAAGCTTCACAATCATTGGATAATGTTTCCACGATATTTATCGTGATCAGAAGCTTTAAATGAAAGCAGATCAGTACGACAGTTGTTGGTACAGACTGTATGGAACGGTAAACATATCTGTGCTATAACGTTGTGATCATATAAGTTTATAGGGTTAAGGATGATTTGGTTAAGTCTATAGGAACGTGATCTAATACGACTCGATGCTGTTAAAGAACCAAGTTTTTTTTTAAACAATAAGGATGAAAAATTCCTAAAACTTTCTTAATACAAATTTTTGGCGCTTTTTCTTCTCTTCAAGAGTTGACATCAATGGAAAGATTTTAAATTTCTTACAACCAAAAGAGAACAACCAAAAACCCCAGAGCCCCCTACTAGTAAGGCAATACACCACCACATGCTACAAATGTTATAAGAGAGCCCAGTTATAAATGTAAACAAAAATGCTTTTTATGAAACAAATCAAGTAAGAGTGAGAGAGCAAAAGTGGGAGAGAAATACACGTAAAGTTATGTACACACAATATAGAAAAGAAAAAAGAAATACTCCTGTTGGTTTATAGTCCACAATTTCTATGTCGTGGTCAAAAGTTATAAACTGGGTGAATGTGGATTAGAATTTAGAAATTACACATACTTACACACTCACTCTCTTTAAGACTGTGTTACATGCTATTACTCTCTTTTAAGTTTTACTCTTTTTCTTTTAAATTGACATTACCTTGTAGATGTTTATATGGAGCGATGGTGTTTATTGCAAATGTCTTGGTATGAGTGTAATACGTTTTAAATTATTAATGAGGGTCTTGTTTTACAAACATAACTAAAAAAAATAGTCTCTCTCTCTCTCTCTCCCCTATTTGACCTAAAAGTACGTGCGTAATTTTTTTGTTTTTTTTTTTGTGTTGATGACACATGATATCAAATACAACAGCAACAACAGCAACAACAACAATAATACGAACATTACCTAAATATTTGTATAGGTTGGTCTGTCTTCGTTCTTATATTATAGGCCTCAATTTGCTAGCAGCACCCAGGCCAGCATACTTCAATTAATATTCCCTATGGAGAATATGCAACAACAAGAAAAAAAAAGGATTGTTTAGAGCGGACAAACAGTCTGTCATACTGACTGTCACCTCCTAAATGTTGATAACAAGTGGGGTGGCATTTACATAAGAGGTGAATTGTATCACTTGTGCTAAGGCTAAGCATACAAACGAATAAACGAATTGAAATAATTTTTTTAATATCCTCTTCCTCTGTGTGGTGGTAGGGTAGGTGTGTTAGTGTGCGTTTTTTTTTTTTTCTGACACACGTAATTGCTTTCCATATATTACAGCGTGATACCTTGTGCGTGCTGAAGTGTTTCTGTTTGTATTCCATTTTTTAATTTTAATTTCCTTTTATTTTATCGTGTTTGTTTTGTTTTTTCACTTTTTCTTTTATTACAACAATTGCGTAAATGTTTTCCATTTAAAAAAAAAAAAAAAAATGTAAAATTTTTTTATATGC
The DNA here is from genome assembly GCA_014635995.1 of Sarcophaga peregrina. Taxonomy (NCBI): domain Eukaryota; kingdom Metazoa; phylum Arthropoda; class Insecta; order Diptera; family Sarcophagidae; genus Sarcophaga; species Sarcophaga peregrina. Next base: position 53,531,650 of record CM025792.1, on the reverse strand, counting down.
CTTACGCACACATACACACACACGATGTATGTGTATGTACATGTGTAATCGATGTTTAGCTGGAAGGGGGTGACCAAAAACAGCAAGCAGTAACTCAACACCGGCAAAAGAAAATTTCTTTTTTGCATATTTAAGTTTTTCTTTTTTTCCCCAACACGCATAGGTGGCGTATGAGCGTTTCAAACCGTATTTGTTTATTTATTTATGAAAGAATGAATAAATTGATCGGATATGAGCATGAGTAGTGCTAGTCTAGTATTCAATGGGGATAATATAGGAGGAATGTGTTTTAAAATTTTTGGCAGCCAGATAATGAATTTTAAAGAAGAATTTTGTGTTTCTTTTTTATCGTATTTGTGTCACCATATTTCATAATATTTTCTACGAGAAAAAATAATTTTAAAATTCATACAATAACCGAAAGTATAAACTTCTTTCAAAATACTTTAGGTTCCCTTTAGATTCTTGAAAGAAAAAGTTAAGCAACACATTCGAATGCCTTATAAAGCGGTTGTTTAAACAGAGCACTCATTACAAAGCTTGTACCCTCAAATAAGGTCAGAGAAGTCAGTTGGGGCTTATTACACCCCGATATACCTTACATTTCGAATCTTTTGATTATGCTGAAGGCCAGTGTGAATTAACGTAGAGTTATGTGATTTATGAAGTCGCCTTAGTCTAATAGGTAGTGTGTTGGCTTATTAGACAAAAGGCCCGGGTTCGAATCCCAGGTCAGACATGAAAACTAAAGTATGAAAATATTTCCTCTCAGCAGATTTCTGGCAAAAACTCTGAGAGTAAATAAAAATTGCCATGAATTACATCTCAAAAATCTGTCATTCGAAGACGACTTTAAATTGCAAGAAATTAATGCACCTAACATAAGTGGTGTGAGAAGCTAGGTCATAATCCTGACTGAAGCGTTGTAATGACCAATTATGTATGTATGTATGCATAATAATGTGCAGGCTAAAATAAATGATTTGACCTCTTAATCTGGTAAAAAAAAGTCCAAAAGTAAAAAAAAAAGTAAAGTTATTTAAAAATATTGAAAGTGAGTTTGAGCTTCATTTGAAATCAAAGTTCAGTTTGACACACATATGTAGGAAGCCAAACCCAACTGCCAAGTTGCTATTGACCGTGGTATCTTAGAAAGCCTGACTCAATTAGAGACAAGTTGAAAACCAGAATGAGGCTTTAATAAATCTAATGATCAATAATAATATTCTACCAAAGAAACTTAGAACAAACACTAAATCAGACTAGTAACCCCGAATTCCAATAACATATCTAGGGACTATGCTAGCAAACAAAAAGGGAAGTACTATGATTGACGACTGTTTTGTTTCTCATCGAAGACTAAATTATTGTCACCATATGTTGTATTACTTCTACGACATGAATTCGATGCTAAAACTCAGTAAAGTCATAATCTCAGCGTCAAAGAATATCAGCGATTTTAAAAATAAACTTGAAGAAACTTCAACCAATAATTGCAGGATATCCTAAATCGGGAAATTTTATTGATTGATAGTCTATGTTCACATTGGGGTAGTTACCTAGTATACCTAGCAATGCACTATTTATTCTTAGGGCCATTATTATAATATGCCGTTAAACTTGGGTTTAGTTAAAGTAAAGTTAAACTATAAAGTTACCTTTAACTGATTATCGATTATTACAACTTTCAGATAAAATAAAATTAACTTTTTCAAAAATATGGCAGTGCCCGATCAAAGTCGATAAAACAGCGTACTTCGTCTTTTTTTGATTTATATGCTCATTTTGTTTAAATTTGGAATTGCCATATCGAAAATAGTATATAATAGTTCAAACATAAAATGGATGATCCTCCCTTTAGCTTAACGATCACTTCTATCTAATTGGGCACACATAATAATGAAAAACAATTTATCTATCCGTTAAAATCAAAGTTTTAATTAACGACAAGTTGTAATAGTGGCCCTTAGTGTGGATGAATCGAAGATCTGTATATTACAACCGTTCAAATTCAAATAGAATACAAATACTCTCCACATAGAACTCCAATCTATGCCATTCTTCATCTTAAAGAGAGTTTTTGTTCAGTTGCTGTATCATTAATTAGGTTTTTTCAGTTAAGCATTATCGTCTTATAACAACAGCAGTCCAAGCTTAATCGTTCTTAATCTTGTGTATTAGCCAGCTCCCCTTCTAGTTTTCATCGCCACAGTTGTAACAAAATTCATGCATGTTACCAAAAGAGACAATGTTTCCGTAACTTTCACGATATCAGACAGTTATTCTAAGTCGCACGCTTAACAGCACTTTCATTCCTTACAAGTTTTATAATGTGTTTATGCCCTGGCGTCCATATGACCAGAATATTTAATTGTTCAGATATTTTATTGAAAAGTGAGGAACAGCCAAGTTTGGTTTTCGTTCCCAAACTTCCATTCTGTAATCCAAACCCATGTGCGTTTTGGATCCACTTCTGTAAAAGTATAGTTTTCGGCATGAAATCAGGGCATTGTAACGTTTATTATGCAAGACAATCAAAAAAAATGTGATTCAAGTTCTATTTGAGACTTAGTGTAATCACCTTAGCTATTTCCAGTCCTTTGTAAATGCGTTTTTTTGTCAGATTGCCTGGAAAGTTATCCGTCTTAATAATAATAACTGCGTACCGACTATATTCCCTTACCTTTACTTAGCTACGAAATGATTGACTACTACGTCAATCTGCCAACGCGTAAAGCCGGCTTAGATGTCAAGATCCAATGGGCAACCTTTGGGTAAAAGTCTCACACCTTTCCGATAGCCTTCTTCCAGAAATATAAGGCATCTGTTGTCCTTTTCTCATACCCAATATCGGGTTATTTTAAGACCCTTTTACGGAGACGAAATTTTAATATCGTTTGCGTTTCGATATCATCCGCCTGTTTGAGGATAGACTTACGAGCCACCTACATATTCAGAGGACAATCTAACCTTGAAATATTCAATGTTAACCCACCTCCTCTAACGTTTAATCTACAACCAAATGAAATCGAGCAAATCGGGAACCACCACATGAAGCAATTAAAAAAAAGAGAGTTATTCGGATAGGAAAGACAGTCCTTCAAGGCATTTCACCAGTTTTAAGTGTGCTAAAGCTAAACTGAAGGGATCTGTTCGTTGAATCGAAAAATTCTTCAAAAAAAGGGGGTGTGATCCCTAAATAGAACGAATGGAACGATAGATAAATTAAGTATTTTGGTTAAGTAACCATCAGTGGAATATAAATCTCCACTTCTTAGCAATTAATTTTAATCAACTTTTATTGGAAAATTACTTTCAATGTCAATGTTTGCAAGTAATCACCGGAAATAGTCACGCAAAACAAATTTTAACGTGACTTCTCTCTTTAAGAGGGAAAACAAAAACAAAAACAAAAACAAACAACAAACAAGTCCAATAAGGGGACGAGTAAGAAGGATATCGTTTGTCTGTCATGTTCAACTAATAATGAATAGCAATGCCTAGCCTTGCCTTTGTCCATGGGGAATTTCTTGTCTTACAGGGCAAAGTTATTTTCTCATCACACATACAGTGCATAGCACACCACGATGACGACGACGACGACAAAGAAGAAAAAAAGTTGAGAAAACTTTAACAACAACTTCAAAAGAAATTATTCGGAAAAGTTGAATAAGAACGTACGTTCATGATGTGAAAACGAAATCAAGAAACAATAACAACAGAATAGAGGAAAAATTTATTATGACTAATCGAAAATTGATGAGACAACAACAATAAAAGCAACAACAAAAGATATTAAAATTGACTGAATTACACACAAAATTAATTGGTTGATGAAACTCAACTCAACTCAACTGAACTGAACTGAACGCCAATATGCCTTCCATTGACAAGGATGATGATCTCAACGGAAGGATGAAAGAGCAGAGAATGATTTTTAAAACATACTTCAAGGAAAGGAAAAGGAAATCATCCTTTTATGCTACAAATTGCAGTAGATATTGAGCTGTTTAGATTGCAATATGGCAACATACATAAAGAGAAGAGAGGCCCTGGTGCCTTGTTTGCATAGAATTATGCTTGCATTACAAGCGTTTTTCTTGTTATTCTTTATGATGATGATATTTGTTTATAAGGGTCATTATGTCCTTTTGCAAAAACCTTATCAATGTTAAACAATATCCTTTTCAGAAATAATCGTTAAGGGCGTTGGACATAGGGCGTTAACGAAATTCAAATTCAAATTTTCAGTTCAATATTCATGAGAAAATTTCTGAAAGCCAGTCTTGTAAGAGACTGCTTTTAATATTTCACTGCCTATAGAGAAACTTACAGCAGATGAAACTCATCTCAATAATAGATTTGATCCTGTATGAAATGATAAACAGAAGCTTCAAAAAAAAAAACAATGGACTTGATCACGTGATCAATGAGTAAGTAAACAAAAGTACAGCAACAAAAATAATGGGCTTGTTTACAAGATCGATGAATAAACAAAAATAATAGCAACAACTTCAGCATAAAAAAATATAAGGGACAAAGATGTTAACAGCCAACAACAAAGTGCAGCATAAAAAAAATAGTGGATAGACGAATACACAAGCAATATTTACTCTGACTGGACAAATAAGATACACAAACAACAATAATGAGAACAACTTGTTTACATATTTTCCGAAGGCAGTCATCCTCCATCGAGAGCATTTATCATACTATCCAGCAATATAAAAACCAAGATAAAGCAAGCAACACTGGAGTTCGAATTAAGTCAGTAGTGTGAGAAAACGGCATGGAAGACTGAGTTATAATTCAGTCAGTCTTGTGTGCACATAAGATGCGCGTGAAGAAAACAGTTGTTACTGTTACGCATACAGAAATGTTGTGCTTACAAAATTATTGTAAGCAGGGAAAAGTAACGAACAAGTGTTGTTGCTTATAAAAAGGTCGTAAGCAGAGAAATATAACGAACAAACACATATTGTGATAGTTATCGTTGTATATGTGGTATAAGTTCGTACAGTGGCACAAAAAGTTGTGCAGACAATAATGAATTTAATTGAAACTAAACACAAATTTATTTTTATTTAATTTGCAGTCTAAGAACTCATATTTACAATGTTTTTAAAAAGGCGAAAACGTCACAATATTTAGTCAGGATTACAAAGTAGCTGCACACACCTCACCTATGTTGTACGTATTTCTATTTAATCCAAGAGTAGCGAAGGCTACAGTTTAATTTCGACTTCAAAAAACAAATTTTAGATACTTTTCATGGAAATTTTATTTATTACCAGATATCATGTCAAATGACAGTCCCAAATGTCACAGATGGGATGTCTAAGCCAGGAGACTACTTCCTAAACTCATGATCACTGGTATTGCAGTTTTTATTCCTTCCTGCTACCACAAGAAACTTCTGCTAATTACGCATTTGTTCTGTTTCAGCTTAAAAGAATTAATTTCATCAAGCTTAAATGGTTGGTGATCCGTGAACTACAGTAGCAAGCTCCTGTGAAAGTCTCCTTGCTTACTGCATTGGAAATAGTGATTGATTATGCTGATAAACTTTACTAATTCTTCTAATGGCAGCGCGTTTCGTGACTTATTGAACGTGCACTGCTAAAGCGATTCTCTGGGAGGTCAATGGGATTCTTAGCGTGATTATTTGAGGGAGCATATAAGCTTCTTAACTTCCGAAATTCCCATGCCATGATGAAAATGAGACACAGAGACAAAGAGAGAGAGAGATATAATGAGCTCTTTATGACATTAAGACCTAGTTTGTCTTAGTTAATCTCTACAATGCCATCACAATTATCTTTTCCCAACTTTGTTCTCATTCTTTTAAGGTTCTGCAATTCATTATTGTAAAGAAAAAAAAAAACTTCTTAATTTGCAATGAACATATGAATACCGAGATAGTGTTGTGCCACAGTACATTACATGCTGCTACAATAACAAAAGAACATCAGATGATACAACATCATCATAATTATTGCCTACCTCCCCCTCCCTCCCTTACTAAGCGTACATACTTACATAATGACACCATGTGAGGTGGATGTACATGGATACGTACCAGCAAAGTGAACTCATTTAATATTTTTGTGTTAAAGAAGGCGTCGAGTGTCGAGTCAAAACTAGACATTTCAGTCATACACACAACACTCTGGCTGCTTAACTTGTTTGCCACGCACTTACATAGTTTTGGGCATACTGCACTGCTTCGATTCGTTGTAGAGGAAGACAGAATGCAAAATAGCCTTTGCAACACAATCCTGGACATTCAGTGTCATCTTCATAATTTTTTTTGTTTTTTTTTTTTTTGTAGGAGGGGATGGCATTTTAATCGTACAGTGCACTTTGGCATAGACATACACAGAACAGAAAACAAAGGAACAGAAAGTATAGAGGGCCCGGCTGGAGTGGTGGACAGCAGCAGACACAAACACTATATGATGATAAACGAAGAGAGATGAAGTAGTGAAGGAGAGATAGAGAATGTCATATTGGACTTGATAAAACCTCCATAAAGTGGTCAAGTTTAAAAATATCAGTGTCAAGCACATACAGATGTACACACATACAGAGAGACACACAAAATGACAGTATGAAATTGCATAAAAATGATGCAGGCCTGCTTGCTGGCTTACTTGCCCAGTTACCATGCAAAACCTGCAACACACAACTGGACAACCAGTCAGTCAGTGAGGCAGTCATCAGTCTTATGGGCTTTTTCGGTTTTCATAAATACGACCGACCAGTGAGAGAAATTATCATTTGTGATGCATTTTTCTGTTTCTATCTCTCTCTCTCTCGCTTTGTCTCTTAAGCACTTTCATTATTCATGACATGTGTCAAGCATGTAAGCATATGAGTGAGTGTGAGTGAGTGCTAGTCACTGGGTTGTGAGTGCATAAGAGATATGAAATACTTTTTTTTAGTTTTTGTTGTTCTCTCTCTTGTGACAATTCAATTATAAACAGATTAGTTTAAATGAAATTCACTGAGATTCATTTGCCTTAAATGATGCATATTTGTGTGCGTATGTATACACATGCAATATATGATCATCACTGTAGTGAATGATAAATTCGTTTCGTTTCATTTTGTATTTAAAGGCCAGTTCCAAAGGCGAAGAAGACGATGCTATCAAAAGGTTCAATAAACGTTAAAAATCGGATTTTGTATACAGAAGAAGGCAAAAATGTCAAGAAGAATATGCTTAAGCGTAATGTCAACGTTATTGTGTATGAGCGTGTGTGTGTGTGTAAATAAATTAGACTTCCGGCCTCATTTCAAACTGTTTACATACGAAATAATGCATACCAATAGCTTCGCTCACACAAATAACCCAATGATCCATCCACCACAGTGTGAACAAAATTGATATGATACGCCTCGACAGATTAAAGATGAAAGCAAAGATTTACAACTACTTATCAGAAATTGTCTAGGAAGACTGGAGCTTGACCACTGTGGAGTATTTGAATCTTAGAATAGCATATGAAGCCATTGAAACCATTTCAGATTTGTGGGCTTTAATAATTGCGTTGCGATGTAACAACAATAACCCTAGTAGCTGAAAATATCCATTCATGTCCACATTTTCGTTCACATCTTTCAGAGGAAGCCGTTTATGGTATTTAGATGCACTGCCCACATGCTGAAAGTTTTTCAACCAACATCAAACTGATAATGATTCGGTTCTATCCACAATCCTCCTAGAAAAAAGAGAAGGAGAAAGCCTGATATGGCTTGAAGTCAATGCAACTAAGACCTTCTGGTTACTTGTTCTTCCCTTCATCCAGCCTGAACAAATCGAGGCAAACATAACGAAATAGTCACACTCGCTTTAATTTGAACAAAGTGGGATTGTCAAAATGAAATTGCTTAAGAAATACGAATAGATTTGGAGAGGTCTAACACTGATTGTGATCAATAAGGCAACAGCATTTAAAACAGTTGCCTAACTGTGATGGTCTTTCGTAGAAGTTTTCCAAAACGAATATTTCGCAACTGTTATTAGCAATATCATAGCAATCTCTGCAACTTAACCAACGTGGAATCTATAGTGAGGCAAGAAAGATAAATGGATAGAGCCTATTAAGAAGGGGTTATGAACCCCTAAAGGCGCAAGAAGTAAAAAAGCACTTCCAGAAGCTTGCCTATTACCAAGAGAGATTATAGAAAACACTGGAACCCCTGGAATTCGCGATAGTCTAGCCATTAATGTGCTACATTACTAAACTCGAGCCCGTGATGGGGGGTTTGAACTAGAGCAAAACGGAATATGAAAATTATTATTTTCGGCAACTTTCTTTTAGCAATTTTCCAATAAAAAAAAATTGTAAAGAACGGTTTCACAAATTCATCGTTCGGAGTTGATATTAGACTGTAGGTCCCATGAATAAAATGAAGCTGGATTATAATACTAACTAAAGGGTTGTAATGACCACTTAAGAAAGGAAGCCTTGGCATTAGAAAATGTTCAATGCGTTCTGAGCGTCAATTACAGTTTTACAGAATACATCTTAAAGTCAAGCTTCAAATTTTAAAACCACGCTTCTGTATACTATCGCGATGCAAAAGTACATTTATGGACCGAAGAATGTTAAAATTATTTTTGGCCTCGTATAATTTCAAACAAAGGCCTCCGGATATGAAGAAATGAAATACTAATTAGAAAGGAAATTACAAGGAAATGGATTTGGAACGGACATGTTTTAAGGCGTCTTCATGATGATAGATACTGACACTAAAAGTGAGAGGGAAATATAGATTCAAAAGGTAGAATTTTATAAAGGCGTTTTGCACTCAACTGAAGGCTAGAGAGTAGCAACTGACAATGCAAATTTTATGAGAATACTTTGCATATCACAGTTGAGTGGCTGTTTTAAAGGATGTTGCCTTATTGATCACAATCAGTGTTAGACCTCTCCAGTTCTATTGTCCATTGCTGGCAATGTTTGCTGGGTTATATTGATTTACTAACTACTACTACTATTGCGTACCTAACGTCAGAATATTTGTTATTTTCACACTTTTGTTATTGCTATGCTGTTGTTGTTGTTGTTGTTTATTTGGGGTGCTTAACATTTTATTATTTAATTTGAATTGTAAATCAAGCCAAATGAAAACACCAAACGAAATCACAAATACTTACACAATTGCAATCACATATATCAGGCTCATGAATAAGAGTATATCGACGATATTTTTTTTTCGTCTTTGTTTTTGTTTTTTGTTGGATTGATTGTTTTTATACCCCAAACGTTTGTTAAAAAATACATCAACGATGCACACACAGGAACAATAATGAAACTAAAGATCAGACATTGAGATACACAGGCCCGATACAATGAGTGAAGGAGGAAAACAAAAATGAACTTCAGTTCAATATACAGCAATGGAGAGGTAAATGCAGAGAGGGAGAGGGAGAGAGAGAACATATTTAAAAATTGCAATTTTCTTATTCATGCATAAATTGTTGTAGAAACATACTACGACACCAGCACCATCATCATTATCATCATCGACATCGTCATCATCATAAAAAATGAGAATTAAATTTAAAAACAAATGCAAAACAAAAAACAACAACTACAACAATGACAACAATTCAACAAAAAAAAAAAACAGCAACAACAAATACATTCATTGAGTAAATAAGCATTTATCGCATGCTAATGGATCAATGAAGTGTGTATGCGAATGTACTTTTTTCATATCTCCCCTCTCTGCCTGTACATTTAAATGTACAGTGGCAAGCAAATATGTAGAGAGTCCAACACGAATTCATGGGTTACACAGAATATTACTCTTTAAAACCTATTCTATATACTAATAATTACAAAATTTTTTTGTTTCATCCAACAGTCCTGCAATTCTCCAAGATTTTAAACTAGTTAGACTGACTGAGAAGTCGCCGTGGTCTAGTGGGTAGTGTGTTGGCTTATTAGACAAAAGGCCCGGGTTCGAATCCCAGGTCAGACATCAAAACGAAAAATATTTCTTCGGCGACTTCCTCTCAGCAGATTTCTGGCAAAGGCTCTGAGAGTAAAAATCGCCATGAAAAGCTTCTCAAAAATCTGTCGTTCGGAGTCGACTTTAAACTGTAGGTCGCGCCACGCATGTATAAAATTAACGCACACAACATAAGTGGACAGATGTTTTGAGAAACTTTTCATGGTAATTTTAATTTACTCTCAGAACTTTTGCCAAAAATCTACTGAGAGGAAGCCGCTGTAGAAATATTTTTTTCGTATTTCGTTTAGATGGGGATGTCTAATCTGGGACCTAACGCTTAATAACCCAGCACACCCAGCACACAAGAAATTTACTGGGTAGAGAAATATTTGATATGCGCACCATATACATCTGCTTTGTTTTGTACTAGTTCTCTTTATATATGGGCCTGATATGCCTAATATATTTATTTATTAATTACAATACAGACCAGGGCCTCTAGTGGGAATTGAACCCACGACCTTCAAGGTAATTGTCTAACACACTACCCACTAGACTACCAGGGCACCCCTGCCTAATATATAATTTTTGGTTGATTATCCGGAGTTTATGTAAAGCATTTTGAAATGTTTTTCGGGTAAATCAATGTTGTCATGGCAACAATGTTTTCATTGGTAACATGCCTACAAATCTGCCGGCGCTATTGACAGCTCGATGAATTTGTATGTAGCCCAAGGGTTGATAGGAGTGCTACTCATTTCTCTCCGACATCATCTCTGTTCAAACTCATAACACTAGCGGGTTTTTTCGGCTACCTTTGTTTCAACAATAAAAGAGAAAACTTGTAGAGAATATTGGAAATTTCTCTTAGGCTGGAAAAGATATTTAGGAAGCTTTGGTATTTTTTTTAACTATTGAAAGAGAGAGAGAGAGAGAGTATAACTTTGCAAAATTTGTTATAATTGAACTCTTCATAGCTTTTAAGAGATCTTTTGAATACTTAATTCAGATCGGGTTGAATAAATTCGCCATCTTTAAATGCAGAACCTTACGACTGTACTTTGTGGCCAGTGTATCAAGGGTGGAGGGTTTAGCGTCTTAATACTTTAAAGATTACATCTTGTTTAATAAAGAAAACCTTCAAGGAGCCATAAAAAAATTCTGTGAAACACCAACAATTCTAATCTAATCGAGTTGTAAACCTATTACTATAAAAGTAAAGGGACGATGTTGGATCTAACGCATATAGTGATTGATTTTAAGTACAAAAAAGGGTGCTCAGTAGCATTCACCCTATCGCCAATATAGCTATTGACATGGATAAACTTGCTCACTCTATTTTCCATTACAATCCTCAACACACGATCAAGAAAACTTTGAGGAGCACAGGAAGAATGATTATGATTATGAGTTAACACTCGCAGCAACTCAATGCAGCAACAACTGCTTTGTATAATACTTATGCTGCGTTTATCTCACGTAACAAGTGACGTAATGAACTAATCCCTCCATCAGTTATTTTTCAAGACTTGCTTTTGTTGTGCCTCTTGAAACTGCCAAATAAATTAAATTGCCCGAAACATATATTCTGAACTGATTTATTCTCCAAACACGAAGCAACCTAATGATTTTGGAAAGGTACTATTACTAGGTACTATTAAGTAATATTACAGAATTTATTTCCAAATCAGAATCTATTCCTATATACCACCTTAGAAGAGTCTTACAATACCTCTAGATTGTTAAAAACACTACGAATAGAATAGCTTTTGTAATTAATGACTTCAATCTTATGTCTGAAAGATAAATTTTGCCTACCACTGTACTAATTCTCCATATTGTTTATAGTATTTTAAATCAAAAATGTTTTATTCAACATAAATTGTACCATTACCCCTCCCATTCCCGATATGACCCATCATCCTTATGTAGCTTCTGCCATATGAAATCGTATGTTAATCTCCTATCTAAATACTCTAGACGTTCAATAGAACGTACAATAAAAACGCAAAGAGATGTACGTAACGTAATGCACACACACACACGCATTAAATAGCGTACATATGAGTTTAACGGAAGTCATGAGAAATTTGCATAAAGGCTGTGATAAAGACTGGCAGCGAGCAGCGCATAAAAAAGCTTGTGAAAAACATGCCGCAAATAGTGGTAGAGGCAGACAACAAGCTATGTATACCAGTGGCAGCTATTCTTTAGCTATTAACAGTCAATAAAATTGCTTCTGAAGTATTTTAATTGCAAAGAACACTTAAATCTTTCCATAACAAAACTAAAGATGATAAAAACAACAACAACAGCAAACAATTCTAAACATATTAAGAAATGTAAACACACCGTGCATATGCAAATAATATAAGCAAAAAAAAAAAAAAAATAAATTAAAATATGCATAAATATGCCATTTTAAAATGGCAGCGTTGCTTTTAAATAAACGCCACTTAAGTGAATGCATTAGAGATGAGAGACAAAGAAAGTGTTAACGGAAGGTGACATTAGATTCACATGCCATTATGTTTATTCAATTGTAAGGCATTCGGGAAATATTAGCCCTTCCCTCACGAATAATAACATAGAAGTAGAAGTATCAAGAAGTTATCAAGTCTTGAATATGTCAAGGCAATCGATTGACTGAATTCAAAAAAGTTGGTCCTCCATTGGCTGCCACTCATAAAACAACGAGAAAACAAAACATTTCTTTCAAACTGATGAATCAAACAGAATTTGGTGGGAAGCAGAGTTAGCAATAAATCGTTTTTTTGCTACTCATAAGTACTCATACAGTTTTGGGTATGAGTGAGTGAATAGAATTGAAATTTAACTATTCCGATTCATTTGTACTCAGTACAACATGGGATTCATAGTACAAGGTTGCAATGAGTAGGAGTGACAACGGTTAACATCAAACTCACAACATTCGAAATATGTTTGATTTATACGCCAACTCATTCAGATTTATAAATTTAGAAAAATACTTATAATATTTATAAATGATTCGAGTGACTCGAATCTTGCATCAAAATTTACAGCCTTTGTTGTTGTTGCATGTACAAACAAAGAAGAAAGGAAAGACAAAGACAACAAACAAAGCAAACGTACAACCTTCTTGTGAGCGAATCATATTTAGTTTGCGCTTCGTATATATGCTGAGTCATGGAGAGTCGAAATTAACAACACCTTGCGTATTATTAAGTATGAGTACAACGAGTATTTAAAACTTTGAATATAAGTAGTATCAGTATGATGTTAAAATAAGTATGAATGCGTATAATTATCCGAAATTATAAGTATGACTCGAATCTACTCATCATTTTGAATACTTATTGCTGATCATTCTGAATACTATCTGGTGGGAAGTTATTTAAGTCCCCTTTTTGATTTTAATATCAAATAAAAAAGAATTTGAAGACCACAAATTGAAAATATTACTCAATAAAGATTTGTATCAGAAGCAGCAAGGGTTTTGCACAAATATTAGACATGCATCTGGAAACAATTATGAAAGTAATTAAGCGCAGCTCGAATAATTCAAGAGACAGAAAATTTAGTGACACATGAACTGAAGCCGAGAACATTTACTGGCGATACATGATTGAACTACTAGGAGCAATAAATTATATGTAAGGCGGGCAAAATCTACGTTCAAACAGAATATCGATTACGCCAAAGTAATTCATTGTATTTGGTGGCAATTAGAAGAATATGATCCTTAAAGCCGGAATCAGACTATCGCGGCAGACCTGTACATTAAACAACAACTTATTCGTGTGAAGCGAGCATTGGCCGAAAAAATGCAACCAGACACAGGGCTGAAATCTTCAATCTAGATATTGTTCATTCATATATTTCAGCACCGATCAAGAATTATTTAGAAAACAGTAGATTGGATCAAGAGCTCTAATATAGTCCCTTTGAACAACCATTTTTTTTTTTCAGTGATGAAATTTGATGAATTTTTTAAACAAGCCCGGTCGAAGAAGATCAGAAGTTCAAGTATTGTTGCTCGCATATAATGAGGCGACAGTATTTGAAGTCATGACTTGTATTCTGTTCATACAATGCGTAAGAAGAAGAATCAAATAACGGATCAGTACAGCTGATGCTTTTAACTTTTAAGCTTACGAAAACAGCTGATCAGTTGCAACTATATTATGACAGTAAGGCAGATACACTGCTGAGTGAGCACAACAAAGAATAATAAACAAAAACTGTTTTCGGAAGCTTTTCGAACTTGAGAAAATTAATTACTGCCGCAGAATCCCCTTGGCAACGACAAAGGATAAAATTAACAACGAAAGCCATAGAAAGGTGCAGCGCCACTAGTCGGACAAAAGCGAAAATGAAATCAGCCGTAAAAGCCCTTCTAATCAGAATTACAATCTAATTTCGAACATGATCCATGTTGTACATGTTAATTTTATGCGTGGGTAGTGGAACTTACATTGTTGATGTCGACTCCGAAAGCCAAGATTTAAGAAATTTTTCATGACAATTTTATTTACTCTTATGGTTTTGGCCAGAAAAATTGGTGTGCGGGAATCGCCGATAGAAATATTGTTTCCAAATTTCGTTTCGTTTGAGATGACTGATCTAGATGTGTTGATCTCGTGTAATAAGCCAAGTAAACTACAGCGATTTCATGTTAAACACACTCAAAACCCTACAATACATTTTTGCAGTGATCATTGTATCTACGCAGGAATAGTAGGCAACCCGATTGTTCTAGAATATTGTCAAACAAACTAATTACTTGTTTAGCAACATAATTAAATAGAAACTTTGCAGAAACAGAAGATTTTAAAAGAGTTCTATGCTCCCTTCAAGTAACTGTTGCTCGGTAGACAGAAGTCCAACTAATAGAGTTGAATGGACACACTTAGGCCACTAGGGCCCATTGTGTTACCACAGCAATATTAAAAGTTCAAACCAAACATTATATTTTATACCTTTTTCTACATTCTGTATCTAGGCAGAATTAGTTGGCAACCCTATCGTTCTAGAATATTGTCAAACACACTAATTACTTGTTTAGCAACATAATTAAATAGAAACTTTGCAGAAATAGAAGATTTTAGAATAGTTCTATGCTCCTTTCAAGTAAATGAAACAGCATTAGGTTGGTTGGTAGGTAGGTAGGGGTAACTGTACAACTAATAGAGTTGAATGTATACACTTAGGCCGCTAGAATCCATTGTGTTACCACAGCAATATTAAAAATTCAAACCAAACATCATATTTTACACTTCGTTTTACAAAATTTCAAATTATTTTCAATTTTAACTTAACTGAGGGGCAAATTTGATTGACATGCATAAATAGTTTCTAACATTTTCGTCATCATTAAAATGTTCACACTTTTCAGCACAGACTATACAAACCCACAAAAGATACATCCCCCCAAGAGATAAACCAAAAGCAGCCAAAAACTCTTAAAGAGATTAAAGATGTCAGAAACTCACCTGCAAAGAGAAGAAATGAAAGAAGAAAAATTATTATTTGCTTAGAACATATTGAGAGAATATTTAATAAAACTTTAAATTAATATTTCAACTCAAGTTATTATACACTAAACACACACACACACACCAAAACGAAAACCAAACAAACCCATGCCATTATATTCATAAAGAACTCTCGGAACAGTTTATCCTGTTTCAACAGCAATAAAGTGTTTGCTGCATGCAACATAATATAATAAAATAATGAATGACAATAGAAACTTTAACTTTCAACAGAGTACCAGCCAAATTAAAGAAATAACTTTGCTTAGCTTCAAAATGGTAAAATGAAAAGCAAGTGGAAATATTTTATTACGAATACAAGTTAAAGTTTTGCCCTCGTTTGCAGTGCATTCTCTTTAAACTATCGGGTGGGTCATATATCGGTTTCAATTTGAACCAACGGTTATTACCGAAAAAGCGGTAAAAAAATGTTTACGGATGAGGATGATTTTTATTTTGATGGGTGCACTAATAAGCGAAGTGTGGGGCTCAGAGAAGCCACACGTAGTCTTACCGAAGCCAATGCACCCAGACGAGTGAGTGTTTCGAACGGCTTGGGAATCAGAAACATCATTGGCCCATAATTCTTTGTAAAGAGTGATTCTTTTGCTATTATATTTTTGGCAACCTTGGTTTAAACAACTCACGCACGTTTCGTATTTTGTTCAACTGTAAAACATCTTCAGTTTGGTCTATAATTTAACAATCAATCGTCTTATAAACGAACAACGCTTGCAAATCATTGAATTTTATTATCAAAATTGCATGCTCTGTTAAGAAAGTTCATCGCGCGCTTCTTCCATTTTATGATCAGTTTATTCGACCCACTGAAGCGGCTATTCGGGCTATTATGATTAAATTTCGCAAAAAATTTACATTGTTGGACATTAAACCACCAAGACGCTAACGTAGAGTGCGAACTGAAGAAAATATCGCGCTGTGTTATTAAAATGCGTGCTCTGTTAAGAACGTTCATCGCGCGCTTCTTCCATTTTATGGTCAGTTTAATCGACCCACTGAAGCAGCTAGATTTCACCCCAAATTTACATGTTGGTTAAACCACCAACACGCTTACGTAGAGTGCGAATGATGACCTTCAATTATCGATTCGTCACCGTTCGCAGCAATTGGGCCTCTGTTACTCAACAAGGGGGAAAATTTTGCAGAAGGATTTAGGTGTGAAGCCTTTTAAAATACAGCTGGTGCAAGAATTGAAACCTAACGACCTACCGCAATGCAGAATTTTTGATGAATGGGCTCTTGGAAAGTTGACCGAAGATCCACTTCTTTATTGAAAAATTATTTCCAATGATGAATCTCATTTGTGGCTCAATGGGTACGTAATATGTGAAGATAAGCCAGAAGCATTGCAAAAGCTACCAATGCATCCAGAAAAAGTCACAGTTTAATGCGGTTTATGGGGTGGTGGCATCATTGGACCGTACTTCTCCAAAGATGTTGGTGAGCGCTACCTTAAGATGATATCCAACTTTTTTTTTTTGCCCAAAATTCAAGAGCTTGACTTGCATGAACTGTGGTTTCAACAAGACGGTACCACATGCCACACAGCACGCGTAACAATGGGCTTATTGAGAGGCGAGTTAGGTGAACATTTTATTTCACGTTCGGGACCGGTCAATTGACCGCCCAGATCGTGCGATTTAACGTCTTTAGACGATTTTTTGTGGGGCTATGTTAAAGTTCATGTCTATACAGAGAAGCCCGCTTCAATTGAAACATTGGAAGAAAACATTGAAGCATTTATTCGTGAGATACCGGCCGAAATGTTGGAAAGAATATGTCAAAATTGGACTAAGCGAATGGACCATTTGAGGCGGAGTCGCGATCATGAAATAATCTTCAAACATTAAATTATATGCACCCTACTATCGTTTCAAATGAAGATTTCATGCATTTTTCTGAATTTTTTGTGTTTTTCTTCTTTTTTTTTTGTTTTTGAAAATCTTGCACCGTTTCGTTCTATGGATTGTCGTTAAATAGAAATGTTATACCGGCAAACCCGAGATAAAATGGCATTTTGTGATGCCATTGCCGAGATACGACTCCATAGCCGCGGTCTGCCTTATCAATGAAATAATACTCCATTTCTAAAAGGGAACAATTGTACTTTACAACAAAAAAAAAAATTTAAGAAATGAATTTGAAAAAATTTCAATTTCAACTTTTAAATGGCCCACCCTTTACAATAATGGTATCCAGCCATAGTTTTACTTGTAAGGAATTGTGAAAAAAAAATCTTGAAGAAAACAATTGCAGGAGATGAGATGAAGTCTTTGTTTTATCGCAGTTGTTGTCTAAGTGGCAGCAACAGCAGCAGCAGCATCATCAGAACGAAAAAAGATACAAAGACGAGAATTTATGCTAATAAAACTTGCACAGGATTCAGTTGGCAAACATAAATAAACTGGAAAAGCCAAGAAATGCTTTCCGACTTAACCCTCCACTCCTTCCTCCGTGTTCTCAAGTGTTTTAAAATGAATAATTGATTTATTATTTTTAATTTACTGTCCGAGTTTCTTTTATTTCTTTTTATTTCTCTTCATTTTTTCGATTTAAATTTGCTTTCTTTTTCGGTTCAACAGCAAGTCAACAATGCAAGTCGATCCATGTATAGCAAGCAGAGAGAGAGAGAGAGAGAGAGACTCAAATTTATAGTTTTTTTTTTATGAATCAAAATTGTTAAAGAAAACAAAACAAAGTTCTAAAATCAATGCAACTCTACAGCAACTCTTCTTAAAGCAATTATTTGGAAATTTTTACAAGGATTTCTCTAAACAACTCAACAAAGGCGTTGTAAGTAGCATTGGCTGGCTGGTAATGGGTAATAAAATTTCAAGTGAAGTCAAGGCGCAACAAGCCGTTGTTGTTTGTGAAAGCAAATCCCTGCAAGTAGGCGCACAATCTTTGGAAAACACTTTAAAATGGTATATTTACAATGTACGAGGGCTAATTGGAAAGTTAAACACATACAAAGAAGAAACCAAAAAAAGTCTTAGTTCTTTATGCTTGTGCTTACATTAATCAAGTTTTGCCTAGATAAGCAGTTAGTTGGTTGAATATGTTGTTCTAGAATGTTAGAGTTGCCACCTACGGTGTCGTAGAATCCACAATATTGCACAAAATATGTAGAAAAAAGCAAAATCAAATTAAAAACTACGATCCAGACTACTAACTATATTCTAAAAACGACGCAAGAGACCATAGGGTTTGGTGTGCCTTGTGTTGTCCCCTTGTAGGTTATATTATCAGAACCTTCTAAATATGTCTAATGTAGGTACTTCCTGTCCATCTGTATATCACTCACTCTAATGAAGGATATGGCAGTATGGGCCCAATTAGACTTCTGTAGATATTTTCAGTAGTGACGCCCCGTTTAGAAACTATAGATCAGCATCCCAGATGCAGTCTTGATTTCATTTCACCTCTTACAGAGTATTATACAAATTCGAAATTACTGTCACACGATCATTTACCTGATAAAACAATAATTTAGGAGTATACAGATCTGGTATTGAACGCCTCCTGTCACTTTAAAACCCTTAGAGACCATATTTCTAATATTTCTTCACTTTCTTTTATTTTCATTATTCAAGCTTATCTAGTTAAAAATGTGATTGATCTATTATAACAGTTGCCTAGAATGATAGGGTTGCCAACTGTCTTTTATTTAAACTTCCCATTGTTTGCTTATCTCTGTGGTATAAGAGGTTCGCATGATTTTAAAGGTTCAAGACACCAAAATGAACATCTTTTGGCCACCTTATAACACCGCGAAGGCCGTAACAAATAACAATTTCTAGCAGTGACCTATTAGAGTGTTGTATTAACTCCGGAGAGAAAGGAATTCCAGATCTTCGGTCATGCAATTCTTGGCAATATTGTCAGAAATATTTATGATATTTCGGTATCACGAATACATTACCAATGGCCTTACCGAGCAGTGACTATTTCCATGCGTAAAGTGGCATTTAAGATATTCAAAGTAGACGATGATGATGATGTCCTACCTGGCCTCCAGATTACCCATCTAATCTACTGAGAATTCTTACGATTATATTAACCTCCAGTAATGTAATTTAAAATCCTTTATACCCTGAAATGCTTGCTGGGTTATTGAAGTTGTAAAAGAGAAACAAACTTATCAATTAACCCACTTCAGATAACAACAATGGCCTTAGAAAGAGGCCAAACTCCTAACAAACTTAAATGAATTGGCAGTAAAAGCGAGCATCTTTTCATTTTAAAGAAGTTTCATGAACTCTACACACAGTGGTTGTGTAAAATAAATTTTGCATAATTAGACAATTACCAGAACAAATAGTTTGGAGGTTTACGCTAGAGATGCTGTTTTACTCCTATAAAGTACTCTCAGTCTCTAGGCGTACATAGTATATACAGCAGCCATGACTATCATCACTAGCACCAGCCAACGTAAATGAGCAATTTCCTCCCTTGCTGCCTTTGCCTTTCACTCTCACATGCTAGTAGTTTATGGGCCAGAGTATGGTGAAAAGAGAAATTTTTACTGGCTGCCTGGCTTTTTGGCTGAAATAGTGGCAGCTGTGGGCATCGTAAAGATACGTTGAAATGGCATTTACGCAAACAACATATTTTTTGTGTTGCCTGTGCTACTACTGCTGCTGGCTGCTGACTTATACGACAATCATGATAAGAACCACAACATAAAAATTACTTTTCTTTCGGTTTTTTTCTCTTTTTGTTTTTTGGAGACGCAGGAGTAGACGAAGCAGAAGAGACGCAACTATTTCTGGATGGAAAAAAGCAAACTAATGAACACACTGAGATATGAATTTATCGTGGTGGCCTTTGCGAAATTTTGTAAGTGAATAGAGTGATAAATTAAGTTTGATAGTTTGTGTTGGCAAGTCATAAAGAAAGTAGCTGATGTTTGCCATCCTGTTTGGCCAAGAAACCATGTGCCACAGTAGCTGAACAACCCCATAAAGTACTTCTCCGCAGAGAAAGTTTGTCGCGGCAAAGAGGAGGATACGAAAACTTACAATAACGCATTATTAAATAGCCATTATGTTGGCAATGGTCTATGTGCCGTATAACAAACAGAGCTGTAATGGATTGGAATCATAAAAATGGGGCATATATTGGGGAAAATCTATCTTTTGGCTAACAAAATTATTTAAAATCCCAAAGTTCTGATATAAATAAGATATGCGCATGCTTTTCACTAATATTTTATTCGATTTTCAACCAGTGAAACAACAACAGTGGGCTACTTGGTCAACAAATCTCTGGCGGCTCCCTCTGTTTCACCCAAATACCTGATACATTATAGGTCAAGTAATGAAACAGGCCTAGTTGCCTCGTTTGAATTATTGAATGAAACCGCACAGTCGCTAAAAATATCGAGATAGTCATAGTTTTAGTCTACAACATATGGCAACTCTAGCATTCTAGAACCTGTAGATTCACTGGAAAAAAGAGTGAAATAGCAAAATAAAAATTACTCAAAGTGGAATAAACATACAAGTTAGCTTTGTAAGTGCCCTTTAAGGAACATCAAGAAATATCAAAAGAAAGGACTGAAGCTGAGCAACAATTCATGCATCCCAGAGTAACAAACTTCATAAGTGAAAACTTTTTCATTTTTAGAAGGATCTTTTAATGGTTACGTTGTAACTATTACACTATATCTTTGACAACTGGCATGGGCCAGGATGGAATTAATCAGGATGGATTAACAAGAGAATTAACAACAAAAATTTTAGACTATTGCGTTAAATTTAGTAAGTTCAAGTTAACATACATAACTGGCTATTACAACACTTTAGCTAGGATTACAACCTACCTTGTCCCACCACCAATATTGTGTGTGTCAATTTTATCCATAAGTGGCGGGACCTTATGGGACGATCGATTCCGAACGACAGATTTTTTAAGAAACTTTCATGGCAATTTTTTAATTTGCACTCACAAAAGTTTTGCCAAGACGGATAATAAGAAACTGCTAAAGAAACATTTTTTCAGACTTCGTTCCGTTCAAACTGTCATAGGTAGGGTTTGAACCACGGGCTCGCTTCTAATACACCAACACACTACCTACTACACTACAGCAGCTTCAAGTCATTACAAGTAAACTTTATTGCTGACGTCAATGAACTTTGTAATTAAGTGATGTTAGGCCCGCGGACATCCTTATGCCCGAACTGTGATCCTAATAAGATCAGGAAGCTTATGCAAAAACTTTTGTAGCTGGGACATCAAATCCATCCATCAAATCTTTGAAAGTTACAAAATACACAAAAAAATAGGCGAATAGTTCCTAATAAGATGAGGAAGCTTGAGGAAAAACACACTGCCTACTAGACTATGTCAGTTTCAAGCCGTTATAAGTAAACTTTATTGCATCGCCCAATGAACTTGATATGCTTGAGCCGTGTTTCTAATCTGATTGGCAATCTTGATTCAATACCGGGACAGTTTAAAAACTTTTGTATCCTGGGCATTTCAGTTCTTCCTTCATCCTCTTGTACAGGTGAATTCTATTAGAAAAAAGTCTGGGCATCAGATTTTTCGAAAACAAATAGCGAAATAGCATGAATGTTATAAAAATCTGACCGCCACCAGTTTTAGGTGGGGGACTGACCCTAGAGCTGAAATAAATTTTGTTGTCTTTATAGCTTAACATACTGTATGAATGGAATTGTGGTCCATGACGACCGAAGTTAACACAAAGATTTTACGGTGATGAGCATTGTATTTATAAAGTGTGTTAGGCACTAACTGCACATAGAAATTGATCAAACGATAACTCAAAGTTAATAAGTATAGCGAGGTCTACGGACAAATAATCTAGAACTGGGTCAAATCGTGATTAGTTTACGTATGAGTGACTGAGTACTCTCTAAAGGCATTAGAATATAATGCAAATACATTTAGTGACATGCCAACAAACTCTAGACACTCTATCACATACAGTCACCATAATCCAATCATCACTGAAGTACATTAATGATACGACGACTTTTATTTTTAGTGTAACAACTTGATAATCTTCTCTTCTGCTGCTGCTGCTGTTGTTGTCGTTTACGAGTCATAAATTTTATTTTACTTTGTAAAGCCTTTCATCTGTTTTATCACATATTTTCGGAAATTATAAATAAATAGACATTAAATCCCAACATTAAATAGTTATTCTTGTCTGTCAGTCTGTCTGTCTGTCTGTCCGTCTATCTGTTTATGTTCAGATTTTATGGGATTTTAAATTCTTTGTGAATAAAAATAAATTTTCTTTTCAATAGGCGGCCACTCAGTCTCGTCACACATTCGCATGCGTTTGTTCACAATCAGATGATTTGATTGAAGTGTTTATGGGACAGCAGGTGTGTCTGTGACTGCTAGTTGACTGAATGACTAAATTGGATGTGGCGTGCCAAGCCACAATAGCAATCGGAAATGGAAATTAAACGCACAATATTCGTTATTGTAGGACCAACAGAGATAATAGAGGATGAATTTTTATTCTTTTTTGTTTTTTTTTTTTTGTTGAATTAATACTCACAAGAATTGTTAAAAACATTTTGAAATTATTATAATACGAGGGCCGTAACAAAGTTAGCTGATCTAATAAAAAAAAAATGAGTGAATATTTTTTATTCCTTAATAGTACTTAATAGCTTTGACATTTTGTTCACATTAAGAAGTGTGATCGTCAAGCTTCTAAAGAAAACCAGGAAAATCATGGTTGGCCTATCTTTTGAGATCGGAAAAAAATTTGTTCTTCTTTGTAAACTGAAAATAATTCAAAGAAACTGAATCTGATGTATAATCTGTGAGTACAAAGACTGTGGGATTGATTCCCCACATATACTGTAGTATGAAGAATTTCGCTTGGAGCACTGTTCACAGAAAACTATAAAAAACGAACACCATTTTTGCCTCCCTTCCTCTTTTCTATAACCTACTTTCTGCTACTAACTCAAAGCACTGTATGACTACGGCACGACATCCACTTAATGTTAGTTTCAATTAAAAAAAATTTATAGGAACATTTTGAAATCCTAGATGATGTCTTGCAAATGGAACTGCCTTCAACTTCTTTCAATTCTCATTGTTCCAATACGGGCAATTGCCTTTAACTCCGATGCAATGTATTGCAACCATCCCTGATTACAAATGTATGAATCTAATTCCTATTACAATGTAACAACTTCAAATATTTCTGTTTAACCTGCTACAACTTTATCCGATATCCCTACAATGTCTATTGCCCTGATCAATTTTGGTATTCTGTTTGATGTCAAGAATGATAATTCCCTGTCAAGTACTTGGTATGCATCTGGGTTTTGTGCCTGGTATGCATTAATATCCCACAGCTTCCAGCCTTCAAGAATGTGTTCGTTTACATCATCACAGGATCCACATGTTGGCTTTGAGGCTACCACTATTCTGAATGGCCTGTCAAAAGATAATTTGTCAACCTCAAGTTATTTCCGGATAATCAAATGCATGACTCAGACATCCTGTTATTACAATCTCCCAACGAAAATTTTGATAACTACAGACCCACGTGGTTTGAAAAATGTTTTTTATTTACTTTACCTTTCTAAACATCCACCCCCACTCCACAAATTGGTTCTCGCCCTGTTTACGGTCTGGAAGCTCCCTTGTTCGCAAGTTTTTTTCTTTTTGTTTACTCATTGCAAATAATTCCTACATAAATAGCGTCCTAGCAAAAGGAAACATTATTTTGCCTAACCAGCCGATTCAACTTCTCCAGACAGTGCCACACTGTCTTCGATTTAACTTCACATATGTCGTCTGACCAACACATAGTACCGATAGTATCCTACTGTCTTTTGTACTGCCTCTCAAAGTTGAATAGATGACATCTTTCGATGACTAGACTTCTGCTTGGAAGATACCCGTGAGTTTTCCAATGAACGCAGAACATTTCATTCAGTCAGGATTACGGCCTAGCTTCTCACACCACTTACGTTGTGTTCGTTAATTTTATACATGAGTGGCGGTGGGACTGTAGGTCTGTAAACTGTAGTTTAAAGTCGACTCCGAACGACAGATTTTTTGAGAAGCTTTTCATGGCAATTTTATTTACTCCCATAGTTTTAGCCAGAAATCTGCTGACAGTAAGTCACCGAAGAAATATTTTCATATTTTCGTTTTGATATCTGAGCTAGGATTTAAACTTGGACCTTAAGTCTAATAACTCAACATACTACCTACTCGATTACAGCGACTACTCTACCTAAGCAAACGATTATGTAATGTATGAAGTTGATTCAAGAATGTCATCAGCCACTGCCAAGAAGATGTA
The DNA here is from genome assembly GCA_014635995.1 of Sarcophaga peregrina. NCBI lineage: Eukaryota > Metazoa > Arthropoda > Insecta > Diptera > Sarcophagidae > Sarcophaga > Sarcophaga peregrina. The sequence goes on along the minus strand of CM025792.1, from coordinate 53,506,834 downwards.
TTGCCAAGAACGAACGTCTTCTGGTTCTATGTTCAAAGCATTTCAATCTTTAGCAACAATTATCGCTGCATAACCTTCACACGAGCTCTTCTTTGTTCAGGTTATCCTCTCTGCAGAGGAGTATGAAGAGATATGGGACTTTCTGAGTGGCATATTTGGTACGAATTGAAGCCTATTAATTGCGTAAAATCGAAAATCATTTGTTCACGATTTTTATGATTTGCACAAGGACTAATTGGGTTTGTAGCACTTTAACCACTACGGCACACCACAAACTGTACCTCACTGTTGCACTGGTTTACTACCATGAAAAATTGTCTTGTGAAATGAATTTCTATAATGATTTCGAGTCCAATAACAACCACGTTTAAAGCGCCCGAAAAGTGTTTCTTTTTTTTAAGTAGCAAAGCCTCAAACCTCGGGTGGATTTTTATAAATTCGACTATTTTTGCAACATTGTATCGCCTGCTAATCAGGAACTTAAAAGTGAAGAACCAACGAACGATTAACTAATAGGTCCTTAAATTTATGCTACAAACATGCAACATTTATCGTCTGCTATTATTCAATGTCAAATTCTTAACGTTACTTCCGACACCCAACAGAGAACATTCATAATTGTTGGACAAAACAATAACAAAAATGTGTGTTCCTTTACCCAAAGCACTGTATGCAGCCATAGCAGCAATATGTGTGTTGAAATATGTCATATTGTGTAATGGGGGGTGGTGGAGAGGTATGTTATTAAATATGATGGCGCCTATTTGACGCTCTTGTTACCAGTCAAAACAATTATTTATTTTCCTAGTCTACAATCCTTTCTTGCTGTTGGTTTTCTTTTTTCCCCTCTTTTATTTGTAATAATTTGCCAGGAAACTAGCAGACGGATAGGTCTTTACAACTCCAAAAAAACAAAAATATTTAATGTCACAAGGAGGGTTTTATAGTGGTAGTTGGACAATAACAACATGACGGTCATTCACACACAGTTAGTCATTATGTTTGGGTTTTTCGGTTTTTTTTTTTTGCTGAATGTTCTACAACAAATGTGTGACATGTCATGTCATGTCATTGGTCGTTTGTTGTTTCATAACCAACCATTAAATTCATACGCCACGATAAAGTGGCAACCAACTTCAGCACCATCACATTTGTATCAAAACTAAAACCCCCCCTGCCCCCTTTTTTAAGCCGGTTATCATTTTGCAAAATGTCAATAATCGTTACACACAGTTTTGTGTCTGGTTATGGGTCGATGAATGATTACATATGTAGTATGTATGTAATGGTGTTCAAAATTACACTGTGCTACAAAAGAACAAGGAAAGTTTTCATACGTCTATCTGGCATGCTGCACAAATATAACCCCACTTAGGCAATGTGCCACAGACTACTTCAAACATTTCTTACGTAAATATTCCCCTTAAAAATCTTTTTTTCTCTGTAGCACAGTGTTCCATTATTAGTTCCATAAGCACAGTAGGAAAGCATCACCACCAATATTCTAAACTATAAGAACAATAACAACAACAATAATATGGTACGATATCTTCCGAATAAAACCGAATATCATCATCACATATCCATGGTATTATAATGTCTACTCCAACATTCCGAAACAATTCCTCTTTGCCAGCCTGCCTCATAACAAACAACATTTTAAAAATGTTGTCGATTTTTTGTTGTTGTTTGTGTTGTTGTGTTTTTTGTAATTGTTGCTGTCAATGAAACCATATCCACACACACACTCATACATTTTAAGCTGATCATTGTTGTTAAAATTGTTTCAACATCATGTTTGCAATTAAGTTCTCTGCAGCAACGACAACAAACATTCAATTTAATTGTTAGTTTTTTGTCATCATTGGAACAAAATACTAGAATAACAATAACAACAATAATAAAAAAAGAAAAAAGAAAAACAATTTTAAGAGTTTAACGAAACATTTTGTTCAAATGTCACTACAAATTTGCTTAAAAACGTAAAAAAAAAACAAAAATTTTTAAATACACACGGCATATGTGTCTCTCTCTCTCGCTCCCTCTTTTACAAGAGATTTTGAAATATACAGTCAGAATCAAAACAGTGGCAACTATTACAATTTACCTCTATAATAGGACAAGAATGCTTTTATTACAATTAAAAGGAATCGTTTACTGTTCTTCTTTGTGACCATATGAACAAAACCAATGCGTCCAACATGAGAATCAAGCATGACTTCAACAACGTACAGCATTGCATGTGCTGCCAAAGTTTTCTATCGTTCCCCATGGACTTGCTACACCGACAACCTAGTTTCCTACTAGGGATCAGCATTGAATCACCTTTCCGCGCCTCATAAGCACTTATGCAATTTTACGTATGAATGAATCGACAGAAATTCAACTATTCCGATTCATTCGTACTCGCTACAAGTATAAGCAGCAATGAATATGAGTAGAACATTGACATTAAACTCAAAACATTCGAAATATGTTTGATTCATACCCATACTCATCCTGATTCTTACATTTAGAAAAATACTTATAAATACTTATAATACTGATTCGAGTGGCTCGAATCATTCATCAAAATTTACAACATTTGTTGTTATTGCATATACAAACAAAGAAGAAAGGAAAGACAAAGACAGCAAGCAAAGCATTCACACTATTTTCTTATGAGTATTGCAGTGCTCGTACACGAATCATATTTATTTTGTGATTCGTGTAAATCTTAAGTAGAGGTGAGTCGAAGTCAATAACATCATGTGTATTGTTAATTAGGAATACGACGAGTAGCTCCAACTTTGAGTATGAGTAGTATGAGTGTCATATTAAAATAAGTATGAATGCGTGTATGTATCAGAAATTATAAGTATGACTTGAATATATTCATCGTTTTGAATACTCGTTGCAGATCTCTGTGTCCCACCCGACTTATGTTGTGTGAGTGTGTAGGTAAATTTTATGTTAATTTTTTATAGGTGCCAATAGCTTAAAGATGAATTCGAAACTTTTTCATGGCAATTTTATTTTAGTGCCACAGTTTTTGTCCGAATACTGTTAAGAGGAAGTCAACAAAGAAATATTTTCTCACATTTCCATTCGTTTGAAATGTTTGAGTCCCAGGTTATCATTTAATAAGTTAACACATTACCTACTAGCCAACAAGGGCCAATTATTATCTCCTCTTAACTAGCTTTGGATAAATCAATTTTATTATAAAAGCATCCGTAGTCTAATAGTTAGTATGTTAGTTTAGTAAACGTTAGACTAGGGTTCAAATCCCCCATCAGACATCAAAACGAAAGTATGAAAAAATATTTCTTCGACGACTTCCTCTCAGCGGATTTTTGGCAAAAACTCTGAGTAAAAATAAAATTGCCATGAAAAGTTTCACAAAAAAAATCTATCGTTCGGTGTTGACTATAAACTGTAGGTCCCGTGGCCCTTATGTATAAAATTAACACACACCCAACTAAAGTGCTGTGAGAAGCAAGGTTGCAATCCGGACTGAAGACTTGTAATGACCAATTATGTACATATGTCTGTCTGTGCCTATGATGTGTTATGGGAACCTGATATCGTATTTTCAATTCTTAGCTTGCACGGTGCTTATGGGATTTTTCAATGTTGAAAATTCGGTAATTAGACCACGTCTGATCAATCAATTTATCCACTTTGCAATATTCAGGGTAAATGTTTTCACATTCGATTATAGTGGCGACAGTCTGAAATAATATTCGAGATTATGGAGTGAAAACCAAGTGTCCTCAAGAGCAACTGATTATCGATAGGGATGATCTGGGGCCCAACATGTAGATTCAGTGACTTGAGAATGAATGCATATAAGAATGCATTATACGGAGGATATAGTATAAAATTTTAAGGGGTGTACAATAGATATGTTCACAGTACTGATAGCACCTCTCAACAGCTATGGATTGAAGAAGAAATTACTTTTTTAAATACGCATCTTACAGTCAATACCTTTTTCTAGATGGCTCTGGAGTTTAGTGACACGCCACATGCGTTTTATCCACCTTAAGGAAGCTAACTGATATATAATGCTGTTAAATGGCTAACAGTGCTCTGTTAATATTCAATTTGATTCTCTTAATATAAAATTTTACTCTGTTAATGCCAAAAGTGCTTCCAATAAAAATTAAGGTATGTGTCTTGGCTTTTCAAATCAAAACAGATGTCCTTTTAAGTCTACGGCTTGTGTTACCAGCTAGAGGATATCCTTATTCTGCCTCCGCTATAGCGACTACTTGCAACGAAAAACGATTCTCCTCATTTACTGTTTTTCGTCACACGGACGATTTCGGAAAAGTTAATTTACAAAGAAGTGGGTTCACTTTGTTTATTTCCAGCAATATAACATTTATGTCACCGCTATAGCAGTCCTGTATTACCCTACCAAATGATATTGTAAAATTCCATTTAAATAGCACAAATGATTAAAAGCGTACATGTGCTCCTAGTCCATTGCTGCTGTTCTTAGCAGGTGTAAACTGATCCAGCTCGGTCTGTGAAAAGTATTAAAGAGTGCTTGAGTAAGTGTAAGAAAGCTTGAGGCTCAAACTGATGCATCAAGGAACCTACTAATGGTGATTTCTTGGAACACTCTTTAGCTCCGCAACTGTATCAGTCATTCACGTAATCGCTGAACCGTATTCATATGTATGCAGAGATCCTTTAACTCTTTTGCTATCATTTTTTATTTTTATTTTCTTATCCGATTCCAAACAATCTAAACATTCAACATAAAAACAACAACAACAACAAGAGAAATCGAATATACTGTGTGGCAGGCTGGCACTCACATTGTTGAAACACTCCTACATTGTGTTGCACTCGCAAGTATTTCTTTTTAATGATTCATGCTTCAATTTACAAACAACAACTCCTGTTGCTGTTGCTGCTGCTGTTGCTATCTGTACAACAACAGCAAAGTTGAAAGTCAAAAACACCACAACAACAACAACAACGACAACAACAAATGTACACACGTCTATTGCCGTACAATAAAAACAACACCCAATAAAAATCAAATCAAAAAAAAAAAAAGAAACAAAAAAAATGTTTGTTGCACACTCGACATGTTTTAGTGGTCAATTGAAATCGCAATCGTTTTAAATTGAAGTGCCACCCCTCGAAATTGAATGAACGAATGAATGAATGAATGATTGAATGAATAAAACGAAGCATTTAACGCAAAACTAACAAAACGAATGGAGAGTATAAAGGAATACAGGGTTTAAAGAGTTCAAACTATTAAGGGAGGATTTACTAACTGAATGTTGCATGTGAGTTAAATTGTTAAAACTTTAGGATTTTCTAGCTCGAAGAATGTCAAATTGGTGCCACCCTAATGAGTGCGTTTAAAGTGCGGTGCACAATGGCTTGAAAAGTATGATTTTCAAATAAAAAAAAAATATTTTTAAACAAAACAAGTTGATAGAAAAAAATTATGATATTTAATGCCATAATCCCATAGTGCAACCGCAGCGGAATTTAAATCCGCATGATAAGTAAATCCAAACAGTGTTACTGCCAGCTGGCCAAGAGTTCCGGCACTATGGCCGGAAAAGCATTTTTTGCAAGCATAAAATTAAGAAAATTCTTTAGGAAATACAAATCTTTATATAGTAAATATACAAATAGCTTAGCAGCCCATAGTGCATATATACTATATGACACCAACAGAGGTTTTTTGTATTTTTATTAAGGATAAAGGACGGTGCAATGTATCACTTAAAATAAAAAGGCATTGAATACCTGTTACAAATCTAATAGTTTAAAGACCCATAGTGCAACATACAACGCCTTCCATAGTACGCTATCCTTAAAGGCAGCACTAGAAATGAAGTGCTATTTAAACCGGCTTAATCCGTACACTTTTACAAATAGTGGTCGCAGTGATATTTTAATCTTAGGCATATACCATGGGTGTTACCATGGGTGCACTATGACCGGAAAATGTTTGCAAATTAGGAGAATCTTGCTAGAATTCTTACGAAATTCCGATGCTTGTGCAATATTTTAAGGCATCCATTATTATGTTAGAATCTAGTTAAGTAAACTTAACTTAAATTTGAATCCAAATTAAATTCCCAGGTTTTAAATTAAAAATCCCATAGTGCAATACACTATAAGCTCAGGATTTCTATTTCATTAGAAATGAAATGAAGAGTAGATTGGAAATAAACAACAAACATTTTCTGAATGAATATTTATTAAAACTGTCCCATAGTGCTATACATTAAGCGCATTAAAATTTCGTACTCTCGAACCATAGTGCAACACAACAATTGCATTTCATTTCTTTTGCGTCCAATTATTGCATGTTTTCTATCGTTTGTCTATGCATTTAGTTTCGTTTTTTTTTGTTCTTCTTTTTCTTCTATTTTTATTCTGTCAAAAATGTATGAGTGGTGGAGAGTGGAGTGTATGTTTGATGTCGTTATTCTACTCCAACAACAAATCCATTATATTTCTGCTACACGGTTGAACATTTAGAATGGCCACTACTAAACGGCGACCACTGCAATTCAAATATTGTGTATGAAACATTTGCATTGTCCGCCCTAGTTCAGCCAGCAAACAAGCGTTCACAACAAACAACAAAATAACTACAACAACAGGAGTAGTGGCCGTAGTAACAATAGCCAAGAGGCTAGCAGAGATTGTTTCGAATACAATGCAAATCATTTGGCCAGAAATTTAACCAACCAACCAGAACAATAAATGAATTTTAAAAATAAAAGAGAATTACACACTATTTTTTCGTAGCTCTTTCCCAGAGATAGTGAGTAAGTGGATACAAAACTGGAAAATGACCACAAATTTAAAAAAGAAACTTCTCTATCCATCAAGAGTTACGAAGTATTTGTTATAGAGAGAGATTTAAATCAAATTCGATTTTTTACTTTCAATTTGTGCAACCCTTGCGCTGACCAACTTCCTCCTTTTCCCTAATTTGGTAGTACTTGGTTAGTACAGGAACTGCGTTCATCCGTGGCATCACAACGGTCCGCCATGCGTAGTCAAGTGAGCTTTGTGATATCAGAGCTACCACTCCGACATGAATCTGAACCTTTACTCTTCAATTGAAAACGTTTTTTGAGTAAAGAATTTGACTGTATGTCGGGTATTGCAGATAATAATGACATGTCTTCTGTTCCTGCAAAGGTTTCCGCAAAAGTCGTCAAACATTCGTCTTCTCATTTCGGGAGATCAAAATGGTCCTAGACCGACCTTCGGCAAATGGCATGAATAACAAGGCCCAGAAACATGCGGAGGAATGCCCATGCTTGGCATGGAAGACCAATAGTAATTCACTATGCCATGAATTATACTGAAAAAGATTCTAGGATAATAGGGTTACCAATCTGCCGTTGCATGGTATATCTGAATGCAATAACAGCTAATCCTATATCGCATTTATTATACTGCTCTCAACATAAATAATGTGTGTATCCCTTTAAAATTTCTCCTAGACCTACGGTCTTAACAAACTTTATAAACAGTAGTCGACACGCCTTTAAGTATTTCCTTCACAGATTCCCATTACAGAGAGGATATACAAGGCTTCATCTGAACCCAATTCCGTTGTATACCTTTTAAATGTCATGTTCTCTCTTCAAATAAAGTTTCTGACCCTGTCGGCGAAATGAAAGTTCCTTCCCTGGCAAATGGATTTGCTGCTCCGTGCACTGAAATCCTGAGACATAGACAAATACAAAAATATTTCTACTGCTCGTAGTTAAATACTGAACTCCAGTCAATTTCAAAGGAACTATTCACTAGGATAGCGCCCTGATAGTCTTATGACCGTGTTTTGTTTGACTTGAATTGAGCACACATTTCGATGGAAGACACCAGTAAGATCCAGAAAGGACAACCTATCCTACACATACATTATCCAGTCTCCTCGTGAATAAATTTCCAAAATATAAGAGTTTACTGGTACTGCTTAAGCGACGGTTAAGGAGGGCCGCTGTGTCCCCTGTTAGTGTGTTAGCTTATTAGATGTAAAGCCAGGGTTCGAATCACAGGGTCAGACATCAAAACAAAATACAAAAACCATTTCTTCGGCAATTTCCTCTCAGCAGATTTCTGGCAAAATCTCTGAGAGTAAATAAAATTGCCATGAATCGACTTCAAACTGTAGGTCCCGCCACTTACGTATAAAATTAACGCACATAACATAGTGAGTGTAAGAAACTAGGTCAATAATCCTGACTGAAGGGTTGTATGTTTCTCCAGTTACCGTGGTTTGACCTCACCCAAGAGTTAAATATTCTTCCATTTAGAAAACTTTTGTTGTCCTTTCGTAAAGTGTATTGCAATAGTCAGGCCCGAGTTTCTTTACGACACTGCTAATATACACAACCGACTTATATTTTCAAGACATTTTGAATCTCCGTTGCAATCAGAACTATGTCATCTACATACTCTTCAGAGCTAGAGCCCGGCTCTAAACAATTTAACTAAAAATTCATGATTTTTTGATGGGCGTGGTTGATATAATACTCTAGGAGGGACCTCCCGTCTATAAGGGGGCAACTGTGATTAAAAATTGAACCAATACTTGGTGCACATCACACAACACCTAATGGATACATTTTGCAATTGCCTAATGTCTTCCCAAATCTGTTGAAACATTCCCTCTTTACCTTATTGTACCGTAAGAACAGGAGACATAAAAATTCTTGTGGTTTTTCTTTGCACTTTTTTTTTTGTTTTTATTCAGAATGAATAGAAAGAAAAGGAAGTCGAAAATTTTTTACTAAACTTATCCTAGCTTTTGCTAAACTTTTTTAAATTCCTTTAGTTTCCCCTTTTTCCGGGGGGTGTTGCTCCTGTGTAGCATTGTAACTCAATAGGAGAGATTACTCGTATATTGAATTCAATGTGATATTTAACTTTGCCTGGCTTTATTCGTTTATTTTCCTTCTTCTTAAAACATTTGCATTGTAATTAAAATCACAAAAACAAACAAACAAACAAAGAGGAGCAGAAAACTTGTTAAAATTCTAACACAATTATTGATGGGAGTGGTTGCTGGTTACTCGCGTCTGACTGTCAATGCTGTTGATATATGCTGACACTGGATTGCTTGCAGGCTACAAGCTCTAAATGGGTTCAACATCCCCCCCATCACAGCTGGATATTTTAATTAAAAGCGTAAATTTTTATTTTATACTCGTCGTAACCGTAAGACATACAAGTGAACAAACCAAGCCACATGTCAAGTTACAGGCTACTAACGTTTACGTACACACATGTGTGCAACTGGAGGAGGTGTTTTCCATACGAGGATTGTTTCAAAATCTCATCGAAGAAAAGGTATTTAAGTATAGAAGTCATAGAATTGTTTTTTGTTTATTTTCAAGAGATTTTCTTACCCTCACTCGTAAGCTTATTGTTTAAAGTAAAGTGCTACTGTCTGTCTATTTTGCTGTGCTAAGCAGTTTTATTTACATTCTGAATAAAGTTTTTACAAATTCAAGTGGTTTTCCTGTCGGAATTTTTCCTTACAAAAACAATAAAATTAAAGGAAAAACGACAACAACAACAATTTTTATCATTTGTAAGTCACACATTGACATCTAAATTAAGAGAATATTGAAGGGGAATAGAGTGAGAGAGAAACTAACCGATTTCAAGTATTAAATTTTCTTTAATTTCTATGAACGATGGCAACACTCTCTATTGCTTGCAATGGAGTCTGTGAATGCCAGTTTAATCGAAAAGATTCTGAACAAAATTCAAATAATTTCAGAATTTTTTCCAAAATTTGTTTTTTTTTGTGTTTTACAGTACACCGGCCGGCCATTGGGTTCTACACTATCAACCTCTTGGACGGTCTACGTTAAGTTTCGTAATAAGATGGCAAAGCAGAATATTTGGACAACACATCTGGACAGAGGGATATAGTGGACCTCAGACAAACTACAGAAAGAGAAAACTTGGAACATTCTATTCTGTATAGTCGAGTAACACGAGTAAGACGTATTGGTCTTGACCAAATCTCCCACAATATTGGCAAGAACTATAGAAACAGAGAAGAGGAGAAAACTACCATCTCTGGATTACAAATCCAGTGTTGTGTTATAGCAGATGTAAGCAACTGGGCTTCTACTAAACAAATATTCTCATTGAGCTATTAAGGACAAGCAAAGGGAGAATGGGAGGGCCATAGCATTTAAAAACGCTCTTTGCTCCTAATAGGGATTTTTTAATCCAGAACGTTATATCAAAAGCGATGAACTAACAAAGTACGTGATACCTACACATGAATAGCTACAGATCATCCGGTCACCCCTTTAATACAACGTTGTTTACGGGTTTCTTGTGAAATGTGACCCGAAACTCGATTAAGCAGCAACACCAGGCAGCAGGTGGTCATATTTGCTTTGTCGAAAGTGAAGTTTGCTTGTAACCTTAAAATGACTCGACGTATGCAGACGTATTACAAAAGTCAATGGGTGAGGAACTGCATTTGGGTAGGAGGATACATTGAACTTTGTATATAAACTTAAGGCCTTTGAACAACAGAGGGCGGTGTAACTCTTTGCGGGCTTTTCGGTCTAGAATAAAACATTTGATGAAACCCAAGCATGGAAACTTCCAAGAATTTTCCAAGCTGCGATTTAAGTCCTCGAATGATGTTCTACGTAGAACTAAGTTAGCCAGTACATTTAATAAGCAATTGCATCCTTCCTTTGAGGATGAGTCAAAATTAAAGTTTGGAAACTAACTACTGATAAGACGGATTTCGCAAAGTTCGGTTAGAAGTATAGCGGAATACAGGTCGTCATGTAGAAACGTTGAGAAGACAACGAGAGAAGACAGCGAAGACAGACAAATAAATATGACAGGAGAGTATCTTTGAGTTCACTGAAGGAGATAGAACCCTTCTATAATTATAGCGAAGACTTTGGTCAAGGGATTTGAGAGAAGGTCTATATTTTCTGAAGCCAAGCAACTATAATAGAATAAGTGGCTAAAGACTCCTCAATAAGTAAAAGGAAAGGAACATATCCTATAACCAAATTTTATTGATTCCAAGATGTTGGGTATATTAATAGACAGACAATGTTAGGAATAGTCTTTAAATTCTTTGTTGAGCAGTCATAGTTCTTCCTCTATATATGCGAGGATAAATTCGAAATGGGCTAGCAAAGACAAAAACCCAAATTTTGGAAACAGCCAATGTTAAAGTTTACAGAACAATGTTAGATGTTTAACAGAAGTACAAAAAAAATGGACACGGAAGCAATCATCTAAATATACGAAATCGGAGCACGGAAAATGTGTCTCCATGCATAAAAATTTTACTGGTAATCCTAATCCTAATGGAAATTGCGAAACGTTGACGAAAAAATTTATTCTTTTTAATAATGTCTGGGAAGGAAGGATGTTAGGTATTTTGGAAACAGGAGACTTGATACAGGTATCCTACTAGATGCATATTGTAGCCTAAGGGGTCCCCTTCATAAAACCCAATTAGTTATACGTACATTCCAAATAATTTTGGAACTTAAGAAATCGGAAATGAAAAATTCGCATTGCCTGTAGAGGAATGTTAAGTTCAAAAATCTTGCATAGTGACTAGCTATGCATATTGCATCGTATATACACCGCCACCATTGCTGTCGTTTGTCCAATTCCCATGGAGAAAGCTGTTCAATAATAGGACTGAAGTTTATTATATGTAATCTTACAGTTGCACACCCAAATATATTTGTATGTTCGACGACGACATGTACACTTGCCCGCATAATTATTAACCTAGGAGACCCAAAACAGGAGAGCAGACGACTACTGATAAAAATAGTGACAGCGATCGCTATATATGTAGCCCGGGGCTATGGAGAAAAGAACCTATAAAACAGGAACAGAAGCAGCCTACATGAGATCAGTTCCCAGGGTGATTTCTGCCTTCCGCACGGTGTCAGCTGATGCAGCGTTGTTGATTGCGGGGATGATGCCCCTAAAACTAGTAGTGGACATAGATAGGAGGAAACATGACACAAGGAGGGGAATAGATTTTTCCAACCCTGATCAATTAGCTGACAATGCTATGGATAAATGGCAGTATGACAGGTCCAATTTTACCAAGGGAGGATGGACCCACAGGCTCATACCGAGCATAGGCATATGGACCAAAAGGAAATACGGTCAGCTGAACTTTCACCTGACACAGTTGCTTACAGGCCATGGATGTTATAAAGCATATCTCTATAAGTATGGTCATGACGTGGACGAGGCAATGCCCAGAATGCCGTAATGAACGGGATACGGCGGAGCATGTTTTCTTTACTTGCCCGCGAATAATAATAATAGGATGCCAGGTAACCCCCTATAATATAGTTAACCTGATGTCAACCTCATGTGATAATTAGAACGCAGTATGCGCAAGGAAGCTATTAACGCAGCAAAGATTGGAGTTGAGAGAGCAAGCTCAGCAGATTTAGAAAGCAGCACTCGCTGAATCTCCATTACCCCGAAGTAATACTTGATTGTGGTCCCGGGGGGGCAAATGGATGAAAGTGTGACGAACTAAGTTGGGTTTAGTACGTAGCAAGCCGAGGGTAAGTATTGCTGCGAATCGTGCAGCTCGGTCCAATAATGTCTTTCGAAGATTCCCAACCTTTAGCTTGTAAAGCTTAAAAAAAATACCCGACTAGGGTATTCGAACGTGGATTGCAAGAGTTTCCTCGCATATTTATGGATTTGGTTGTATTAGTTCAAATTTCTTCTAGATTTGCCTTTGGAATTTCACAGCTACACAAGTGTGGAGGGTCGCTTAAAGAGAACCTACAATCAACACACATTTCAACTGGCCTTAGACTAAACGAAAACCAAAAAAAAGTTCCCCATAAAAATGAATTGGTAAAACTTGTTATAGTTCATGTTGTTCTTGTTGTTTTTGTTGTTGCAAGTATTGTTTCATTTGTTGCAAAATGCATAGAAGCGTAACAACAAAATTTGACATGTGTTTACGCCATATTAAGGCAATAGACGACGGCTATATACGGTGGCATAATAAATATGTACGTTGGCCATAACAACTCTCTGGGTGCCACAATATTTTATGGTGGGCTTTACAGTATATCTACTTAGTTTCAACTACAAAAAAACAAAAACAGAAAGAAAGAAATGAAAAAAAGTGCTAAAATTATGTAAACTTGGGAATAAAACATAGAAAAACTGGGTGTAAGCGGTAGGATATTGAAAGTAAAAAAATACAAAAACAAGAATAGCGCGGCAAGTCAGCCGGTTTCCCCATTTACATGCTTGCGAATCAAATGCTTAAAGTTGTATTGGGTTTTTTCCGTTTTTTATTTTGTTTTTCTAAGCCGCCACCGATTGTTTTTCTTTCCGTTTGCCACAGCAGCAGCAGCAGCAACAGCAGCAGTCAAAATGTGGCAAGTACAAGTAGAGTAACAACGTCAACAGCAACAGCAACAACAATAACAAATCACAACCTTAACATATCGCTTAAGTTAGTTCGTGGCGGTTGTAGTTGCTTTCTGTTCCATTATTTTACCAGCAAAAAAAAGAACGGGCATTTAAAGCTTGTGAGTAATTTAGAAAGGGAAAGGGTTTAAAAGGAGGGAAGGGTGAAGTATAAAAGCCCAGTTAAAGGGCCAAGGGAAGGGGAAGAGCACAAGTCTTACACAAAATAGGAAACATAATACTTCCACAGTCTAATAAAATACAAAGAATGAGAAGAGAGAGAGAAGGAGAGAGCATTAGCATGTGGTAATATTAGAGTCTAGTATTGTGGTAGGTTGGGCTGGTAGGTTGTTTTAGATGGCATGTGGCAATGTGGTGTGTACATACATGTTTGGCGGTGGCCATTATTTCTGTATAGACTTGGAAAATGTCTTATTTTTCCGTATGGTGCGAGGTAGTAATACCTTTCATTTCTTTTAAACAATTTTTTTTATTTTTGTTGCTGGCAATTTGCAAGTTAACGACCGAGGAAGTGCACCGACATAACGTTCTTTCTCGCTCTCTGTACACGCGACTATAAAGCCACAAGTACTTCTAAGCGACACAAACATTCATCACATCATGTTGCTCGTGCTGTTGCTGTTACCCGGTGATTACTGGTGTGTTGCTGTTGCTGTTGTGTATTGCTATTGTCGTTTTATTATCAAATGATTGTTGCTGCTGTTGTTGTTGCGGTTGTTGTTGTGGCATTGTTATTATTCAGATATGCCATATAATTGTTGTTTTATTTATTTTTCCCTCTCTTTTCTCTCTTTCTATTATTATTACTATTGTTGTGGCTGTGTTGTTGCTATACAAGGCTTATTTTGTTGTTATTGTGGTTGCCACACTACCATACTCACATACTTGCCACATCACTCACTCACTCTCTCACTCATTCATTCGCAAGCCGCTCACTTCCCTACCAACATATACGTGCACATTCATTTGATAAGCATTTTTTGCGTGGCTGGATTTGTTTATTTGGCTGTTAAACCGGCAAACAGTGCTTTACAACCGGCAACAACACCAACAAAAATAATAAAAACAATAGGCCATAGGCCATAGGAGAAGTCAAATACTCTGCAAGTCTATATGTATGGTTTGGCTGCAAGTAGATTGGTTCGCCTTAACGTGAGAGTGAGTGTAGGCGTAGATTTTCCAGGAATTTCTCTTCCCGATACAAGTAATGTACAAGATGAATTCATTTCAACACAAGAATTGATTCCATTTCGTTTTTCTTCGTTTAATAAATAAACATAAAAATTCCAAAGACGTTTCAATTTACAGTTGCAACACAACAGTTAAGGCCAAAAGTAAAGAAACATCTGCCATGGTACGATTTGTTAACCCCAAAGAAGCAATAAAACAAAGTCTACTGCTCAACCATCGTTAGTTAATACAAAATTGGGGTTCCCAAACCAATTCAATATTCTTAGGAACCTAAAGAGCCTGCAAAACTAGAGCCTTCTATACCAACGAACTGATAAACTAATTCCTAGCCAAAGCAATATGAAGTTCTAATATAGATACACAAGCAGATTAGAGAAATTGCCAAGAAAAGCTCTTCCCGAAGCAGCATTTAGACCCACTGTTATAGCACAATCAATATTCAAACCCCGAGATCAAACTTTTCCTAGTGGAGATCGAACCGAGAGTCCAAAATAAATCATATTTTTACAGCAATCTTTATATGTGTTAACTCCATCAAGAAGGTCTTCTTCTCTTCTGCTCATAATAAGAACAGGGCATTAACACATAAGGTGAACGGCACTCTCTTCCTCCTCCACAGACAGATAGCTTTTCACACAGCAGAAGTCATTTGCTGAAATGTTAAATCGCCTGGTATGTCTATCAAAATGACAGTGGCCTGTAAGAACCGCTATTGCGTAATAGATGGTCAGGCCATTAAGGGTCAAAAGCCAATGCTTGTGCTCTGCAACACGTCTGATACCAACAACGACATCATTAAGTCCCAAAACCATATAAGGATGACATTTAAATGAAGCCGCCGTAGTCTAATAGGTAGGTGGTGTGCTGGCTTATTAGATGTAAAGCGAAGGTTCGAGCCCCCAGGCCAGACATCAAAACAAAATACAAAAACAATATTTCTTCGGCGATTTCCTCTCAGCAGATTTCAGACAAAAACTCTGAGACTAAAAAAAATTGCCATGAAAAGTTTGTCAAAAAAATCTATCGCTCGAAGTCTGAGTTTAAATTATAGGTCCCACCACTTATTTATAAAATTAACACAAACAACATAAGTAGTGTGAGAAACTAGGTCAATAGTCTTGACTGAAGGGTTGTAATGACCGATTATGTATGCATTTGAATACATACACCAAGCCCAGCCCAAGAGGACAGAGTGGCTGCTGGGCTTAGTTAAGGTTGTCGGTTTTATCACGGGGCACTACGGGATTAGGTCGCTGACGGGGATCTGGAAGAGATCCCAGGCGGACTATTGCAGGGTATGTTGCGATGAGGAGCAGTTGCAGACTGTCAAACAGCTCCTCTGCAACTGCCCAGCCTTTAGTAGGTTGAGGTTGCGGACCATTGGCAGGGCCTTCTTTAAAAACTTGAGTTCTGTGTCGAGAGCCGACATCAAGGCTCTCCACAGATTCATTAGCAGCTTGGGCCGGTTGAAAGGTGCTAGGGCTTCATAAGTGTAGTCGCACTCTCTACCTCTTTTGTTTTGTGTCTGTTTCTTTACATTCCACCGTTTCCCATTCTCCCTCCCCTTCCCTACATTCCTATATCCTCTATTTCCTTCCTCCCCTAAGGACAATGTACAATGGGTCAATTTCGACCTCCGGGTACTATGCTTGTCTTGACCGACCGGCAGGTGCACGTACTCTAACCTAACCGAACCTGAATATATATTCCCCTAATAATCGATATTCATGAATAAAGACGGACTTTGACACTACGTGAGAGACAATCAAGCGATTTTTGAGTAAAATTCCGTAATCCAACAAGCATTGCGGAGCTTTTAAAATAGCCTTTACACGTCTGCTCGGGAACCACACTACACTAACCGAAAGGTCCCATAGGCAACCTCCTGCTCTTTTGATTCCCACAAAGTCCCTGTGTGATAGCGAACAGGAGAAGTGAACGAAGTGTTCGAATGTAAGGTTATGATATAGAAGTCATGGTAAAGAAAAGTACAAAGTCTGGACGTAGGCTAACATAAATGATGCAGTGGATATGGGGTTGAATAGTTATCTGGTGAGGAGAGAAGATAAGTTCTTTGTCGGTATACACGTTATATCAGTAAATGAAAGGCGAGGACGACTTCTGCCTTTCGCACAAAAAAAATATAAAAACAAAAGAAAAGGTCACTACGTGCGTGTGTAGTCCGTACAGACTTGTATGAAACCTATACGCTTGACACAAGGAAATATGTGGCAAGAAAATCATCAAACTTTAAAATTTTTACGCACTTTCTTTGTTGTAGCTTAGCTGTGGCAAACAAAACAAAATATTAGCAACAAGTATCCCTATGCATAATATAACATACATAACTGATTATTACAACCCTTCAGTTAGGATTATGACAGAGCTTCTCACACCACTTATGTTGTGTGCGCTAATTTTATGAATGAGTGTTGGGGCCTACTGTTTGAAGACGACTTCGAACGACAGATTTTTAAGAAGCTTTTCATGGGAATTTAATTTACTCTCAGAGTTTTTGCCAGAAATCTGCTGAGAGGAAGTCACCAAAAAAATATTTTCATTTTTTCTTTTTTACGGCTGATCCGGGATTTGAACTCGGGCCTTAGGTCTAATAAGCCAACACACTACCTACTAGACTACGGCGACCTCTTATTTTCAGAATAATTACTGAATGTATGGTACAATGCGACAACGAATGACAAAATTAAAGTTCATACATACCGGACTGGGTTCTCCTTAACCCACTTTTTCCAGATTAATAGTGATTTTCAAAATCCTATTGAAAAATCAATCGGCATAACAATGAATTTCCCATATACACATACAACAGCACATCAATCACACGCACACATCGATAGGAGAAGGAAAGTCATTAAGACAAATTCTGAGGTTGTGTTTCCGAAACAAAAACAAAAAATTAAAATGAAAAATAAAAAATGAAAAATTCTTGAACCAGTTAATCCAGTCAGTTGTCGATTGTGTTTTTCATAATTTTGTTAATGCTTCACAAAATATTCTAGAGAACTCAACTATTAAAGTAGCAGCAGGCAGCAGTGATGATTTCATTTCATTTCATTCATTCATGCAACCAACCACAAACAATCATGCAACCTAAAACACTACCCACCATAAATAAACCACTTCGTGCAAGATTAAGAGCAACAAATACAACAAAACAAAACTAAAAAATGCAATTAAAAAACAACAACAATAAAAATAAATTCAAAAAAATATGGCAATAAAAGAGGTGGTAAAACCAGTTGTTTTTTTTATGTTTCACCTTCAACGTCCTTTACTTTACAGAATAAAAACCTACAACGATAACGAACGACAATGGCAACAACAGCAGCAGCAACAACTTCTAAAATGTTTGTTGTTGAACAGTAAACACAAATGCTATACACAACACACACACAATAATAATGTTGCACAGGTGGTAGGGTGCGCTACGAAATGAAGTACTTACAGCAGCAGCGGCAACAGCAGCAGCATTAAGAAAATCAACGAAAAGAAAACTGGCATCCAAGTATTGAAAGTCAACACGAATTGAATTGTAAACAGAAAAACCAACTGAAAATGGAGAAAATAGAATGAAAAACTAAAAAATATGCTGCGGCTATAAGAAAGAAACGTGCCCTATGATTTTCACCTAAAGATGTTGAGGTTATGCGAGTTAAATGTCTTGAATTTTTTAAAAATCCATCCAAGAGTACAAAATAAATAAAATCCTCTTAGATTTTGTTCAATTACCTCATTACACCGAGAGATTCTGATGAAATTCTATCATTCACTAACAAAATGGCTGCCAGGTCATCATATAGATCTTGCTATATAGCTATAGCTCCTATTCACAGAGGGTCCTCCAACAGACACTGCCGAATTTTGACATTTAACAACAGCCATCTAATTGAAGCTATGACCTCGACAACGACGTGTGTGCACCAAATGTGTGACGTCAAGTTAATTTCTGGATGAGTGACAGCAAATAAAATCGTTAAATATGAAATCCAAGAGATTGTGGATTTTGGTCATCAGTTCTCATTACTTTAAGAACAACCAGGACCAGGTGACGGCAAGCAATGTAGTAGGCCGATCATTACCAATTCCTTTTGACCTGAATTCAATGATTTTGACACCAACGCTATGTACCACACAGCTCGTGTCTGAAATTCAGCACGAGTAATATTGGCACCAATAACATGCGCCATTTGCTACAGAGCTTCAGAACGAGGACACGGTCATTGTGTAATAATAGTGAAAAGAATAATTTGGTACAGTTGTATAGTGATTGATAGTTCAGGGATATTGGGGCAAAACATGGCGAACTTTCGAATTGCTTCCAAGCAAGAGTGTACAACAACAAAAAATATGGTGGTGAATTTAACTTGGAGCATAGCAGTACTTATCGGACAGTCAGATCAGTATCCCCACATCCCTCTTTTGGGGATTAGGAAGAGGCTTTGGTTGGAAAGTTTATGATCGGCTAAATTAAAGACTACGACCATTGGGCAGTATTCGAAATTAAAACAGGTTTGAGGCAATCTTAACTACTTCAGTTGGATTTAAGTTATGTACGAGTATTAGACTATCAACTTCCTGAGATTTGTAACCCACATTTTACCGGGTGAAAAACTAGACTCAAATAACTCATGTTCTAAAGTAGGGACTGATTCAAGTCTATGAGAAGAACAAACCATGAGAAGAAGTTCCGAGCTTCTTTGTGACATAAATGTATGACAAAAAGAAACATCTGAGTGTTTATTCCCATGGGATCTTTAGGATTTATACTGACAGGGTGGACTGACGATTTATGTATACATCAGGTGTCCTGATGCTAAACTTTACTAAAGCCTGACTGTTCAGTGAAGCGCTTCCCGAGCAGTGGTGTTGGCTATTGGCTTCGATTAAGTTTTTAACGGACATAGTATCATAGAACAAAACATTGAATTCAAGCGTAACAAATTCCAAGACGGTGCACGATTGTCGGAGATGTCTCAATGAGATGAGATATTGGTGCCAACTAAGAGCGGATGATTTGGTCAGAAGGGGCGCGACCATTGTAATCCCTGTATTAATTCTCTACATTAGGTATCTCTTTGGTTACCTGCAGGCGTATAATTAACAATGCAATCGTGGAATTTGTCAGCTGTAGGTGGGCAGCTTCGGACAAAGGCAGAACGGCGCAAAAAATCTGACCAAGGCTGGGAAAGAGGCGCACGACGACTCTGCTTGAACTCAAAAGAGGCAGTCTTAGCACTGTTGTGGGGATTATTACGGGGCGTATTGGTCTTGGACAACTTGCGAATTACTTCTGCAGAAGCTGTGGGGATGAGGGGACGATGAGTATATTCTTCACCACGAAAGAGGCAGCTGGGTGCCTACTAAGGAGTGCGCACAAAAAAATGAGCTTATTTTTAAGCTGATAACTTTTATCATAATTCAAAAAAATTAATACCGTTACTTGGTTTTTGTTAGTCAATAGCAAAAATAGTTTTTTGAAAATGGGCACCCAACAAGAATGTCGTAAAAATATAATTGAAATTTTTAATGTAAAACCGCGTCGCTTACAAAAAACGAATGCTAGGCTCGCAGGTGTTAACTAAAAAAACATTTTCTAAGGTAAAAATAAAACAATATTAGGAGTCTTTTAGTATTAACAGAAAGCGTGGAAGTGGAAGAAAAAAAGGATTTGCCAACCAAAACAAAGCAAGTAAAATAATACGTATTTTTCTAAAACACCCTAACATATGTAGAAGAAGAAAAGTGGCTCAAAATGTTGGATGCTCCGAGATCTTGGTCAGAAAAAAATTTTATACACAAAGGAATTCGACTATTATTTACTTTAATTGAAATATAAAACGAAAAAAAATCCGCCACTTAGTTTTATTTCTATAACGAAAAGTGTAAGTCCAGTTTTTTGTGCGCACTCCTTAGTTAGAGGATCTACATGAACTGTCAGGCATGGATATTGGCAGTCTGAGTCGCTTCATCGGAAGCTCTGATTGGTTTCTAGAATAGGGGAGAATGCGAAACTGTAGTATCACAATTGACCCTGTGTGCGGCCTAAGTGTGCCCGCTCATGACTCCATCGGTGGGAAAGCCACTTCTAACTACCTACCTAGTATCAACGACCATCATTATTAATAAATGCCAATTATTTCTTAAGGAAAATTTCGGTTCATTCAAATGTCGCTCCTCTAAGGTTTTCGATAGACTTAAGGATGTCATTGGAAATTGCATTGCTGATACGCAGGCCAGGACTGACTCAAATTCTCATTCTCCGACATGTTACAGAACATAGTTTACGGAATAGTTTCGATATTATTGGGCTCGGGCTGAGTAAAAAACAAAACTTTTCAACGACATGAATGTTATTTAGTGTAAATACATACAGTAGAACTTCTATAACTTGAATGACCATTATTCAGAAAAAAAAACTTCAAATTATAGAAACTTCAAGCTAAAGAAACAAAACCTTAAAGAATTTCTCTTCAAGATGCTGTTGCTGTGCTTTTAAGAAATTCTTCATGTAGAATTCCATGTATTTAATGGTAAGTTAATTATTACGGCATGTTGTGGAGTTAAGAGTATTGGCAATTACGTTTATCGTCATCATTAATCATTAAATTTGTATATCTTAAGACTATTTGTTTTTATATTCCTAGCAGGGGGTGCTAGAAATGTTATTATTAACCTCGTACGTGCGTCGAGCTTAGTTAGTATAGGACGTGCACGTCGTAACAACCAAGTCGAGGTCGAAATTGATCTGTACATTGCCTTAGGGAGGAGGATAGGGGATATGAAGTAGGGAAGGGAGGAGCATGCGGAATTAAAAGAAACAGACACAAACATAGAGTTGAATGCGCTAATTATGAAGTCTGCACTTCACCACCCAGCTGCTAATGATCTATGTAGAGCTTATGTCGCTCTCGAAACAGAACTCAGTCTCAAAGAAGCCTGCCAGGTCCTCACCTACAGGCTGGCAGCAGAGATGTCGACAGTCTCCAACTCCTCTCATCGCACATACCTGCATATGCTGGATCTGTTCCAGATCCCGTCACGACTAATCTCCAGTCCCGTTAAACACAATCAACCTTAAGTGGCCATTACAAGCCCAGCACCCTTGTCTCTTGCTGTCACAGCAGCCATAGACGTCTAGAACAGACCAACATTTCTTCCCACGGTCTTCCGTTACCTCCATCGATGAGCCATCGACCAACGTCAAATCGCACCTGAAACGAACAACCTACCAGGCACCGCCGTCCATTGCCAGTATTCGCTGTGACCCGAACCGATAGACGGATACGGTCGGTTCAAACTCCTCAACGAACTTGCACTCGCGAACGAGCCGTATTTGCACCAGACCGACGCAATGCCCTAACGAAGATCGTGTAAGATTCGATCAAATGGCCCCAGCTATGCCTCAATAGCTTCAGTACTAAAATCTCGCCTGAAAACGCGCATCACATTCAACCTGAATTAGAGTAAGACGTTTTTCTACAGAAACCCAGCTGTTCCACTACTTCCATCTGTGATATAGTACCCTTGCCCTGAGTACTATTGTGCCCTATTAGAGTATACTCAAACAGTAGAAGATGCCTCAGGCACATATATCAGTGCTTTTCGAAGTCCTACTCATCAGGGAAGAGTTTCTAACTCTGGGCTCACCCGATTTCCAGGGCACACGCGCTGCCACGGACTATAAGTCAGCGGGTCAACGAGCATATCAAAGGCTGAGGGCCTTTTCTCACTCCAGGTACTCCGTCGAGCTTTCTCTTGAGACTTTCTACTCCAGGCGGATTGTGATGTCAGCGCTGCTTGATTCTGCTGGGCAGGGTGACCTATATTTTCCAGAAATTTCTTTTTTTTTTATCATGCATTTATTTAAATGAGGTCTGGTCATCTTCTTTCATTCCATCTTATAAATGCAATTAAAAAAAAAAAAAAATAATTAAAAATTATTGCGTTTTACTTTACAACATCAAATGTACGTACATACAGTACGTATACATACGTTCATTTGCTGACGCTGTGGCACATGTCTGCTGACATTGATTTTTTTGTTTGTGTAACATTAATGCAAACAATTAAAGAAAAAAGAGAGAGAGAGAAGATAGAGAATGCAAGCAGATATGAATGTGGGCTACACAGGACACTTAAATAATATCCTTTTGACGTCAAAGGCATGCAACAAAGAAAGACAAGTTGTAGATGCAAGCAACATGAACAACAGACATACAAACAAATATAGACCAACAAACACTTAATAAAATGAAAAATAAATAATAAATCTATTTAAAAAAAAAACTAAAATTGTGAAAATGCAATTGTAAAAAATTTTTTTCCGTTAAGTGTGGCACATGGATAGATTGCTACGCTGACTGTTATACTCGCATGATAGGGAAGCAGGGAAGTACAATACAAAGCAGCAGCAAGCAATAAAGAAAAAATAAATTTTTAATTTGTGTCCTGTTATCAGATTACAATGATGACGGCAACAATGAAAGACACACAAATACACACACACTCACACTAAAAACAATACAAATACAAGCAGTCATCATGTTCATCATCACTACTGGCTGAGTGACTGACTGACTGACTGAGTGACTGGACTGACTGACTGACTGAGGACTGACATCGAAAGGATATAAAATGCAGTTCAGGACAAGGCTTAATAAGTAAAGAAAATTGTTGAAGTGTTGCAATGAATGCATGGCATGCATAACTGTAACCATAATAACGTATTCGTATTGTATTGTTTTGGCTATATGGCTGGACTGAGCTGGTCTGTCTATCAATTGTGGCTTAAAAGCATCATGTAAACTGGCTTTAGACAAATCTGGTCTTGTCATTGTGGCAGTTGCAACTATTTTCTCATTTCATACACTATCATTCAAAGTATTTTGGAAAATCCACAACAATAATAATAATGTTGTTGCTGTTGTTAGTGTTGCCTGGTTTCTCTTTTTATGTTTCCGTTCCGTTTTTCTAATATTTCTTGAATTTTTCTGACTTTTTTTGTGGCATGTTTAATCGTACTAATGTATGTGTTTGTGTGTCTGTGTATGATGACTTTGATTTGTGGTATCTGTAACAGTCAGTGTTAATGTCAAGGTTAAGCATTGCACTTTACTTTCTTGCCTGCCATTGTTGCAAAACTACTTTTTTCTTTGCTCCTCTCTCTCTCTCTCTCTCTCTCTGTCTCTTTCCTCTTATGCTATTATAAGTGGCAACACGGGTTAGCATTCATGCAAAAGTATGCCTCATCATCATAATCACATACAGCAAGAACAGCAACATCAACAGCACTAGCATTAACAATGTCTTGGCATTGTTATTGCCACTTGTAATATTTTTTTCCTCTTGTTTTTCAATTTTTTCTTTTTCGTTTTCTTTTTGCATTTATGACTCCATTATAAAAATTTCCTTTCAGCCTTGCTCTCTCCCTTTCCCTCTCTCTCTCTCTGAGAGTGTGTGTAAGTGTTTTACTAACTAATGCCACAATTATTGTCAACGTCATTACCATCATCATCAACATCAACAGTCACATCATCATACAAGTAAGGCCCACTTCTTGTTCGTCCTACTACTACTACCACCAAACCAGACTATATCTCTGCCTGTATGTCTGTCTGTCTGCCTTTTGGTAGCCTGTCATTATCATTTCCATTTCTTTTTGCCATTGTTACTGCTCTTAATGTAACTGTTCTGTTAGTTCTTTACTTTTTTTTTATTGTTGCTATCATTCCTGTTGCTGTTGCATAGTGTCGTCAATGCTGTTTATTTTGTTCATCTTTCTTTTGCTCGCCTATTTGTATTTTCTTTTTTTTTTGTTTTTGTTGTTTTTATTGTCTTTAATATTCCTTATTTAAGTTATTAATGTCATGTATTTTCCATCTTCCCTCTATGCAGCAGGAAGGTCGGCAGGACAGGCAACCTTGCCATGTCGTCCATACCGCTGTTAGCTAGCAGAGGGGCCAGCGTAATGTTAGTGTTGCAAATAGGATCCCAGGCAATTAATTTGATGTATTTTCCGTTCTGTTTTTGTTTCCTTCTTTTCTTTTTTTTTTTCTAATTTCTAATATTTTATGTAACTTGACATTAAAAGGCAAACAAATATTCATAAAAAGGGTATTAAAGCTGAAGAAATGAAATGAAAGTGACGGATTACGAGAAAAAAAAAACAGAAAAATTGTATTAAGAAGACGAGGGGGATGCAATTATAGGCAGCAACAATTCATTTAAGATTGCTTTTCAAGGCCAAAAGAAGGGAAATAAATAAAGAAAATTAAATTTAAAAAAATCTTAGAAAAATTAAGGACACAACCCACGTAATCTAAAGCCAGAATTATTAAGTCATTCACCCAATATTTGGCACTACAACTGTACCAAGCTTCCCTGTTGTTAAATACTTTGCCTGATTATTTCCAATTTGTACCCATAAACTCTGCAAACCGCCTCTTAGGTTTCAAGAATATGTTGCGCCGGAATTCATTCTCATCATCACAGGATCCACATGTAAGGATTGAAACAAAGCCCATTCTAAATAAAGGCCCTCTAACTCTTCAGCGTGCTATTAAAATGCCGGTTATTACCACCTCAGCTTAGCTGTTGACAAATTACCTCAGTGAGAAGAGTCTGCGCCTCTGTATATCTGCCTTTTCATTGACCATCCACACGACGGAAGAGGTCTAACCGCATGAACGGCATGGAAGCCTCTTCATATGCATTGTAGACCAATAGAGACTCCGTCAAGATACACCACTAACATAGTATCGCGACAGCAGGCTGTATGGAGAATGGCTTTACCAGAGTTACAAATCAAATACCAACAGACTATAATTGACAAGCTAGACGGATACGGTTTTTGCGTTAATGTAGTGTAATTCGATAGAGTGCCTCCGATATCAAATCAATTTCTTTTGTTTAAACGGATCCATGGCACAGATGTGGTGGGGTAGTGCTCTAAACATGGAGATCTGAAAACGGGACTGGGCCTCTATATAAAAAAAACCAAATTATACCTCCGCCAGGCACTGAACCATTATAGCTTCCTTTACGCGATATGGTCCTTAGTCTAATACATAATATGTTACTATGGCAGATGCGAGCTCGTGAGTTCAAACCACAGCTCTAACAATTTGAACAATACTATGATCTACTACTCAGCAACCTGTTGACAAAAATACTGAGAGTAAGTCGGTCGATGTTAAACTGTAGATGCCACCAAGGTATAGTAGGTGGTGTGAGAAGCCAAGTTATAATCCTGACAAAAGGGTTATTATGGTCCATTAATTAAGTTAGTAGGTGAAGGCAAGTGCAAAAGCGATCGTGACAATTTGAAATACTTGGCACATAGGTATCTAAATATCCTCACAGATAGTTAAGTGGCAATTTGGCAATTATGGCGACTAACAATTACTCTAGGCATGACACGGTATGCCTTATATGGGCGCCTATTTAGAAAGGCGTGATAGGAATTGATATCCAAATGTTTTTTAATACGTTAGGCAGAAAGCTTTACAAATGTACGGAAACGGCACATCGATTAATTCGAAACAATCGAAAATACCAGCAAATCTGGAACGATCTTGATGAGAGAAAAACCTTGTGTTTAAGACTTAGCAAAGGCGACTTGAGTTCACTAAAAGAGTGTGCTCACGGAACACTTCTCTTCATACGCCTATAGGCGCGGTAGATAATAATAAGTACAAAACATGTAATGAACATTGTTCAGCTTTCGTAAGTTTAAGATCTCAAAATTTTGGAGAAGACATTTTAACTGACATTATAACTGACATAACCAATGTCCGAGGAAAGAATTGGAGGAAGCAGAGGAATTTCATATGAGATTATAGGCTTTCTACTGAAAGTATGGCTTGTCTCTCTTAACAAGAAGCCTTTAACAAGCTGAATTGTTGGCTTTGGTGTATGAGGACTGGGTATAAGACCATGAATCGTATGTTTTAGCTCCTAAACTGCAATGTACCAGCTTACCTGGGTGGAATATTTAAGCATATGCATCCAAATAGAAAAACACGGTCACTTACCTGCAAATAAAAGAAATAAAAATTATTAACATTGTGGTAAGAAAAATTGTTAAAAAAAAAATTAAAAGACAAAGTAAGTTTAAAGCAACGTTTTTAATTTATAGTCTCTTGAAAGAAATAAAGAAAATATGATCGGTTGTAATCAACCGTCATACCAAGATATGATATCACAGATGCAATAAACTTGAGGACCATCATAGAGTTAGGATTCTGAGTTCGCAATGACAACCTTCACGAAAACTGATAACGTCTGCACTAAAAAAAACCTAATTAAAGGCTGAACTTTAGAAGACGGTGGGTCATTTAAAAGTTTAAATTTAAAAAGTGCGAATGAAACAAAAAGGATTTGACTTTTTTTTTTGTTGTGAAGTATAATTAGTTTCGATTAGGAAATGGAATATTATTTCATTCATATGGTTGTCGTAGGCTGACCACACAGTATCTAATTCGATCGGATCAATTTTCAGGCACCTTTTCAAGTGTATTGGTTTGTATCTCGGCAATGGCAATGTTGGTCTTCAAATGTTTAGTTGTCTCTGATTTATTGGGATAACACGTATTCGTGCATATTTTTTTTGGCAAAATCGGACATTTTCATGCAGTTTCCCGTTGACCCAACTAGCGAAACGAAAACGCAGCGGATGTGGCTATAACTCTTGAACCAATTGAACTTTGTAGGACGTCCTACTGAGTGAGATCTTTTCCCACAATTCGTCGTAAACCGGTACAGTAAAACGTTCAATTCTCGAGAACGATGACGAATTTATGTTGTTCAGCCAGAGTTTCGATATTTTCGGTTGCGGGCACTTAACGAGCGGGTTCACGGGCATAGGAACAATGAAACCGGTTGCACAAAACTTTACCAATAAACTTGCGTATACAATGGCACTTTTTGTCCTTCACATACATAACTAGTTATTACACACCCTTCAGTCAGAATTATGACCTATGAAGCTTCTCACGTCAAATACGATTGGCGGGACCTACAGTTTAAAGTCGACTCCGAACGACAGATTTTTGAGAAGCTTTTCACGGCAATTTTATGTACACTCTAGAGTTTTTGCCAGAAATCTGCTGAAAGGAAGTCGCCGAAGAAATATCTTTTTTGTTTATATTTCGTTTTCGATGTCTGACCAAGGGTTTGAACTCGGACCTTTCGGCTAATAAGTCAACACACTACCTACTAGACTATAGCCACTTCATATGTCCATCTCTCCGACCAAAATTGCATGACATTTGTCTTTGATTTTGAAAATAAATTTCCAATAAACTCCAACGTTTCTCAAGAGTATAACGATTTATTACTGCCAGTGGAGACAAAATACTGGAGACATTAGTATTGTCAGATTCGAAATAACTGATGGTTCAAATTTAAAGCGATATAATGGCCCCAAACCACTTTATACAAGATTATCATGGTCGTAGTGGATATTACAATATTTAGTCAAGTGCGAACATTTCAAACTCTCTTAATTGATTTGATTTTTTTAAATTCTTGGAATATTTCGATTTCTTTTTTTTAAATATTTTTATTTACTGTCACATTATTAAAACTATTTCCTTTAAATCCTTTTGCTTTAACACAAACTGTGTTACAAATATTGTGGAAATAAACAACACTGTGCAACACTTGCAACAAACACTTTGACAACATAGACATCAGCGTCAACAACAAATACGAGTATAACAAACAACGTGTACAAAAAAAAAACAAAATGATGTTGTAAGGAGGACGGACACAATAAAAAGTGAAACAAAACTATACAAAAAGAAAATAAAAGTAAAGAAAGAAAAAATTAGTAAAACAAACATAAAAATCAACCACAATAGCCGAAATAAACAAATAAAGAAGAGAAGCTGCTGTGAGCACTTTTTAGTAACCACTGTGGAACAAGACCACTAAACCAACAAAAAAAAAACAATCGAAAGAAAAAGGACATGATGATGGAAAAAAAGAAAAACCTTATAATCATGATGTTGATGTTGCAAAAACACAAGAAAAACAAACCGAAAAAAGTGCAACTGTATGTACATGCATATGCATGCACGATAAAAAAAAATTACAACAATGACAGCAAAAAATAAAACAACACCAACCATAATGACAAAGAAGATAATGGTCGCCCAAACGTCTACAATTGTCAAAAGTAAACTTTTTTACAAATTACAAACGCAATATAGTCACTGAAAAAAGTCTACATACAATGGTGTATATTGAATTATTATCCGCTGATTTATATTAAATTTAAAAAGGTGTTATAACGTTGTTTTAAGCATTTACAAACAAGAATGTTCAAAGAGGAAGACGAATAAGAAACATATATCGCATAGAAATCAGTTGAATGTATGTAGACTTTTTTCTTTGACTGTAATTCAATAAGAGTGTACATTGCGGCTTTCAAATTGAAGGGACTATCTTATTTGACAAATGAAACACACAAAAACCTCTAATTAGCCACAGTCAAATGAAACATTAAAGACCTGCTCAACAGTATAAGCAAGTCTCTGGAGATGACAATATAAACTATAACGCTTCCTTCTTACAATTCAAATGCAATCACGCGTAAAGAGTGTAACTGCTAAAAGACAAAGTGGAAAGTACTTCCAATTCAGTCTGTTGGCAATACATGCCGAATAGTCCGAATACTAGATGGCCTATTAGACGGGAACCCATGGTTCAAAACCCTGTCCAGGCATGTCGAACAAAAAGGAAAATATGTTAGGAAATATTACATCGGCCACTTGCTCTCAGCAGACTTATGGCAAAAACTCCGCTTAACATCGCTTTAATCATTATATTATATTATCATTTTACCATTATACTCATTTGAGTCTTTCAAAAATGCAGGTGAAAAGGTGAAAGAAAATAAACATAAAATCATGAAAGTCTTGAAGTTATTCCTAATACTTTTAAGAAGAAATAACTCGAGATTACATTGTGTTCAAATGCTTACGATTTGAAAGAAAGCCAAATCTGTACTTGAAAATATTTCAGCGTTGATCAGAAGAAACTATATAGCCCTAGATGAACAAAAAGTCTGTATATGAGAAGGGGTGAAGAAATAAGAAGATTTTGAGAAAAGTCGAAGACAATAGTTTATAGTGGATAAGAATATGTGAACGAAAGGTTCAGGGTTCAAACCCTAGCACATGTCGAACAAAATGAAAATGAGAAAAGAAATTTTTTTCGCCAACTTCCTCTCTGCAATCTTGTGATAAACACTCTGACAGTAAAAAAAAATTGCCATGAAAAGTTTCCCAAAAAAAATCTGTCGTTAGGAGTCGACTGTAAACTGTAGCTGTTCCGTTAACTATGGATGAAATTAACACCAGAACTTGGATGGTGTGAGAAGCTAGGTCGTGATTTTGATTAAAGGATTGTAATGATTTGCAAGAATCTACTCGCACGGTAATGATTGTAACAATACTCCATCTGATCAACAACTTAATTAGCATAGGCGGTTTTTGCTCTTTACAGCCTTTTTCTCACTAGTTTTTTTCAAAATTGCATTGAAATTGAAATTGTTAAAGCGAATTTAAGAAGAAAAAAAATATAACATAGAAATTATTGGGATAAAGTCAACATAAAGTGGTGTACGTAGACTTTTTTCTTTGACTGTATATACTCAAAATGGTTTTGTGCTAGGTTAGGTTAGGTTAGGTTAGAGGACGTGTACTTGTCAATTCTGACAAGTGCAGTACTCGGTGGTGGAATTGACCCATTGTACTACGTCCTACCTTCTCACACCACTTATGTTGTGTGCGTTAATTTTATACATGAGTGGCGGGACCTACAGTTTAAAGTCGACTCCGAACGACACATTTTTTGTGAAGCATTCTATGGCAATTTTTTACTCTCAGAGTTTTTGCCAGAAATCTGCTGAGAGGAAGCCATCGAAAAATTATTTTCAAATTTTCGTTGTAATGTCTGACTTGGGATTCGAACTCGGGTCTTTCGTCTAATAAGCCAACACATTACCTACTAGACCACGGCGACCTCATGCTATATTGTCTGTCAACAAACTTAAACAATATTTCACAATGAAGTTTCGATTTTTAAAAAACACTTTCAAGTTGTTCATGATGTTGATGAAGCCTTTCACTCTCTAAAGGGGCCATTATCAACAACGAACTTAATAGGACGATGATGAAGTACGAATTAAAGTTCATCACCATCCTATACAATATAATACAAATAGAATTCCAAGGGAGAGTTTTTTCCTAAATTCGAATGCTAATAATCTTACCGAGATGTACGTATAAAATTCGACCTCATATTCTGGTACTTGAGAGAATTTCCATTAAACACCAATCATATTGAGATAGCCTTCCGAAAATAACATCAAATATTGCACAGTTCTCCACAAAAAAAAAAAAACAAAAAATTAGGTTGCACAAGTGTCCACAAATCGTATGCAGAAATGAATGCGACTAGTTTCATTGACATTTAAAATATTGCTTTAAGAAGGAGAAAATTATTTTTTTTTTTATTAAATAAAAAAATAGCAAAACCCACCAATGATTTTGCCACCAAAAATTCAATAAAAATTACCACAAAAAAAAATTAAAACAAAAATGTAAACTTTCAGTAGAAAAAAGTCAAGAAAACTAAACGAGCCAAGTAAAGAATTTCGACTGGACACGCACGCACTTCTTTGGCAACAATCCAATTGAATAGACACAAAAACAACAACAAAAACAAAGAAAGAAAAAAAATCTAATAAAAATCAAATTCAATTCAAGTCATTTAGAAAATTTGTTTCCATTGCTAAAATCCCTGTGAAACCCAAACAAATCATAAAAACCAACGCAGCTACAACAACTGAAACCAACAACATCAACAATAACAACAACAACGGCTACATAAAATGTTTTAAACAAAATTGATTTGTTAAACTGCAAAAAGAAGAAAAACAAGACGAAAAGAAGTAACAAGAAAACAACGATAAACTCTTCTACACAATTTGCTTTTTCAAGAAGACAAACGGGGTGTCCCACATAAATCCACTGTACGAGGGGAAGTACATCATCCAGTTGGTAAGCTTAAAAATATAATCCTATTGGAGCAAATCAACTTCATTGAATCGAAAGAGTGAAGAAAACACTAAACCACACCACACTACACCACACCAGTTGAGTGAGAATAGAAAATTTAAAACGAAGGCAAAACCAAAAGCAAGTCCGGGAATCCACATGCCAAAGTCATAATAAAGTTGGTGGCTGCTAGAGTATGAAAAAAAATTAAAAAAGAAAAGAAAAACAACAAATTGTGACATGTCATAACATTTTGAAATGACATGACATGTCGTCTGTCACATGTTCAAATGGGGAATAGAGAAGAGACACACATTGTCGGCTACTCATATCTATAAGTGAATGAGTACTCACCAAACAAACACATAGAAAACGTAGACAGCAGCGCAGATACGGAGGGGAGGTAAAGGCATTTAGTCGCCGTGGCTCTAATAGGTAGTGTGATTGACTTATTAGACATAAGGCTCGGGTTTAAATCTCGAAGTCAGGACATCAAAACCAAAACAAAAAATTATTTCTTCGGCGATTTCCTCTCAGCAGATTTCTGGCAAAAACTCTGAGATGTAAATAAAATTGCGATGAAAAGTTTCTCAAAAATCCATCGTTCAGGAGTCCGAGTTTAAACTGTAGGTCCCGACCACTCGTGTATAAAATTAACGCATACAACATGAGTGGTGTGAGGAAGCTAGGCCGTAATCCTGACTGCAGGACTGTAATGACATATAACAACTTTCCTATATCAGGTTGAAGAATAACTGATGCTAAATAAGAACTCAAATATTGTCGAAAAAGTTCACTTTTATGCACGCAACTAATCTGTCAAGACCTCGAATTGGATTACTTTCCTTTACTCATCATTGTCCTTTAGTTTCAGGTCCTAGACATTGTAGGTTTTAGGATATATACTCACACAAAAAAATATGTTGGGTTCTTGTATTGGATATAGTGGTCAAGAACTTTACTAATTAAATTCTACTCTTTCCCTAATGATAAAGGTTTTGCCTTCTTTTCCTATGATGATTGTTGTAAATTTTGTTCTCTTGGGAGGATCAGGCACATATTAACATTTAGTATTCGTAGGCCTTACACACTTACTTAGGTGGCCATTACAACCCTTTAATGAGAATTACAGCCTAACTTGTGACACCATCCAAGTCGTGTGCGTGAGTTTTTTGATAAAGTGACGGAACCTATAGTCGATTCCAAAATATGTCATGACAATTTACTTTCAGAGTCTTGCCAGAAGACTGATTCAGAAATATTTTTTAATTCATATTATAGCTAGGGTTTGAATCACTAGTTCCCGTCTACTACGCCACCTATTAGACTACGACGACATAAAACAGTAACCCTTAAGAGTAGCAAACAAATCAAATGTGTCTTAAACGAATCTAAAATACTCGGTCATTGTAGTTCCTCCTAAAGTCTATACAGCGTTAATGGCATATTTGGAACCACCATAGAAATCGTTTGGACCACAATTCCCTCCTTAACTTGCCCCTAATAAGAACCAGTGTGTTTTATGATTCCGTGCATCACAACGAGACTTAATAACGAAAATGAATAAAGCAATGTGGAAGTATCATATCCATTTAAATGGGGGTCTGAGTATTTTGACGTATACGAAGTTAAAGGTCAAGAAGGGATTTTGAAACAGAAGTTCTTGATTACACAGTGAAATATTCCAAAAACACAAGGAAAGTCGCAAGTATTTTACATTTTTGGAGTCTATGCCTATGCTAAGGCAGTCAGCTATTATGATGTGAAATCTTAGATAGATTGGGATTGTCTGAAAAAGCTAAATCAAATAGGTGAATGGAATAACTCTACTCTCTGCTGAGTCCTAGGTCAAGTGGGAATTCTCTACATTTAGTAAGCAGACGAGTTTGCAAGGTGATTCCAAGAATCTTAACAGCCACTTATAGTTTCAATTTCTACAAATTTATTTTATAGGGCGATTTATAGTCTCGGACAATTTGCACGGGCCTCGGAGATATGAAGAACTTAAGTTTACACAGCGATGTATACGAAGACTTTTTAGTAACAAGGCTTATTGTTCAAATGCTGTGTAAATGTCTTTCAGAAATGGCATTACCAACGAAATATAACGCTGCTGGAAAGCATAGGTAATGGATTAACTACACATTATCCATATCAAAGAGTTCACAACCACTTACCTGAGTGATAGGACTACATACATACATAATTGGCCATTACAACCCTTCAGTCAGGATTACGACCTAGCTTCTCACACCACTTATGTTGTGTGCGTTAATTTTATACATGAGTGCCGGGACCTACAGTTTAAAGTCGACTCCGAACGACAGATTTTTGAGCAGCTTTTCATGGCAATTTTTACTCTCAGAGTCTTTGCCAGAAATCTGCTGAGAGGAAGTCGCCGAAGAAATATTTTTTCGTTTTGATGTCTGACCTGGGATTCGAACCCGGGCCTTTTGTCTAATAAGCCAACACACTACCCACTAGACCACGAGTGATAGCACTACTGATGATAAAAAAAACTAAATTTTAACCCTTAAACTACTTAGCTTCAAGGTTGCATTTACATTTGAATACGGCTTCGTCATCTCATATATGGAAGTGCTAAGAGACTTATTATAGTTATCCATGGTTTGAAGTCCCTGAATATTCCTAACCTAGCCTACTATCTCTAATGTTAAAACTCGTCAAGGCTTTCGGTTGTATTAACTGGATAAGGCTTATCGCTGGCATTTGTTCCCTGATCTTTAGATTTTAATTTCCAATTGCAGGCCTATGCACCAATTTGCAAACATTCTTAAAACTGTCCCTTTAACATGGACCCCCATCCAAAACTTCCAGTTGCATCAGCTACTGCATTACGCACACTCTTACAAGCACACAAACAACCCAACAAACACTGGCAATGGCAATTTTGAGCAAAAACATTTTGGGAAAATGAAAAGAGACAGTTGGAAGCTATGCATTTAAAAAGAAAAAGAAACAAAAAAAGAAACAGAAAAAAACAGAAGATTTCGAGATGGATGTAGACAATTTGTCATGTCATTTAATTGAGAATTGTGAAAACTATTATTGCGATATTTAATTAAAATTGTTTAGTTTTTCGGTTTTAGGTGTGAACGAACGTGTAAAACTTGGTCTTCCTTATTACATACATATGTCTGTATGCTGCTACTACTACTACAGACGAGAACCATATACACACACACACAAAGGGACTGCAAATAGTAATAGACTTGCATCAACGAAGGAGAGTCTATCTTTCTATAAAAATAAACCACAAATTGAAAATGTTGCACAAGGTGTCAAAATTTTGTTGTTGTGGCATAAAAATAACAATAATAGACTCTTATGTTAACACATACATATTCTGTTAGAATTTCCAATAGACGAGGGTAGGCTGTAAAGAAACAGTTGTTGACATTAAGGATTTTTTTTCTTTTTTTGGAAAATTAGAAGAGTCAACAAACTATATCAAAAGATTATGATGATGTTTCCATAATTCCGGGAACTACTATCATACATAATTGGTCATTAGAACCCATCAGTCAGGGTTATTGACCTTGTTTCTCACACCACTTATGTTAATTTTATACACGAGTAGCGGGATCTACAGTTTTAAATCGACTCCGAAAGACAGATTTTATGAGAAACTTTTCATGGCAATTTTATTTTTACTCTCAGAGTTTTTGCCAGAAATCTGCTGAGATGAAATCGCCGAAAAAATACTTTTTGTATTTTGTTTTGATGTCTGGCCTGGGACTCGAATCCTGGCTTTTACGTCTAATAAGCCAACACACTACCTACTAGACCACGGCGGCTACTGTCAGCGAGATTAAATTCAAAGAACGTGGAAAAACTTATGGGTATCTTTCAAGTGAAGAAGTCGCCATAGTCTAGTAGGTAGTGTGTTGGCTTATTAGACGTAAAGCTAAGGTTCGAAATCCAGGCCAGACATCAAAACAAAATACAAAAAATATTGGCAAAAGCTCTGAGAGTAAAAAAAAACCTGCCATGAAAAGTGTCTCAAAAAAATCTGTCATTCAGAGACGACGTTAAAACTCTAGGTCCCGCCACTCGTGTATGAAATTAACGCATACAACACAACATAAATGATGTGAGAAGCTAGGCCGTAACCCTGACTGAAGGGTTGTTATGGCCAATTATGTATGTATGTATATATCTTTCAAGTGGAAATGTATATATCATCGAATAATGCTCTCAATTAAACTTGGATTATAGGTACAAAAGACATGGCATAGCAATACTACCTGGCCCAATCAGGCCGACATTCGAGTACTCGGCTCTTATGAGTTTAAGTCGTAGATAGTATGGGACTATTTGACGAAGTCTAACCAGCTAGACAGACAGAATATGGTTACCTCTACGCCATTGATGAGGTCTGAACCTTTTCATACATTGGGAGCGCCTAAAGATAAAGCGAGGCAAAAACTCTATGAAACCAAATGGGTTTGAAACAATCAAAACTCTTGTTGGAAAATTACAATAAAAAGAGACTATCAAGAAATATCAGGAGGTTGGAGACTGAACTTTTGTTACCGCATTGTAGAATGGGAATTATCTCGAACTGAAGATGTGAATTCTCTACCGATGAAAATGAGTCAACAGAGCATATTCTGGGCACCTAGGAAACATTAATGAATCCTAAAGGGCGCACATTTTTTGTGTTTATACCCAGGCGCTGGGCTAGGAATATGGATTTTTGGCACTGAGCGGCATACGGAGATTATGAGGCAGTAGGCTAGAAGCAGATATTATAGCACTACCGATTAAGGAATTAAATTAAGTTCTAAAGTAAACTAACAGAATAAAAAAAAATTGTTCACGCATAATCTGAAATATCTTGTTTCTACACTTTCTGATATAATAACTCTGTCTGGCAGATGACATCTGTATTAAGATCACTTTCTCGTTATATGTGGCCCATTGAAAATAACATTTTGCAGTAGGTTTAGTGAATAATGCAATTCGCACGATGTTAGTTTTGAAAGAAAATTTAAAATGTTCATATAGCAGGCACTAGTAAGTGATCTTATTTACAAATTGGACCACGTGAAGGCTCGAGGCGACAGTTCTTTGAGGCTTTGCAAAATAGAGAAATGGAAGTTGATGGTAGTGTTATTGGGATTTTCTCACGTCTCTATAAATCGTTTGTCTCTAATGAAGATATTATCGTGTATTGGGTTAATTTTGTATTTAACTTTCTAGGGATTAGCTTCACTGTATTACGACTACATATTGGGATCATAAGTCTGTCACAACATAATTAATAAGAAATTTTCCTGCTGGGTGGATTGGTTTATTGTCTTGGATTGTTATAGTGGGTGTTGTGGTTTGAATCTTTGATAATTAAATTTTGCTCATTTTCAAGAGATGATGCAGCAACACGGTATTCAATCATGATCCTTGTTGATATTGTCTACTTTGGAGAACTTCCTTGACTTTCGTAAGAAATTACTTAGAAACGGATAGAAAGGGGATAGTAGAGGATGAGAGGAGATTCCAAAATAAAATTACTCATGACACCATGATACTATGGCATCTCAAATAAAAATCTTCACGTAATACATTGCAAATTGTGAATAACAAATTTCCGTTTAAAGAACTATAAACTCAATCCAGCACCGCTTCTTAATTGGAATTAAAAATTTTCTTTTCATATATAATTATTCCGTACAAAGTTTACACCACCCCTGATGTGTGTGTTTATTTTATACATGAATGGCAGGACCTACAGTTTAAAGTCCCCTCAGAACGATAGATTTCTGAGAAACTTTTCATAGGAATTTTATGTAACACTTAGAGTTTTGAAAGAAGATTGCTAAGAGAGGAAGTGCCCGACAAACATTTTACTCGAAGTTGGGACATAAACCAAAGGTTCAAGTCTAATGAGCCAACCGCTTAGATACCGCCAACTTCAGAACTACCAGTAGATAATACCGAAACAAAAATTGCAATACCACCCTCGTATATATCCTTTCTTTCTCATACAGTCTATAAAGATATCACACAATGTTGTTGTATAATAGCCAGCCAATGTAGTTTTCGTTTCATTGGTAGGAGTTAAGTTTTTGTGATAACTTTTGACGTTTCTTTCTAAAGAATTTCGTAAACTTTTAATGTTGAACGACAAATAAACATTGCGGCGGCGTTGGTATTTTGTTTCGGTAGACAGGAGAGGATGGTGTGTGTGTGTGTGGTGAAGTAAAGTTTGTTGCGAAGTTTGTTTAGAATTGACTTGAAGGAGCGTTTAAGCAAATATGAGGTTTATTAAATGGAAATCTTAGCAAATATTGTCTGGAGACACTTAAAGAAATATTTTAAGAAGCATGAGCTTAGGATTATTTGCATAACATTGACTTTCAAAGAGGTAGTTCGCCGCCATGTGATAACTTCATTAAAGGTTTATCTGAAAGAAACAAGATTGGATAGCACTTTATCGCGAACTGAGAACTTGTGTTTTCGAAAAAGGGCTCGGCTCTCTGCGAGGATGTGC
Source organism: Sarcophaga peregrina (assembly GCA_014635995.1). NCBI lineage: Eukaryota > Metazoa > Arthropoda > Insecta > Diptera > Sarcophagidae > Sarcophaga > Sarcophaga peregrina. The sequence goes on along the minus strand of CM025792.1, from coordinate 53,468,563 downwards.
CAAGCCAATGTTGGCTTTAATCAGGAACTTAATTTAACCTACTAATTCCCTTTTCCTTTTTCGAGTCCTCTGCATCTCAATAGAGAGTATTTTTTTGTGTTTCTATTTTGAAATTTGCTTCACTGGAGATCCATCAAAGAGAGCATTTAACTTCAGGCAATTAATTAACGGCCATAATTAATAATTAAAACGTTGTCGTAATGCAAAGATATAGAAGAGACTGAGAGGCAGAGTGGTGCAGAAAACAAATCCAATTAGAAACACTTTCAAAGGAAAACGAAAAATGAACATAAAAAATGAAAACAAGTGAAGAAGAAGACGTATGACATGAAAATGAATCCTTTTCGACGTAATTAACAACTACAACAACAACAACATTGTTGCGTCAGCAACTTTATCGTATACATTCTGTGAAAGATTTTTCAAGTGATAGTTCTACTCCTAACACTTCATTTATTTATTAAGAAGACACCAGAGTCAGTAAGAATTACCAGCCAAGAGAGCAGAGGGAAGAAATCTTGATATGAAAACAACTTGACAGGAGGACAAGTATGCTGGACGCATGAATGACTAAGTGAATGAATGAATGAGCCAGTAACGGCATGAAGGTATATGAAGTAACGAAAAAAACACAGCAACTAAGAAAAATTACGAATTACTGCATGAATGAGTGAAAGGAACACGAAACGGTTACAATTTATGACTCAATCAAAATGTAATAAAATGCTGAGATAAGAAAATAAGAAAGAAAACAAAGCACAACATAAACTATGAATGAAAGGACATTTTATTAAAGAAGATTTCAAAGTCGGATTAGGGGGAAAAATAGCTTTTTAAAAAGAAGAAAATTACGCAGTAAGAAAATGCAGTTAAGTAAACATAAATATTTATAGAATGATGTCAACTAAAAGAGCAGAAGCAATTAATTCTTGTTAGTCATTCACTTACACAATGATTTGATTTCTGTTGCATTATATTCTATTACATGGTCAACATATAAAATGTGTCTATATGGGCCTTTCGTTTTATCAATGTGTTGCAATTTGTTTCAGCAACTTCAGCTTTTTTATTCATGCTTAGAATACTCGGGAGCAAGGTGGTGCATACTCTCGCTCTATTAACTTTACTTTGTGACAGCAACCTTGACGCTTAGCTCTACTCAGCTTACTCTCTGAGCTTGTCGAAAAATCAGTAGAAATGAGCAGAAGCGTATAGGATACAGAATCTGATCTGGTTGTTGTGGGTACAGAAGCGTTCTATAGATGATGTTGCTAATTGAAGAAATCCAGCGCAAGACTGGTTACAATTTTTTTTTTTTGTCCTGTGCCACCTCTTTTTCTCCGTGTTTGTATATTACAGTCCACTAACTAGACGAGGGGCGGATTTAGTGCGTGAGGGCCCCACAAATGGAAGATGTGACGACTTCCTCTATGATGCGACTACGTACATTTACCCCTCCTCGGGGAATGAAAGAAATAAAAAACTAATTTTCATAAAAGTAACCTAAACCGTAGTTCGGGAGTCGTCACAACAGTCCACGAGACGAGGGGCGGATTTAGTGGGACAGTGCCCCATACAAATAGGATGTAATGACTTCCGCTATGGTGCGGTTAAGTACATTTACCCCTCCTCGCGGAATGAAAGAAAAAAACTGATTTTCATAAAGGTAACCTAAAGGCGCTAATACGCCGATCTACTATGAAGCTGTCATGGAAAATTCTATATTCAGCATTTCATAGTTCGAAATTTATTTAAAAGCTCAAGACGCGAAACTGAAAATGGCGCAAATAATCAAAATAATTCAGTGTTAACAACAATTCAGTTTGCCTCATATTATGCTTTGAATTTGCACTTCCATATATAAAGTCCAACTCAAGGAATCATTAAGACTGGATGGAACCAAGAACAGCGGGTTTTCAAGTCTGATATTTCGAATAAACTTTTTTTCGATGTCTAATCCCGTCGTTCGGAGTCCGAGTTTAAACTGTAGGTCCCGCCACTCGGGTATAAAATTAACGTATACAACATGAGTGGTGTGAGGAGCTAGGACCTAATCCTGACTGTAGGGTTGTAATGACCAATTATTTTGTGTGTAAGTATGTAGGAGCATATAACAGCTCTTCCATATCAGGCTGAAAAAAAGCTGATGCTAAATAGGAACTCAAATATTGTCGAAAAAGTTCACTCTTATTAATGTACGCGACTGAGCGTACTACCCACTGATCTTTCAAGAGGTCGAATTGGATTACTTTCCTTTACTCATCATTGTCCTTTAGTTTCAGGTCCTAGACATTGTAGGTTTTAGGATATATACTCACACTACAAAATATATTGGGTTCTTGAATTGGATATAGTGGTCAAGAACTTTACTAATTAAATTCTACTCTTTCCCAAATGATAAAGGTCTTACCTTCCTTTCCTATGATGTTTGTTGTAAATTTTGGCCTCTTGGGAGAATCAGGCAATTATTTGGTATTCGTAGTCCTTACGCACTTACTTAATTGGCCATTATAACCCTTTAGTCAGAATTACAACCTAACTTGTGATCCCATCCAAGTCGTGTGCGTGAGTTTTTTGATAAAGTTACGGAACCTATAGTCGATTCCAAAATATTTCATGACAATTTGATTTACTCTCAGAGTTTTGCCAGAAGACTGATTCAGAAATATTTTTTAATTCATATTATAGCTAGGGTTTGAATCACTAGTTCCCGTGTATCACACCACCTATTAGACTACGACGACATAATACAGTAACCTTTACGAGTAGGAAACAAATGAAATGTGTGCCAAACGAATCTAAAATACTCGCTCATTGTAATTCCGGCTAAAGTCTTTACAGTGTTGATGGCATATTTGGAACCACCATAGAAATCGTTTGGACCACAATTCCCTCCTTAACTTGCCCCTAAGCAGAACCAGTGTATTCTATGATTTCGTACATCACAACGAGACTTAATAACGAAAATGAATAAAGGAATCTGGAAGTACCGTACCCATTTAAAAGCGGATCTGACGTATACGAAGTTAAAGGTCAAGAAGGGATCTTGGAATAGAAACAGCAGTTTTTGATTACACAGTGAAATATTCCAAAAACACAAGAAAAGTCGCAAGTATTTTTCATTTTTTGAGTCTATGCCTATGCGAAGGCATTGTAAGTAAAAAAGACCGTCCGCAGTCAGCTATTATGATGTGAAATCTTAGATAGATTGGGATTGTCTGAAAAAGCTAAATCAAATAGGTGAATGGAATAACTCTACTCTCTGCTGAGTCCTAGGTCAAGTGGGAATTCTCTACATTTAGTAAGCAGACAAGTTTGCAAGGTGATTCCAGGAATATATTCAGCATTTCATAGTTCGAAATTTATTTAAAAAGCTCAAGACGCGAAACTGAAAATGGCGCAAATAATCAAAATAATTCAGTGTTAACAACAATTCAGTTTGTCTCACATTATGCTTTGAATTTGCACTTCCACCGATATAAAGAAAGTCCAACTCAGGAAACCATTAAAACTGAATGGAACCAAGAGCAGCGGGTTTTTAAGTCTGATTTTTCGAACAAACCTTTCGTCGATGTTTAAACCCATGTTTCACTTGGTAGACTGGCGAGACGATATTGCATCTAGAAATAATGCCTGTTCGATTCATATAATGGTCTAGAGATGAACCCTTACCAGAAATAAAAAGCGCTAAGGCCTTGTTCAAAGACAGTTTTTATTGTGTTTAATGCTTTAGTGAATTTTTTGAAATCCAACAATTTATCAAGTTATTGACGAGAGGTTGTCTGAAATCCAAAAAATCGCTGAAAACCATATCAAAGGATGGACAGTTGAAGTCAATCAAATAAAAATCCTTATAAATAAATAAAAGTTTCATTAAAACCTTAGCTTTGCATACGCGTTCTACAATCACAAATTATCTTTGAATTCCAGCTGGTCCCTGGGATGAAGACAAGCTGCATAATAATTATCAACCTCTAGGTTAGCATATGGAATGACCTTAGGAAATGTGAATAGCTTTCCTCCACATCCCTTTAAACAATACAGGCACATTCTTTATTATTTATTTGGTTTATTTTTCAGTTTTCCAGTTGCCATATCTGTTTGTACTTAGAAACAAGAACTCCTGTGGGAGTATAAGGGTGTAGTGCCGATATATCTAATGTTCATTGAGTTCTGTTGCTGCTCGTAAAGAGATGGCTTCATGGCCTTTCTATGCTTCATACATACATAATTGGCCATTACAACCCTTCAGTCAGAATTACTCTTAGAATGTTTGCCAGAAATTTACCGAGAGAGATTCACCCAAGAAATATTTTGTGATATTTCATTTTGACGTCTGACCTAGGGCTTTAAAACCGTGGCCTTAATACACCACCTACTAGAGTACGGCGATTTCATCTTTCTATGGCATTCACTTTAATAACCCTTGTGGGAATATTTTTCCCGAATTCCCAAATTTTAAAATCTGAAATTACTGAGTATTCTAATAGTAAAAGACCTTTTGAGACACACTTGACTGCTCTCATAAGATCCATTCGGATGGAAAGAATACAAATGAATAATGTTTGTCTTTACCTAACCTAAAGAAACAACGTTAAGATGTCATTAAATTTCACTTAAGAAGCCAATTAGAGTTCTAGTAACTCGATTTTAATTAATTATAGAATGCGAAAGTTGTTTCATAATGAAAGAAATCCTTCTTACAATACTGCCTGCCTGTTCTCATTACAAGTTACAGTTAAATTAACAAATTTGTTTGTATTGCATTCACTCCTCCTCTTCTCTTCTCTTCTTTCATTTTTTGTGTAAGAAATGCAAGAGCGAAACTGTTGGCAAAGGAATGAAGCAAAAAAAAAAAAATAAAAAAAAATTACTGACAAGCAGTGTTGAAAAATTTTAATTTTGAAATGGTACTGAACTATAACTGAAAGAGTACTTTTTCGCATCAAATGGTACTTTTGTAATAAAAAAAGGGGCTGAAACGTATGTGCCCTTCAACCAGAATTATGACCTATCTTCTCAAGCTATTTATGTGTGAGCGTTATTTTTATACATTAATGGTGGGACCTACAGTTTAAAGTCGACTACGAACGACAGATTTTTTCGTTATTTTGGAAATGTCCGACATTGGGTATGAATCCTGGGCTCACATCTAGTAAGCCAGCATAGTACCTACTAGAGTACTTATTTCTTAATATTTATTGCACGTACGGTGCGGAACAGAAAAACTAACAACTTATACGGTTTCCTGTATTTGTAACGTAACAAAACGTAAAAGTTCCGTGTAGTCAAACGTTGACGGAACGTTATGGAACTATCGTTTGTAGCATACGAAGAGCAATGTTAATGGTTACCGAAATCATTTGCCGATTCGCAGGCGTTCTCAAGGCTTTTTGCATTCTAAAAACGAACTTACGTTCCGTGTATGTTTGGCTAACCGGGACTAAAGACAAATTCTACTATTAGCATTACGTTGCTAATGCTTTAATAGATGAAAAGCATACGACATAAAATATGTAATAATAAAAAAGTACTGAAAGAGTCGCGGGGGTACTCAGGTATTTTGGAAATTTAAAACGTACTGAAAAAGTACTAAAGTACTGAATTTTTCAAGCAGAAATAGCTGCTGGTCATAGAGTTTTAGTTTCGTTCTCTTCTTTCGTTCGTTCGTTCTTTAATGGATGGGCTGTGTGCCCTTATGTTTACCGAGTCGCGGGGGTACTCAGGTATTTCTGAAATTGAAAAAGTACTGAAAAAAGTGTTAAAATACTGAATTTTTCAACACTGCACTGCTGACAAGCAGAAATAGCTGCTGGTCATAGAGTTTTAGGTTCGTTCTCTTCTTTCGTTCGTTCTTTAATGGCTGGGCTGTGTTCCCTTATGTTTACCGAGTTGGTTGCTCTAATGAAATGTTAACACAATTTCCACAATTTCAATTGCAATTGCTCTGTTGATTTTTCCACTTTCCACTTCTTTATTTTGCTTCTTTTGGTATTTTCTTTTTAATTTTTTATTTTTTGTTCACTCGTTGTTCTTTAAGCAAACAATTAACAATCTTTTGTTGCATATAACTGTGTTGCAATGTTGTGGTACGAACATACGTATGAAGATAGGTAGGATAGAATAGGATACCACCAAATCCAAATTATATACTCGACGCACACATTTATCTTTCTCTCTCAATGCTGTCTGTAACACGTGCTCCTTGACACAAGAGAAAAACGTAAAAAAAAATGGAAATCCAGCAATACTTCTACACACACACACACAGTTAATGTTATATAAGGAACATACATATAAAATTTAATATGCTTCCGTGCTGCTGCTTCTTGCTTGTATAACATACCACACACATCGCATATTTTGGAATCCAGTTGGGAAAAGTAGCGTAACGTAACGTGCAAGCAACCAACATCCGTAAGTTGTTACATTCTTTCTACGGCTGTTCCCTCTACAGTATTTTGTATGGCACTTAAATGTTACGATTTTGTTACGTTTTACTTTTGGATTTAACCAAAGACCATCCATTGCTAATGATGGCACTACTGCCTTACAACACAACCCCTCCCACTCATATTTTCATTATGTACTCATCCTGTTCCTTCATATCTACATAACTTGTCATTGTGACTCATTCAGTTTTATGGTGTAGCATTATATGCTGCTTCTTTATTATTTTAGTTGCTATTGTTGTTGTTGTTGTTGTAGTTACTTTTTTGTTTTTTAGAAGATATTTTTGCTTTTCTTTTTTCTTCATGTTTTTAGGTTTTGCTTTAATGCTAGAGTTGAGGGAAAGAGCAGTAGCTGTGAGTGGTTTTGTCTCTTCTGATGATGCTATTCACGTTTATTCTTGTGGTTAACGCCAAGTTGCCAGATTGTATGTAAACTCAGAAATGGGGAAGTTAGCACAACATAACAATTTTTAAATAAAAACTGAGCAGCAAGATTACCCAATGCTATGTATACGGTGCTGGATTCCAAGTCATGTGAAATTTATCGCCAACGAACAAGCAAGCAAACGAGCGTACGATGAGGACAGTTTCCCCGCCGTTAATGGAGCCAGAATTCCTTTGGAGAGTGGGAATGCATGTTTGAAAAAGGATGATCAACGAAAGAAATGATAAAAAGAGACAAAAGGTCTTCTCAAAACAAATGGGCTTAAGGCAAACAAAACTTTTGTTTAATAATTACAATAAGAGGAAATATGAGTCTCTGTATCAGACTATCAAGACATATTCTGAGGTTGATAAACGGCCTTTGGACAAGGCACAGTAGACTCTGGTTCCAGGTTTTCATGTAGACGTGTATACTCTCTGACGATAAGAATGAATCATCGGCACACATTATTCGAACCTGGGCGGATATCAGGTACGAAGCATGGAATTGGCATTATTGAAACCAAATACACGTAATTGGCCGTTACAACTTTTCAGTCAGGATTACGACCTAGCTTCTTATACCACTTATGTTGTGTGCGTTAATTTTATACATGAGTGGCCGGACCTACAGTTTAAAGTCGACTTTTCATGGCAATTTTATTTACTCCCAGAGTTTTTGCCAGAAATCTGCTGAGAAGAAATCGCCGAAGAAATACTTTCTGTACTTTGTGTTGATGTCTGGTTTGGGATTCGAACCCATTATCTACTAGACTACGGTGACTTGAAACCAAACAGCATCCTCTAAATATTACTTGTGCTAGTGAAAGTGTGGCGAATAATTTGAATTGAATCAATACCAAGGCGTTCTCAAGAATTAGGTCTACCTTACGTCTGATTATGGGATACCTGCATCCATATGAAATTCTACCCGTACAACAATTGAAGTTCATTTCTTACTTGGCAGTTACATCAAGAAATTTAAGCAACCAGAAGTGGTTATGAAATTCGAAAATGTTATTATCTAAGGAACCTTATTACCTCATTGAAACTTAAAGAACCGTTATTGTCACAGGGGTTGGGTTATTATGCAAATCTTTCCTTTTTAAAACGAAACATTTTCGAAACACCCTGTTTTACAGCATCAAATTCAAATGACATTTTCTAGCCTACAGTAGTGTAAGGTTTTGAATGACACGATATGTGATTTCAACAAGTCGGTGTCATTAGCCGTATAACATTACCGACAATGGCTCAATTGTATGAAACAATTTCAGAAGAAATAATTCTACGTTTTATGATAAGTATTGGACATAAAAATCATAAGATTTAAAGTCGGTTTTTTGTGGTTCTACAGTAACCAGCATGTGTACGCAGACTAATGTTAATGCTGGAGTATTTAAAATCCATCATTCGTCACGTTTTCATCGAAATAGTTTTCATTATTTAATCGTTCATGACAACCCTTTAATCAGGTTTACAACATAGCTTCTTACACTGCTCATATTGTGTATTTTAATTTTACCGTGAGTGGATAGTAGGGCCTATAATTTTGTGACAACGCCGAACTTCTTTGGCATACGACTGCAAACGTTTTAGCCGAAAAAAATTTTTTTTTAATTTTCTGTTGTTTTCAGAGCTGGTCTTTGAACTACAAGCTCTTATTAAGTAACAAGCCAATACACTATCAACTTACCTACGGCGACAACCGATTGAAATGAACGAAAAATACAACAACCCCCATTACGTTTTAACGAACAGTGTTGTTTTCAGAAACGGGAGAAAGAACTTTAAGTCTATGATATAGGAAACATATCGCACCTTTATTGCAATATAGTTCATATCTCAAAAAAATAACAATTTGTAGTTACTTAAGCAAAACTGCTCTTTTAGACCTTCTGTACATGTGAAAAAAAAACCAGTTTTATATTCCAAGCTGAACCGAAGTTATAGGAAAAAGTGTTTGCGACAATTAGATCATAGAACCTATGTCTTGAAAACTTAAGTCGAATTTTGCCAAGTTCAAGTTTTTCTGGGATATGGAGCGATATGGCACCATTGACTAAATAAGCGTTTTGTTGGATTGGAACATGATTTTAATTTTTCTGAAAGTAGAAGGACACTGTTTTCAGATAATGGAAGATCAAATTTCTTTCAGTCAAAGATATAGAAAAAATGCATTCTATACGACTCTGTGTTCTGATAATTTCCAAAATTTCAGCAGTAATAAACACCTATTGACCATATTAATCGTTTACAGTCGATTGTTATGCTGTGTGGACTAATGACGTCATTCAGATACGGAACCTACAATTTAAAGTTGACTCAGTCAGTGCCATTGACGACAAACTATTAAAGAAGAAATATTTCATTTAATTTCTTTAAGATTCTAAAGCTGAGATCTGAATTAGTAAATGTACTCGATTAGAACGGTCACAATTATATTCACTCCATTGCTGAAAAACATTAAAGCACGGCCAAAAGTCAGAGAGACTTCCAAACCTTGAAATTTTGGTTAGTTAGATCACATTTTCTCACATAAAAGTTATCCCGTAACATTTTATTTCTATTAAATAGTGATAATAAAGAGATGAATCTGGCAACACTGTAAGTTACCAGAATGTCACTAGATGACATACACACGTGAAGACATTCATCGTATTTAAACATCAAACCAAAATCAGGTCATAACGTACGTTTAACAATGGTTTTCTTTCTTGTACTTCTATTTTTTCCCTTCTTTTTTTTAATCATTATTTTTTTGGTTTTTATTTTTTATTCGTTTTTTATTTTTATTTTATTTACATACACGTTCGTTCATTCCTTTATTCATTCATTCATCATTCATTCATTCCTAACATGTACGCACCAAGCAACATACAAATCGTAGCCAAAAAAAAAAATATTTTTTTCATTTTGAAATTCATTGTTATGCCAAGGCTCTAATGCCGCCCTACTCTCCTCTCTATTTGCAGATTTTTTTTTTGGAAACGCCAAAATAGCATCCTTGAAAACAGAGAGAGAGAGAAAAAAAGCCAATTTGTGTTTAAGGAAGATGAGCAGAGCAGAACAGAGGAGAGCAGAACAGAGCAAATGTTTTTCTTTGTTTTTGTGGCATTTTAAATGCAAATCTGTGTCAGAGATTTAAATTTATTTTGGCCCACATTTCAATTAGCCCAGTTTAGTTGATATTTGCCTTCAAGCAAAACAAATCTTTTTGGTTTTCTGTTGGTTTATGGCTTAAACAAGGAATTCTGCTGTTCCACAAAAAAAAAACTCTTCTGATGTGTGCAAGTAATTGAAAATTTTTTTGCTCCTCTAACAAAAGAAAGAAAAAAATAGAAATCCTTTGAAACCGAAACAGAAGATTGGCGGCTTAGAAGGGAGTGAGAGAGGGCAAAGGATAAAATCAAATCAAGTTCACATTATTAGAAAGTGATTTAAATTGAAACTCAAACGAATCAACGAAATCAATAGGGTTTTTTGTCTCTAAAATTACAATACAAAACACAATCTAAGCACTCGAGAAGATCAAAGGAATCAATTTTATTCTTGTGCAATTTATTGTGTCACAAAGAAGGAAGGAGTAAAACATTTGCCCAATAAAAAAAATCATATCCGAATATTAAAAAAAAAAAAATCCATTGAACAGAGAAGCCTTTAAATAAATTCCTTTAAGAACTTAGTAGATTATATTGACTCGTAATCTGTGCACTACTCGCGACTAATTAGGTGAGTGGCAGTCGATACAATTCGACAAATTGTAGCCCTAGGCGTAGTATTATAATAACAATAGTCAAATTAGGCAAAATCTTCACCAGAGGACTAAATTATGCTCTTTGCATAAATCAAAATACTCTCCAGTTTGGAAGTTGTGAACAACAGAGATAGATGCTCCAAACACGAATATCACATAGCCGCTAGGCAACTTCTAGCGATAGCAGGATAATTTAATACTCTTTTCTTCATACTCATGTAACTAACTACATCAGCTTATGTTCTAACGCCTTGCATGACACCCTGTGACGCAAGGCCTGACAATGGCGCAGGCAAGGTAAGTAAGACTACTCGTTCTCTGCAAGGAACCTGATTATAATAATTGCCTGGATTTCCGCAGCCGCTGTATACTAATACACTGCACACTGTATATGTCGTTGAGAAGCTCATAAAGCTCACTGTTGAATCGGATGCGAAAATACTGCCAACTCGCACTGGACCGAAGATCTTACGTAGGACTTTTCTGCCGAATACTCTCAAGGTTGCTGCATCAGAGCTTAAGAGGGTCCATGTCTCTACGCAATAAATGAGATGGGATGGAATATATGCAATGTTGTCTCCCAAAATTATTTTGAAATTTCAGTGTATCTTATTCGGTCTACAGCTTCTGTGATAGGATTTCACACTTTTTGAGCCTTCTGCTTCCGATGATGTTTATGCAACATAAAGATTCGCATTACATTGTGTGGCTTTTATCCCGAGAATTGAAGAGTTCGTCACCGCTTCTTACCACATACGACAATTCTCAAGTTCTTATTTACACGACAGTATCAGCAGGGCTAATATGTAAAGAAGGGGTAAATACGTTCTCTTCTCCTAGAAAATACCAAACTTTGAACTATGATCTAAGTAGACATACTATGTTGGCGGACTAGAGGTCGTTCCACTCACCTGTCCTATTACAGGTTGTTTTAACAGCTCTTTGTGCCCATGATGATGCCAAAAGGCTTCAAATCGTGTAAATTTGGTACTAATGGACGTTGCCAAAACTGAAATTTCAATTTCTAGATACTTCTCATCCAGTAAACTCAAAATGAATCTAGTTAGAATGCCTTATGGAAATTACATACCGTCCAGTTGACAATCATTAATTGAGGGCCAAAAAACAAGACTGATTGTCTTACGATCATAGAGCTCTACGATCATAGAACTCTACGATCATAGCACTCTAAATTGACGGTAAATGTTTTTGTAGGATCTTTACTCGCAAAATTCGGCTTGTAAACCATAGTGGATATCAAAACATAGCTTTTTCAGAACGCCGTGGCTTTTCGACAATCACTATGTTCTTCAAACAACATACAAAATAATTGTACGAGAGCAATGGGAACTGAATCGTTGTTCGAAAAATTGAACAGCATAGCTGAGGCATTCGGAATTGTAAATCGCCTTCAATAGGTGCGTGAGCTACGACTTCATAGGGATGGAGATGCAAATTTAAATGCAAAGTAAGCTTTAATGAGCACCAGTGGACACATTGAAATTCACAAATTTAGTTCATCCGCAAGACTCTTTTTCTAACATATAAGCGATATTTGCTGCAGCATCTGTAATGCAGTCTTTTTTTTTTTCAAATTTCTGTATAATCTTGCTCAGTAAAGAAGAAGACGTCCGAGGTCGTGTTTCGTAGCCCGGGTCAGACATATCGAACGGAACGGAAAAAAAAGATATTTCTTTACATTCCTCTTCCTTTCAGCAGTGAGGTGAGTCTATGTACAAAAAAAAAAAGTTAAAGAGCGATAACATTTCCATGGACTCAACGTCAATAATTAATAAAAACATTGAAGAAACATTGCATCTGCTAAGACATCTCGAATAGTACGAAATATAAAAAAACAAATTCTTCGGCGACTTCCTTTATGCAGTCTTCTGGCAAAAACCCTGAGAGCACAATAAAATTGCTATGAAAAGTTTCTCAAAAAAAATTTGTCGTTCTAAATCCACTTGAAACTATAAGTCATCCGCCGCACTTGTATAATATTATCATTAGGGGAGTGAGGAGCTTGGTTGTAATCCTTGCTAAAGGGTTGTAATACGCAAATTAACTAAGAAAATCGCGAATATGATGACCGTAACGTACTTAAACGATTTACAGTCGTAAATGGAAAACGTTCGAAGAAAATAAGTGGCTTGAAGATAATAGCCTTGTCAGAGAGACAATTTTGAACACCCTAATAATATGGAGAATCCGACATAGACAATCTAATGTTTACCTCTGAACTTATTTGTGCTCAACCACACACGCTATAACTTGGTCTCGGAGACAGAAAAAGATGCCTTTACACAAGAATTTTTTCCAGAAATCCTTTCAGCTTCATTAAATCGTCAACACTTTTCTACCAACAAACAACAAAACAACATTTGAAACGTTGCCCGAGAAAAGTCAATAACAACGATACTCTTTTTGTGTGTGTACCTATATTTAAACAATTTAAATTTTATTAATTGATTGTGTTTGTATAACACAATGTTATTAAAAAAGAAAAAAACAAAGAAATTCATTACAAAGTTATTAGGGTTACTAGGGAAGGCAACAACAGAGTATACAGTCAATAGCAGAGTATACAATGTCGGACAAAACAGCTCAAATAAAAGACACGGGGTAATCAAATTGTAATTTTTCTATTACTTACACAACAAAAGGAACCTCATCTGCGATATTCAATAAAAATTATTTTAACTTCTTCTGTAGATAGACATTTTTAAAACTTAAAAGAAAAATAGTCACTTCTTCTGTAAGACAAAACAATTGCAACTTAAAAATGTCCATCCATAGAAGGAATTAAAATAATTTTTTTATTGAATATCGCAGATGAGGTTCATTTTTTGTTTTGTAGGTTAGGTTAGGTTGAGTTAGAGGACGTGTACTTATCAATTCTGACAAGTACTATACTCGGTGGTCGAATTGACCCATTGTACTATGTCCTAGCTTCTCACACCACTTATGTTGTGTGCGTTAATTTTATGGCGGGACCTACTGTTTAAAGTCGACTCCGAACGACACATTTTTTTTTTTTGAGAAGCATTCCATGGCAATTTTTTACTCTCAGAGTTTTTACCAGAAATCTGCTGAGAGGAAGTCTCCGAAAAATTATTTTCAAATTTTCGTTTTGATGTCTGACTTGGGATTCGAACTCGGGTCTTTCGTCTAATAAGGCAACACACTACCTACTAGACCATGGGTTTTGTAAATAATATAAAAATTACAATTTGATTACCCTCGTGTCTTTTATTTGAGAAAAAATTTTTAAATTGCTATAGTAGTTACAAATGTTTTCTCCGATACTGTACTTATAGAAAATTAAATTAAATTCTTACTCTTAACTGGCACGATTATTTGAAAAGCAAATATTTGTGTCTGTTCGGGATTGGGGGTTGCTGTTCAATTGAATTGTTTAGGATTATGTACGTACCTGTGGCAATGAAAATAAAAGTAAAGAAAAGCAAAAAAGTTAAATTAAAAACCGATTATTATTATTATTTAATAAGAAATTACGAAAGACAACACAACAATACATGACAATACAATACCATACAATGTTATTATGTTATTATATAATTATAATTCATTTATTTTATTTATTTTATTTACTTTGTTGTTATTGTTGTTATTGTTATACATATTGTTCTTATTTAACAACAACAAACACATTTGAATTGAATGGAATTGAATTGAACTGAACTGAATATATATATATATAGAGAAGAGAATGACGCAAATTGGAAAAATAAATAGAAAATGTTTTCCTTTCAAATGTAATTCAATTCAATTGCTAACTTTATTGATATTATTACACTGAGAGAATGAAAATCAAGTTAATATTTTATGTAATACAGGCATACATTCTTATGTACATACACACCTACTCAAAATAATAGATACACCTAATTTTCATGCCCTCAAAAATTCAGCGAAAACTATTTTTTATTATAGTTCCATCTGATTACATGCATAATATGAAAAATTTATCAGGTACATGAATTTATTTAAATATAAAAAGCGAAATTCCAATGTATCCATAAAAATTGTTGATCATAATTATAAATACACTTAATCTATTTATAATTTTATTCCATAGTAAATTAAATTTTGAAGTTATTTTTCATTGTGTGTTATATGAAAAGGTAAGAATAATTCCATTTTGATATAAAATTACATAAAAATCCAAAAATATTATAAAGGAAATGGAAGGAAATTATCATTGAACTAAAGAAAAGGAAAAAGTTATTAAAACCATAAGAAATCATGGAAAATCATTGAGAGAGAATATCGAAGGACTTAGTAAAGTCTTTAGGCTTTGTGCAAATATCTTTTAGCAAAAAAAAAAAAAAAACATGGCAGAATATTAGAATAAAGTGTATCTATTTCTTTGAGCAGGTGTGTATGTACATAATTAGGACACTATTTAAAACATAAAGGGAAAAAAAACAAAAGTGAAAACCATATTTATGAAAGAAAAAATTGAATAGAATGTTAAAGCACATTTAAAATGATTAAAATGCCCACAAATCATCCCTCCAAAAGCACTCCTGGCACCGTAGGCATAACCATACTATCAAAGAACGCCATCAGAAGATATCACATGTCCAATATAAAACATAATATAGCTTCTAGACAAAGAAGAATGGCAGCCCATTTAATCTATAGCCAGTTACTGGGTTAGGAGGCAAACTCTTAATGGAAAAACCGAATACGATGACGTACAGAGCTCCCAGTGCTGTGGTAAAAGAATTTGTTATTCTTTCAATTATACCAAACATTGCAGTCTCCGTGTCTTTTGAATTCCATCTAATCATACATACATAACATAATTGGTCATTACAAACCTCCAGTCAGAATTATTGACCTAGTTTCTCACACTACTTATGTTGTATGTGTTAATTTTATACATAAGTGGCGGGACCTACAGTTTAAATTCGACTCCGAACGACAGATTTTTGAGAAACTTTCCATGGCAATTTTATTGTTACTCTCAGAGTTTTTGCCAGAAATCTGCTGAGAGGAATTCGCCGAAGAAATACTTTTTGTATTTCATTTTGATGTCTGGCCTGGGACTCGAATCCTGGCTTTACGTCTAATAAGCCAACAGATACGCTGTTAAAATGTCAATACTGTTATAACAGTCCATTAACAAACGGTTTAAAATATGGCAATTAATTATGAAGAAATTCAGACCAGTAACCTGCTTTTCAAGGTCAAAGTTTAGATGAGCGGGTAGCTAGCCATTCACAAGCCGTAAGGCCCATTCATTTCTACAACTTCTTGGCACATTTTTTTTCCAAAGAAGTCTTGAAAAAGTTGATCATGTTGCTTTGTAATTCTATTTAAATTTCATGAAGAATCAATTTTAATTTTAGTAAAATTTCCATTAAAAACCTCGCAACTATTTTTCGTTGTAAAAGTTCTTTCGCTTGCTACCCTTTTGCAAAAACTAAGTTAAAATTTACGACAGCAAGACAAAACAACAAAAATTATATAAAAAAAAAAGCTTTCACTGCCAACCAACCAACCAACTATTCAACATTTTTTTTTTTCGTTATAGTAAAAAAGGACTTAACATTCCATAATTAACAATTTTTTTTTTTTGTTTTTTTTTTTGTATGTTGTAGGAAGAGAATTTTAAAAAAGTTTCTTAAAACTTTTATTTCATGTTGCCTGTTTTAGTTCCTTTCAAAAAGGGTAACCAGGCTTTTTAAATACAAACAGAACAGAACGGACAGACTGATAAACACACAACAACTAAGCTATTCACCTGCTTGAAGTTTTACATCCGCTTTTCTAAGCTTTAGTGTTTGTTACTGCCTGCTAACTGAGGGCGTTTTACTGGTAAAAGAAAAAAATGTTGCTTTTAAGGAGAAAAAAAATTCTAACAACAATCAACAATGACAACAACACCATTCTAAAGCAATGCTAAAGTATTATTTCTCTTGCATCACCGCACCCACCCACCTCCTCAACACTTTTTAAAAGCCACACAATTGCTGTGTGTGCCATTTGCAACTGTTGTTTTACTTACTTGCAACGACAACATGGCTTGACTTAAGATGAGATGAGAAGTACCGGCAGAAATCAAGCTGCTGTTGTTGCTCCACTGGTACCTCAGTTAGAAAAGAAAAGAAAAACTGGCAGAAAGAAAACTGAAAAAAGTAAGACTAGAGACAATGTGACTAGAAAACAAGGTAAACCACAAAGTGTTGGTGCATTTGTTTCAATTGCCGTCAGTTGCATTTCATTTCAAATTCACTTCATTGTCGGCGTCAGTGGTTTTTTAAAATGGCAACACGAGAGAGAAATCTTTAAAAAAAAAAGACAGAACAGATGCCATGTGCTTAAATTAACAATTCATTTCGTAAGTGTTGAGATTTGACAGAATTTCATTTAATTTTGTACCACAACACCAAAAGTTTTGATTTTAATCACCAAAAGTACTAGTCACCAAGCCTAGGCCTAAAACTCTCTGCTTTTAATAGGAGAAATACGTACGTTTCCGAAGCAAAAAAGCTTCCCCCATATGTACCCCAGGAGGACATAGTAGCCTTAAAGTAGGTCATATTGATTACGTTTGTTTAGGTTCCTTAATCCATTTCTCCTATGCTATGCTATCACAGAATGACAGAAGAACTAAGATTGATAACTCCAAATTGAAAAACGGTTTATTATGCAGTTAAAGCGTATACAACGGATGGAAGGTGATCCATCTAGGAAACGCACTAAAAAGAGAACATCATCACTTGAGAAAGAGTAAGGCTCTCATCGACCAAAGTTTCTAAATACAACAATCGAAAACATTTCACGGATACCATTTTTTTTCAGACATTAACAAATGGCAACTCTATTATTCTAAAACCTGGTACAGTAGTAATATAATTACTAAACTGGAAACGCTAGAAAGGCAGCAAAATAATAAAAATTAGGTGGAGAAATCATAGCAAATATTTTTCCTTAAAGAACGGCGGGGACTCAAAGAGCGTATTTTTATACTTCTTGAAAACGCAACGATTTTAGGAAACCAGAGTTTGCCTTTCATTTACAGTTTCAGTCTTATATTACAAAACTTCGTAAATTTATCCTAAGGAACGTCCTAAATTCCTGCAAAGTATGGGTGTGATTCAATATACATTCTTACAGAGCCCAATGATTGCTTATAACATACGGTATACTTGCATAGGAACTTCACTGTCTCTTTTTTCTTTGCCCAAATAACTATTTTAATGTCGCCGTGGTCTAGTAGGTAGTGTGTTGGCTTATTAGACGAAAGGCCCGAGTTCGAATCCCAGGCGACTTCCTCTTAGATTTCTGGCAAAACACTCTGAGTGTAAAAATTGCCATGAAAAGCTTCTCAAAAAATCTATCATTCGGAATCGACTTTAAACTGTAGGTCCCGGCACTCACATACAAAATTTACGCACACAACACGAGTGGTGTGAGAAGCCAGGAGGTTGTAAAATGGGTCAATTCGACCTCCGGATACTGTACTTGTCTTAGTTGACAAGTACACGTCCTTTAACTTAAACTAACACTTAGAATTTATTACCTTGGAATGGAATGAGTTCAGAAATATACCTCCTTTATGGATCCATAAGTATAAAACGGATAATGTAGAGATCGAATACAACAAATTATTGCATTCTTCTAACAGCTCATCATAAAATTGTTCACTCTCCGTTCAAACTTTGAAGTCGTTTAAAGCAGGTTTCCACTCTTTGGCCTTTGGTTTTATCACTTCATAATCTCATGATATAAGTTTTCTTTCACTTCAGAAGTATTAAATGTAAGCGTTCGTTTAAGGGAAGATTGTTCGAAAGGGAATTGGAGGTAAAGAGAGGTAAAGATTCTTCTTAAATCAAAAAGGGGTTTGGGGCAATCAAATCTTTCGCTGGAAAACTCCAGGAAGAGGAGATCTGAGTTATGCCTCAGGCTATCCAGGAATAATCTGGTAAACAAACAGTACAGTATGAACCCGGTATACAATTGATCAGAATGGCGATTGTCTCGGAACCCAACATATAAACGCTGCGGTGATAAGAATGAATCACTGGAGTACATTCTCGGAAGCTGAAAGGATTTAGAGCATTCCATTCAGGTACTACTTAGGGAATTGTCCAAGTCGGCATCGTTTAGCATCCTGAAGTTTGTAAAAGTAGTAGACGTAGGGGAGATATTTTAGAGCTACCCTGTAAAGTTGGAAGGTAGTAAATCGTTGAACAGAGTTATCACGATTTCTAGTAACTATGATTGGAAGTTAATCGACATTTGAACAAGCTTTACAATGCTTACATGTGCCATCATGATTGCTTTTTTTTAATAAATGAACTCTTTTACATACTCTAAGCCCATTAAGAGCGAGTCTCTCATTTCCGTTTCCATAAAAGCCCAAAAATGAGTTAAAAACCATTGACACCAACACCAACAGCTTAATATGATGGCGTCTATCTCGCTGGCATGTATATGAAGGAAATAGTGAAAAGAGCACTCATTATTTTTTGTTAGTTGCAAGGAACTATAGTTGCAACATTGAAATTAAAATCTTTGAAAGAAAAATTATCAAAAAAAAAAACAGAAAAGAAAAACTGTAAACCTTAGGAAACTAAACAAAGTTTACGAATAAAAAAAGCTTCAAAAGCATATCCAAGAGTAACCTGCTGCATACCATCATCGTCATCAGCTTTTCGTCGCGGCTAAGGCAACAAATTCTTTAACAAACATTCGACAGAGAGAGAGAGAGAGAGAGAAAGAAAACTCACAAAAGCAGAGCCTCAGCATACCATGCAGCACAAAAGAAAAAAAAAATCGGAGTATTTTACGTTTTTAATGGGGGCGGGAGGGAGGAGGTACCGAAAACTAAAGCCAGCAGCTGCATTAAAGCCTTTAACAATAGAAAATAAAGAAAGAAAGACAAAAAAAAGTAGCACACATGTGTGTAACCTGGCCGGATTCCACAATTTTCATTTTTTTTTTTTTCGAGTTTTTGTGCTTTTCAGTCTCGCCATTTACTAATAAAGGAACTAAAAAATCTAAAACTAACCTCTTTTACTCTTCTCGAGTAAAGAAGCCTCGTGTATCATACACAATAGACGTTAACGTTAACCATCATTAACAATGGGTTTTGGAACGTAGACAAGACAAATATTAGATTCACTTGTGTGTGTGTGTGTGTGTTGCATAGTTAACGACGCTTATGGACAATAGTATGTGTGTGGCAACAATACCTATTGTTTTTCCGTTCTGCATTCTAAACTACTCTGAGCATTGCGGCAACCGGAACCTAGAAAATAAGCGACAAACTCAATACGAAAAAAAAAGATATCAACGCCGCCTACAACATTTCTACCACCAACAACAACAACAAAAAAAACCAAGTCCTGTGTATATATCCTATGTCCTGTATGTCTGTACATCCCTTTGACGCGTATAGCAACGCATATAAAAATGAAAAATGAATTTCCTGTACGGTTCAATGGCATCATCTTAAATGCCAGGTGGGTGAGCCATTTTTTTTTTCGGTATTTCGTTAAGTCCGCATTCTTTTCAATTTTTTTGTTTTACGAGCTACTTTCGGGATGGCTGTGTGTGACACAAACAAATCAATATAACGACAGGATCTTCTTAAACAATTTATGAAGTCATAAAATCTAAATGACATTGGCAAACTGGTATAGATACGAATGAAAAAGGTTAGGAAGTCTTTAAATTTAAAAGTTTAATTTTAACATTAAAAGTTAAGCGAATTGGTTATTACGAATTTTTAGTCGGGATTACAACCTAGCTTCTCACAACACCTATGTCGTGTGTGTTAATTGCTAATTATGTGTGGCGAGGCCCACAATTACATATCGACTCTAAACGACACATTTGAAAAATTTTTCTTAGCAATTTCATTTATTCTTAGAGTTTTTACTAGAAACCTGTTAAGAGGAAGTCTGTGGTTCATAATTCAACCTAGGACCAACTATCAAAGCGACATCATGCAAAGGCATGGTAATTACAAAGCCGGGAGCTCAGTTATTCTATTTACCTTTTCTTAAATGTTCGGAAACGCATTTAAAATATTGATCCGTCCACTCTGAGTTTAAGTTAACGCACACTTTATGGGTGGTGTGAGGAATTAGGTTGTAAGCTTAGCTAAAGGCTTGTAATCCCCATCGAGTTAAGCTCTTCAATGTTATTAGTCTTTCTATCAAGACGTTAGATTATGAAATGTATTCCTTATAGGGTCTCCTTTTTCATAGCGATTTGGTTACCATATTTTTATCGTTAGACTTACAACCTATGTTGGCGATCCAGAAAAAATTTTCGTTTACGGATTTCACTATTAATATCTCAAAAACCTTTACCGATTCCAAACTTAGTTCAGTACTTAGTATAAGCGGCCAAGGTTAGGTTAGGTCAGATTAAAGGACGTGTACTTGTGAACTGTGGTAAGTATAGTACCTGGAGATCAAATTGACCCATTGTACAACGTCCTAGCTTCTCATACCACCCGTGTTGTATGCGTTAACTTTATAGATTAGTGGCGGGACTTGTAGTTTAAAGTCTTTTCCAAACGACAGGCTTTTTGAGAAGCTTTTAATGGCAGAATTTTTGCTTGAAATCTGCTGAGAGGAAGTCGCCGAAGAAATATTTTCACATTTTCATTTTGATGTCTGACCTGGGATTCGAACTCGGGCCTTTCGTCTAATAAACCAACAACACAGTACCTACTAGACCAAGGCGACTTCTAGTAAAGTGTGCGCCAATAACAATAGGAAACAAATTTCATTAAAATGGCTGTCTCGGCTGGCCATGCTTTAGCCTACACGATCGGTCCAATTTTTAAGCAAATTATCGATTGTGTGCAGGGGACCATGTTGAACGAATTCTTGTTCACAAAAATTGAAGAGAAGAATATTGGCAACATTTGGTTTCAACAGGACGGCGCTACGTGCCACACAGCCGAAGCTACACTCAAAGTTTTGCGCCCTATTTTTGAAGATCGCATTATCAGCAAAGCTGATGTCGTTTGGCCACCTCGGAGCTGCGATTTAATACCATTGGACTATTATTTGTACGTTACGCTGACAAGTCAGAGACAATTGACGCTTTATAGGACAATATTCGTGAAGCCATTGGTGAAATACAGCTGCACACAATCGATAATGTGCTTAAAAATTGGACCGATAGTGTAGGAAAATGGTGACTGCCAATGAGTTTTAGTTTCTTTCTTTAAAATTGGTTTATGTTCCAAAACATGGATGGTATCCATTAAAGATTTACTTAATGATCAATTACTTTATTGGAACATAAAAAACTTAACTTAAACTTACTTAATTGATCATTGGATGAATGGAAGGCGTACCAACCGATTACTTAGTTTCGGTCGTGATGTCATCTCGACTGTAGTGGCCGTGCTTACGGGTCATTGCATCATGGGTAGGCACGCCGAGAGAATGAGGCTCCCTTTTAACGACTTCTGCCGTGGATGTAGATCCATTGAGGAAGAGGAGAGCGTTGTTCCGTTTCTTTGCCAGTGCCCGTCTCTTGCTAGGAGTAGATATAGGTTATTTGGCTCCCCATTCCTTGTTAGCTTAACGGAGCTATCATCTATTGATATCAAGGATATAGCTTCGTTCATCAAATTTTCTGGCTGGTTTTCCAGTGTGAGGTAGTCGTGCTTTTATTGTGCAGCCCTTGCGCTGACCAACTTCTTGCTTTCCCTGATTTGGCGGAACTTGGTTAGTACAGGGACTGCGTTTCACCCGTGGCATCACAACGGGCCGCCATGCGTGCTCAAGTGAGCTTTGTGATATCAGAGCTACCACTACGATCTAAACCTAAACCTAATTGATCATTACAACCCTTTAGTCGGGATTACAACCCAACTTCTCACACCGCTCATATTATGTGTCAATTCCAAAGGACAGATTGACTGATTGTGAAACTTTTCATGGCAATTTTATTTATCCTCAGAGTGTCTGCCAGAGGATTGACCAATTTGTTAAACGGTTATGTTATGTGATTGATGTTGGCGCTTTAATATGTTGAATGTGACTCCCGCTGGTAATCAGAATAAGCGTGTAATGCCAGTCTTGAAACATTCAATCGATTTTTAGCGTTCTAATTCGAAACCTTTACAATAAAATTCACTTAGAATTCACTGTTTGCCTCTGTAATTCCACCACCACCATCAAAATAACCACAAAATACTTTTAAATTTACAAACACAAAATGCGACAGCAGGTTGCCAATACAGTGATTCTCATCAAGCGTTTAAAATTATTGCTCAGCCAGCTATCAATTCTCTTTAGCAACAATTTTTATGTTGTGTACCAGTCGTTCATGGGGTTGATAGGTCAAAACAAATGTACGTTTTCCGTAAACATATTCTGACATCAGACTAATTTCCTTAATGCTTGCAAGTAAAAGCGCCATAAATTTGAGCTTTTTTTGCTGCACCACAGTTTTCACATGTGGAGTCTAAAAAAAATGGAAGTCTTGTATGCAAATATATTCGGTTGCGCGTGATGAACTTTAACCCTTTTCAACTTTTCACACTTGTGTGGGATTTTTCTTTTTTTTTTTGTTTCTTCCCTCTGCTCTTTCACTGGATATTTTTGAATATTTTCGTATAATTTTATGAATCTTCTTTTTCAAGGTTTGGTAGCATGTGATAAATGAAACCAATCATGTAAAGCGTTATAACGAAAGACAAAGTTAGCACAGCATTACCAAAAGATTTAAAATAAAATAAAAAAGAAAATTTATGTATGCATGTGGCAATACATTCTTTTACAACTGAAAGATAATTTAAAAATATACGAGGTATGTTCAAAGAATTATGTTCAGATCCCTAGATCAAATGAGTTCCCCCAAACACATACTGGGTATGGTTGGCACACTGCCGATATGTTCACCTCTTTGCTTCGTAAGTACTCTGGGAGTTTTTTAGGCTATTAAGCAATTGAGGCTCCGAAAGAAATGATCTGGTAAATATTCCCATCTGAATTCCCCAAGGACTAGGCTACAAGCAATGGTTCTCTCATATTTTCAGGAATATCGCTCCTTTAGGTTAGCTGCTGGCATATCGCAAGCTTTCTATCGGGCATGCAGTTATGTTGTGCTTTCAATAGTGCATTGCATTGCTTTTTAAAGTTTAACAAATTACTTATGCTCTCGGATGCGAGGTGATATGGCAAGAATTTGAAGATTTCTATGATACGAGTAGAAAAATGAAAGCTTTGGTGACTTCTTGGTAAAAGTACTTAATTACCAAGCCAAAGATTTCCAGAAACAAATTCAACAGAATTATTGTTTTCGAAATGAAATAAATCAAGAGAGAATCAATTCATATAGTAATTCCTCAAAGTGGATAAAAATCAATAGCAGAGTTTACAAGAAGATCAAATAGTTCCAAGCCAAAGAAAAGAACAAGATTGGGAGTTTATAAGTAACATTTGTCACCATTACATTACATTTATACAGCAGATATTGATCTTCGGCACCAAGTGAGGGCAATCCTATCACTCTAGAATCTGCTATAGTACGGTAGTATTGGGATTCCGCTAAATCGCATAATGTACTTGTACTTGTTGTGTATATGTGGTAATGAAACGGCCATACACGAACCAAAAGTGGTGCACTATATAGCGACGGTATATACTATGTATCTTTTTTTTTCTAACTGTATTTTATATATACGTGTTAAGATGCCTCGTTTAACGCTGAAACTTATTGGAACGTATCCCCCGCGTTAACCGTGGCCTTACTGTACACCAATTTCCTGTAAAGTTGGTAAAACATATCTAACAAAACTGAAACAAGGCAACCAAAAATAGTAATAACAATATGGGCCTCTAGAGGTCGCAGTGGTCTAGTAGGTAGTGTGTTGGCTTATTAGACGGAAGACCCGAGTTCGAATCCCAGGCCATGGAATGCTTCTCATAAAATGCGTCGTTCGGAGTCGACTTTAAACTGTAGGTCCCGCCACTCATGTATAAAATTAACGCCTACAATATAAGTGGTGTTAGAAGCTAAGACGTAGTACAATGGGTCAATTCGACCACCGAGTACTGTACTTGTCAGAATTGATAAGTACACGTCCTCTAACCTAACCTAACCTATATGAGCCTCTAGGCCTATACATAAGTTACGTCTGAAATTTCTATGACGACAATACTAATGCTACTCATTTCGCCCATCTATATCTTATCATTCTTCATGATATACGCTCCAGTGAACGATTGTTATTATTTGCTAACTATGTCTTAATAATAAACGTATTAAAACTCATAACAGATGAAAAACATTTCTTATAGAAATGTAAGTGAAAATCGTACGGAAGTGGAGACAAGTTTTTCAAATCAATGATAGATTACATCCATTGTATATGACGGCTGAGGCTTGTTTATGATCGAATGGTAGAAAATGAAGAATTGTAAAGAGCTTTCTGCGGTCTAAAACACCTTCTAAACGATGTCACAACTATATATATCCGAGATTCCTTCTCAGTTGTAACCACTTAAGGTAGAGGCAACCTACAAGACTCCTTGCATATTTACCGATTTACTTAAGTGGTCATTACAATCCTTTACTCACGATTACAACCTTGCTTCTCACTTCACGCATGTTGTGGGTGTTAATTTTATTCATGAATGTCCGCACAATCGAGAATCGATTGCAAAGAAGATTTTTAAGGCAATTTGATTGTCCTTAGAATTTATTTCAATTAGTTTCAGATGTCTTAGTCGGGGTTTAAACCATGAATTCAAGTCTAAAAGTCAACAATATAACCACTAAACTACAACAACGTCAAATTCCTTCAAAGATTTCATTAATTTTTGACGTTGTGGAGTATCTAGAGACAGGTTTCCGTACTTAGACGCTCTTTTACCAAAAGTAGACTCACCTCACCGTACTCCAAATTAAAATTCCGTTTTGTACACTTTACAACTTTACAATACAGTTTTGAAACGACAATTTTCTTAGAAAATATTACCGGAATTATAAATTCATTTATGGTTACATAGTAAAACCACGCCCATTTAAATCAAATAAGCGTAGATAGGTTTTATACAAAAATCAATGATTTAAAGAACTTAAAAGTTTTTTTAATTTTCACATCTTACTGGCACATATGTAAGTAAATACAATCACTATTACAAACATGATGCTTTACAACCAACAACCCTTTTGCAAATCTACGATAGACTTCATTTGAAATAAATTTAAAATTTAAATTTCATTTAGAAATCCAATTCATATAACGAAATCCAACCAACCAACCAACCAGGCAGCCAACAAACTAACCAAGCACACCACACCCCACCACACCACATTGTTAAAATTTCAATTTTAGAACTCAACTCTCACAATTTTCATTCATGAATACGTAATGCCAACCTCATTTATAATGCCTGAGCAATAGGCAATATGCAGTAGGCAGTAGGCAGCAGGCAGCAGGTACCCAGGAAACATATTAAGTTGTAAGGATCACTCGCTCTGTTGCGATAGAGAAATTTCTTCTCTAATAGAAGTAATATTTTGAATGTCAGAACAATATTGTGCCAGCCAGTACAAGGAAATGTAAGATACAAATCAACAAATATATTGTTCGTTTTGTTGTTGTTGTTGTTGTACAATATATAGACTCAGTTACGAACACCATCAGATAGTAAAAAGACATACCAAGAAGAGACATAAAGATTTCGCACGTAAACAAATGGCTCAACCACAAATATGCACCACACAACTACATAAATTTTAATAAAATTTAAAAACTCTCTCACACACTCGTCCAAACACATACACACACACACACACACCCATATAAAGTAAACAAATGTTGGTAAATTGGGAATTTCTGCATGCACTTCAGAAAAACAGGCTCACTGGGGATACGATTACTATTGGGGTAGTCGTCTAGCATTGAAACAGTTGTCTGCAGAGTAGTTAGCCGAATCAAAAACCAGATTAGCTATCAAACACTTGAGTTGGGTAGCAAATAATTTTCTGGCAAAGCTTTCCAACAATAATCGAAACCATTCATTAATGAAGCAAACTCTGTTGCTTATGGCTTACAAGTTAAGGCATGACACACGTTGTGCCAAGAAAGGGGGATAATATTGCTTAACTTAGACAGTTTCTTAATAGCAGGGTTATCGTCGCTTAGTCGAATAAAAAGTTTCTTCAACACCCTACAAAATATTATTGAAGGCCAGCAAAAGATCAAACAATAGTTCGCTGGTTATCGTAGATATGTTCGTCAATTTTTCTTGCTAACTTTATTAATCAGTTTGCTAGGCTGTAACAGCTTATACTGAAGAACTCCATCTCAATTTCTCTAAACACTCGAGCATGTTAACATGTGTGTGAAGATAAATTTAAATTTAACTAGCAAAGACAAAAACCAAAAATTTTAACAGAGCTAATGCTAAAATTAATAGAGCAATCTTAAGTGATTAACAGAAAATTGTCAAAAAAGAAATCAATATATATACGATATCAGAAGTTGGAACTCCTATTCCATTCTTTAAAACTTGTGCTCTACACATTCCTGAATGGAAAAGCTGCTCTGGTAATTCGCTAATGCTTTTGAAAATTAAAAAACATTGACAAAAAATTTATAAGATTGTCTGGGTGGGATGATGAATATTGTGGAAAAATGGGACTTGCAGCACACATCCCACTATATCCAAAATGTATAATAAAACGCAATAAGTCGTATCTCCCAAATAATTTTGGCACTTGAGATATCGAGATTCAAATACTGCCCATGTTAACAGTGTCTGGGTGGGAAGATGGATGACGGAAATGGGACTTTCTGGACATATCCCACTACTTACAAATTGTAGCCTAAGGTGTTCCTAATAAAACGCAAAAAGTCGTATCTCCCAAATAATTTTGGAACTTGAGATATCGGGATTCAAATACTGCCCATGTTAAGAGTGTATGGGTGGGATAAGGGAAGATGGATATTGTGGAAAAATGGGACTTGCTGAACAAATTGCACTATATACAAATTGTAGCCTATGTGTCCCTAATAAAACGCAACAAGTCGCATCTCCTAAGTTATTTTGGATCTTGAGATATCGGGCTTCAAATATTGCCTATGTTAACAGTCTCAGGGTGGGCTGAGGGATGATGGATATTATGGAAAAATTGTACTTGCCATGGAAACTGTTGATAATATTTGTTACGTAGGGACCATCATCTTAGAGGAAGGCGAAAATAAAGAAGGTATATGGGGAAGATATTTCAAGCGTCTGTCAGAATACATTGATGTTAGGTTGTAATCTTGACAATAATGTTACATCTTAGTTTTTGATATGGTTTAAAGTTTCGTCTCTATCAAGTCTATACATTTAATTCATCAAGTAGGCTTACATTTTCTTCCTGTACAAAATTCTTGTATAAACTTCTTACAGAAAGTGTGGTTGGTGTCCTGTAAAGATAAATGTAAAACAAACCTATCTGATGGATTGGATCACATTGTTTATGCTCTTTTATTTAGTCATCGATCAGACTGCGGCAAACACACATGTCGGCGGATGCTATAATATTTTTCTAGGTTTACACTCAAAAAATATTTTTTGTTAAAATATTTTAAGTTCTTAAAATACATTTTGACTGTTTTAATAGTCAAGTAAATAAGCCAGATGGTATGGAAAGACAACAAGTTTTTTATAGAAATAAAGCAATATTTTTTAAAAACTAAAACATTGGTTATTAGCAGAAGAGGAAATTTCTGAACCAAAATTAGTATCCAGCAAATAACTATAAAACATTACCAAAATAGGTTATATTACTAACATTTTTCTATGACTGTAAGCTCTCGAGTTATTTTCTCTCTCTCTCTCTCTTACTCACTAATACACAACCAAAAAAATTTTTTGATAACCTTTGGTTTGGATGTATGCAGAAATGAATTACTTTTGAGAGGAACTATGTCTGGTTTGGTATCATTCCTAAAGTGTTGGAATCTCGAGCTCTCCAAGCTTGGGTAATGACTCAAAAATTGAGCCATTGTTTCCATGTCTTCCACATACCCTGCACTATCATTTTCCATCATGTCGAAAAAATTGAGCCATTGTTTCCATGTCTTCCACATACCCTGCACTATCATTTTCCATCATGCCGAAACTGCGCGTAGCTTCGAAATATTTGAACCAGACAGACTTGCAGCAAATGAAATATTCCAGAATAAAATTAAAAACATGTGATGAAAATAAAATTCCATGCAGAGCATTTGTTGAGATCCTATGAGTCGCAATTTATTTTGCCTCAAGTCTTATGGTGTTTTCTTTTCAATAAAAAAGAAAATGTCGCCCTTTTACAAGGTGCATTAAGAAAATTGTTGACCAACCCTGTCAAAAATTGATATGCCCAGTGTTATCCACTTATTAAGAAAATGTATGTGGAAATGCCAATTTGTTCAAAAGCAAATAAAATAGACGCAACACTATCCATATTTATTTTTAAAAATAAGAAGGTTTACGATTTAAAAATATGATGCATTTTTTGGTTTGTTTTCAAAAAAATATGTAAAAATGAAAAATGTGCGCCAGAAATCGCTTATTTTTCGACTTCATTTTTTGAGCCCATTTTTCATAACCACTACATGCACTTTTTTATTTTACTGCCATGTAGCTGTAATAACCTTAAGGTTACTCCACAAAACAATGAAAAAATTAAATTCAAAATTAGATAACGATACCGGGCGACTTTTTTTCAGATTCATCTGGTAGCTCGATAAATAAACAAAAGTCATCTGCTTTACAGGGTATTATCCGCACTCTCGATTTATACAAGGCAGAAAAGCCAATGTGGAGGGCAAGTACGAATTCTTTAGAATAAAACATACCACCCCGTTTTGGAAACATTTTTAAGAAACAAACACAAAATTGGATTTTTTTTTAAATAAAATGCACATTTTTTATGTGTGTGAAGATAAATTCGAATTTGAAAATCCAAGACGCAACCCATAAATTTTAGCAGCGCCACACTTAGCGTTAACAGTGCACAATCTGGTCTAAAAAATGCACAATTTGATCTTAACAGAGCACTGTTAACTGTTTAACAGTATCCATTTGAACAAGATCACTTGTTTAGCAAGTAATTTTAGGCCATTTAGTAGGTCTATGAGTACCATATAATACTCTAGGGATTGTTCCAATGCCTCTTAATATTATCAGAAAAAATTCCTATATGAAGTGATATGGTATCGTAAAAATTGGCTTTGAAGACATCAATTTTTTGATTGAAAATTCTCTAGAAAATCAGTGGCCATATATATACAAATGGTAGTCCAGAGGGTCCTCTTTCCAACCGTGGTAGTGGGATAGCTGAAATAATTTTGTGAGTCGAGATATTGAATTTTAAAAAAATCGATTTTTGGTCGAAAATATATGAGATTTCTCTAGAAGATCAGTGGCCATTTGGGAACAAATAAGAAACTGTACCTCATACAGACTACATACAAATGGTAGTCCAGAGGGTCCTCTTTCCAACCGTGGTAGTGGGATAGCTGAAATAATTTTGTGAGTCGAGATATTGAATTTTAAAAAAATCGATTTTTGGTCGAAAATATATGAGAATTCTCTAGAAGATCAGTGGCCATTTGGGAACAAATAAAAAACTGTACCTCATACAGACTACATACAAATGGTAGTCCAGAGGGTCCTCTTTCCAACCGTGGTAGTGGGATAGCTGAAATAATTTTGTGAGTCGAGATATTGAATTTTAAAAAAATCGATTTTTGGTCGAAAATATATGAGAATTCTCTAGAAGATCAGTGGCCATTTGGGAACAAATAAAAAACTGTACCTCATACAGACTACATACAAATGGTAGTCCAGAGGGTCCTCTTTCCAACCGTGGTAGTGGGACAGCTGAAATAATTTTGTGAGTCGAGATATTGAATTTTAAAAACAGGAAATAAATAATAAAAGCAGGAAATAAAATACCAGAGGGCAGCAAATTGGCGGAACAAGAAATTAAGCGAACAAAAAAATAATTTGAGATTGATTGGAAATATGCAAGAAGTTCCAACTCCTTCTACAGCAAGGAAATTAAAATCCGAACAATTAAGAAGTTTGGATAGAGATAGCGATCCTTTCATTGACCTTTATAAAATGAGAAAGGAAAAATCGTGGTCAGAATTTATTCGGAAAATATCCATTCCTCTAGAAATTTACCTATTTAAGGATGCAACACTATCAATTTTACACTGCAATAGGAGCATCCTTTTAAAACTAAGCAGAAATACTTTGTTCTTTGATGCAACAGGAAGTGTAGTTAAAAAAGTTGAAATGAGCTCCAAAAGGATTTTTTTATATTCTCTTGTTGCTCATATTAAGAAAGAGGAAGAAGAAAGCGGCATATTACTTCCCGTTGCCGAAGCTTTATTAAGCTCACACTATGCAGAGGATGTAGAAAGATTTTTGCTATATTTATATACATTTTGCGCAGAAACCAAAATTTCATGGCCTTTATGTAAAAGAGTGTGCGTTGATTGGAGTTGGGCTTCCATAAATGCCTTAATTAGAATATTTAACAAACAAATACGAATTCATTCTCTCGAGGAATACATAACAACATGTTATAGCCTCTGCCAAACACAAAAAAAAAGTGCAATTTCGTTATAATTCAAATATGTTCGGTGCACTTAATAAAAATTGCATATAAAGACATTGAATCCTTTTGTACCATCCCTAGCATAATTGCATTTTATAAAGCACAAATCAACTATGCAATTAACATTAGCGATATTGTAAAATTTTTCCATTGGCTGAAAAGAATGTTGATAATAAGTGCAAATAAGTATGTGACAGACGAAGTAACAGAAGCATTAAAATGTATGAGCACTATAGAGGAAGAGGAGACTGTCAAACATGATGACAAAAATAATGAAATAATTAATTTGAACGCACAATATAAAAAAAGTCCATTTTTTCTTAAAGGTATGCGATTATATTTAAATGTAATAAAAAACGCTCCAACAAGCGGAGAAGATAATATTTATTACAATGAAAACTTGTGCAAAGTACTTCTAAAAAAGTATGCAGCTTATGCTCCTCTGTGGACAAATATTATTGGAAAGTATGTGGAAACAAAGAAGAAGACACGTATTTCGAATAGTCCAGTAGAGAGCTATTTCAATATCGTTAAAAATGTAACTCTAGACGGACAAAGATTTCTTCGACCAACAGAATATATACGCAAATCGTACGTATATGTTGAAGCCAAATTGAAGGATATTGAAAGGGAGTACTTAGAGAAGAATATTATAATAAAAAATAATTCGAATCGGAAGAAAAATATTATTCTTCAAGAAGATGTTTAGAGAAGAACTCCAACGTCATCAAAAAGAAAATTGAATGACTCTATTTATTTTCAAAAAATTGTTTCTTCGTATTCTAAAATCCCAAGAAAACTTAAGGAAAAAAGAAACATTTTATTAACGTTTCATAAAATTAAAAACAAATTGAATTTTAAATCATTCATTCTAGCTGAAATTGAAGTTAATGAATTTTCGTGCTTAAATCCAAATAAACAACTGTTCAACCATATGGTAGAAATTTATATATGCATTTTAATAAGCGACTATAATGCTAATGCATACACAACAAGTTGTGCTGAGGGAGAACAATTTTTTTACAATGAAAATTATAATCTAAGTTTACCTCTTCAAGAGTATAAACATATTTTTCTGCCTATTCTCCACCAGGATCATTTCGTCCTGGTGCATATTGATACCGAAAAAAAAATATTCAGCTATTTAAACCCAATTGGGGAAGAAGACAATGAATATTTGACCATTTTTAAAAACAAAACCAAAGAGTTTAATTACAAGTCGTCAACAAAAGCCCACCGAATACAAAAGGACTCATACAATTGTGGCGTATATATATGCTTATTTATAAAGGCAATCCTGGAAGCAAAAAGTCTAACGGATATAGAAGAACCAGACATCTACAGATATGTCATGAAGGAAAACTTTTTTAAATATGCCGATGGAATATTAGAAACCTGTTTCCATTGTGGTCAAGAATTAAATGAATTAAAATACATCTGCTGTGACTGCAATAGAGCACCCTGCGTAAAATGTTTAACTTATTATTATAGAGAAGTCAATACACATCAATTTCTTTGTATATTTTGCAATTCTACAAAACATTAAAATTGGTGTACTATTTTCATTTGTATTTATTATTATTTATTATTTACTCATTACATACAAAATAAAAATAAAAATAATCCTAATATATATTATAAATCTTTCTGTAAGTCTGTTTTTTTTTTGTTTGTTTGTGAGCCAATCACGCTGGAACCCCTGGAGCGATTTTCTTGAAATTTGGGATATAGATCGGGCTTTTGTCAGTGCAGGTTATAGGCTATAAAAATTTAGACCAAAAGGGGAGAAACAATGGGACAAAGGGGGAAAAAATGGTAATAAATAATTTTTTACGACTTAGTTAAGTTAAGTGTAAGTTAAATTTCCCAAATAGCTATTGGAGGTGTTCCGTTTATAAAGTTGGGCCGAAAGGTGTCCAAAAAGGAGAAGGGACGAAAAACGGGGAAATTGAATGCATTTATATTTAGGACTTAGCCTAGTCAAAAAACTGGGTTGTTTGATAAACCGGTTTCCGAATAATTTGACAAATTGCATTTTTTAAAAAACCGGTTTGAAATTAAATTTTTGTTTGTTGAAAGAATTGATTTTCAGTAAAAAGTGATTTTTTATGATTCCATTTGCATATAATCTATCACATATTATTTGCCAAAAATAGGTTCCTTAAAATTCAATATTCTAGAGAATCTTCTCTGGACTACCATTTGTATATAGTCTGTATGAGGTACAGTTTCTTATTTGTTCCCAAATGGCCACTGATCTTCTAGAGAATTCTCATATATTTTCGACCAAAAATCGATTTTTTTAAAATTCAATATCTCGACTCACAAAATTATTTCATCTATCCCACTACCACGGTTGGAAAGAGGACCCTCTGGACTACCATTTGTATGTAGTCTGTATGAGGTACAGTTTCTTATTTGTTCCCAAATGGCCACTGATCTTCTAGAGAATTCTCATATATTTTCGACCAAAAATCGATTTTTTTATAATTCAATATCTCGACTCACAAAATTATTTCAGCTCTCCCACTACCACGGTTGGAAAGAGGACCCTCTGGACTACCATTTGTATATAGTCTGTATGAGGTACAGTTTCTTATTTGTTCCCAAATGGCCACTGATCTTCTAGAGAATTCTCATATATTTTCGACCAAAAATCGATTTTTTTAAAATTCAATATCTCGACTCACAAAATTATTTCAGCTATCCCACTACCACGATTGGAAAGAGGACCCTCTGGACTACCATTTGTATATAGTCTGTATGAGGTACAGTTTCTTATTTGTTCCCAAATGGCCACTGATCTTCTAGAGAATTCTCATATATTTTCGACCAAAAATCGATTTTTTTAAAATTCAATATCTCGACTCACAAAATTATTTCAGCTATCCCACTACCACGGTTGGAAAGAGGACCCTCTGGACTACCATTTGTATATAGTCTGTATGAGGTACAGTTTCTTATTTCTTCCCAAATGGCCACTGATCTTCTAGAGAATTCTCATATATTTTCGACCAAAAATCGATTTTTTTAAAATTCAATATCTCGACTCACAAAATTATTTCAGCTATCCCACTACCACGGATGGAAAGAGGACCCTCTGGGCTACCATTTGTGTATAGTCTGTATGAGGTACAGTTTCTTATTTGTTCCCAAATGGCCACTGATCTTCTAGAGAATTCTCAAATATTTTCGACCAAAAATCGATTTTTTAAAATTCAATATCTCGACTCACAAAATTATTTCAGCTATCCCACTACCACGGTTGGAAAGAGGACCCTCTGGACTACCATTTGTATATAGCCTGTATGAGGTACAGTTTCTTATTTCTTCCCAAATGGCCACTTATCTTCTAGAGAATTCTCATATATTTTCGACCAAAAATCGATTTTTTTAAAATTCAATATCTCGACTCACAAAATTATTTCAGCTATCCCACTACCACGGTTGGAAAGAGGACCCTCTGGACTACCATTTGTATATATATGGCCACTGATTTTCTAGAGAATTTTCAATCAAAAAATTGATGTCTTCAAAGCCAATTTTTACGATACCATATCACTTCATATAGGAATTTTTTCTGATAATATTAAGAGGCATTGGAACAATCCCTAGAGTATTATATGGTACTCATAGACCTACTAAATGGCCTAAAATTACTTGCTAAACAAGTGATCTTGTTCAAATGGATACTGTTAAACAGTTAACAGTGCTCTGTTAACTGCAAATTTTGCTCTGTTAAGATCAAATTGTGCATTTTTTAGACCAGATTGTGCACTGTTAACGCTAAGTGTGGCGCTGCTAAAATTTATGGGTTGCGTCTTGGATTTTCAAATTCGAATTTATCTTCACACACATACATTTTTTTTGGTAGAAAAGAAAACACCATTAACACCATTAACTTTGCTGTTGATTTTTGTAACTGACTTGGATTTTTTGAGATATATTTGAACATATTTTCGTATTTATTTCAAGTCTTAGCATTTCGTTTTCCATGAAGTACAAAAAGTGGAAAGAAACCAAAGAAATAATAAATAAAAGAAAAATAAAACTAAAAATAAAGTATGTATGATAGTGTCTAACAAAAGAAAAGAAACCAGAAAATTTTTTCAAAATAAATTTCATGAGTAATTAAAAGTTAAAAGTTGTCATACACTTTAGACTAAAAGAAATGCAAACATTTTTAGTTTTTTTACGTCCCTCTCTCTCTCTCTCTCTCTCTTTCTCTTGCTCGTCCTCAAGACTAATAACTTTTAATTGACGTTCTCTGATAAGTCATACTCTAGTAATTATTGTACGTTTATTAGCACTTGAAAGATAATGTTTTCAGATAAAATTCAACGCAAAAAAAAAAGAAGAGGAAGAAAAAAATTTTATGAAAAAAATTTCTATCATAAAACATAAACAAAAAAATACTCGAACATATTAAAAGCAGGGAAAGGAATTTTTGGCAAAAAAAAAAAACAGAAAAAAATGTACATAAAATAACGAAACATAAAATCGAGTGGCGTCATCAGAAAAATAAAGACTTCACTGTGTGTGAGCAAATATGATAGGCCACAGAGGGAACATAAAAAAATACTTTTCAAGTAATTAATTAAGTGGCCAAGCAAGCAAGTGAGCAACATTTGATAGGAATTTTACTATTTTTTTTTTTTTTTTGGATAATAGCGTTGAAAACTAATTGCTAACAAATTACAAAAATAAAATGTACAACAACAATAAAAAAACAAAAAACTCCAGGCTACTTCCGTCATGGACAATTTACAATGCAAGCGTTAGGCATGTAAGCGTCTCAACTGCACTTTGTGGCCTGTAATTTACAATATGATTGATGGATGGGACTACTTAAGGCATGGGTGTAGATAAGATACAACGGAGACCACCATAAACCAAAAAAAAAACGAGATAAGAAAACAAGAGATAGTGGAAAATAGGTTAAAAAATTCTAAAAAAAAAAGTTTTTGTTTTTAAATATTTCAAACGGCAATAGTCGCTGACCATGATGTAGAACTATAACCGCAAAATACTCTTGAGAAGATTATTTTCAAAACAAGCGTGTATATTTTTAGCTTTCCTAGCATATTGAAACTTTACATACAGTAACACTCAGCTATGCTCGATAGCGGGCTATCATTACTTGACAGCATGATAAACACAAGCTTCAGTTGTCTTTTCAGGTAAATTACATGGTGTAGTATTCTTTAACTGCATATTGTAACACATCAGCTGCGAATACAGCCGAATAGAAAGCCCGAAGATAAATTCGTTTTTAACATGACTAACCCTTTAGTCGGGATTACAACCTCTAAGCTTAGCTTAGCACATCACATCTTTCACGGCCCGTTAAAAAATATTTACTCAAGCCACAGATTGTCAATGTTAAACCTAACGATATCAACGACATTAGATTAGCCAATGGCAGGTCAGGACATGCAGTCTTGTAGGTAGTGTGTTTGGTTCATGGGCCAAACTCCATCCCAGATATCTCAAACAAAACAAATAAATACATAAAATTCCCCTGGAAAGTTACTCAAAAAATCTGTCCCTCGGAATTCACGTTGAACTGTATGATTATATAAACACACTGAACATCGGAGGTGTGAGAAACTAGGTTGTATCCTAACTAAACGGTTACAAGGGCCAAGTGCCGTATACTAGTAGGTAGAGTTTTGGGATATTGGACTTGACGACACGGTTCAAACTTTAAGTCAGGCATTTGCAACAAAATGAAATACGAAAACCTCAGAGCAGAACTAGAAAAAACTGTGTGAAAAAAGTTTCTGAAAAATCTATTGTTCGGAGTCGAATTTGAACTATAGGTCCCGCCTATCTATATATATAAAAATGAATTTGTGTTTATTTCTTTGTGAGTTTCTTTGAAGTCTATAGACGGCTAAACAGCTGGACCGATTTTCTTGAAATTTATTTACCTGTACCTTCCTGTATGTCTGGAAGGAACTATAGGCTATTTTTTATTTTAAAATTTCAAGTAGGCGGGATGCCACGCCCACATACCCAATAAGTAATATCGCATATCTCATAAACTGCAACAGCTAAAGTTCTCAAATTTTGTATGGAGGACTTTGACGTATATAGGAATAAAATGGGCGGATTGGCTAAGGTGGGCGTGTCACCTCCCATAGTATATATATAAAAATGAATGTACCTTATAGAATAGTAAACTATTTAATCGTATTACATTAAATCATATTATGATCTTTAGAAAAGTTGTTACGCATGAGCCAGGGTAGGTTTTTAAGTTGATATGACTAATTTTCGGCAGGTGACGCTACTGAAAATTACTTAAAATCAATGAAATCGTAAATTGTGCTTTTAATCATGTTATGATCTTTAGCAAAGTTATTGCGCATAAGTCGATGAAGATTTTTAAGTTGGTATGACCAATATCCAATAGGTGGCACCACTGAAAATTACTCAAAATGTGTTAAATCTTAAACTTTGTATTTGATTATGTTATGATCTTTAGCAAAGTTGTTGCGAATGAGCCAACGAAGATTTCTAAGCTGGTATGACCAATATCCATTAGGTGGTGGCACTGAAAATTACTCAAATCTTAAACTGTGCATTCTTTAATAAAGTTGTTACGTATGAGTCGACGGAGATTGGTGCGATTAATATCAGATTGATGGAGTCACTGAAAATTATTCAAAATGAATGACAAGCAATTCGCCGACCTACATCCCAAGAACGGAAGAAAAGACCATTAGGAATCAGAATCAGATGAGCATTGACTCTGGAAAATCTTCGAGTATATGCCGCTGAGACCAGTTCGCATGAGCCGCTTGATCAACAAGAAGTGAGTTTAGAAACTGGTCGAATGCGTACTACTCAGAGCCGTTCTTCTGAATCATTAGGACAACGGGAAACGGGAAATCAATAAAATGATTCAAAATTAATTGTACATTTGTGCAATGCCTTTTCTTCAAATTTATTTTAGTTAGGGGCGTAACAACACTTTCAGGGACAGCAAGTATGGTATAAAATTAACACACCGAACATGGATGGTGTGGTAAGCTTGATTCTAGTTCTGACTAAGATATTGTAATGAGCTATTAAGGGTAACTAAATTTGTTAACCAGTGTAAGCTTCACTCGGATGTATGTGCATTCAGGTGAATTCAAAGATGCTTGATAAACAATACCACTATGGAGTAGGGCATCGTGTGGTGTAGTTAGTTGCTTAAAATATTAGTTCTTAAATAATTTATTTTTTATTTACTGATTTATTTTCCTGAATAATAAAAAAATAAGGGGGATTATAAAACAAAAAGTCCCCAAGAATTTTTTTATGAGAATATAAAGCAAAAAGTAATTAATCATTGTATTACATGGATATTCTTTATTTTTTTTTTTTTTCATTCTTTATATTTGATTTTTTAAAAGTTCTTGTATTTTCAAAGGAAAAAACTTTATAAATTTTCGATAAAAAAAAGAAATAAACATGGGGAGACAGGAAAAAGGAAACTATAGTGACAGCTTAAAAACAGATTTACTAAGTATTTTATGATAAATAATTTATTTTCTTTTTCAGAATTCATTTTTTTATTAAGAAAAGAAAAACAAGAACAAACACAAAGAGAAGTCAAAATAACTTTACGTAACTTTAAATGTCATAAATTGTATGAATGACTGACTGGATTGTATTTTTTTCCCCTTGTCATTCACACACATGTTTCTAGAATTTGCACTCAATTATGAATTTTTAAATTCATTTACCAAAAACAAAAAATTCGCAAATAGAAACTCTTAATTGAACATGAAAAATAGATAAAAATTTCTGACAAATAAAAGAACTTTTTTTTTATTAAAGTTGATAGCTCCAGGAACTTATAGTAAAGACTGTAAATTTTTTATTTGAATTGCCTGGGCTTTAAAACTACTTCAAATGAATACTTAATTGATCGTAATAACCCTTTAGTCAGGATTGAAACCTACCGTATCACTCCATCCATACTATGTGTGTGGAGGAACCTACTTTTTAACATCAACTTCGAACAAAATATTAGAGACACTGTTGCGAGTTTCTTCCAAAAAAATAAAAAAACTACTGAGAAGAAGTCGCAATTGGAAATACCCACCTAATGGTGTAAACAAAGAGGAGTCTGGATTAGCGAAAATCAAGTCTATTGCCTTAAATTCTATGCTTTTGATTGCATCCCAGACCTTTAAATCTTTCAATAGACCGACCACCAAGTCTTCTCACAAAAGTACTTCTTGAATATGATTCCATCGGTCAAATATATTTCCATCAGAACTTTACTTCGCTACGCTGTACTAGACTGCCGCTTTTCTACTTCTGATTGCACTTCTAGTTCCAAAAATAGCTAGCTTGGGAATTATAGCAATTGTCGGAGATACGACTCACTTCCAGAAGCCTACAACATGAGAGTTACCGAAGATTAGTTATTTCAAGTAGCTAATCAGTCATTTTGATGTCTTGAGTATCGTAGTCTTTCGTAAATTTTTAGAAGTTTAGTTCTCTCTAGGATCAACAGAACTTTACAATTTTCATAGCCCATATTTCAAAATGAATTCAAATTTCCCTAGACGTCTTATCTTTATTTAATATTAAACTGAAATGAATGACGAAATGAAACCTTAAAAAAAACTGGCAAATAAAAGAACTTTTCTTTATTAAAGTTGATAGATCCCGTAACTTATGGTAAAAACTTCATTTTTTTTAATTTAGAACTAGTTTAGTCAGGGTTGCAACCTAGCTTATGAGTGCGGGTTAATATCAATTCAATTTGGGATGGGTTTGGAACCATTGGTTCTCGTCAACACACAACAAAATAGACATTTCTTGAGATTTAAGAAGTTCAAAATATATTAAAAATTTATTTTACGGATTTTATTATATGGAATGTTGTATTGAATCTGGGATCTATTCCGATAAACTGTAACAGAACAGGTCGTACATATTCCCTAAACAGGCTAGTATATTTCAAACGGTGATTTTTGCCATAAAACAAGCTGGAAGTATGGTTGAAAGCGGGGACGAACCTCCTTAGAATTTGTTAGTGAATCAATCAAAGCGCTGGATCCCATCTCGTCAAATCAAAGTGCATCGAAATTAGCATGGACCCTTCACGCCGTATATATGGACACACCACTCGCCTCTATTAGGTTCGACTCCACTGTTATTCCACAATGAAAGGAAAAGGCAGACGAACTGCCACGAAAAGGATCGAAGATGCCCCATAAAGGGGATATATGCTCCCCTACAATAATATTTTTCCAAATTTAAGAAAGCCACATGGAATCCTGCCAAACGTAAGTGGGCCAATATACCTGTTGGTCGAGTTTAAAAGCTGCTGTGCCCAGCAGTGAACGGCGAAAGAATTAGGGGACTACTTGAGTTCGACAAGAGAACGGTTCCCATTCTAACAGAAATTCTAACAGGACACTTTGCTACTGGCAGTTTCGCTGACAAACTCCGTATGCCCCACCTAAATTGCGGCAAAAAGTGCAATGTTGTGGAAAAAACGGGATCGATAAAACACCTTTTATGCGAGTGCCCTGCACTTTATAACCTATAGCCCTATATTTATAGACAGCGTACAGATGCCGATGCAGTTACAAAATACAAATCGTCAATTCACACAAGCCGTTGTATCGTTGTATTGAATGTATTGTTGGACGAATGTATACAATAATGTATGCTTGTTGTTGATAACTTTCATGTAAAAATCCGATACACTTGTAAACACTTTTTTCATATGTTTTTTAAAAGTTGTATTGGTTTCTCGTGCTATCAAATTGTGTGAATGACAAAAAAAATGCACAATACAGCATAGCATTAAGCATTCACAAACAAACAAGTGTATTCAATACAACTTACACGATACAAAGTCGTGTGAATTGGCCAAAAGTTACGTTGAACAATAGTGCCTTACAATGTTTGTACATTGTCAAGAGACTTGAAGGATCTAAGGGAAGATTAGTGCAGCTAAGCAAGTAATTTCTTTACTGTTATAGATGGGTTGTCATCTGACATAGTGGATTTTCTGACAGAGGAAATCGCAATAGTTGTGGACAATTGATGCTGAAATTTGTTCATTGAAAAAGTACTGGCCTTTCTCTAGAGGTGCTCATCTGAATGATTAGGAGCGAGGAGAAATTTTAAATGAATGATAATGAGAACCTGTATGTCTCAGTTTGGTAGCTGCACTCTTTTTTCTTTATTTCGAAAGTGTGGCCTAAATTGTTGAAATAATAAAAGCTGACTGAACGAAAGCAAATAAAATTCAATTGACGTAGTGTTTCGAAAGATTTTTTAAGGCTTTTCATTGAAATTTTCCTTCAGAGTTTTTGTAGAAGTCTATTGAGTGAAGGTCAGAGATAAATTTTATTTTCATATTCCATTCTTTTTTTCAAAATGTTTAGGCAGGGTTTTGGACTCTGAACTTAAGGCTATACCGCTAGAAGTTTATTACGAAAGTTGTTACAGTCAAAAAAAAAAGTCTGCTTATTCCGCAGTGATTTTTATTAAATTAAAAAAGGTATTAGAGTGTTGTTTAAGGCAATTAAGCATGTTTGAAGGCAAAATCGAAAATAAAAAAATATCCTAGATATTATTGGAATAAAAACCAAAAACATTAGCTGGAAAAAGTCTACGTACACCGTTGTATATAGACTTTTTTCTGTGACTATATGTACATATCTTATAAGAGAACTCTCCATGTACGGTTTTGAATAATAAAGTTTGTCTACATATGCGATTATAACTTTATAATTTACCTGCTAAGGGCTATAAATAAGCTGTTTTTATTATTAGAATAATACGTACCTAAAAAGAAAGAAAACAAAGCAAATAAATTAAAATGAAAATCTTTAAAAAAATTTATATGTATAAAGTCTAGAAGAAAAGAAAGTTCACATATAACCATGGCTGCCAGATGAATGAGGGATCAAATCGTCAAACATTAAAAAAAAATCGTCAAAATCGTCAAAAAAAAAAAAAAATCGTCAGAAAAATTAAATTAAGTCAATGTATATAAAAATATATAAAAAGTCCTAAATTTCATTTACTTGGCTTAATACTCTCAGTACATTAACTGTACTGGTACATTCCTCATCATTCATTTCTGATCTTTTAAAAAATCGAGCAGTTTTGCATCATGTTTTGGAAAAAAAATTGTTTAAGGTTTAATGTATCCCACTGTTGTTTAAGCGCATAAGCGCCTTAATGACATTGCATAGTAGGAAGTCAGCATTAACTTCTCAAGACCTTACAAGAAATACTTCCCTTCATCTGACCTTATTATTTACACCACCAGGCGGGTGACTCAATTTATATTTTATGACATATCACGTATAGGATCACGTATAGGAGAGGGCGATGTTGCTCTTTAATGACGGTAGGATATCGAACTGAAATGATTCACTGGACCATCGTTCTATCGCTACTATAACATTCGTATGTCGTCGGCATCATCGTATGTGGAACGCCCCCTTCGTGCAGATGTTAAATTCTATTTTTTTTTACTTTTAAGGACTGAAAAAATACATAAAAAGCAGTAAAATCACGAAAAGCTTAAAAATATAATATTTTACTTCTTAAATTTGCAATAATAACAACTGAAGGCATATACAATGCTTAAGAAGACTTTTACTGTATCATTCAGTTCCAAAAATCGTCAAAATAAACCGTTAAATCGGGCAGCTATGCATATAACTCATAATCATGTGCTCTTTAACTTAACAAGGCTGTAAAGTTTTGTAGAGATTACCTCACCTTCTTGGCTTATCATTTCTAGAGCGCATCCTATCGACAACAAAAACAAAAAACTCTGAATCATTATTAATAGTTCAAGTAAAAATCTGCTGCAAAAGGATGTCAATTGGCTGTAATATTTCAAATATTCAAGTGTGCGTGTCAAACAGAAACACAAACACTGAGTATAAAATAAAGAATGAATAAATGAACGAATGAGTGAATGAATGAATGAGTGAAAAAAAAGGAAAGCAGAAATTGATATTCGTAACAAATGTCTGTCCGTCTACTATTTTTGTCCCTACAACGTAATGCACCTGACTTTGACATGAATTTTTCATTACAACTATTCATTCATTCAGTCATTCATTCATTCATTCACTCACTTACTATTCTAGCACTGAGACAGTTGTATGTACCGTTACCGTTACGGTTACCTTACAATTGGAAAGGGAATCCAATTGATGTTCAGAAACAAATTGAATGTGACACAAACACAAATTTGGGTCGATTAGAGGCAATTTTTTTTTGTCTTCTGTAAAGTGGAATCATTCCATCAAATGGTGAAATTAAATCAAACAGGAAAATAGGAAAAGGGGGAGGGTTAGAAGCTAGAAAAATTTATAGAAATCAGCCCCTTAAAAATATAAGAAAAGAAAAATTAAAATGTTTTGTAAGTAATACAAGCAAATTGAGATGTTTTAAATTTCTAAAGAGAAAAACTCACACAAAAACAATCTTTCCCTTATTCGCCAGCAATTTTAAATAGTTTGGCAATACAAGCAAAAAACAAAAACAAAAAAAAAAAATTCGATTAAATTTTTAATGGTTTAAAGTGTCTATTTAATGGCCATAAAACGAAAATACATTTTTAAATTGAGCATTGCAATGCAATTTTATTGCATGATTAATATCATCAGTAACTGACTTGCACAGTGTCTGTCTGGCTAGCCGTCTGTTTGGCTGTTTGTTTGGCTGTCTAAATGGAATAATTCACACTTTTTTTTCACACTTTTGTTTTTGTTTTTGTAACTGCATTCGTCATGTACATTGTAATAAATGGGCCTTAATTGGAACTAATTATTGCATTTGATGGAGATAATAATTTAAGCAAAATATTGTCTATTTTTTTCCCCCCCAGTAGGTGTCAAAAGTCAGTGGCGTCACGTCAATTTGCAAAGAGAAAAATAAAAAATAATTCATTAGGGTAACACCGTAGCTAGGTTAGATTAGGTTAGGTTAGGTCGGAGTGGTAGCTCTAATATCAAAAATCTTACTTGAGCACGCATAGCGGCCT
Organism: Sarcophaga peregrina; assembly: GCA_014635995.1. NCBI lineage: Eukaryota > Metazoa > Arthropoda > Insecta > Diptera > Sarcophagidae > Sarcophaga > Sarcophaga peregrina. The sequence goes on along the minus strand of CM025792.1, from coordinate 53,424,267 downwards.
GTTGGAAAGCCATGGGTAAACGCAGTCCCTCTACTAACCAAGTTCCACCAAAATCAGGGAAAAGGAAAAAGGGATAGTGACGACTACTCCTATGGTGCGATTAGGTAAAAAAAAACAAGGAATGGGGAGCCACATAACAAGAGACGGGCACTGACAAAGACAGTGAACAACAGTCTCGCCCATCCTCAGCGGACCTGCATCCACGGCAGAAGTCGTTGAATAGGAGCCTCATTCTGTCCGCGTGTCTACCCATGATGCAATGAAATGTAAGCACGGCCGCTGTAGTCGAGATGACATCACGACCAAGACCAAGTAATCGGTTGGTACGCCTTCAATCCATCTTGGGCTAGGTGAGTCTAGCGGTAGAGCAAACTCCTCATTGGCGTCCCGAAAGAAACTCCGCGCAATGGTCAACTTAACCGAGGCTAGTAGCATATCCAATTTAACAGTAGAGGATTCCGAAAGGAGCGCACCAGCTTCCCGTAGCTAACAAAGACTAAATTCAACCAAAGAAATGAAATTTTCTCATGTGAGAAATCTTTCATTTCTTTGCTAGACCGGCCAGTAGTCAGAAAATAGCCCCCACTCTTGCAATGTATTTTATGAGCATGAGATCTAGATAGAACTTCTCACACCACCCATGTTGTGTGTGTTAATTTTATCCATGAGTGATGGCGCCTAAAAAAACTGCTGAATGGAAGTTTAGCTAATAAAAAATTTTTCCTTTCGTTCAACATGTCTGAGCTGACTTTAACAGGCATAATCCTGTTGACGGGAACAGTTTCATTTAAAACGCGGGAAAGTTACGAGGCCCCTTGCAGTTAATTGGCTTTTTGATCCCTACAGAATGAGTTTAAAATAAAAATCGTGACATTGAAGGGAAACTAAGATATAGAGTCCTGTAACATTGTGTTGTAACAGTGGGGGTAAGAACAGAGTTGACGTATTCAGAGACGAGATTTGTGTTGGCAGATGGCCTTATATACAGAGAGGATAGCTAAATCTGGCTAATTTTATGTGTGTGAAGAATATATTTTTGCTTCAAATCGTCCTGGAAACTATATATGGATATATGGAGGACACGTTTTACATTAAATCTTCCCACAAAATATAATTGGAACAACATACGTTGCAATTATTTAAAATGGAAAAAGCACTAATGATGATGTGGACCATGGAGTATAATGTGGATACCCCAGACGAAAGAGTACCAAGGATTGAACCAAAACTCATACCAAAAAACGCGTATAATAGGTCGAATAGGATCAAGTTAAGCTTTTGGCGATTTGACGGCTGCCGATTACCTTAATGCCTTCCGTAGGCATCTAGCAGAGTTGTAACCAAAACGAAGGGAGTCACAACCCCTAAAGATTCCTTTGTTTTAAAGAAAAAGTTCAATTTCAAAACTTCGTTTTTGACGGACTGTATTATCTCAAACTATGACAGCTTGTTCTGTGCCAAGAGACAAGAAGGATTTCGGGACAAAGTATGTTATTTCTTAAAAAATATCGTAGGACTCAACGAAGAAAGTTCTCAAACTCTTCACTCCATATATATTCTTACAGAAAACGCTACTTCTAAACACCGATTTATATGGCAACCCTTTCATTGTAGAACTTGATAAAGTTGAACAAACAAGAAACGGAATCAACACAAAGCAATAAGAAGATGAGACTGATTCTTCCAGCAACGAAGTGCGCTTCTGTTGATTGAAGTTGAACAGTTTAAAAAAAATCTAGGGTCAGAGCTAAGGAAATCGAACGAACCATTTTCATCCCTTAAAAGTTCTTTAAGAAGCATAGAACAGTTACAAAGCATCTCCACGTCATTGTAGAGTATTCCCTCGATTTACGTCGCCTTTTTCCGGAACATTCTACGACGTAAATAGAGGGAATACTGTGTGCTGCTTCTGCTTCTTTGCTTATATTCTAGGATAATGTAGATGGCAACCCTATCTGCATGAGTAATATTCGTTCCCATTGAGTAATGCTTTTCCTGACTTTCTTGCAATATTCACTGTTGATGTTATCGCCTCTGTGAGATCATTTGAATTCTGAATTCCTTTTCTAACATTGCAAACAACAGTGGTGATGAAAAATTCTTCGTCGCGTGTAATATTCAAAAACGTGTGTAGATGGTTTTAATGTTCAGTCACCGCTTTAGGTTCATGTCTTGAGTAAAATATATCATTTGGCCAATTCATAATAAGTTAAGCTGTGCATTAATAAAATGAGTTTAATTAACTAAGTTCACGAGGCCTAACCAACTTAACCTTACTAGTATTCGAACCTGAGTTACTTAATTTTGAATTTCAGCACTTTTGCCATCCGGCTTATGGTTCACATCTTGAGTTAAATGCATCATTCGATCAATTCCTAATCAGTTGAGCTGCACTAAGTTTACAAGGCCCAACAATCCTCATCCATTTTACCTGCTGCATAATGCTGTACTGACTTTTGTCAATTTGACACTTTTTTGTTGTTTGAAATTCCTTAACAAATTCCCTGACTTGCTATTTCACACATCATCAAGTTGACGATTTCTATTATATGGCACTGGCACTGACACTGCGACTGCCACCGTTGTAAAGCATTGTTGGTGTGCTTTTGACAAAAATGTCATAAAAAATGCAATTTTCTTTCTTTTTTTTGAAATTTCAAAAGCAATAAAAACTTGTTTTTTTCGTTTTCGTTTTCCTTTTTTTTCTCTTTCTCTTTCTTTGTCGTTTTGCAAACGATAAAGTGGTCGGTCGGTATAGAGAGTAGCAGTAGCAATGCCAAGTTGCATGCATAATTTACAACATGAGTAGTGTTGCAGTATAAACGAAGTGTGTTTTATGTTGCACTACCAGCACAAACTGTCAAGAAATAAAACTATAACCAGCGTAAGCAAAATCAAGCACAAGAGAGGAGTTTATAATGTGTAGATTACCATGCCACGGGTATTAAGGAGGAATGCAGCATTAGTTGAATACACACAGCATGAATATCAGTATCGTAAACTATTTACGAGTATTTAATTTAATTATTTGTGTTTGTCTTTTGCATTCTAGTTTTAATTGTTCATTTAATTAAAATGTTTATTATTTAAGCTTAAAAAACAGACCGACAGACAGACAGACAGACAAACCATATACTCGTACTTACCATATACAAACAAGAGTTGTGAAGAGAAGGTTAGAAACTGTACGACATAAGGAAAGAAAAGGAAATGGTACGCATGAGTCTTAATTAAAGGGACCTTGTCGTTAAAGTTTTTTTTTTATTTTCCTGGTTTTAGTTTGATGATCAAGTAAGTAAAAGTATTTGTAAAGTTTTATCAAATTGTCAAATTTATCTAATTAACAACAAATGCCGTCATTCTACAACTTGTAGACCAAGTGCATGTGATATGTAAGGATTCTGATTTGAATTCTATACACATGCACAGTAAGAAAGATATTTTAAAAGCTTACACATGTGTATACATACATTCACAATTGTTTATTACAACCATTCAGCCAGGATTACGACCTAGCTTCTCACACCACTTATGTTGTGAGCGTTAATTCCATACGTGAATGGTACAGTTAAAGTCGACACCGAAAGACAGATTTTTTTTAGAAGAGTTTTTGCCAGAAATCTGCCGCGAGGAAGTCGCCGAAGAAATATTTTATAGTTTCTGGCCTACGACAGTTGGCAACCCTATCATTCCAAATTCTACTACATCAATATCTAGCCTCTTTCTAAGTCCAACTGTATCTCTTAAGTTCTTAAGGAATTCAAGTAAGGATATCAATTTATTCAAGCTGAAATAAACCCTTTTTCTTAGTATAGCTTTAGGTCTAGGCTTATAAAGTCACCAATATTGAATGAATATACCGACACGCCATACATCCTTAAAAACTAGGACGGCACTACGTCTAATAACAGACTAAGAACCGAAAAGCCATGAATAAAACGAGATCCGCTCCACTTAAGTTCAACACAATAATCGTATTTTTGGGTCTGAGACGAAAAATCAAGTCTCACTGGACCGAAGTTCTTGAATGAAAAATTTCTCTCGAATAATCCTCTAAGGCACCTACACACATGTTTGCATAACAATCCATGTTTGTGCGCCATAGAGGAGCAAGACGGTAATGATTGACATGTTAAAATTTGGCTTTTAACTCGAGAGCTCTCGTCTAGGAAGCTACATCCCGCCTCCCGTAAACGCCTCCACTGTACTCTGATAGGTTTGAGAAAAACCTATTGTAGGGCAATCATTTCAGTTTTCGTATAAGAGTCGACTCTAAACGACAGAATTTTTTTTTTTTTTTGAGAACATTTTCAGGGATATTTCACTCTTAGAGTTTTCGTTTTGCTGAGAATAGTTTCATTTTGATTCCAATGTCTAAACTAGGCTTTGAACCGTTGCCTCAAGCCTCACACACTACCTACTAGACGACTTCATTGCCCGTAAATAGTTTGCAGAAATTCAAGAATAAAGACATCGAATAACATCTTCAAAATTATATTTCTAGATGGAAAATTCCAGTCTTGTCAGATAACATTTCGTATTATCCACCTTAGTTATTTCATGTATCGCCCTTTTAAGTACCCCTTCCTTTCCCGAGTTGCAGTTGATTATTGAACTTTCCATTCCTCCCGCACATATCCGAATTTGCCGACTAATGCTTACGATATTGCTGTTCTATCCTGATAGAAGATTTTCAACCACGGGTTTTAATAATTCCATGGAATTCCACCTTGACATTTATTATCCAAATGCAATTCCCTTCAGAGATTAATGAGTGAGTATCCCAACGTTCAGCCATTGTGCATATCGACTAAAACAATCCTTAAAATCCTTTCACTCTTAAACTTTTAGACTTATTCGGGGGTATTTTCTTCAAGTGTATGATTGTAGCATTGTCCTCAATTTAATTCAAATTCAAAAATTCTTTACTTAAATGCTTCTCTTCCGTTTCCCCTTGTCTTTCATTATCATTTAGTTAGTGTAGGAGTGTGTATCCATATTGCAATGATGTTCTCTCTCTTTTTTTTTGTTCGGTTTATTAAGGATTTCAATGTTGCAGTGTGTCTCTTATAAAGTTTACTTTGCAGTTTTTCTCTTTTTTTATTATATTTTCTGAAGGATTATTCATGTCCCCATAGTTTCATCAGTTTTCCTCTTTTTTGTCCCTGCTGTGCTGCTACTGCTGCTGCTGCTGTGTTGTCTTTGGTTTCAATTTCTCTGTATTTTTCGTTTTCGTTTTTTTTTTTTGTATGATTTTTGGTTAATTTTTGTTCATGTTTGACTTTGGCATATTTGATGCCATCATGCCATATTAAATTCGTATGTAAAGTTACTCTCACCGAGTAAATGTTGACTTAAGAATATGAATTAAGTTTGGCGGAACACAAGGGGAGAGAAGTGAAACAATGAAAGGTATATCACATACTAGTACAATTGCCACACAGATGCAGTAGGCAAATTGAAATATTTAAGAGGCTTGAAGACATACTGCATACAAACAATTTTGTTAAAATTTTAAATTCTTGGGACAATTTTAATGAGAGAGATTGTATTATTTCTTTTCGAAATCCTGTTACCGGAGAGAAAACTGAAACCAGCTCTGTCCTTATGTCGATTATCCTACGGGAAACTTAATATATTAAGGACCTGTTTAAACAGTTCTAAGTCCAATGAATATTAATCAAAAATTTGTTTCTACATACAGAACAAACATAATACACAATTAGTCATTACAATCCTTTAGTCAGGATTACGACCTAGCTTCTCACACCACTTACATATGTTGTGTGTGTGTTAATTTTATACATAAGTGGCGGGGCCTAGTGTTTAAAGTCGACTACGAACGACAGATTTTTGAGAAACTTTTTACTGGCAATTTTTGTTCACTCTGAGCTTTTTGCTTGAAATCTGCTGAGAGAAAGTCGCCATATTATTTCATATTTTCGTTTTGATGTCTGACCTGGGATTTGAACTCGGTCCTTACGTCAAATAAGCCAACATACCACTGGACTACGGCGACTTTACATAAAAGTTGTTTCTACTTTTCTTAATGTGGACTTTAATGAAGAGTATCTTTAATGAGGATTACGTTTTTCAAGGTCTTAAGTATTTTAAAATAATCCTAAACCGCGGAACCATTACACAACGTTCATATCGTTTAGCAACTCATAGAGATCATTGTTCAATCAGATGCGGAAATCATCACTAGCCCATAGATCTAGTGTAGAAGTTTACTCTCAAATTCTAAATTCAAGATTCCTGCATTTCTACATAACAACATCCATGTTTTTGTGCCATAAAAAAGCTCGTGAAAGCTGTGAAGAGAGAGAGAGAGAGAGAGAGAAGTCACTGCTACTCAGTAGCCTACTGTGATAATATTAACACCTGTTGGCAAGAGAGATATTACGCTTGATTTCTCGACTGACATCGGTTTTACTGGAAAACGGCGAATCTAAAATAAAGACATTCATTGACAAAATCGAAAGCATAGTTATCAACCGATCTGATGCGAGGCCAGCCCTACTTGTCGACATGATATACTTTGTTTTGCCATCATTTACTGTCAAACACAGTTTGTAAGATTCCCGATCAATAATGTTAAAAGCTAAAGGCAGTAGAAACAGCTCGCTTGATACGTCCAACGGTGCCAATGTCGACAGCATAGCCAAGCAACTGGACACTTTTGTGGAAATTAGTGCCATTACGATGATCTCCCAACTTCCGCAGAACACTTTCCTTGACGAAGTTGAAGAGGTCACCTGTTGCAAGGCATTGACAAAATTGTAAAAAAAATTGAAGATACTCAAAGCGTTAAATACGTGTGGATTACCGCAATATACGCACTGCCGAAGTTATCGTTTCTGTTACAGATAGTGCGGTAAATAAACTGAATATGAATATATATATATTCATATATATATATATTCATGGCAAAGAACTAGTCGGCGTTCGAATTTTCAAGGTGTAGGACCATGGCAGGAAAGGAATTTGGCACACAGTCTATTAAAGTTAGATTAGAGGACGTGTACCTGGCAATTGTGACAAGTACAGTACCCGGATGTCGAATTGACCCATTGTACAACGTCCTAGCTTTTCACACCACTTTTGTTATGTGCGTTATTTTAGACATGAGTGGCGACTCCGAACGACAGATTTTTTTTGAGAAACTTTTCATGGTAATTTTTACTCTCTCAGCTTTTGCCAGAAATCTGCTGATAGGAAGTCGTTAAAGAAATATTTTCTTATTTTCATTTTGATGTCTGACCCGGGATTCGAACTCGGGCCTTCTTTTCTAATATAGCCAGCACACTATCTACCACGGCGACAGTCGATTAAAAAATAGCAGGAAAATTGGGAGACGAACAAAAACGAATTACTGGAACTCACGGAGAGAAATAGATTCTGGTCCTGCTTCCGACCATCCTTACACGCCAGATAGAATTGTGATCAAAGCGCCAAGATGAACTGGAAAAAGAGGAAATTGAAGCTTCCTAGTGCAGCAAAATTGCAAACCAAGGCTTGAAATTTTAACTTCTGACGACTGACTAGAGACAAGTGGATTGGTGGCCAAAACAGCTCGACTCATAAACGACTTAAGTACGAAGATCATGAACAGACTTTAGGAGACCTTTATTGAAGAATTTTATTACCTGCATAAAGTTTTAGATTTAACCCGTTCTAATTCTTTTTTTACATTTAACTGGCATTCGAAGTATCAATTCAATTGAAAGAGCCTTAAAAATTTACTGCCAGAGATACAAAACTTGTCATCGCGATAAAAAAAAGTTTTAAATTTTTCATTAAAGCTTTATGGGGTAGGTAGGGTAAGGCAACAGAAAAAAAAATTTTTATCCACTATTGTTGTTGTTGTTCTGGTTTATTGAAATTTTATAACCGTAACATTACGGGCGTAGTGTTTATATGGAACCATAACAACAAATAACAACAATTGTAATTTTTATATTGATTTGGGTGTATGATGATGGCAAGGCAAGGGTGCAGAAGATGAGACCAACACAACATGTGCACCGTCCTCCCTCCCTCCTCATATTGATATTTTTATTAGAAAAAGTTACGATTTTTTCTTTTCTTTTTTCTTGTTCATTTTCGCTTTAAAAGTATTTTTTTGTGTTTCTGTTTACTTTTTAAATAAAAAGGGAAACAAATTGTATTTTTTGTTTTCCTATTTTCGTTTTTCGTGTTTATTAAACGACATGAGACAATATTTTGTTGTTCCTTTTTCTTGGTTCACTTTATTTCCGTAATTTTTGGCGCTTTTTCACGCTCTACACCGTATCCTCCAGTGGCAGTGGTTGGCTATTGGGTGTGTGTAACAGTTCAGGAAATAGGATGCCTGCTCTATGATATACTGAATAGCAATGGCAGTGGCTTACACAGCATTTTGTGGTAATGATTCCTGTGTGAAGATAAATTCAAATTTTAAAATCCAAGACACAAACCCACACTATAATAAGTCGCTCATAAATCTATACGGGTTTCTTCAGATGGGTATTGTTAAACAGTTAAGAGTGATCTGTTAAAAGTAAATTTTGCCTTGTTAAAGTCAAATTGACGCCTCTAGAATATTTGGGTTTGCGTCTTTGATATCTAAATTCGAATTTATCTTTACGCACATGGATAGTGGAACAGAAATGATCAAAGAATGAAATATTTGGAATTCTCGGAGAACCAGAAGATATGTGGTTAATTGCTCTGAAAAGCAAGGTATAGAGGACAAAAGTTAGGCCGGAAGTCGAATATTTAGCTTCTGTGAGGTTTATTTCAAAATATTAAAGGATTGTCGGAGGATATGGTGGCTGTGGTTGGATATTGGGTTTGCTGTGGTGTGTGTAACTGTTTAAAGAAACAGTTCAGGAAATGGAATGCCTGCTCTCTGATATACTGAATAGCAATGACAATGGCTTACACAGCATTTTGTGGTAATGATTCATATGCGAAGATAAATTGAAATTTTAAAATCCAAGACACAAACCCACACTATAATAAATAGCTCATAAATCTATGGATTTCTACAGATGGGAGCTGTTAAGCAGTTAAGAGTGATCTGTTAATAGCAAAATTTTATCTTGTTAAAGTCAAATTGACGCCTCTAGAATATATGGGTTTGCGTCTTTGATATCTAAATTCGAATTTATCTTCACGCACATGGATAGTGGAACAGAAGTGATCAAAAGATGAAATATTTGGAATTCTCGGAGAATCAGAAGATATGTGGTTAATTGCTATGAAAAGCAAGGTATAGAGGACAAAAGTTAGGCCGGAAGTCGAATATTTAGCTTCTGTGAGGTTTATTTCAAAATATTAAAGGATTGTCGGAGGATATGGTGGCTGTGGTTGGATATTGGGTTTGCTGTGGTGTGTGTAACTGTTTAAAGAAACAGTTCAGGAAATGGAATGCCTGCTCTCTGATATACTGAATAGCAATGACAATGGCTTACACAGCATTTTGTGGTAATGATTCATATGCGAAGATAAATTGAAATTTTAAAATCCAAGACACAAACCCACACTTTAATAAGTAGCTCTTAAGTCTATGGGTTTCTTCAGATGGGTACTGTTAAGCAGTTAAGAGTGATCTGTTAAAAGTAAATTTTGCCTTGTTAAAGTCAAATTGACGCCTCTAGAATATTTGGGTTTGCGTCTTTGATTTCTAAATGCGAATTTATCTTCACGCACATGTATAGTGGAGCAGAAATAATCAAAGAATGAAATATTTGGAGAACCAGAAAATATGTGGTTAATTGCTCTGAAACGCAAGGTATAGAGGACAAAAGTTAGGTTTAGTCAAATATTTAGCTTCTGTGAGGTTTATTTCAAAATATTAAGGAATTGTCTAGACAAGGCAGGGAGTACAGATTTCTCATAAAATGAGAATTCAGGACAATAAAGTTTACTTACCCGCTAATGGTGGAAGAATATTTTTTCTGTGGAATGCGAAAAGAGAACTGCTAATAAAGCGTGGGAGAAATGTTCTCTAGCTAAATGGACTTGAAATAATCTAAATTTTTGCAAAACACTTCTTGGAAAGAGAGATTTAAGTCGTACATCAGACTAGCTATCCAAGAAAGGAGCCGGCCTTGCGGCATAGAATTGAATATAATAGGTAGGAAGGTACAAGTGGCTGTCATTTATTCGTTTTTGAGCTTGGCTATCATTAACAAATTTGTAGCCGAATTTGTTAACGCTGTAGAGTACTACAAAGTCCTCTCTGCCCAATTGCAATGTTTCGATTTAAGCCAAAACATTTCTTCTGTTCTCTTTCTATTTCACATTACTTGACGGAAATTGTATTTTAACCCATGCTTTTCTTCTCCATCTCCTTCCTTTTTTTCTTACGTAGCAGTTCTCAATAAAGTTTGTTTGTTTCTATTGCACGTTTTTATTATTGAGACCAGAAATGGGGACAAAAAAGGGGCACATCTTCTTCAAGTATTGCCTAGTGAGGGGCTGAATGGGTGTATAAGATTATTATAGAAAATGTTTCGCAACATTTAACATTCAAAATAAAGAGAAGAACGCATCGCATTTAATTCTAGAAGGGAATTTTATTTACCCACTGGCATGTCATTTACCTTAAAGGGAATGGAGAGAGGGAGGAGAAGGAGACATTTTCCAAGGAAACCCAAATAAAAAGAAAAAAACAACACGCAAGAATTGTCAATTATTTTTAAGGAGTAGACGCACTTTTTTTTTTTGGAGAATTTCCTGTGGTTTTATTCATGTTTTAATTTAATTTTCCAACAGCTTTCAATACAACCGCTTAAGGTAGCGTGAAAGAATTTTTTTGGGGAGAATAAAAGAAAGCGGATATGAAAACCAAAATTTATTGTGAAGAAAAAAGAGCAAAAAGAAGTCAAGGCATATGGTGGTAATTTACGGGGAAAGTGTTATTTGTTTTGTAACATGGAGAATAATTATTGATTTTTTGGAAATTGTGTTTAATGCTGGAATCACTCGGAACTTGTAATGAATCAACTTAGACTGCTAATGTCAAGCTTCGGCAGACCACAAACATCATCCACGTATTACGTACCAAGATGCTTTATTCTCCTCTGACATAGTATCGGACATGTTTCCAGCAGGTGCAGAACAGTTTCATTAAAACAGAGCACAAAGCGTTTCGCGTTGGTTCCATAATCGAATGCCCTATTATGATACCGTCAACTACACTGAGCATGCTTCATTGGAGTTTAAATAGCCTTGCAGTGCACCCTTGCAGTGTCTTAGCCAGATTTGTTGTGACGTTCTGCCCATGTCCAAAGTGTCCCTACGATAGAGGGAGTAAGTCAGTGACCGCATTTGTATTGTCAATCATGAGCTTACAGGTGCTTAGAGAAAATACAGTATTTGATAATTCTTTGGCAAGTTCGATGGCAGTACCATCTTATCTTTATCTGCTTTGAAGTTACCCTAGATATTGTTGTGTCCCGGAATCCAAACTATAAGAACAGCGTATCTTCCCACCTTCCTATTTAAGAATCTGCGACAGTGATACACAGTCCAAGACCTCATCTAGTTGGAACCCAGTACCCCAATAGGTGCCTAGCGATCGGGAAGATTGAGCCCCCAATAAATCTAACCACAGCCGCGCCAAGGCTGGTTATGCTTCTCATCTTTATAGCCTGAATCTTACCTCAATGATTACCGTAGATTACAAATCGGTTACCGTTAAATTGAAAATATACCAGCATAGGTATTGACGGAAATTCTAGGCTTGTGGGTAATACTTTTCGTAACGTCAAAAATCTTGCCAGAAAACCGCATAAATGACGTTTTCTGGCGGTTTGCTTAAAGAAGACCAGGTAATCACAGTGCATTAGCCCCTTTTTCTTAATACTTAGTAGATACGTGTCAGTTATAATAGTAATCAATCAACTTTATTCAGCTGGTAGCTTTTAGAATAGTAGGGTTGCCATCAGTTGTAGTGTAGGTACAGGCCGGAATGAGAATATTTAACGGTTTTTTTTTTTTGTTGATGGATACAGCAATAAGAAACTTTGCTCAATATGTTCTAATCTACCAGATCTTTTTGGCTTGTTCTTGGAATTTAATAGGCTTTTTCAATGTACTGTTGTCTTCTACAATTTGAACTCTTTTTATTTGAATTTTCTACACGTTGAAGCACAGCAGCATCTTGGAGAGAAATTCAATTAGGTTTTGTTTCTTTAAGTTGAAGTTTCTATAAGTTGCAAGTTTTTTTTTCGGATAATGGTGATTCAGTTTATCGAAGTTCGACTGTATATGGATTAAATTCGTACGCACGCTATATTACATTGCATAAAGACGATTTTTTAATACTGAAGTACCTTAAATTGTGTGCTAATTAATCTTATAAAACCTGGAATTGCATATTTTCATGTGACAATAAAACTTAATGAAATTATTTTCATATTAAGAGAGTGACAGCAAGTATAGTGATGTGCTGTCATCATATCACACATTTTATTTTCCCCAATAACTCAACAGAATGTCGCAATGTGGGTAAGAACGAAAGCAATTCTTAATCATAAAATTAAATGAGAAGAAAAAAAAATAAGAAAACAAATCTAAAATATACGCAAGGAAACTAAAACAAAATGACAAATCAAAAGAAAAGAAAAAGAGAGAGAGAAAATTTTCTTTGTTGACGTCAGCAGAAAATATTCAGTAATTTTGCAATGAACAAATGAACATCAAAATAGAAAAAAGAAATGCGACAAGTTGCATGCCACTTTACAGCTATTACAACTACTGCCTGATGTTATTGTGCCATTGCTTGCTGCCTTGTTGTCTTCCGATGCGTCTTATAAGAAAGCAACTTGAAATGTTTTTAGAATACGAAATGAAAATTAATGTCTTTGAAATTTTTCGAGCAACGAAATCCAAAAATGCAATAACTTACTTACTTACAGGCAGACTACGATGTAGTCTTCTTATTCGTCTTCGTATTCTGATTCTGATTCTTATTCTACTCACTATACTAATGAAAATTATAAATGAAAAATGAACACAGAATACTGAATTTAGATGCCAGAATATGGAATATTATCGCACAGACGTACAATGAAAATGAAAAAGTACCAGCACCAGCTACAGCTACAGCACCACACATATTGGCCACATTCGTCTCATTGGAACAGTAAAGTCGAATCGTCACATATGCATAGTATGTGTTGTCTGTGTGTATGTGCTTGATGTGACAATATGAAACAAAATTACTAATAGAGGGCCAGTGCAATACAAAAATAAATTTCAACTTTTTTTTCTGCTTGTTTTTGCTTTTCATTATTTTTCTTCTTCTTCTACTTCTTCTTAATAAAGAGAAAATCATGAAAAATTAGAAACAATCATGAATTACAATTTTTAGTTTAGTTTTACGATACATACATGGACGTGGATATTTTTAAAATTACACTAGAGTCTAGGTTATGTCATAACATAAAGAAAACAATTAACTACAGTTGGCAACTCTGTCAAACTAGAACCTGCTAATAGCACCAGATTGTGCATTCTGAAGCAAAGCAGAGAGAAAAACAATTAACTACAGTTGGCAACTCTGTAGAACTATAACCTTCTAAAGTAAAGGAATCATGTGCTTGGTTGCTAGCACCAGATTATGAATTCTGAGACAAAAAGCAGAGAAAAAAACAATTAACAATTAGTTGGCAACTCTGTCAAACTAGAACCTGCTAAAGTAAAGGAATCAGGTGCTTAGTTGTTAGCACCAGATTATGAATTCTGAGGCAAAAAGCAAAGAGAAAAACAATTGACTAAATTTGGCAACTCTGTCAAACTAGAACCTGCTAAAGTAAAGGAATCAGGTGCTTAGTTGTTAGCACCAGATTATGAATTCTGAAACAAAGCAGAGAGAAAAACAATTAACAATTAGTTGGCAACTCTGACAAACTAGAACCTACTACTTGTTAGTACCAGATTAACGATTTTGAAATAAAGCAGAGAAAAATTTTACACCGTATACGCATATATATGGAACAGCTTTAGTTTCCTTAAAGCTACTAAAGACATAATCACCCCTATCGTGAATATTATGGGAATAAGTTATTTGGGAGTAAACCTTTATACCCATCGCAAAAAATCGGTATTGCGAATATATTGGTAGTAAAAGTTTTTATTGTGAATTAGTGATAAATGCTGTCTAAACAAAAAATTTTTATAGTGAACTATCTCTCTGAATAGCGTTTATCTTCGTTTTTTGGTACTGGAAGAGGAAAAACAATCCATGGAAAGGTTGCAGAGAAGAGCTATTAGAAATGAATCGAATCCACTATCACTCTCTGAGCTGAAGTAAGAATTATATTATTATGCTTTATAGATTCCAGACATATTATAGGGCGAACAAAGATGGGTTCAAATACTGAATGTGTCGATTGTAAACCTGCCTCACAGCGGTAAGATACTTGCCATACCTCCCCACAGTGAAACTCGTCGGCACTTTGAAATATTTTGCGGTAGGCATTGGCGATACCCAATTTTTTATGTTTGTGAATTCACTCCCAAAAACATTTTTTGGGAACGATTCACAATAGGAAATGACGAAATTTGGGAATTTTTTTATGGGAATAGTTATTTGCGATAAGGGTAAATAAGAAGAGAACTCCATTAAGACAAGAGCTTATTCAGGGAAATTATTTATCATGTAAAGCTAACGCTTTCAGGGGTTTAAGGATAGATCATCCGAAATTTTTTTTTGTAGTACAGAGCTTACAATCTTTAACATTTATTAAGGTATTGAGTATATGGTTATCGCAACCAATTAGCAAAGATAACAACCTAATTCATTAGTGGTTGCGTCAACAGTTTAAAATCGATTCCGAACGCCAGACTTTTGGAGAAACTTTTCATGATATTTTGAGTTTCCTCTCAAAGTTTTTGCCGGACTACAGAGAAAAAGTTACCGAAAGGAATATTTTTCCGTATTTCATTTTGTTCGAGATGAAACACGGGCTGTGGGCTAATTAAACTGGACGTTCTCTGTTAGTTTTACGGGGAGAATGATGTTAGCGGGTACGTGAAATATTGCTAGACTTTGTTGATGTGATATTCATCGCTCTTTTTTCCTTCGACAATGATTTCTATGTAATCAGAGAACTTAACTTACTGTGTTAGTGTTTTGAAAAAGTTCTTCAGGCTTAGATACCCAACCAGCCTTCATACTACCCGGATATTTAAATTCTTATTAAAAGCTGGTTTCAACCTAGTTTAAGATCAGCTTTAAAAGATGGTGAAGTTGAATAAGTTCCAGATTACAGCTCCAATTAACATCAATTATTGACCGGTTCATGTATAGAAGTCGCCATAGTCTAGTAGGTAGTGTGTTGGCTTATTAGACGTAAAGTCAGGGTTCGAGCCTCAGGCCAGACATCAAAACGTAAATATGAAAATATGAAAATATTTCGTCGGTGACTTGCTCTCAGCAGATTTCTGACGACAACACTGAGAGTAAACAAAATTGCAATGAAAAGCTTCTCACAAATCTGTCACTCGGAGTCGACTTTAAACCGTAGGTCCTGCCAGTCATTTATACAATTCACGTACACAACATAAGTGGTGTTAGAGGCTAGGTCGTAACCCTAACTGAAGAGCTGTAATAACCAATTATGTATGTATGTTGTGCATGAAATAAAATTTGTGCTTAATTTGCTTCGGACAAAACCACAACGAATGGTAAACCAGATTTCGGAGGGTTTTATAGAAACTTTAGCAACAATGATGGGAGTTTAAGCAGCATCATAACTTAGCTTTCTAACGGATTTATGATTTAAGAACACAAATCAACCCTGCCTAAAAGAATTGTTGAACAAACCCTAGAAACCCGTCCATTTAAACTGTTTACCATACGCAAAATTCCTGTCGTAAGAAATAATGTGAATGTCAGGGGGTTTGTTTTTTTACGATGAAATTTGTGGAGATTTATCTGATACAACCGTCCCGAAAAAAACTTCGATTACCATTTAAGAAAACTAGGAATTCAGTTAAGTAATTGGCAATTACTATAAGCAAAAACAAATAGTTTTCCTAGGAAATTTTTATTAAATTCCGTGGAAAATTTGGTTTCCATTGGAACAAATAAGTCGAAGCAACTTTACGAAATAATAGCGAACACTGTATGCATCATGATGAATCGTTTTAGCCAGTATCATCTGTAGAATATTAGAAGTTTTTTTTTCAAACATGATGATACACTTTCCTTGTGTGTTCGCCTAAATTGGTATGTAGTTTACACAACCAACTACCTCTTCAATTATCATCATCAGCAGCAGCATCATAACGTAAGTGAAGGAAACGACACACTCCATCCAGACCGCAATACAAATAATGTTGAAACAGCAACAACAACAACTATAACAACAATAATAGCAACAACAAGAACAATAATGTATAAATTACAATTATTAGAAATGACAAAATATTCATAAAATTCATATATTCATGGCAACAGAGAGTGAGAGACGCAGACAACACTGAAAGAGGAATATTAACAGCAAACAGCAACAGTGTAACAGAACTTTAAAAGTAAAATTCTTTTCTTTAAAAACGATTTTTGAATTTTGAATTCAAATCATGCAATACTTTGCCTTCACTGTTGCATTCTGATTTGTGCGTAGAGGCCCCCCAACATTAATTTAAATTTATTTACAATTCATTAGAAGGGGTGTTCACGTACAAAGACAAGAAACTAATGAAGAGAACTGATTTAAAAAATTTTATTCATTCTTAAAGCATCTCTCTAAAGTTAAGTTTAAATCAAAAAGAAAAAAATTTGCCCTTAACAGAGCACTGTTAGCTATTTACCAGTACTTATCTGAATAAGTTCACTTGTTTAGGAGCAAGTGTTAGGATATAAACTAGGTCTACTAAGTCTAGGTTTGAAACTATCAATTTTTTTGCTTCAAAAATTCTCTGGAAGAACAGTGAGCATTATGGAACATATTGGAAACAGTATAGGTAACCGATTATATTCAAATGCCCAAGCGATCCGCTTTCGAGTCGTGGGATAGCTAGAATAATTTTGGAATTTTAGAAAATTCATTTCGAAAAAATAAAAGTATAAGTTTCGTCTTCGGTTTCTAAATTCGAATTTATCTTCACAGACATACAAGAAAACAAATATGGATTAACTAGGTAAATCCTACGGTGTTAGCTGTTCGTATCGTTCGTCTTCTAGCGTAAATCTAACACTAAATCAGTATCAGTATACCCTATAAGGCAAATAAAAAAAAAATTCGTCTCAAAAGTAAGCATATGAAAATCGTTTAAACCAACTTCTGTTCCTTTTTTGCGAAATGGCCGCAGATTAACATGAAAATGATTTCAATCCTAAGGAGATTGTATATTCGACGGGCTCTTTAAGGACACAATCGATAAAAAAATTTGCAGTATTATAACACGGAAGTGAAACTAGTCAGTGCAACGCTATAGTGGAATACTCACGACATCATACTGATCTATTATTCCACCAGACGACTTACTGAAAAACTATCGGAATATGCAAGCACACATGAAGTTTCAGTGCTCCTGATTTGTCTCGCTTTATGTTTGAGGTCGACTTGTTTAAACGACTTTTTGTTCAGACCATGCAACATCTGCAGCGAACATTTATTGTGTTCAATGCTATATACTTCCACAATCAGAATACCGCTTTACTGCAGAACACATACATACATACATAATTGGCCATTACAACCTGTCAGTTAGAATTACGACCTAGCTTCTCACACCACTTATGCTGTGTGTGTTAATTTCATGCAAGAGTGGCGGGACCTACAGTTTAAAGTCGACTCCGAACGACACATTTTTTGAGAAGCTTTTTCATGGCAATTTTTTACTCTCAGAGTCTTTGCCAGAAATCTGCTGAGAGGAAGTCACCGAAGAAATATTTTTCGTTTTGATGTCTGACCTGGGATTCGAACTCGGGCCTTTTGTCTAATAAGCCAACACACTACCCACTAGACCACGGCGACTTCTGCAGAACAGGATATACCAAATTGAATCGTTGCAGCTCTTGGCTTCCAAAAACTGACGAGTTGTTTTGAAGAAGATTGCAAAACAGAACTGAACTAATGCAGTCCAATGTACTCACGTACGTAGTTGATCATTATAATAATCCAGTTAGGATTACAACCGAGTTTTTCCCAACACTTATGTTGTATGTGTTGATTTCATACATCAGTGCCGGGTTCTACAGTTTAAAGTCAATTCTGAACGACAGATTTTTTGAGAAAGTTTTAATGGCAATTATTTTTTTTTTCTCCCAGAATTATTGGTAAAAATCTGATGAGAAAAAGTCGTTTTGTTGAAGATGAGTGATCCGGTGTTTGTACAAAATATACGCAAATACTACCTCCTAGGCTACGGCTCAATAATACTTAATTTATGCTTGTACTAGTACATTTTCAATATATTCTCTATGGCAAGTATTACATCCTAGCATACTACGTTGACCTAGAGTATAACAACTGTCAACGACAGTTATTTTCAGTTAATTTTTAATTAAAAAAAAAAAACAAAATTAAAAATTTATTTCAAATTCAAATCTTTACGAGTATGTATGTATTTCTACAAAAGTCCGGTTATCTCCTCATATTTAAACTTAAAAATCAATTAACAAATCGATTATCATTGCCTCGATGAACGTACATAAGTATGAATGTTCAGTAATTACGTACAAGTGAGTACTTTAACACTTACCCGAGTGTTTGGTTATTATTTAATTAATTAAAAAATAATAAAAAATTAAAAAAAAAAATTCCTTTTTTCTTTTTGTTGTTGCTTTCAATAAACAATACAATTGTAAACATGGAAGGCAGGCAGGCAGGCAGTTAGACAGGCAAGCATACAAAGTTAATACTCTACGGCGTGTATAATACCATACCGATAGCGAGTGTATTTGAAAGCAATATAAGCCGGTACTTTTTAACAAATAATTACTCCGTTAAATAGAGCTTTTCATACACAAATATTAGCAACGATGAATAAAGAAAAAAAAAACCGAAATACAAACAAATTGTTCTCAAGAGCAGAGTATATGGAGTACACAAGTAGTACGTTTCTATTTTTATTCTTAGAATACACGATTAAACAACAACAGGTACTTGTACTCACTATATATTTCATATTATATTTCTGTTTACTTTATTATCTAATTAAAGAAAATAAAATAAAAAAAACCAGAAAAAACAAAAATAAGAAAAAATAAAAATTAACTACAATTTTAATAATTTAACAATACAATGTATTTGCTATACACAACGTATGGTTATGTTGTATACTTGAGAGAGGGGCAAGAAGAAAGAGAATGATGGCCTATAAAAGCGGTTTTTTTTTTGCTTCCAGTTTTTCGCTTTGCAAGAATTTTTTAATAAATTAGTTCGAGAAGAACATGCAGTAAGCGTTTAAGAATTTCTTTTCTAGAATACTAAACATTTTATCCAGAATGATCTCTAATGAATATACTGACGTGGTCTGAGTGACTAAAGATCCAGATTACAGAACAAAGAAATCCAGATTTCAAAAGTGGAAGAAATGTTCACCAAAGCTTTCGTATTTATAAAATAGCATACAATCGTACATATATATACGTTCTCTGAATGGTGCAATAAAAAACTAACCATCGGAAACCTCTTTCTCTCTCTCTCCCTCTCTCTGTCTCTGTCTCCCTCTGTATGTCTCTCTGTCTCCCTCACTCTGTCTCTTTCTCTCACTCTCTGTTTCTCTCTCTCTGTCTATATCTCTCTGTCTCTCTCTCTCTGTCTGTCTCTCTCGCTCACTCTGTCTGTCTCTCTCTATCAATATCTCTGTCTCTCAATCTCCCTATGTCTCCCTATGTCTCTCTATCAATCTCCCTGTCTCTCAATATCTCTATGTCTCTCTGTCTCTCAATCTCTCACTGTATCTCTCCCTCTGTATCTCTCTCTGTCTCCCTCGCTCTGTCTCTCTCTCTCTCTGTCTCTCTTTGTCTCTGTCTCTCACTCTCTCTTCGTCTCTCTTTCTCAAACTCTCTTTGTCTCTATCTCTCACTCTCCCTCCGTCTTTCTCTGTCTATCTCTCTCTGTTTCTCCCTCTGTTTCTCGCTGAGTATCTCTCTGCCTCTCTCTCTCTCTCTCTCTCTCTCTCTCTCTCTGTTTCTCCCTCTGTTTCTCCCTCTGTTTCTCCCTCTGTTTCTCCCTCTGTTTCTCCCTCTGTTTCTCGCTGAGTATCTCTCTGCCTCTCTCTCTCTATCTCTCAATTTCCCTCTGTTTCTATCCGTCTCTCTCTCTGTCTCTCTCTCAATCTCTCGATTTGTCTCCCTATATCTCATCTCTCTGTCTTTCTCTGTCTCTCTATCTCTCTGTTTCTCTCTCTGTTTCTCTCTCTCTTTCTCTCTGTCCCTCTCTCTCTCTTTCTGTAGGGGCTATCCGCTGAGGGCTGGTTTTATAAAAAAAGAGAAATTATTGTTGTAAAGTTTATGGCGAGAGCAAAGAATGTATAGAAACACTTAAGTACACATATTTTTCAACGAATACACTACTGAAATTCATATGACAATACTAAAAATTTAGCTTCAGGCGTGAAATATGCTATTAAAACACAAAGCATAGTTCCTTTACTTCACAGGCAAACGAGTGCTGTTGTATATACATTGGATAAACGAGAAATACACATTTCAGTGCACTCATAAAATCAAGAACAACGGAAAAGAGTACACTACAGTATTGCATTCGTTGAAGGGTAAGCAAGCAGAATGTCTTCGGCAATCCTTTAGTATCTAGGTATGAAAATGCACATGAGAAAAATGCACACTTTCTAATTCCTCTAATACCATTATTCCTGTTGTAAAATCTGCCAAAATCTTTGTCACCAAACGAATCTAAGGGCTAAGGTTAGTTGTCCAATTGTTGACTTTATTCAATAAAACTTTTGCCATTTTCGTTATGCTTTAAATAATTTGTGGTTTTTTTTATCTAAATGGGCCATTGAGTGTCATTGAAGGTATTTCCTTAACTCATTTACACCTGTACTCGTGCGTGCATTTAAACAATTAACAATGAGTGTTAAAATACACGCACAGTGTAGCTAAAAAGAAGCAGCAGGTAATGAAGGAAGGCCTAAAGTCAGCCAGCCAATCATTAGATATCATAATAGAGAATAAAGAGTTTCGAGTTTCTATTTGAATAAGAATAATGACAGGCAATACCGACGATATAAGCAAATAAAACGATAACAACAAATGGAATTCTATGATAATTTGTATGAAATTATTTTTTGTTGATTTTTTTTGCTTTTGCTTTTCTTATTCGTTTTGCTTTAATTTTTTGTATTTATTTTAATATTTCTTATTATTTTATTGCATTAGATAAGGTGGTATAATAAATGATAAATTTTTTTTAGCACTTTAGGGAAAGAAAGAAAAAATTCCTAAACCTTGCTGCCCTCTCATGTTACTTTTATTTCAAAATTTAAATTTCATTTTAAAAAAATTCGAAACAATATTTTAAATATGTACGTACATAGGTATGTATGTACATACATATTCTACATTTAAATTATTTATTCTTTTCAATATAAGAATATCGATACCGATGAGTGTAAAAATGTTTCACGATAAAAGATTACTGTCAGCAGTAGCAGCAGCAGCAGTGTTATGTGGACACACAGCATTTAATGCATAAAACATCGATTTATTTATTTATCAAATTCAATTGCAGCAAAAGCGATAAATTTGAACAACATATTCGATAAATTAAATATTCAATCGTTGTGTATATTTTATATCATCCGATATACTATATTATACGATACCTCGTATGTTCTCTCTCTCTCTCTCTCTCTCTCTCTCTCTGTTAGTTTGGTCCTATGCTCTGTAATTGATAAATTCACCAATTCCACTGGAATGCGATTTCTTCTTCTTCCTCCTTCATATAAAATGTTTTGGTTTCGGTTCTTTTTTTTATTATTCCTTTGTTATTCATGTATTTTTTAATATGTACGAGGGATGGTGTTAGTTTTTAAATGCTAGATATGAAAAAAAGGATTATAGACACCAGCTAGGTTTCTACATTGCCCTATTCCTTCCCATACATATCTAAGTATTTATATTATGGCTTGCCAGAAGGGAAAAATTTCCCACCAACGTAACGCTTTTGGTCAATGGAAGAAAACTGTTTTCTTTACATCGATAAGCTGTACAACGCCGTTATCGAAAAGTGGAGAACTGGTGACTGGTGGAAGACAACGTAGAATAAAAGATTTTGCTCTAAACCCCAGGCCATGGATTAAGTAAAATTGTCTGATCAGAGGATTTCAGGATTTTTATTAAGTGGTTCATGTGCTTCCTACGTGCTGTGGTTAGCAATTTTGTAGGCAATTGTTGAGAGTATTTGAATTTACTCTCAGCTATTATTCTGTAATCAAACTCTTATTTCGAATCAGAATTCTCAACACTGGCACTATCGGGGGCAGCAACTGCGAACAAGTGATCGCCTTCTGCTAACACGTAAAGAATTGAGTTCTTTCAGCGTAAAGCTAGACTGTACAGGTCAGCTGTAATGGTAAAATGGTAACTAATTTAGATATTCAACTGACCAAAGAACTAGATTTATTTACATCAGAAAGTGGTGTAGAGGTGAATATTTACAAGCTACATACAGCTCAGACATCAAAACAAAAAATATTTCTTCGGCGACTTCCCCCCCTCAGCAGATTTCTGGCAAAGACTCTGAGAGTAAAAATTGCCATGAAAAGCTTCTCAAAAATCTGTCGTCCGGAGTCGACTTTAAACTGTAGGTCCCGCCACTCATGTATAAAATTAACGCACTCAACATAAGCGGTGTGAGAAGCTAGGTCGTAATCCTGACTGAAGGGTTGTAATGGCCAATTATATATGTATGTATGTACATACAGCTATCTTGGAACTATTTTACCAACAACTGTTGAGAAAATCTCTAATTTTTCTGGATTTTCGGTTCCCGAATTATGTCGAATCCCCGGATTTTTTTTAAAAATCAATACCGTTTGGAATCCCTAATCGACAGTAATATTTGTGAAGTTTTAAGAATTCTTATACATTCACCCTAAAGTCGCCGTGGTCTAATGGGTAGTGTGTTGGCTTATTAAACGTAAAAGCCAGGGTTCGAGTCCCAGGCCAGACATCAAAACAAAATACAAAAAGTATATTTCGGCGATTTCCTCTCAGCAGATTTCTGGCAAAAACTCTGAGAGTAAATAAAATTGCTATGAAAAGTTTCTCATAAAATCTGCCGTTCGGAGCCGACTTTAAACTGTAGGTCCCGTTATTCATGTATAAAATTAACGCACATAACATTAGTGGTGTGAGAAACTAGGTCAATAATCCTGGCTGATGAGTTCTAATGACCAATTACATATTACGTTATACATTCACCTACTGGCTATTTCTGGTTGAATATGTCCCCCTGAGACAAACTAATTGTTGACAGTGGAATGAGTGAATCAGCATAAATTATAAATTACGGTCCCGACTCTCATGGACTTAATTAACACACTTAATAATGGGTGATGTTAGAAGCTACACCTACAAGCTTACAATTAAGTAAATAAGAAGGCAAAAATACACATATCGCTAGCAATTCGCCTCTAGTTTCGGGGGTTTCTTTGGCAAATTCCATGTGCATACACCCTGATAACAATTGAACTGTCTGGGTCAGTAATCGTTTTAGCAACTGGACAGGAATTGTATTAGTACAGCAAATGACCATGCCATGCATCACAGTAGTGATGCTCTTAAAGTCCTGAGACCTTGATAGCGATGGTCCTTAATTTGACAATACTTGAACTACTTGAAACCCACAATAGCCAGCTTTGCATGGGTACAAGACAATAAAGTCAGTTGCTGCGTTCGTTCTTATCCAATTTATGGATATTTCAGCATCGTAATGAAAACAAATTGTAATCCGAAATGGCACAAAAACTGACCTAACCAAACGACTTTAATAAAGTGAAAGAATTTTTTCCGTGATGCTACCCTCGCATAGATTTTAAACTTCATACATGTTGTTGCCGCCTGGTTTACAAATATAATCCTGGCCAGAAAAAAATAAAATTACCAACACTGCCTGTGTACTCGAAAACATGAATTTAAACATTTTGAAAAACACAAAAAAAAGCACACACAAAAAAACAATTGAAAACAAAAGCAACAAAATAAACCGAAATAAAATGTAAATAAAATATAAATTTAAATATTATATAGAAGAAGAAGAGTATGTTGGAAAATTTCCAACACAAAACTCTTTGGTTTTATGACACAATAACAACAACAATAACAATCAAAATCGTATACAACATAACAACAACAACAGAAGATACAATTTTTGTATGTTTTTCCAGTTTTTTTTTTATCGTTGTATTCGTAGATGAAAAAAACGAGAATAGAAATTGAATTGAATCGCCATGTACCGACTCGACTGGCTGACAGAGAACATATTTTATCCATAGTGCATCGCGACTCAATATGCTAACAAGTGACTGAGTGACTGAACCACTGTGAATGACTGAATGACAAGGCAAATCTTAGTGAATGAAAGAGAGCGTATGAGTAGAGTGGATTATACTTAAAGTACTTGATATTGTTTTTGTATGTGGTTACAGAATAACGAATAAAAATCTAATAAAACTTTAAATAAGTAAAATAAAGAGGAATAATAAAACTTTATTTATTATAACAAAACGTCGGTATCAATGTCCCTCAGGGGAAAAACATCTACGGTTTTTTACACACATAGGACACGAACATCAACAATGTTCGTTAAAAAGAGCGTAAAATTACATTCAGTCGTTTGTCAACTTCTAAAGAAGAAGGTTCATGTCACATTTTTCAGTTTTCTATTATACACCCAAAAAAATATTACAGTAGGATTCACTCTTTAACAATGAGAAGCGATCTTCATTTTTGGAAGGATATTTGTCAAGTTAAATATGCAGTCTTATGGGATGTGGCGCTGTAATTTTTTTTTATATTTTCTACTACTTTACATATTATTTGGTTACACTTAAAAATATTACTAACAATTTTCCTTTGGGTTAACACATGGCTTTCCCGTATACACTCACATTTTTAATATATTCTCTTTGTTGTGCCGACGTTTGATTATAACTATTCTACTATAGACGCCATTTTCACTCTTTATTTTATTATTTTATTACCCACAATTTTTTATTTTTATTGTCGTATTTTTTATTCTACTATTTGCTCTAGTGTTTTCGTGAAAGAATCATAATTATTTTGGCAATAGAACGCATTTCTAAAGTGTGATGACAGATATTAATAAAAATGCAATCCGGTGCAAAGAAAAATGCAGCCCAACAAATTCATAGCAAAAAAAATTCTGCAAAAAATACGGCGCTGTAAAAGATGCCATGAATATGTACATACAGCTACAAAAATACAATCTGAAAATGCAGCGCTACGATATCCTCGTCTCAATAAAATGGCGCGCTGCAACAAAACTTCGAACCAGATTTCTCAAGTTCCCAAAATTAACACGGATATGCTACTATTTGGGTTCTATTAGGTACCCCTTAAGGTATACATAGTGGGAAACCTGCAACAAGTTCATCTCCTCTTTCATTGTCCAGAATTGCCACACGTCGAGCCAACCTCATAGGATGTAAGTGGTCGAAGATCGCTATGACTCTGTCAATGTTCAGGTATAATTGTCTGAGTTGGACTGCTCAGTATGTCTTATTAATCCCTGATATACGAACTCTTACAACGGATAGGACTTCCACTCATCCATTTTCACGAATAAGTCGAAACTTTGTTGCTAACACCTTTCGTTAAGATCTATAACTGGCGCTTTTTTTATAGTTTCGATGATAACTGATACGTTTTTCTGACAGAAATCTTTGCCGCAGGACGTGCCATTGAGACCACAGTCGAACTCACTTATTTACTTACTTAATTGGCCATAAACAACCCGATTAACGGATTTCGGCCTGCGCAACACATCCTTCCAGGCGCCTCTGCTTCTTGAGCGCCTACGCCAGTTATCACACCAATCGATGACAGGGCTTCCACGATTTGGTCCTTCGAACGGATACAAAATCGTCCTCTTTGCCGACTTCCGTAGATCCCTGCATCTAATACCCGGCTCGCCGGAGCATCCTCCTCCATTCGAACGGCATGGCCGAGCTTATACTGAGGAGCTTATATAACTCACTGTTGGATCGGATGCGGAAATCATCGCCAATTCGCAATGGACCGAAGATCAGACGTAGGATTTTTCTCTCGAATAGGAGGAGGGATGGGATGCATGCGAACCAGGTAAAGTTTCTGACTGCGGTCAACGTGACGAACACCAGGACGATCTTTGTCTTACTGTATTCAAGTTGACACGCAGCCTTCTCGTGTGCCCTCCTGGATGATACTCTAGCACCCGCTAGATGTTAACTAATGCGTACAGCGAAGTCCAATCCCCTGGACGTTAAATTCGGATTGTGCGTAGGGCTTGGAACCTACCACATAAAAACAATAATCCAATGAAAACACAGTCGAACTCAATTTTTCTAATATTCGGTCTGATTTGAGTGTTAGAATGGGTATAGAGTTAGTAGTAGTTTGCCACTGTAAACATTACATAAGGAAACATACGGAATTGCAGCAGGAATGGAATGACTCAATAAGGGATGAGCTTGCTACAATAATCTGGAAGTTTCCAATGGATTTGCTTATGATATATGTATGTAGATGAGGAAGAGTTGGAAACTGTGGCGCATTTCTTCGTTGGTGGCCTGACCCTAAATAGAAGGTTGAATGGGAATATTTTTTAAAAATTTCAGATTGTTTTCTTCTTTTTATAACACTACGTTGGCTGAGGTATATTTAACTATCCTATTTTTTATTTTATTTGCCCAGACTCGAAATAGAAAAAGAGAATATAGTATTCGAAATATGTCCCGAGGAAGAAGACAAGGTGCAACGTACACTTTACCCAAGCAAATACTGGGATAACACACCTGAAGAGTATTGCAATGGATGTATTGCCAAGTCGAAAGAGGGGAAACCAATGAGAAATGTTCAAATTATACAAAAAATTTACTCTGAAGTTAGTAAAGTCGCATTGCTGGCTTATAAGACGCTAGCTGGCGGTCTAAACCCCAACACAAACACGTCTAACAAAGTGAAAATGTCTTAGCAAACCTCAGGCAAAAACTAAAATTGTAATTGGAAACTGCATAAAAATCTGGCGATTTTAAAACCGCGAAACTAACACACAAGTGTGTGGTGTGAGTAGCTAGGTTGTAAACCTAACTAAAGTGTTGTAAAGGCAAAAATTCAGCCTTCATACGTATGATTAAAGGTTGAAGGATTAGATTGGCAATTAGGTTAGGTTAGGTTAGAGGACGTGCACCTGTCGGTCAAGACAAGCACAGTACCCGGATGTCGAAATTGACTCATTGTACCTTAGGGGAGGAAGGAAATAGAGGATATAGGAATGTAGGGAAGGGGAGGGAGAATGGGAAACGGAGGAATTACATATAAAGAAACAGACACAAAACAAAGGAGATTGAGAGTGCGACTACACTTATGAAGCCCTAGCACCTCTCAACCAGCCCAAGCTGCTAATGAATTTGTGGAGAGCCTTGAAGTCGGCTCTCGACACAGAACTCAAGTTCTCAAAGAAGGCCCTTCCAAGGATTCTCAACCTCGCCCTACCAAGGGCTGGTCGGTTCCAGAGGAGACAGTCGACAGTCTCCAACTCTTCCTCATCGCAACATACCCTGCAATAGTCCGGCTGGGATCTGTTCCAGATCCCCGACAGCGACCTAATCTCGCATGATGGGAATTAAGCCTCAACGGAATACGTAAGCAATCCTGACCTATTGATAGTTAAGTCAGCCGGTATACAATTTTTAAATTTAAATGTTGACTTTGTCTTACGTGATGGAATATCTTCTCATGATTGCTGACCTTCATTTCAATAATATTAATTTTTTTTTTTCTTTTTTTCAAATATCTGCTGTTGTTTGTTTTAATTTTGGAAGTTTTTTTTTTTGGTTTTCTACTTAAAAAACCATAAAATCAACCTCGTATTTCATGTTTATTAATCGTTAATCATTAAAGAGTTTTTTTGTTTTGCTTTGTTTTGTTCATTTCGTTACTTTGTTTATTCATATTTCTGAGTAAAAACTGTTTCGATATTCAGACAGAATAACTCATTTATTAGCCGACAATATTATCATTAAGAGAATTATTTATTCATTCATATTCGAAATTAATTTTGATTTTATTTTGGAATTGTTTACAACGCCTACATACTGCTGTTTATGTGTTTCGGGGGGTTCTTTCCCTTCTCTCCATTTTCAGTTTCAGTTTCGTTTTGGTTTTTTTTTTGTTTTCTTTTGTTTAAATTTAAATTTTAATGATCAAAAAAGTGGAAGTGGTTAGTACAACAATCAACTACTTTCCTAATGAAGTCAAAAAAACAAAAAAACAAAAAAAACTAAACGAATTAGTTTTTGTTAAACACTTTTAAACGAGGGTCGATAAGTGTGAAGACAATAACAATAACAACACCGACAGAAGAAGAATTTTTTTTTTTGTCTAAACAAACAAATTCAAATGAAAGTGATCTAATTCGCTTTGTATTTAAATGTAGAATTATTAACAAGAGATGCAGAGTTTTTCAATAATTTTGATTTTATGAATCGAAAACGAAAGAAAAACAGAAAAGAATTGAAAATCGTTATTTGATTTGCTTTTCATATGAAAATTTCTGTTTTAATTTATTTGTCGCTTCATTTCTTATTAATTGCTACGGCGATGACTATCACTTTCGCAATAAACATTCGTGGAGAACGTGCCTCTTTAATTTTAATGATGCTAAACACAACAATTTCGTTTTATTTTGTCTTTTATTTCGTCTTTTATTTTGTCTTTTATTTCAATTTCATTTATTTTTTCTTGTTTCTTGTTTGTTTAAGCATTTTCTCTAAAAGAAATGCGAGTCGACGAGTACGACGCGCGTACTTTTTAACGCACATTCGTACCATCTCTGTGGAACTGTGCATGTAGTGTGTGTGTTTTATGTATTTTCTAAACGTTTTTTCAATAACTTTTTTTTATTGCAAAATAACATGAAAATAATAATAAAAATTTATTTTTATTTTTATCGTTTTCCGTTAACAACTGGGGTTTAAAAGCTCTGGTTTAGAGAGTTTTATTTAAGGGGGAATGTAGTTTTCCTTAATTTTTGATAAATAATAATAAACCTTAAGTCAGGACTACAACCTAGCTTCTCACACCACTTTTATTGTGTGCGTTAATTTTATACATGACTGACTGTAGGTCCCAGTTTAAAGTCGACTCCGAACTGACAGTTTTTGAGAAACTTTTCATGACAGGTTTTTTTTTACTCTCAGAGTTTTCTGCCAGAAATCTGCTGAGGGGGGGCAGTCGCCTGAAGAAATATTTTAATAGTTTCGTTTTTATGTCTGATCTGAGGTTTAACCTCGGACCTTCATTAGACTGAAGGCAACACACTACCTACTAGACTACGGCGAAGTCCTTAAACTACTATTTGGTTTCCTAAGTGAAATAAAAAAAATGTCGTCCTTGTTCTGTTCTGCTTTTGAACGCATTATTGTTAACTAAATTCGTAGTAATTCCTGATACAACAAAAAACGATCTAGAATGATAGCGATCTTCGCTTAAGGGAATACGAAATTAAAAACTTCAGCACAATTACAGTTTTGATTTTCGTAGTGGACTTTTACGTCATAGTTGGTTTACGTAGCTGCCCGTAAATTTACTACGAGCGTTAAGTAACGTAATAAGAGATTGAGATTTGAGTGTTTACCTTACAGTCACGCATTTTGGTAAAATAGTTGAAAGCCTCAGATAGCAGAAAGCCTAAGAACTTCAACCACAATAAAATCAAAGAGGTTTCCTTCCAAAAATTATCGATTAAGTATTACATCAAGAGGACTCTCAGAGCAGTGTATCCGAACGTTATGTTCGAGAGGTACACAACCAATTGCTACGTATAGGGGCCGCCGCATTATTAATAAACTCGTAGTGATTATGACTTTGAATTCTGCATTCGGTTACTTCAGTAACCATTAAGTCATAGAGTATAGCTAATACGCATATTATTCACCCGCTCATTGCTTGTTTCGTGACCTAAATTAGAACCAGTGCCTGCTAGAAGCCAATAGGTCCAGAGACTGTTTGCGGTTATAACAACAGCCATACACAAGAAAAGAAGAATTGTAGGAAGACATCGGGATCGTATGCTTATCAGTTCGATCACAGACCACATGAGTCCACATGAATTGCAACATTATGTTCCATTTTAATGGCAACATCGGGGCAACCTTGTGGGGATCCAAATAGGACTGAAGTTTAAAAGTGGATCGAAGACTAATATCGATGCCACCATTCTATAACGTTCTAAGTACACTTAGAATGTTCTTGCATTTTTAAATTCTAAATTCTCTAACTTAAGTACTATCAAAATTTGGTTAAGATGGACCGATCCATTCCAAAGTTATAGGGAAAAATCTACTTAGACCACACATATAGTCGTATGGCGTGTGAAAACTTTGAGACCTCAACATACGATCAAGGGATCAACATACGATCAAGGTGAGTAATTTCAAAGTTCGCTGAGTCTACTTTGCGGAGGGTTATCAGAGGAGCGAAAATTATAATATTTTTTTATACTAATGCCACACAAGATACACTGGTGTCGTGAATAAATGGAAACACAGCTTTTCAAAGCACTTTTTAAGATTTTCAACAATTTAGTGCGGCACAGTTGTACCTTAAAGGTTAATTCTGCAGCAAACTTCATTACATACATACATAATTGGCCATTGCAACCCTTCAGTCAGGATTACGACCTAGCTTCTCACACCACTTATGTTGTGTGCGTTATTTTTATACATGAGTGGCGGGACCTACAGTTTAAAGTAGACTCCGAACGACAGATTTTTGAGAAGCTTTTTCATGGCAATTTTTTACTCTCAGAGTCTTTGCCAGAAATCTGCTGAGAAGAAGTCGCCGAAGAAATATTTTTCATTTTGATGTCTGACCAGGGATACGAACCCCTTTTGTCTGATAAGCCAACACACTACCCACTTGACCACGGCGACTTCACAAACTTCATTGTTTTCGCAAAAGGAAATTAATTGGATAGAAGTCACGTTGACAGTAGTACTGTACCCGGCTAATGATTAGTAGGGCATTTTTTCCATCAGGGGGAGTTACTCCATGTTTATAAAATAGGGAAAATCGAATAAATTTAGGTTTTCTGAGTGACCTGAATCGTTTACGTGCCAATTCTGGACATTTAGAGAATAATTTAATGATTGCATATCTCTCAGAAGTGTTTCTACATTTACTACAGTGATGTCTGCCGCAGGCTTACCAATTGCCCAATGAATCGTATACACCTCAGTAAGTTTGAATAAGGTTTGGAAGGGATCTTTAAAAGTTTGAGCACACTTTCCCCTCCTAACACAGTCAGTCCATAGAGCTCTTGAAATAGCACAAGGGTAGATGCTCTATGACCTGGCTCACAGGACATCATGTATCAGAGAGAGTAGCAGGTGACAGATTTTACATTCTGTTCCTACATTAAGAATACGATGCCAAGCCTTACAGAAGCGCTTCGTCACCTACTGTTTATATAGAAGAAAGGACTAAGGTCAAGTTGTTATTAGTCCATGGCAGGTAGCAGATCCCTGATACCAAGTAGACTATAAGCGATAAATTTAATTCATCTTTGCTACACCTAAGCATTTTAGAGGGTAAATATGCAAAAACTTCTACCTGTAAAAAGCAAGAGGTCCTTTATTAAGGCAATGATTACTACAAAGCTTATAGCAAGCTTCAGCTTGTACATGAAATACCATATTCATCAGCGAAAGCTATAGTACTAGAAGCAGTAGGCATAAGGTTTGCCTTCCAGGCAAAAAAAAATTGATGACTCTAGAATTGAAAAAAGTTTAAGAGTCAGCCGCTTTATGCGGGCTCTACACGTTGCAACTGGTTCTACAACTTTATAACTCTTAACAAACAATTCTTATTTTGAATGACTAGTTGGTCGTCAGTTGGGTTAAGATCAAAAAATTATGGTCTTCATTCAACCGACGAAAATGACGATGATACCATAAATATTTACAAGTAAATTCGGTTAAAAAAAAGAAACGTTGATGCAACAAGTTGTAAAAGTAATCGCAGTGTATAGAAGCCGCATTAGAATAGTAAAATGCATAAAACATGATATTCCTTTACATTCTGATTTTTTTTTAACGAATGCACACATTGTAAGCACTGCACAAACGCCTACAACTCTTCTTTAGTTACCACATGAAACACACACACACACAAACACACATATTCAGTAATAAAAAAAAAATAAGCAAATGAAACCCGTTATATAAAATACAATTCCAAGTAATAAGAAAACAAAAAAGCAACCAATTTCACTGAATTTATTGCCTCTTATTATGGTTGGTTGTTGTAGTTGTTATTAAAATTGAAATATAAATCGAAATAAACAAAATTTTATTAAAATAATAAACAACAACAATAAAACTTACCATCTTTAGAATTTGTTGTCGCAGCAGAAGCCATTGTTGTTGTTTGGCCTGAAGCGTTAGTAGTGCCACCAGCTGATATGCTACGCTCCATGGAACAGTGCATTAGTCACGTTTTTGTATTATTATTATACGTTGCTGTTGTTGTTGTTGCTGTTTCAACTTTAATTTCTTTATATTTTTTACACTTTTTCACTTTTTCTGATTGGAATAATTTCGTTAAATTACAAAAAAAAAAAACTTTTTTTTTTAATGGATTACGGAATGCATTTGAAAACAGCAACAATAACAAGGAAAGCACACACACACACACACACGAAAACGAACACGAAACACTGCAATTTAATTGAAGAAGATTATTAAATTTGTCTTCATCAATGCACTTTTCTTTTCTTTTTTTTATTTTATTTGAAAAACTTTAAAGACTAAAAATAAAACACTCACGCGCGTATATTCACTGTAGTCTTTACGGTTCTTTCTTTATTTCTTTACTGCTGCTTTGCTGCTTTTTATTTACATACTTTTTTTTAGTGTTGCATAGTGTTTTAATTAGAGTATGAGAGTAAGTAAATGCACTTATTATTACGGTAAATTAAATTTTTTGTGGGCATTTGTTATTGTATTTTAGTGTGAGGAGGAGGAGGAGTGAGGAGAGCTTTAAAACTATGTACAAACAATGTTTGTTTGCCTGGAGTTATGCATATGAAGTTAACGAAGTCATTTATTTGTTTGCTTAACTACGAAACGACCGACCGACCGACCGAATGATTGAACAACAAACGAATGTATAAACGATTAAGCAATAACAATCAAAATCATAACGAAATATTGGTTGCAATTTTGTTTTTTCTTTCTTAGTTTTTAATTACAATAAAAAACACTCTTTTGAGCAAAGCACTTTGAATAGTTTTGTTTTTGTCAGCTGCTGCAAAGAGAGCACAAGAATCCAATAAGAAGAACAAGAAGTTTTAAATTGTAAATTTTGTATCTTTTTTTAAAGCATTTTAATTTTGTTGCTTTATTTTTATAGGTTTTATTAGTATTCTGGACGTTTATAGAAGCAATATCGTTGAATTACAATCACAATTCCAATTAGAAAATTATAAAAAAATGCAAAAGCAAAACACAGCCCACGATTAGTAGAAAGAAGAGCAATAAAAGAAAATAAATAAAGAAACAAGTTATGAAAAATGCATAGAGAGCGGCACACGTTTTTCCACTGTTTTATACCGTTATCTCTTTCTTTCTTATAGAATTACAATAAGAATTTAGCAAGCGTAGTATTTTGTAAATGACAACTGCTGTCAAGTGTTTTTGTCTCCGTTGAACAAGAATTTGAGTAGGCAGCAGAATAGTAAAAGAAAATTCTTGTTTTTTATTTTTCTTCTTCTTTTGATTGAAATTTTATGTTAAAATAATTGTTTAATAAAAAAAACAATAACAGCACTTTTTAATTATGTTTTGTTTGTTTTAATTTAATTTACTTGTTATAAGAAAATTTAAAATATTTGTTTTGCTTTTTCGATTTTGTTAATCGCAAAATTGTTTATTTTTCCTTAATAGCCTACAAATTCTTGTTTTTGTTGTTTTCTTTATTTATTATTTAGTTTCTTTCTTTCCTATTTACGGCTCTCGCTCGCTCTCTTTCTTTATTACCAAATTTTAACATTTTTTACTGGCAAGTAAATTCCTTTACTTCATTTATTCTTTATTAATTTTATTATGCGATTAACATTAGTATTTAATTAATTCAACTCGTTTTATGTTAATTGTTATTCGTTTAATTGTTTGCATAAATTTTCAAGCAAAAACTTTTCATAAAATTTCGTGCAATTTTATTTTAACAAAAAACCGTCCGTCACACAATTTTAAACAAGACCTTTACAAAGGAGAACGAAAACTGAGTTGTGTTTTCATTAAGAGAGAAAGAAAAACAAGAAACAACAACCAGTGTTGTAAAATTTAGTACTTTTGTATTTTTTCATATCAACACCACCAAACTTTAAGTACTTTTTCATCAAATTTTTTTTGTTCGTTCAAAAATAATTTAAAAAATAATTCCCACATTCTTTTTTCTTTTCCGAGTTTATTAAATAAAAATTAACACGCGTTTGTTTAATGTACTGTGGTGGTCTATCTGTCTAATAACAGTTAACTTTACTAACGGCAACTAACACAATGGTCACTGATCAAAACCCAGCAGGGTGGATGTATGTAGGTGGGAAGAAAAAAGTAGGGTGGTTGGTAAAAAAAAACTCCTCCTGTCTGTCCTAGATTGATGATGACTGCTCGCTCACACCATCTAAAGAAAAGAGGGACCGGTTCAATTCCAACCCCTGGTTGTACGGACAAAACAAAACAAAATGAGGTTCGCTGCCTAGCAAGGAAAAAAAATTAATTTTTTTATTTTTTTTTTTTTTGAGTTTCTAGTGTGGTGAGTTTCTAAGTGTGGTGAGTTTCTGGTGTGGTGAGTTTTGCAAAAAGGTGGTGAATATGTGCGGCGTGGTGAATAAAATCGAAACTCACCAAAGTGCCGTTATTCGAAATGAGACTGTATTACCATAAATAATGTACTGTATATCATGATTGTTTGACGGTGAGTGTCTAGAATAACTAAATTTCACATATGTTAGTGCAGACATTCACCATATGTCTCGTTGAAACAATGTTGCCACTACTGTATCAATTATTTCAAATTCTAAAAAATTAAATATAAATTAACTGCAAACAATTACAGTGTTTTTTTTATCAAGCTCTTTCTTCTCTTGCTTTTTAGGTAGGTAGTAAGTAGGTAGGTAGCTTTTTATTTCGTTAATCTATTTTTGTTGTTCCAGCTAATCAGTGAAAGGCTTAGGTCTGCCATCTATCGTCGCATAGAAACAATGCATAGTACATTGTGGTGAAACCTTGCTAACCCTTTAATTCTACTTTCCTCCAATAGATGGTGGATTTCTTATTCCTACATACGATTATCCTTTTTTCTAAATTTCCAGTTGGTAAAGGACTTTTTTTTAATTGATTTGTAATGGAGGAAGTGAATGAAAGCCACTTTTAATTTGAAATCCTTTGGGATTCGAATCTTTGCTTTTCACCATGGTTTGTTAATTTTTTATATTCTTCAATGTTGTTGTTTTGTTGTTTGTTGTTGTTGTTGTATTTACACAATTTTGAAATAAAAGACTTAAGAAAGAAGCGTTTTTTTTAATTTATGATGTTCGTAAATTTTGGTAGTGTTACAAAAGTATAATATGTAGGAAATGCCAATTGTAAAACTCTACTACTGACTTACTATTGACACAGTCACCAGTACTAGTGACATTTTATACCCCAGCCGATGTTGTTTACTATAGACATTTAACATGTGCGCGTCTTTGAAAATCTACTACTGATATAGTGAGTATGCACTCCTTTTGGGACCATATGTCTATAAAGCAGTACCTTTCTCTATAAGAAAAAAACAAAAAACAAACAAACTCAATATTTAATCGTGTATAAAACATGAACTCAAATCCTCCCTTAAAGAATACCTAAAAAAAATATAAGAAAATATTACAAAACACAGAACAATACATAGACACTTCTAAACATGTTATTATTATTATTATAAAATTAAAATCTTTTATTTTCTTATTTTAATTTATTTTTTAATAAAATTAATAATAATCATAATCAACTCAAAATAAAAAAAAGCAATTTTTCAAAGCATATTTAAATATACATACCCTGTAGGAAATGCCAACAGTGAAACTCTACTGACTTACTATTGACACAGTCACCAGTACTAGTGACATTTTATACCCTAGCCAATGTTATTTACTATAGACATTTAAAATGTGCGTGTCATTGAAAATCTATTACTGACATTGGTCCTATTGACTATTTAGGGACCTTTTGGGACCATATGTAGACATTGGAACCAGTGAACCAATATTACAATTTAGCATTTCTAGTCTACACTTTTGCTAGTTTTCTGTAGTAAAAGAAGACAATAAAATTTAAAAAGGTACGATTTAATTTTGAATAGAATTTTTTAAATTTATATTTGTATATAAATAAACAGCTTCTAAAGAAAAAAGTGCAACAAAAAATAAATTTTAAACGTCCCACCGCTACTTATTTATAACTATAACAACGAAGAGTAAATATGATGACGGTTTTGATTACCAAACTGTGCAATTAAATTTAAATATTGCAATATGGAATAATGGGCTTTCCAACCACACAAATGAACTACAATTATTTCTTAAATTGCATTATATTGACATAATGTTAGTGTCAGAGACACATTTTACTACCAGATCCTTATTTAAAATAAGAGGATATGAATTGATAACGGCAAATCACCCTGATGATAGAGCACACGCTGGGGCTGCAATTTTAATAAAATCAATAATAAAATATGAACTCTTGGATGTAGTAAGAGAGCCATACCTTCAAGCTGCTTGTATCAAAGTCATGTGTGATCAAAATAATATTTCGTTTTGTGCTATTTATTTTCCTCCTCGATTTTCGGTTAAATTGCCTGCTTTTCAAAACTTTTTTTATAAATTGGGCCACAGATTTTTCGTTGCAGGTGATTTTAATGCCAAACACCCCTGGTGGGGTTCAAGAATAGTTAATCCTAAGGGTAGCGAGCTTTACAAATGTATAATTAATTAATAATAATTACTCTGTCCTATCAACCGGTAATCCACCATATTGGCCTACAGATACTAGAAAAATACCCGATGTCCTAGATTTTGCTGTTTTCTCTGGAATTTCTATTCAACTTCTTGACATTGCAAATATTGATGAACTCAGCTCTGACCACACACCTCTCATAGCCACATTTAATACTACTCTTGAGCAAGATACAACAAAAACTGTCATAAATGGTAGAACTGATTTAAATTCATTTGCTACATGGATTGAAAGAAATATAAATCTAAAAATATCTCTAAAAGCTCCTACAGAAATTGATGATGCCATTGAAAGGCTTAATTATGTAATTCATAAAGCAGGATTTTTATCAACTCCAAAATCACCGATTCAACGTAATTATAATCAAATTTTGTTAACATCTGAAATCAGGCAGCTTTTATTAGTAAAGAGAAGGCTTAGAAAAAGATGGCAAAATAGCAGAAATCCTAACGACAAACGCAATTTCAATAAAGCTGTTAAAGATCTTAAAATTGCTCTTTATACTATGAAAAATGAACAGATTGGTACCTATCTTAGTAATTTGAATACCAATAATATAAATGATAATGAGTTCTCGTTGTGGAATGCCACAAAATATATAAAAAGACCAACAAAAAGAAATGCTCCGGTGAAAGATAGTAGCAATGTATGGTACAAAACCGATAAAAGCAAGGCAGAAGCGTTTGCTCGTCATCTACAAAATACTTTTCAACCTTACCCAAATCCTAACCCTGTTACTGATGAAATAAATGGATTTCTAGATAGCTCTTGCCAATAAGGCATGTATCTCCAACTGAAGTAAAAGAGGAAATAAAAAAACTTAACTGCAAAAAGTGCCCTGGTTACGACAGCATAAGTGGAAAAGTAATTCAAGCTCTCCCAAAAAAGGCTATCTTATATTTAACATTTGTCTATAACTCTATGTTAAGGCTGACTTACTTTCCCTCGCAGTGGAAATGCGCGGAGATAATAATGGTAAATAAACCGAACAAACCTGAAGGAAATCTCGCATCCTAAAGACCCATAAGTTTACTACCTATATTCTCCAAAATATTTGAAAGAATATTTGTGAAGAGATTATTGCCAGTTTTGGAAAAGAACAACATCATTCCTGATCACCAATTTGGTTTTAGGAAAAAACATGGTACTCCAGAACAATGCCATCGTATTGTTGAATTTATAAGAGATACATTGGAAAACAAAAAATATTGTTCAGGAGTTTTTCTGGATGTACAGCAGGCCTTTGATAAAGTATGGCATGATGGCTTATATTTCAAACTGAAAAAATTACTTCCAACCCCATTTTATTTGCTCTTGAAATCGTTCTTAACTAGAAGAAACTTTTATGTAAAAACAGCGCGTTTTCCCAAATATGCGATATTCAAGCAGGTGTTCCCCAGGGTAGCGTACTTGGACCAATACTGTACACAATTTTCACCTCAGACATTCCAATTAGCGAATGCGCTTTAATTGCAACATATGCAGATGATACTGCTATTTTAACGGCCGATGTTTGTCCAAACACTGCATCAGCTCAGCTTCAAAATGAACTGAATGCAATTGAAACTTGGCTAAACAAATGGAACATCAAAATCTACAGCGAAAAATCAACACATGTCACATTTTCATTACGACGAGGTAACTGCCCTGAGATACGTCTAAACAATAATCCTATCCCTCAGAGTGACTGCGTGAAATATTTAGGAATGCATAAAAGTAAGTACTTACGCATGGGTCTGAATGAGTTTTCAAAATAGCA
Organism: Sarcophaga peregrina; assembly: GCA_014635995.1. Lineage (NCBI taxonomy): Eukaryota > Metazoa > Arthropoda > Insecta > Diptera > Sarcophagidae > Sarcophaga > Sarcophaga peregrina. The sequence continues at coordinate 53,385,248 of CM025792.1, read as the reverse complement.
TCAAATTGTCTCTGTTTTTTTTCAGAGTCCATAGCGAAAAATTCCATAAGATTTGATGCAATTTCATTTTGTTTAAAAATTGTGTCCATCATACCAATTTTTTATCTTCTCACGCGAACTATATTTTAGTAAATCGATTTTAGACGACACAGAATATTCAGGCTCCACAAAAATTTCACAATTCACACTTGGACTTATAATTGTCTCATTTTCACTACTTTTATTTTTATATCACATTGATTGCTTTTTTTTATTAAACGCTTATAATTTCTTGACAATTTGACGATTGACAATTTTTTTTCTAACCAAAATAAAATAATTGTTGACGCTTCGATTACAATGTCACCATAAAGTCACCAAAACTGGTGACTTGGAGACACTTGTCGACATGTTTCCTTCAGGGTATACACAAAACCCTCCTACAACGCGGGGAATAGGTTCCCAAAAAACGCCGCGTTGTAAGAAATTGTGTTGTAGGCGATATGAACTCCATAAAAATCAAAGAAGTTTGGTTCCAAAGTAAAAAATTTTTCAATAAAATTTTGGAATTTTTATAGTAAAAATAAGGGCTTAATATATTTATTAAAAAAAAAATAAAATTGCAATTCTACGTACAATATTTAAATTTAAAGATTTAATAAATTAAAGCCAAACTAGAACGATAATTTTCTACTCTACCTACATCCAATGAAAGTAGCATAAATCGTTGTGTGATGTTAGAACCGCGGGGAAACCCCTTTCTTTAATTTTGTCGTTATAGAACTTTATTTTGGCAGCTCTTAATATGTTGGACAAGAACGAAGGGTGCCACTGCTACAAAAAGGTATCAAAATATGAACAAAGTGCAAAGAATTTTATTTGGCAAAAAAAAACCTTTTCCAAATTAAATAGTAAAAATTTCGCACATAAAAATTTTCGTAAAAATTGCTTTGTAAGCAAATGTCTGCATTTGGGAACCGCGTTGTAGGAGGGTTAAATGTGTATAATTCTTGGATTAATTCCTTGATTTATATGAAGAAATAATCATAATAATTTATTATTCTAATTGCGAAAGCAGTAGAGCTCTAAGAATTAAAAATTTCGAACTTGAATTTATTTTGCATTAAAACACCGAAACAAGTATTTTTGTCATAAAAATTATTTCAATTTCCTTAAATGTGTGCGTTTTTGTAGGATATTTTGTGAATTTATTTTTATAATATTTTTAATATATAGTAGTCGCTCACAAATTCAAACCGTATTGCTTTGGAGGCACTTCTAATTTCTGAATTATTCTAATTTCAGGACGTTTTTTTTTCGAATAAAAAATAAAGAATTAAACAGAATGGCTTTTAAAAACTAAAATTAAAATAAACTTCAATTTTATTTGATAAAAACAGGAAAACAAAACGTAACAATTCATAATCTAGTCACAAAATACATAAAAGCGCCAAAAAAAAAATAACATCAAATACTAAATAACGTGTATAATTGGTAATTCCCCTTTTTAGCATTACAAAATAAATAGAATTTGAGGCCCATTGTTTTATCACAGTTATCCGTTATCCGCTAGTCCCGAAACCACTTGGAGCTCCTGATGAAGCGATTTATTTAGTCTGCCAATGTCAATCATTGACAGTTCTTCAAAATCATCTATGGATTGAGTACCCAAGTACTTTCTTCTCGTTTGGCAAAGAGCCGGACATATACCCAGCAGGTGAGAGACAGTCTCCTTCTCTTCCTCATCTCTGTAGCTTCTGCAGAAGTCGTTAGAAAGGTGCCCAAGCCCAGTGCGCCTCTCTTGCATGCCCATAATGCAATGCCCCGTAATGACACCGACAACTATTCTTAGCGCTTCTCTTTAGAGTTTAAGGAGAGTTATTGTACGCCCCTCATCCAGCCTTGGCCAGATTTTACGAGTAGTTCTACCCGTGCCCGAGGCCGTCCACCTGTCGTTGACGCAATTGACGATCGCATTATTAATTATGAGCTTGCAGGTATGTCCAGATTCAAGAACTCGTCGGAGAGTTCGATGGTTGTGCCCCGCCTGGCAAGTTCATCAGCTTTGTAGTTACCAGGAATGCCACGGTGCCTAGGTACCAATATGACATAGATATCATATCATGTCGCTACCTCGTCGAGATGTCTGCGATAGCCGAACACCGTCTTGGAGTTCATCGCGTTAAAACTCAGAGCCTTGATAGGCGCTTTACTATCAAAAAGTATAGTGAAGTTTCGCTTGGAGACCCTTCCGTCCTGCACTGCAGTGGTTTGGCAGTCTTATATTCCAATCAATTCTGAAAAAATTCCACTGCCAACAGCTCCGTTCAGCTTAGAACCGTCGGTGTTGATATGTACGGAGACTCTTAACAGGTGGGTTATACCACCCTTCCAGACCTCATTGTGAAGTCATACCGCGGTGTCATATAGTCACTGCTCCCAATAACTCCAAGTTTCCTTAGGATTCTTGCGTTGCCGATATCTGAGTCATGCCACTGTCCAGTCGCCCAGAGGCGTTTACTTATTTTTGCAGCCACTTCCCTACAGAAGAGGTCAAGCGAAAAGAGGCCTAAAATTATCTCCAGTGCCGACGTAGGAGTAGTGCGCAAGGCACTGATAATACAGGCAGATCTCTGCAGTCGCTGTATTAGTTTCAAATTAATCTTCCCATCAAGGGATTTCCAGTAAACCAGGCATCCATAGGTCACGATAGGTCTGACAACCGCTGTGTAGATCCACTGAGTCATCCTAGATCCTAAGCCCCATTTCGTCCGCATAGGCAATTGCTTTACATCCATTCTATTCCTGTCTCACTAGTAGCTCATTCATCACCATATTCCACAAAAGAGGAGAGAGTACTCCACCTTGTGGAATTCTTCTCCCTATAGCCCTGGTCGGTTTTGAGCTCCCAAGTGCGGGGTAGATTGTTCTCCCACAAAGTAGCTTAGATACATACCTAGAATTGCCAGCGCTCCGAGTATAGCGCAAAGTTCCACATTATTCAAGACTCCTTCGATGTCTTGGATAGTTGCCAGAGTGTATTCCCTTTGTGCCAGCGATTTCTCTATTCTGTACACCAGGCTATGCCGGCAGTCTCAATAGACCTTCCCTTATTGTATGCGTCCTGTCCCCTGTAAAGAAGATTTTCATCCAGGATCTGACACAGATTCACATCCACGTGTCTTCCCATGGTCTTCAAGAAGAAGGAGAATAGACTTATGGGTCTGAAGTCCTTGGGTGTAGTATGAGAGTTTCTGCCAGCCTTCGGTATGAAGACTACTCCCACTTTACATCATTCCGACGGTATATGGCCCATCCATATATACTGGCGACAAGCATCGCTCCAAGCATTTTGCTGTTCCTCCTTTTCAGATGTTGCAAGAGGGTCGAATATATCCCGTCCGGTGCCGGATATTTAAACGGTTTAAATGCGTCTATCGCCCATTTTATTGATCGTACAGTAGTCCCACTGTGATCCACTCCTCGAAACAGTTGGACACGTATCCGAACCCTGTTCCGGTATTATGTGGATGTCCACAAGAAGATCCAAAGTCTCCTTCTCAGAGTTGGTCCATGAGCCATCCTCACTTTGCAGCACATTAGGTATAAAGTATCTTGTCGAGAGGATTCTCCTTAGCCTAGAAGTTTAGTTGATAGTTTCCATGATGCCACAGAAATTTCTCCACGAGTCCCTCTTAGCCTGTCTCAGAATTCTCTCGTAATTTCCAAGAGACACTTTATAGTCCCTCCAATGATCCGCATTACCATATTTTCGCGCTACATTTAAAAGTCGTCGTGACTCCCTTCTGAGCATGTCCAATTCTTGGTCCCACCAGGGTGGTTTTCTTCCACCCTTGTTGATCTTTTTCGGACATGCTTTGTCAAAAGCCCCTACTATGACCTTTGTGAATTTAGCCACTGTAGCTTAAAGTTCAGAAATACTATCTGTTAGGATTCCTAATCGTCCTTACAGTATTGTTCCCTCCATTAAGGGAAAATTCAATAAACCTATGATCAGAAAAGGAGTGCTCTTGCGAGACCCTCCAATCTCTAATGCTATCATAAATATTGTCGGAGGTAAGGGTTATGTCCAAAACCTCTCTTCTGTTCTTCGTTATAAATGTGGGATTATTACCCGTATTAGGAACCATTAGGTTATTAGAGAAAATAAAATCAAAAAGTCACTCATACATACATACATAATTGGCCATTACAACCCTTCAGTCAGGATTACGACCTAGCTTCTCACACCACTTATGCTGTGTGCGTTAATTTTATACATGAGTGGCGGGACCTACAGTTTAAAGTCGACTCCGAACGACAGATTTTTGAGAAGCTTTTCATGGCTATTTTTACTCTCAGAGTCTTTGCCAGAAATCTGCTGAGAGGAAGTCGCCGAAGAAATATTTTTTCGTTTTGATGTCTGACCTGGGATTCGAACCCGGGCCTTTTGTCTAATAAGCCAACACACTACCCACTAGACCACGGCGACTTCAAAAAGTCACTCACTCCATTCATTAACGTCCGTGCTGTCCCCTATAGTGTGATGAGAGTTGGCATCACAGCCGATCAGCAGGCCAAAATTTGCGCAATTGGCTTCTATAACCAGTCTTTACACTGGATATGATTTCGGGTGACTGCTTAGGTCATGCGGCATGTAACTGGAGGAGATCTAGTGTTGTTTACCATTGATCTCTGCCGTTACTGTGTTTAGGTCTTAATTGCTGATTTTAGGAAGCAAATATGCCATTAAGTTGTTCTTAATAAGTATATAGGATGTGGACCTACCTACGCATTTGGCATGGACCAGCCTATAATTGCTTGTGCCCTAACCCATAAACTTTGTTGGCTATGAACAGTGGTTCTTGGATAAGGGCTATGTCCTCTTCTCTCATCACCAGTCGAAAAAATAATGCAGCAGACGCCGCTGGAGATTTATGTGGATTACTCGCACAATCCATTTTTTCCTCCACCATCGTTTAGTCTAGACCTTGATGGTCTAGCTCTTCCTAGTACTCTTCTAGGAGCTCGGATTCCCTAAGCAATATCTCAAAAATCGATGCCATATCCGATCCAGTGGAAGAAAAAGAACTGGCTCTGGATCGAGTATGGATCTATGTCAAGGTTATCGGCAGGTTCTCCTTATCCTTTTCCTCAGCCGTGACGTACATATGTTCGTCCTGCGATAATTCCCCCTGGGAAATCACTGGTCTCTATGGAACGTTTATTTTATTTGTAGACCTTTAGGATGATGTGTCCAAATCCGAAGGCCAAATTGGAATTCGCCTGGTTCTCCAGGGATTCTTGTTTGACTATAGTAGTCGCATAACGAGATTCATGGCGCTCCTCCAGTTTAGCAATTTTCCTATCATGAGTCGGTACCTTCGGATTGCACATTTCGATCATCCTTAAGACCTTTTCTGGCTTTTCTTCGATACAACCTCTAATTTGACGCCCGTCCAGATTTCTCCCATCCTTGATATAGCGATGGCGAAAAGATCCAGGGCTTGCTTGTCGACGCATGTTACCAGCTTGGTGCCAGTCATATACATAGTAGACTAGTACTGGCCCGGGATGTTCCTCTATCACATCTAGGAATATATCTGCCAGAACGTCCTCAACTAGCATCCAATTTGCGATCAACCACCTCCATTTCGATACTATCTTTTAATACAGCGCTGTATATTCCGCAGACCGCTGTCTTCACAGCAGTCTCGTTTGTTGTATTATCTAATTCGGCCAATTTTTCTTTAGTCCAGACTAGCGATTGCGTATCACGCGTCGTTCTGCTGCCCTCCGGGATCTTTGAAATCCGTTCGAGGACCCACTTAGCACTTAATCGCTCCCATTATTATTGCTTGGAGTCTTTTACATACCTTTGTGCCGCGTCATCTTTTGTATTTCCAAGACAGCTTTTGCTGGATGTAGATCTGGCTTCTGCAGCAATCTCGGTTTTGTTAAGCCCGACGATTTATTATTATTTAGAAATATCGATGATATTTAACACACACACACACACACATTAATGTTTTAAAATTTTAAGACATTACATACATAATTGGCCATTACAACCCTTCAGTCAGGATTACGACCTAGCTTCTCACACCACTTATGTTGTGTGCGTTAATTTTTACACATGAGTGGCGGGACCTACAGTTTAAAGTCGATTCCGAACGACAGATTTTTGAGAAGCTTTTTCATGGCAATTTTTTTACTCTCAGAGTCTTTGCCAGAAATCTGCTGAGAGGAAATTGACGAAGAAATATTTTTCGTTTTTATGTCTGACCTGGGATTCGAACCCGGACCTTTTGTCCAATAAGCCAACACACTACCCACTAGACTACGGCGACTTTTTAAGACATTACGCGCTAAAAAAATATCTGCCTCAAGGAGTTAATGATTTACCAACAGGAAGGTTTTCAGTTTAGGGAGTTCAATGCCATAACAGAACTTGTTTCCTATGTTAAAACTTTTATAACCGAATTTTAAGTGAACAGTGCTCAAAAAAAATATATGACTTTTCGAAATCGTTTGCAATTAAACAATCCTTTGCTTAAATAATGTTACATACAGTGTGATACATACATACAGTAAGAGTGATTGGGGAAATTAAGCAATTTTGAAACAAAAGACTTAAGAAACAAACGTTTTTTTGTTTTTAATTTATTACTTTGCTTTCGATGAGACAACCAAATACTGTGTTATACAAAGCCACTAACAATTAAAAATTTCGAACATGAATTTATTACGCATTAAAACATCAATTTAAACGGAAAACAAGCATTTTTATTACAAAAATTAGTTCAATTTCCTTAAATGTGTATGTTTTTTGTGTATTTTTTTAATTTCTTTTTCTAATGTTTTTTTCTTACTTTTTTTTTAAATTTTTATTTGAAATTATGCTGCTGGAATATTGATTGTAAAGAAAGAAAGACATCAAACACCTTTTGAGAAATGCTAGTCGTGTGTATAGACATTATCAGCATAATTAGTATGCATTCAAGACATGAAGTGGACAGATGTGATGGGAATTTTTAAAATAAAAAAAAAAATTTTTTTTAATTATTTTTAAAGAGAAATGGAATGAATGTATGAATGCATGACTTTTTTTTTTTTTTTTGTTTATTTAAATTTTTATGTAATAAAAAAGGAACATAAAGGCGGTTTATATTATTATTTCATTTTGTTAATTAATAACTTAAATATTGAAATAAAAAACAAAAGAAAGCTGACTATTTTAAGCTATTTCATGGTCATTATAAATAAGAATTTTTTTATGGAGTTAAAAGGCCGTAGTTTTATTTGCTTTTTAAATAAAAATTTTATTTTATTTTTAATTTTTATTTTAAATATTTTTTTTTCTTTTTTTTTGCAAAGCAGGTATTAAGCCTGATTGCTGCCTGGGCACTGTTTTTATTTAATTTAATTTTTTTTTTAAATTTTTTTCAACTACAAATAGAGTGAAAGTCTTTTTAAATAAAATCGTGATGCATATGATTTAAATTTGATGTCTTATTTGTTTTATTTTTTTCCAACAATTTTTTTTTTGTTTTGGTTATCGCTGAGTATGTATCTTTAACTGTCATATTAAATATTTAACATTGAGCGCGTTTGGCTATACGTATACCTGCTTGCCTGAATGAATGAATGAATTGCGGGCACTTTTTTTCAACGTTAACTACCAGTTGCTATCAAAAACAAAAAACAAACAAACATAAAAAGACCAACAAATATGTGATGAAGGTGTTAATTACTTAATTTTTTTTTATTTTTGTTAAACAATTTTTGTTTCTATCATTCTTTCTTTCTTTCTTTCTTTAAAATAAAAATCAATTTTAAAAATGCTAATTTTAAGCCATAACAACATTTCAATATCAATTGCAATTGTTAATGTAAACCATAACCAAGAAGACCCTCACCACTAAATTTAACAATAGGTGGACAATTGTTTAAATCAATAAGAAAAAAAAAAATCAAACAATTTCATCTCTGTCCCTCCTCTTCTCTCTCTCTCCCTGTCTCTGTCTGTCTGTCTGCCTATCTTGGATTATGTAACATTTAATAGCATTTTGTTTATAATATTTGTTTATATTAAAACAGATTCGTTTTTTTGTTTACTTTTTTTTCTTCAATTCCCATTTGCGGCTAAATTGTTTGGAGGTGTTCGATTGAGTGATTAAATTGAAACCAGGGGTGTTAATTGTCATCAATGTGTAGCAATCGTTTCTTTTACAAATATTTGCTTTTAATCTTTGAATTCATATGAAATATGTTGATCTCGTGTTAGTCATTGTTATTGCTTGTAGAGCAAGGCAGCATCAAATTCGTAATAAAAATGTTTAAACAAAAGACTTAAGAAACAAACCTTATTAGTCATACTGATAACTGTTAAACTGGCCCTGATTTTATATCAATTTGATCCATTTAAAGGAAACTTGTTGCTACATAGACAACTCTAAAGATAGACATAGGAAGAGACTAGCTCTTCATATAGAAGATCCAAAAACCTAACTATTGCCCCGGCTATTGAACCATAATATGGTCTATTTAGCAGACGTATGAGCAATGAAAAAATATATGAACTAGATGAGTAATATTTGGCATACTAAAAACAAAGGCTACAAGCTAGTGTATTGGCTCAAATCCCAGGTTAGAAATCTCGTACAAAACGAAATATTTCTTCGGCGATTAGCTCTCAGCAGATTTCCGCCCAAAAACTACGTAAACTAAGTAAAGAAAATTGCCTGGCATAAGGAGCTTCTCAAAAATCTGTCGTTCGTAGTCGGCTTTAAACCGTAGCCACCGCCACTACTCATGGATAAAATTAACACACCCAACATAAGTGGTATGGAAAGCTAGGTTTTAATCCTCACTAAGGGGTTGTACTGGAATGTAAAGGAATTTAATTAAAAAACTCCACTGATTGTCAAATGCTCATATTACAGAAATATGGGATCAAAGAATGTAAAAGGACACGACAAGGTACGAATTGTTTTCTAACCATTACAGAGTTATCCGTAATGAGTAAATAAATATTCTGTCATAGAATATGTAGTTTTAGCATTACACAACATTGCCCAACAATGCCTTACAGTGCTTTGAAAATGAGAAAGTAATCACATTGCATCGGCTATTGTCGAACATATTGGGAAGAATTGCAAGAATATTATGTAGCGATCCCAATGAGTAGGAAGCCATTAGTATGTTAAGCGTAAATAAAGGGAACATAAATACATCAACCAGTATAACCAGTATTGAAGTCGCCGTAGTCTAATATGTAGTGTGTTGTCTTATTAGACGAAATTCCAGGTCAGACATCAAAACGAAAATATGAAAATATTTCTTCAACGGCTTCCTCTCTCTCAACAGATTTCTGACAAAAACTCTGAGTTATTTACTTAGTTTACTTAATTGCCATGAAGAAGTTTCTCAAAAAAATCCGTAATTTGGAGTCGACTTCAATCTGTAGGGCCTGCCACTCATGTATAAAATGAATGCACATAACATAAGCGGTATAATAAGCTAGGTTGTATTCCTGACTGAAGGGTTATAATGGCCAATTATGTATGTTTGTATGTAACCAGTATACTCACGCAACAGTCTGCCTTATATGAATGCACAACAATTTTGGCGGGTTGGAAAAAACGAATTCTGACCATGTTTTCATCACACCGAAACAATGGAATACTTTTTCTGCCATTGCTTAGCATCGATGACCTTAAATTTCCAGTCCCAGCCGTGCAGGGATGGATGAGTATAGAACCAATTTTTTCGTCGTAAACAAAATAATGAGACCGGAAGATGCATTAATCGCCAGCCTTTATTCCCTGTTAGCCGATAGTATCCTTGCTACTGATTAAAGAACCCTTTAATCAGCACAGCAGAAAATGGAATTTCACTTGTTTTAAGACCTCCCCAATTATCTGACACGAGGGAGACTGATTCCATATCCATCAATGCATTTGAGTTGGTTCACCAGCTCTCTAATTTCCAACACTGTCTCTCTACTTCTTGAATGGAACAATTAAGGTGAAGCTAGGCGCTGATTACAGTTTGAACTTTTGCTGTGAAATCAGTCATTGCAGTTATTGGTTTTGCATTGTTGTTATTGGAGCAGTGGTTTGATGGTACCAACAAGTAATACGATTATCAATAACACTGTGGACTCACGAAATACGTATGGAGTTCTGTGGAAACTATCTCTTAAATGTATGGATCAAATCCAAACTATTGTGGAGCAAGATAATGGTCTGCACTAGGTTTCTAAAAAAACGGACAACCCATCCCAAGGTCCGTGTACTATTTGAATAATTGATTCATAATTTTGATTTTGATTTCATAATTGAAAATTTTTCAATATTTTTCTTAATTGTTTTTGTTTTTTTCTTTTTTTTTTAGTTAAAAAGCTGTAACACTTGTTTCATTCTGACCTATTTTTTTTTTTGGCGGCTTAATAAAAATGCATTTCTATGCTTACATTTGCATACCAAACAAAACAAAAGAAAAAGCATTTAAAATGAAATGAAAAACCAGAAACAATTTTCAAAAAATAAAAAAAAAAAAATAAAAAACATTCACTTTCTTCGTTAACCTGTTAAGGTTAATAGACTAGATCAGGCCAGACCAGATCAAATGTTTAATTGAAATGGTTTTGAAAGTATTTTCTATGATTTTTCTTTCAAACTACAATCCAACAAGCAAACAAGAATTGTTTGACAAAATTTTATTGGCAGCACCAGCACCATCACCATCCATAGCCACAGCCATTCCATTTGGAAAGGGTCAACGAAAAAAGAACAACAAAACAAAAATCGTTTCTTTGTTTTTAATTGGGTTTCTTGTTATTGATTTTATTAAAGCAGGGCACAGGCGGGTGTTTATTTTTAATATTCGATCATTAAAACTTAAGAAACCAGTTTAGTTTCCTTTGTTGTCGTTTTTGTTTTTGGGTTTTAGGTTTTAAAAATCCAAGAACTTTTGCTTGAAAAAATAAAATTAAAAAATATACGCAACGCAAGTACCTATTGATGTGTTGTGCTGCATTTGTTGCATAAAAGCTAGCTGCAGCCAATATTACAAACCAAAATCATAAGAAGCAAATGCTTTTCCATTTGTTTGAGTCAATATTGATAAAAGTGCGTATTAAAGTCTGTTGTTGCCATCTTAAGGGTTCTGCCTTTTCTTGTTCTTCTTTTATGGCCATCTCAAATGCAGCTTCAATTGGCAATGGCTTTTAAAATACAAAAATCAAGTTCAACGACCTTTTATGGTGTCTGCAAAAGCAAAAGAAAAAGACACGTAAAATTTATATGCAACAGAAGAAGAAAAAAATCCCATTTTTAAATAGCTGCTGCAACAAGAAAGCAACAAAAAAAAGAGAAAGAAAGAAAAAAATTCATACCAGAAGACATAATTGCAGGCAAAGATCAGATACTTTAACCAACTTCTTATTTATTTTGTTGTTGTTGTTGTTTCTTTTTGCTTGTTGCTGTACTTCTTGCGATGGTAGCACAGCAACTTTTTCCATTCTTACGCCAAACGATATTGCAAGACAACATGAGAGTCCTACAACTGCCACTGCCACTGCCACTGCCATCTTAACTGCAACTTGCAAAGTAGCAAGAACAACAACAACAAAATTTATCATGCATGAACCAATACTGGTTTGATTACATAAAAATTGTCTTCTGCTCATAAGAATAATGATGAGATTTCAAAAGGTCTTCTTCTTTCTCAATTCTCTCGATGGAAGTGGAAAAGATTTTTTTTTCGTAAAGGCAATAGGCAACTTAGGTAATAGGCTATACAAGGAATACAAACAGAACCTATAGCAGGTTCTTTTTTAGTTTCATTAGTACATCGATTGGTCTTTGTTTTCTCTCATCTTCGATAGAACTCTCCAAAGTAAAAATTACTGCAAGAGGGAAATATTTTTGGAGTTTCAATGATTGCCTTTGGAAACTATTTGGTCTAATGCCACCTTACCTAACCTAACTTTGTGGAAAAGTGTGGACAATAACTTTCAATGTACATTACTGATCCACCTAAAATTTCTCTTTAGAATTTTTAAGCTACAATTTACAATATTTTATCAAAAACAGAAAGATTAAAGTTTGTTTCTTAAGTCTTTCGTTTTAATTCAATCGTAACAAGTACTGCGTATCTATTGTTTTAATTTTTTGTTCGCCCATTTTAATTATAAAATATTGAACAATTATTAATAAAATTAAATGGAAAGACAATTAAAAAATAATTCCCTTGCAAAATAATTAACAACATCGCCAGATATTGAATAATAATAAAAAAAATACACAAGTATTTGCTGAGAATTTTTCAGCAAAACTTATGAACTCTAGGCTTTCAGAATTGCAACATAAAACTCTTGACGATATTCCCATCAATAAATTGTTTATTTCTCTTGACACAAGAAAGTACAGAAGCAAATAAATGAAAAATTATAAAAGCAACAACAAAAAATACACACACATACAGTCAAAAGAGGAATATAAAATTCAAAGCCAAGTGCAAACAGTGGACCTGGAGATGACGCTTAACGAACAAAAACGCAAAGTAAGCACCATAAAACAGAAAGAAAATAAACTTCATAAAAGCAAATACAATTACAACAGCTACAGCAACAACAAGTTATTACAAGCCGACTATAAATGCGCTTCTGCCAAAGAAATTTCAAACAGTTTTTAAAGTGATTTTCAAGTGTTAACAACGCTCGAGTTATACTTACGCGTACTTACTCTCGCACGCTTATACACACGCTCGCGCATATACACATTTTACAGGTTAAACAGTTGAATTGAGTTGACTGAGCTGAGCTGAGCTTTAAACATCAAACTGTGGATTATTAAGGAATTTTTCAATTTGTGACAAACACTTAAAACCCGTATCAGTGTCAGTAACAGTAGCAGTAGCAGCAGTATAACAACAATAGCCAGCGACAATGCGTTTCTTTAGCGCTTTTATGGGATTTCTTTTTTTGGTAACCGTTTGCCAAGCGGCTGTAGTACCAAAACGTATTTATCGTAATACGGAAGAGATTTTAGTGCCCGTAGCCATTGTACAAGATGGTGAAGAAATTAAATTGCCTTCCTCCTCCTCCTCCTCTTCCTCTATTGCTAAGGAAATAGAAAATCAACCTGCAGCTATTGAAGCGGTGGCAGAGGCTCAACGTCGTTTAGATGAAGCCATTGTAGAGGAAGAGATTAAAGAAGCAATACAAGAAGAACAAGACAAAGAGCTGATTAAGACATTAGAAGAAGAAAAACCATTGAAAACTGTAGTTTCTTTAGAGGAAACGGTGCCAGATTCTGAGGCACAGGAAAGTGAAATTGAGAATTATGCTCAATACAAAAAACAACCGTTAGATGTAAACGAATTACCCACCAAAGTCGTAGTTATCCTGCAGCAAGAACAGCCAGCACAGCCAGCACAGCCAGCACAACCTGTACAACCAGATTCAAATGCTCAACCTGAACAACCCGCTCAAGCTGCTGACGCCGAAGGTACTTTACGTCAGGCCACGCAAGCCACACCCGCTCAGTCTACTACTCAACAGAATTTCGTACAACAATTGATACAGAATTCCCCGTTGGGACAATTTTTCAATCAAATTACCGGTCAATCTACCCAAGGCCAGCAAGTGGCTAATGATGATGCCTCACCAGCTGCCCCTGCGCCCACGCTACCTGGTCTTTTTAATCCCGTTACAGCTGTACAAAATGCAGCACAAACGGTTGTCAACTCGACCACACAAGCATTTGCGGGTCTACAACAGTTTGCCTCCAATTTGGGCAATCAATTCCAAAGCACCTTATCGGGCTTAACTGGTCAACAACAAGCCGAACAAGGAACCGGTGATGCTACCACAGCCAGACCACCCGGACCCATACAACAATTGGTCAACACCATCATAGGACAACCGGCTCAACCGGCACCCGCTGCTCAGGGACCTTTACAAGGTCTTCTCAACATATTCCAAGGCAATAGACCGGCTGCTGTTGCAACAAATACCATTGAACCTAGCAAGCGACCTGAACAACCCATTGAAAATGGAAATGATGTCTTGCAACCCGATATCTCAAGCAACGAGGTAAGAGATAGTGGCGAAGTCAATGATTCCTTTGAACAATCCGTACAACCCGATGAAGTCATTGTGGTCAATGATGATGCCTCTCAAACGTCCGACAATGAACAGGAGGAGCGTTCTAATGTTTCGAAATAAACAAAAAGCTTTTTAAGTATTCAACTCGTCCAGGCGTGTAGTTGTGTAAGCTTTTCCTAATTTTAAGATTTTATTTTAAGCAATTCATTAAGAATTTCAATCATTTGCCGCCATAATCATCGCCATTATTTTCACAAGCGAAATCTCTATTTATTTTAATCTCACTAAGAAGAAGATGAAGAAGAAAAATGACACGAAATTATTTATTTTTTTTTTATATATAAAAATGTATACTATTTTTTTTTATTTAATAAAACAAAAAAAAACAAAAATATTTGAAAAAAAATTAATTTTTTTATTCGAAAAGAACTTTATGAACTTTTAAACGAAAGACTTAAGAAACAAACTTTTTTTTTCAAAGGTTTTGTACATACAATCCCATGATTATGTTGGCCGATTGTGTTGCATCTTCTTAATGTTTTTTAAGGTTTTCTACATACTTGTTGGATGTAAAACATCGCTTTGGTTTCATCATTCTCATATCATATCATATTTCGCGAATTCCACAATATGTGTCACAGTATATCGCTTTTCTTGGTGTTGTTTTGTAAAAAGCGACTTTTTTTTTTTTGAAAGCAAAAGAATAAGAAGAGAATTTCAGTCCGTATTAGAGGTTAACATTTGTTAATCGTATAAACGAATAGCCAGCAGAAGTGTAATATTAAACAATGATGGGATTTCCAACCCAATGGAATCATGGTTGCAGGATTCTTATTTTATTGGACTTTCAATTGAAAATATAGGTTCTTTGGCTTTAGGATCTAGCTTTCATTGCTTACAAGTTTTTTGTTTCTGTTTGTCTTATTCTTCTTGTATGACTTTCTTAATCTCTTTCTCTACAATGGCTTCAACCAAATAAGGCTGGCTCTCTACCATGGTTTCAATAGCTGCACATTGATTTTTTATTTCCTTAACAATAGCGTAGGAAGAGGAGGAGGGCTCTTTAATTTCTTCACCCATCAAAAAAAAAAAAATAATAAAAACGGCCTGTAGCCATGCTTCAAAACGAATCAGGCCATAAAACAAAAGTAACGAACCGACTATAAATCGTGATAAATAAGAGCCATGATAAATCCATAAAGTCGACAGGACGATCAGCTATCCAGAGAGTTCCTACGCAGAAATCTTTTTTCGTTTATTGAAAGTGATTACAGTTATCAATCGATTTATATCGCCTCGATTAACGTTGTTTTGATTTACGTCGTCAAAGTTTTTGTTACCTTTAACATCAATTTGCGTCGTCATTCGATTAACATTGCCTTTTCTTGGAACCAACTGCGATGTATATCGAGGGATTACTGTAACTTTTTTAAGTGTCTTGTTAAAAACATACTACCTTGTAGTATGAGCAATATGAAAATCAATTTACATCGTTTCGATTTAGGTCTCCTTTTTATGGAACCGACTATACGTGCTTAGTAACCATAACCAAATTACACTTTTTAATTCTGATACCCTGTGTGGTCTTAAGCCGTTAATGAATACTTCAATTGCGTTTTTTTAGAAGACTTTCTTGGGAAGGTAGGCACGTTGCTATCTTTCTAGAAGGGAAACTATCCAGGCAAGATACATTGTAAGGAACAAAGGAGGAATTAAAGGCCTTTAGCGCAGTCAAGCATGTTATAGTTAGGAGATGTGGTCTTCCCAATGTTTTGAAATTCTTAAAAATGTATTTAAAGGAGTCATGGTATGATAATGGATTTGGGATTCTGACTTATCGAAAGTTGAGGATGCATCTAAATGTCTCCACCATTCCTTTCGTTCAGGTCCCTGTTTGGAATTTCGTTTGACGCGTGTGCCAGTGTCATCTACGCCGGCGTGCCTGCATATTCTGCAACCTCAAGATCTCTCTTCTTCAGTCTTAGAATGTGCTTTACGTAATTCGCCACTAAGGCCCAATTGTCTCTACTCACAATCATAATCCTGACAATGTTAACGGCCGTGATCGTTACAATTATTGACGTCCGTACAGAGCAATTGCTCTGCCAGCGAGCACATTTGAAAACAGTGTGTTCGGCACCATCAATTACTTCCCCTTTCCCGTTAAGACAGTAAGGGGAGGCAGTTTTACAAATTCTATGCAGATATTCCCTAAAATATCCGTAACCCGATAGCTTCTGTGTTACGTAGTAATTTACCTCTCCGAATTTCCAACAAATCCATGGCCTTATGTTCGGAATTAGTCTTACCGTTCACCTTTCTTAATCTTCCTTGTTCCATCGTCGTTGCCATTCTGAAATGGTGTTTTCACTGAAGTGACCGGTTATGTAATTTCCAGCCGATTTCGTCTTATAAATCGTCATCCGCTCTGCTGCCATCAGAACCACAGGGATTGTACCTGCTATCACAAATACAGCTGGGGTGGACACTGTATGATATGCCGACGCGATACGCAATGCGGCCGTTCGATACAAGTAAGTTTGTCCGCTTTTTAACATCTAAAGCATAATGCTGCTTCAGGAGTCTCCGTCTCGCCGGTAGCTGTCCAATGATTTTCTGGGCTTTGTTAACCGCGTACTGAATCTGATACGAAAATGTCAGTCTGGGATCCAGCTTTATTTCCAAGTATTTTACCGAGCTCTTAGTCCTAACTACCTCGTTTCCAATAATAAAGTTCACCGGCAAGGGGATGTGATAACCAGTGATCAGCAGTAAGTCCCTTTTATACGTCATGCATATTAGTGATCAGCAATGAATATTCAAAACGATAAGTAGATTCAAGTCTTACTTATAATACTAATGATACTAATACACATTCATACTTATTTTGATATGAATACTCATACTACTCAAACTCAAAGTTGGAAGTACTCGTCGTATTCTTCGTATACTTCTACTCGCGTACGAACACTACAATACTCACAAGAAGGTTACGTGTATGCTGCTATAAGTATTATAAGTATTTTTCTTAATTTATGAATCACTCATGACTCATACTCATTGCTACTTATACTTATAAATCAATGTTGCAGCGAGTACGAATGAATCAGAGTAGTTGAATTTCAATTCTGTTGATTCACTTATACTCAAAATTGCATTAGTGCTTATGAGTAGCGGAAAAACGATTCATTGCTGATCTCGCCGTGGGAATCCAACCATGTATTCGTTCTTAGCAAAACACGTTTCAATTTTCTCGGTGCATCTTCCGTATTCCTGGCCGTGATAATGGCTGCAATATCATTTGCGTATCCAACCAAAAACCATACTCTTAAGCCGTTTAGTTTCATTACCATGTTAACAGCACCAATGTTCCCATTGCTGTTAAGAGAAGGTTAATGATAATGCACTTATTGAACAGCCTACGTTTATTTCGATTTGCATGCATTTCATTAAGGCGTAATCGTACTTGTTCTATTTACTTCACTACACAAAATAAATTAGAAATGTTTTGCAGCGACTTTAAATAAAAAAAAATTCTCACAATTTAAATTCATTTAAAAAAAAAAATTAATTAATTAAAAATAAAATAAATGTTTCAATTTATTTTTAATTCTCTGAAATGATAAATTCAACTTGAATTATTGGAATGTAACAAGTGAAACAATTTTTCAGTTTTGTTTTTTATGTTTTTATTACATACAGTCGCACTTTATTATTCTTTATTTATAATTTATTAATAATAATTTTGTTGTTTTTATTGTTATTGTTTAATTTAATTATACATTAATAATAAATATTGTTTTTGTTTTTCTTTCGTTCTTTTTCTTTCTTTTTCTCTTTAAAGTATTACAGATTCTTTCGATCTTTCTATCTTGAACAACAACGTTTTGTGATCGTTTTCATTAACTTTTCCATGATCATGTTTTTGTTGTTGTTTTTATATTTTTTGTTGTTATTGTAGTTGTTATAATTTAGGCTTTTATTATAATAGAAGGTGGTTATTTGTTTTAAATTTTTCGATTTTTCTTGAAAGTTTTGTTTTCATTTCAATTTCATTTGTGGTTTTTCTTTCTTTTATTCTTTCTTTCTTTTAATAAGAGCAGGTAAAAATACATAAATTTTTCATTATAAATAGTTGTTGTTGTTGTTGGTATTTATTTTATAAACAAAAAACAGTTTTTTTGTTGTTGTAAAAATAGTTGGAAATAGTTTAAAACTTAAAAAAGAAACAAAACAAACAGTTGTCGGCCAACTTAATAAATAGAATACGATTTTTGTTTTTCTTGTTTTTGTTTTTTTTTGTTATACAGTGTAATAATGATTAGCAATAGAAACAGTCAATAGAAGATGTATTGTTTAATATTTTTGTTGTTGTTGTAATTATTGTTTTTATTAATAATAAATTTTTATTGTGTTATATTGTGTATAAATTTTTGTTGTTGTTATACTTTGTATAAATATTTTTTTGTTTTTTTTTGCAAATTAATTTAGAATTAATAACAATACATAGTTAGTTTTTTTGATTAAAGTTTTTTAAATTTATTTTATGAGTTGTTGCATGAGTTTGTTTTTAAAGCGTTTAGAATTTTTAGTTTTTTTTTTTCATTTCATTTCAGTTGTTGCCTAAGGAAGGATGTTGGTTGCTGGGAAGTCAAAGAGTCAAGGAAAACAGAGACTATGAATTCATTTAGAAGTAGATCTGCAATACCGCCTTATAATATTACAGTCGGGCTTCGATAATTTGAACTTGTGTTACTTGAATTTTCTATAAATTGAAACACAGCAACAGCATTTTGGAGAGAAATGCTATTAGGTTTTGCTTCTTTCACATGAAGTTTCTATAAGTAGAAGGTTTTTTCTGGATAATTGTTGTTCAACTTATAGAAGTTTGACTGTATATTCGATCTATTTTTAATTACACAAAAAAAAATTCAGTAAACCTTACATTTTTCGACAAATAAAAAAAATTTCAACTATTGGGTTGCATAATAACACCGTAACTCTTTAAACTTCTCTCCAGTTGGCTACAAATAAAATTTGATGAAGTTGTGTCTTTTAGTGGTTACCTCTATATGATAATCTGCATAATAAATGACTTATGCAGACAAGGACATAGTTTAAACTACAAGCAAAAACCTACTTTCGGGTTTACTTTCGGAAGTTCTAAAACGTAACATGAATTAATAACTAAATGATGCTATAAATATGGAATCAACAAAGACAGAATTACTATTATTCACAAGGAGAAACACAACCCCTTAATTGTTTACCTGCAGTACTATCTAGGGATTATGTACATCCCGATTCCGAAATCGCGGGATATTTCGGGATAATTCGGAATCCAAAAATACCGAAAATCACGAGCAAAATCGCGATTTTCTCTTAATAATAAAAATATTTTGTTGAAAACATCATTTGTATTCCGATTATGTATATCAGAGTTATATATTATTAAAAATAAAATATAAAAAAAGCAAGACAAAATGTTACACAAAAGCGTAAATTAACAAAAAAAAAAAAATTATTCATCCATATGCAAATGCTTTAGTTTTAAATTATTTGGATTCCAACAAAAAGATTAAAGCATTTAACATGTGATCTAATAGGCTTGAACGCATTTTGTTGTCAACATACCTTGCCGTTGAAAACCACTTCACGCAATCAAAATTTGTTAGTAAAATAGTTTCGAGATAGCTGTATCCAGCTTATAAATATTCACCTCTACCACCTCCAGATGTAAATAAATCTATTTCTTTGGACAGTTACCCTTTTAATTCGTTTTATTGGGTTTTTGCATTCTCCGATGCCATCAAATAATTTTTTATTAATGGAAGTAAAGTTTTCCTCACCTGAGATGCTATTATTGAAGTCAAGTGATATTGAATTTTTTTTTTCAGTATCTATCGTAGGGTCAAAATACATATGAATTCACAATCCCGAAAAATCCCGGGACAAGTTTTTAAAAATCTCGGGATTCGAGATTTTGTGAATCCCGAAAATCCCGGGATTTCGTGATTCGAGATTTCCCGATTGGCATCCCTAGTACTAACGGAGTAGCTTTCTTTATAGTCAATTATACCAAATATATTGGACTTCTAGTAGAAAGCAAACTAAAATGGAATATGAATACACAATTCAGGCTCACTTGATCTTTGTTGTTGTAAGAAAGAGATCCATCATCCATTAAATGCATACGACCTTTGAAATCAAAACAGCTCTAATACCAGAGTTGACAAGGAAATGTCCTCTAACCTAACCTAACCTAAAATATAGATCTGGCATCCCTTAAATGCATACGACTTTCGAAATCATATCAACTCTATTCAACGAAGCCGCAGTTTAGTGATTGGTTTCGGAGTACTTTTAGAACTACATCGTCAAAGGCATTGTTTACATTTTCGTGAAAAATTTGTTTATGAATTCGGTAATAAGGATTAGAGCTATAAGAACTACGAAACTATGATGCCTGAATGCGCTGATCCCAGTTTTATAAGAAAAGTAATGAATATACCCTATTACGATAATGGTTTACGCATTCCAGAAAATGTCATCCAGGTATTCACTGTCAGATAAAAATAAATCCAATGGATTCGGAATAACCGAGTCTTACATTATGCCCTGTATTGTCCAATAACTTTTGTTCTATTCAGGTTAAATAAGTAGTCCGTAAGTATATATAAGAATGGTCTAGAGAAGGCAGCAATACATTCAACAATAGTTCTCATATGGATACTGCTAGCTGGTGCTGTAAAGGTAAGAATAAAACTAACAAACTTAAAAATAGGATTGGCATTCCTGGGCCTAAAGGTCCAAATAAATCATTTCACATCCATTGACAACAGGAAACTTTATTTATAATGGAACATTAACCACTTGGTGCATTTGCTATAATGTTGTGAATACCTTACAATTACTCTGCAAAAGTTATACTAGCATGTAAGAGGAGTAAGAAGAAACCACAAAATATCTTAGCTAGGATTGTCCAGCACTTGGAAACCTGAAGCGTAAATTTTTACTTAATAAGTCAAAAAAGTGTCCAACTGCTTGCATAGGCTGATGATATTGCCATCATAGGAGTACCAAACAAGATGTTACTGCTGCCTTTAGTGCTATTGAACGGGAGTCTAAGACGAAGTGTCCAATTGCTTGCATACGCTGATGATATTGACATCACAGGGAGTACCAAACAAGATGTTACTGCTGATTTTGGTGCTATTGAACGGGAGTCTAAGAAGATGGGCAAACCAAATATATGTGTTATCGACAAGTGGAGGCGTGTGGCGTATTGATTCCTTGATACAGTCAAGGAATTTATTTATCTTGGCTCTGCCGTTACCACCAAAAATTGATGTCTGGAGCCTGGAGAACAAACACAAGATTACTCTTGCCAACAGGTGCCACTATGGTCTCAATTGGCATTTGAGTAGCAGAGACCGCTCTCATGTGACAAAATTAATACTCTACAAAACGTTCATCCTACCCTATTAAGAACTGATGCAACAGCCTTGAGGGTATTTGAGAGAAAAATCCTGCTTAAGACCATCGGTCCACAGCAAGTTGGCAATGATTTCCGCATCGGATCCAACACTGAGCTGTATGAGCTCCTCAACGACATAGACGTTGTACAGCGTATTAATATCCAGCAGCTGTGCTGGCTCGGCCATGTCGTTGGAATGAAGGAGGATGCTCTGGTGAGACGGGTATTTGCGGAAGCGAAAGTCGGCAAAAAGGACGACCTTGTATCCGTTGAAAGGACCAAATTGAGGAAGCCCTGTCATCGATTGGTGTAACCAACTGGCGTATGCGCGGAGGAAGCAGAGCCACCTGGAAGGATGTGTTGCGGCAGGCCGAAATCTGTTAATCGGGTTGTTAATTGCTAATTAAGTAAGCTCCTCAACGAAATAGACGTTGTAAAGCGTATTAATATCCAGCAGCTGCGCTGGCTCGGCCATGTCTTTGGAATGGAGGAGGATGCTTCGGCGAGACGGAAGCCGGAAAAGAGGACGACCTTGTATCCGTTGAAAGGACCAAATTGAGGAAGCTCTGTCATCGATTAGTATAACCAACTGACGTAGGGGAACAAGAAGCAAAGGCGCCTGGAAGGATGTGTTGCGGCAGGCCGCAATCCTTTAAACGGGTTGTTAATGACTAATTAAGGAAGCAAGTAAGACGAATTCAATTGTGTCAAGCTTTCCTATTTATAATATAGTCTCTGCTTTCACTATTAAGGAAAACCGAAATAAAAAATTGACAAAGAAAAAATAACTGGAAGCTGTTAAGGATTGTATAAATATGATTCTTCTTCTTTTGGGTTTTTTTTTTGTATGATTTTTAGGACTTTTTTTAAATATGATTTTTTGTTTAGAATTTATGATTTTAATTATAAAAAAAATATTTCATTTTTTTTAATTTTTTTTTATAAATTTTTATTAAAATTTTTTTTTTATAAATAATTGAACACAGCATATATGGAATAAATATATGGGTATGTACGTATGTTGTATGTTGTATAAATATATATGGTATGTATGTATATGCATACGACTTTAAGGGATGACAATCATATAATAATTCTTAAATAATTTTTTTTATTTTTTAAATTTTATTTTTTTTGTTTTTATGTTGCATTTAAGGATTAAATATTTTCCTTCCTTTTTTTTTATTTCATTTCGTTTATTTTATTTTCTTTTGTTTTAATTTTTTTTTTTTAATTTAATAAATTAATAATGATATATTTGTTCGTTTGTTTGTTTGTTCATTTGTTTGTTTGCAATGTACTTTCTTTCTTTTTAATTTTTTTGATTGGTTTGAGCAATAGTGTTTGTTGTTGGTTAAATAAATTGTTTTCATTTTTTTTGTTATTTTTTAAATAATTTATCTTTTTTCGGTTAAATATATGTACTTAAATAGGTATTTATGTATGTATGTATGTAGGGGAGTTGATTTATTTAATAAGGCCAAAGAAATTATAAATTTTTTTAAAATTTGTTTTCTTTTCTTGTTTCCGTTTTTCTTTTAAATTTAATTTTTTTTTTAATAATAATAATAAGATATTTTGTTTTCTTTTTCTTTATTTTTGTAATAAATACACATACATATATGTATATATGTTTGTATGTAGGTAATGTATATATATGTAATGTTGTGTATGTATGCTTTTGAGTTGTATTTGGATTTTAATATGAAAAGAGTAGGTGGTTGGTTAACAATTTATTTTAAATATGTTTGGGTTTGCCTTTGGGATTTTTTTTAGTTTTTTTTTCAGTATTGAATACACAATATATATATCGCTAGTATATATTTAATTGGACCAAAAATATTTTAAATAGTTTTTTCTCTTTTTCTATATATTTTTTTTTATATTATAAATGAAGCCGTTTAAATGATTTGTTTTAGTTTTAATTGAAGCTTTTTTGGTTTTTCTTTAATTATTTAATTTAAATAACTTTTCCTTTTGAAAGTTTTTCTTTTTAAATAATTTTTTTTATAATATTCTCTTTATATTGTTTTATAAGGTATGTATATGTATGTCCATGTCCAGTTTTGAATTATAAAATTATATCTTAAAAAATTAAATTAAATTATAAAATGCCTTCAAATGTTGTAATATTGTAGGCAATATGTCATTAAAGTTTTTTTAATTTTCATGTTTTAAAATAAGTTAAACTAACTGTATCTAAACGTTGCAAAAGGGTATTCACAACAAGGCAATTGACCTATCCAATCCGAATTAATTCTATCACTTTATAAATCTTAGAAGTGAAGCGTAAACTCACTTCTGTAAACTTCGTCAAGGACTTCAGACATCTCTAAAAAATGATTAGAAATATTAAGAATTCGCAGGAAAAAATATGTTTTGGAATATAAAGGCTAATAAGGTTAGGAGAATGGAGGCTGAAATTGTTACTTGCAAGTCGCCGATGTTTGAAGTGTGTCCACCACGTGCAAGCTTGAAAGTTAACTAGGTATTCATTCATTATCACCAAGTATTCCTTGCGTGTAAAAGCGATGATAACTTATATGTAATTGATTAAACGGGAAGCGATAATTAACACGTTTACAAGAGCTGTCGTACCATGTCGCAAGTAATGAAATTTTAATCAGAAAGTATGAAAGTGGATAAGTAAGAGTACTATACTGTAATTTCAATAAGGCATTCTATAACGTTCTCAGTGTACTTAGAACATTTTGACCGTGCTCGCATTTTTAAATTCTACGTTCTTTTACTTAAATACTGACAAAATTTGGTTAAGATGCACCGATCCATTCCGAAGTTATAGGGAAAAATCTACTTAGAATACAAATATAGTCGTATGGCGTGTGAAGACTTTGAGAGCTCATAACTCAAATTACACTTTTTCGACTTAGAATGTTATAGAACAGTGGCGTCGAAATAAAAATCTATTTACGTGAAGTGAGATAATATTGTCCTACTTTGTATATGTACAGCAAGGAAACTTACCTCATATTGGGCAATATAATGGCAGATATAGGCTACCGAGAGAAGTTGTCGGTAGACGACAAGCTACCCGTCGTACGAATCCAGGCGACCAGGACCGGAAAATATATGGATGAGATAGAATTGCTCACATTATCGCAGTAGACATGATATCGAAAATCTTCACTTGTAAGTTGTTGTTGAGTTGTAAAAAGTGTGTGCAGCGTCAGTTCTGTTCTGCCGAATGACCGTTAATTAAAAAACAAATATGGCGGCTTAATTAGCTATATTAGATGTTAACGTTATTTCCTTTCAGCTCCTACTTGCACTCTATAAAGAAATCAAGTCACTTGTATGCTTCTCAGGACGTTTGAGAATTGTTAGTTAATTAATCCTGCAACGCATTGACTGTTCATCAAGATTTACTATCTCTGCTTAATTCATATCACTCTTACTACTGTCGAGTTTATAGATCAGTGAATAATATTGGGACTTGTGAATATTAACATAGAATAACCCCAATTCAGAGGTTATCCAATCAACAAAGAATTTTTGTAATAGAAAATCAATGATAAATAAAGATTTCGTTTGCAAATGAGTCGATAGCAGATGGAAGGTAAACAAAGGATATGCCTAAAAAGATCGGGAAATAAATTTAAAAATTTGGGTTGCATATCTTTCAATATGTCCAAGTGATTACAGAAACTGAGTTCGACGTTTTACATAACAAAAAATCGAAAGTCGTCATTATTTGAGCAGTTTTTCACACAATAAAAGAAAAATTCCACGGACAAACCAGATTGTGTTCTCATTCAGAGCGTTTATTAAAGACAAAAGAATATAAGTAAGAAAAAGAATATAAAGCAAAAGAATGCATACAAAGTTGCATTTTACAAAGAAATAGTCGCATTGAGTAACCGATTATAATTCAAATCTAAACAGTCAATTATTCCAACACTCCCCCTCAATGCGATTATTTGTTCGAAATCAATTTACGTTAAACCCAAACATTTTACAAATTTTTCATGTTTTAATTTTGACAAATTTTTAGTGAAGATATCAGCTATCATCTGGTCAGTGGGTATATACTTCAATTCAATCACATTATTACAAACCAACTCTCTGACAAAATGATATCTAATATCTATATGCTTGCTGCGGGAGTGATATACAGGATTTCTAGCAAGTTGTTGCGCACTCAAGTTGTCTCCATGCATAATGATAGGATGCTGCTGATCATGAACTCCAATTTCAATCAACAGGCTCTTCAAATACGCTGCTTCTTTTGCCGCTGTTGACATCGCAATGTATTCAGCCTCCGTACTGCTTAAGGCAACACAATTCTGTTTTTTCGAAGACCACGAAAAAGCGCCACCACCAATCAGAAATACATACCCAGAGTAGGACTTACGACTTAAGGTATTACTGCCCCAATCGGCATCCGCATAGCCCTCTACCATTTTTCCAGTATGCTTGTATACTAGCTTAAAGTTAATGGTGCTTGCTAAGTAGCGAAGTACATGCTTAATACCAGCCTCGTGCTCCTTATGGGGGTTCATATTAAACTGCGCCAATTTTACCACCGAATGTAGGATGTCTGGCCTAGTACACATCGCTAAATACATGAGCCCGCCGATAGATGATTGATATGATGTACATTCTACCTTAACACAATTTTCGTTTTTACAATTAATTTGAAAACCGACATCTAAAGGTGTTGATGCAGAACGACAGTTTTCCATGTTGTGTTGTTTTAACAGCTCTTTTATATAATTTGACTGATGCACCGATATCGTACCAAGTTCACCATCTCGTTCTATTTGCATACCCAGAAATAAATTAACTGGACCTTTATCAACACAGTCAAAACTATCAGAAATATGACCTTTGACTTTCATCATAATGGCTTTGTCCTCACAACCAATAATCAAATCATCGACGTACACAGCTACCAAGCACAATTTTCCTTCAATAGTCATCTTAAATAAACATGGATCGTTTTTGCAAGGATTAAAACCAAATTCTCGGAGAACTTCGCTAAGCTTCGAGTTCCACTCGCGACCCGATTGTTTCAGGCCGTATATCGCTTTGTTTAGCTTTAAAACATGTTCAGGATATTTTTTACTTACGAAATTTTGTGGCTGCTTCATATAAACTTCCTCGGAAAGATCGCTGTTTAAATATGCAGTACAAACGTCCATCTGATGCAAATACATTTTCTTTTCTACGGCGAGACCAAGTACCATACGTATTGTTTCATATCTAATGACTGGTGAAAACGTCTCTGTGTAATCTACGCCGAATTGTTGGCTACAGCCCTTTGCGACCAAACGCGATTTAAATTTTTCGATCTTGCCTTCTTTATTGCGTTTCACTGTAAATACCCATTTCGAACCAATAGCTTTTTTGCCCTCAGGTAGTTTGACTAATGACCAGGTGTTGTTTGCAATAAGTGCATCATATTCGTTTTGCATTGATTTCCTCCATTTCGACGATAGGCTGCTTTTTTCTGCTTCTTCAACAGTTTGGGGAATATCCACATCATATTCATTATTTATGACATTTAAAAGATTTCTTATTTTCCTCGGTCGTCCAGGCCGCCCTGTACGCATGACCCTTGGCCCTCCAGCGCCAACTTTCACCGTGTTCTCTTTTACACTGGATACTTCCGTATGTTCATTGTCACTAAGGCATTTTTCTGGAACTGCACCATCATCGAACCCAAAAAATTCATCCTCGTCGGAGCTTTCATCAAATTCTTCCAGATTTCTGTTGTCAACAAGTTCAAGCATATCAATAGTTTCATCTTTATTTACATTAACCGGTTCTATAAACATAACGTCGCGTTTTTCCACCACCACTCGTTTTTTAGCATCGTATAATCGATAGGCTTTTGATGTCAATGAGTAACCCACCATTTTGTACTCGACTCCTTTCGGTTGAAACTTTCGGTGTGCTGTTTTGTCCAGAGCTACGGCTACTGAACCAAAAACTCGAAAATGTTTAACCGAAGGTTTTTTACCGGTAAAAATTTCATACGGAGTAGCACTTTCAATGATCTTAGTAGGTGAACGATTTCGGATATAAACAGCAGTAGCTACGGCCTCAGCCCATAATGACTCATCTAAACCGGAGTGTAATAACATTGCTCGCGACATCTCGACAATTGTCCTGTTAGCACGCTCGGCCACACCGTTCTGTTGAGGTGTATGCGGCACCGTCAATTCTCGAACTATTCCGTTTTGCTCCAAATATTCATTAAATTGTCTATTCACGTATTCGCCGCCATTATCACTTCTTAAAACTTTTATTTTCTTAGACGTCTGACGCTCAATCATTTCCTTAAATACCTTAAATTTTTCCAAGACTTCGCTCTTGTGTTTTAGGAAATATACAAATACCCGCCGCGATTTGTCGTCTATAAATGTCAAGAAATATTGAGCACCACCGATCGATTTCGTCCCAAATGGACCGCACACATCTGAATGAATTCCGTCAAGGATTTCGTTTGACCGCGTTTCACTTTTACCAAATGGTTTAACATGCAGCTTGGTTTTCATACATATCTTACACGGATTATCTCTCGTAAATTTCACGTCTTCCAACCCGATTACCATATTCTTATTTTTCAGTTCTTGTAAGCTACCGTAATTTAAATGACCAAACCGATTATGCCAATTTATGGCCTTTTCATTCACAACCGAAAAACATTGCTCATAATTGCGATCAATTAAAAATAAATTATGCTTTTTTGTGGCCATAAACATAACTGTATTCTTCGCCTTTACTTCTGCTCTATTCTTGGTAAATGTCACTTCGTAACCGTTTTCAAATAATTTGCTTACCGACATAAAATTACTTCTCATCATTGGTACATATAAAACATTTCTCAAAATTACGTCACAGTTGCCAACTTTCATTCGTATTTCTCCCATACCTTCTGCTTGAATGCAATTTTCGCCAGCCAAATAAATACTTTCGTTGTGCTTCTTCATGTCTACAAAAAACGTTTCGCTGCAACACATATGCGCAGTCGCGCCACTGTCCAAACACCACGACGACTCAGTTATAACGTTTATATCTGCTGCTGCTAATACTGTATACTGTTGCTGTTGTTGTTGATTGCCTTTGCTTGAATTAGTGTGACAGTCTGCAGCATAGTGACCACGCTTACAACACCTATAACATTTAAATTTGTGCTTGCCGTTATTCATTTTTATGTTATTGTCCTTGCCTTTATTGCGATTTCTTGCCATGTATGCGTGTGACTCTACGTTGTTGTCTCTTACCGTGCTTTGATTTTTTCTCTCTGCTTCTTCCATAAGCTTTACTTTCAAAATTTGTAACTGGGGTAGTGAATCTCTGGTCTCCATTGCTACCACAAACTGTTCATACGCCTTTGGAAGACTAGACAACAATATGATGACGATCAATTCATCTTGCAGCTCAATTCCAACTTCTGCCAACTTGTCTACTGCGTTGGAAAAATCATTCAGAAAACAAGCCATGTCTTCACTGTCCGCCATACGAAAATTTAGCAATTTTTTATAGAGTGTCACTTTTCTTACAGGACCACTTGGACGATGTACACTTTCTAGTTTATTCCACGCTTCGTTAGATGTTTTACAAAGTTTCAGGTGAGTCAATTGGGATGATTTCACACTTAGTGTAATGGTAGCCAACGCTTTTTCATCAAGTTGATCCCAATCTTCTACTTTGACGGCTTCAATTCTTTTTATTTTTCCACAGGCGATATTCCACATACCTGAGTGTATTAAAACACTTTTCATTTGTATGCACCAAGCGTCATAATTTTTCTCATCTAATTTTTCAATTTGATATAACGAATTCATTTTTACTTTTCCCGTTTATTCACTTTCTTGTCTTTAATACGCCTGGGCCCATAACCTATTTGAGCAGTTTTTCACACAATAAAAGAAAAATTCCACGGACAAACCAGATTGTGTTCTCATTCAGAGCGGTTATTAAAGACAAAAGAATATAAGTAAGAAAAAGAATATAAAGCAAAAGAATGCATACAAAGTTGCATTTTACAAAGAAATAGTCGCATTGAGTAACCGATTATAATTCAAATCTAAACAGTCAATTATTCCAACAGTCATAAGGTCTAAGAGAAGAAGACTGCTTTTTGGATGTAGAGATCAATTTGTCAATTTTTTCTCTTTTTTGGACAAGGTTTGCAATCGTATACAAAGAAATTTTAAATTTTAGACTTGTGTTAGAAAGACAGTTAGAAAATATTTTCCTACAAAAATAAAAGAAAGGGTATTTCGATTTATAAATTTTCTTTTACAATAATTTTTTGAAAATAAAATTTTAATTAAAAAAGAAAAATATTTTCAAAATTTCTAAAATCTTTATCTCAACTGTATGTATATAAATTTATGTATGTAGGTGTGTTTATATTTTTATGCTTGTGAGTATATGTGTAGGTATGTATACCCTGAAGGAAACATGTCGACAAGTGTCTCCAAGTCACCAGTTTTGTCGACTATATTGGTGACTTTATGGTGACATTGTGATCGAAGCGTCAACAATTATTGTATTTTGGTTAGAAAAAAAATTGTCAATCGTCAAATTGTCAAGAAATTATAAACGTTTGATAAAAAAAAAACAATCAATGTTATATAAAAATAAAAGTAGTGAAAATGAGACAATTATAAGTCCAAGTGTGAATTGTGAAAAGCCTGAATATTCTGTGTCGTCTAAAATTAATTTACCAAAATATAGTTCGCGTGAGAAGACAAAAAATTAGTATGATGGACACTATTGTTAAACAAAATAAAATTGCATCAAATCTTATGGAATTTTTCGCTATGGACTCTGAAAAAAAAACAGAGACAATTTGTTCCTATTTTGAAAACTCTTTCAGACCCATGCGTAAGTACTTACTTTTATTGTGGAACTACTAAAATTACGGGTAATGCAGAAAGAAATCTTCATGAAATATTTGACCAAAATGTTAACATGAATTTTAATGTTGATGGCTCTTTTGGCAAAAAGAAATTTCGCGAATAATCAAATGTTTTTAAGGCCTTAATAGGTAATGCTTTTTTTGTATTCTCATAAATATTTGTAATATTTTAATAATTTGTTTCGTTTTTTTAATATCGAGATGTAATATCAGCTTAGAGCAGCATTTTAGCGGAAAAAGGAAAAATATTTCAAAGAAGTGGGTCGCAGCAAAGTCAAAAATTATATAAATCGTGAAGAAGTCAACTGTCTCCCAAAGAGGATTAATAATTTTACTTAATTTTAATAAAAAAACAACGCTATTTTGATGTTCCAATATAAATAAGAGAGACTGAATTTATAATATCGTTTTAGTTTTCAAATATAAATTTAAAAAATTCTATTCAAAATTAAATCGTACCTTTATTTTTGTAATAAAATGTTAAATATTTTCAAAAATTTAAATTTTATTGCCTTCTTTTACTACAGAAAACTGCCAAAAGTGTAGACTAGAAATGTTAAATTGTAATATTGATTCACTGGTTCCAACGTCTACATGTGGTCCCAAAAGCTCCCTAAATAGTCAATAGGACCAATGTCAGTAATAGATTTTCAATGACACGCACATTTTAAATGTCTATAGTAAATAAAAATGTCACTAGTACTGGTGACTGTGTCAATAGTAAGTCAGTAGAGTTTCACTATTGGCATTTCCTACAGGGTATGTATATTTAAATATGCTTTGAAAAATTGCTTTTTTTTATTTTGAGTTGATTATGATTATTTTTAATTTTATTAAAAAATAAATGAAAATAAGAAAATAAAAGATTTTAATTTTATAATAATAATAACATGTTTAGAAGTGTTTATGTATTGTTCTGTGTTTTGTAATATTTTCTTATATTTTTTTTAGGTATTCTTTAAGGAAGGATTTGAGTTCTTGTTTTATACACGATTAAATATTGAGTTTGTTTGTTTGTTTTTTGTTTTTTTTTTCTTATAGAGAAAGGTACTGCTTTATAGAGTTTAAAAAATAATAAGAAACATTTTTAAATATACGTATATGAAAAAGCTAGAAATTTATGTAAACCAAAAAAATATTTAATAATAAGCATGAAATAAATAAATTTATTCCTTTTCATTTTTAATTACAATAATATTTTAGATTTCTTTTTTATGTATGTATGTATGTAGATGTGTATGTTCTATTGCTTTTTATGATCAATTAAATTAAATATTTTTTTATTAATTATATAAATATTATTCTTTTTTTTTGTTTATTTTGTATATACATTTAATACGTTTAAGCTTAAGAATTTCCATTTTCATATTTTTTTTTTAATAATTTTACATACCCCGTATCTATTAATTTTTTATAAGCCTATATTTCTGTTTTTAGTTTTAATTTTGTTTACTATTTTGTGTTCTTTGGTAACAATTTTTCTTTTTTAAATGCATTTTTTTTTGTAATTTATTTTATTTTATTTCCTTATATCTGGTTAGGCTGTTTATAATTAATTACATTTTATGAATTATTTTATAAACTTTTTGTTTGTTTTTGTTTTTTTTTTAATTTTATTTTATTGGTTATGAAACTTAGAATTTCTCTTAAGCATATTTAATTTTACAATACATTTATTAATTTAAGTCTATCATGACAGTTTAATTGCTTAGAGCTCGTATGTATTATTTACTTTTTTATACGCATGCTAGGTGGCATATAAATTTTATTTGAATTCCATTTGATGTACATATGTAAGTGAATTCGAATTTTTTAATATGAACAGAGTATTAACAAAACAAAAACTGGTTAAAAAGCTAAAAAAAAAATAGATTTCACTTCAACTCGGGTTGTCTCTTAACAGGAGTTCATTTCAAATTCGAGGTAGGGGCATGGTTTTGTTCTATTTGGAGTTACCATTTCATATTCAAGTTTTTACCTCACTTTTCTTTGTTCCTCAGTTTTGCAAACGAATACGTTTGCGAATTGTACAGAGTGGAACTGTCATCGATGACAGATTAACGATTTTTAAAGACCAGATAAGGTTGTATGTTTACCGAAAGACTAAGTGCCGGACTTAGTGACTTAGCGTGTAGTTTAATCTATTGGATAAACAACACATCTTTTCTTTTCAATCTAACCTGCTTTATAGCCATTTATTCGGGATTCCAGCCTAGGTTCTCACAGCTTGTGTATTTATTTTATCTCCATCTATCCTGAATGACATTTTTGGAAAGCTTTATCACATCAAATAATTAATCTCACTAATTTCTGCCAGAAAACTTACCTAATCGGTCATTACAAAGCTTTTGTCAGCATTACGATCTAGTTTCTCATACCATCCATGCTGTGTGGGTTATTTTCATCCATAGGTAGCGGGACCTTTAATTCATGCCAATTTTATTTACTCTCTAATAGCTTTTGCCAGAACACAGTTGAGAGTAAGTCGCCCAAAGAAATATCGAGATGTCTGAATTGGGTCTGAACTAGGGATGCCAATCGGGAAATCCCGAATCCCAAAATCTCGGTATGTTCGGGATTCACAAAATTCCCAATCCCAGGATTTTTAAAAACTTGATTCTGAATTCATATGTCTTTTGACCCTACAAAAGGTTCTGAAAAAAATTCTACATCACTTGACTTCGATAATATCATCTCAGAAGAGGAAAACCCTACTTCCAGTGATAAAAAAATTATTTAATGACATCGAAGAATGCAAAAGCCCAATAAAACGAATTAAAAGGATAACTGATTTAGATACTCAACTGTCCAAAGAAATAGATTTATTTACATCAGGAGGTGGTAGGGGTGAATATTTACAGGCTGCATTCAGCTATCTTGGAACTATTTTACCAACAAATGTTGATTGCGAGAAGTCCCGAAAAATCCCGAATCCCAGGATTTTTAAAAATCGATCCCGTTTGGCATCCCTAGTCTAAACTAACGAGTCTTTTCTAATAAGCCAACATGCCACCTACTAGACCATCTGCTAGAATTAGTCGAACCAAAAAAAAACATATTTTTCCTTCCTTCAATGGAAAATTCAAAACTCTGCGTGGGCTGAAGGATTGCAAGATTTGTTGAGGAACCAGTAAATCCGAATAACAGCAAACTTGAGAATCTAATAGGGTATATAAACCAATGATACCCATTAGGATATTCCATACAGGAGTATTCAACCTATGACTACCATAATAGTTAACTCTTTTCGTTTCTTCCTTTTTCTTGTCCTTTTCCTTTTTTATTAATTATTTTTTTATTTATGACAGATCCCAGTGGATCAATAAGTCTTTAGCTGCAGCCATGAGATTGTGTTGATAGTAACATCTCGATTTAGCCTAATCTAACTACCAGTAGGAGACTATAGAGCTCTAAATTTGACTAAATATGGTACACTCGAACTTTCAAGTGAGAAATAGACCCTAGAAATGTAACTTTAAGTGCGGGCTAAATGGAAAGCACACGAAAAGTGTGCTCAAACTGTAAAATAGTTTACTGTGCACAGTTGTCGGACTTATCACTGGATGCTGTATTCTGGGTACTTGTAGTGATTCCTCAGCTCTGTCTATTGTCTTCGTCATTTAGTATTCTATAAAATAAAATATTACAAGTACTGTCCTAAAATCTAACCCTTTAGGTTAAAGCCATGTTGAAGATACATGAAGGAGATTAAATTGAAATTTTATTTTACCATTGGATTAACTGGGCCGAGTTCAGACCTCAGAATGTAGGCTTTCTTAGTCGTAGCATATTCGAACAATGCCCGAGAATTGCGTCAATTTCAATGATTATTACCAAACAGGTGTTAGGACTGCCGGATGCTTCTTTTCCCAATTCAAGTAAAAAAATATATACTAGGGATCGTAGGCATGGGCGTGGTAAATCTGTGATTTTTTTTCGAAAATTTTAAAAAATGTTTGAAAATATTTTGGAATTGATTAGAATTGAAGAATCTCATCTATTGTACATCACCAATCAATGTAAAATTTTAGCTGCATAATTAATTACATTGTGCTACACAAATCAAAAAAAAAAGAAAAACCAAAAGTGTTTGCTCGTGTATACAGCAAACCTATTTTATTGGCCCGCACATTTTCTTTTTAATTTCGAAATTGTAGAAAGAATTCACTTTTAAATATCGATTCGAAATACATAGCGCACTTCCACAAATTAAAATCTTTTTTTTTTTGTAGCACAGTGTAGTTAGGTTTTCTCTTTATTATATAAAATCTTTTTGTGTTTCTTTAAAGCTTAATTTCGAATACATACAATGATAATATTTTATAGTAAATATACTAAAGTTTTCTTAATAATTTTGTTTTTTTTTTTTGTTTTTATAAATTTTTTTTAATTTTAAGCTAAACTATCATACATTACAACACTAAATTATTATTACGACTCGTATATTAATTAATTAATTATAATTAATTATTAATTAAATGAATTAATCATTATGATCATTATTATTATAATGATGATCTTTTTTTATGTAGTGGATAAGAGCGAGCCTAAGGATTTAAATATTGTTTGTGACCTACACGGTCGGTCAGCCACAACAATATAGTGATTATACGAGGGGCATTGGGTCCATTCAAATAATATAAGATTATTATTATTAGTACATACCTGCGATTAATAGCATTTAAACAATGATCTTATCTAACTACTTCATATTGGTTTTCTATAGCGTTTTCGGTTAAATTATTTTTAATTTTGATTGCAAGAGTTGCCATTTTATAAATTCGTTTCAGTTCTTTGAGGCATAGAACCATTTGTTGTTGTTGTTGTGGCATTTGTACATGTTGCTGTAGTTACAGTTGTTGTTGTGTGTACAGTTGTACAGTGACTATTATTTAAAGTGTTATTATGATTGGAAGCCATTGGCGTATTGCTGTTATGCTGATTGAGTGTAGTTCGAACACGTTCACCTTTACCTGGTCCTATGCCCGCTGTGGAGGACGAAAACAATTTAATATGCCTTATGGAAGTTTGCCTAGAGTTGTTGTTGCTGTTGCCACTATTATTATTGTAATTGCTATTTAAAACTTGTGTTGTAGGTCGTGTGGATCGCATAGACCATTCGTTTTGCTTAAGCAAAAATTGCTTGACATTGTATTCCATTTGAGCAATATCAACATGCTGGGTGGTGGTATGCAGTTCAGCTTTAATCGCTCTGCTCTTATCACTGTCATTCGGATAGTATTTATAGTTGAGTATATCACATGTCGGCTGTTCGGGTAGGATTTGTGAACACTGGGAACTGCTGTCTTGATTATCTTGATGCGCCGCCGTATAGGCTACTGGTAAACCAGAACGTGAGGTTCTACGATAATAGGTTTGTGGCGTACTGTAGTCATGCTGCTTAGGTGAGTTTGCATTTTCGGGGAAATTTAAGGGACTTTGATTGTTCAAATCGGATTTAGGCGATAAAGAGTCATCGGAAGTCTTAATGGTTTCATCTTGGCTGGAATTTGTAATCGGCTGGAGTTGTGGCGTTGTCTTATAACCTGAATCCATGGAAAGCTTTTCCACTGACACCGAATCCAATTGATCGAAAGTGGAGAAAGCAGTCTGGTGTTCAGTTACCGAGGCATCACAGTGATTGAGTGTATTCAAATTCAAATTTTGTTGCTGTTGCTGTTGTTGATGTTGTTGTTCGATTTCCATTTGATGGGTATTATTTTGTACCCATTCAGCCACACGACTTAATTGCTGGCGTCTTAAAATAACTGTCTCTTGGAAATCAATATTTTCACTAATGGAACTGGATTGTGTACCCGATAGCTTGGATGTATTGTCATAGTTAATAGGATTGGAGGGCTTATGGGCTTCCATTTTAATTTCTAACAAATTTTCAGTCTTTTCATTACCATTAACTACTATGGCATCGTCGTCTTCCGCATTCTTAATCACTGTGTTGTGCTCCAAAAGCTTTGTTGCAGCTACTACTGCTACTGCTGCTATTGCTGGTGGGTTGACCGTTTCCTTTTCCTTCTCCTCTTGTTTATTGTCCTTAGGTTGAATTTCCTCTTTAGCTGCTATAGCTTCTTGGGCTATAGTGACCACTTCTGTGGCTTCCTTAGCGGTTTCTATTGTTGACGTCATCGTCGTCATTGCCGCCGCAGTTTGACTTTCCATGGTTGTCTTGGACGTTATTATATCTTTGCCATCATCGAGTTCTTCATCCAGCAAACGTTCTCGCCGTCTATAAATGACTGGCGTTATGGCCTCAATTGACTCGATATTGTCTAATAGAATATTGCTTTGACCATTTTGCTGGATACGCATGGCACAGAGACGTGGTCCACGATATTTGGGATTTTCAGCCTGAAAAAAAAAAAATTAGAAACGTAAACAGTTTACTTAAATTTTAAAGGGTTTTCCATTAGGGCAGGTCGAAGTTGCAACGGTGCCACGTAGATGGTACATGCACTCAAAATAATATAAAGACCACCCTTTAGAAAACTCCTTAGAATACTAGTTAAAATGTAATCCTTACCTTAATAGTTTTAATTAGATTCCTGTTAAAGTTCTCAAACAATTTAGCACCTTCACAACTGCTTGTCTTGCTCCACACGCTGTTGACACTGCCCGAAATATTCGTCTTCAGTAGACTATCACCGTTAAGCTG
Organism: Sarcophaga peregrina; assembly: GCA_014635995.1. NCBI lineage: Eukaryota > Metazoa > Arthropoda > Insecta > Diptera > Sarcophagidae > Sarcophaga > Sarcophaga peregrina. The sequence goes on along the minus strand of CM025792.1, from coordinate 53,348,110 downwards.
TTTGGGTTCTAGAGCACTTTTAGTACTGGCCGTAGGCGATTTAATATGATGATCCCGCGCTGAACTTAGTTCACAAGAACTTTCTGTTCTCAATTTGCCTTTAGTCTTTAACGTTTCTCTGACAGATGTTTCCCTTTCAGCCTCCATTGTGTCTGTGTCTATAACATTCGTATGCATTAATTGGGAACCGCCAAGCAAAGGTTTCTCTTCATCTTCCAGCTCATCGTTAGCATTTAGATCATCGTTCATAGACAACTTCAAAGGCTGGTGTTTATTTTGCAATAGTTTGGAACGCTCTTCCAGCAATTCCAAGGCTGTGCCTCCACCATCTATGAAACGCCTTTGATAACCGTTTAAGGATTTCATATTATCCAGTATGGTATTGTAGGTTGTTTTATTGCCACCCAAATGGCCATTGACTCCCTTCAGTAGCGAAGTACGTTCGCATAGACGATGATGACCCAGTATGGGATTGACCATTAAATCATCCTTTTTCGCTGGCGTAAATAGTTTGTCCATATCATTTAAATCCGATACAGAACTTTTGGTTTCCGATATCACCGAGTCGCTGGACTTTAATAAATTCTTTGTAAAGGGACTATTGGTGCGTGAAGGCGAATTCAAATTGCTATAACAACGCAGGCACAATTGGGCCATGGAATCGTTGAGGTTGCCATTGCTACTGCTGCTCGTGTGATTGAGAAATGGTGTTTGTGTGGCCACCGAATAGGAACGTGACACATCGGCCAATACGGTCAGATCTTTGGAACACTGGCAGGTGTCGCAATGTTTGATTTCGCCTGCCTTTAATTCGTCTTCTAAGAATTTTGCCATTATAACGGGCGATATCATATCATTGCCATTAAGACCACAATTTGTGGTTGCCGTCATATTGGTGGCTGTCGTATTTAATGATGTGGTTGAGTTACGCATCGTATTGTTGCCGGAATTGTTATTAATATTGTTGTTGTTATTGTTGATAATATTATTATTATTGATCGTATCACTAGCTGTGCTGTTGTTGTGGTTGTTGTTATTGTTATTGTTGGAGAGATTCATTGTGGACTCGGTATGGCTTTTAGCATCTAAATTTTTGGAGGGGAAAGATGATAAATTAGAAGAAATTACAAAAAAGTTTACTAAACTACAACATCATTATTCCACTGTCACTCATCTTTGAGTTCATTACAACTCTTAAGCCAGGATTACAATCTAGACTTCCACTCCATCAATTAATTTTGTCTATGAACGGAAAAACCTACAATATGCCGACACTGGCTTAATTTTACTTTCTTTACTCTCAGAGTTTTTGACAGAAGACAGTTGAGAGGAAGTCGCCGACGAAATATTTTGTTGTATTCGTAAGCCCTGAGCTACGGACGCTCATCTAATAAGCCAACACCTTATTTAGCTATGGCGACTTCAATTAGAGACTTTAACAAAAGGATCATGCATGACGACAATGTAGGAAAAATATTATTAAAGAGACACGGTGACGTTTCGCAGACGATTGCAAAGCTAAGATTGATGATAGGGAAGGTGTCCAATGGAATTGTAAGGAATTGTAAGGAAATTGTTCAATATAGTGTTCTACAGATTAATTCTGACAGCAACTAATGCCGCTGACGAGAGTCTGGCTGGGAATATTGATGTATCCACCCTTGTACCTTAAAATTCTAATTTGTTTCGATCTCTGCAGGACTGTCTGTTTTTCTTTACTCAGAAAACATAACAGATTTACTCCACAAACAGTTCAAATGGATTAGAACAAGACGCAGAGATTATTCTACGTAAGAGAAGATGTGTTACAGCGGCTCTAGAGGCTCTGTTGGATTTAAGCCCGCTACGCATGATAGAGAATACCAAAGCTTGTTGAAAGACAAGTCTAATATGAAATTCGTTAGTGGATTTCAGGACCTAGGGAACCGATTGGGTGACAGTTCTGTTCTTAATTGCCCTTGGGACAGAATCAGTAGATTGTGTATATAAAAAGTGCTTCGCAATGAGTTACAAAATGAATATTGTAGTCTGGAAGCAGCATACTCTCTAAAAAAAAGAGATTTTTTTGCGGTATATACCTATGGGCCTAGAAAGGATCTTAGAATAGAAGCAGGAGCGTTTGGTTGCAGAATGAAATATTTCGAGCCCATGGAAAAATTTGCGGTTATCTTCCAAACGGAAGTCTTAGCCATTGAAAGCTATAGCCATTTTGATTTGGATAGAAGGTACAAAAGACAGGACCTAGCAATACTGTCTGACAGTCAGGCCGTCATTCGATGGCAACTGATTAAATCGAAAATAGATAGATAGGCAGGATAACGTTATCCTCTGTTTAATCCCAGTAAACAGATGAGTTTGCGAGAAAGAAACCTTTCACGGCATTGCTGGGGCCAGAACCCCAGCGGATGCTTGAAAAGAAGTTTACGGCAATCAAAACTTTTGTTAAGAAATTGAAATAAGAGAAGTTCTAAGTCATGCATCAGATTATCCAAAGATAACCTAAGGTTGATAATTGAACTTTTAACAGGGCACTGTGGACTCAGAGTAGAAGTGTTGTTCGGAATGGAAATTTTCCTGAACCTTACATGCAGATTCTGTGACGATCAGAATAACTCATCAGAGTATTAAAGCATTCCAGAAGAAATCAACTGGCCGCATACCAAATGCTGAGCAAAGCGTTAGCAATGTTGACACCAGAGATCAGCAATGAATCGTTTTTCCGCTACTCATAAGTACTCATGCAATTTTGAGACTGAGTGAATCAACAGAATTGAAATTCAACTACTCTGACTCGTACTCGCTGCAACATTGATTTATAAGTAGCAATGATTATGAGTACAACGTTGACGTCAAACTCACAACATTCGAAATATGTTTGATTCATACGCCTACTCATTTTGATTCATAAATTTAGAAAAATATTTATAATACTTATAAGTGATTCGAGTGACTCGAATTATTCATCAAAATTTACAGTCTTTGTTGTTGTTGCATATACAAACAAAGAAGGAAGGAAAGACCAAGACAACAAGCAAAGCAATCTTCTTGTGAGTATAGTAGTGTTCGTACGCGAATCGTACTTATTTTGTGCTTCCTGTAAATGCTAAGTAGAGACGAGTCGAAGTCAATAACATTGAGTGGTACGAGTATCATATTAAAATAAGTATAAATGCATATAAGTATCAGAAATTATAAGTATGACTCGAACCTACACATCGTTTTGAATACTCGTTACTGATCTCTGGTTGTCACCGAACAGCAGCCTGAGGTTTGTGAAAGCAATAGCGACATTATATAAGGAGGCCTATAAAGAATAAGGGCAGTAGAATAGATCGTATGGCCGCACCTTTACCATAAATGGCCAAACAATTTAAAAAATATTCTGCAGAATCTCACATCAATTTTTATAATGAAGTGTGGAATCTCTGGTTGTCACCGAGCAGCAGCCTGAGGTTTGTGAAAGCAACAGTCTTGGAATTGACATTATATAAGGATGCCATATAAAGAAGGAGGGGAGTAAAATAAATCGTATGGCCGCACCTTTACCATAAATGGCAAAATAAATGGCAAAACATATTCTGCAGTATTTCACATCAATTTTTATAATAAAGTGTGGAATTTCAAACACTGATTTCCATCCATGGAATAATGGAATAATGATGTTGTTTTTTTTTATATTGTTTTCTTAATTATTTGTTAAATGTTTTTATTGCAAATGATAATTTAATCATAATAAAAAATAAAGAAAAATCATAAAATAATTAAAATGAAATTAAATTTAAATTAAAATAAAAACCACAAAACTTTTATGGCTTTTGGTAAACTATGGCATTAAAAATTAAAATTGTTTTACAATAAAATATAAACAATGAAAACATGCATACAACAAATTTGTATATACAAACCCAAACTACAAAATAAAAATAAATTAAAAATTATTAAAAATAAATTCTAAAAATAAATAAAAAAAAAAATAATTTGAACTAAAAGAAAACAATTTTTATAATTAAATTATAAGGAAAACAGAGACAAAATAGAAATTAAAAAAAAGCATGGTCTACTAACACTTACCAAGGCCCCTCATTGAATATACCATAGCTGTGGGTGGAAAGGGGCAAGGTGCCGGTGGTGGTGAGTCCGTGGCTGGAAGCACTTTATAGGCAGCTGTTGATGTTGATATACCAATACCCGTTATACTACCCTCTGAATCGGAATGTGATTGTGTATCCAAACGCATATACGATGATACCTTCGATTGTATATCAATTGGAAGCTGAAACCGAATAAAAGAAACAAAAAATTTATTTTTATTTTATTAAACAAAAGAGTAGAAGAGATAACAAAAAAAACAAATTACTTACTGATGAAATTTTTTGTGGCACAAATCCATCGGGTTTACATTGCAGCAATTGTATGGCCAAATTGATATCAGTTTTGTAACGTTCCTGTAAATGGAATTGATAGAAAGAGAGATTCGTATTGTTTAAATGTATTTCTCATTTTAAAACAATTTATATTTTGTTCATGTATATAATTTGTCTATCAGACTGACTGACTTGCCTGTCTCTGTCTCTCAGTCTATCTGTCCATCTGTTTGTCTTTGTGTAAAGATACCATTTACCCAAGTAATGCCAGTGCCTTTTGCAATTGTTTTCAATTTCATGTTAGTTGAATTCAATGTTTTTAACAACAACAATTTTGTTTAAATAATTTCGAAAAAAAAAATAGAAAATCCCGTTGCCATGCAACTCGATTGAAATGCTTTGAAATTCTATGCATAGAAAACGGATATATAAACTCACCTAAATTGAACTTAAAAATGGAAAGAAGAAAAAACAATTTTTTTTTTTTTAAAAAAAAAAATAAAAGAAAATAAAATGAAAATGTAACAATTGCATGTTTCTACATCATATGCAACAATTCTTTCTATTCAATTCAATTCAAATCCTTTTTTTCTTTCAAATATTTATCGATAGTTTTCCACACTTCAAGTTTTTTTGTTCTTCCCCCAATAGACATAGGATTTGTTTCCATGATGTGTGTGTTAAAATTGTTGTTAATAATACGTCTTAACAATTTACAATCTGTATAGGTGGTCTATTTATTAGGCTAAAGCTTTTAAAAAATTTAACAATATTTTATGGATACTAAACGTTAGGCCATTAGGCGCCTATTTGGAGTATTGCAAGCCTTTGTTGCAAAATGTGGTTTAATTACCAAGAAAATGCAAGTGGAAATGAATAGACAAGCAAATATCGAATAACAATAACAAAAACTGCTAAGAACACCACAAATGACAATAACAAATCAACAATAAGGTTCTAGAAGTTGACAGATCAAAAAGAAATGAAATATTAATAAAGAAAGGTAATTTTTCTTGATGAGTTAAGACTTAGCATGACATTTATATTCTAGCTGAAGTCACCGTGATCGAGCAAACAATATGTTGGCTTATTAGAAACGTGCCCGTGGTTCAAAACCTGGCTAAGATAGCTCCACTAAAACGAAATTTGACTTTTTTCCAGTAGTCTTCCGGCAAAAAAAAATTCTGAGAGTTAATAAAAGTTCTATGAAATGTTTCTTAAATATCTGTTGTCCGTTAAATAGCGTATCCCGCCAGTCATAGCTTAATAGACACGTACTTGTGGTTCAAAACCTGGCTAAGATAGCTCCACTAAAACGAAATTTGACTTTTTTCCAGCAGTCTTCCGGCAAAAGAAACTCTGAGAGTTAATAAAAGTTCTATGAAATGTTCCTCCAATATCTGTTGTTCGTTAAATAGCGTATCCCGCCAGTCATGGCTTAATAGACACGTACTTGTGGTTCAAAACCAGGCTAAGTTAGGTCCACTAAAACGAAATTTGACTTTTTTCCAGCAGTCTTCCGGCAAAAAACTCTGAGAGTTAATAAAAGTTCTATGAAATGTTCCTCCAATATCTGTTGTTCGTTAAATAGCGTATCCCGCCACTCATAGCTTAATAGACACGTACGTACTTGTGGTTCAAATTCTGCCTAAGACAACTTCGCCAAAACAAAATCTGACTTTCTCTCAGCAGTCTTCTGGGAAAAAGTAAACATACCAGCTACTAGACTACGGCGACTACATGCTATAGCTAATATTGACTTCAAAACCAACATCTCCGAAAAGTCTGAGGATTTGGGAGGGGTAGACTGTATAATATGGAATTCTAAGAGACGATATGCCAGATGAAACTTTTTGGTTGGATACGCAGATGATATTGCAGGCCAGGAATAAGGAAGAAGCGCAGCGAAAACTGAGACATGTCATGCTAAGGACGGAAAATGGCTGAACTCCTACGGCCTAGACCTGGCCAAGCATAAAACGGAATTACTGCTGATCACTAGTCGCCGTATCCCCTTACAGGTGGACATGAGTATTGGAAACGAGTTAATTAGGACCAAGAGCTCGGTAAGATACCTGGGAATAAGGCTGGATCCCAAGCTGACATTTTCATACCAGATTCAGTACTCGCCTGATAAAGCCCGGAAGATCGTTTGGCAGGTTAGCAGATAAATGGCGAATATTGGAGGCCCGCTACCGGCGAAACGAAGACTCCTGATGGATGTTGGAAGCAGCATTATGCTCTATCGGCCGAAACTCTAGAGGTTGGAAAACGGACGAACTTACTTCTATCGGTACAGAGAACGGCTGCACTACATAAGGCCTTATCAGATTTGAATGTGGTTAAAGCAGGCAGACTAAATACATAGATAATAGCAATCTGATGTATAATGAAACCCATGTCAATTTATAAAATATTTTGCTTTCAAAACAATCTAATCAAATCTTTTGGGTTTGGAAAATAGAACGAAAATTGAACACGAAAATTTGTAGAAATTAAAGGAAATTCTTTACATCGAACGATAAGTGGCAGTCTACCTAAATATTTACATTTCAAAGATTTCAAATAAATGTTGGCCATGAATCGAGTTCAAAATTTGCTATGCTCTTCGTAGGCTGAAATACCAGAGATATCAGAGATGTTTTCACAAAAAACAGTCCAATTCCAGTTAAATCCCAGACAGCTTTAAAATCTCCTATCAAGAGTTTCCTGACATTTCAACGAACACATGGGACTGTTCAATCATTTACTTTTACGAGGGACAAAATGTCAATCGTAATAGCATGCTACACCTTACCTCAGTAATTTGAACTTTACGATTTTGATTGTATTTGGAGAAGTCCAAACAAATAATGCCGCTAATACTCAAACCACATATTTTCGGTTGCATTAACACCTTTGGAACTGAGTCTAGCTGAATAAAGAATTTTGGTTTGATGTTAGTCTCCAAAATCAGTACATCAGTGGCTTAGCATTGAATCTGCCTATTATTATTCCTCTTTATAGAAATCCATAGATTATAGAAATACTCGATCATATCATTAAGTGTTGCACTGTCCACTATGATACGTAATCTGTAGCACAAATATTCCGCTCCATTGTGTTTACCTTCAGATTTTTTTTTTTTTTTTGTTTTTTTCAATTCAAAATAGAAATTTTCCTCTCAATCTAGAATTTTTGACCCACTTTCGCGTTTTAATCATTGCCTTACCACGACCACAATGCAACCACTGAATGCTGGATCCATTAATTCTGTGAGAAATCACTGTAGCAGCTGTGTTAAACTGCTTACAATTTATCTCTCTGGCAGAATGGAATTGACCCACATGTTTGTGATGTGTTTATTTGCGTATGTGTATGTGAGTGTGTGAGAGAAAAAAGTATTTTATTTTCATTCTATTTTACGGGCATGCACTCCACCCTTTCCACTTTGTATACAAGTTTAGTTGTTTTTTTTTCATTTCCAATTTCTGTTTTGTTTTTTTTTTAGTTTTTTGTAAATAATTTTCAAGTTTCTTAACAACAACAAAAAAAAATTAGAAATCGAAATAGATTTTGCACACGAAATGTTGCACATATGGAATGTTTTGTTGCAAGCCAAGTGGATCTAACGAGTGAAATACTGATTTATTTATGTTGCGCTAAAAATTCTAAAAAATTCTCAGAAAACAATCTAAAATGCATGACTTTTTTCATGCACTGTATTGTTGTTAAAAGTTCCATCACAGTTTAAAGTTTGATACTCTCATGAAATTTTGGGGGCAACTGCTTCTAATTGGAAAAACAAAGTCCGTTTGGCAAGGCTTTAAAGTCTTAATTGTTGTCGTTTATTTCAAATAGGAATTTAAGACGGAAGAGAAAGAGTTAAAGTTAGTTTCGCAGCGGCGTATATGTTATAATAAAATAAAATATTGATCATACGCCACATATTGCATTGACACAATTTCAGCTCTGATGGATAGGTCGACAACGAATAACGAGTATTTAACAGGCTTTCTTGGAAATTAAAAAGTTTGCATTGAGCCAAGACTTTCATAATGTTGTGAACAACTCAAATGGTTATTGCCAGGTTCTACTGTAAAGGGAGAATGACTATCGAAAATGTGCTTTAACAGGAATGCTTTGTAGAAAACGCTTTACAGTTCCACTTTGCTTTGTTTAACATTGGAAAACGAAATACAAATAATTTTTTCTCAGATTTTCTCTGTTTCATTCCTACTCCGAACAACCCCTTGCCATGGCTGGCCTTAGATTATAACAAACCACCACCAACAACCAGCAAAGTACGCTTGACAATGTTTGGTTTTGCTTTACACACAATTCAACAGCACATTACCTTTATGAATATGCAATAACAGGTGGAAACCCTATTATTCTAGAACCTAATACAACAGGAAAATTTGTAATGAAACTAGAAACAAGGACAATGAAAGGAAAAAATACTGAAAGCGAATAAGTAAATAAAAGTGTTTTGTGGCATTCTTAAGCTCATTAAATAAACCTAAAGGGATAAAATTATGATCAACTACAACTTAACCCTATAACTGGTTATAAAGATTAAACATAGGTTAGCAAGAATCCAAGTCGATTCAATCTAACGCATTAAGACACTCAATTGTGTTAGCAAGAGATTCTAATTAGCAATTTCTTGCCTAATTAATCATTACAAAATCATTCTGAGCTTGAACCTCGTCTAACAACTCAATGCATTATCTGCTAGACTATGGTGATTTCAGTTAGAATTAACCTCTGATCTTTACGATGCTCAAAACGCGTTGTGTATCACTAACCAGCTCCCTGCAGAAGAGGTCTAACGAAAATTGGGATATACATCCTTCGAGAGTATATCAAATGGCTCAAATTTTAATTTCGTTAGACCTCTTCTGCAGGGAGCTGGTTAGTGATACAGAACGCGTTTTAAGCTTTACTTTTAAGCTTAATTTCGCAGTGATAATGATAATACCGTGCGTCTAAGTGCTAATTCCATACGCAGCTCTAGCTAGCTTCTCTGCATGTCTATTCTCCTATTGTCCATGAGTCCCGGGAGACCCTTGTAACCAATATATTAAACTGGTCACTCATCTCATTAAGAAACAAACGACAGTCGAAGTCAATTTCGTTCTCAATAACAAGGGTTTGATGGCTTCAAGAGCAAACATACGAATAGATATGGAAACGACAGCTTACCTTGTGAATTCGTTTGGGTAAAAACGTAAAACTTTGGTTTATCCATGTCCACGGCTTGAAATCAATTATAAAAAAACAATCATAAGATAACTGCGTGCGTACCATTTTTCATTAGGGATTACAATCGCAGGTATACGCCTACCAGTGTGGAACATATAAAGACTAAACTGCAATAAATGTTACGTTAAATTGCTCTGCGAATTGAAATAGGCTCCATCCCATCATCGCAGTTAATAAATCTATGTAAACAACATAAATACAGAGGCTTATGGGCTTCAACATTACACAGCTGTTGAAAGAAATCATAAGTAATGGAAGGGTAACCTGTTGGCTAGTATATCCGCAAAGTAATATCGTAAAGCAATACCACTGAGTGTTGTGCTGATGAGGCATACTTTTAATCTATTGGGGGGAGGAGTGAAAAGACTGTTCAAGTATAGCCGAACATATATAATAATGCAGACTTTTACATGGATTGTTACATTCCTGTAGCACACCATAAAACAGAAGGCTTTGAAATTGTTATCCTTGTCATACCACAAGGCAACTTCAGCTTCAATTCAAGAACACTTCAGGGTTTTATCAAAGAGGCTATTTCTAATCGTTATAAATGCGCAGCAGCCTTTGTGCTGACAAACATCTTCTACGAGTTCGCTGGAATTTCATCAGTAGGGGGACTGTCCATACCCTTGCAGTCACAATGGGCCGCTATACGTAATCAAAAGAACTTTAGTATCAAAGCCACCACTCCAATCTAACCTAAACTAATCGCTATTTACGATTTTAAATTCTATCTGCTCTGATGGAACAAACTACAACAGCATTTGTCATACACTGCATGAGAAATGTGGTTTCTGTTTGGAAGAAAACATAAATGAATTTAAAAAATAAATTGCATTTAAACCAAAAACGCCGGCTCCTTTTTCCCAAAAGTGGACCTAAAAGTTTTAAACAATTTCTCTCCCTCTCAGTCTCTCTCATTCCCTCTATCTCTCTCATGTCGAAAGAGTATTTTAATCCATTGAAATCAGAATTTTGCCTCTAAAGGCTTAAAGTTTATACAAATCAATACACCACCATCCTTCCATCCTACACCATACCACACCCACTACCCACTCAATTTCTATGCAAACTTTTGCCGCACTGAAGACGTATGAGTTTTCTTTTTAAAACAAATATCGCTCATACGCCATGCTACACCGGTTGGGGAATTTTCAATAAATTTTGTTTTTTGTTTTGTTTTAATTGCGCGCAAAACTTACGAGGCGTATTTCGAATGAAAAGCAAATAAACTTTCGAATTTTGCAAAATGTTAAGCTGATTTATGATTATGATGATGCGGAGATATTTTGAACGCTTAATAAACAAATGCAAACGAAGAAGAAGAACAACAACAACAATGAAGGGTCTTAAAAGGCTTTAGAAAATATTTGCAAGAGTTTTAAAATAAATCTTAAGAAATTTATAAGAGTTTTAAAGCATTAAATGTGAAGAGTTTTGTTTAAGGGAAGAGGATCTATTTGATTACAACGATGATGATGATAAAATTCATTCTGTTTTGGTAGCAACTTATGGAGATTATGTTTCTGCTTAAGCGGCTTTGAATTGAACAGTTTAGTAGGCATTTAATGGTTTTTTTTCAGGCCCATTAATTAATACTTATTGTGTAGATTTCATTTAACGATGACTGAATTCGAAAAGTCAAGAACATTCTCCCGTTTATTATAAATCCATAGAGCTTACAAATGCTTTGAAAGATGTTCTAAATTCGCTCTCAGGTCCTTAGCTCCTGCAGAAATAATTTGATTGAATATCATGTCCATTCCAGTAAAGCAGTGTCTGTCCTGTGAGGATCATATAACTCCTATGGATAACCATGTGATTAAAAGCAAGAACGTAATCTCCATCTTTTCTGTGGAATACAGCCACAAATAAAGTCCTTATTCGATCAAGGAAGTAAAGCCTTTCTGTAAAAATCGTGGTTGTATAAGTAAAAGATCTCACCGGGAACCTCCGCCGATTGTCAGATTCGAACGGGTTGAAATTTATACAGTATTGGTGCATAAACCAGTTTGGGCCGGGATGTAATAGCATTAAGCCTTACTGGCTCCTCATAGCACGAGCTTGTCGTTTCCTTCTCCTCAAAACCACAGTTGCTGTAGAAGAGAAGATCAAAGGAATACCAGGCCTTTTGACATGCCTGCCATGATATGATGGATATTCATGTTAGTTCAGCCTCTGAGCTAACTAACGTCTTCTATGAGTTCGGATTTTCATCGGTACGGTACATCAAAATAAAAAAAGTACAAAAAGTATTTTTATGGTGATTTCTTCTCAGCAGATTTGTGGCAAAAACTCTGAGAGTAAATAAAATTGCCATGAAAAGTTTCTCATAAAATCTGTCGTTCGGCACTCGATTTTAAACTGTAGGTCCCGCTACTCATGTATAAAATTAACACACACAACATAAGTAGTGCGAGAAACTGCGGGCTTCTTGGGGACGATTGTTGTAGGCTATCTAATAGTGAAGGTATAACACTGGCCATTTTATAGTTACCTAGCAGCAACTCGTTTCCTTGCCGTTCGCATCTTCCCTCTTTCCACTTTTTCTAAAAACCTGCATAATGCACTGCATGAGTAGGAGCCATCCCCTTAGTGCTGGTTTCATAAACACTTATGTCCTGAAATATTCCGCGGATTGTGGGCCCTGTACCAGACGGGGACAGTTGTACAATATTTTAAGATATCCTTAAATCCTGGAACCTTTTTCTTCTCGCCATCCATGGATAAGTAATTTGTGAGCCTTTATGGAGAAATTCCACCAGGTATTAAGTATTGCGTCGGTTTTAATATCGCCATGATCTTTGCCTAAAACACAGTGCAGTTGTCAAACAGTTAGTGTCGAAAATCAGAAGCTTTAATCACAAACTAATTTCTTTTCTATATGTAGATGCCGTCAGTATGTACAATACTCACAATGGTTATTACAACGCTTTAGTTAAGATTACAACCTAGATTCCCGCACCATCCATTAACTTCTTTGTTCATGTTATTCATGAATGGCGGATAAAACGATCAAATTTTTTTTAAAAACTTTTTATGACAATTTTATTTTGCTTTCTGAGTTTAAACCATGGGCATGCGGTCTTCTATCTACCAAATTTATAAAGGGTCCTCCAAATTACTTTTTTTTAACGCTTTAAAAAAACTATCTGAATATTATCTCACATTTCTTTTTCCCTTCCGGTTAATAAAGGAAAATAATTTCATTCAAATGGCTGCCACGGCTGGCCATGCAGGGGAGACTACACGATTGGCATAATTTTTAAGCACTTTATCGACTGTGTGCAGCTGTATTTCACCAATGGCTTTACGAATATTGTCCTTTAAAGCGTCAATTGTCTCTGGCGTGTCTGAGTAACATTTATATTTGACGGCACTCCACAATTAATAGTCCAACGGTGTCAAATTGCAGCTCCGAAGTGGCCAAACGACATCAGCTCTGCGGCTGATAATGCGATCTTCAAAAACAGGGCGCAAAACATCGAGTGTAGCTTAGGCTGTGCTGCACGTAGCGCCTTCCTGTTGGAACCAAATGTTGGCAATATTCTCCTCTTTAATTTTTTGTGAACAAAAATTCGTTTAACATGGCCCGCCGCATATAAAGCCCCTAACAGCTCTTCAAAACCATTGCAAAGGTAATATAAACTGTGGTTGTGAAGAGATTGAATTTGTCCCTTTAAAAGAGGATGCTGGTAATTAATGTCAAGACCCCTTAATGGAATGAAATTGTATATTAAAGAGTTTATTTAAGGCAGTTATTGCTATTTTTTTAATTTCTTATTTCCACAATATTTAATGCGAAAAATAATCAAAATAAAAGTGGAATTTAATTTGAATAAAAAAAAAAACAAATTAATCTCGCCAACCATTTATTGTATTAAAAAAACATTTATTTTGTAAAACATTTCAAGCAACAACTGATTGATGGATACAAATGTATTACGAATTAATTAATTCGTAAACTGGTAAAAATAATATTTCAATGAATTAATAAATAAATGTGATAGACATTTTTTTTTAATAATTAATACCACGTTTACCCTACCATCAGAAAGTCATTCGGGGGTGTAGTGTAGTGTCCTTAATAAAATCTGCGACAATGGCAATAGGAAATGGACAGAATTCGTTTATGTTATTGAGTTCTGCTTAAAGGTTATTAGAGCTTCAATATGCCCATCACATAGGTCATAGGTCCATCGGTCAGAGTGGTAGCTTTGATTACCAAAGCCCACTTGAGCAAGCATAGCGGCCCGTTGTAACGCTACAGGTAAGCGTAGTCCCTGTACTGATCGCATTCCACCAAACTAGAGAAAAAGATGACCAGCCCAAGGGATGGACATTAAAAGCACAACTCACCTACGCTGGAAACCAGCCCGAATATGAATATCAGCGAATGTTGCCCGAGAATTGTTTGAAATCCATGTTAGATTAAAAAATCTAATTATCTGCGTCATTAATTTAGGAGACGACATCATCAATACCATCTGCTGACTGTGATAAATCAGATTCAAATTAGTTGCCATTATTACAGTAGACCCATTACATGTTTAGCTAGAAAGCCTTGGTTAATAAAACATGGATAAACACTGTGATTTCATTGACAGGCAGCATTTGACACAAGATTTTGCCTGACAGCATTTAACCTATTCATAAAATATTGTGTGGCGCGTTCTGATTATATTTTCTCCTTTGTTAAAGAAGACACTTATAAATGGAACTCAAGGTTTCTGAGGCTGAAGGGTAAGGTCTAATGGGGCAAAGCTAGATAGGGACACTGTTGTTAGATGTGGAGGTCTTTTGTTAGGATCTCAGACTGCAACAAATGCAGCGTTTTTCGGACGAAGATGGTCTTGAGACCTACTACGGAGTCTTTACATCAAAGCGGCTCTATTTTTCTCATGGTTGGCCTGCTCCGCTTCTTCTCGTGATGATCCTTCCATGATTTTTTTAAACAGAAGGCCATAAGGGCTGCTATACCCACTTTAAGTAAAACTCCTGTTAAACGTTGGGACCTTTTCCTAGGATCTCAAACTGCAACAACTGCATTGATTTTTGTACAATTTAATTTAATTTATTTTAAGGTCTGCCATGGAATCTTTACACTAAAATGGCTCTATTTTCTTCAGGGCTAACTGCTGTGCTTTTCCTAATACGAATCCTTACATGATTTTTGAGGCAAAAGGACATTAGAACCGTTTAGTTGCAAGGACTATGCAATAACCTTTGAACAGGATCCCTGGCTAGTAGTGATAATGCTGCCAACGAGAGGACTAATGCAATTGTGAAATTGGTTTTGAACTAATTGTTGATAGTGTTGTTGGTTCTAACCCTCCAATAAATATAAAAATATGAAGTCGCCGTGGTCTAGTAGGTAGTGAGTTGGCTTATTAGATGTAAGGGCCAGGGTTCGAGTCCTAGGCCAGACAAAGTATTTTTTCGGCGATATCCTCTCAGTAGATTTCTGGCAAAAACTTTGAGAGTAAATAAAATTGCCAAGAAAAGTTTCTCATAAAATCTGTCGTTCGGAGTCGACTTTAAACTATAGGTCCCACTACTCATGTATAAAATTAACACACACAACATAAGTGGTATGAGAAACTAGGTCAATAATCCTGACTGATGGGTTCTATTGACCAATTATGTTATGTATGTCTAACCCTCTAACCTGTTATCGGACCCGGGAGATAGAGCAGAGCTACTAGAAGGATACATCGGAGTGATGCGTTGCGTTGCCAAGAGCCTTGGGTAATCTATCAGCAAAATTTATTGAAATGCCACAACGTCTCAATAATCTCAACGTTAAGGTTACGATTGGATTTCTTATGGACACATAGCAATGTCAGATCATTGGCTGGGAACGAAGCGAGATCTCAGTCTGCAGACAGAACATCCTCCCTTTTTTCTATAAAACACCAGACATCATAGATTTATTATAGTAGAAAAAAATTTGAATATCCAGAGAAGCCGATAATTGTCGAGAACATATACTCAGGCATTCCTCAGCTATACAATGGGATTCAGCTGTCTGAGAAATGTACATTCATTCTGGAGTAAATTTTTCTTTCACTTTCACTCTCTCTCTCTCTCTGACTATTAGCAAAGAGCCACAGTGATTAGCTTCATTTAATTTGAATATCATTTTAAAAATTTCAATTTTAATCAAAATGCACGCTTTTTTTTTTTGTTTGCTATTCGTTTTTAATTTCATTAAACCCTTCATTAGCCATAATCATAGTCAAGCTACTGTAGTAGCAATTACTGCGTAATTGAGTCACTCATTTTCTCTCATGTTATGATGTTTTTGTTAAACCATAAGCGAGTAATTTTATTAATTTCATAGAGGAGAAACAAAAAAACTATCCTTCAATATCCTTAATAAGATTAAAACGTAAAAAAAAATCCCCGTACTCTTATATGCCCATAATGATTAAATCCGTTTAAATCGAAACTAAAAATGACATTCTCTGGGTAGAGCAATAAAAACAGCACCGGCAGTAGTAGCAAACACACACAATATTGGACTGACGACGACGACGACAACAATTAAAAAAATTATGAACAAAAACAAAAATTCATAATAATAATAACACAGTAACAACAACAACAACAACAAATGATGGAAATAATTAACATAAATAATTAATTGTGTTTATATAATCTAAATACACACACATACACACCTATACAATACATATGTACGCAAAGACAAACAAAATAATACAGACAGACATGCTGTCATGAATGTGGGGAATGACTCCAAACTGGAATATTGGAACTTTGTTAACAAATTGATGGAATTGTTATTAGAAAAAAGTGACAAAAAATTATCTTTTTTACTAAATCTAAGGGAAGATAACTATTGTCTACGTATTGGCTACAAAGAGACAGTTTTGTAACCAATCACAAATGTAACAATAATGTATTTAAAGAGTTGCATAGAAAACAAATATGGACGCCTAAGAATCGGCCTACATGAGTATCATTGAAACAATGCACCACTGTTAGTCTGGCACATTCACTCGAGACATCCACCATAGCAAATGCTATCGCAGTGAGCCTCACATTTTCATGAGCATGGAGAGCTAAAGCAATTAATTAATTATCATCAGATAACTACAGCAATTCCGAACTTGATTGAAGGTAAGAATCACTTTCAGCTAAATGCAACAGTAAGGTTAATTCAAATCTAACATTCTTTTTTCGACTAGTACTTATTTCGTGAATGGTAACGCTTAGCTCACGTCTGATTTGACAGATAATTAGTTTTATTCTTCCGCTGAACGAATATGGTGGTGTATACGCGATAGACTTACAGAAGATGCCGATTTTAGCAATCTTTTCAGATGAAATTCATTTTGAGCTTGGCGGCGGGTATGCAAACAAGCAAAATTGTCGCATTTGGACCAAAACAACTTACTCGTTAGTGCGAATTTTGACCCAGAGGCATAATTGTGCCATTTTCTTCGAATATGAGCAAGGAATGGTCGATACGGTCAATGGCGATCGTTATCGGGCCATATTGAACGAATTTTTGTTCACAAAAATTGAAGAGGAGGATATTGCCAACATTTGGTTTCAACAGGACGGCGCTACGTGCCCCAAGGCGAAGCTGTACAGGATGTTTTGCGCCCTATTTTTGAAGATCGCATTATCAGCCTCAGAGCTGATATCGATTTGACACCGTTGGACTGTTATTTGTGGAGTGCCGTCAAAGATAAGTGTTACGCCGACAAGCCAGAGACAATTGACGCTTTAAAGGACAATATTGGTGTGCTTAAAAATTGGACCGATCGTGTAGACTACTGCATGGCCAGCCGAGGCAACCATTTGAGTGAAATTATTTTCCATTATTAACCGGAAGGATTGTACTTTTAAATAAAAAAAGAAATTTCAGAAAATATTCTGTAGTTTTTTTTTTAAACCATTCTCAAAAAAACAAAAAAGTTATTTGGCGGACCCTTTATTTAACTTCAGCGTCCTTCAGACGGATATCAATGCTATTGTGGAGGCCTGGTACATTCTACCAAAAACTCAAAATAGAAATGCCGTGAAAAAGTTTCTCAATAATCGGTCATTCGATGTCGACTTTAAACCGTAGATTCCACCGCTTATGTGTAATTTTAACACACATCGACCAATCAATTCTTGTAGGATCACGAGGTTTACTTGTCAAAAAACAAAACAACAGTTGTGATAATAGGTCGCCCATAAGATGTGGTAGAAGAAATATCTCCTGATTAATAGTATTTTTATTTAGACACTGGTCCATTGCTGGCCATGTCAGCCAGACGACAGTTCATTGTAATGATCAATATTGAAACTATGATGTCAAGCGTTCCGACACTAGCTTCCATAAAAGCCGCAAAAGTGTCTTAAGTGGCTGGTTTATACGGATCATCGCAGAAATATTGTGTATAAAGTTACATGACACCTTCAGATACTTTATTCTGACAAAATGAATATGAGTAATACGCAATGACATCACAACGCTAAGGATGAGCAAGTATTTACCAAAACGTGAAATTTCGCTAAACGTTATCTCTCAATACTACTAGCCAGTCTTGCTGAGGCCTCCCGTAAGCCAACAATAATCTAGAACTCTCAATTACGAATTATTATTCGGTTAATAGATGGTCTAGTTTTTAAAATGTTCTACAAGTGGTGGGCACCTTTTATATTACAAAACGTCCAAAGAGATATCAATTGTCTCCAATTTGACTATATTACGCTAGTTAGGGAGCTAGAGTTTTAGAGACAATGTGAAAATATTGTTGTTTTTTTCTGGAGTGTATTATTAGGTGGGTCTGACTGATAAGAAAAGTGATTAAAAAGCATCAAGCGACTCTAGTCCATGCTATAAATCAGTAAAAAATTCAAAATTTGACTAGATTTCGCTAGTCAGGGAACTAGCGTTTTAGAGCCAATGTGAAACAAATTATTTTTGTTGTTACTTCCACTGGTGCGCTAGATTACGTGGTCTATGCTTAATAGTTAAGGTGATTGGAAGGTATCAAGTGATTCTATACCCTTTTATTACTCAACATAAATTCTATCTAACTTGGCTATATTTCGTAAGTAAGGATACTTTCTCGCCTGTTAATAACTGCTGAAAAATTCTCTCAAATAAAACAAAATTAAAATGCCCACTTAAGGACACTTGTGTCTAAACACAGCGTTTGTATAGCTAAGTATGTGTGTATGTATGTGTGTGTGAGAGAGATTATACTTATACAACCATTAAGGAAGGAAAGACAATTTTACGCTGTAAATTATGCACAGGATCTACCAAACAAGCAACACAGCACAGTACAGCACAGCACAGGACAGCAGTTGTTCAAAGGCCATCATCATCATTACAACATGAGGAGACAACGCCTGTCAAATAGTATTTTCCGTAAACGTAAAGATTTTAATTTGCCGGCAAAATTATTTCTTACAACCATTTACGCTTTTTACTACACCAGCCGTTTCCTTGGCATTGCCTGTTTCTCATTTGATTTCAGGCGCTACCAGGCCATTGAATCTTCTCATATGAGGCTTTACAGTGCCGTTTTGTTTTTGTTTGTATTGCTCTTTATGCCATTTGCCATGCATATCCTGTATAACGAGATGACATTTTTACGACAAAATCAATTGCTGACTTATGTCGGCAACATACGTTATGGCATAGTGTTGCTGTGTGCCTTGGCCACACTCTACATGCAAATATTCTATCGTAAGGCCATTATGCAGTGTGTCAATGTATTAATGGAAGCATCATTAACATGGTTAAAAGCACCAACAACAACAACAATGCCAACAACAACTTGGACAAATAAACGTGTCATTTGGCAAATCATGGTCAAGTGTTTAACAATTGTGTTGCAGTTCATGTGGATTATTTTCTTGATACTTAACGATAAAGCCACGGAACGTTTTTCATACTTCTTTACGCTGCTCTATGTCCAATATTGTCAGTTGATAATGGTGATTACCTTGAATTTGTTATTCTTTGGCTGCTTTACGCTGTCATTAATAATTCAGGAATTAAATTACAAGTTACGTTTAATACTGAAACAATTAAAAGGCCTCACCTATCATCGTTCGGGCCATCATCAATGGCAATTGCAAAGCTTAAGCCTTCAACTGGCCGAGCTTTTTGCTTGCCATCGCAAAATGCACAAACTGTGTTACACGCTTTTAACGCTTTACGGTTGGCAGTTATTGTGTTTTCCTGACATTCGTTATCATTGAATGTGTTACGCAAGTATTTATCATGTATTTCGTGGCAGCGGATATTTTAACAGGACGCCATGCTTTGAGAAATGTTGAAGCAACTGGCAAAGGGTTTAAAGAGTTTGCCAATGATAATGATGCTGGTGGAGGTGGAGCTGGAGCTGGAGATGGTCATCATAAGCGTATTATTATAAATCCTTTTGCTTCAGTGTATGTGTTTGGCATTATCTGGGACATGTTTTTAATTCTCCTGATGATTGATCGGATGCGAGAGCATTTCCTTACAACACGTTTCATTTTTTGTCAAGGAGTTTTTCTCAAGTCATTATTGTCAACGGCGAATTATATCATGGACCAGCAGGTAAGCCACTGGATTTATGATTTATCATTTACAGCAAGTGGGTAAATTGATAAATTTTTGTAATTAATTGACTCAAGGAGAACAGATGAACGGAAAGATGTTAAGTCCTTCAAGAATGCCTTCTCTTAGGGGAATGACCTTTAAAGAATTAAATAGCCATCACACATCTGTCCAACAGAGTTTAATAATTTTCATTGTAAAAAGGCCGACGAATGCCTACTTTAAAGATTATGTCCCGTGACTCGTTAAAGTCTGAGAGTTTCGAACCTACCCGACAAAGTTCTTCACAATTCCCGAACCGATATTAATTATTCACGTACAATAACAACATCAAGCTAACGTATGCTGGAAGCATAATTGCAGTCTTGTTGTGCGAATAATTTAAAAAATTTGCAGAGAAAATCTTATTACCCAACAAGTATTTCTTCGCTTTCAATATGGCCATGACCGTCGTCGCTATTGTGGCAAAATTTATACAGTAAGACCCCGTTTAACGCAGGGGATACATTCCAATATGTTCCAGCTCTAAACAAGTATTTAGTACAGTGGAATCCCAATACTGTCATGTAATACTGAAACAGTGTTAAACAGAGCGGCGTTAAGCGGGGTCTCACTGTAGCACGGAGATTAGTCAAGGACGTCAGAGAGTGAGTGGTCAAAAACCTCAGTTTTTTTTCTTAACAAGTGTTCAAGACTGTCTCTTCCTTCTTCTCAGACCTGCAGCTCTTGCAAAGTTAATTTGCCCGAATGCCAAGTCTTTCACCGTGCCTACGAAAGAACAGTGGCTCGCTGTGAAACCACGAATAGCCATGCAATTTAAGAACAGAAGTGAATCAGTTCTCTTTTTATCCATATACGTCCAGTAGAGCCTATTGCAAGTACCCTTTTACTGCCATTTAAAATCGTCTAAAACCAGTGGAATCGTAATATCTATGTCAAGTAAACCGCCACAAATGGCGGGCTCTGTACCACTAAGTCACCAGGTGAGTTCTACAATTTTCAACGATATCTTGATGTCCTGGATCCTTTTGAATGATTAAAAAATTTCCCTGATAATCCTCCGTATTCATGGACAATAACGGTCGTTGAAATTACGTTTGTTAGGGACTTAATCTCAGCTTGGCTTTCCACGCAAATCAAAGATTTTCAGAGAAAAATCCTGCCGCCCAATAAGCATTGCCACGCCTTTAAAATAAAGTCATGATCTTTGCTTGGTAAATAATGGAGTTGTCAGGCACAGTCTATTAAAAAGTTTTATGCAGATTCCACGTAGAGATGTTTGCTGCTAGGTTAGGTTAGGTTCGAGGACGTGTACTTGTCAACTGTGACAAGTATAGTACCCGGAGGTCGAATTGACCCATTGTACAACGTCCTAGGTTCTCAAACCACTCGTGTTGTGTGTGTAAATTTTATACATGAGTGGTGGGGACCTACAGTTGAAAGTCTACTCCTAAGGACAGATTTTTGAAAAGCTTTTCATGGCAATTTTTATTTACTCTTAGAGTTTTTGCCAGAAATCTGCTGAAAGGAAGTCGCCGAAGAAATATTTTCATATTTTCGTTTTGATGTCTGGCCTGGGATTCGAATTCAGGCCTATCGTCTATAAAGCCAACACACTACCTACCAGACCGCGGCGAATGTTTGCTCCTAAAAGCACTGAGTCTTTAGCTAACATAACGAGTACTTGGATCTGACTAAAGAAGTGAATTTCATATACCTTTCATTCAATAATATTCAATGTAATGCAAGGCGTAAATCTTTAATAGAATGATTGTCATTTTAGAATAATTTTAAAAAACTTTTCAATTAGCCCTCGTATATGTTGTTTTTCTTTGTTTAAATGAAATTGAAAATTCATGCAAGGCGTAAATCTTTAATGGAATGATTGTCATTTTAGAATAATTTTAAAAAACTTTTCAATTAGCCTACGTATATACTGGTTTTTTTTTTGTTGAAATGAAATTGAAAATTCATGCAAGGCGTTAATCTTTAATTGAATGATTGTCATTTTAGAATAATTTTAAAAAACTTTTCAATTAGCCCACGTATATACTGTTTTTTTTTTTTTTTTTTTTTTTGTTGAAATGAAATTGAAAATTCATGTTTTTCGCATATCGTAAAGTTTCTCTGCCTAGTTTCTCGACATTTCGCCAGTTATTTTCCTTAAGTTTTAGTTACAGTTTCCACTTTTCATTTTCATTTTCCGTTATTTCATCTTAAATTGCTTTGATTTATTATTCTTCTTCTTTCCTTTCATTACAGCTTGCCGGCATTAATCTGTATCTGTTACATTTACAAACGAGAGTATCATTTAAGGCCTGTGGTCTTTTTGTCATCGATAAGCATTTAATTTTACGTTTATTAGAGACGATATTCCTGTATTTATTGCTGCTGATACAATTCGATTTGATTCTCAATTAAAAAGTTCTTTAAGTGAATGGAAAGCAACATATTTTCTGTTGAATTTTGAATTTTTTTTTTTAATTTTGAATTTATTAAGTACAGTACAGTGTACAATGTTTTTTCTTTTGTTTGTAAGTAAACGTACAAATTTACTTGATGGCACAACAATGTAGCCACGATGTATGTATGATGGTTTGGTTTGGTAGTTTAAAGTAGTTTTAAAGGCAATTATTTATTCATTAAATATTTAAGAGTATTTCGAGTAAAAAAAATATAAAAAAAATTGCTTTTTTCATTCATCGATTGCAGTTCATAAAATGTAAGTCAACTTAACTCTAAGAAAAAGGAAACAAAATATGGAAAATATGCAATAAAAATTACAGAAAATATTTGCAATTGTTTATTAAAATTGTTTTGTTTTAAATAAATTTTTCAAAAATTCAATTAAAAGTTATTGTAGTTTTTGTAAAACATTTTCCAAAAAAAAAATATTTTTTTTTTAATAAAAAAGAGAAATGCAATTCCATCATGAGAATATTTTCTTAAATCTATTTCCCATAAATATTTAAAAGCACTTAAGAGGCAAGAGATTCCTTTCAACAGGATTCACAAGGGATGAGGAATTGTTTGCACTTAACTTGGTAAACTTCAACTTAGTAAAACGATAACATTGTAAAATGAAGAAAGAAGAGTAAGAGATGACTTGACAGAGGGAAATGCTATGCGAAATGTCAACTTGAAGCTGCAGACACTAAGCCTTGGTATTCTGAACTATGCGAACGATATTACATTGGGTGTCGCCTTAGTCTAGCAGGTAGTGTGTTGGCTTATTAAACTAAAGGCCCGGGGGTTCGTATACCAGGTCAGGCATCAAAATGAAAATATGAAAATATTTCTTCGGCGACTTCCTCTCAGCAGTTGTTCAGGCAAAAACTCTAAGAGTAAATAAAATGGGCATGAAAAGCTTCTCAAAAATCTGTCGTTCGTAGCCGACTTTAAACTGTTGGTCCCGCCACTCACAAATAAAACTAACGCACTTAACTTAAGTGGTGTGAGAAGCTAGGTCGTAATCCTAACTCCAGGCATAAATGGTTTGATATTCTGGTAGTGAACCGCACAATGCTGATGTTACGATTATAAACGATTGTAGGTAGATAATTCGGTTTTAAATAAAATTACCGACATAGCTAAGAGAAACGAGAAAATGTGCACCTGATGATCACGTGATAACCTCACACAATGCAGTGAAATAACCCGGCGTAATGACTGGTAAGAGAAAAAGATTTATACAGCCAGTGACAATTAAATAGCACCGACTATATCAAACAACAATCTGACAGTAAAGCTGAAATCTAAGCAAGGCCTATATAAGGTTAACTCGAGAATCAGTGAATTATGGAGTCGCATACTGCTGGATCTACATACAAATGTACATTAATGGTTATTCAGGATTACAACCTAGCTTCTCACACCACTTATGTTGGATGTGTTAATTTCATACAAGAGTGGCGGGGACCTACAGTTTTAAAGTCGAATCCGAATAACAGATTTTTTAAGAAGCTCTTCACGGCAATTCTATTTTACTCTCAAAGTTCTTGCCAGAAATCAACTGAGAGGAAGTCGCCTAAGAGATATTTTTCCATACAGCCCAACCTAAATTACGGCGTAAAGCGTAACGTAATTTAGTGCCCAACTTTTACGCTGTAATAAGCAGCCTAAATAAAAGCCTAAACGTTGTGCCAAGAACAGTAATGTTAACTTACCATGTTAAATAAAAATCGCCAAATGAAAATAAAAAACAAAGATAAAATCGCAAAATTGGGCAAACTTGTTTTAAACAAACTTCATTTCCTTACGCCCTGGAAAAATTGGATTTTCCAATTGCAAAGCGTTAACGCCGCGCATTTATGGTTAGTCTCAGACATTTGACATTTAACTTAGCCACTGTCTTACGCCCATGCATGATAAATTTGCATTTCCATTTGCCAAGCTAGGGTATTTTGGTTAGGCCGCGGAATTTTTCTTTCGGTTAGTTGGTCAGACTCTGAGAGTTTTATATGTTCATGATTAAACTGAGTCCCGCAATGTCTTTACACACAGTGTTTATAACTTGTAATCACAATAGTATGTAAGAATAAAACAATAACGTTCGCTTGTTTAATACCGCATGTTATTGGCCTATGAGGAAAAATTTCGTAGCTTTCGTTAATTTTTATGCACCCAATCGGAATCCCCATGTAGCCTTAATACATTCGAAAGGCCGGAAGAATAAGACCTGTTCACAGACGTCCTGCATTAAGTGCAATCGAACAGTATCCAAAACGATGTAATTGCCGTAATATTCGTAAGAATGTGGATAGAAATCCATGCGAAAGTACTTACTGAACTTTTTGACCGCCAACGTCACAGGGACGAAAATCAAAAGCACTCATAATCTGTGAGAAAATAACAGAAAACTTGGGAAGTGGATTATAAAACCGCAAGACAAACTGAGTTGTTCGTTGATACAGATTATTTCCGATCATGGATGCTTTAAATACTCCCTCCGAATCAAGCTTGCAGTTAGTCCAAGTTTAAAACGTCGCGAAAGTTCCACCGAAGAACAGCGTGCATTAGAAAAGGATTCTGAAGACATACCTTAAGAAGTCTTATTACCTAGATGTGTCAATCGAGTGATAAATGGTATGTTCACCAGAGAATATAAAGCACTACAGCAGTAGTAAGACGATAATCGTACACCACCAACTAAACTGAACAGTAGTGAACGAGTGACCTTTGAGTTTAAAACCCTGGACGGCCTTCTAATGTACCTCTTAATAAATAGTTCTGGGAAGAGATTATTTTATTTGTTAAAAGTCCCACACAAACAGTGGTTTACGACTGATTTACACAAAAGTTAGATAAGAACAAAATTCATCACATAGCAGTCATGTTCTAGAATAAAAGGGTTGCCATCTTTGTTGACCTAAAAACAAAATTCTTAATGAAAATATGTTGGGTTGAGAGTTGTTTTGAGAGCAGATATGAAGATCATTGCTCATTTTAGCTCCACTCTTATTACCGGTGTTGTCTTTTATGAAGGTTCAGGATCCTGAAGTTTCCTAAATAGTTATTGCGATTGAAGTTTTTTGGATTCTTAAGTTAATAATCAATCAATTTAAAGTTCCCTTTCTAGATATATAGTCGAAATTCTATAAATTAAATCACCATTATCCAGAAGAAAAAAACTTCAACTTATAGAAACTTCAAGTTAAATCTGATAGAATTTCTCTCCAAGATGCTGTTGCTGTGCTTCAACTTACAGAAGTTCAAACTATAGAAGTTCGACTGTATTACGCCAAGTGGTACTAAAATCTCTTTCAAAATCTTTCTGAAAAATTCGAAAACAATGATTAAAATTCGTTCCCCAATGTTTGTACCCGAAATCCTCGATTTTGTCGTCAAGCACTTTAATCTTTATGCCATCCCACCTCCCACATCTAATTACACGCATAATATTTCTAATTAAACGCATTATAACAGTGAAAACATTAGAAAACGTTCATGTTTTAACACCAAAAGCGTTATTAACATGCTTAATGGCCTAAAAGTATGCAACACATAATTACTAGCACTTAACAAACAAGTGAGAATTTTATTAAACCACCACCATCACCATTACCACCACCACTTCAACTGTATAATGAGGAGTTTTTAGTTGGAATTTTATTTTCTTTTCTAATTGTTACGTGTTTTTAATACGTACATTAACTAGGAATTTATAATTGTTATTTAACAACTCTCTCTCTCTCTCTCTCATACACACATACACAGTTTCTCTTTAAGTCACATTAAAGGAAGATTTTAAATTAAAGTTACCAGAGGATAAAAGATAAGTCACAAAAATAACAAGAACTATGACAATAATTAGGGATAGTCAAGAGTTAAACTGTGGTTGTGCTATTCAATGAACAACAAATGCACTGCGAGAAAAGTTGAGTAAATTTTGAAAATTTCCGATTAAAATCGATCAAAACGTATTATAAGTGATATAGATAAGCATTTGTATATATACATGTGTATATACATTTGTATATATACATGTGTATATACATTTGTATATATACATGAGTATATACATTTGTATATATACATGTGTATATACATTTGTATATACATGTGTATATACATTTGTATATATACATGTGTATATACATTTGTATATATACATGTGTATATACATTTGTATATATACATGTGTATATACATTTGTATATATACATGTGTATATACATTTGTATATATACATGTGTATATACATTTGTATATACATTTGTATATACATTTGTATATATACATGTGTATATACATTTGTATATATACATGTGCATAAACATTTGTATATATACATTTGTATATAAACATGTGTATATACATGTGTATATACATTTGTATAGACATTTGTATATATACATGTGTATATACGTTTGTATATACATTTGTATATATATATATGTGTATATACATTTGTATATATACATGTGTATATACATTTGTATATATACATGAGTATATACATGCGTATATATATACATACATTTGTATATATACATGTGTATATACATTTGTATATACAGAATCAGAAATCACCCTGAGAGCAGATCTCCTGTAGGCCGCTTCTATTCCTGCTCTATAGATCCTCTTTTCTATAGCCCCAGCCAATACGGGGGCTGCATATATAGCAATCGCTGTCACTACTTTCATCAGTAGCCATCTCCTCTCCTGTCTTGGGCCTTCTAGGTTAAGCATTAATCGGGCAAGTGCACATGCCGTCGCCGCACATCTTTGGTCGTTATACAATAGGTGTTCCCTAAACGTGAGCCTGTTGTCAATTATCACACTCCTAAATATTTAATCGCCTGCTTATGGTAATAAATTCTATCTTCTTCCTACTGCTTACAAGGAGTACATCCGTTTTGTGATCAGCTAGTTTGAGATCTATTTCCGTGATCCAGCTCCTGACAATGAAAACCGCAGAATTACATGTTCTCACCAAATCATCCAGATATTTTCCCCTTATCACCAGGGCAATATCGTCCGCGAAACCAATGATTTGTGTACCTCTAGGGAGTTGTATATATACATGTGTACATACATTTCTATATATATATGTGTATATACATTTGTATATATACATGTGTATATACATTTCTATATATATATGTGTATATACATTTGTATATATACATGTGTATATACATTTGTATATACATTTGTATATATACATGTGTATATACATTTGTATATAGTTTGTATATAGATCTCAGCTCTACAAGCCTTCTTAACATTTATGAATATGAAAAATAAATGTTGCCCGATTCTCAGGCCTACCACACACAAAATTTCATGAAAATCGGTATATCAATCAGGAGTTTAACCACTAACACCGTGACACGAGAATTTTATATAGTAGATACTTCTGCAAGGCCCAGAACGACAGTGAAGCCATCTAACGTTGCCGAAGAACAGGAATTTTTATAAGTATTAGGTTCTTGTCTTGGCTGTAGGGGTGGGAACTATCCTCAATAAGTTAGTTTGCTAATAAAGAGCTGGCTTTTTGGGCTTCTTATAAATGTTCTGTAGTGAATAGGAGGCTTGCGCAACAAACTATTAAGCATTTTAAAAACTATACCAAGCCACATATTATATTTTGTTATGCAGCCGATAACTTAAGCAACATGTTCCTCAACAAATTTAACTTAATTTTTACCTAGTGGACTTCGATGCTGTAAATAAACTTCTAATAGGAGTAGTTACCGATTTTTGTTTATTTTTTATGTATTTACATGGATTTATACTTATTTTTTTATATATATATTTAGTGGGATTTTTATTTATTCTATTATTTTTAATAGAAATAAAGTTTCTTTTGTAAAATTAAAATCCTTTTTTTTTTTTTTGGAACTTAATAGGGTTTTTGTACCATCTTCTAGTGCCCTATAGCACGGTTTCACATGACACGCACTTTATAGGAACCTGTCTACCGTGTTATAGGAGGGATACCCGTGTATACTCGAGTACATTCAGTATTTTGTTTATTATTAACGATACCAAATGACGTCTTCAGACACAATTAACTAAGGAGCAGACAATAAACACTCATGCTCACTCACTCTCATTTTATTATGCATGCATGGTTGCATGCATGAATGAATGGCATTGAATAGCATTTAATTTTATAAATTACCACATGTGCGTATGTATACATACTCTTGCTATTAATGAATGTGCATTTGTATGAGTTTAGGATTATTATTATTATTGTTGTTGTTCATTTCTGTACTAACAAACAAACATCATCATCAACAACAACAACAATAACAACAACAACAACAACAACAGTAATAAACTAATAATTAATTGTATTATTAAAGTGTATCAAATTAAAATGTTTTACGACTCTAACACGAAAAATTTATGATTTTCAGTTGATTAACACAGTACGACTACTACTACTACCTATTTAGAGAGAGACGGAGAGAGAGAGATAGAGAACACACTACACAAAAGTTTCAAATTAAAACTTTAATTGATATTTATTTCTCTGTTTCTCTCTCTCTGCCTCTCTCTCTTAGATTGTGTGTGACACTTATGTATTGTGTATGGGTGAGTGTGTTTTGGAGTAACAATTAAACGCCATAATTTATAACTGTCCTTATGTGTACATGTATGTCTGAGAGAGGGTGTGTTTGTGTGTGTAATTATATTATAAAATCCGAATATCAATTATTAATTACAGCAATACGACAAAACAAAAAGGAGAAAGAAAGAGAGAGAGAATAAAAAACGCCATAAATTTCTTCATAAGCAAGTTTTCACTGTTTGCATGTGTATAGAGGAGAGGGATTTAAATGAGTGGCTGCAATTATTAAAATTCACAGGGTGTTTCATCAAACAGTGCAGTTAAATGGATTTCATTTCAGTGACATTGCATTGAAAGGTTCGCACAAATATGAATTTCCTGCAAAAGTGGTAGTGATTAAAACGTGATCACTGTACGAGCATTACTAAACGATTATTGTCACTATAAGCGAGCCAGTGAGTGTGGCATAATTATTAAGAAATTTTAAGAGACTGTACCTAAGCGCAATATTAACAAAAGCGTGGCATATAATCTGTATTAGTCGATTCCAGGGCTTTCTTAGCAATATGGCCTACCGTACTTACGGCTTTGTAATTCCACATTCATCCACATAAAGTCTAACTAACTAACCAACAACTAAAGCCGATTTATGTTCTAGAGCGATTGGATTTTAATGTTAATTTTTCGTTAAAAAAATTCTCATTTCTCCTTCGATGGTTAGAATAACAAGTAATAATGATTTAACGTCCCAACAATTTACGCCACTTGTGTCCGGTCGAGTATAAAATTCTGCTCTTATCTAGGGATCTTATTTTAGTCGCCGAATTGGACGTAAAGCCAGGGTTCGGACCCTAGGCCAGACATCAAAACAAAATACAATCTTCGGCGATTTCATCCCAGCGGGTTTCTTGCAAAAACTCTAAGAGTAAATAAAAATTGCCATGAAAAGTTCTCAACAAAAATCTGTCGTTCGGAGACGACTTTAAACTGTAGGTCCCGCCACTTATGTATAAAATTAACACACAAAGCATAAGTAGTGTGAGAAACTAGGTCAATAATTTTGACTGAAGGATTTTAATAACCAATTATATTCCGAAGTCCATTCTGTGACTTCTTGACCCCGTAGAGATGAAGGTAAAATATACGACTCTATTGATTCATTCGATTACTGTTCCATAGTGGATAGTGTATTACTGTTCTCCCTATCGCTTCTACAATGCATGTTGCGAAATAAAGAGACTTGCTCCCGAAAATCTTTAATTCTTACGTAACTCTCGTCTTTGTCGGACTCTTCTCATGTGGAACTTCCTTCCTGCAGATGTCTTTGTTGTTAAAGATTCGATTCAAATCTAAATGAAATCGCCGTATTCTAGTAGATTGTGTGTTGGCTTATTTAACGTAAAGCCAGGGTTCCAGCACCAGGCCAGACATCAAAACAAAATACAATCTTTGGTGATTTCCTATCAGCAGATTGCTGGCAAGAACTCTGAAAGTAAATAAACCTGTCATGAAAAACTTTCTCAAAAGTCTGCCTTTCGGAGACGCCTTTTAACTGTAGGTCCCGCCATTCACGTATAAAATTAACATAACTGGTGTGAGAAACTAGGTTAATAATCCTAACTGAAGGGTTGTAATGGCGGATTATGTATGTATGATTAAAATCTTTCCTTTACTCAATTATCTATTTTCATAGTTGCAATACAATGTACTAGGCCCCTCCTTGGAGGGGCCATGCCCTGAGTGTTGGTCGTATAATATAAAATATTGCATTTCATGGTATCATGGAAAAACCAGAAGTGATTGTAGAAAAGCAATTACATTCGGAAAAAATTTAGTGTTTGTTAGGCAATATGTTCTAGAGGCATCACATTGAGGCATACTTTATCAAAAATGATTCTGGAGAATCATTCTAAACTGTCTAGCCATATGATAAGGGACTTTTCTTTTTTTTTAACCTTCAATTAAAGATTATGAACTGGTTATGGTATGATGTTTCAACAAAACAACGTCACGTGCCATACAATATTGCCAATTCTGGCTTTACTTAACGGTTTTCTGTACTCAATTGGCCATCAAGATGATGGCAGTTGAAGTCGTTGGACTAAAAAGTTTATGAATTTGAAAACCAAAATTTTTTTAGTTATCGTGAAAATACTGGCCGGAAATATTCGAAAAAAATGGAACACTGAACGAAATCTCAAGAAAGAATCGACAGCTGCAAACCGTTTCAGGGACCGTCTTAAAGACATTGTTTGATGTATTGGAATGAAATAAAAGTCACATGGAATGAAATAAAAGTCCCTTGGAATTAAATCTAAGTCCCTTGGAATGAAATCTAAGTTCCATGGAATGAAATAAAGGTCCCATGGAATGATATAAAAGTCCCATGGAATGAATTCTAAGTCCCATGGAATGAAATAAAAGTCCCATGGAATGAAATAAAAGTCCCATGGAATGAATTCTAAGTCCCATGGAATGAAATAAAAGTCCCATGGAATGAAATAAAAGTCCCTTGGAATGAAATAAAAGTCCCATGGAATGAATTCTAAGTCCCATGGAATGAAATAAAAGTTTCATGGAATGAAATAAAAGTTCCATGGAATGAATTCTAAGTCCCATGGAATGAAATAAAGGTCCCATGGAATGAAATAAAAGTCCCATGGAATGAAATAAAAGTCCCATGGAATGAAATAAAAGTCCCATGGAATGAAATAAAAGTCCCATGGAATGAAATAAAAGTCCCATGGAATGAAATAAAAGTTTCATGGAATGAAATAAAAGTCCCATGGAATGAAATAAAAGTCCCATGGAATGAATTCTAAGTCCCATGGAATGAAATAAAAGTCCCATGGAAAACATAGCTTTCTGTCTGTGTTTTGTGTCATTCAGCATTAGTTTTGAAATCAAAAATTGGTAACCCTATGAGTTTAAGTGATTATTAACGTGCATTCATCATCTACACATGCATGTTAGTTCAAATGGAAATGCGTGTATAGAAGAGAGAGAGAGTGAGAGAGAGTGAGAGAAAGTTTCATTCTTTCCTGCTGACTTGCATTTGTGCACGATTACAATATGCTGGTAAATTTTGTAATAAATTTTATAGTTTTTCTTATTGTTGTCGTTGTTGTTGTTGTTGCAGTTGTTATTATTGCATTCATGCTCAATTCATACATGGCAGCGTCGTATATGAGTAATTAAATTAAAAATTTCAACAAGCCAAACATGCACTCATATACATACACACATACATACATACATACATACATCTATGAATAGAAACATTCATTTGATTAACACACATACATACTGCTACCATACATATGCTTACAATATGTGTAATTTAATTGCTAAAAGAATGCCATGCATATGTATGTATGTATGTATGTATGTATGTATGTGTTTTTGACAGCCATAAGTTTATACTCATATGTACAGTACAGTACGTACAGTTAATAAATTTATGATTTATTTACTTTCTCTTTCCGTTTCCCTCTTTCTCTCTCTCTCTAAAATACAATTAGAGCACAGTAAATTGTCCTCTCTTTTATTATTTATTAATTTTCTTCTTCTTTCTTTAATTTTTTTTTATGTGCATTTGTATTTCGTTGTTTCTCTATTTATTAACGTGTGCCTGGATAGTTTGATTGGTTGGTTGGTTGGTTTATAAATTAAACGCTGCTCTTAAAAGCCCATTTAATTTTATTTTAAAATTTCACTTTTTTCCCCGCTCTCCATTCTTTTTAATTTTTAATCAATCCAAGTACTGAAAAATATATTTTTAGGTTAAGTTATTGGCATGATGCATCAGCAGCAGCAGCAACAGTAACTGCAATTTTAGTGTCAGCAAAAGGCAAACGAATAAAATCAGCAATTCATTAAAATAATGAATTATTCAATCAAATGCATAAATGCTGGCAGCAACAGGCAACAGTGCCTGACAATGCTATTCAATTATTGCAAAAAATTTTCTCTGACGTATGCCAATGTATGTATGTACGTATGTAAGTGAAAGCTAGCCAGGGTCGTACTTTAAATGCAAAGAGAAAGGTATTGCATACTCATAGCAGTTAAAATTGAAAGCAAGTTCAACGGCTAAAGAACTATTGAATCATTGCATTTGCTTCCTTTTATTATTTTATTTTACTTTCATTAATAAAGTTAAGAGTTTCTAGAATTATAGGGTTACCATCTGCCGTTGTCCACAAACAACACTCTATATGTAAATGGATTACATTGTTGTATTGACTGTTGTGATAAAGATCCTCTCGCATGAAGTTCTACTTATTTTCAATTGATTGCTTTGCTTGATTTTCCTTTCATTGCAAGAGTTTTAAATCAAAACTCAAACGTTTTAGAGTTTAAGGGTTTTAAGAGCTTTAAAAGGTTAAGAGTTTTAAGAGCTTCATCAGCTTTAAAATGTTAAGGGTTTTAAGAGTTCAAGAATCTTAAGAGTTTTAAAAGTTCAAGAGTTTAAGAGTTTCAAGACTTTTAAGGATACAGGAGTTTGGAGGGTAATATTGAGTTCATGAGTGTTAAGAGTTTTAAAGTTTCAAAAGTCTACGAGTTTGAACAGTTTTAAGAGTTCAAGAGTTTTAACAGCTCAAGAGTTTTAAGAGTTCATGAGTTTTTAGAATATACGAGTTTGGAGAGTATTAAGAGTTCAAGAGTTTTAAGAGTATTAAAGTTTCAAAAGTCTACGAGTTTGAAGAGTTTTAAGAGTTCAAGATTTTTAAGAGCTCAAGAGTTTTAAGAGTTCAAGTGTTTCAAGAGTTTTACGAATATACGGCTTTGGAGAGTATTAAGAGTTCAAGAGTTTTAAGAGCTTTAAAGTTCAAAAAGTATACGAGTTTGAGAAGGTTTAAGAGTTTGAGAAGTTTTAAGAGTTCAAGAGATTTCAGAATTTTTTCCAGTTTAAAATGAAAACCTAGGTGAAAACTCAGTTTCAAATTACAACTTAGGAGTTTAAAAACTTAAGAGTTCTTTTGATTAAAACCCAAAATTGTGACTTATCATTAAGGTTTATGAAATGTCAGGGCACATTATTAAGCTACGATTCTTTGCACGCTACCAGACGTATTACTTCACACAAAAGATTATAGTACTTCTGAACTTATCAAAATTGAGGCGAAATACTAACCATTAATGATTAATAGTTTATCACGACATCAACAGGATATTAGGTAGCCTCTTAAGTGTCGCCACCTGTACTTCAGGCATTTTGTATTAAAATGCAGGAGTTTTATATTGAAATTCAAGAGTTTTATATTAAAACTCACGAATTTTTTACTAAAACTCATGAGCTCAAAAGTTTTATTATTAAACTGAAGAGTTTTACGTTGAAACTGAAGAGTTTTATATTAAAACTCAAGAGTTTTGTGTTGAAACTCAAGAGTTTTATGTT
This sequence comes from Sarcophaga peregrina, assembly GCA_014635995.1. Classification (NCBI taxonomy): domain Eukaryota; kingdom Metazoa; phylum Arthropoda; class Insecta; order Diptera; family Sarcophagidae; genus Sarcophaga; species Sarcophaga peregrina. Next base: position 53,313,494 of record CM025792.1, on the reverse strand, counting down.
GAAACTCAAAAATTTTAATATAAAACTGAAGAGTTTTGCATTGAAAATCAAGATTTTTATTAAGAATTGAAGATTTTTATGTTGAAACTCGAGAGTTTTATTTTAAAACTCAAGAGTTTTATTTTAAAATTCAAGAGTTTTATTTTGAATCTCAAGAGTTTTAATATCAAACTCGAGAATTTTTCTTATTAACAATCAGGGGTTAAATATTAAGGCCAGGAAGTATTGAAACAATTTACGTAGTACTTCTTCTCAAGAGTATTTTATTAAAACTCAAAAGCTTTTTTTATTATAGCTCAGAAATTTAATGTTAAGTCATGGAAGTTTTGAAAAACAATTTACCTAGCTCTTCTTTAAGACACTCCTTCTTAAAAAAAAAAAATTTAAAACGTTATTCAAAAGGTGTCTCCTTTTCCTTTTTCCATTAAAATATTTCTCTTTGAAACAAATAATTTCCAGCACACTATCCCCGCATAAATTTCTTTATCAAACTGTTTTTTCCACGTTATCGTAATAATTTTTAATCAATCCGATACGGCATGAGACACAATAAATGTCAAAAAGTTTAAATAAATTATTATCGATCGAACATAATAATTTAATTATTTAACAGAGTAATAATGCATGTGTGTGTGCGTGTATGTGTTTTATGTGCGTCTGCTAACAAATTAAAAATTTAATTAAAAACAAACAATCGTTAAAACCTGTTTATTATTGTAGACTGTAAGACATGTCACACTGTCTGGTAGTGCCATAAATATTGAACTGTGAACAGTTTATTGTCTGTGGCTGATTAAAATTATAAATTATTGACGATAATATCGACAGGATATTTAAATAAGAGGAGAGGACAATAGCTGGTGTATTGCATCAATGTTGGCGATGAGAGTGGAGTGTTCAAATGAATGTTCACCATTTGCATTGTAAATTAATTGCAATGCAAAGAAAAAAACAAAGGAATGCACATTTAATTTTTCCTTTTTTTCCATCAATTTTTAATTGACATCTACTGCGTTATTTTAAAGGCTACACGACATGACATTTTAATCTCAAACATTTTTAAATTTCTACAGATCCACTAGAGTTTTGGCCAGTTTGTTACACAAGAGTTAAGAGTTTTACATTAAAACTGAAGAGTTTTATATTAAAACTGAAGAGTTTTACATTAAAATGGAAGAGTTTTATTTTGAAATTCGAGATTTTTATGTAAAGTTTCAAGAGTTTTACATTAATATACAAATTTCAAGAGTTTTACTTTAATACTGAAGAGTTCTCTATTAAAACTCAAGAGTTCTCTAATTAAAGCCCAAGAGTTTTATATTAAAACACAAGAGTTTTATATTAAAATTTAAGAGTTTCACATTAAAACTGAAGAGTTTTACCTTAAAACTGAAGAGTTTTGCATTAAAACTGAAGAGTTTTACATTAAAACTGAAGAGTTTTATATTAAAACTGAAGAATTTTACATTAAAACTGAAGAGTTTTATATTAAAACTGACGAATTTTATGTAGAGTTTCAAGAGTTTTACATTAATATACAAAGCTCAAGAGTTTTACTTTAATACTGAAGAGTTCTCTCTTAAAACTCAAGAGTTCTCTACTTAAAGCCCAAGAGTTTTTTTGAAACACAAGAGTTTTACATTAAAACTGAAATTTCTGCAGATCCACTAGAGTTTTGGGCAATTTTTTAAACAAGAGTTAAGAGTTTTACATTAAAACTGAAGAGTTTTATATTAAAACTGAAGAGTTTTACATTAAAACTGAAGAGTTTTATATTAAAACTGAAGAGTTTTATATTAAAACTGAAGAGTTTTATATTAAAACTGAAGAGTTTTATGTTAAAATTCGAGATTTTTATGTAAAGTTTCAAAAGTTTTACATCAATATACAAAGTTCAAGAGTTTTACTTTAATACAGAAGAGTTATCTATAAACATAACATAAAACTCCTGAGTTTTAATATAAAACTTTGTATTTGTATATAAAACTCAGGAATTTTATATTAAATTCAGGAGTTTGTCGTTTCCAGGTAAATGACTATTATGACTGAACAATCGCTATGGCCGTTGGATGGTGTATACAATATTGTCGTGTTAATATACAAGATCAACAGACTGTTGAGCACTTCCTTTTGTAATTGCAAAGTCCTACTTTGTAGTCGCATAGTCTGACCCTTTGGCAGCGATGTCTTGCATCGAAGAGAATGATTTCCCTAGGCAGAGTTAAAGTGTGCGTCGATATCTCTCACCGCTATTAATATTCTTGCTGAACGGCCGGATGAACCTACCAACCTTTAGAAGCTATTGAAGTTATTGGATCTCTTGACTTTTTTTTCCCAAAACTTTTGAGAGTATTTTCTTTCCTTTTTCGATTTTCATACAAAATTACTTCACATACCCCATTGTTTTAAATCCTAAAGGCTTAAACTTTTCAAAGAAGAGTATTAAAGAAAGGACTTTGTTTTTGCCATTAAACCGCTTAAGTACAAAATAATCGGTATTCAAACAATTCTTTGAAAACAAAAAAATGGTTCTCTTGCATTCTATCTACGTAATGGCCTATTTGGAATTCATGACGATTTTTCTTTTTTTTCGAGAATTTCCTATGAATTTTTGTCCTCCTTTTTTCAGGCTTTTTTTTTATTTTGAAATTTAAAATGAAAATGCAAATTTTCTTTATTCTTTTGTTGTTGCTCTTTTTGTGTTATTCTCTCAAATTCATGACGTTGTTGCAAATCATCATTTTTATGAGACTGCATGTATTTTTGTTTTACAGTCATTCAGACAGTCGTTCATACATTTGTTCTCTACGTTCATTTCATTCATTTGAAAATTGTGCTCGTGGTTTTAACAATAATAAGAAAAAAAGCAAAAAAAAAAAAACTAGAATATGATCCTCTTCATAAGGACTAATCCAAACCAACTAACTATTGGGGCATAAATTTAACAAGAAGACATCATAATGGTTATGACTTATACAGTCAAGGTTAAATGAATAAAGACAGCAAAAATCAAAAATTAGTGTCTCTCTTCGTATTCAATATAGAGGGGACTGAAGACAGAAAGCTACAGATTGGGAAATTTATTTCTTATAAAACTCTTAAATGTCCAAATGTGATACCATGCGATATCCGTACTCATGGTCCATGTCAAGTACGCAGATTAATCCAATTCGAATCCTAGTGAAAGCAAAAATGTGTTCTCGAATCTTAAAAAATTCAGGAGTCTTTAACTAATAAGTTCACTTATTCATTACTATGCTTCCTCCAATGGAACTGCTCTATGCATCTTTACGGTGACACATGGCAACCCTATCACACTAGAACCGGTTACAATAATCTGCTCAACTAGAAAAAAATGTGGCTAATAAGACTAAAAGAAAGCGGAGTGCACTCCTTTTAAACGTATTCGTCTTCATTTCAATTCAATTCGTCTTCAGGAATTCTGAGGCAGCATTTATCATATCGGAGGTCTGTCAACAGGTAAAAGGTATGCATTTCGATTGATTGTTTGAGTTGTGACCCACTAACTTGTGTTCAGTTAATGGATTTTCAACCGACAACCAAGAGAGCCATCAAATCAGCTTTGTTCTCTCCTGTACCTTTGACAAAGCTTACCATATTTGTCAGTGGTGAACAGTCCAGAAGTCGTCGTGGTTTAGTAGGTAGTGTGTTGGCTTATTAGACTGAAGGCCCGAGTTCAAACCCCAGGTCAGGCATCAAAACGAAAATATGAAAGTACTTCTACAGGCGACTTCCACTCAGCAGATTTCTGGAAAAAATTCTGCGAGTAAATAAAACTGCCATTAAAAGCTTCTCAAAAAGTTTGTCGTTTGGAATCGACTTTAAACTGTAGGTCCCGCATGAGTACATATGCAGCGAAGAGGTGTTAAGCCTCAGCCATAGAACGGAACTATAACTAAGAAGGTGTTGTATCGAATCATTGTGATTCTCTCCTACAAAAACCATAATATCGATAAAACATACGTCCCGGCTTACATGCAATGATCTGTAGTTATGGACATGTATTAGAACTTTATTTAACTATTCCAAAGGCCCGGAGGTCCCTTATTCTTACCATAGATAGAAAAAGGCAAAAAAATTCTGAATAATCTGCAAGTACTGATCCTAACACATTTTCAATAACGCTCATCTTTCTATCTATCAAGTTCGAAATGGGATGGATGTCACTCAGTGCAGGAGCGGCACCTGTGGATGTTCCTCTAGAAGCTTATTCCAAGAGCAGTTCGGCATTATTTTGTTTTCCAAGCTAAACTAGTGAACGAATGCAGAATACACTTCGATCTCACTACAATGGAGTTCAGAGTATTAATCCATGCAATGATTGATTGCCTATCGAGAGCCAAATTTCGATATTCAATCCTTAAATATAATTCACTAAGAGAAAGACAAATGATAAAGTTCATAGTTTCTTCAAATTATCATTAAGATTAAGAACGAATCGTCTCCAATGCCACGAGTACCTCTTAAGAGTCCTCAAGCTTTTTGTCACACCCCAACCCTTAATGAGAATATCACCCTAAATTTTTGAAATTTTTAATAAAATCACAAGATTTTAAAAAGAAATTAAAAAGTTTAATTTAAAAATTCCTTAACCCTACTCATGTAACGCCGTAGAAATTATGTTTTACATGACTTTTCTATTTAACACACACACACGCGCACGCTGACACTCACACAGCTAGTACATGTGTTGGTAATACTGTAGTTGTGTGTGTGTGTTTTTGCAAATGTATGACATCAAAAGATGTCACTTAAGTTCTCTGGATTTTTTTTTTAAATTTTTTTTCTTTCCATATACATACAGTATCGCCCAAAACTAAAGCACCCCCTTAGTAAATGTTTTTTGCAAAAGTTAATTTTTTTGTAAAGAAAGCGAATTTGTTTTAGAAGTTTTAAGAGATCAAAAGATTTAAGAGTTTCAAGTTTAAAATGACAACCTAAGTGAAAACTCGTAAAATTTCAAATTACAACTCAGGAGTTTAAAAACTTAAAAGTTCTTTTAATTAAAGCTCAAACATGTGACTTATCATTAAGGTTTATGAAATATCAGGGCATATTATCATATTACGGTTCTTTGAACGCTACCTGACTGACCTGACTCTATCCCCCTTAGTATATTTTTTTGAAAATGATAATTTTCTTTTTAAGAAAACAAACCAAAATAAAAAAAAAAACCAAACTTGAATTCGCCAGGGTCCATCTCAACTGTAGAAAGAATGCATTGTTTTCTGACGAATCCAAGTTTAATTTAAAGGATTCAGATGGCATAAGGCATCCAAAGGCAGGCCAAATGGACAAAGTTTGAATTCGAAATATAGTCGGTCGTCGACAGAATAATCCGGCCTCCAGCGTTCTTCTGGCAATCGTTCTTTCTAGCTTTTAAATCAAAGCGCTTTCGTATGTGACTAGAAGATGCTGTAGGATCATTTTGGATTGTCCTTTTAATTAAGAAGTCTTCCTGTTACCAAGTTTCACGGGAATGAGTCGGAGATGTGCGATAAGTCTTTAAAAACTTTTAAATTTACCTAGAAATAATTGATTTGTTGGTCGAATATTTTGCACTTAATTGATGCCTTCATAAGCCAGCTCTCCAATCCAATTATTAACTTAAAAATCAATCCACAAAATAGCAAAACAAAAGAAAACTTATTTGAAGCCGTAAAAAATATCCTGGGAAGCAATATCTTCTGAAATAATTACGAATTTAATATCCCCTATGCCTAAAAGATGTTCGTGTGTCATTCAGAATAAAAGATTCCCAACGAAATGTTGATTTCAATAGATTTTTGTGCACCTTAATTTGGGGGTGCTTTGGTTTTGTCTGCTTATATTTGAGATTTAAAATGTTTTTTTGAATTTTAACTTTATTTTTTTTTTTTTATTAAATTCTAAATTCATTAAAAACTAGATGACCCGAGCGAATATTTCGCACCGTTAGTTGTAAAGTAAAAGTATAAAAAAAAATATTAGAAATCATAACATCATTGTAACATATGTATATACATACATACATACATCCATACATGTTTAAATGCTTTTATAATACGTCTTTGAATAGAATGTTAGAGGTAATGACATGATCATCGTTAACTTTTTGCCCGTACGAATCCTTAATACAAACAAAAATATCTTTAAACGTACGCACTCGGAAAAAAACCACGTATAACTGCCCATCATATGAAGAGACCGGTTCTGGTAAATACAATCCTACCTTTTAAAGGGTTCGACCTTGTGCTTTATTTATCGTCATAGCAAAAGCAATTTTCTCAGGGAATTGTTTTCGTGTCATTCGGAAAGGCACAGTTGGTTCAGAAGGTGTAAGGTTGATTCGGGGTATGAGTACAGTTTTATCGGTATGAATAATTTTTGCTGATATGATGTGCTCTCCCAAGTTTGTTATGATTAGCCTGATACCATTTATTAACCCTTGTTTAGCATTAAGATTTCTGACTAACTGCATTTGCATTTGTCTTTTGAAATGCACGTTATTTATATTCTTACGTTGCACGTTATTTTTATTCTTATTTTTCTTAAAACCTTTTTAACTGTTAAATATCAGCTGACACTATATATACATACAATGTATATATTAAAAGACACCGTATTACTACACTTCAGAAGAAAAACAATGCCATGACAATAACGACATTACCAAAATGACTTTTACAACTTTATATATTATTATGTGGAATAGCATTACAATTAAGCTACCCTGTTTATCGCACTTGATCTAACAACTACTGCAAAATATTGCTAAAGCAGCTTTTTACAACTTAATATGCATATCACATATATATAACTGATTTAGTAATAAACGGCATTATAGTAAATAGCGGTATTGACAGAATAGATTTTAATACATAGTATATTTTGTAGAACTGCATTACTATCAAAAGACCCTGAATTACCACACTTAAACAAAAACTTAAAATCATAATAATAACAGTATTATCACGCAGTTCTATATTAAATATAATTTTTATCAATGAAAATATTAATTTTTCAATTTCTAATTATTTTTCGCAATTAGTGTTAGATATAAGCTTTAAAATGAGATATCGTTCATTAAATTTGATGCAGTGGTATGGGAGATATTTGCAACCGACAAAAAAAGTGCTCTAGAAATAATATATACTAGATGACCCGTACGAATATTTCGCACCGTTAGTTGTCATTTTTATAACATATAATTACAATGACAACAGTATTATTATGCAGTTCCATATAACATATAATTTTTATCAATGAAAATATTAATTTTTCAATTTCTAATTATTTTTCGCATTTAGTGTTAGATATAAGCTTTAAAATGAGATATCGTTCATTAAATTTGATGCAGTGGTATGGGAGATATTTGCAACCGACAAAAAAAGTGCTTTAGAAATAATAAATGTATACTGCTTTAGTTTTGGCCAATACTGTATGTATGTGTGTGGATAAATAAAATCTACCAACACAACAGACATTCAAACGAACATGTTTTTTTTTTCTTTATACGAAGAGCGAACTAAGAGAACCAATTTTATGATGATAACGATGAAAACATGTTCACAGGACCATTAAACAGAGAGAGAGAGAGAGAGAGAGACACAAAAATAAGCACAAACACAACATAAACATACATATACACCTACACCTACATGCACAAGCAATCATGCAAACAAACAAAATTTATTCATAATATTTATAATTCGGGACGAAAGTAGAAAATAAATGTGTATGTATGAGTGTGTGTATGTATGTAAGCATGTGTGGAATTTCGTTTTTCCTTTGTCGACAAAAAAATCAACTTTTTTGCTTGTGTTTGCTTATGAGTAAGCAGCAACAGTGTGGTGTTCTTTTCTATGTTTTTACAATAAAAAAAAATTTTTTTTTTGTTCATTCGTTGCGTTGTTTGTTTGTGTGTTTGTTTGCTTGTGAGAGAGTTTTATTGACATCATGAATAATTGATGAGAGCCAGAGAATATTTCTTTGTTTGTGTGTGTGTGCTGGTGTTAGTATTTAAGTCAAGGATAACTAAAACAGCCACAACAACAACAACAAATACATGCATAGTTATGAAAACAACAAAAATAACAAAAACAAACGATTTTTTTTTTGAGTGCGAGTACTAAAAGAAAGCAAAAGAGAAAATAGAGAAAGAAACCAAAGCTCAAATGAGTTGATATAAGTTTCTCTACATACACATATGCACATACATATATGCTGGTATGTATGTGTAGACACACTTACATTTACATGTTTAATATGTACTCTCTTTACATTTATGAGTTGGTTTCATTCATAGGCGGTTCTTTTGTCTGTTATTTCTAGGCTCTTCAGTCTGTTGATTTTCTAAACCGAAAATTTAATCACAAAAAGGTTGTTGCTTGTATGTACGTATTGTTTGTGTGCATTTATTTTAAATACTATTTAATACACTTTGTTGATGTTGTTTGTTGATTTTATTGTTATTGTTGTGTGGTAAATATTTCTACATTTTAATGTTAAAATATCATTCAACTTGGCAACTGTCAACAGAAAGCCACAGCAATAGGAAAAAAAACAAACAAAATGTCATCAACCATACACTGAAAGACATTTTGTTAACAGAAAATATTAAAAAAAAACTAATTGTCGCCTGAAAACATATAAATTATTTGGCTCCTACAAGGCTCCTCTCTGGCAATTCTCAACCACTTCCAAATCTGTCTAACACCTTTAGATAGACATCGTTTTGGTAATAAATTCTGAATGCCTAAGAATCCTTCGTCTCACGTTTCCAAATGTCGCACAATGACAATGAGAAAATGTTCTATGGTCCTCTCATTTTCATCCGCTTTTACATTTCTGCAGAAATCATTGTGAATTATTCCCAGCTATTGTGAGTTTGAATCTAAATTTGAATTATAATGCATAGCGAGGTTCCTAACTTGAACTCTGATTATCTTCCTCTATCTGATAACTAAAAAGGACCAGATTTCTTTGGTCTTTATAAAAGAAGTTTCGGTCTTTCCTTTGCAAGTAAGTACAGTTTATGTGAAATCATTTGTTTGCCCCTCTCTATTTTGATTGTTACCATCAATGTTTCCATAACCAGAAAGCCAGAGATTCCTAGTATATTCAGGCAAACTTACAGGTGCTGTTCACCTACTTTAAAGGCTATCAAATGGAAACGGAACTAATTATTTCGCTTCCATTTCTGTAAACTAGTTAGAATGGCTTCCTCACTGTGTCCGCAATACAGTTTTCGCTTATGTCTCTATGCCAAGGGACTAAATTTTGAGAGACCGCCATTTCCCAGAGAAATAGTGGACATACCTTAAAGAACTTGAACATGAAGGCGATATTTCACAGGGAAATTTGTAACAGCCTCGCTGTCACAGTACGGAATTGGTCATTAGAACCCATCAGTCAGGATCATTGACCTAGTTTCTCACACCACTTATGTTGTGTATGTTAATTTTATACATGAGTAGCGGGACCTACAGTTTAAAGTCGACTCCAAACGACAGATTTTTGAGAAGCTTTTCATGGCAATTTCTACTCTCAGAGTCTTTGCCAGAAATCTGCTGAGAGGAAGTCGCCGAAGAAATATTTTTTGTATTTTGTTTTGATGTCTGGCCTGGGACTCGAACCCTGGCTTTTACGTCTAATAAGCCAACACAGTACCTACTAGACCACACCGACTTCAAAAGCTACCAATGCATCCAGAACAAATCACAGTTTGATGCGGTCTATGGGCTGGTGGCATCATTGAACCGTACTTCTTCAAAGATGCTGCGAATCGTAACGTAAATGTGAATGGTGAGCGATGCCGTGACATGATATCCAACTTTTGTTTTTGCCCAAAATGCAACAGCTTGACTTGCATGACATGACAGTGCCACATGCTACACAGCATGCATTACAATGAGCTTATTGAGAGGCGAGTTCGGCAAACATTTTATTTCACGTTCAGGACCGGTCAATTGGCCGCCTAGATCGTGCGTTTTAACGCCTTTAGTGGCTATGTTAAAGCTCATGTCTATGCAGATAAGCCCGCTTCAATTGACGCATTGAAAGACAACATTGATGCATTTATTCGTGAGATACCGACCGAAATGTTAGAAAGAGAAGGCAAAAATTAAACTAAGCGAATGGACCATTTGAAGCGTAGTCGCAGTCAACATTTGCATGATATAATCTTCAAACATTAAATTATAAGGACCGTACTATCGATTCAAATAAAGATTTCATGGACGTTTATGAATTTTATGTTTTATTTTTTTTTAATTTTCCTATAGCTCTTAAAAAATCACCCATTATGAAGAAAAAATATTTTGGCAAATTGCCATCAAATAAATCAGAGTCCATTTTAAACTGCAGATGGCGCCACTATTGGTGGTGCGAGAAACTAGATTGCAATCTTGATTTAAAAAGTTGTAGTGATCTGCTAAGTACGTAATTCCTGGTCCGGAATATTTCTCTACTAGGCAGCTATTGAAGCATAATCTATATTTCCGATGGCCTTTGTAACTAAACTAAATCAAGCTTTGAAGTGAAATCAGTATTGCATAAGGATTCTACAAAATTCTTGCTTAAAAACGAGAACATTGTCAGGATTTTGACGTCGCAACCTGTTGTTTAGACCCCATTTATAAAGCTGACCTGGCAAATTGATGCATTATAACAAAGGTTACGAATGTTTAGGGTATTACATACATAATTGGCCATTACAACCCTTCAGTCAGGATTACGACCTAGCTTCTCACACCACTTATGTTGTGTGCGTTAATTTTATACATGAGTGGCGGGACCTACAGTTTAATGTCGACTTCGAACGACAAATTTTTGAGAAGCTTTTCATGGCAATTTTTTTACTCTCGGAGTCTTTGCCAGAAATCTGCTGAGAGGAAGTCGCCGAAGAAATATTTTTTCGTTTTGATGTCTGACCTGGGATTAGAACCCGGGCCTTTTACCTAATAAGCCAACACACTACCCACTAGACTACGGCGACTGTTTAGAGTATTGCAAATAAGAATTCCAGTGCCTTATTTCTCTCTGTGCCCTTAATAATGTCGAAAAACCATCATTTTCAATTGAAAATTTTTTTGTGATTTCCGGTTTTGATATTAATTGTAGAGAAATGTTGAAAATATTTTCAACATTTATTCTGTGGTTCAACACTGATTTGTGCCACAACACACAACAGCTTTAATTATCAATTGGAAAATTAAGGGCGCTATTGCTAAGCAATCCAAACACAAAAGTTCAAAAACCCTGTAGACCGACCAAAGGAAATAGGAAATTTTTTTATTAAAATTTTCCTGTTTTCGATTTGTTATTAAACGATTATAATCGCATGTCCTCGTCTTATAAGAGGCCAGCCAATTGCTGATGTTTTTGATAAAGAAAAAAAATTTCAACAACTTTATGACACGCACAACTAATCTGCTAGAAATTTTTTTTGTTATTTTAAACGCGATAAAACGTTTAACAATTTTATTTAAAAAAAAACAACAACAAAACCAAAAAAAATCATTTTTTATTACGCAAAAACATGCAAGAAAAGTGAAAATTAGTGGCATAAGAAAGTGATGAAAAAAATAATTGGACTTTTGGCGCCTCAAAACCAAATGTGTTCGCCGTCTATGTGGCCATTACAATTAGGGCAACACGTCACCACTGTTCTATAGCCAGTAAAAACATTATAATGTCTACGCTTCTATCCACTAAACCTTGTATAAAGCGTGTACAAAGACACCATCTGTCACCTAATGTGTCACTGCCTAGCCTAGCAGTCACTATTTAAGAAAATTCTGTGAAAACCAATTCCTGTTGCAAAGGTCCGTTTCTAAGGTAAGGGAAATTGCCCGATTTTTATGTCATGGCTTGGCCTAAAAGTCTCTTTCCTAATGGCTTCCATTGTCGGCTTTTAATTGAATGGAAGCTGACAGCAATATGGGCGCCTATGTAAAATGTGGTGACGTGTTCTGTTTTAAGTAGTCTTTCCATACTTTTTAAGCACCTTTTTGGTACTTTTTTTTAGTATTATATTATAAAGTATTTTGTAGTTTGCTAACTTTAACGTCCTTCCTCTAAGATACTATGTTTTTGGTATGGGATGGCCTGTTCTAAAGGTTTCTTTCCTTCGTAGCAATATGGGCGCCTATGTAAGTGGGATTTTCACTTATTTTTATATGTATTGATGCCTCTTAACCTTATCTCAGTTCCTTTAAGAACTCTTTCTACACTTTTTTTTTAATACAGACGAACTTCTATAAATTGAATCACCATTATCCAGAAAAAAAAACTTCAACTCATAGAAACTTCTAGTTAAACAAGCAAAACCTGATAGAATTTCTCTCCAAGATACTGTCCCGGTGCTTCAATTTATAGAAAATTCAATTAATTCAAGTTCAAATCAAGTTCAAATTATAGAAGTTCCACTGTATGCACATTTTAAGTACTTTTTTCAACTTTTTTTTGTACATTTTTTTGGTATTTTTTTTTTAGAATTTTATTAGCAAATGTCTTATCATTTGATAATTTTAGTGTCCTTTCTTTAGGGTACTTTATACTTTACATACATGCATACATAACTGGCCATTACAACCCTTCAGTTAGGATTACGACCTAGCTTCTCACACCACTTATGTTGTGTGCGTTAATTTTATACATAAGTGGCGGGACCTACAGTTTAAAGTCGACTCCGAACGACAGATTTTTGAGAAGCTTTATACTTTACGAAAGCTTTATACGAAAAGCTTACTCGAGCCACCTTAGCTGCCCGTTGTGACACCTCAGTTGAACGCAGTCTCTGTACTGACTAAATTCCTCCGAACCAAGGAGGGAGGGAGGCAAGGCAAGGTTTGACCTGTAAACATGGCCACTGTGATCACACGGCAGAAGTCGTTAAACAAGAGCCGCATTCTTTCCGCGTTTCTACTTATAACACAGTGACCTGTAAACATGACCACTGTGATCACACGGCAGAAGTCGTTAAACAATAGCCGCATTCTTTCCGCGTGTCTACTTATAACACAGTAACCAGTAAACATAGCCGCTGTGATTGAGATGATATTACAATCAGTCCAAATAACTAATTGGTGCACATTCTATTCATTGAGGGCTAAGTAAGCCTAGCAGTGGAGCAGAAATCCTCATTAATCCAGAAAAATTTGGTGTCGCGGCAGAATTTCCGTGCAAAGGCTAGTTTGAATATGAGGTAAATGGCATTACCAAGTTGATTGAAAGGTCTTCCGAAAGAAGTGGGCCAGCTCGTCTGCTCTGTTGTTTTATCTGAATCGCCCAGACAGAAGGTTAAGGCAGCGGTGGTATTCCCTAGCCATCCTAGAATTACAGTCGAACTTCTATAATTTGAACTTCTGTTACTTGAATTTTCTGTGAGTTCAAGCACAGCATCTTGGAGTGAAATGCTATCAGGTTTTGCTTATTTAACTTGAAGTTTCTATAAGTTGAAGTTTTTTTTTTTCTGGATAATAGTGATTCAATTTATAGAAGTTTGACTGTATTCGCAACGTTCAACAGAGATTTTATCAAAAAAGATTAAGATGCGGGTGAAAGGCAGTCCATATGCGAGGATCCATTGTGCGACCCGGTCAATGGTCAGCTATTAAATTTATTGTTCCTTAATTCAAGAATTTCCTTCAATTATTATTTTTCTTTAATTTCTAACTTTATGGATATCTTTTTTGGTTCCTTTTTGGTACTTTTTTAAGTACTTTTTGAGGGAAGTCTTTATTTGGGTACTTTTTTGGTATTTTATTAGAATCTATTTTTTCGTTTGGTACTTTTTTGTAAACTTATTGGTACTTATTTCGAAAATTTTTATTTCAATTACTTTCGTTTTTATTAAAAATTTATTAGCTTTCCTTGTTATTCCAATTCAAAAGAAAAAAACTCAACGTAAAATTATTCACGACTCATTAATGATCTGTCAACTGGATAATAAAACGTATTCAATCATACACATAAAAAAAAAAATTCTGTTTATTGCATGTATTTTGTCCTTAAAAAGTGAAAGGACACTTAAAAGACAGAAGGAAGAGAAACAAATTAATATTCCTCCCTATAGAGCCTTCAGTAATACCTTCAATTTGCTCAAAAACCGATAAATCCTTTTAAGTGTACAGCAAGACAATTTCATAAGTAACCATTTGTCCCCGGGGGGATGGGGTTTGGGCGGCGGTTATAAAAAATATACGTTTTTACATTAAAGTTTATGAAAATGTCCTTTTAATCATAAGGAAAATGAAATACTTTTACAAGGATATTTACGATATCCTCACATCATTAGCGCGGCATCATCGTCTTCATCATTATTAGCAGCAGCAGCAACAGCGACAGTAACAGCAGCGGCAGTATGAATATGACGATGACGCGCTTTGTTTTTCCACAATTTTTATCGCGTACACACGTTTATTGGCCATAAATTTTAGTGGGAAATATTTTTCATTTCCAATGCCATTGCCTTTAGCAACGAACGTTTAGTAGTCATCCGATGATGTGGATCGCATTGCCATCGCGTACACGTACACCTCATCGTGGAGAGGAGAATGTATTCTTCAATGGCAGACAGTAACGAGACAAACGAAATTTTTACTCACTTTCTGTACTATTTCGTCGATTTTGTTTCTTTTTTTTTTATTTTTTATAAATCGATGATGTCATTGTCATTATAAATAAAAAAAACAAATCAAAGAACTTTTGTATAGAAGAAGAAAATAAGGAAAATCTATAAAATTTATACTCTGGCCCTTGGCTCTTTTCTCTTTTATATCCACAGTGTCGTTATGAATCTGTTTTGGGATGGATGTTAAGGGATGCTTAAGATGGCTTAAGCTGTTGCCGTTGTTGTTGATTGTTGGTTGGTGATGATGTGGCCGATGTCGTTGCTCTTGTAAATTGTGATTCATCGCGTATGAATAAGGAGAGCAAATATTTGATGTGAGAACAAAGAAATGTTTGCGTGTATTTACACGAGTATGCCATTAAAATAAGGAAGAAGGACATCATCGATGTCATTGTAATTGTAAACAAAGGACTCAAGTTGCTTGCTGCTCATAATTCTCCGCAAATAATTCGTTAAAAAAACGCGAACAATAAGAGTTTTTCTTACAAAAAAAAAAAAAATAATGATAAATGGGGGTGCTCCAAGCTTATGAAATTTTAAATATGTTTGCGAAAATCCTACATATTGGGCGTGAGGGTTTTTTGAACAGTTGTTGTTGACACTTGCTATCTCTTGACCCAATGACTGATAATCAAAAGTAAGTTCTTCAGCCAAATGAAACGAAGTAGACAATTGTTACAGTTCTACCTTTCATGGTATAGGGCTCCAGTAGTCTCATTACTACAAATTTACTAAGATGAGCTATTAAATTTCAATTTTTCTTCATTTCCTTAGATAAGGAACGTACTTCGTTTCAATGTCAGAAGCCAGCCAGAATTTTATTCCAAACTTGTCTGGCTTATTGGGCATATACTGTATAAAATTAACACACACAACATAAGTGGTGTGAGAAACTGCGGGCTTCTTGGGAACGATTGCTGTAGGCTGTCTAATGGTGAAGGTATAGCACTGGCCATTTTATAGTCACCAGCAGCAACACGTTTCCTTACAGTTCGCATCTTCCCTCTTTCCAACTTTCCTAAACCTGCACAATGCACTGCATGGGTAGGGGTCATCCCCTGAGTGCAGCAGGTTTAATAAAAATGAAAAAAAAACACTATATCTGGCTTTCAATGGAGACAATTGCTCCTAGTTCGAAACAGTTTTTGCTGTTGACAATAAATTTATTCCAAACAGCTGACACTAACGCAAATTTTCATTTCTTTTATCGAAACGTATGAAATGTAAAATTTCTGGTAAAGTCATGTCTTCTGGTAAAGTAGGTCTAGTGGGTAGTGTGTTGGCTTATTAGACAAAAGGCTCGGGTTCGAATCCCAGGTCAGACATCAAAACGGAAAATATTTCTTCGGCGACTTCCTTTCAGCAGATTTCTGGCAAAGACTCTGAGAGTAAAAAATTGCCATGAAAAGCTTCTCAAAAATCTGTCGTTCGGAGTCGACTTTAAACTGTAGATCCCGCCACTCATGTATAAAATTAACGCACACAACATAAGTGGTGTGAGAAGCTAGGTCGCAATCCTGACTGAAGGGTTGTAATGGCCAATTATGTACCTACATATGTACTCACAGTTTTAGAAAAAAAAAATTCAGGACCTCTTTTTTGTTCCACAAATACGACAACTTCAAACCTTTTAATTCGCATGCACCTCGTGCATACAGTAGTAGTCCAATGAAAGCTTTCAATTTATTCTGTGAATGTGTCCAGTGCAATTTTTGATATCCTCTAATATGTGGTGGTCAATCAATAGTAAAAATGCATTGCTTAGCTTCTCTTCCATAACATTTCTTCTAGCATATGCTGCAGGCCCAGATCAATCTTTGAATATGCAATGAGTTGGTGACCTTCCAACAACACCGCCATTTATTTTTTCCCAAATAGTTCAACTTGAGGATACTACAAGTTGAATATCTTCCCTGCTTTCTTTATCCTCTTCAGAACTAGAAGGAAACCGTTCTCCACTTTATCGAATTCAACGCATAACGTTATTTCCCTATAAAAATGGAAATCCTCCCGAAAAATTGCTAGAGACTGTACATTATTCCAACAAAAATCAATTGTTGCCATGAAAAAACCCTCTTATGACTTTATTGGTAATAAGGGAATTACCAGAAAAACGTACCAAAAGTACCATAGATAAATACAGTAAAACCTCGCTTATCACTGCCCCTATTAACGCTGTTTCAGTATTACGCGGTTGCAAATGAAACTGGGGTGCACTAACCAAAATCGTTGCACTATTTAGCGACGGTGTATACTATGTAAAAATTTCATTGCTCTTGTATTAGTCTGTCCAGAATAAAGATTCGAAATGTATTTTCCGAAGTTGCAATCATGGTACGAACGCATCTTTCCTGCGTCACAGTTGGTTGGTTGATTAGTTGTCATCAACGTTACTACGTACGTGTTAAGTTGCCTCGTTTAATGCTGTTTCGTTTAGCGCTGGAACTTTTTGGATTATATCCCCCACGCTAAGCGGGGTCTTACTGTATAAAGTTGTTTTTTTTTCTATTAAATCAGCACTCAGTACTCATGCAGTGCATATTGTGCAGGTTTAGGAAAGGTGGAAAGAGGGAAGATGCGAACGATAAGGAAACGAGTTTCTGCTGGTGACTATAAAATGGCCAGTGCTATACCTTCACCATAGGCAGCATACAGCAATCTTCCCCAAGAAGTCAGCAGTTTCTCACACCGCTTATTTTGTGTGTGTTAATTTTATACAGAAGTGGCGGGATCTACAGTTTAAAGTCGACTCAGAACGACAAATTTTTTTGAGAAACTTTTCAAGAAGAGAAAGAGAAGAATTCGCCGAAAAAATACTTTTTTTTGTATTTTTTTTTTATTTTAATATCTGGCCTGGAACCCGAACCCTGGCTTTACGTCTAATAAGCCAGCACCCTACTTACTAGACCACGGCGACCCCATATTTAAACTAAACTAGCTATGCAAAGGAAATATGTTCACTTTCTGCTCAATGCCAGGTCTTAGGAGGAAGCTTGCACGGCAAAAAGCATGCAAATGAGCTCTAGGTCTGGGAGAACAAGCCGGAAGAAATGTTAAGAAAGATAGACTTTGCAAAACGGAAGAAAGGCAGAAGCAGAGACTCTTTTGAAGCCAAATGAGTTTAAAGCAATCCAAAATTTTTCCTTCTAATTTAAATAAGAGGAGATTGATTGCGGCATTTTAGACTAGGGAATGCTACTAGAAAATATACTTAGAATCTAGTGAAGCAGTTTTCCAGAAAATTGAAAAATAAATTATAAAGATACCCCACCACTTTTATTAAGGGCAATAAAAATCTGTTAATAAAAAAAAATCATGATTACAGGATAATCCTGGTTTAATACAAAATTGACAAAATATTTTGCCGGTTTTTGATTTTTAAAACAAAAATTTCATCTAACTTAAGCACTGCAACTGTAATTTGGATTAAACAAGGATACGCATTAGCGGTTTTAGGTCATTTTTTTAATTTTATTTTAAAATTAAACGCCTGCTTATATCAGTAAAAACGGCATCAAACACAATTTAATTGATTTTTAGTTACAAATGCAATTTTCAGGTTTTTTCCCCTCCCCCGAATTACATTCCGCAAAAATCTTTATAAAAGTTTGAAATGCAAATGTTGAAAATAGGCCAACACATGTGGATAGATAAGTAAACTGTCGTTCAATGCAACAAAAACCATTTAAATGCCGTATGAAGGTAGCTGTTGTTAGCGCGGTTGTGTATTGGCCATGTTAACAGAGAAAGCATTAATCAATAAAAATCACAAAAAAAATAGCGATTTTCCCCGGACTTGATAAGGTTGGAGAAAAATGAAAGGGGGATGAAATGGGCAACACACTCGTGCGGGAAAAAAACAATTGAGAGAAGAAAAACCAACAATTTTAGGGCGACTAAAATGTTTTTAACAACTTTAATAAGCGTTATGGCCTCAAGCAAATAAATTTCCATCAGCGAGTGTGTATATGTGAGTGTATCAGTATGAATAATTTATGGTTGTTATGCCACCACTGGCGTTAAAAATCAAAATTTCCCCTAAAAACACACACACACATACATGTAATTGAAGGCAACCAAAAAAAAAAGAGAGAGAGAAAGAGAATATAAAACAGTAACAAATACTAGAACATGAATAAATATGGAACATCAATAAAGAGCAGGAAAACAAGCAGATTAAAAACAATCACTCACTTCACTACTTTCCTACTTACTTACATACACTGACACTGACACTGACAATCAAACACAAACACTAGAAAACACCAAAAATACACCAAAAACAAAAAAAAAACCTGCCATTTAAAAAAACTTCCAATAACAAAATTCTAACATTTATATCAGGGTAGTAGACATGTGTGTGTGTGCATGTGAGCAAAGAGAACTTGCCTGTGAATGTGTTATAAGCCAGCATGACGTACAAGTGTTATAAACGAAGCAAAAAAGAAACACAAAAAAATATCATTTTAACAAGAAATTGGAATATTTAACAAGCAAAAGAAAACCAAGAAACCATGCCGACTTTTTTAAAACCCTACAGCGAAAAATGAAAACTTGCGAAAACAACAAAAATCAGTTTCACTAACCATATACATGCCCGTTCACATCAAACATGGTTTCTTTAGAGTATAACAAGCAATTGTACGAACCCAACACATCCTTAACCATCCACGATATTCACCAAAAAAAAAACCCGAAAATACAGGGAAAAACAAGTGGAATGAGTGTATCACAGCAATAAAAAAAATCTCACAATAGTTTAGTGGTGGTGGTGGTGGTGTTGTTATCCACTGTTATCTGACTGACCACATATGGTGGGAAGAAAGCAAAGCATAAAATTGTATAACGGTTACTCTCTCTCTCTCTCTCTGTTTCATCAACCAATCTCGCTGCCCCAACTCATACACAACATGTTCGTAAACACTTGCCAAAAACAAAAACAAAAAAAAACTTTAACACGAAGCGAAAACAAATAAATGATGAACACAAACATGAAACGAAATGAAATGAAATGATTGTTGCTTTACCAAACGAAGAAAAAAACGAAAACCAAAGGGATCTTTGTGTAAGTGAGTGTAAGACTGTTTGATCTCATGCAGTTACATATACTACATACACACCGCTACACACAAACACTTATTGCTTATGCAAGCATTAGTGTTGCCATAAAGTGTTGAGGATAACAATTTTCAATGCTTTTTCTTATGAAAATCTCAGGCGGTTGTTTATCACACACAATTGTAAGGAACGCCACGTTAGATTATATGGAAATTGAAACATTTCAATAAAAATCAAGTACAAAACATTACTGAATGTGAAAAAAAAAACAAAACTTGCATTGAGAGTTTTCATCTTAGTTTTTTTGAAAATTTAAATTAGTTTACTTGCCTTCTAGATTTTAGATTAACGAACCCTGAGGACCATCTCTTCTCAAAGCTGGCAACTGGGAATTTGAACAATTTATTTTTTTTTTATAAAACCAGCACCCAGGGGATGACCCCTACTCATGCTGTGCATTGTGCAGGTTTTAGGAAAGGTTGTAAGAGGGAAGATGCGAACGTGAAGGAAACGTGTCATCTATACCCATGTGTGGTGTAAATATAAGGCAGTCAGAAGATCATAGCTTTATGGACATGCAAATTCAGTGTGATGTTCGCTAGGACTGACACATTTTTCAGATCCTTGGTTTCTTAAAGCGTAACAATAAATCTCTTGATGATCTGCTTACTATTTACAGCATTTATAACCGACCGATAATGGAACACAACTCCCATGTATGGGTTCTCGAGCGTTTACAGGACAGGCCATAATAGCTGGTATATAGTATACATAACTCCATTAATTCTTTGGAGCATCGTTTAATTGTGGCTTGTGTTTCAATCGTCTATCACTACTACAACGGATATTGCTCGAGCGAAATAAGGGAACTTGTTTGTGAAAATCATGTATTCCTACGTAACGCTCGGCTTTCTCGGCCAGCAAGCATATCTTTATGTGGTTAATTGCCTAGTGTATCGCACACTGCATTGCAGACAAAGTTCATGTATTCGACGGACTATTCGTATGTGGAATTCTCTCGCCAGTTTCCAACACAATGTCATCTCCAGAGTGTTGGTCAGATGAAAAAAATAGCACTTGCTTTGTTCTTCCATTATTTTATTCCTAATTGAATTTTTTTGCTTTTACTAATACAAAGCTTAAGGACACCTTTAAAGAAAATGATGAAAATTTTTAATTACTGAAAATCGTTAAAATATGGGCATAAATCGTCATGGCTGGAGTGAAAAACCATCAAAATGACGTCATGAATCGTCAAATCTGGGAATTATGTCCATAAGTGCAGAAGCTACAGTTTTTTAAAGTCAACACCGAAAGACAGATTTTTGTGAAAACTTTTCATGGCAGTTTTATTTAGCCTTAGAGTTTTTGATAGAAGTCTGCTGAGAGGAAGTGTCCTGTGAAATATTTTTTTTCTTATTTCAGTTTAAACCGTGGCCTCATGTATAATAAGCCAACACAACATACGGTGATATATTCTTTAACTAACACTTTTAAATTTTCTATAAAAAAAAAATACGGTAACCCGTTCGTGTGTTCCGTTCCCCTTGTGATAGATCAATTATTTTGCAGTCACAATAGTTTAGTTGTATGCTCCTCTTAAAAGAGTTTTGTTGTAAATATCAGCCACGAAATTACTGTAAATCTCATAAACACCACACAATATTAAGAGACACACAAACAAAAACAATAAAACATGTATTCAACATGAATTAGTTAACACTTACAATACGAATCTAACACGAGCATATTTTCTAACGAGAGAGATATGGTGAGAAATGAAATTCAAGAGAAATAAAAACAATATCTTCGGCAATGTGTTTTCTTATTTAATCTCACCTTTCACTCTCAGTCTCTCTGGTTTTAATAAACACACACATACACATACACATACATTGTATTGTACGGTAAACAAACAATTCGAACACGTTGGCGTATGATTGATATGAAATTAAAACTATTACGTATACGTTATACTGTGTTGAATATGTACACATACATACACACATACATACATTGTATGGATAAATAACATTGAATGCAGAAAGTCATAATAAGCAAGCCTACATTTTAATGCATTCCTCAAGAGTCTTTAAATAACGGCAAAGAGTTTAAAAAATGTTTAAAAGAAAAAGAAAGAGTATTAAAGATGAAAGGGATAAATTAAGTTAAATTAAGAGAATTTTATTCAAAATTATTTCCATTTAAATTTAATTGTGTAAGCTGTACAGTTTAATTGAGCTTAAATCCAGTTAAATTTAATTTTTTTAACATTTTTTTTTATTGAAAATCTATGTCGTAAGGTCTTTAACCTATTAAAGCTGGTTTTGGCCATTAAAATTAAATACTCTCTCACACTATCTCTCTCTCTCTGAATGCCATTATAATAGTGTGGATGTGTTCATTGCTTTCTTGCCATTACACTAACACTTTTTACTCTTTTTCTCTCTCCCTCTCTCTCTTACTGTGCATTTATTTTTATTTCATTTTCTTATTATCTTTCTTTCTTTCTTTTTTTTTTTAGTTTGTCTACTGCATAGCACAACTTTATAAAAAACGTGTTTATGTCTCTACACACATATGTATGCATATAATTGTATGTATGTGTATGTGTGTGTGTGTGTAAATGGGTGTGAATAAATAATAAATTATGCGTTTTCGTGTCATTTGTTAAGGAATGGAATGTCTTTTATATTCATCGTTTGTGTTTTCTTTTTTCTTTCAATTTTTTAATGCATTTCATGCAATAGAGAAAGAAATGGAGAGAGTGAGAGAAAGACAGTAAATGAAATAGCTTTGGCATGGCATGTCATTCACTTCTGCTTACTTACACTACCACTAACACTCACTCTCCAGCTCTCTGTTGTGTGTTGTGTTGAAGGCCCTGTTACTACAAACATGATTGCAATCGTCATCATCAACAAATGAAGAAGAATATAAGCAAACCAACCGTTCAAATAAAAATATGAATGCGGTTGAGTTTCTTCTCTCTCACTCTCTCTCTCTCTCTCTCTCTCCTTTCCCTTGATTCTGTTATTTTCTCTTTTATTTGTTATGGGAAAATAGAAAATAAAACTCTTCCTCACACACACACACACACACGCATTTATGTTATTTGCCATACCTTGTTTGAATTCTTTTATAATTTTTTTTTTTGTTGTCTTTTTATTGCCGGTAGTATTTTGAGCATTTGAAATAGAAATTTTTCTCTTTCAAATATTTTACAACAACAATAAGAAAATTGCAAATATTTTTTTTATTCGAAATTTAATGCTTTAAATAGTTAAGGCTTTACAGTTTTCTTGTCTTAAAAAAAGAGAGAAAGTAAAAATAATAACCTTTTGGTGCACAGTTACCCAGTAAACAGTTGTGGTGCCGTTAAAAATATCGGGTCCACCATCTAACGTTTTTTTTTTTTTCAACTAGTCCTTATTTCAAGCATGATAACACTTAGCTCATGTATGATTTGACAGATAAACGAATATGGTTGTGTATACGTGTTTTCGCTTCGCTAAGTGGGCCTGCGATCGACTTTGCCAATTTTGGCAAAAAAAAATCTTCTTCTCAGATGAAGCTCATTTTGCTCTTGGTGGTGGGTATGTAAACAAGCAAAATTCTCACATTTGGGGCACAGAAAATCCGGTCTATTGTGAATTGTATTTAACTGAACTCAAAGTAAATATCTTTCTTTTTTTTGTAACCAGTCCTTATTTCGTGAATGGTAACACATAGCTCATGCCTGACTTGACAGATAATTAGTTTTATCCTTCCGCTGAACGAATGTGGTTGTGTATAGGCTTGGACAACGCTGGGAAATATTGCAACATTACTTTGAAAATCATGGTAATTTTGCAGAATGTGGACGAAAATTGGGTACGGATTTTGGAAGGAGGTAAGCACCGTCAAAATTGTCGTATTTTGGGCTCAGAAAAACCCGCACGCATACATTGAAAAGCCAAAACAAATTACTGTTTGGTGCAGATTTTGGCCCAAAGGCATAATTAATCCATTTTTCTTCGAAAATGAGCAAGGAGTGCCAGTTACCTGTCAATAGCGATCGTTATCGCGCCATGTTGAACGAATATTTGTTCACAAACATTGAAGAGAAGGATATCGGCAACATTTGGTTTCAACAGGACGGCGCTACGTGCCACACAGCCGAAGCTACACTTGATGTTTTGCGCCCTGTTTTTAATGAACGCATTATCAGCCGCAGAGCTGATGTCGTTTGGCCACCTATGAGCTGCGATTTAACACTGTTGGACTATTATTTCTGGGGTGCCATCAAAGATAAGTGCTACTCAGACACGCCAGAGACAATTGACGCTTTAAAGGGAAATATTCGTGAAGCCATTGGTGAAATACAGCTGCACACAATCGATAAAGTCCTTAAAAATTATACCAATCATGTAGTCTCCCCTGCATGGTCAGCCGAGGCAGCCATTTAAATGAAATTATTTTCCTTTATTAACCGGAAGAATTGTACTTTCAAATAAAAAAAAAGAAATTTGAGAAAATATTGAGTAGTTTTTTTTTAAAGCATTTTCAAAAACAAAAAAAAAAGTTATTTGACTGATCTTTTACCTACTTTTCTCTGTTATAAGCAGTTTCCATTGCTTTACACAAAATAAAAAATTAGAAAAAGGGGAATGCTCTGATTGAATATAGAGGACCTGGAGTGTAACAATTTATCATTACAACACTTTAGTCAGGATTACAATCTAGCTTTGTACACCACCCATCTTACGTGTGTTTGAATTGTATCCATAAATGTTTGGAAGTCCACTCCGAATGACAGATTTAAAAAAAAAACCTTTCAAGACTGTTTTTTATTTAGTCTCAGAGTTTTTACCAGAAGACTGCTGGAAGGTAGTAGTTAAAGAAATATTTCTTCTAATTTCATTTTGTTTAGCATGTCTTAGGTAAAATTTGAACAACGGGTTCGCGTCTAATAGATCAACGGAGTATTTAACTAGATTAAGGCGACTTCAGAATACCAGAGTAAAAAAAACTTGTAACTTTTAATGTAACACATAACATGTGAAAAGGACCTGCTAGTAGAAAAACAGCCTTGAGGGTAATCAATTCTTTACAATACAATGCTTGAAATAAAATTCTTTCAATTTTTTTTTATCCAGCAATTCGTTTAAATCCCATCCTCAGTTTATTTTTATATTTTTTGTTTAACTTTTTCACTCAATTTAATTTCCTGATTAAGGCAATCTACAGAATCAAGAACTTTTTAACGTCTTGCAGTACAGCCACAGGCATTTAAACAAATTTACAGAGAGAAACGAAATTTTTTTGTTTTTTTTTTGGAGAATTTTCCTTAAAAGTAAAACGTTGTTTTGTTCGTTAAGAAAGTTTTTTTTTTCCTTGTTAATATCGATTTGTTTTAACGATTTGAAATATTTTTAAGCAACTACAGATTTAAGCCATGGCTTTTAGCTTTTTAACCCAAAAAAAAAGAATAATTTTAAAAATATAGGCAAACAGATGACGCGTGCGAATATTTCGCATTGTTAGTTGTAATTTTTTTAACATAAAATCAAAATAATTAATAGAATTTTTATTAAAAGTCTAAAAATATTAGAAATCATAATATCATCATACATATTTACATACATACATACTCGTTCATATGTTTAAATGCTTTTAAAAAACTTCTTTAAATACAATGTTAAAGGTAATGACATGATCATCGTTAATCCTTAATACAAACAAAAATAGCTTTAAACGTACGCACTCGAGAAGCGACCCTGTTTATCGCACTTGATCTAACAACTACAGCAAAGTAATGCCAAAACAGCTTTTAACAACTTAATATGCCTATTATATATAACGGACTTAGTAATAAACGGCATTATAGTACATAGAGGTATTGACAGAATAGATTTTAATATATACTATATTATGTAGAACTGCATTACTATCAAAAGACCCTGTATTATCACACTTTAACAAAAACTTAAAATCATAATGACAACAGTATTATCATGTAGTTCAATATAAAATATAATTTTTATTAA
Source organism: Sarcophaga peregrina (assembly GCA_014635995.1). Lineage (NCBI taxonomy): Eukaryota > Metazoa > Arthropoda > Insecta > Diptera > Sarcophagidae > Sarcophaga > Sarcophaga peregrina. The sequence goes on along the minus strand of CM025792.1, from coordinate 53,287,769 downwards.
TGAAAATATGAATTTTTCAATTTCTAATTATTTTTCGCAATTAGTGTTAGATATAAGCTTTAAAATGAGATATCGTTCATTAAATTTGATGCAGTGGTATGGGAGATATTTGCAACCGACAAAAAAAAAGTGCTTTAGAAATAATATATACTAGATGACCCGTACGAATATTTCGCACCGTTAGTTGTCATTTTTATAACATATAATCACAATGACAACAGTATTATTATGCAGTTCCATATAACATATAATTTTTATCAATGAAAATATTAATTTTTCAATTTCTAATTATTTTTCGCAATTAGTGTTAAATATAAGCTTTAAAATGAGGTATCATTCATTAAATTTGATGCGGTGGTATGGGAGATATTTGCAACCGACAAAAAAAGTGCTTTAGAAATAATATACGATGATGATGTTGTGTGGCATTTGTTGTAATTTGTATTTGTACAATAAATAGCACAACATTATGGTTTTTTTTTAAATTTTTTATAGCCCAAATATGATTTTTTCTTGTTATTTGTAGGCAAAAAAAAACCGAACAAAAACTGTGGTTTTCTTAAGGGGCTGTTGCTGTTACTTTACACAAACATTTGCGAACAACATTTTCTTTCAAAAAAAAGAAAAAAACAATATAAACAATTGTGTGTGTGTATGGGTAAATGTTTTATTGTAGTAAATATGCATTCTACATGCACACACTCAATGTTTCTTACTATTTCAATCTCTTTCTCGTTCTCTCTTTATTTCTTTGCATTTTCCTTTAAAGTTTACTTTAGTAAGAAACCGTTAAGCCCATACATAGTATGTGTGTAAGTGCACGTAAGAGACCGGCTTCTTGTAAGTGCACAGGGCAAAAGGCTAATGGCCTTAGGATTATTGTTACGATTTTTAGCTGTTAAACTAAACTACGCCACTATTCGCCCAATACGATATTAGAAAAATAAAAAAAAACAAAACAAAGAAAAAATACTGGTTTAAACATCATTTTTTTTAATGACAACAGATTTCCCTTTAAAAATCATTGACACACATCCATACATACATACATACATATTTGCTCTTTGAACTTTCCTTACTTTAATTTGTTTTTGTTATGTTTTGAGGTTATTTGCTAAGCAACAATTATTACAACACAACAGTCAAAAACTACTCTTTAAATATCAAATATTTAATGAAAACATATTTTCCTCTTAAATACCTTAAACAATCTCTTTTATTTATATACACACACACACACACTCACTCTCACACATACACACACATTCTCTCTTGCTTGCTTTAATTTGTTTTTATTGGCTTTTGAGGTTATTTGCCAAGTTACACACAGAGAGAGCAGAGAACATAGATTGACCATTGCTGTTTACTTAATATCTATACATTACAGTTACATACTACATACATACATACATATTAAGAAAAAGAGAGCATAAGAAAATAATACAATGCAAGGGGACTGAGTATAAACTGTAATTTAAGTTCAGTGTTTGTGTACAAGAGAACAAATTAAAGATCAAAGTTTACTTTCAAAAGCTTATGTTGAGAGAAGAGAGAAATATGATGAAACCGTTTGTTGATTTAAAAACTTTATTAACTTACGCAGTCATTTGTAAATTTAAACTTCTATAAACACATTGCATTTGCTTTGGTCTATGTGTGTGGACTAGTGTTGTTGTTTTAAGGCTATTTGCCCAAGTTGCACAGAGAGGTAAGAACAGTTATTGTTCACTGTTGTTTAATAACGTCATATTTATTTAGAAAAGTTTTTTTTTAGAGAAATTTAATTTTAATTTATGTTTTCTTTTTTAAATGTATTCTATCAAATGAATGTTATCGATAATTTCCCATAGAAAAAATTATGTTATTGAAATAAAAACCAAGGAATTATTTATTATTTCCATTTAGTGGCTATAGCACAATCCTATGGTCTTTAATCTGAATCGTATATACTATTTCGAAAGCACTTTTTTTGTCGGTTGCAAATATCTCCCATACCATTGCATCAAATTTAATGAATGATATCTCATTTTAAAGTTTTTATGTAACACTAATTGCGAAAAATAATTAGAAATTGAAAAATTAATATTTTCATTGATAAAAATTATATTTTATATAGAACTGCATAATAATACTGTTGTCATTGTGATTATATGTTTTTGTTCAAATGTGTGTATAATTGTATTTACCAGAACCGGTCTTTTCACATGGGCATGTTATCGAAAGATGTTCTATATAAACATTTTTGTTATCGAAAGATGTTCTGTTGAACCATTTTAGTTACCGAAAAATTTTCTTTAAAAGTATTTTTATTACCGAAAAATATTCTTTAGAATTACTTTAGTTATCGAAAATTTTTCTTTAGTAACATTTTTGTTATGGAAAAAATTTATAGAAATATTTTTATTATCGAAAAATTTTCTTTAATAACATTTTTGTTATTGAAAAATTTTCTATAGAAACATTTTTGTTATCGAAAAATGTTTTTAGAAATACTTATTTAATCGAAAATTTTTGTTATCGAACAATTTTCTTTAGAAATATTTTTATTATCGAAAAATTTTGTTAAAAAACATTTGTATTATCGAAAAATTTTCTTAAGAAACCTATTTTGTTATCGAAAGATGTTCTATAGAAAAATTTTAGTTACCGAAAGATGTTCTATAGAAAAATTTTTATTATCGAAAGATGTTCTATAGAAGCATTTTTGTTATCCAAAAATTTTCGAATGAAACATTTTTGGTAATGAATATCTTTCTTAAGTAACTTTTTTGTTATCGAAAAATGTATTTAGAAGCATTTTTGTTATCGAAAAATTTTCTTTAGAAAAATTTTTGTTATCGCAAAAACATTTGTATGCTTTCTGTTCTGTCAATAATTTTTTTTTTCATAAATATTTCCACTATAATCTGTTTATTAAACAACTAAAATTTTATTCTCTTAAATATTTTTAAATGAAATGAAAAGGAAAAAAATTCCTTTAAATTGCACACGGCTATACTTTTTGTTGTTATTCTGGTTTGAAAAGTAATTTTTCTTAATGCAAGCAGACAAAATTCAAAATGTTTTATCCTTCTTTACGTTATCTTTCTCATTCTTTATTTTGCTTTTTCTTTGTGCATTAAGAATAAGAGAAAAAAAGTCTCAATACTTACAATCACAACAACAACAACAGCAAAACAAACAATTTAAAATGTTTGCTAAAGTGTGAAAAATGGTTACGGGTTTCATTTCTTTTTCTTTTTTTTTAACGGTAATCTGGTCAACCAAAAAAAACAAAAAAATAAAAACCGTTAACAGATATGCATTAAGCAACAAGGCAACAATGCATGAAAATGATATTACAAAGACAGAGAGAGAGAGAGAGAGAGTAAGACAGAAAATAAGTGAGGTTATAATGATAAATAGTTTCAAAGAGAAAAAAACAAGAAGGGGAAAAATGAAAACTTTTTATTTCGGTTGCTCTTTAAGTGCTTCTCTTTGTTTTATAATATCATTAGCAGCCGTTATAATGGGTTTTTTTATTATTTTTTTGTTTTCTTTTTGTGGATATGAGAGATAAAATGTTTAAAGAACAATTATAATTATTGAAACTATTAAGAAACTAACTGTAAATTAAGAAAGGAGAGAGGGAGAGAGAGTAAGGGATTAAAAAAGTAGACCTTCTGCAGAGGGAGTTTTTTAATTTCTTTAATAAAAAAGAGACTCACTCTAATAAAATAATTTAAAAATATTCCCATGTGTTCGTGATTACCTGACACCCCACAGACAGGGTCAGTATTAATAAAAGAGAATTCATTCATAATGTTGTTGTTGTTTTCTGTCTTGTTTGTCTTTTATGGATTTTTGTTTTATAATTAAAATCAAATCTAAAGTTTGCATGTTTTGTTTTACAAAAACAACAACGATAAAAAAGAATTTTAATAATGGCACACAAACAAAAAAATAAAGAAGAAAATAAACAACTTTTGTTAAAAAAAAAATACAAAAAGAAAAAAAGAACGAAAAGAAAAAGCAAAAATAAATTGGCAACCATAACAACGCCTGTTTGAGATCGAAAAGTTTCGATAAAACTTTTTATTATTCTCTGACGTTTTTATGGCAGTTGTGTGTCTACACTACTCAATAGAGGACTTATTTACAACAGGAAACAACTGTGCATGTGCATATGTACTATGTATGTATGCATGCATGTATGTATATACCATACGTACATGAACATGCCCAAGTAAATCTAAAAGAGAGAGAAAGAGAGAGAGATTGTTTGTTTGTGTTCCCCATAAGTAACAATTTAATTACAAAAATACATAAACACCCAAACATATACACGAGCATAAAGTGACAGTACATGTGTAAATACCTTTAAAAGGCATTCAAAGTAATCGAATAAATCAAGGAAAATTAAATTTATCACATATAAACTCAACATAAGAAGAGAATTTATATTTTTCAAATGTCAAATAAAACAATATTTTGGAAAACTAGTCTTTCTACGGATTATTTTCGAACAGGATATAATATGGAATATTTTCCAATAGAAAATTTTTCGATAACATAAATATTTCTATAGGAAATGTTTATCGATAACAAAAATGTTTCTATATGAACTCTTTTTCTATAACAAAATTGTTTATATATAAACTCTTTTTCGATAGCAAAAATGTTTCTATAGAAACTTTTTCGATAATAAAAATGTTTCTATAGAAACTTTTCGATAACAAAAATTATTCTATAGAAACTTTTTCGATAACAAACATGATTCTATTGAAAGTTTTTCGATAACAAATATGGTTCTACAGAAACTTTTTTAATAACAAAAATATTTCTATAGAAACTTTTTCGATAACAAAAATGTTTCTATAGAAACTTTTTCGATAACAAAAATGTTTCTATAGTAACTTTTTCGATAACAAAAATGTTTCTATAGAAACTTTTTCGATAACAAACATGTTTCTATAGAAACTTTTTCGATAACAAAAATGTTTCTATAAAAACTTTTTCGATAACAAAAATGTTTCTATAGAAACTTTTTCGATAACAAAAATGATTCCACAGAAACTATTTCATTTACAAAAATGTTTCTATAGAAACCCTTTTTCGATATATATATATATAAAGTTTTTCGATAGCAAAAATGTTTTTATAGAAACTTTTTCGATAACAAAAATGTTTTTCGATAACAAAAAAAATTCTTGTGTAGAAAATCTATGTAACAGATTTTAAATTTTTAAATTTATAATTTGTGAGAAACTAATCGATTACTCGAATTTATATCGTTCCACACTAAATAAAATGCTTCGTTAATGTAAACAAAAGCCGATAAAAAAAAAGTGAATCATGAAAAACAATCAATATTTTAACTATTACCGTTATATTATACAAACCCTGTTATAAACAACATCTCCTTTAAACTTTTATACAATCTACATACGTATGCATGTATGTATGTGTGTATGTGAGAGTCTATCTCATTCTCTCACCCTCGGTGCTAAAAATACTAGAGCAAAATAATACATTTTTGTTGGTAATAATGGTTGTTAATTCTGTTGTTTTTATTATAGTCGTGCAACAAAAAAGGCGACAGGTTTGCTGTTAAGGCACCAGCTACCACTATACACAAGAGCTGAGAACAAAACAAAAAAACGAAAACCATTTTATGCTTTTTTAATTTGGCGCCATATCTTCCTTACTGTCTCTTTCTCTCTCTCTCTCTCATCAACACGTAGCAAATAAAAATAATAACGTTGCTACAACAATATAGAGAAAGAGAAACAAAAACAAAAACATAATAGTACGTGCAAATATTAAAGGTAAACAAAATTGTATGCTTGTGTGTGTGTTTGTAAAATTTTCAATATTTGCTTGCATAAGCTTTTCTCTGCCACTCTACTAAACTGTAGTCTACCGTTAGGTTGGCTCTTTAATATGTATTGTGTCGCCCCATTCAAATTAGTTTGTGTGTGTATTTTGTTTTGTTTTTGCATGTTGTTGATATTGTTGTTGTTGTTGTCGTTTTCGTTACTAATTTTAAACGGCACTGTAGGCAAAATTACCCTAAACAAGAGGGAAGTTTTAAAGGTTTTTTTCTCCTCTCTCTCTTTATTTATTTTTTTTTTGCATGTCTGCTAAATATTGTACAACATCCGTTAATTTAAGCAGCTGCAGAGTTTTTATCAGACACCGTATGAGTGTGGTGAGGTTTTTATTCTTGAATGCTAATACGTATACACACATACTGAAACAAGTTTATGAAAACTTGTGTTTGAGTTTGTGTTTGTGTTTTTTTCATTTTATTATGCTTTAATAATTGAAAATCTGTAAGTGATAATAAATTAAAGAGAATATTCATTCTCTCTCCCTCTCTCGCTCTCGCTCTCTCTCCTTGTTTATAGATTTTATGTTGATAATACAAAGCGAAGTGTAAAGACATGGAATAGGAATAGAAAATCTCTTTTTGATTTTACATTGCAGTAATATTAATACACACATACACAAGCAGTTAAGCAAGCATGTTTATTATGGTTTAATAAGAAACACAGCAAGCGTTATCTCTCTCCCTAAAACTTCCTTTATATGGTTTTTTGATTTTGATTTCATATGGGGGAAAAAAAGAGGATTAAAATTTAAATTATTGTGTATGTGTGTGTGTGTGTGTGTGTGGCACTGTTATTGTAAAGAATTTACGTTTAAGAAATAGACAGAAACTTAAATGTTTGCAATCAATTGCAATGGATTTTTGTAAGAAATAATTTTTTTACTTGATTCAAAATATTTTGCGAATTTCTTAAGAATATTTTCAATTTTTAGTCGAATTTTAAAAAAAGTTTCCATTGTTTTGTCATTATAAGCCTCTAGCCAGGATTACAACCTAGCTTTTCACACTACTTATGTATGTTGTATGTGTCAATTTTATAGAAGAGTGGCGGAAATGAAAGTTTTAAGTCGATTTCGAACGTTTGATTTTGTAAGGAGCAATTATTTCCATGGATATTTCCTTAATTTCTAAACGTTTTTGCCAGAAATCTGCTGAAAGAAAGTCAACGGAGAAATCTTTTTTATAAATTTTGCTTTGTTTGACCTGTGGCCTCACTTTTAATAAGCCTAATAATAAAAACCAGCTAACACAGCCTACCTGAAGCCATAGTTCCCCAAATCAGCCAGCATTTGTGCGTTTCATTGTTGGCATAAAATTTGTTAAGTGAAGTTCTGGATTTCGCAATAATTTTCAAATGATGTTTACTTGTATAAGAGCTTTTTCCAAGCTACTTTGCAAATTTACTATTGTTACTATCACTAATGTTACCAATTATTTCATATTTTTTAAGTACATTTTGCTATTATGAACGGACAAACTCAAAAAAATATAAAAAAAATTCGCATTTTTTCAAGTTTACCTCATCAAATCTCTTAGTATTTTAAGACAAATAATTAATATATGTATACCATTTTAAAGGTCCATCTCTCTCCTTTCCAATAAGTTTGTAATGCTGGAAATCGGATCAGAAATGTTTGAATAATCCAAAAATTTGTGAGGAAAATAAAAAAAAACTGTTTTTGTCAAATAAAAAAGTGTGGAAGGTTCAAGGAATATAAAAAAGGCGTTTTTTTGAGTCCTTATTTATTTTTTATTTTATTTTTATTTATTTTATTTTTTATTTTATTTTATTTTTTATTTTATTTTATTTTTTATTTTATTTTTTATTTTATTTTATTTTATTTTTTATTTTAATTTTATTTTTTATTTTATTTATTTTTTATTTTATTTTTTATTTTATTTTATTTTTTATTTTATTTTATTTTTTATTTTATTTTATTTTTTATTTTATTTTATTTTTTATTTTATTTTTTATTTTATTTTTTATTTTATTTTTTATTTTATTTTTTATTTTATTTTTTATTTTATTTTTTATTTTATTTGTTATTTTATTTTTTATTTCGACCTATGAATATGAAACAAAAACACATAATTTTCGTTTTTATAATTAAAAAGAAAAATGCCTATAAAATAAATCAAATAAATCCTAATTTTTTTTTCAATTTTCCTTTAATAATTCCGGCAGCAATTCATAAAAACCCGAAAAGCAAAAAAAAAACAAACAAACAAACCCCCATTAAGGCTACAAAAAGTAATTTTTAATACAACCAACACTATGCACACACACACTGTAATTTTTATTGAAAAAATTCAATGTACACGCACATTCACTTAAAATACACATTCATACACATTCATCCATACATACGCTAAATGCAATCAACAAAAAACAAAATTAGAGTTCCAGTTCCAGTTATTGCTGTGTGTTCCCATAACCCAACATGACTGTGTAATTGTTTTTCTTTTCTTTTTTTTGTTTTGTTTGTATGCCAACATGTAATAAATAAGAGAAAATGAAAGAAAAACAAAAACAAAAACAGAAAAAAAGAGCACAGAGAAAACCCTCATGTTATAATAAGAGTACAACAAGGAAATTTTTAATGAATGTTTTTTAAATGCATATAAACACACACACACACGCACGCTTATAATGCTGACAGGAATCCATACGTATGTATGTACACTCATATAAACTAATAGAGAACATTCCTGTTTTAACTTATGCACATGCATATCCATACATTTGTGCGTGTGTGTGTGTAAGTACATTTATATGGATTTATAAATAAAAAATGGCACAAATAATGTTTGCTTTTTTCCTTTTTCTTCATATTTTTCTATACAAAAACAAAAAAAAATCCAAAGAGAGTGAGAGAAAAAAATCACAAAAACCCTATACATATGTACACTCTAAAAAAGTCATTATAAGTTTTTGTTGTTGTTGTTGTTAACCTACATATATTTACAAGCAAAACACAAAACAACACAACATTTCGCAAAGCAATAATAATAACTGTTTGTAATAAAATCATTTGCAATCGTAACTAAAGCCCACACATACATGCATACACACATGCATGCAGTTGAAGAAAGGCTGAGAGTGGTGAGAGAAAGTAAAATGATTACAACCATTAAAATTGAATCAATATGTCACAAAAACAAAAACAAACCAACAAACAAACAAACAGCCGTTATTTATTCCCATTTCTATGCTTTTTCTGTTGAATTTTTATTATCGTTGGAGCCGACCTACAGTGCAGAACACAAAAGATTGCATAGAAAACGAATTTTTTTTTTTTAACGAAGAAATGTTGATGATTTTTATGGCCGAGAAACTGAGAGTGTATAGAAAATTTTAATTTCATATCCACTTTAAATAAATAAATAAACGAAAATAAAATTCTTTTTATTGCAGCGTGAAATTTTTTTAATTGGTAATAAGCACCACTTAACAGGTGAGAAATTGAAAAGAAAAAAATTAATTAATAAAAAAATATATGCACAACAGTAAATAAAATAATTATTTGGAGCTTTAATTAAATGCCTGCAATTTACTTTCTAAAGATTATTTTATGCATCTCTAAGCTATAATTTTAATGTACTTTTTCAAACAATATTAGCAGCAGTAATGTTGTCTTTCAGGGCTTAAAGAGAGGGTAGATTGCCTCTGTACATGGGTACAGGGTTTGTATACAACCACAAAACCATGTGATTTGACGCCTAATGAATTACTACAAAACGTGAGATTAATTGCTTATCAAACTCGTGCATCAATAGGTTTAGGCACTCTTCCATTTTGGCAAATAAAAAATCAGTAATTATCACCTTAAAGCTTGCTCCATTAATCGTAATATTGCGAGTTTTATCATTTCTGAAAAAGTACGGTCCGATGACGACAACCCCTTCTTCAAATATTGAATCTCTCAGAGTGTATTAGCATCTCTTCAATTGATCTTAACTTCTGTTTACAACAAATTTGACAATTTAGTTTGTTGACATTTCCATGGAGCAAAACAGAAGCTACGTTGCTCAGTTTTCTAAATGAAATTGTAAACAAACGCGGCACTTAACCTTACTTATGCCTTTTCAAGGTTTCTAAAGAAGTACTTCCCAATGATGACGACCCCTTTTTCAAACATTGAATCTTCAAAGCATATTAGCATCTCTTCAATTGGTCTTAACTTTGGCATCCCCATAGAGCAAAACAGAAGCTACATTGTTCAGTTTTCTGAATGAATATTCAGTAAAAAAAAAAACACGGCACATAACCTTACTTATGCTTTTTCAAGGTTTCTAAAGAAGTACTTCCCAGTAATAATGACCGCTTCTTCAAATATTGAATCTTTCAGAGCATAGCATCTGCATCTCTTCAATTGGTCCTAACTTTGGCATCTCCATAGATCAAAACAGATGCTCCGTTGCCCAGTTTTCTGAATGCAAATTCAGTAAACCAATGCGGCACATAACCTTACTTATGCCTTTTCAAGGGGTCTAAAGAAGTACTTCCCAGTAATAATAACCGCTTCTTCAAATATTGAATCTTTCAGAGCATAGCATCTGCATCTCTTCAATTGGTTTTGACTTCGCTTTACACCAAATTAACAATTCAGTTTGTTGACATCTCAATGGAGCAAAACAGAAGCTATGTTGCTCAGTTTTCTGATGGGGAAAAAGTCACTAAATAAACGATGTTGCGACATGGAACCTTGCTTAAGCTGCTGCATCAGCTATATTTCCTATGTTTCATTACTAAAGTTCGTTTTTCGTAAAATTTACAAGGTGATCGAAGAACACAAGATCAGATCGCAATCGTTATTAACACAGGGCAACACAGAAGCTATATTCCCCGCGATGCATACATAATTTCAACGTTCAAGCTGGCAGATTAATGTTCAATAAAGTGAAACACTAATTTCTAAATCATGTCTATAAACAGTAAAAAAAACCTATTTTGAAAGCCCATTTATTGAATTGTAATCAATCATTTACAAAACGAATCTAATTACTCACAAAATTCTATAGACCTTGTTGTGTTTCTATTTCTATAGCCATTACTGTTGGTAAATTTCTTAACCGCAATACAATTTCTTATGGCCACATAATGTTTATGTAAATGAAAATGTGAACAAAAAACATCAAGAAAAACTGTTGGTAACTCTACAACATAACAGAGCATGCAATGAATGCATTGCAATCAACACACTCTGCTCTTGTCAAAATCATTATCTTTCTTCTCAAATCAAAGAAAAAACCAAAACCAAAAGGAAAATAAGAAAATAAAATACAAAGAAGAAGCATGTAATAACGGTATTTGTTTTATTGTATATGGAAGAAGAAGAAAAAAAGATCATTTGTTTGCTTTACTTTTTTAATTGCAAAGAAATGCAATGCAATAGTAAAACTATAATCCACGGAGAGAGAGAGAGAGGGACAGAGGAAAACAGAGAAAGAAGGAGAAGTAATAAAGGAACGTAAATTCTTTATTTGTAAATATTTACAGGAGAGAGAGCGAGAGAGTGTAGAAGAGTGTGGGTCAAATAAAAAAATTAAACAAGAGATAAGAAAAACTTAACGGAAAAGTTCGTTTAATAATGAAACTTAAGGAAAGGAAAACAAATGAACGTTTGTAACAACAACAACAACAACAGTTATAGCGTGTATTTTATTTATATTTTGTTTTTATTTGTTTGTTTTCTTAACATACTTAAGCTTACCCCCCTTTAGTTTTATAATATGCTTGCTCAGACAGGATTAAATGTAAGTCACTTCACTTACTACAAGGGTAGACAAGGGTTACAGTAACAGGCAAAAGTAAAGCATGCCATAATTATTGCTTTTATTTTAGTAACACTAACTAATAAATTGTATCCCATAATGGATTTCCAAACTTGAACAGGCATTTGTCACGCAAGCTTTGCATCGCAAAACCATGAACAAAATTATTGAATTTTGATCATGCGAACCAAGAGCTTTCAATATATTCCGAAAAAATAGATTTTGGACTAGCATTGCGTAGCATTGACCAGGACATCACTATCAAAGGCGATTACTAATGCTGGGATGATTACCAAATTATTTTGGCTTTTGAACGTTAGATACTCTGAATAATGGATTGGAGGGCATGGTCATCTAAGGTAAAGTAAACTAACTACAGTAAACTCGCGAAAACATGAACACTCGAAAGCGTGAACGTCTTAGAAACGTAAACAAATTTATTTTTATTTAGTATTGTAAAACGTGTTAAGCACGTTTTTACTTATCAAAATATCAATTTTTATTATCAATATTAAATAGAGTAATTTATTATTTGAAATTTGGGTATTAGATCCTTTTTTATTTATTTATTTATTTATTATAATTTACATAACACAACAAGATAAGAATCTTATAAGTGACAGTGCCATGTTAGGAATCATTAAGATTTAAAAATAAACAGTGAAACAAAATAAATTAAATAAAGAATGCAAAATTAATACAACTAGATGACCCGTGCGAATATTTCGCACCATTAGTTGTCATTTTTGTAACATAAAATGAAAATAATTAATAGAAATTTTATTAGAAGTCTAAAAATATTAGAAATCATAACATCATCATACATATTTACATACATACATACATACATACTCGTTCATATGTTTAAATGCTTTTAAAATACTGATTTAAATACAATGTTAAAGGTAATGACTTGATCATCGTTAACTTTTTGCCCGTACGAATCCTTAATACAAACAAAAATATCTTTAAACGTATGCACTCGAGATAAAGCCACGTATAACTGCCCATGTGAAAAGACCGGTTCTGGTAAATACAATCCTACACACATTTGAACAAAAGCATATAATCACAATGACAACAGTATTATTATGCAGTTCTATATAAAATATAATTTTTATTAATGAAAATATTAATTTTTTCAATTTCTAATTATTTTTCGCAATTAGTGTTAGATGTAAGCTTTAAAATGAGATATCATTCATTAAATTTGATGCAGTGGTATGGGAGATATTAGCAACCGACAAAAAAGTGCTTTAGAAATAATATATACGATTAATATCTAGTTAAAATATAAAGAAAAAAAAATATAACATAAAGAAATTAAAAAATAAAAGATTTGAAAATATTAAAAAAATACCATTTAGAAAAATTAGTCTAAAAAAAAAAACTGGAAAATAAAAATATATAAACAAATCACAAATCGTAAAAAAAAAAATTTTACTCATGAAAATAATTTGAATAACTCCTTCTTGAACGCATTTGCATTGCCAAAATTCTGGATGTAATTTGGTAAGGAATTCCGAAGACTAGTGGTTTGTATAAGAAACTGTCTCTGAGATAAAAGAGTCCTAAATCTTTGCTGAATAATGTTCCTACCCTGGTAGGGTCTAGCAAATTTAATTCGACAAAATAAATATTCCGCCAGTACCGTGTAAATTATCTTATGAAGTGGAATAAGGCATCAAATTTTTAGGAGATTATCAAATTTTACATTAAGAATCCGGCAACACAAATGGGAAATGTGATCACGACGCCCTTTCTGAAAGACATATCTAGCTATGTTATTAAATACCAAGTTAAGTCTACGTTTATCATCGCAATCACAATCACAGTTTGCGAAGATTTCCCACCCATACAAAAGTACTGGAATTAAATACGTTCTGGCAAGTTGCATACGAATGACAAACGGAGTCGATCCAATAACAGTCCACAAGTTCCTAAGCATACTATAAATTCTACTTGCAACGACACCTATATGGTTAGACCACGATAAGCTGCCATTAAAGACAATACTCAGATTTTTTGCAGATTTGACAAAATCTATCTTATTTCCCCTGATGCACAATTAAGGTATGATAAATAATCTGTCGGTTCTCGAACGTATAATACATTTAGACTTGGAGGGATTGATGCAAAGTCCAATCCTGACCAAATCACTATTAATGTAATCCAAACAAGAATCAATATTCTCCCTAGGAGTACTAGTATAAAGCTGGACATCATCAGCATACATATGAACATTACAGTGAAACAAGACATCCGGTAAATCATACAAAATAACAGAGACCCAAGTATTGACCCCTGGGGAACACCTCTACTAATATTAAGTGGATTTGAGATATTGCCATTAAGATGTACTTTTTGAAACCTATTCAGCAAATAAGAATAAATAAGATTACAGGCAGTATTTGAGAAATAAAACAGCTTCCGGAGCTTTTTCAAAAGAACTTCGTGATCGAATGTGTCAAAAGCCTTAGTGTGATCAAGCAAAACCAAAAATGCTACACTATTTTCATCTAGTTTCGACCTAAGATCTTCTACAACATTTATTCTACCTTTCATAAATTCCGACTGACTAAGGGTAAAGTAATGGTGACTCTCCAGGTAATCAGTGATCTGTCTGGCCATTATATTCTCCATTACCTTGGACAAAAAAGGAAGGGAATGGGTATGATTTTTGCCAGTTTGAACAAGTGGGTATAGTATGGCAAATGTTTAGGAGTCAAAGCTTTCAAGAATGAAGGATTCAAATCATCAGAACCAAACGCATTCGATTTTACCGCTGCGACACATTCCAAAACCTCAAACTGATTTACGCAACGAAAACTAAAGGACATAACGTGAACAAATTCGAAAATGTGTACTGTCTAGGAAAAAATTAGTTCACATTATCGCGAGTACAATTTAATCAGGTTTAACTTTGTCTTGTAGAGTTTACTTAAGTTGCAGGTGTAGACCAATAAGCCACAAACCGTATGGTTTCTCAAAACCAACATAATCCATACCATCAATCAAATTCTGTCTGATTGATGTGTCTGAGTCAGGCATGCATTCCACCCAGAGAAGCCATGGTGGTGGACATGTGAACGATATTATATTGCACACTAAATGGCAACCATAGGTCTGTCAAATTAATACAAAATTTCGTTTAAAAATCACACTCAAGCACATCCGCTTTGTTTCAATTTAATTTCTAATTTAATCAAAAGAATCCAGGCCAAGTTTTTTTTTTACAGAATTTGCTACTTTACTTTTGTCCGATACTGTACATATGTTTTAGACATACAAAGGCTCCCCTTTTTAAATAATTTTTCATTCATTCATGTTTCCTTTCCTTTTCTTTTTTTTCATCTCGTTTTTCTAAGTTTTTGTTACAAAAACATGACCAAGTGCTTAAATTCCTTGCCGACACTTTTATTAGCTTCACTGCAAATAATAGCCATGACAACAATAACAAAAGAAAATAAAATGAAAACAAAAAAAACAAAAAGAATAACACAAGAGAAGCAAAACAAAATGGCAAACAAACTAAAGAAAATAAACACACTTAAGGCACGCATACATATGCTTACACACACACACGCGCACATAAATACAAAGAGAAAGAGAGCATAGGCTTACACACATTCGCATACATGCATACGTATCAGGGATGGAAAAGTTGGTACAATTGTACTTTTTTTTAGCACTATTTGGAAGTAAAAAGCACCATAGCACCTCATTGGCTTATTTAGCACTATTTAAAAATGTTCTCTACTTATTACATCACTTAAATATTCTGTCTCATCCGAGTATAATTTTTTGTTATCGTTTCATTTGCATATGGCAACTCGTTGCTAACTTGACATACCAAGAGTTATAAATGGAATATTATCCGTTCCACATTCATCTGCAAATGTAGAAACTATATTTTCATATCAAAATTTAATAAAAATCAAAGGGACAAATGGACTGTTTCCTTTGACTGTCTCTAATTTAATTCAAACAAGGGATTTATTGAAGTCATTTATTTAGTGTTCGCAACAATTTTGAAACAACAAATAGTTTGCTGGTACAAAATTTATCATAAATATTGATTTAAAACTTAGATCTCATAAACTTTTTTATTCCTTTATAGTTAAGTATTAAAGTAAGTTGTTAAGTTTCCATATTATAAAGTGCTTTTCATAATTATAGCACCACCAGAGCATTTCAATAGTAGCAAACAATGAATTGTCTTCAGGTTATATTCTCTGATGAAAAAAAGTGGAACTTAGGTAGACCAGATGACTATTGATAGTACTGTCGTGACCTTAGAAATACAAATTTTGGGGAGATAGTCTATTGCCGGGGGGGTTATTTCTTTAAGTGGTTGCCTCGAATTTCAGTTTCCATCTACGCGAATGTATAGTACAGAGTACTTTACTGTTCTTAGCTGTAGTTGGCTGCCCTTCTTGAGAGAAAATATATGAAAAAAATATATTTTCCAATAGGACAATGCCAGAATTCATAGAATTTATGTCAGCAGACAGAGGATGAAATGGTTCCGTAAACAATCTATTGAGTTCCGTAACAATTTCTTGTGGCCAGCTTGCTCTCCTGATATGAATATTATTGAAAACGTTTTCCTAAACGAATTGCCCCATTCTTGTCCGAAGATTATATTCAAAGTAATAGACAATTTACCAGGGCTGCATATTTGAAATTAAAAATGATCGAAGAGTGGATGAAAATAAACGGAGAAATATTAAATAATCTTTAGAAGAATATCAAAGACCGAATATTTACTTTAATAAGGGGGGCTTACTAAGTTTTAAGTAGAAATATTTTTGATAAATAAAGTTTCTTATTGAACAAAAATGGAACTGGTGCTATAATTTTGCTAAAAAGACTAAAAACATTAATTTTTATACTGAAGTCAAAACAGCGCTAACAATTTGAAAAATTTCTTATTATTTTTGTTCATTTACATTAATACTACACACATTGAAATGAATTGTCATTTATATTCTCATTAATTTATAATAAAAAAAAAGTTTAAATAAGACTGAAAAAAGTACAATTTTTTGTAAACGTTAGTACAATTTGTTAAGATTAATTTCCCATCCCTGATACGTACATATGTATGTGAGCGGTTTAAAAAGGACAAAAAAACCGAAAAAAAGAGTAACAAATTTGCACTTATTCATGGAGTAACATGGGAGAGAATATAACAATAACAACGAAATTACATAGTGTGGTGAAGTGAAAACAAATAAACAACAACAACAACAAACAAAAAGAGAAAGAGAAAAGAAAAAGAAATTAAATGTGGCACGGCAGCAGTGGCAACAAACAAAAAGGGGTTATTGACTTCCTGTAATACAAACAAACGAAACGAAATGAAACGAAATGAAATGCGCTACTGAATGAGTCAGGATATGAAAGAAGAAAACTTAAGAGTCACGCAAATAAATACTGTCTGTCAGTCAGTCAGTAACTGAATTGTTGCTCCCCTTTTAGCAATTCCTTGCCAGCACAAAAAAAAGGGTTTTGGAGGCTCATGACAATTTATAAATTTTTCAAAATGTTTTTAAAGAATTTTAATTGATACTCCTTGACAATATAAAGGGCACTTATTTGACGTTAAAAAAAAAGGAAAAGGTAAAGGGGGATTCGCAAATGTTTAACATTAAATAAATTGAAATAAATTGTAGAAATTTTATTAAACTGAATAGAAAACATTAAAGCTTGCCATTTAATTGGTAATCATGGCAACGTTAACTGCCGCTACGGAATAGGTGACCTATGCATGGAGTCCAATGGCAGTTGTATTGCGTTTACCCAGTGCTATAATAAGAGCGAAATCTTTACCTAGAATTATAGTCTAAGAGAGTTAAATTACTTGGTTTGGTTGGCCAATGATTTGCTACCAAATTACTTTTAAATCTCGTTTTTTAAAAGCTTCTTTAGAACGAGTTTCATTTGTCACCTGATACTGTTCTGTTGAAACCATTTGCCAAGTCCAATCCTTGTATTTTAAGCACAAAAAATACAGAAATCACATCGCACGGTACCTTGTTCAGTTACTTACTTTGTTTTTTTTTTATGAAACCCGCACTCAGGGGATGGCCCTACTCATGCCGTACATTGTGCAGGTTTTTAGGAAAGGTGGAAAAAGGGAAGATGCGAACGACAAGGAAATGAGTTGCAGCTAGGTGACTATAAAATGGCCAGTGTTATACCTTCACTATTAGATAGTCTACAGCAATCGTCCCCAAGAAGCCCGCAGTTACTCACACTACTTATGTTGTGTGTGTTCATTTTATACATAAGTGGCGCGTGACCTACAGTCTAAAGTCGACTCCGAACGACTTAATTGGTTATTAAAAGAATTTAGCCAGGATTACAACCTAACTTCTCACCTCACCTATTCCTGTGTGTGTGTTAATTCTATCAATGAGTAGCGGGACCACTTGTTTAAGTTTAGTTTTTTCTTATGCTGAGAGAACTAATTCTTCATATTGTTCCGTTTTTACGTTTAGAATATGAATTCGTTGATTGCAAAACAAAGTAAAAACAAATATTTCCTTAGTTTCAATTAAACTTATGTGCCTCTGTTTCCAATTAATACCACGTTTACAGCAATAACTACAACAACAACACTTGTTCGTTATTCTTCTCTGCTTACAACCTTTTTGTAAGCACAACACTTCCGTTCGCGTAAACACTAGCAACTGTTTTCTTCACACTCAACTTATCGCAACTTCACACAAGACTGACTGGTTGCCTGCTTTGTCTTGGCCTTTTATACACGTAAGAGATCAGACTGGTGATGGTTCTCGAAGTGGAACACTTGGGGTTTCGCTTTCTCGATAATTCTTTTACGACTACCTTGTTTGTTGTTGCGTTTGCTTACTTGTCTATCACCTTTTTTCACTCATACCGTACTGATGTTGTTATTAGTTTACTAGTTCGATGTTTATATGTATGTGTTAGTATGTATTTATGACGTGTGTATTGTCTAAGCATTGTCTCTTCTACCGTTCGCTTTGCGTAACAATATTTTTTTTTTTTTTTGGACCACATATCTGATGGGCTGTCTGAACCATTCTCTCGCATCTAACAGAACAACCCACTACCTACTAGACTACGACTTCGGTATATTACTACTCTGACTCCTCATGGCTTGTGGCTCTGGGCTAATGGGAGTCTGACGTAGTTCAATTATTGAAATATTCTTTGAACAAAAAAAAAGAGTTTCATCGCTGTAGATAATTTTTCACTGGAAAGGTGCATTTTA
This sequence comes from Sarcophaga peregrina, assembly GCA_014635995.1. NCBI lineage: Eukaryota > Metazoa > Arthropoda > Insecta > Diptera > Sarcophagidae > Sarcophaga > Sarcophaga peregrina. The sequence goes on along the minus strand of CM025792.1, from coordinate 53,268,858 downwards.
ATCCATATATAGACCAAACAAGACCTATCTTTAGGTCTTGTAGCCACTGTAGTTTGCACTAACCGATACAGCTGCAATATTTTCCTTAATAAATACTCTTTTTGTATTCAGAATATTGGTTTAATATCCCATAAAGTGAAACTCGGTGAGGGGACACAACTCAACCTGTTCAATTGGTCGATTCAGACGAGCTTAAGTCAATCAAAGGTCAGAGTTTTTGTAAAAATAGCACAGTCGCCGTGGTTTTATTAGACGTAAAAGCCAGGGTTCGAGTTTCAGGCCAGACATCAAAACAAAATACAGAAAGTATTTTTTCGGCGATTTCCTCTCAGCAGATTTCTGGCAAAAACTCTAAGAGTAAATAAAATTGCCATAAAAAGTTTCTCATAAAATTTGTCGTTTGTAGTCGACTTTAAACTATAGGTCCCGCCACCCATGTATAAAAATTAACGCACACAACATAAGTGGTGTGAGAAGCTAGGTCGTAATCCTGACTGAAGGGTTGTAATGGTTAATTATGTATGTATCATCGTATATTATTTCTAAAGCACTTTTTTTGTCGGTTGCAAATATCTCCCATACTACCGCATCAAATTTAATGAATGATATCTCATTTTAAAGCTTATATCTAACACTAATTGCGAAAAATAATTAGAAATTGAAAAATCAAGATTTTCATTGATAAAAATTATATTTTATATAGAACTGCATAATAATACTGTTGTTATTGTGATTATATGTGTTTGTTCAAGTGTGCTAATACAGTGTCGCTTAATAGTAATGCAGTTCTACATAATGTAGTATGTATTAAAATCCATTCTGGCAATATCGCTATTTACTATAATGCCGTTTATTACTAAGTCCATTATATAAAATGGGCATTTTAATTTGTAAAAAGCTGTTTTGGCAATACTTTGCAGTAGTTGTTAGATCAAGTGCGAAAAACGGGGTCGCTTAATTGTAATGCTATTCCACATAATAATATATAAAGTTGTAAAAGCCATTTTGGTAATGTTGTTATTGTCATCGCATTGTTTGTTTTATGAAGTGTAGTAATACGGGTTAATAAATGGTACCAGGCTAATCGTAACAAACTTGGGAGAGCAGATCATATGAGCAAAAATTATTCATACCGATAAAACTGCCCTTCCGAATGACACGAAAACAATTCCCTGTGAAAGTTGCTTTTGCTATGACGATAAATAAAGCACAAGGCCAAACCCTTCAAAAGGTAGGATTGTATTTGCCAGAACAGGTCTTTTCACATGGCCAGTTATACGTGGTTTTTTTCCGAGTGCGTACTTTTATTTTTTGTTTGTATTAAGGATTCGTACGGGCAAAAAGTTAACGATGATCAGTCATTACCTCGACCATTGTATTCAAAGAAGTATTATAAAAGCATTTAAACATATGTATGTACGAGTATGTATGTATGTAAATATGTATGATGATATTATGATTGCAGATATTTTTATAAAATTTCTTTTAATTATTTTTATTTTATGTTACAAAAATGACAACTAACGATGCGAAATATTTGCACGGGTCATCTAGTGTATGTATAATTTCAAAAATTGGAAATTTTTTTTATCGCAAAGAAGTGTTTGCAAATGAAAAATATTTTTTAAAATTTCTTATACGAAATGCTTTTCAACTTTATTAATTTCATTTATGAAATAAATTTAATTGTTCACGTAAAACTTTATTATCAAGTTTCCACTGTTTTAATATTTATACACCTTTCAACACTGTTTAATGAGAAATTTTATCAATAAATTCTCACAAACTCTTCGTATTTCACAAAACAATACCAAAAGCAAAAAAATAAAACAATAAACAAACGGGCAAGTAAAGAAAATCAAATAGAAGAAAAAAAAACCCACACAAACAAAGAATCAATATAAGGAAAGAGAGAAAAAGAAAGCAAGAGAGAGAGAGAGAGAGTTTGTTCGTGAGAATAAGGAGGATATAACTGGTAAAACGTTAGAGTTGTAATTATATCCTTTGCCTTTTGTTTTACACAAAAAAAAAACACAACAAAACAAAACTCATTTTTTTAACTTTACGATCAAACAAAGCAAATAAAGAAAATAAAAACAACAAAAACTACATCGAAAAAGTTTTTTTTTGCTTTTTCCTCCAGTGAGTAAAAACTCTACCAAAAGTAGAAGATAACGCTTAACTACTCCACAACAACCATTACTACTACCACCCTACCACTCTACCCATACGTACATACACACCAAAACTTTCCTATCATCGTATAATTGTTCTCTCTTACACTCATTCAAAACTTTTGCATGAAAAAAAGCAACAGCAACAACAACAACAAAAACAACAAGCAATAATAACAATAAAAGTGTTACAACAATACTTTAACAATTTTTATGGTTTTACACCTTTAAGTGTTTTGTTCTGTACACTCACAACAGCAAAGCACAAGAGAAAGGGTCAGAATGAGAGAGAGCAAGAGCAAGAGAGAGCAAAATAAAAATGGTAAAACAATCATAAAATATGAAAAATTATATTCGTCCTCACATACACACACACACACAAACACACTCATAGTGTTTCTATTTTAAAACCAATGCAGTTACTAGGGTATCCTTAAATAAATTGAGAAAAGAAAAATAATGGGTAAGGGGAAAAAGTAACATGTTTTGAGAACCTATGCTGCAATATTGTTACGCATAGCGAAACAAACTAATATCGTTTAATATTAACGATAACCAAAAACTACAAATACAAAGACCATAAGGCAATGCGTACACAATACACACGACACAAATGCACACTGACACACACATAAATGGAAGGACACCCGGAGAAGCGAAGGATGACACATCGTATGCTGACATCTTAAGGAGGGTTAAAACGGACCCTAAACTCTGTAAATTAGGTGAAAACGTGACGAAAATCCGGAGGACCGTCAAAGGCGAGCTATTACTTCAGCTCGGCAAAAACGGTGAGCGAACGGATGACTTTAGAGGGGCCATTGGAGAGCTCCTAGGTGAATGCGCGTCTGTCCGCACTCTAAAGGAGAGGAGGACGGTTGAGATAAAGGATATCGATGAAATAACGGAGAAGGAGGACGTATATAACGCGATTATGAACGTTCCAGGTATTGAGGGCTTCGGTAAGACCGACATAGTTGGCCTCAGGAAGGCGTATGGTGGGACGCAAACTGCCGTAGTAAGCCTTAACGCAGACGCTGCAACGATTCTCTTAAAGGAAGGAAGAATTAGGATCGGCTGGGTCATATGCAGAATTCGCGAGAGGAACATTCCGACGAAATGCTTCCGGTGCTTGCAGTTTGGACATATGGCCCGTCAGTGCACAAGTAAGATTGACCGCTCGCGAACTTGCCGTAGGTGCGGACAGGAGGGGCATATTGCGAAAAATTGCATGGGCGAACCTCTTTGCATGTTCTGCAAAGTGGGCGACCCGAAATCTGCCAACCATATCGCGGGGAGCGGAAAGTGCCCACAATTTTTGAGCGCGCTTAGATCACGTTCTAGGAGATGAGGTTAATACAAATTAATCTGAACCACTGTGAAGCAGCCCAGGACCTATTGGTCCAGAGGGTAAAGGAGGAGAAAATTGATGTCGCCATCATAAGCGAACCTTATAGGGTACCGAAGAATAGTACTTGGATCACGGACGGATCTAGTACTGCGGCTATATGGATCTGTGGTTCATTACCCTTCCAGCAAACCTATGCGTCGGACATTGGTTTCGTTATGGCCAGGATAAAGGGAGTTTTCGTCTATAGCTGTTACGCGCCCCCGAGATGGTCAATGGAGGAGTTCCAACATATGCTGGACAGGATGGCGTCTCTTGTGCGCCTGAATACTCCCGTCATTATTGCAGGAGATTTCAATGCTTGGGCGACCGAATGGGGTAGTAGATATACTAACACCAGGGGTCGCTGCCTCTTGGAAACGGTCGCTTCCCTTCCTGTGGCGCTGATGAATGATGGAAGAGAAAGCACATTTAGGAGAGCTGGATCGAGCTCGATGATAGATTTATCGTTTGTGAGCAATAGTCTTGTTTCGCGGACCGCGTGGAAACTAACTGAGGACTTCACGAATAGTGACCATCAGGCAATCGTGATGACGGTTAATGGGCGCAACACGAGAGGAGATGGATTGGCGAAATTTACGGGACCTAAATGGAAGGACACCCGCTTTGACGAGGAGACGTATAGATTGCTGTTGTCGTCTTTTCATACGACTGGCAACACGGCCGAGGAATTAGTGAGTGATATATGCGAAACGCTCAACACTGCATGTGATGCTGCAATGCCTAGGAGGACTGTGTGTAGGGGACGCACCCCCTGCTACTGGTGGAATGACGAAATTCGGAATCTGCGGTCGGCATGCTTTAGGGCGAGAAGAAGGGCCCAGCGTACTAGAGGAAGAGCGACAGGGGAAGCCGAACGGGCTTCGTATGAGGCTCTTAGGCATCAACTTAGAAGAGCCATTAAAAGGAGCAAGAAACTATCCTTTCAGCGGATATGCCAAGAAGCTGACATAAATCCTTTTGGGACGGCTTACAGAGTCGTCTGCAAGAGAATCGGCGCTCAGCAACAGCCTAAACTAGGCTGTCCAGTTTTGCTACGGGGAATCATTAGTACATTATTCCCACGAGGCCAGCCCTACACTTTTATAAGTAGGGATACGGATGCCAATCATACCATCCCTGAGGTAACAAGAGAGGAGGTACTCGCAGCATGCAATGGAATAGGAGATAGGAAAACACCGGGGCCAGATGGAATCCCGAATAGGGCACTTAAGGCGGCTATCCGGTTCAGACCTGATATGTTCGCCAAGGTGTTCCACAAGTGCTTCGTCGAGGGTGTTTTTCCACGTAGATGGATGGTTCTCATTCCAAAACCTGGTAAACCACCAGGGGAACCATCGTCATATCGGCCCATCTGTCTACTCGACACAATGGGAAAAATACTGGAGAGGATAATATACAACCGACTACTGACGCGTGCCGAGGCAGGAGGAGCTCTCTCGGACCTGCCATACGGATTTAGGAAAGGACGGTCCACTGTTGACGCGATCAGGAGGGTGGTCGACATTGCAAGAGATGCAATAGAGGGCGAAAGATGGAGATTTAGCACCAAGGAATACTGCACGGTTGTCACACTTGATCTTAAAAACGCGTTCAACTCAGCGAATTGGGGGCGGATTATGAGACCCCTCTTTAACATGGGTACGCCGCCATACTTAATGGAGATTCTGAACAATTACTTTCAGGACAAGAAGGTAATATATCTAACGGATGAAGGAGAGCAGGAATACGTAGTGACGGCGGATCTCCCGCAGGGCTCTGTACTTGGTCCACTACTATGGAACATAATGTACGATGGAGTACTTCGACTGCGATTGCCAAACGGGACTGCGATTATAGGTTTCGCAGATAGCCATAGTCTCGGTAGCTAAGACGATACAGGATATAGAGAAGCAAACTAATACAGCGATTCGAAATGTTGGTGCATGGCTGAATGAGGCAGGAAGCCGTTTTGATAAGCGGCCGGAAGATAGTGGAGAAGATGGAAGTGAACGTTGGAGGCACAGAAATCCAATCAATGAGGGCAATAAAATACCTGGGAGTGATTATCGATGACAGGTTGAACTTCAAGGAGCACGTAAAATACATCGGCGAAAAGGCATCTGTAACGCAGGGAGCACTGGCGAGGATGATGCCAAATATTGGAGGACCAGGTCCATTCAAGAGGAGGATAATTTCAGCGGTAGTAACGTCGATAATGCTATATGCTTGCACCATAAGGTCGGAGGCACTCTCGACAAGGGTCGACAAGGAGAATACTGTTCTCGGTGTATCGTCTAAGTGCGATTAGACGGATAAGTGGCTTTAGGACAGTGTCTGATGAAGCGATATTTGTATTGGCAAAGACAATACCAATAGACATATTGGCGGATGAGATGAGGCGGATATACTTCCGCCATCATGAGAGTCCAGGACGGACAGCGGCTATAAAAGCGGAGGAAAGAATGACTTCCATGCACAAATGGCAGTTACGATGGGAGAACATTTTAAAAGGAAGATGGACATTTCAGCTTGTCCCTTCTATAACCCCTTGGATGGAGAACAAACATAGCGAGTTGAATTATTACGTGACCCAGTTCCTAACTGGTCATGGATGTTTTTGGAAGTACCTGCACAGATTTGGACATGATACATCCCCTATATGCCCAAACTGTGTAGACGAAGAGGAAGATATTCTAATATGCTGCCCCAGGTTTAGATGGCCCGGAGAAAATATATTAGGGCCACACCGGCTCATGGAGGAGCTGTTGAATTCTAGGAAAATGGCGGAAGTAATGATAGTACTCCGAAGGTTGGAGGAACGAAGGCGAAATTTGAGATAACGTGTTAAAGCTTTCAAGCTAACCAGCCACCCGCGAAGTAATACCTTACGGCAGTCCCGCGGGGGGAGAGTGGTTGATGTGTGTAGAGGGTGGGTGGGTGGTAGGCACCAAGGATAGCGAATCGTGCATGCTTTTGTCGGAACAAAAGTATCTTTTGAAGATTTACCACCTCCGGCTCAAGGCAAAACAAAAAAACATACAACGAACTTATAAAAACTGAACCACTTACAACAAATATGAGAATAAAAGGGGATGGACAAGCAAGCAGACGCAACAACAAGTAATGCAGTAGCTATAGAATTCTCGAGAAGGCGAGAACGCGAACCTTCTACTTTGAGAAGCAACATCAGACTGAACACAGTTCGCATATAAAATGGCAAGACAAGACAGACAACCAGTCAGAGTGAATTCAGTCAGCCCCATGGCGGTGGGAAGACAAGTTGCGTCCGTAGTACAGTCTACCGAACAGTTGTTAGTGTGAACACGAGTAGAAGTGTTGTCCTTACAAAAAGGCTGAAAGCAGAGAATAACAAAGAAATGCTGTTGCTTATAAAAAGATTATAAGCAGAGAAGAGTATCGAATGAGCACATATTGTTATAGTTATTGTTGTGTACTTTGTATTAGTTTGGACAGTGGCACATAAAAGTAGTGTGATTAATAAAGAGTTAAGAGTTAAAATAAACCCATATTTGTTTTTACTTGGTTTGCAATACAAACTTGTTGTTTTCTTTGACAAAAACAGTTTTTTCTGATTTTGCGTGTTAATTTCTGAATTATTTAAACATTTCATGAATCGATTTTTTAAAATTTAAAAATCTTGTTTGTTTGCAAACCTGAAAAGCAGATAGAAATTTGACTTCAATCAATGAAATCATTGAGGAAAACTAAATTGCTGCTTTTATTTTTGCCAACACTGTATAAAAAAGTTTTTTTTTGTTTTTCTTATTAAACCACACTCAGGGGATGGCGCCTACTCATGCAATGCATTGGGCAGGTTTTTAGGAAAGGTGGAAAGAGGGAAGATGCGAACGACAAGGAAACGAGCCGCTCTACTGGTGACTATAAAATGGCAAGTGCTGTACCTTCAGCATTACACAGTCTGCAGCAATCGTCCCCAAGAAGCCCGCAGTTTCGCACACCACTAATGTTGTGTGTGTTAATTTTATACAGAAGTGGCGGGTCCTACAGTTTAAAGGCGACTCCGAACAACAGATATTGCAGAATATTTGCGACCGCTGTAGTCGATAAAAAAGTAGAACAACTGCAAGATTCTAAGCTGTGACCGCTTACCTAACAGAGTCTGAAAACTATGCTAAACGTAGACATCTTAAGCTGGAGGTCCATACTACGCGTTCTACGCGTTTTCGCAATCTACGCGGTTGTCAAAAAAGTAGAATTAATGCATTTATTTGGTGCAAGTTACACGCACAAAAGCGTAGGATACCTTGACGCATAGAACGCGAAAAGTAAATCTACTTTCTACTTTTGGAAGCATCGCAAGCGGCGCGCGTAAAAAACAGCTGATTTTGACAAGTTGTTTTGGTTTAGTTTGTTTTAACTTTAGGAAAGTTTCGGCCAAAAACACATCTCGTTCTAAGTACAAAGAACGCACCCAAAATAGTTGTCTCTTCTTTTCGAGCTTATTCTGTACACTTGTAAAAAGCGTTGCATGTAACTTGAAGCGTAGAATGCGAAGAAGGTATGAAATGTGTGCAAGGCTTTGACGCGAAAACGCATGGTGTGGGCCTCCAGCTTTAGCGAGGAAGACTTAAGAAAATTAGAGAAACACTTGCAAAGCTTAAAGGAGTCTTACTGTGTTTAAAAATAAAAAGGATTTTTTATTCAAAAAAATTTTTTTTTACACAAACAGTCAAGAACTTATTGATTTATCCTGGTAAGTATGGATCTCTGCATATTTTTTGTATAGCAGAGTTCTATTGACTGAAAAAAGGTGCACTTTTGTTGATTTTTAAGTCAAAAGGAAAAATTTTTAACACATATTCACAGATTGCATTCATAAAGAAATTACTTTTTCTACGACCTAAGCATTCTATTTTCTGGTGGTGTTTTTTCCCCAACACAATAATAGTACAAAAAATAAACGAAAATTATTAATAGTTAGAAGGCAAACGTGTAACACGGTAACAACAACAATGACCGAAATAAAAACAAAACGCACACACACACAGACACACGTACATATACCAACTCATGTTATTGTTGACCTTTTTTTTCGGGAGAGTGGTTATAAATACAGTGAGAGAGCGAGAAACGCTGTAAGTGTGAGCAAATGTGTTAGTGTATGCGTGTAAAGCGCAGGAAATTGTAAAATCCGTAGAAAACAATTTTTCATTCATTTTTAAATGCATTTTTTCAATTTTTTTTTTTTTTGTTGTTTTCTTTTTTAATAAAACAAAATTGAGGAAAAATTAAATAAAAATTCTAAAGTTAATATTCGTAAATAAATGAAAACAAATAAAATAAAACGAAACGAAACGAAAGTAAAATAATTAAAAATAAAAGAAAAAAAAAACGGAAAAACAAACAAGAAAAAAGGGAAAATAAAATGAGAAAATGCAGATTTAAATACCATACAGCCATTGTTATGCTTATTTACACTTTTCAAATTCCTGGTTATTAAAGACCCCGATTTTTAATTTTAAAAAAATTAAAAACAAAATGAAATAAAAATTTAATTGCAGTACTTACAATATCTCTTTGCAATTTGGAAATATTGAAATTGGCCTGGGCCAAGCGCACACTCAGCGTTGCCACATCACTTGTCAGTTGGGCTCTCTCGCCTGTATTACGATCCACCAATTTCAGCAGTTTATCCTCCAGGCCCTGATTGACTTTTTGCACACGCTTATGCGATTCGTATAATCGATCGTATTTATCCTGCCACGCGATTACACTGTCCTCCAGTTCAGCCTGTCGTTCAGATTCGGTTAGGCAAGTGGCCTCCATGGCGTATAAAAGCGTATCTTTCTCTTGAAGTGTTTGTTTTAGTTGTTCTATTTCTTTGGCGGCTACAGCAGCTATGGTGACAGCAACCGGCGCTAAAGCATCGCAAATATTCTGCAAAAAAATAAATGAAAAACATTTTTTTTGTAAACAGTGTTGGCAAAAATAATGACAAAAATTTATTTGTATTTGAATTCGTATTTTAAATTAACAACATTAACAAGAGAGTTCTGTAGTTAGCGAAATAAATGATAATCTGAAGACAGCAATAGCTTCAAAACTTACACAAGCTCTCTCAATTTCAGTTGCATTATCAAAGATGCCATACAGGGGATTGACTATGATAGTCTTGAAGCGATTTCAGCAGCTCAAAATAAATGGGACCCTTACTTAAAAACTATGAAATGCAAAGAATTAAAAGTGGCACGTATACATATACGGCTAGTTTGCCAGCCTGTACTTATGATTCCCAATCTTCACATTCAATTCTTTATCTTCACTAATTATCGTTATAGAAGTCGCCGTGGTCTAGTGGGTAGTGTTTTGGCTTATTAGACAAAAGGCCCGGATTCGAATCCCAGGTCACACATCAAAACGAAAAAATATTTCTTGGGCGACTTCTTCTCAGCAGATTTCTGGCAAAGACTCTGAGAGTAAAAATTGCCATGAAAAGCTTCTCAAAAATCTGTCGTTCGAAGTCGACTTTAAACTGTAGGTCCCGCCACTCATGTTTAAAATTAACGCACACAGCATAAGTGGTGTAAGAAGCTAGGTCGTAATCCTGACTGAAGGGTTGTAATAGCCAATTATGTATGTAATTACCGTTATGCGCGCAAGAAGCAGTGGCGCCTGGAAGAATATGTTGCGGCAGGGCGAAATCTGTTAATCGGGTCGTTATGGCCAATTAAGTAAATAAGTAATTATCATTACTAAATGATAATTGCTTTTTTTATAGTAGCATACCGGCTATGCAAAATCATTTTTCAACGCCTCTCGCCGACAACTCCAAGAGCTGTGCAATTAATTTTTTTTTTTTTCAATGACCAGTATTTTTACTTCCTCGTCCTATTTTTGTAACAAACCAGAATCTATGGTGACGATCGTAACCACAATAACCACACATGCATACATAACTGGTCATTAGAACTTATCAGCAGTGTTGTCAGATTTTTTTTAGTACCTCCATCGCCAAAAGCTATACGCAAAATCGCTAAAAATCGCCAAATTAAAATATTATATATTTTTTTCAAAATAAACATCGCCAAAAGTTTATAAAATCATTTAGATTTATTTATTTCATGTATTGTAAGGTCAATATAAAATTACTAAAAGTCTATAATAAAAAATATTATAATCTTACATTACATTTGTACTTTTAGCGCTTTAGTTATTAGTTGTCAAAATATTTTATACAAAAATATTGGTACGACAAAGGGATAGATAGCAATAGATTTTAGCCAACCTACAAAAGTCATTAAACGGTTTAAAATATTACATTTGCGTACTTATCTATGGCCCACCTTTCATTCTCCCAATACTTTCGACATCGACGATCTACTTTAATCGTTTTTGAAGAAGATGCCATTATAACATTTAATTTTTACTTTTCCTAAATGTTTTTCTTTTCTTTTGAAGTCTTACTTTTGAAGTCTCTTTTTGCAAAGAGTCGTTTGAGGAGTTTTGGACCGGACCGTATCCGTCTATGCTGGGTTCCGGGTCACAGCGGAATACTGGGCAATGAGACGGCGGATGCCTTCGCTAGGTTAGGTTCGCTTTCAGGTGGCGATTTGACGGTTGGTCCTGACCCCCAGTCTGCCACCTCTATGACCTCATCGATGGATGGGTCAGGAGGGAAGAGCAGAGACGTTGGGGGGGTTGTTCTGTTTCTAGGCGTCTATGGCCTGCTGTGGGACAGCAAGAGGACAGAGTGACTGCTGGGCTTGGTTAAGGCCAGCTTAAGGTTGGTTGTCGGTTTTATCACACGGCACTGCTGAGATTAGGTCGCTGACGAGGATCTGGAACAGATCTCAGCTGGACTATTGCAGGGTATGTTGAGATAAGGAGAAGTTGGAGACTGTCGAACATCTCCTATGCAACTGCCCAGCCCTTGGTAGGTTGAGGACCCTTGGCAGGGCCTTCTTTGAGAACTTGAGTTCTAGTGTCGAGAGCCGACATCAAGGCTCTCCACAGATTCATTAGCAGCTTGGGCTGGTTGAAAGGTGCTAGGGCTTCATAAGTGTAGTCGCACTCTCAATCTCTATTTGTTTTGTGTCTGTTTCTTTTCATTCCTCCGTTTCCCAATCTCCCTCCCCTTCCCTACTTTCCTATATCCTCCATTTCCTTCCTCCCCTAAGGACAATGTACAATGAATCAATTTCGACCTCCGGGTACTGTACTTGTCTTGACCGACAGGTGCACGTCCTCTAACCTAACCTAACCTAAGTCTTACATACATACATAATTGCCATTAAAACCCTTCAGTCAGGATTATTGACCTAGTTTCTCACACTACTTATATTGTGTGTGATCATTTCAGTGATAATTTCATACGTGAGTGGCGGAAAATACATCTTAACGTCGACTCCGAATAATAGATTTTTGAGAAAGTTTTTCAGAAATATGCTGAGAGGAAATCGCCGAAGAAATATTTTTTTTTTTTATATTTCGTTTTGATGCCTGAGCTGGGATACAAATCTGGACTTTACGACTAATAAGTCAACACACTACCTACTAGACTATGGAGACTTCTTAATTTTTCTATTTACCGTTAACTAATTTGACACTTTTTTGGCATCAATACTGCACATTTAAAGAAATGTCACACTTTACATTTTTCAAAACAATCAACTTATTGTTTTTTTTTTTATTGTTTTACAAGCGTACGAAATGACAAAGACATTCATGTAACCCATAAATCTGAACTGTTTTACTTGTTGTCATTAATTGTGCCATTCTCTATGTAATAATAACATAATTAATGAGGGATACTATAGAAAACACTATGTTATTAAAGTGTTAAAAAATAATTTCAGGAAAATAAAAATAATTTGTGAAAAATAGCCAAGTAAATCACCATCTAGTCTGTAAATCGCAAAAAAAATCGCCACGTCGCCAAATGAAAATTTTGGTCGCCAAAGGCAATGAAAAATCGCCACGTTTGGCGAGAAATCGCCACATCTGACAACACTGCTTATCAGTCAGAATTATTGATCCTAATTTCTCACACCACTTATGTTGTGTGCGTTAATTTTATACATGAGTGGAGGGACCTATACTTTAAAGTCGACTCTGAACGACAGATTTTTTTTTGAGAAACTTTTCATGGCTATTTTATTTACTCTCAGAGTTTTTAACAGAAATCTGCTGAGAGGAAATCGCCGAAGATTGTATTTTGTTTGGGACTCCAACCCTGGCTTTTACGTCTAATAAGCCAAAACACACTACCTACTAGACCACGGTAGTAAGTCATAATAACCACACAGTAAGTCATAAATTAGCACAATACTTAATATACCGGATCAGGAAAAAAAAGATTTTTTTTTATTACCTTTTAGTGTGAATTAATTCAATGCGTTTAAATTAGATTTTAAACAAGAATACGTTTTTTTGTACTTTTAATTTGTATTTTAAAAAATTCTTTGTAATTTTATTCGATTTTTTTTTTAAATTATATCCGCTTTTTTAATGTTTTGCCTTTTTTTTTTAAATTGTTTTCAAATATTTTCAAGTGATTTTATCCGCTTTTTTAATTTCTTCCGTTTTTTTTAATTTTTTCAAATATTTTCAAGTAGTTTCCGATTTTTTACCCTTTTTTCTGAACTTGTCTGATCTTTTCCGATATTTTTCAATTTATTCAAGGCTTTTTTTAAGTTTCAATAATTTTTTTTTTTAATCTTCTTATTAATTAGAAACAATGTGTTGATATTTTAATATGAAACGTCAAAACAAAACTGATGTTTTATCTCTCGCTCATTATTTCATTTATTTTTTTTTTTTCAATTTTTTTCTTAATCAAATCTGTTTAATGCACATACAGTTAAGGAAAAAACTCTACATACACCCCTTAATTTTCATCTTTTAAGAAATTATTTGAATATGTTAAAAATTAATTTCTGGTATTTTATATTAAGTGTTAACAAAAATGTTTATTTCAAAAAAGAAAAAATCCAAGTTTTAAAATAACAAATAAAAAAACACCAATGAATTAAAATTTTTGTATTTAAAGTGAAAAAAAAATGTTGTTTAGTACTTAGTCGGTCCACTTTGATCATCAATTACGGCCTGAAGACGCCAAATTTTCAGTAATATTAGGTGTAATTTCAGTCCAAGCTCGAATCAGCGCGGTTTTAAGAGTTTCTCGACTACTGATGTCGTACTTTCGTACTAATCTCTCCAAAACATCCCAAACGTGCTCGATTGGGTTGGAAGGTCTGGTGAGTGGGGTGGTGTATTTAGTTGTCTTGGAGCATGATAAAGGATGTCGTGTGCCGTACAATGTGTGTCGTGTGCTTAGGGTCGTTGTCTTGTTGGAAAATCCACCGATTTCCCAGATCCAAGCATTCAATTGATGCCTTCAGGTTTTGTTCCAATATATTTTTATATTCATGTCCGACCCCAGATGACGCCATTGCTCCCCAAAACATAACATTGCCGCCACCGTGTTTCACAGTAGGTATAAGATCGAGAGCAGTGTTTGGTCGTCCATCGTTTCCGAAGATATTGTATTTACTCTCATCAGTAAATATAACAGTTTTCCAGAAATCAGTATCTTTTTCCAGATGAGCTTTAGCAAATTCGAGACGAAGTTGACGATTCTTTGCCGCAATTAATGGCTTTTTTCCGTGCTGTTCTACTTCTGAAACTATTTTCACGTAAAACATTTCTTATTGTTCTCGGTGTAACTGAAACATGGGAACATTTTTCAAGGTGTTCCGCCAATTTTGGAGCACTTATTCTGGGATTCTGCTTCACTTCTTTCAAAATACTGCGTACGTCCCGCCTTGAAAGTTTCCTTGCTCTTCCAGATCGTGGCTTATTTTCGGTACTTTTTGTGTTTTCGTAATCCTTTATTATTGTTTGTACCGTAGAACGACATAATTTAAGTGTTTTGGCAATTTCTCCATAGGACTCACTTTCCTTTCGAACTGAAGGGTGGATGTATTTCTTTCCTTTTCCCCATTTTTAATAAAATATTGTTGCTTATAAAAAAAAAGTAAATGCGGAAAATAACGGATCTTTTCCTTTTTTTGCCCTTAAATTTTTTTTTAATTTTAGAGGTTGCCATACTGTATGTAGACTTTTTTCCAGCGGCTTAATATGATAATCGCTAATAATTTTTATAAAGTAAATATTTTCATTTCTCTTTTTCATCGATTTATATTATCAGTCTATACCCTAATAACTAGTATGTATACAAATATTTTCTAATATCACAATTAATTCTTAAAAACTAAAATATATTGGGGCTGTATGTAGACTTTTTTCCCTAACTGTACATATTGTGGGTATGATCAACAGCAGGGCTCTCTCGTATACAGATACACACGCACAGTGCGTTGACTAACATAATGAAATTTGAGATCTGTATTGTAGCACACACTGCAAAGATGCCCTACAAATACAAACAAGATCTAATCGATAAAAGCTTTTTGTAAACCTGCAAGTTAAACAGGTCCTTATGGACAATCTAACACACCGAAATAATAACATTTTTATTTATTGTTTTAGATGCAATTGTTTTAAAAATATTTACTTTTTAACAATACCATTTAAAAGCTATTGAGATAACCTTTCCAATGATGTATAATATCCCTACATTTGTTTAATCCGTTCCGACTATCAACTGAATAATTCTCAACAAAACTAAAATTCTTCATCAAACACTTCATCAAAGCAAAGCAAATATGACTGGCAACAATATGTTATAACTGTTAAAGGGTACAAGTAAACAAAATAAAAATAAAAATAAATACAATAAAAACAATAACAAATAAAAAATGACATGCATTATCATAATTATCACAAATACACAAAACATTATATATACACAAACACACACACACACAGACAAAGAGAGAGAGAGAAAGAGAGCGTGAGTGAGAGTAAAAGAATGATTATAAAACTGTGTAACTAAAAATCATTTGATAACCGCAAATTCTGAAACTGTACCCCGAGTGAAAGAGAGATGAACGTATGTACATACAGTTTGTCAAAAAAATCTTTGCACAGACCAAAAAAATGTAAAATTTGATCTTCATTCAAGAATTCCAACAACAAAATCTTTTCACATTCTATAACTGTACTTGTTTACGTTTATAAGGCACCAATAGTTTTCTAAAAGTAACACACATTACTATAACAACAACAACAAAAGAACTTTACTCAATATAAAAAGTGTCAAAAAAATCTTTGCATATTGAATGAAGATAATAAAAAAAAATTACAAAAATATGCCGTTATTTCCCAAAAATGTTGCGCATTTTGGGTTTTTTACAAATGAGATGGAATGTGAAGGGGGTAAATAACGTTTTAGTAATGAAAAGATCGTTTTTTATGTAACAAGTGTCCTTATATTTGAATACAAACAATGTCAGGAAAACGAGTTTCAAAAAATATTCTATAATTGGGCTATTTCAGCTACTATAAAGGCAAATCTGCCAAGGAAAACGCCGTTATGTTCTCCCTAAACATCAGGACTGCATATAATTTTATACCCCGTGCTGAAAAAGAAGGAGGACTAGACTTAAATGGATCCACAGGCAGGCCAAAAAAGCTGACGCAGCGAGTTCAGAGGAAAATTATTAGAATCCTGTATCATAGCCTGCAATCCAGTGCGAGATGATTAACTCTCCAAGTGGAAAAAGACTTTGGGTTACGTGTTTTCCAAGAAACTATCAGAAATGTTCTGTAAAAAATTTGGCGTAAGCCTCTGATTGCACAAGAAAATAAAAATCTCATTCCATACACTGAGGTTTGGAACACTGTCTGTAATGGTATCCGCCTATATATCCCTCAAGAGAGTTAGTGTAATCAGGATTTTGAATGAAATAATGACTAAGGAAGAATATCTTGATGTTTTACAAGAAATTTGGTTTTATTGACCCGGTTAATCCGAATAAATTTAATTACAAGTATTATCAAGATAATGATCCTTAAAATAAATCTTATTTATGAAAATCCAGGTTACTTTACAACTGCCCCAAAGTTATTGATTCTCTTGCCCAAAGTTCTGATATTAATCTTATAAAAAATTTGTGGGTTCATGTAAAAAAAGGTCGGAAAAAGATCGCCCACAAATAAAAACGATTTGGTAAAGTTCCTCAAGATTGAGCTAAAAATACCATTAGAATATGACGTTCCGAAGCTTATTCAATCCATGGGAAGGCGTCTGCAAGCGGTAATTAATGCTCAAGGTGGACACACAAAATATTGGCACCATAAATTTAAAAAAATTGCATAAGTCTTAATATTTTATCAAGTGCGCAAACATTTTTTTGATTTTTAATATTTTTTAATATTTTACGTTAGAATATTTTCATTGTTATAAAAATTTTTTATTTATTATTATAACAAAACATATATTTATAAAATCCTGTTTGAAAAAATTTTAAATTTTGATTATTTATATTAGAAATCCAAAAATTTTTCAAAGTTTTCTTAATTTTTCTCTTTGTGCAAAGATTTTTGTGACAAACTGTACAAACATATATAAGCAGTAGCATCCCAAAATAGATAAGCTAGCTTGGCAGAATATTTATTATTATTAAGTAAACTCGAATGATTTTTTATAAAAAAAAAAATTAAAACCACAATCCGTTATCAGTGACACAGAGAGAGCAAAGCAAAGCAAAGCAGAGAGCACAGCCAGCAGTCAAACCAAAGCAAAGCATGAAAAACGTCACTCACTTTATTTTAAAATCATCAACAGACTCTGACCGCCGTATAAAATAAACCTCCGTTACACAGATAAGCACATACATACATACACCTCTCCCTTGCCTTGTGTTGTTGTTGAGCAAATATTGTTTTCATAATTTATAATGAAACAGCAACAGATTTCTCTGTACAGTCTCTCTTGTCTTGTGTTGATTAACAAATATTGTTGTCCATAACAATAACAACAACAAATGCTATTTACTTTGTTTTATCACATAAAAAGAGTGGACCGTTAAAGCAAAAACAATAATAATAATAACACCACAACTAAATTATCATGAGAAAAACAAGCAAAATATTGTTCAGTCAGCCATCCGGGTACTTCATATTAAATCGACAGAATAAATACAAAAAAATAAAGAAAGAAAAAGGGGGGCAAGAGAGTGTAAATTATTGTTGTTGTCAAATAATAGTGATATTTTGTAAAATGAAATAAAAGAAACACGTTGTCCTATACAGAAAAAGAGAGGAAGAGAGTGAGAAAGAGATAGGAAGGAAGAGAAAGAGAGGAAATAAAAAGTGATATTTTGTGTCTGTTTAAAACAGTCCCTATATTTTATGGGAGTAAAAGCTAAGTAAGCTGAGCTAAGAACATCTTTCAATAAAAGAGAGAGTGAGAGAAAGAGACACAACTACAATGCTAACCGAAAAAGAACAATCGTAGCAATTTGGACATCACTGTCTAGACTATCCAGAACTGGCGATTTATTACCGAACATGTACGTGTGAATATCGGTTCCTCGGCACCAATTTCCCTCAGGGGAAGATCATCTTCGGCTTTTTACACACCTAGGGCACGAATATCAACAATGGTCGTTAAAAATAAAGCGTAAAAATTCAATGAAGCAGGTTCACGTCGTTTTTTTTTTTTTTGAAATTTTTGTGTATATCATTTACACACCCAAAGAAAAATTACAGTAGGAGGATTTCTAATGAGATCCATTAATAACAATGAGAAATGATTTCCATTTTTTGGAAGAATATTTTTCAAGTTAAATACGCAATCTTTAGGGTTTTGGCAGTGTACATTTTCCAATTTTCCACTATATAAACACATTATTAATTTATACTTGAAAATATTACTAACAATTTTCCTCTAGGTTATACACATTGCTCTCACAAATATACTCATATTTTTGCCATGTTCTGTTTTGTGCCGACGTCTGGTTATAGGAGTAAAAGCTGAGTGAGCAGAGCTATGAAAATTTTTCAATAACAGAGAGAAAGAGATTGTGAGAGAGAGGGAGAGAGAGGGAGAGAGAGAGAGAGGGAGAGAGAGTGAGAGAGTGCGAGAGAGAGTGAAAGAGTGAACGAGAGACATAACTACAGTAGTAACTGAAAACGAACAATCGTACCAATTTAGACATCACTGTCTAGAGCAGGGATGGAAAAGTTGGCACAATTGTACTTTTTTTAGTACTATTTGGAAGTCAAAAACACCATAGCACCTCAATGACTTATTTAGCACTATTGAAAAATGTTCTCTATTTTATTACATCACTTAAATATTCTGCCTCATCAGTGTATAATTTTTTGTGTTCGTTTCATTTGCATATGGCAACTCGTTACTAACTTGACATATCAAGAGTTGTAAAAGGAATATTATCCGTTCCATCCGTTCATCTGCAAATTTAGAAAGGATATTTTCATACCAAAATTTAATAAAAATCAAAGGGACAAATGGACTGTTTCCTTTGACTGTCTCTAATTTAATCCAAACAAGGGATTTATTGAAGTCGTTTAATTAGTGTTCGCAACAATTTTGAAACAACAAATAGTTTGCTGGTACAAAATTTATTCTAAATATTGTTTTAAAACCTAGATCTCATAAACTTTTTTATTCCTCTATAGTTAAGTATTAAAGTAAGTTGTTAAGTTTACCTATTATAAAGTGCTTTTCATAATTATAGCACCACCAGAGCATTTCAATAATAACAAACAATGAATTGTCTTCAGGTCATATTCTCTGATGAAAAAAAGTGGAATTTAGGTAGACCAGATGGCTATCGATACTACTGTAGTGACCTTAGAAATTCATATTTTGGGGATATAGTTTATTGCTGGGGGGTTATTTCTTTAAGTGGTTGCCTCGAATTTCAGTCTCCATCTACGCGAATGTATAGTACTAAGTTTTAAGTAGAAATATTTTTGGTAAATAAAGCTTCTTATTGAACTAAAATGAGACTGATGCTATAATCTTTCAAAGACTAAAAACCTTAATTTTTATATTGAAGTCAAAACTGAAAAATTTACTGTTATTTTTGTTCATTTACATTAATACGAAACACAATGAATTTATTATTAATTTATAATAAAAAAAAAAGTTTAAAAAAACAAAAAAGTGAATTTAGTACAATTGGGGTTTAGTGGCGTTTAGTGGCGTGGCGAATACAGTCGATGTAGTGTAGGTATACAGTGATGTTGACTTCCTATAGCAGAGCACTTAAGTTCAAACCTCTGCTGTGATATCTCGGCAAAAAGTGATAGAAAAAACATAATATTTCTATCGACGTCTTACTCTCAGCAGCATTCTAGCAAAAAAAAACTCTGAGAAGAATTAATACTTCTTCTTCTTCATGAAAAACTTCTCAAAACCTGTCGTTGGGAGTCGCCATTAAACTGTAGGTCTCGCTATTCATGGATAAAATTAACACACAAAACTTGGTTGGTGTGAAAAGCTAGATTTTAATCCTGACTAAAGGATTATAATGATAAATAAAGGAAGTGAGTACTGTGACTGAAGTCGCCGTAGTCTAGTTGGTAATGTGTTAGCTTTTTAGACTTAAGGCCCGAGTTTAAATCCCAGGTCCGACATCGAAACGAAAATATGGAAATATTTTGGCGACTTTCTCTCAGCAGATTTCCGGCAAAAACTCTAGAGTATAAAATAAAATTCCCATGAAAAGCTTCTCAAAAAAACTGTCGTTCGGAGTCAACTTTAAACTGTAGGTCCCGCCATTCATGCATAAAATTAACGCACCCAACATAAGTGGTGTGAGAAGCTGACTGAAGGGTTGTAGTGATCAGTTATGTTATGAGTTCTGAGTAAATGAAATAGTTTTGTTCCTAACATGCCTCTAGGAAGAAGTCAATAAAGAACTTTAAATAATCAATCAATATTTCTAAAAGAAAAAATATTTCGGCAAGAGTTTTAATCTGATGGAATTTAAAGTGGATTTGTCAACCCTGCCGCTGTCCTATAATGACATTCATTGCATTACTCTATCTACTTTCTCTCTCTCTCTCTCGGTCTCTCTTTCTATCTCGCTCTCTCTCTTTCTCTCTCGATCTCTCACGTTCTCTTTCTCTCGATCTCTCACGCTCCCTTTCTCTCAAGATCTCTCTTTCTCTCTCTCTCGATCGCTCTTTCTCTCTCTCGATCTCTCTTTTTCGCTCTGTCTTTCTCTCTCGCACTCTCATTCTCTCTCGCTCTATCTCTTTCTCTCTCGCTTTCTCTCTCTTTCTCTCTCGCTTTATCTCTTTCTCTCTCGCTCTATCTATTTCTCTCTCGCTCTATCTATTTCTCTCTCACTCTCTCTCTCTCTCTCTCACTCTCTCTCTTTCTCTCTCGCTCTCTCTCTCTTTCTCTATCGCTCTCTCTCTCTCTCCCTCTCTCTTTCTACCAAAAGAAAAATTTTCTTTCTTTCTTTCTTCTTTTTATCATATTCAACAACTAAAAATAAACAACCGTTAAGAGAGAAAAGCCAAAAAAGAGAAAAGTAAAGTTAAAAATGAATCTCTCTCTCTGTTATTGAATTCAATGAGTAAATAAAAGATTTTCTGATTCACAAATACAAACACAAACCAAATATTTTCAAAATATTTTTACTCTTCAAATAAACTAAATTAGTGTAGAAAGCTGTGGTGTGGACAACAAAAGAGAGAGAGAAAGAGAGAGAGAGAGAGAGTGGATATGTAACAACAAATAATAACAACAAACAACATAAAGGCAACAACTGCATTAGAAGTGATAACATTTTAAAGCCACAATGTGTCTGTGAATTTCAAATATTTTTAAGCGAATAAAACAAAGAATAAACACTCAAACACACACATACACAAACATATCTTGTTTTCGGGAAAACAGAGTTGAAGTTACTCAATGAGTTTCAAGCGAAGAAAAGACGATAAGAAGATGACTGCTATTTGAAGTTTTAAGCCAACAAAAAAAAAAACCCGATGTGCTTGGGTGTATGTGTGTGTGTACAAGTGAGAGGACATGTGGCATAAGAATGGTAGGGTGGTGAGTAGTGTGCTTGAAATATTTGCAGAACAAGAATTTGTGGAAATAAATTCCTTTTTAAGCAACGTACAAATTTTTGTCTTTTAAGATAAAACGAAATGTCATCCATTAAGCGTTTTTTTTTTTTTTAGTTTAAAAATAATGTTTCCATATTAAAATTAACCCAATACGTGCTTAGAGATTAAATTAAATTGTAAAAATCCATAGAAGAGAAAATAAAAGCGAAAATAAAAGAGAAAACTACGGGTTATATACTCGTTTAAGGACCATTACACAAGAGATATTTGAAAGCATTCAAAAAAAAAATAGTTGGTGACGCCATTTAAATGGCGAAAAAATGTAGTTAGAAATTATTATTTTAATTACTAAAACAAAAAATTATGAATTATTTTGACGCTTTGGAACTCTAAAAGCTCAATTGTGGATTATAATGATGAAATAATAATTAAAGGACAACACTTTTCTCGACAACAGGAATTTACAAGCTTACTTTGGATATTGTTTCTAAAAGCATAAACAAAGGAAAAGAAATCCAATAACATAATATCAAAGAAATTGCAAGAACAAAGAGAAATCAAGATAAAATTACAATAACAAATATGCATAGAAGTCCACGATATAAAATAAACGAAAACAGTCGCAAGTCAACCTAAGATTCAACCCTAAGATTCTAGAAGTTGTCAAAACTAAACTAAATGGAGTGTAAATAAGAAGAAAGGTAATGATGCATTAAAGTTTGATTTTTATTAGTTTAACTAAAGAAAAAATAAAGAATTTATTTCAATAATTTATTTTATTTCCTTGATTTCAATTTATTGCACACACAAAATGTTTAAATTTGCCTTAAAATTTTAAATTATTTTCGAAATGAAAATTTATTTCCTTTAAACAGAGCAGCACTTTAAGGCCAGGCTACAATTAATTATTTCAAATGCTAAAGAGAACCATAAAGAGCAACAAACAGACTTACAAGACTTACAAGTCACAAGGAAAGACAATAAATTCTCTAGAAAAATAATTTCTCTTTGGTCATAACTCTATAATAGATTCATTTGAAGAAAGAAAGCCAATAACAATGTTTAAGTAATTCATTAAAAGCATACGGGGAAGGGTGAATGAAAATGAAAACCATTGTCTATTTTAAGGCTTAAGCAATTAAATAAATTCAAAGCATAACTAAGGCAAATAACAGACAAAGACAAAGAACAGAAATAATAGATAAAAACAAACAATAAAAATTGATTTCCTGAAGACAAATAACAAACCAAGCAGTCTCCAGCAGTGGAAATAAGAGAGAGAGAGAGAGAGAGAGAGAGAAAGAGAAACCTTAGAAAGATAAATTAAGGGTAAATGGAATTGTAACAGGAAAGAATAAATTTTCTTTTTGTTTTCTAAAGAACGATAAATTAGTGCAAGAAACTTTACATTAACATTTAACGATGCATGCATGGCTTATGATGTATCATGACTTTGGCAACTTGACATGATAATTATTTAGAAATTAATCACAGTATACTTTGAGGGTCACACTCATCTTTGATATCAGCAAAAATATTTACTCTTGCACACTTGTCTACCTTCTCCCTCTATCATCTCAAGTTATATTCCTTTGCGGCATTTGCTTTACATTTTACATTAACTCGCGCTCTTCTTTATAACACACACACACTCTCAGTCCTCCTTTTTCTCTTTGCAAGTTACACTTTTGCGAGTAAAAAAAAAAAACCTTTTAAGCCTTACAGTGATAAAGTAAAATTCGTGAGAATATTTGAAATAAATCGGCAAAGAAGCAAAGAAAATTGAACATTTTTGTTGCTTTTCATTAAGAGATGTTTGTGTTTGTTTTTGTGTCCTCTTCTCCTCATCATAATCGTAAACATCATTAATGTAAAAGTCATCATCATTATCTGTTTCTTCTTCATCTACTACTATTACGTCTACTACTACTACTACTACTACTCGTACCTACTTCGTGTACGTCAATGTTTATTGTCTGTCGTTTTCAAGAGATCAAAATTATGCTTAAGAAACAAATGAATATGCCGCCTATACAGTGGGTAAGAAAATATGTGATACAATTCTAAAAAAAATAATTGAACGTGTAGGGAAAAAGTATTATTTCTCGACATTTCTGTGCTCACACGGTAATATTTGACATTTCACTGCGAATTAGAATTTTTTTATCAAAATTAGAGTTGCATACGTATTACATTCGGTACACTAATCCATTAGCTCAGTCACAATGTGAAAAGTATGTATCGAAAAGAACAATCTGTCGCTAGGGAATTTAAACGTTACCTAAGTGATAGATAGTGGAATGCCACACAAATGGGGTGCTCTACCCCTTTACTACGAAATCTGATGATCAAAGAACAGGTCAAACTATGTTGGTACTAAGATTGCCTGTAACAAGATTCTTACAATTTCGCTTAAAATAATGAACTCTATTAGATATATGACGCATTTTACTACGAGAAAGGGAGTAAATGGGTATCACTGAGTCCCGCTTTGCATATCTGGTACTCATCACTAGTAAGTCTGCTGATTGCATGATCGAACTTAAATCAAGCCAGAACTCAATTGGAAGAAAGATATCCTACAGTGTAAAGAGCCTCATTACGTGTAGTAAGTTGAGATGAACCAACCGCAAAACCTAATATCATAGCTACAGCGAACAACTAATTGGAACCTAATACAGTGAATATAAAAATTTGCCTGCTTCATGATTAGTGGTGCCTTGCCCATGTTAGACACGTGAAAATGCGAAAATTTTGAAAGTGTTTGTAGCAGTCAAGAGTATTGACTGCACTCTAATTTCCAAACAAATTCAGAATATCAATTTCAAAAAAGAGAGAGAGTAGCAGTTGACCTTGTTAAGTAATTCCTTTAGAGCTTGTGGTGAAAATTATTCGGAACGAAAATATTTTCGAAAGCATTATTAACACACTTTTCAATAGCCACACAAAACGTTTTCCTTTCATCGGTTTCTGCTTTTTTGGGAAGAGGAAAAAGTCAGCAAAGTTGGCAACACGGTTTTGTTTTCGGCCAAAAATTTACGCACAAAGATGTGTGAACTCGTGCATTATCATGGTGCAAAATTCATGATTGGTTTTTCTCCTATTCTGTGCGTTTCCGACGAATTGCTTCGCGGTGTCGATGCATAACTTCAAGGTAATATTCCTTATTGACCATACGACCTTGTGGCAAGAATGCATGATGCACCACATCATAGCAATCGTAAAAAACAGTGAGCAAAACCTTTACAGTTCAGCGAACTTGACGTGCTTTTTTCGGTCTTAGCTCTTCTGGACGCTTTCATTAGGGTGATTGGGCTTGGGATTCAATGTCTTAGCCATACACACATAATTCGCCACCAATTATAACCTGAATTGTCGTTGGACGTCGTCAACATCTCCTAAGCGATGTCCATGCGACGTTGTTTTTGCTCAAAATTTAACAATTTTGGAACAATCTTCCCTGCCGCAGGTTTCATGCTTAAAACATCCGTAAAAATTGCTTGGCATGATCCGAATAATAAGCCAACATCATCTTCAACCAAACCGGCACACTGTGAGATTCCACGTAACTGTAGACTGTAAACAGATTAGACGTGTCACAACAATTGAATTTTACGGTAGGTCCTCTAGTTTGTGAACCTCAGCGAGCATCTAATTGGAAACACCAGATGGTCGGCTTCGGATACAGGCAGAATGAATATAAGCTGACTAAAGCTAACCAGATGCCGCATGAAAAGTCTGCTTAAACTTCAAACGAGTACGTTCTAGGTGGATCTTGAAATTATAATTGGACTTTGCTTAAGGGCACCCTAACGAAAAACGTATTGATCTTGAGCACTTAGCATGTGACTTTTGCAAAATCTATAGAGATGAGTAGGAGACAGAAACTGTTCTTCACCTATCAGGGGCTGATTTTTCATCAGCTTATATAGCTAATTTGAACAAACTGATGATGTTTCATCAGAAACTCCTAATAATACAGAGACTAGAAGCAAATGAATAACTGTTGCATCACAATGAGCCTTAAGTGATCTAAAAGAGTCCTTTCATGTACAAGTTCCTCGAAAGTTCTCTTTAATTCATGTAGATTAACTACATTTGTAGGCAGTATGTTAGCTTATTAGGCGTGAGGTCATGGTTCAAACCCTCTAGGTCAGACGTCTCGACGCCTCTTGGCAAATTTCTAACAAAAATAAAGTAAAGCGTAAATAAAAAAATTACCTTGTACAGTTTCTCAGGAAAAAATCTGTTGTTCGGAGTCTACTGTAAACTGTAAGTTGCGCCACTCATGTATAAATTTAACGCCCGCAACATACAGTGGTTGACAAAACAATGGAAACTTTTTCAAAAATTTATTTATGGATTCTAATCAGACAAAATTTGAAATCGGAAAGAAAGAAATTGGAAAATGCACTTCATTAGTATGCATAAAAATATAAAACGATGAGTGTTTACAGTTCTCAGTTGACTCAAAAAATTTTTTTAATCATTTTTGAAAGTTTTGTTTTGTTTTTGGTGAAATTTAGCATTAAAATCGTTTTTTATTAATAAACAGCATAAATATTTTGCGAATTCCTTAAGAATATTTTGAATTTTTAGTGCAATTTTCTTTTGTCACCCACTGTATGTAAGTGGTGTAAGAAGTTAAATTGTAAACCTAAATGAACGGTTTGTATGTACAAAGTATTTAAAAAATAGTTTTTCTTGCTCCATTTGCTAAACTTTACAACGATTTGTCTTAATAATACCTTGTCACACTGTAATTGTAATCAAATCTTTAAAACCAAGAACCGAATTAGTGTGTGTGAGAGAGCGAGAGAGAGAGCATTAAAGTCTATAAAGCCAGTGAAGACAATATGTTTTCATTTTGAAAATTACGAGATTAAAATTCATACACAATAGAATAAATAAACGTGTAAGTGAGTGAGTGTGTGAGTGAACGAACGAACGAATGTACTTACGAACAATTGTTTACTTCGGTGTATGTGTGTGTAAGTGTGTAAGAATAGAAAACGAATGAGTGAGTAACCAAGTAAGAGCATAACAATAAGAATAAATGACAGCATGTGTGCAAACGTGTTTGTGTGTTTATAAGGTAAGTTTATAAGATAAATCTTAGTAGAAAACAAAAACTACACACACACAGTTGAGTCATGCTTATGCTATACACACACACACTTATAAGAATATACTTTAAGCATTTCCTTATAAAAGAGATTAAGAATTTATTTCTATTGCCGAACAGGTAAGAGAGGAGAGAGAGAGAGAGAGAGTGTATGTCTATAATACTAAAATGATGAAGCCTGATTATGTTTACAAAAGCTTGCACATGTGTGTGTGGCTGGATGTGTGTCGTGTAATTATTTCTTTCTAAAGAAACAAAACAAACCAAAAAAAAAAAAAAAAAAAGAATTTCTTTTTTAACACAACAATAATAAATTAAAAAGAGAGGGATAGAGAGAGATAATAAAGCAGAATTTTTTCACACTTATTATACCGCAATAAACCCAGGCAGGCAGGCAGCAGTGGAAAGGAAATAAAATTTAAATTGTCTATGGAAATTGAGTGTAAGAAGAAGAATTTCTTTTTCTTTTCTTTTTTTTGTGTGTGTGTGTGTTTTTAACCTTAAAATTAACATTTTCATTAAATTTGTTTTCTCTTTATTTGTTTTTTTCTTTTTTTCTTCTTTTTTATTTTGTAAGAAAATAATTATTTTTAACACACATTCCTTTGAGTAACATGGCTTTAAATTTGTTATTTCTGTTCTGTATTCTCATATTTGTATGTGTAAATTGATTGCAATTGTACGTGTTGTTGTTTGTTTTTTTTTTTATTATTTTTTTAACAATTTAAAACGTCACTTGCTTAGCATTGAATTTTCCATTTTAATTAAAAACTAATTTAAGACGGAACAGTTGAAAAACTCTTTTACGAGTTTTTAATTGCGCACAATGAGAACATTTTTGAATTTCAATCCCTTTTAGTCGAAAAATTTTATAGAATTTTGACTTGCTTACAAAACTATGAAGGAGTGACACTTAAGTACTTAAGTACACTTTGCGATTCGGTGGGAAGTCACGTGAAAAGAGTACCCAGAATTAAATGATTTTAATAATTAGGTATTAGGACTTCGTATTGACTCACTTATAGCTTCACGAATTTAATGATCGTGATGAAATCAAGCATACGATAGCTCCGTTAGACTATGAGAAAAGCCATGAACCAAATGAGATAAGTTTGCGTCAAACCAGAATCAGACATTGCAAAATAAGAGGAAAATTCTCTCTTTCTACTCAATCGATCGGAAATCGGTCCAGGAGTCATTAATTGGTAAACAAAGTATCTCAGTCATGCCTATCCATAACATGCCCCTAGGAAATAGAGATGACTGTTTACTCAATTCATTGGATGCACAGATACCAGAGATATTCAAGTAACCAGGAACTCCTAGCAGACCGACGAAAATTGCCACGAAAGTCGACTAAGAGAGTCACGTCAGAAAAGATAAAAATGCTCGTAATAGGAGATCATTTACCAATTCATGACCATCACCAAGGAATATCAGTCATCACAAAGGGGAGAGATATCCTAGCATTAAGTCAAGTTTAAATTGTTCGTGTAGACTTCAATAAAACCACTGAAGCAGACTATATCAGAGGAATTCTGATGTAAAAACGTGACTAAAGTCACAGCTTAGGCGAGCTGTAATCAATATCACTCAAATTCTTGCGATCTTCGGACAAGATAGTGGAATACCCAGAGGAACATAAGGTAGGACTAAATTGTATTACCGCAGAAACTAGGAGACGGCATAGAGTAGTAACATTTTAAAGATGAGTCCTATTAGGACATATCGCGTGCTTTAAAAAGTCCTTTTTAGGATTCATTCTAGATTATTTAGGGCTACGAAAATGGTAGCTAAGGAACGGACGAAAAAGACCTTTTTGAAATTCAAGTTGAAGAAGGCCTAGATAAGATAGAAGAGCCAGGCCATGCCAGTGAAGTCCGGAATTTACGAATTATATGGTTAAGGTATGTCCTATTAGGACATATCGCGTGCTTTTAAAAGTCCTTTTTAGGCTT
This sequence comes from Sarcophaga peregrina, assembly GCA_014635995.1. NCBI lineage: Eukaryota > Metazoa > Arthropoda > Insecta > Diptera > Sarcophagidae > Sarcophaga > Sarcophaga peregrina. Next base: position 53,240,211 of record CM025792.1, on the reverse strand, counting down.
CATTTTAAATAATTTCGGGCAACGAAGATTGTAGCCAAGAAACTGGTGACAAAGAACTTTTTGGAATTCGAGTTGAAGAAGATCTAGATAGGATAGGAGATCTCGGCCTTGCCAGTGAAGTGAGTATTGTTATTCGGACATTGGATACTGGGTCCGGAATTTACGAATATGGTTGAGGTATGGAATAATGCGAATGGTGTGGTACTGGGTGGTCATGCGGCCTTTACAAGTTAACTGAAAAGTGGATGTTGGTGCTGGAGTCCTTTTTGATAACGACTTGATAACACTGGACTAATTGCTTCAGGTTATGTGAATAGTCAGATTGCCTTGAAGATAGGTAAAGGATCGTTACTAAATAATGCAGGATTTTGCGGCTTGGTGATGTAGGACTAAGTGATAAGCTGGCAACTACCGTTTCATTTTCTAAGACGTAGTTTAAAGTGAATATCTAGAGAAGACGCTCATCACTCGCCCAATTGTTTCAATTAGTTTCCAAAGGACCGCTTCAATTGTATTATACTTTGGTGAAAATATTTTTGACTCTAGGAAATCTATTTCGAATGTGTAAATCCACTACCATTTCCAATATTGCCATAATTAGAGCCATAATTAACTAGCGATAGACTGCTTAACCCCCTAAAAGCATGCAATGCAATTTTAAATATTATTCAGCCTGTAAATATAAAAACTTAAATTTCTTAGAAGCACTAGGCCTTAATGCATGCCTTAATAAAGCCGTTACAAACATATATTGACTGCACTCTTTTTTAAACTCAACTACAGTATGTGGAATAGCATAGCAAAGGAAAGATAGAGGCGAAACTGTAAAAAAGTTGTCATTTTCTATTACTTTAGCGGAGACAGTCAACGTTAGCAGCAGGCAGCATCATTAATGGTCCATTATTCACTTGCAAAGTAAAACACTGGCATTACAGTCTTGTTGCCACTTTTTTCCTTTTCCTTTCGTCTTTTGTTTTTCATTCTCGTTTGCTGTTCAACGACATTATATTGCCATGCCGTGCGTTGCCTTGCCTTGCCTTGTTTTGTTTCGTTAGCAATCATGTCATTACTTGTTATATTTACAATAACTATATTTTAAGCAAAACTACGAGGGGCGTTAGCAAAATGAATACAAACTTTAAGGTTTTTATGCAAACTTATATACACCAGCCTGGTAACAGACTTCATTTCATTTGGTATTAGATTTTTTGGGGTATATTTTAAGGCGTTAAAATGTATACAACAAAACGTAATAATGTTTTTATTACGCAATAACAACGACAACAACTATAATGAGCGGAACAACAATGATAGTCTAATGATTACACAGACTTAAGATTTAAAAATTTGCGGCCAAACAGCATTGCGTTACAAAGTGCGATAAGAAATAAGCAAACAAAAGAAGCATAACAAAACGGGGTAAAAATTAAAATGAAAACATTACAATCTAATTTTTTTTAAAGACTACTTTTAGGTGTTCTATTTTGTATACACAATTTATTTGCTTGTCTAAGGATTTTATCAGATTTGTAATCTTTGTGGACAAGACAAGACAAGAAAAAAAAACAAACGAATTACTCTGTAATAAAAATAAAATACTTGGTAATAAAGAAAATTTAATTCAAAAAGAATTAATTTAAAATAAAATAAAACATAAAATTACCAACCCAACTTAAACCTCCACCCAACCTACCATTCTATGAAATAATACAAAGACAAACAACAAAAAATTTTATGTGAAGTCTTCTATTGGTTTACACGGGAAATTACAAGCGCTTGGTTTTATTAAACCAGCATAATTTTCATTTTAATTGTGGATTATTGTTGTAATTGTTAATAGCATTTGTTGTTCGGCAAATTCAAAAAGATTCTTTAAGAAAAAAAACGCGACTCAGACTCAATAATATAAACTGTGAGAGAGTACGTCTTGATTACCTGTATACTCCCGCCCAGATCAACTAAGTGCATTAAGTTTGCTATACTCCTGCGTCCTTCTATTACCGCAGAGAGCTGAGACCTTAAGACTTTAAAGAGACTTTAAACCCTGTCCCAATCCATACGTGGAAATATCCGAATCTATTATAAGGTTTTCGATAGTAGGTTCTATTCGAGTATTTCCCCTTGAGATTTCTGGTCTGAAAATCCGGAGGTTGCCATTGAGGGCTGTGATAATAATATCACAGGTTCTGATATTAAATTTACATATAGGCTGCCTGACTTTATTTACATACTTCATCACAGATTACAACCCTATGGTCAGGATAACGATCTAGCTTCTTTCACTAGCCATGTTGTGTGTTTTAGCTTTATAATCGACACATGTGGCGGAACCTATAATTTAAAGTCTCCCATGAAGGACGGATTTGTGAGAAATTTTTCATTACAATTCTTCCGAGTTTTTAGTAGAAGACTGCAGAGAGAATGTTGCTGAAGAACAATTTTTTTAATATTTCGCTTTAATCTAATAGGTAGAGTGGCAGAGAGGCGAAACCATAGGTCAAACCACAGCGCAAACAAATCGAACAAAACCGAAATATGCAAAAAAAAATTCCGCGGTGAATTCCGAGTCTTGTGCAAAAAAGTGTGAAAGGAAAATAAAATTGCCATGAAAATTTTCATAAAACTCAATCATTCGGAACCGACTTTAAAAGCACCTAATGCCACACTCATGGATAAAATTAACATGTACAACATGAGTTACAACTCATGAGAAGCTAGTTTGAGAAGCTCGTATAAGAAGCTAGTTGGTAATCCTGTCTAATGGATTGCAACCCAATTAAATAAGTATGGCGAACTTATTTTCTTCCACACTCAAACCAGAATTTCTTGGTTTTGTAGTAAAATTTTTTAACCATAACACCACTTCACTAGCTTTATTAATATAAAATAAATTATTAAACTAAATTGATCTTCTACGTAAACAAAAAACAGCCCTTTATCTCCCTTTTTCTTCATTTTATTTTGAATAAATTTCAAAAGGTAAAGCATACTCAAAGGCTTGAATGAAATTCAATAAACTATAGCATGTTTTAAGGAGATTTAATTTGTAAAAACATAAATATTTGTTTTCTTTGTTTTATTTTTTTTTTTTTATCTCATTTGATTTAAACTTAATTAAAATTCCAAGTATTTTATTGAACCCACAAAACAAATTAATTAATACTCGGTCACTGCTACCACCTGCCACTTCTCTAATATCGGTTATTGAAAAACCCGAATAACAACAAAATAATAAAACTATTTAAAAAAAATAAAAATTTATATAAAAAGAAAAGCTCACTTGAATTCATATTTTTAAAACAATTTGATAAGCATCAGTAAGTAGGCTGTACAAAATAATATTTTATTTTAATAAACCATCGACAGAAAAGAATGGGGAAAAATTTGTGGTTTCTCCTGGCAGTTGTGTTTAAACTAAATGCGGAAATCAATAAAGCCACCGCCACCAGCCAACAAACACTCATCATCCCTCAGGAGACCCATTTTCTTTATGTGTTTGGTGGAAAATATTTTCCATTTCAATTTATTCGTTTATTTATGAGCATAATGAGCATAATCAGGCTTAATAATATTCTTTAATTTATTAGCATAATTAAAAATACTCGTCGAGGCAACAACAGGGCACTATGGACAATAGCCACTAGAAACCTTAATAGAGGAGAATACAGGAATTCCATTCAATTCAATTATGAATTCCTTGTTATTACATGTACACATACACACACATACATACATATTTATATCGGCTAAAAGGGCTTTAAACAACAAAAAAAAATTCACAATTCTTATTGCCTTAGGAAATCAATTATTAATTATTGGAGTAAATAAAAAAAATGGCCGTATTGATTAGGTAAATTTTTAAACAAAAATTCTCTCTTCATTGAAAAATCAATATCTAGTGTAATCAATAAGCCCGTGACTCTTTGAATTTCTAACCACTTAAATGAAAGGGCAACGCTGTTTCTGTCCTAACAGCTGTCATTTGGCGCCTGTTAGGATACATATAAAGAAAGTAGAGATAAAGAGTTCGCCAAGTAATTATTTTATTTTCTTTGAAAATGCATTAAAAAACCTACTGAATTTTTTCTTAAATTTCTTTTTTATTTTTTGAAAGTACAATCCCCTTCCGGTTAATAATGGAAAATAATTTCATTCAAATGGCTACCTCGGCTGGCCATGCAGGGGAGACTACACGAACTGTCCAATTTTTGAGCACATTAACGATTGAGTGCAGCTATATTTCACCAATGGCTTCACGAATATTGCCCTTTAAAGCGTCAATTGTCACTGGCTTGTTGCCGTAACACTTATCTTTGACGGCACCCCACAAATAATAGTCTAACGGTGTCAAATCGCAGCTCCTAAGGTGGCCAAACGACATCAGCTCTGCGGCTGATAATGCGATCTTCAAAAGCAGGGCGCAAAACATCGAGTGTAGCTTCGGCTGTGTAGCACGTAGCGCCGTTCTGTTGAAACCAAATGTTGGCAATTTCCTCCCATTCACTTTTTGTAATAACGATAATGATCGCCGTTGACTGTTAAGGCCACTTCTTGCTCATTTTCGAAGTAAAATGGCCCAACTATGCCTCTGGACCAAAATCCTCACCAAACAGTGACTCGTTTTGGGGATTTTCAATGTGACAATTTTGACGCTGCTTCTCTTCTTCCAAAATCCGTACCCAATTTTCGTCCACATTCTGCAAAATTACCAGGGTTTTCAAAGTAATGTTGCAATATTTCCCAGCGTTGTTCAAGCGTATACACAACCATATTCGTTCAGCGGAAGGATAAAACTAATTATCTGTTAAGTCAGACATGAGTTAAGTGTTACCATTCACGAAATAAGGACTAGTTGAAAAAAAAAAACGTTAGATGACGGACCCGATATTTACTTTGAGTTCAGTTAAATAGAATAAACAATAGACCACGGAAGCCATGGCAAAAGTATTGTTAGCCTAAATGAGAATTACAGACTATCGGCCAAGGAACTGAAATATATATTGAGTACTCACAACATTATCTTTAAATTAAATGAATCCCTTGGTGACATTGGGCTTTAGGGTAAATTGAGAGCTGAGACAGACTAGTTTCTCACAATCGCATCCCTTAAATCCCATAGTGTTCCTGTTGAATGCAAACATTTTCTTACCGATTTAAGGAGCAAACAGACAAATAACATACAACAAGTGAAGAAGTACTCTCGTATTACTCAGCACAAACAACAAAGTACACGGATGTCATCGATAAGTAACGTCCTAAGAAACAAACTGGTCGGCTTTAGCCTACGTCGACAGGAGTATGACGCATGGGAGTCAACATACATACATAATTGGTTATTACAACCCTTCAGTCAGGATTATTGACCTAGTTTCTCACACCATTTATGTTGTGTGTGTTAATTTAATACATGAGTGAAGCGACCTACAGTTTAAAGCCGACTTCGAAGGACAGATTTTTTTTTCGAGAAACTTTTTCATGGCAATTTTATTTACTCGCAGAGTTTTTGCCAGAAATCTGCTGAGAGGAAATCGCCGAAGAAATACTTTTTGTATTTTGTTTCAATGTCTGGCCTGGGGCTCGAACCCTGTATTTACGTCTAATAAACCAACACACTACCTACTAGACTACGGCGGCTTCCATGGGAATCAACTCTCTCACTAACTAAGCAGGTGATTGGTCTACTGTAGCAGTTTCTAGAGCGGTAGGGTTGCCAAATGTTGTTGTCACTCTGTAAAAACATGTTGGATTATTGTTGTAGATATAGTAATATGCAATTTGCTCATTGAGTCTTGCTCTTTCTCTTTAAAATAACGATTTAACCTCCTGTGTTATACGTTGTTGATGATATCCTTTCTCTGGGGGCGTTGGCAGATATCAAGCACATTCCGTAATACTTTATTAAGGGAGATTTAAATACATTTAATTGCCTAAATTCAAAAACTATTATGAACTATGATTTGTTGCCTTTTGAAGTACAAACACCTAAATATAAACTAATCCACCGCTAAGTCTAGTGTAGACAACAAATTTCTTTGATATTTTCGGAAAAGACATAGCCAGCTAACCTGTTTGAAGAAAATCGTCTATGAAAATATCTACTCTTCTGCAGCAGACATTGAACAGAATAGTTTTTCTTCATTTTATTATTTCCTTAAACTTTTTTAATAACAAAACATAATAAAAATTAGAAAAATGACAGCAATTTTAGATTGGTTTATAGAATGGCAACCCATGTGCATTGAATAGTTGTCTATCCATCCCCTTCCAGATGTAGTATTTGAAATAATCTGCTCGTAACAGACTCACGTATTGTATTGCATTTTATTTTTCCTTTTTTTTAGCAATTTTCCTGTTATATTAACAAAAGTTGTTACTTTTTTTCCTTTTGCTTTCATAAAGTTTAATTTGTTTGTCTATTGATTTTTTTGTGGCTAATATGGCTGGCAATGCCGTTTATAACTCTGCTGACTTCATGTGTTTCGTTCGTTTATTTTCTTTTTCTTACTCCTTTATTGTGTTTACATTCTGTTTGGTCATGTGTTTGTATAAGAAAACGTCAATAGTTTAAAGGTTAGCTGGTTTAATTAAGCAATAATCTACAGTTACAAAAATAATTACTCTGCCACTCTAACTATCTCTCTCTCTCTCCCTCTGTAATACTATTTTACACTCACCGTGGTCTCTATTGTCAATAAACACTATATGCTATAAACACATTCAACGCGTTAAGTGCTGCACCGCAACGTGTTAAAAATAGAATACATGTGCGGGTACCGAAATGCTGCTGCTGCTCATTTTTGCTAATTCTAAGCAAAGGTTTACCCCACCAAAAGGTACGTTCTTTTATTTTAAACGGGAAGTACAGTGGACAAAACTTAGGAATACTATCTCACAGTTAGGCCGCATTCTACGCACTCATCTCCTACGAGTTTGACTCAAAATTACAATAGAAAGCCTAAATTACCTAATGAGCATACAGATCAGCTCACGGTTAGTATACCTAACACACCGCTGTTGACGTCACAAACTTTCTGTGGTGTAAAAAGAGAGGGTTTAAAAGGGTATGCTTAATGAAATATGAAAAGAGGCAGACACTCTCAGCTCAACTTTAACAATCTTAACTTTTATTTGGCAATTACAATAAAAAACTGATTTAACCTGACTGTTCATGGTACCATGAAGTAGCGTGAGGATCGTAACAATCATTTTACCAGGTATAAAAGGCTTAAAAAAAACTGCCTTTAGAATAGAGATCGATTCATGCCTAATATGCAGAAGTTCTTCTCACTGACTGCCGAACATACAGGTGGAGGATAGAACAACACATTCTCTGGTAGCGGTACGATACTATACTGCCTATACGGAATAATAGGTAAATATTCTGTTTTTTACTTCAAGTTTGTTCAAAAAAGTCGCCGTAGTCTAGTAGGTAGTGTGTTGGCTTATTAGACGAAAGGCTCGAGTTCAAACCCCAGGTCAGATAACAAAATGAAAATATTTCTTCGGCAACTTCCTCTCAGTGGATTTCTGACAAAAAATGTGAGAGTAAATAAAAATACCATGAAAACCTTCTCAAAAATCTGTCGTTCGGAGTCGACTTTAAACGTAGGTCATGTATAAAAAAAAACGCACCCAACATAGGTGGTGCGAGAAGCTAGGTTCTAATCCTTACTAAAGGTTAGTAATGACCAATTATGTATGTTGTTCAAAAAATCAATGAATCTACATAAAACATCGATATATTTTGTAGAAAATCGATATAAAATCGAGGCTTCATCGATGTTTCATTGCGATACATTGCATCGAAAAAACATTAACGCTTTCTTTTAATATCCATCAGTTTTTAATGCAGCCGCCATTAAAATAATTAAAAGAACTTAGCTGCTTCTACCTCTTCACCTTTTCCCTATCTCCTTTTTTATCCTCTCTCCGTTAGAACGTATTGCAATGGATAAATTTGACTTCCGAGTATTCTTATTACTTGACTCAATGCCAATTACACGTCCTCCAATCTAAACCTAAATCTAAATGCTGCTTGACTAAGACGACAATTGTAAAATTGCTGTGCATCACTTGTCGCATCGTAATGTGTACAAGAGATCAGCAATGAATCGTTTTTTCGCTACTCATAAGTACTCTTATAGGAATCAACAAAATTGAAACTCAACCTACTCTGATTCATTTGTACTCGCTAAAACATTGATTTATAAGTACAGGTTGCAATGAGTATGAGTACAACGTTGACATCAAACTCATTACATTCGAAATAAATGATTCATAAATTTAGAAAAATACTTATAATACTCATAAATGATTCGAGTGATTCGAATCATTCATCAATATTTACAGTCTTTGTTGTTGTTGCATGTACAAACAAATGAGAAAGGAAAGACAAAGACAGCAAGCAAGCACGGGGTCGCCGTGGTCTAGTACCTAGTGTGCTGGCTTATTAGACGGAAAGCCAGGGTTCGAGTCCCAGATCAGACATCACAATAAAGAATACAAAAAGTATTTTTTCAGCGATTTCTTCTTAGCAGATTTATGGCAAAAACTCTAAGAGTAAATAATAATTGCCATGAAAAGTTTCTCAAAAAAATCTGTCGTTCAGAGTCGACTTTAAACTGTAGGTCCCCCCACTTATGTAAAATATTAACACACACAACATAAGTAGTGTGGGAAACTGCGGGCTTCTTGGGGACGTTTGCTGTAGACTGTCTAATGGTAGAGGTATAATACTGTCCATTTTATAGTCACCTAGCAGCAACTCCTTTCCTTGCCGTTGGCATCTTTCCTCTTTCCACCTTTCCTAAACCTGCAGAATGCACTGCATGAGTAGGGGCCATCCCCTGAGTGCTGGTTTAAAAAAAAACCTTCTTGTGAGTATTCTAGTGTTCGTAAGTGAATCATACTTATTTTGTGCTCCGTGTAAATGTTAAGTCGAGACAAGTCGAAGTCGATAACATCATGAGTATTGTTAAGCATGAGTACGACGAGTATTTCATACTTTGAATATGAGTAGTGTGAGTATGATATTAAAATAAGTATGAATGCATATAAGTATCAGAAACTATAAGAATGACTCAAATCTACTCAACATTGCTATTCTCTGGTGTGTACCCACATAAATGTAAACAAAATGGGAAAGATAATCAATAGACTAAATTTAAGCGAGAAATTATTAAAAATAAACCAACAACATTGTATTGTTGTTGTTTGTTCTATCCATTAATGTAAATGTAAAATAACACCAACAGCAGCGGTTTACCTTAATGGCATACATATTTGTAATTATTGTTGTTGTTTTTTTTTCCAAAATTAATAAAAAAAAATTAAACAAGAACCAAAACACTGTATATGAATGAGGGAGGGTATTAATCAAAAAATCATTAAAAATTTCTGTTCACTAACATGAATGTGTATGAGTGAAAACCTCTTATGAAGGTTATTATGAATTAGGAATAGCAAAACACAAAAAGAACACAATATTTTAAATTAAAAACAAAAAAAAAAAAAGAAAGAAAAAAGAATATGAGAACATAAATGTTGTAACAAGAATAGAAAGAAAAAAATTCCTTTACCTCAACACAAAGCGAAATTAGTAAAAATGAATGCAAATGACTGCAAATTGCTAATGGGTGATGGAAAAAAAAATAATTTTTAAAAATATTTTTTCCTTAAATAATTCAAGGTTTTTTAAGGTACATACGTGTGTACTTAATTTAAATCAAAATACAACAAAGCTAACGATGTTTAATGCCAGGTATTTACAATTCTATCCCTTTTAAACTTGCACAGGGTGGTAGAAATCCTCTACCACTGGAAGAGTCCAGTGTTTGCACTAAAGCAGCTTAAGAAAGAATAAAAATAATAAAAAAATATAAAAAAAATAAAAAAAATTAAAAAAAATAAAAAAATAATAAAAAAAAATAAAAATAAAAAAATAAAAAAAATTAAAAAATAAAAAAAATAAAAAAATAAAAAATTAAAAGAAAATAAAAAAAATAAAAAAGAAAATAAAAAATAAATTAAAAGAAAATAAAAAATTAAAAGAAAATAAAATATTTAAAGAAAAAAAAATTAAAAAAAATAAAAAATTAAAAGAAAATAAAAAAAAATTAAAAAAAATAAAAAAATTTAAAAAATATAAAAAAGAATTAAAAATTAAAATAATTAAATTAAATTTCAAAAACCTATCACAAATGAAAATTAGCAAAGAAAATAAAATATAAAGAATCTGCATTTCAACATATTTCGGAATATTTTTCAAAAATATTTCAAGACGTAGGGGGAAAGATAGAAGGGAAGGAAACAGAAATCCAGAGCGTAACAATGGGCTGTTCTCATCATCCGTTTTTGTTGTTTGACCACTTTTTTTTATTTATTTTTGTGAAATCCCTTATTCTGGCCAGTGTTGCCATGAAAATCCAAAAAATATTGTAACCAACATTTGTGAAAATAATCACCAAATAAAACAAAATATAACCAAAATTTAATTCATACATACATACATACATAATTGGTCATTAGAACCCATCAGTCAGGATTATTGACCTAGTTTCTCACACCACTTATGTTGTGTGTGTTAATTTTATACATGAGTGGAGGGATCTACAGTTTAAAGTCGACTCCGAACGACAGATTTTATGAGAAACTTTTCATGGTAATTTTAATATTACTCTCAGAGTTTTTACCAGCAATCTGCTGAGAGGAAATTGACGAAAAATAGTTTTATATTTTGTTTTGATGTCTGGCCTGGGACCCGAACCCTGGCTCTTACGTCTAATAAGCCAACACACTGCCTACTAGACCACGGCGACTTTAATTCATAGTTTTTCTTATTTTAATTTGTTAATCTTTAATTAATTCATTTCTTTGCCTTAATAATTAAAAAATATTTTTTAAGTATTTGTTGGCATTTAATTTTGGTCTATAAATTTCCTATTATACTAATAACCAAGCTTTTAATTTTTCTAAAGCATTACTTAAAACATAAAGCACCGTGTAATACAGAACTCATGTCAGAATACTGGACTAGAAGAAGCTAACGAAGTTTGTTAATAATACAGATTTCCGATAGAAAGTACGATTGGCATTCCTTAGTAGTGAACGTATAAAACCGCATCCCGTATGCCGATAAAAAAAATATTAAAGTACTCAACTCAAAACCCTATCCAGATTCGAATACGCCGTTTTTAAATTTAAATTTTAAAGTAAAGAGGCTTTAGTAATCAGAGCCACATTACGTGAAGTAGAATAAGAAAATTTGGCAAATACTCACAGTACTACAATCTAATACATTTTCACAGACCAATGGCAACCCTATCATTATAGAATCCGCTAAAAATAACAAGTAAAAATAAGGAATAAAGCTGAAATGCTTTATCACAGTCTTAAAAGTCCTTAAATGAACGAAAAGGAAATTTTTATTTTGTTTAGAATTAAAATAAAAAAAACCTTACCACACAACTGAAAATTTTGAACATTTTGAGATAAATTGAAACAAATTTTACGCACATGAGCCTATTTTTCTTTCTTTTTCTGTTTCCTTTTTTTTTTGAAACATCCATCATCACGTGTAAGTAATATTGTACGAAACCATTGTTTGACGATAAAGATGGTGCTGGTGATGGTGATTGTGACGGCGATGGTGGCGGTAGTGATGATAAATGTTAGTGGATTTCCAAAATGTATTTGTTATAACAGCAAACCGAATGCCATTTCCCAAATGTTTGTAAAACATTTCAAGAAATTTTTTTGGCCCATGGCCAAAATCATTTCTTTATTTGGGTGAAATTTTTCTTTCCATTTCCACTTTTTTTTTCCTTTTCTTTTTGTTACTGTTGCTGGCAAATATGAATTTCTATTAAATTTTGTGGCTTTTTGTTCGAAAAGTATTTTTGCCCACATTTGTTTCTTTAAAAAAAAAAAGTTTTTTTTCTTTTCAAATTGTATTTTGGGTGGGTTATATTCTGTAGCATTCGGTTGTTTCGTTTTCAGAGTTTTGTTAACTTCCGGCATTAAATGGGTATCAAAAAGATGGCAACACAAATAGAGGAAATGTTTGATGTGAAGAGGCAAATGTAAATGAAAATGAACGAAAGGTGTTTCCGTTACATCTTTCCATCTTGCTCTTATTTCTACCGGCAATGTAAAAGAAATTAATGCCGACTTTTAAGCTTAAATTAAAGAGGTAAACAGAATTGCAACCACAAACGTAAAGCCTTTTATTTTAATTACTTTTAGATTATTTATCGAATATTTTTTTTTTTAGTTTAAAACAAAGAGAGAAATTAAGCAATAAAAATTTTTCATCCAAGCAAGCTTCTAGGGTGATAGGGTTGCCATTTATCCTTACCATAAAATAAAGTTGTTTAGAAAATTGTGATTGAATATATTGTATGGAGTGTATGAGACGTTCCCTCATTTAATTTTGCCTCAAGAGATGAGGCATATACAGGCCTGAAGTGGAACAATAGCTTACTAGAAGAGAGATACGCTATTTCCAAGTATAGGCTTGCTAGGGCCCTATAGAACCATTTCTTTTACATTATTATAAGAACAGTGCAGTTAGGAGAGCTTTCAGGACTGCAATACGGTCATAGTCATGATCACAAACCACATGAAGCCTAAACTGGTTATCAACAACACATTCAAAATTATGTTGTCCAGGCATTCGCACCCAAATCGATAAATCTTAGGCTAAAAACTTTCACCGCAACTGCCTCCTGGACAGTAACAGTAAACTTCATAATTTTTAAGTAGCGAGGCGAAGAAATAAAATGGCGTGCGGCAATTTGGAAGCTATGACACTTTCTCTTAAGAAATGAAGCATTTCGTGGTAGACGAATTGATCTAAGATAGGCAGAGCGAAAGTCTATTCGCAGTGTTCGGTATCAAAGTGAGAAACTATGTCGAAACTCGAAGTTATCCAACAAGTGGAAGTGTACGGGAAGTACAGAAGTTGCGACAGAGTCCTAATATCTGGCAATCAACCCGCCAGTTAAGCACTCTGAAGAGTTTATTTCGAAATTAATGTAGAATGTGGCCTGAATTGGCTGAATCAGGATTACGACCTACCTTCTCACACCACATATGTTGTGTGCGTTAATTTTGTACATGAGTGGCGGGACCTACAGTTTAAAGTCGACTCCGAACAATCTGGTAAGAGGCAATCACCGAAATAATAATTTTTGTCAATTTCGTTTTGATGTCTGACCTGGGATTTGAACACTGGTCTTCAGTCTAATAAGCCAACACACTACCTACCAAACTACGGCGACCACAATCATCCTTTGCTGGATATCAAATCATGTGGAGAATAGAGAACAATAAGCAGAAAAATGTGCTTCCCAGAAGGGAAACTTGTTCCACACCTTTCTGCAGAGAGGGAAAAGAAATTTGAAATCGTGCGAGTATAGAAAAGAGGATATCCAGATAGGGCTTAGATAATTAAAGCAATGAATTTACAAGGCAAATAATGGTCTATGCCTAAGAACTAAAAATATTTTTAAAAAACAGCAGTGGAAAAGATGTTTGCTTAAATACCATTCGTAATACATTGCACAAATATAACTACCAAGGTAGAGTTGCCAGAAAAAAGCCATTTATTAGGCCTAAGAATAAAAACAATACAATAAAATTTACTAAAAAGTATTTTCATAAAATAGAAGATTTTTGGAATAAGGTAATTTGGTGTAAAGATGTCTTAAAATACATTTTTGCTGATAGTTTTTATTCGTTACGAGGTCCTGTTCACTGACGAGAGCAAATTCAATTTGCGTGGTTTAGATGGCAAGATGTTTGTGGGGCGTAAACCAAATCCAGAATTTAATCCTCAAAATACAAAAGCTACTGTTAAGCATGGAGGAGGGTCTGTTATGGTTTGGCGCTACATGTCAGTGCAGGGGAGGGCAATTTGTATTTCATTGATGGTAAAATGGACAAATTTGGCTACCTCAACATTTTGAAGGCAAAAGTAAAGCAAAATGCCGAGAAATTAGGCATAGCGAACGATTTTGCTTTTTACCAAGACAATCATCCCAAGCATACTTCGGGTGTAGCAAAACTTTGGTTGATCCATAATTGCCCCAAACTTATAGCAACCCCTCCACAGAGCCCAGATCTCAACGTAATTGAATATCTTTGGAAACAATTAGCTAGAAGAGTACACCAGCAACAATTTAAAACTTTGAAACAGCTTAAGGAGGTTTTACTGGAAGCGGGAAGCTCCAAAGAACCTGTGGTACGCTACAATTTGGCAAAATCAATTCCAAAACGTTTACAGGCCGTTCTTGAGAACAAAGGATATGCCACAAAGTATTAATTGTTGTCATTTGCCATTCTTAGCAATGGTGCTCTTATTTGTTCGAATATGCGTTGAGCGCAAAAAATTGAGTTAATTTCCTTTTTCTTTATAAAATTACCGTTATCATGAAAAATGTTGTAATTTTATTTATTAATGTGAAAGTCTGGAATATAGAGTGTAAATAAAAGCAAAAAAAAACGTATATTTAATATATTCTTTTTCAGTGTTAAGCCCTACACATATCAGACTAATGCTTGCCCGATTATGCAATGGAGCCACTGTAGATCTTTCTCGGAAAAAGATTAAAGGCTATAATTTGCTATAATTCTTAAATTACGAAATAACTTATCCCCATAACTTATCCATAAGATCGACAAAAGGCCTCTTATTCATATTGTAAAAAAAAACAATAATTTCTATAAAGATATGAATTATTAGCACTTTAATGTTTTTTTTTTTTTTTTTAATGAGAATTTTCTGTTATAAAGCAATCTCTTACAACTCAGGTATACATTACATACGAGTATATGTATGTACATACCTACATATGTATGTATATATAGATGATATATAGGTTTATATTTCAATATTTTCCAATTCAACGAACTTCCCATCATTTCTCGTAAAAATTTACTCCATTTTGTACTGGCAAACGTTCATATGTTGGTTATAACGTTTCGTATCGTATGTTCGATTTAATTTTTTTTCATTTTTTTTTTTTGATTTATTTCAACCCCAAATGGTCAATAGCCAATGTAATTGACCTTATGAGTTAAAATAAGTTCTTTCATATAAATATTGCCATATAAAAATATATAAAAGACTATCTATGTATATAATATTAACAGCATTGAACAACTAAATAGTAATGTTCCATGAAGAATGCATAAACAACGGAATTTTTCATTGCAAATAAGGTTTTTTGGTTATTGCAGCTCTTGCCAGAACTTTTTACAGTGTCTCTCTACCTCTCTCTCTCTCTTACCCTCTCTCTCTCACCCCCTCTCTCTCTCGCCTTCTCTCTCACCCTATCTCTCTCTCACTCTATCTCTCTCTCACTCTATCTCTTCTCACTCTATCTCTCTCTCTCACCCACTGCTGCCAGATTAGGGGATTTATCCACAAAAAAGGGATTTTTTTTAACCAATGGGGATGAAAATTTCAGTTTGGGGATCTAAGGATATTTTTGGGATGAACCAAGACTGCTAGAGAGTTTTTGAGGATAAAAAACTATAGAATTTACTAAAAAGTATTTTCATAAAATAGAAGATTTTTGGAATAAGGTAATTTGGTGTAAAGATGTCTTAAAATACATTTTTGCTGATAGTTTTTATTCGTTACGAGGTCCTGTTCACTGACGAGAGCAAATTCAATTTGCGTGGTTTAGATGGCAAGATGTTTGTGGGGCGTAAACCAAATCCAGAATTTAATCCTCAAAATACAAAAGCTACTGTTAAGCATGGAGGAGGGTCTGTTATGGTTTGGCGCTACATGTCAGTGCAGGGGAGGGCAATTTGTATTTCATTGATGGTAAAATGGACAAATTTGGCTACCTCAACATTTTGAAGGCAAAAGTAAAGCAAAATGCCGAGAAATTAGGCATAGCGAACGATTTTGCTTTTTACCAAGACAATCATCCCAAGCATACTTCGGGTGTAGCAAAACTTTGGTTGATCCATAATTGCCCCAAACTTATAGCAACCCCTCCACAGAGCCCAGATCTCAACGTAATTGAATATCTTTGGAAACAATTAGCTAGAAGAGTACACCAGCAACAATTTAAAACTTTGAAACAGCTTAAGGAGGTTTTACTGGAAGCGGGAAGCTCCAAAGAACCTGTGGTACGCTACAATTTGGCAAAATCAATTCCAAAACGTTTACAGGCCGTTCTTGAGAACAAAGGATATGCCACAAAGTATTAATTGTTGTCATTTGCCATTCTTAGCAATGGTGCTCTTATTTGTTCGAATATGCGTTGAGCGCAAAAAATTGAGTTAATTTCCTTTTTCTTTATAAAATTACCGTTATCATGAAAAATGTTGTAATTTTATTTATTAATGTGAAAGTCTGGAATATAGAGTGTAAATAAAAGCAAAAAAAAAACGTATATTTAATATATTCTTTTTCAGTGTTAAGCCCACACATATCAGACTAATGCTTGCCCGATTATGCAATGGAGCCACTGTAGATCTTTCTCGGAAAAAGATTAAAGGCTATAATTTGCTATAATTCTTAAATTACGAAATAACTTATCCCCATAACTTATCCATAAGATCGACAAAAGGCCTCTTATTCATATTGTAAAAAAAAACAATAATTTCTATAAAGATATGAATTATTAGCACTTTAATGTTTTTTTTTTTTTTTTTTTTAATGAGAATTTTCTGTTATAAAGCAATCTCTTACAACTCAGGTATACATTACATACGAGTATATGTATGTACATACCTACATATGTATGTATATATAGATGATATATAGGTTTATATTTCAATATTTTCCAATTCAACGAACTTCCCATCATTTCTCGTAAAAATTTACTCCATTTTGTACTGGCAAACGTTCATATGTTGGTTATAACGTTTCGTATCGTATGTTCGATTTAATTTTTTTTTTTCATTTTTCCATTTTTTTTTTTTTGATTTATTTCAACCCCAAATGGTCAATAGCCAATGTAATTGACCTTATGAGTTAAAATAAGTTCTTTCATATAAATATTGCCATATAAAAATATATAAAAGACTATCTATGTATATAATATTAACAGCATTGAACAACTAAATAGTAATGTTCCATGAAGAATGCATAAACAACGGAATTTTTCATTGCAAATAAGGTTTTTTGGTTATTGCAGCTCTTGCCAGAACTTTTTACAGTGTCTCTCTACCTCTCTCTCTCTCTTACCCTCTCTCTCTCACCCCCTCTCTCTCTCGCCTTCTCTCTCACCCTATCTCTCTCTCACTCTATCTCTCTCTCACTCTATCTCTTTCTCACTCTCTCTCTCTCACCCACTGCTGCCAGATTAGGGGATTTATCCACAAAAAAGGGATTTTTTTTAACCAATGGGGATGAAAATTTCAGTTTGGGGATCTAAGGATATTTTTGGGATGAACCAAGACTGCTAGAGAGTTTTTGAGGATAAAAAACTATAGATTTTTTTACATATAAAACTCCATTTAGTAACATGATGGATAATAATAAAAAAATTTTAAGTGACAAAATTTTTACTCTGTTAAGTCCATAGTTAAACTTTACCACGTTCTATTGCTAAAATATTAATTCCAAAATGTCATTTTTGAACACAAGTCCATTTGTGAAATGGAACGATTGTTTTGGAGAAGAGTCTGAACAGAATGTTAATGTATTCTTGGAGTTATGTTTCTTGGTACACAGATTCTGCAGGTTCTAAACCATTCAAGGAACTTGCTGAACTCATTTTAAATATTCTTTATGTACCAACAAGTAACGCTTACGTTGAAAAGAAATGTCAGGCTGCGCTATCGTTATATACTGCAATTCATTTATCATTTGCTTCCATAGAACACTTGACAGAGACAAGTCTCAATACCATATATAAAGTGATTTATGAATGAAGAAGAGGATGACCAAGAAGTGGTTTCTTTTTCTGAAAAGACTTTTTAATTTTAGCCCCCTTTTTGCGCTTTTTTCAAAAAAATGAAATTGTTTTGTACTAAAAATGTAATTTTTTTCAATTTAGCCCTTTTTAGCCCGTTTATCATTTTTATTCACGCGTTTGGTGCCCTAAGAGTTGGCATCACTGCTCTCCCTCCCTCTCCCTTTCTCTGTCCCTCTCCCTCTCTCTCTCCTTCTATCTCTCGCCCTCTCTCCCTCTCTTTCTCTCTCTCCCTTGCTCTCTCTCCCCCTCTCCCTATCTTCCTCTCTCCCTCTCTATTCCTCTCTTTCTCTCCCTCTATCTCTCCTTCAATCTCTCTCTCCCTCTCTCTCTCTCTTTCTGAAAAAATTCTGAGAGTAAATAAAATTGTCAGGAAAAGTTTCCCAAAAAATCTATCATACGGAACCGACTTTAAGTATACGTGGTGTGAGAAACTAGATCGTAATCCTGACGAAAGAATTGAAAGAAAAACAAGACTAAGCATATCCAAAGACATGATATCTTAAGCAGCTCCTTCTATATTTCCTGACTTAGCTAGTACTAATTTAATAAATACAAAAGTTAAATGTATATTAAATTATTATAACTAATTAGTTACCCTGCACTGTAATAGAACAGACACTGACGATATTGGTCAAATGATTGGTTATTACATCGTTTGGTCCCTATACGCTGTGCAGAAGCGCGTGTATACCTAAATGTAAACGTGTGTGTACATATGTATGGTACGTCTGTCTGTATGGTACGTCTGCATATAAAAGCGAGTGTGTTTGACTGACGTTAATAAATGTTTCTGTAAATGGCAGAGACAGTTAGTCAGTCAATATGAAAGAAACAAAAAAATAAAAAAAAGAAATTCCTGAGATGACGTATTATTGTGAAATGGCCAATACAATATCATTATTATTATGATTGTTATTATTATTATTGGTTACACATACATATTACTATTAGTTTTATATTTGCTACTGTTGTTGCCGTTGTTGTGTCGTTTTTGTTGCCAATAATTTATTTATTTACGTAGGCATTATACCATTCAATACCAGAACAATAAAAAAAGTAAAAAAAAAATATAACTTTACCGTTATAATCATTACAAGAATATTATGACCCGGTTTCTTTGTTGGCTTCAATGAACATGATAGTTGGCCTGACAATAAGCAATTATGGGGGAAAAAGTGTTGTGCGATGAAATCTTTTTTTCTTTTAGAAATTTTTAGTTTGGTTTGTTTTACTACTAACTAACACAAAACACTTTTAACTCAACGTATTCGTCCCTTATTACACAGCATTACAGGCTCTTGACTACATTCAGTGGCGCAACATATGCTAGTCTTTAGGACTAGCCTGAATAAAGATTTACAACTTTATGCAGGAGCAGATGAATGTGTTAAGGTAATCAAACAACTAGGGAAGTTTCCCATGTTCCCACCAGAGACCAGAGATCAGCAATGAATCGTTTTTCCCCTACTCATAAGCACTCATGTAATTTTGAGTATGAGTGAATCAACAGAATTGAAATTCAACTACTCTGATTCGTTCGTACTCAACTACAACATTGATTTATAAGTATAAACAACAATGAGTATGAGTACAACGTTGACATCAAACTCACAACATTGAAAATATGTTTGATTCATAAGCCTACTCATTCAGATTTATAAATTTAGAAAAATCCTTATAATACTTATAAATGATTCGAATGATTCGAGTCATTCATCAATATTTACAGTCTTTGTTGGTGTTGCATATACGCTGTGCAGAAGCGCGTGTATACCTAAATGTAAACGTGTGTGTACATATGTATGGTACGTCTGTCTGTATGGTACGTCTGCATATAAAAGCGAGTGTGTTTGACTGACGTTAATAAATGTTTCTGTAAATGGCAGAGACAGTTAGTCAGTCAATATGAAAGAAACAAAAAAATAAAAAAAAGAAATTCCTGAGATGACGTATTATTGTGAAATGGCCAATACAATATCATTATTATTATGATTGTTATTATTATTATTGGTTACACATACATATTACTATTAGTTTTATATTTGCTACTGTTGTTGCCGTTGTTGTTGTCGTTTTTGTTGCCAATAATTTATTTATTTACGTAGGCATTATACCATTCAATACCAGAACAATAAAAAAAGTAAAAAAAAAATATAACTTTACCGTTATAATCATTACAAGAATATTATGACCCGGTTTCTTTGTTGGCTTCAATGAACATGATAGTTGGCCTGACAATAAGCAATTATGGGGGAAAAAGTGTTGTGCGATGAAATCTTTTTTTCTTTTAGAAATTTTTAGTTTGGTTTGTTTTACTACTAACTAACACAAAACACTTTTAACTCAACGTATTCGTCCCTTATTACACAGCATTACAGGCTCTTGACTACATTCAGTGGCGCAACATATGCTAGTCTTTAGGACTAGCCTGAATAAAGATTTACAACTTTATGCAGGAGCAGATGAATGTGTTAAGGTAATCAAACAACTAGGGAAGTTTCCCATGTTCCCACCAGAGACCAGAGATCAGCAATGAATCGTTTTTCCCCTACTCATAAGCACTCATGTAATTTTGAGTATGAGTGAATCAACAGAATTGAAATTCAACTACTCTGATTCGTTCGTACTCAACTACAACATTGATTTATAAGTATAAACAACAATGAGTATGAGTACAACGTTGACATCAAACTCACAACATTGAAAATATGTTTGATTCATAAGCCTACTCATTCAGATTTATAAATTTAGAAAAATCCTTATAATACTTATAAATGATTCGAATGATTCGAGTCATTCATCAATATTTACAGTCTTTGTTGGTGTTGCATATACAAACAAAGAAGAAAGAAAAGACAAAGACAACAAGCAAAGCATACTCACAATCTTCTTATGAGTATTGTAGTGTTAGTACGCGAATCAGACTTATTTTGTGCTACGTGTAAATGTTAAGTAGAGGAGCGTCAAAATCAACATCATGCGTATTGTTAAGTATGAGTACGATGAGTATTTCAATCTTTGAGTATGAGTAGTGTAAGTATAATAATAAAATAATTATGAATGCGTATAAGTATCAGAAATTATAAGAATGACTCGAATCTACTCATCATTTTGAATACTCGTTGCTGATCTCAGGTTCCCATGCTGGACACGATGCTATATTATATATCTCAATACCAGTAAAATTTTAAATTATTTGGTAGGATGCGGCAATATGAGCGAAAAATGCCAAAAAAGAGGGCAGTATCAAGAGGAGTATCAAACCTACAACTTGCTTGGCAAGATATCATAGCTGCTTTAATAAAAGTAAAGAAGAGCAAAGGAATGCATAGGAGTGACGATAAACAAAGCTTGTGAAAAAGCTTCACATGTGAATTCGGCATTATAGCCAATCTATATGGACCAAATCAAGAGTAAAGATTATTATCAATAAATAGTGATGCTTCCGCGATGAGCTCACAGGTGTAACAGAAACGTTATAAGTTGGATTGAAAGAAAACAGGACCATGGTGATTGTAATGTGACTCAGTTTCAGATGGCTGCTATAGAGATCGTTGTAAGTAACATGGCAGTTTAATGCTATGGATCCTCTTTTCGGCCAGACGTCTAGTAAGACAGAACATGAAACAGGACCATCGCTTAGTTCGGACCAGGTTAACAAACCTAGATTTCCAATTTACTGAATCCTAACTAATATTCTACTTGTCAGCAGTAGAACTAGAGCTGATCACAATAATTGTAGCTGACAAGCGAATAATTTCTAAACACGTAATCGAACTAAGCTAAGCGGGAAGAACTGACTGAAAAAGTAGTTACGATAACTTCCATTTAAGCCCGATGCCTTTGCACATATAAACCAGAGAATGATGAGATAAATTCAGAATTCCTAAATATCGAAGTAACCGAAAGATAAAGAGAGAGAGAGAGAGAGAGAGAGAAAGAGAGAGAAATAGTGAGAAAGAGATAGAAAGAGTGAGAAAGAGAGATAAAGAGAAAGAGAGATAAAGAGAAAGGGAGATAAAGAGTGAGAGAGAATTTGAGAGTAAGAGAAGGAAAGAAAAAGAGAGAATGAGAAAGAGAGATAAAGAGAAAGGGAGATAAAGAGAGAGAGATTTTGAGAGTAAAAGAGGAAAAGAGAGAATGAGAAAGAGAGATAGAAAGAGAGAAAGGAGAGAAAAAAAAAGAGCGAGAGGAAAAAAGAGAGAAAGAAAGAGGGAGAGAAAGAAAGAGGGAGAGAAAGAAAGAGGGAGAGAAAGAAAGAGAGAGAGAAAGAAAAGGAGAGAAAGAGAGAGACATCCAATGTTATATCTTACTTTGGGCATTGGGAATTCAAAAGCAAACTACTTCCAAATTTGTCTTTGCAACTTTTTAGTCAGGATTACGACCTAATTTCTTACACCACCTATGTTGAGGTGTTAATTTTATCCATTTTGCACTTACGGTTTAAATATAATTCCGTACGACATATTTTTGAGAAACTTTACATGGCAATTTTTATTTCCTCTCAAGGTTTTAGCCAGAAATCTTCTGTTTTGCTCGAAATGTCTGAGCTGGTATTTAAAACACGGGTCGGGCTTTGGCGACTTAAACGAAAAATGTGAACTTAAAAAGGATCCACTTATTTCATCACTTTCCTGTCGACAAACTTTATTAATGGTCCGGAACTAAGTAACGATCAAGCCATTAGTAAACTTGATACATTCCATAAGATTAACTATCGAACAACTATGCATTGTTATTGGACAACTTAATGTGTTTAAAATTTGTTTACTTTTAAAGGCCTGAAAGTCTATTTATCCATTTGCAACCAACTTCACACTCTTCCAATAAATGAATGCATAATCCTAGCCTTAGAGCATTACTCTTTACAAAAACAAATTTAAATTAAAAAAAAAAAAAAGAAAAACGGTAAACTAAACCAAACAATAGAGTTTTAAGCAAAACTACTGCAATATTCTGTGTCACGTGCTAAAACACCTATTACGCCGTGTGTTTAAAAACAATTTTTGTTTTGTTTTGTTTTTATGACATAACCAAACTTAATTTATTTCGCTTTTCTCTTCATGCCACTCTCTCTCTCCCTCTCTCTCTCTATAGTTTTTAGTTAGTGCAGATACTTAATTTTATTTTTTTGATAAAATTTACAAAACAATTATTATCCCATATAGTAAGAGGGAGGGAACTAGAGGTATTAGTGGAAATATTTGCATTCTAATACAATCCGTTTTAGTATTTTAATTGTGTCTACTTTTACCACCACAAAGTATTACTTGCCAACGAATAAACGAAAGTTGAAACGACAGTGCGGATTATAGTTACTGAAACTCATTTAAATTTGTGATCTTTTTTTTTACGAGTGTATAGAAAAATTGTTTCTTTTTTCCTTTATAAACTAATTAAACGATTTTAGTTTGAATAATACAAAAAAAAAAGATGGTTACTAAACAAAAAATAAAAGCATTACAGTGAGCGTTAAAAGAAACTGTACATTAAAAAATAAATATAAATTACCGTTATTTTATTTTAAAATCTTTACATTGCCTTACAACAAACAAAAAATTACAAAAAAAAAAAATCCGAAATATGATCAAATTTTTTCGGGAACTCTCCTCAACTAATAAAAGTTCAATTTGATGATTGTTAGAATTTTTTCCATAGTGTACAATTTCTTTTGACCCTCACTGTATATGTAAACAAACAAACAAACAAATATTCGCTGAATTGAAAAGGTTGGCTATAGCCCTAGCATATCGTAATAAAATGTCAAACCTTTTACATAAACTCCGTGCAGAAACAAATATATTTTAAAGAAAAGATAAGCAATAATGAAATGATGGAGTAGCTATGAAGACATCTAGAAAAACTGAGCAGGAGGCTATATAGTTTATGGAAATGCTTTTAACACTCGTATACTCGTCTTTAGCAGGGTATTCCGCACTGCCAAAACGAGTATACTCGTCTTTTACATGGTAGTCCGCACCGCCAAGACGAGTATACTCGTCTTTTACAGGGTATTCCGCATTGTCAAGACGAGTATACTCGTCTTTTACAGGGTATTCCGCACTGTCAAGACGAGTATACTCGTCTTTTACAGGGTATTCCGCACTGTCAAGATGAGTATACTCGTCTTTTACAGGGTATTCCGCACTGCCAAGACGAGTATACTCGTCCTACTTTAAATATATTATAACATGCAGGCTTTTGAATTAGCAAATT
This sequence comes from Sarcophaga peregrina, assembly GCA_014635995.1. Classification (NCBI taxonomy): domain Eukaryota; kingdom Metazoa; phylum Arthropoda; class Insecta; order Diptera; family Sarcophagidae; genus Sarcophaga; species Sarcophaga peregrina. Next base: position 53,216,053 of record CM025792.1, on the reverse strand, counting down.
TTTTTTGACTAGGATATTTTTTGATAGGATTTGTAACAATAAGTCCATAACAAAATAGAGGTTTATCAGAATAGCTCGGACGTAATAACAGTAATAACAGGGTTTTGGTACACAATAACACTCAAAATATAAAAGGCAATGGGAATGACTTTATATAATTTAGACTTGGCAGCGAATGTGTTAATATTTTGGGTCCTTTGAATTATTAAAAATCAAGGCAGCCATCTACGAGGGTGGCAATCAAATTAACGAAACTAACAACAGAACAATTAAACTAACTTCAGAACAATTGTATACATTTCTTATGCCTAATAGATCCTTTTAGATACAGAAGCTGTGATATTTCAGATTATTGGAAAAAAAAAACTCTGGGAATAAAAAATTGACATGAAAACGTTTCTCAAAAATGTGTCTTCGGAATCGACTTTAAACTGTAGGTCCATAAGTCTAGGTAGCATAACTGGTGTGAGAAGCAATTTCGTAATCCTGGCTGAAGGTTTGTAACCAATTACGTATGTACGTGTATATGTTATGTAGCTGTGATATCCCGTCGAAATACAGTAAGACAACCGTTTAAATGGTGCTACACTTAACTCTGTTTCAGTATTACGCGGTTGCATATAAAACCAACCAAAAGCGATGCACTATATAGCTACGGTGTATACTATGTATCTTTTCCAATGCTCTTCTGTTAGCTTGTCCAGAACAAAGATTCCAAATGTATTTTCCAAAGCCGTAATCACATTACGAAAGAAAGAGAGAGAGAAAGAGAGAGAGAGAGAAAGAGAGAGAGAAAGAGAGAGAGAGAGAGAGAAAGAGAGAGAGAAAGAGAGAGACATCCAATGTTATATCTTACTTTGGGCATTGGGAATTCAAAAGCAAACTACTTCCAAATTTGTCTTTGCAACTTTTTAGTCAGGATTACGACCTAATTTCTTACACCACCTATGTTGAGGTGTTAATTTTATCCATTTTGCACTTACGGTTTAAATATAATTCCGTACGACATATTTTTGAGAAACTTTACATGGCAATTTTTATTTCCTCTCAAGGTTTTAGCCAGAAATCTTCTGTTTTGCTCGAAATGTCTGAGCTGGTATTTAAAACACGGGTCGGGCTTTGGCGACTTAAACGAAAAATGTGAACTTAAAAAGGATCCACTTATTTCATCACTTTCCTGTCGACAAACTTTATTAATGGTCCGGAACTAAGTAACGATCAAGCCATTAGTAAACTTGATACATTCCATAAGATTAACTATCGAACAACTATGCATTGTTATTGGACAACTTAATGTGTTTAAAATTTGTTTACTTTTAAAGGCCTGAAAGTCTATTTATCCATTTGCAACCAACTTCACACTCTTCCAATAAATGAATGCATAATCCTAGCCTTAGAGCATTACTCTTTACAAAAACAAATTTAAATTAAAAAAAAAAAAAAAGAAAAACGGTAAACTAAACCAAACAATAGAGTTTTAAGCAAAACTACTGCAATATTCTGTGTCACGTGCTAAAACACCTATTACGCCGTGTGTTTAAAAACAATTTTTGTTTTGTTTTGTTTTTATGACATAACCAAACTTAATTTATTTCGCTTTTCTCTTCATGCCACTCTCTCTCTCCCTCTCTCTCTCTATAGTTTTTAGTTAGTGCAGATACTTAATTTTATTTTTTTGATAAAATTTACAAAACAATTATTATCCCATATAGTAAGAGGGAGGGAACTAGAGGTATTAGTGGAAATATTTGCATTCTAATACAATCCGTTTTAGTATTTTAATTGTGTCTACTTTTACCACCACAAAGTATTACTTGCCAACGAATAAACGAAAGTTGAAACGACAGTGCGGATTATAGTTACTGAAACTCATTTAAATTTGTGATCTTTTTTTTTACGAGTGTATAGAAAAATTGTTTCTTTTTTCCTTTATAAACTAATTAAACGATTTTAGTTTGAATAATACAAAAAAAAAGATGGTTACTAAACAAAAAATAAAAGCATTACAGTGAGCGTTAAAAGAAACTGTACATTAAAAAATAAATATAAATTACCGTTATTTTTATTTTAAAATCTTTACATTGCCTTACAACAAACAAAAAATTACAAAAAAAAAAATCCGAAATATGATCAAATTTTTTCGGGAACTCTCCTCAACTAATAAAAGTTCAATTTGATGATTGTTAGAATTTTTTCCATAGTGTACAATTTCTTTTGACCCTCACTGTATATGTAAACAAACAAACAAACAAATATTCGCTGAATTGAAAAGGTTGGCTATAGCCCTAGCATATCGTAATAAAATGTCAAACCTTTTACATAAACTCCGTGCAGAAACAAATATATTTTAAAGAAAAGATAAGCAATAATGAAATGATGGAGTAGCTATGAAGACATCTAGAAAAACTGAGCAGGAGGCTATATAGTTTATGGAAATGCTTTTAACACTCGTATACTCGTCTTTAGCAGGGTATTCCGCACTGCCAAAACGAGTATACTCGTCTTTTACATGGTAGTCCGCACCGCCAAGACGAGTATACTCGTCTTTTACAGGGTATTCCGCATTGTCAAGACGAGTATACTCGTCTTTTACAGGGTATTCCGCACTGTCAAGACGAGTATACTCGTCTTTTACAGGGTATTCCGCACTGTCAAGATGAGTATACTCGTCTTTTACAGGGTATTCCGCACTGCCAAGACGAGTATACTCGTCCTACTTTAAATATATTATAACATGCAGGCTTTTGAATTAGCAAATTTTTTTTGACTAGGATATTTTTTGATAGGATTTGTAACAAATAAGTCCATAACAAAATAGAGGTTTATCAGAATAGCTCGGACGTAATAACAGTAATAACAGGGTTTTGGTACACAATAACACTCAAAATATAAAAGGCAATGGGAATGACTTTATATAATTTAGACTTGGCAGCGAATGTGTTAATATTTTGGGTCCTTTGAATTAATTAAAAATCAAGGCAGCCATCTACGAGGGTGGCAATCAAATTAACGAAACTAACAACAGAACAATTAAACTAACTTCAGAACAATTGTATACATTTCTTATGCCTAATAGATCCTTTTAGATACAGAAGCTGTGATATTTCAGATTATTGGAAAAAAAAAACTCTGGGAATAAAAATTGACATGAAAACGTTTCTCAAAAATGTGTCTTCGGAATCGACTTTAAACTGTAGGTCCATAAGTCTAGGTAGCATAACTGGTGTGAGAAGCAATTTCGTAATCCTGGCTGAAGGTTTGTAACCAATTACGTATGTACGTGTATATGTTATGTAGCTGTGATATCCCGTCGAAATACAGTAAGACACCGTTTAATGGTGCTACACTTAACTCTGTTTCAGTATTACGCGGTTGCATATAAAACCAACCAAAAGCGATGCACTATATAGCTACGGTGTATACTATGTATCTTTTCCAATGCTCTTCTGTTAGCTTGTCCAGAACAAAGATTCCAAATGTATTTTCCAAAGCCGTAATCACATTACGAACGCATCTTTCCTGCATCTCAACGTTAGGCATTAAGTTGCCTCGTTTAACGCTGTTTCGTTTAGCGCTGGAACTTATTAGAACGTATCCCCCACGTTAAGCGGAGTTTTACTGTAAAAAAGAAACCCATTGACCTAAAATTTGGCAGGAAAGGAGCTTAACGAAGTAATTCTTTCTGTTAGCCAGTGTTTCCCGTTAACGAGCGATGCGGTGCTTGGAGTCGATGAAAGAACACTTTCAATGCAAATGGTAGGCAATGTATTCATTGCTTTGACTATTTATTTAACTCAACAGTAAAGCGGAGGATGCATTCGTTACTCAAGCGACTCAAAAGCTGTACCTTACAGTGATGAAAAAATATCTAGGAACATTCTATTAAAACATATTTAGAATGCACCCGCAACCATCTTAGATAGGAGAAGATCATCAAGTAAGTGATATACAGTAGCGAGCACAAAAAATGCAACGTTGGGTAAAATTATCTTTAAGTGCGATAATTTTTAAAAAATGGTGACCAGTTCAAAATATTTCTTTGGGTTATTAATCCCTACAGTTATAGATACGTATTATCAATAACATTATATAAATATTTTTAATTAATGATATATTATTTTGTCATTTATTAAAAAGAGTGCGAATTTCATGGTAGCAATAAAAATGCAACAGCATAAATTTTAATGTGTTTATTTAAATTAAATAGTAATTCTTACAAAAAAATCTTTAAATTAATATTTAGTGGCGTAGCCCTTATTTTTTATGACTTCTTGCAACCTAGAAGGCATAGAGTCGACTAAAGCTATTAATGTGTTAATGGATATTTTCTCCCATTCACTTTTCAAAATTTCTTCTAATTGCCTCTTATTTGACGGATGTTTCCTCTTAACTTCCCGATCTAATAGCTCCCATAGATTTTCTCTGGGGTTTAGATCGGGAGACTGTGATGGCCAATCCAAAACATTGACATCATTGTCGCTTAAAAAGTTTCGAGCTAAGCGACTTGAGTGCTTTGCATCGTTATCCTGTTGGAATATGCTACCAGGAGGCATTTTTTCCCGCAGATGAGGAAGCATGTGTTCTCCAAGGATTTCTCAGTACTTCTTGGCGTCCATTTTTCCTTCGATTTGAGTTAAGGGACCAACCCCATCACGGGAAAACGCACCTGTAAATACGTGACGTAAAATCAATAATTTTTTTAAACATATCGTTCCTTACCCCACACCATTATTGATCCACCGCCATGTTTTACGGTTGGAAGTTGATATCTTGGAAAATATCTCTGTCCAGGATGTCTTCGAACAAAATTTATTCCATCGGAGCCAAACAAATCAAATTTGCTTTCATCGCTCCACAAGACTTTAGCCCATTGTTCATTTGACCAATCCTTGTAACGTTTTGCAAATTCCAGGCGCTTCTTTTTATTGATTGCACCGATGAGAGGTTTCTTTGCGGGTCGTCTCGCATGCAAATTAGCCTCTTTCAACCTACGGCGAACAGTGTGAACGCCTATAGCGACTCCCATTTGCTCATTTGCGAAATTAGCAACGTCCACTGCGGTCTTTCGTGGATCTTTTTTAACCAGTACAATCATCTGGCGGTCTTGGTGAGAGGTAGTTTTTCGAGGATTACCACGACCTGGTTTCCTTTCCACACTATTTCTCAAGGAAAATCGAGATTTAATCCGACATACGGTTGATTGATTTACACCAAAGAGGTGTCCAACTTCACGCATGGATTTTCCTTCTTCTAAGGCTTTAATGATTGCAGTTTTGCTGTCAGCTGAGAGCTGCTTCTATTACAAAACACATGTTGTATAACTTATTTAAGAAATTTTCAATTATAATTAAATAAATAACTTACTTTAACTATTTTTTTATTATGTTGAATTTTTTTTGCTCGCTAAAAATTTGCACTTTTTTCACTAATTCAAAAATATTTAACTTTTTAAAGCAGAATTTGGAATAAACTGCAGTTACTTTGAAAACTTATAATTGAAAGAATTAACAGCAAAAGATAATAGATAAATTAGTTACCGTTATTTTGAAACAGATCCTATTAAAGATCATATGGCGCAGTGTTGCATTTTTTGTGCTCGCTACTGTAGCTCATACCTTAAGCCTTCGCGTCATCCTATTACAAACTTGACAATGGGACATAATAAAAATACATAATACGCACCATAATATATCTTCCTTAGAGTTAGCAGTAGACCTAGACTTTGTTTCCCTGAACCCCATTGGCGTTTAGTTGTTAATAAAACTCGACCTGATTCATATCAGACATACCTTCGCCATAAAATCAGATTATGGTTCGGTGACAAAAGCATAGCTCTGGCTTCCAATTCGATTATATTATTCAACGATCAAAATCATCGCCTTCCGATTGTTTTAAACGCAAATAAAAATCCCTGTAAGAGGTTATACTTCCCCGTTTTTCATGCAAACAAAAACTTCACGGCAGTCCTTTAGAAGCTAAGCTTCGTTACATTTCGTCTTTACTTTAGCGGTGTAAACTAATGTTTCATAAATTAGCATTTAAAGTACTTTCGAAAAAAAAAAAACAAAAATAGGAAGGAAATTATGAAAGAAAAAGTATCCCAGCTGTGGCAATATTTTGTTCATGAGTTTACTTTTCTTTTTTTGTGATGGAAAAACCAAAAAGGAATTGAAAATAAAAATGTGTTACTGAAGCAGTAAACTGTTCTAAGCCAACATCAAATGGTTTAAAAACGTTTGTAAATGTTTTTCAACGTTTTTCGCTTTTTGTTTGACACACCGAGAGAGTAATACGGCAACCAACAATGGTGGCGTATGATTAATATGCAAATAATATCAAGTATACGTACAGTAGGTAACATACTGTAAGGCAGTACATATTTGTGTTAGGAAAATGATTCGTTTTGCTTAATTTTAATATCCAAAACAAAAAATGTGTGGAAGTCTTTAACCAGTTTGCAAAAAAAAGTTTTATGGCGTCTAATATGTTTGCAAAGTTTCTGTATATTTTACTTTCTCTCTGTCCCTCTCTGTCGCTCTCTCACCAACGTCTTGTTATTAAATTATGTAAATAGATGGGAGATTTGAAAAAGGTTACCGCTACAGATATGACAGGTGCATAAAGCTTAAAAGAAATTAAGAATTAAAGCAGAAAAAGAATGTAGACACAGTGTTTACCCAGTTAAGGTTATTCAGTTAGATACAAAGGTGCTGCATTGTTGAGTGGTCAAGGCACGCTTTAAATACTGGAATCCTAAAAGCCATATAAGAGTTACGTTTTAATGATCTGCGATTTACCTAATATTCGATATTTATGGACGGAGAGAAAGAGACGTTGACGGCAGTCTGATTGTACGAGTAAATTAAAAGATATTCGTGGAGGGATTTTCTTCCCAACAAGCGTAAGCTTCAGCATTAATTAACCGCGCCTGATGCAGTAGACCGGCAATCTAGGCGAAAGTTTAATATCAGAAGCCTTAATATATACATACAGCCATGGACATTAAATTAGCACAAAATCCATGTATAGTTTGATTGTGAATTTTTTCTGATTTTTATCCTAATTAGGCCAATTGTTTTGGTCTGCAATGTTGCACGATGACCTCTAGCTATTGCCAATTTGTATCAATAGCTATATTCGAGCTGGCCAGTAAATTAGCACAACGTGCATAAGTATACTTATTCTTACGGTATATGCTTTTAATTTTGTGGCATTCATAATAATTTTTTGAAAAAATTGGACGTTAAAAACATTGCTCGCCAGAGGAGAAGCTCATTATGGGAATAACCTGACTGAAATTGACGAAATTTCGAATTTCTGGAGAAAAATAATTTATTACGTGATCATTTCCCTCAAAACAAACATAATAATGTCGCAGTAAACAAAAAAACGAAAGCCACATGTCAAGGAAACAAACGAAGTCGTGGACTGCGCTATTTTCCGGAAATCAAAGAAGCAACCTTTCATATTGATACGTGATATTTTGAACGAAATTAACTCCCAATTTAGGTTAAAATTTATCGGGCCGACTCATTCGATGACGTCTCATGGAAAGCTCTTTGGATACTCTTGCCGAAAGAACCCATTTCTACCAAAAGAAAAATATTGTCAAACGTTTAACGTTTGCCCGCACCCACAAGTATAAAGACCTACCATTCTGGAAAAAAAAATATTTTGGAGAGATAAAACAATGCTAAATCGTATGGGACCGGAATGGCCAAAATGTCAGACGATAAATCCAAGCTATGATCAAAGGTCGAGAAAGCACAATGCCGTGGGTAGCATTTTCATTGCACCGTGTAGGTGACATTGTGAAAATTAATAAAAAGAAAATGGATCGTTATTAGTATTTGGACAAACAATGAACAAAATGGAACCATAAGCTTTAAAATACGTGCCAATTTTATTCATAATTTCCCAAGATAGAGGCCCAAGCACTTAACTGAGCTGGCAAAGGATTAATTTTATAAAGAACACATTCTTGTTTTTGAATGGCCAGTGCAAAGTTCTATCTTAAACTCGACAGAAGACACCTGAACGATACGAAATGTACTACTGCTCAACAAAAATACAAAAATTTGGATGATTTGCGTATTGGAATACGAGACACTTGGTACTCGATTCCCAAAAATCTTTTCCAAAGAACTTTGTCCCGTAGATACCACGCTGTGCTTGAAAATAGAGAGGCTACTCTACAAAATATTGAGCAAATAAATTGAAAACATTAATATTTTTACTATTTCTTAATATATAAAATTTTTATTCCAGAAATTTTAATTTGTGCTATTTTACTGTCCAGACAAAATTTGGCGATTGGCAATTTCTTCAAAATTTTTGATTTTTATTAAAGAAGACTATGCATCTTAAGCTTCTATGTTTAAATTTTTTTTATGAATAGACCAAAAATACTAAAAAAAATCTGATTGTTTTGATAACGAAGTTTTGCACTAATTTAATGTCCATAGCTGTATATAACACAGTGTACTGTATCTAGTTTTTAAAAATTAACTGTCCGCTCAATAAAATTATAGACGCCTTGAGCGTGTCTACATCTTCCAGGTTAGATCATGATGTAACTGCTCTGTTAAGTTTTGTAAAGTTGAGTCTTTAAATTTGATACTTTATATGCACGTGTCTCTGGATAGCTTCGTACGTATATCGCTTGCATTTCTAACTTTATTAACAAAGCAAGTATGCAACATATTTCCTCCTTACAACAATCGACAAAAACATTTCCTTTTAAATCATTTTGTTATTGTGTTCGGTTGGGGTTTATAAAATAAAACCATACACATGTCCTAATGATTATAAAACAACAACAACAACTACAATCAACAAGAAAACAAGACAAAAAAAATAGAATAGAAAACTTTGTTGTCAATTTTGTTTTGTTTTGTTTTTTTTTTTTCTCTGTTTTCGAAAGCCATTTACATGTATGATTACATTTTACAACAAATACCAACAACAACAATAAAATGAAAAATCATATTTTTCTCAAAAAAAAATCCTTTCCACTACAATGAATCCTTAAAATATTTCCTTAAATAAAGAGATTGTCTTTGGTTCATTTCGTTTCATTTGATTTTTTTTTTTCATTTGTTTGTTCGTTAGAGTTTAAATGTTCAAAAACAAAAGTTTATGAATTACAAACAAATTAAGCACAATAACAACAAGGACAACAATAAAGTTTTAAACAAAAAAAAAATGTAATAATTTACAAAAAAAAAGGACATAAAAACTTAATTTAAATGGAATAGAATTTGAAAGTTTATTGAGCATTTGAATTGCAATTGTTTACGTGCTGGTTGCACACACTATCTAGATTGCAAGGAAAATTTTAAATTTTATGGGATTATATGGCTTCATCCGCCAGAGGGCTGGACAGATAGCTATAATCCTGGCTCAATCTGAACTATGCAAACACTGCTATCGGATCGATTGATTAGATGGTTTCTTAAAATTTTCTCAATAAAGTTACACTTTAGGTCAGAAAGTTTCACAATGCTTGTTGGGTTAAGAGGCTTTCCAATTAGCCATGCCAGTCGTCAAGTCGTTAACAAACAGTAACACTACGTCTATCCTCATCCATGAACGAATTCTTCGAATTTATTTGGTCAGCTAGGCTGCAATCACGTTTTCAAACATCACCTAGACGTTTGTACTCTTTTGCCGGGGTTTTCTCGGGCGGAGCTTTTGCAGGAGCTATGACTATGACTGTGAAAAGGAGACAGAGACTGTCAATGTCATGCTCTTTCACTTTTTGACATCCTTGACCAAGCTCTCTAATGTAAAAATTGCTGCTGTAGAAATTTTATGGACTCGAATTGGTTTTCCGTAGGATATTTTTGATATACGAGTTAAGTACTGATTCTGGTATTACTTTGGCCTAAATGCTGACCTAAGGTGAAACACTTCCTTTACTTAACCTAAGTTATCTGTTAAACGTGAACCCGGACATATTTCTAGATTGTTGTCAAGTTTAGATGTTTCAATTATTATGTTTATTGTACTACAGATCTGAGAACAAATAGGCAACTTTCTTATTTAATTGGTCAAAATAACCCCTTAGTCAGCATTACGAATTAGTTTCTTACACCGACCATGTTGTGTGTGTTAATTTTATCCAAAAAATTTTTGAGAAACTTTTCATAGCAATTTTATTACTTCTTAAAGTTTTTGAGAATAAAAATTTTTCGAAATTGTAAAAATCATTTCCACTAAGAGAAAATGTGTTTTAAATTGCAACTGTATACAAGTGGTTAGTTTGTAACTATCTATGTAACTAGTGCCATGTGGCAAATAATGTTAAAAGGATAAAAATCTTCAATTTAAATCTCAGACATTTATGTATCTCTGCAAACACGTATACACACTTTACATATGTATGTTTGCACACATAACATGTTTTATATGTGTAAGTAAACTTACTCAACTGAGATACAAAATGTCAAGATTCATGGCCAGTAATAATTGGGTTGCAATATGAAGTAATAAAAACAGAGTAAGAGCAGTCAAAGACGTAATGACAGTACGTTTGCCATGTTAGTATAAAATTTTTAATCAACTGCAGACAAGACGGGTCAGATGTTTAATGCATAGTGATGCTAGGTATGGATGGGATGACTAATATCATTTCAATCTCCTATAGTTACAACGTGTAATTATCAATGTTTGAGCTGCATCCTATTTTTCGCAACAGGGAAGAAAACTTCTACTATTTCTGCTGAACATTTATTTGTTACGGACACATTAAGTATGCGGACACATTAAAATTTTGGCAGTAGAAGACCGTAATTCACAGACAACGTCTCCGAAAATACACCGCAAAACCTTCTTATATTGGTCATCATTCTCCCCGACTATCCCCAATGAGAACGCAATTGTTTCTGTTAACCATTGTTTTTAGTGACCCTTATCATCTCCTACCGAAATGGATCGTTTATGTTGAGTTTTATTCGTTATTGCCAGAATGAAATTCTAAATCACGCACATCCTTGATAACATGATACCAACTAAGAGAGGATGACGAGTAATCCATGCATCCAACGCATGCAGATGCAAAAAGCATCTGAACGCTATGTATTAAGTAGACTCTAATTTATGACAGGATATTTTAGGTTGCTTTAGGAAATGTGGCAGAACCCCTTAAGGGAAGAGGTCCCACATTGGCTGCATTTAGGTCGATTGAGATACCACAACCCAGAAATAAAGCATTCCCTGAAACAAACGAACCCGACTCCAAAATGAATCTTGTTATTGCAGTAATATTCATATTAGGAAGCTCGGTCAAGGAAATCAAAACGAGAGAGGTTAAAAATCTTCGACTTTTCATAACACGACAATCTATTCCTTTTCCTCCCAACACAAGGACCAGCAGAAGTCATTTGTTGGAATGCCATGTCTTATAGCATGCCTACCAAAGGGACAGTGGCCCATGAGAATCACTGTTGTACGATAAATGGCCATGAAATTTAAGCATAGAAGTGAATCGATCCAGCAGAACCTGGCAATTAAGCTTCCCCTTAAAATGAAGCAATGGAAGTACTTATGCCGGGTAAATGGCGGAGATTGCTAGCTCCGAACCGGCTTTGTTCAGCTTATCAGTAGTGCATTTTTCAATGATTTTCCTATGTCCCGGAACCCATTTAAGAGTTAAATTTAGATGATCCCAAATTTTCTTGAGAAATTCTCAGCATTCATGAACAACGACGTTCAGCAAGAACTGCTTAATCGCAATTAAGTGAATTAAAAGATTTTCAGGAAAAATTTGGTCGCCCACCAAGCACTAACACAGGATATTTTAGAAACATCATTGACTGAATAATCCAGGACTCTATCGCCCTTCTGGGAATCGATCTTTCGCTAATTTTTAAATCTAAGCGGTTCGTATATGACTGTAGGATCATTTTGGAATGTCCTTTTAATAAAGGGGTCTTCATGTTGCGAAGTTTTACGTGACCTTGCTCCAGAATGAGTTGGAGATGTGCGACCAGTCTGTAAAAACTTTTAAATTAGCCTAGAAATAATTGATCTGTTGATCGAATATTTTGCACTCAATTGACGTCTTGATAAGTCAGCTCTCCAATCCAATCATTAACTTAAAAATCAACACATCAAATTGCAAAACCAAAGAAAACTTATTTGAAGACGCAAAAGTAGCTTGGGAAGAAATAACTCCTAAAATAATTAATAATTTAATATACCCTAGGCCTAAAAGATGCGCGTGTATCATTCAGAATAAAGAATTTGCAACGAAGTATTCACCCTTATCGGGAATATTATGGTAACAATTATTTGGGAGTAAACTTTTATTCCCATCCCAAAAAATCGGTATTGCGAATATATTGAGAGTAAAAGTTTTTATTGTGAACAACAACAATTTATCAAAGAAAAATACAAATTTTAAAAAATGAGTAGCGCATATCTTCGTTTTTTTGGTGTTGGAAGAGGAGAAACAATCTATGAAAAAGTAGTAGAGAAGAACTATTAGAAATGAATCGAATCCACTATCACTCTCTGAGCTGAAGTAAGAATTATATTATTATGCTCTATAGATTCCAGACATATTACAGGGCGAACAAAGAAGGGTTCAAATACCCACAGGAAGGCAGCTACCAAAAGTTAGTAGGTAGGTAGGCAAATTAATGTCGGTTTGGCGCAGTCTTCATTCAGCGAAGTGCTTTTAGGAGTATTAACAACATTTGAAAGAGTTTTATGTCCTCAGTAGATTATGTGGCCGTCTTCTGAGGAAATGAAAGAGATTTTAAAATGGTTTCAAACAAAATACAAAATTCCAGATGTTGTGGATGGTATAGACGGCATACAAGTACTACGATTCGCATCGTCAAAGAACCAACCGATGAAGTATATTCAACCGGAAAGGTTACAACAGTCTTAATGTAAGCATATGATTTATACATGTTTAATGAATCCCCTTTTTTTATATTTTATAATTCATTGCTACCATGCTCCTTATTTACATTTGCGTTCCTTAAATAACACAAAAAATCAATATCAAAACAATTTATAAGTTCCCTTATCATGTTCCCTTAGTATTCCCATTAGCAGGTGTTGGGAATTAATTCTACAAAATAATTCTTGGGAATAAACATTGGCGATGCCAAATTTTTTTATATTTGTAAATTCACTCCCAAAAAATTTTTTGGGAACGATTCATAATAGGAAATGACGAAATTTGGGAATATTGTTTATGGGAATAGTTATTTGCGATAGGGGTGATTGAGTTTAATAGTTTTTTTGTGCACCTTAATTTGGGCGTGCTTTAGTTTTGTCCGCTTATATTTGCGATTTAAAATGTTTTTTTGAACTTTTACTTTTTTTTAATAAATTCTGAATTCCATAAGTTTGTGTTTTTCAATAATAAGGATATAAATAAATAAAAAAGACTATTTTTAATAGCTTTGTTTTCTTTAAAAAAAAAAGTACTAAGCTTTAGTTATGGCCAATACTGTATTTCCCCTGATAGATATCTAAACATATGATCAATATACAAATTAATAATTCTTAACACACTACACATACGCCCTCGTGTGCAACTAGTTTCAAAGGCCAACAACAGTTTTACGGTAAAAAAAACAAGTTAAATAAAGCCAACAACAACAACTGAGAGGAAGTAGCAAAAGAAAAAAAATGACAAAGTAGAACAAATTGACAATTAAAAAAATAAAAACAAGAGAGAACAAAATTAAAAACACATCCGTTCATTACAAAGGACAAAAGAAAAATAATAATAATAAACAATTATTAACAATATAAACACATTATAAAACAAACATTTCCTTCCACACTCATCTATTCTTAGCACCTCATATACATACACTTACACACACACACACACACACACACACATACCACACCCCTTGATAACTAAAGCACTGTATACTTGCTTATATGATCTTATTTGTTTAACAACCGCATATAACTTGACACTCACGCATACCTGCTGTACATATTCAAGGGAAATATTATAAACAGACTTTTTGTTTATTAACAATTGTTTAAATACACACACATACGTATGTATGGATGTATGGATGTAATACAGGGTTATGTAAATTCAAGTAACCTTTATACACACGCAGACAAAATGAAAGAGAAAGAGAGAGAGAGAGAGAGGGAAGGGAACAACAAGGAGCATATATTGTCAAGTAATGTTTATATAAATGGAATGTATTCATGCTGCACTACGTATGTATGTATGTACATATAAACATAAGAGTAAAGGAACAAAGAATAAAGCAAACATAAACACAAACGCAAGCAAAACCAAACATTGTAAATAAAATAATTGCAAAACAATAACAATAGGAACAAAACAACAACAAAAACAAGAGCAGAAATAACAAAGGTCGCCAAAGTAACGGTTAAGTGCAAGTGCATGTAGTAAGTTTATTAGCTTAGAAAAGACGACAAATTACTGTCTGTCGCTCTATCTCGCACTTTCTCGTACTCTCTCTCACTCTTTTTCTCTCTCTCTATCAACAAATACTCAAATGATACACAGCAGGGATGGAAAAGTTGGTGCAATTGTACTTTTTTTTAGCACAATTTGGAAGTAAAAAACACCATAGCACCTCAATGACTTATTTAGCACTATTGAAAAATGTTCTCTACTTTATTACATCACTCAATTATATTCTGTCTCATCAGTGTATAATGTTTTTTGTTATCGTTTCATTTGCATATGGCAACTCGTTGCTAAGTTGACATATCAAGAGTTATAAAAGGAATATTATCCACATTCATCTGCAAATGTAGAAAGGATATTTTCATACCAAAATTTATTAAAAATCAAAGGGACTTTGACTGTCTCTAATTTAATCCAAACAAGGGATTTATTGAAGTCATTTAATTAGTGTTCGCAACAATTTTGAAACAACAAATAGTTTGCTGGTAGACCAGATGGCTATCGATACTGCTATCGTGACCTTAGAAATACAAATTTTGGGGATATAGTTTATTGCTGGGGGGTTATTTCTTTAAGTGGTTGCCTCGAATTTCAGTATCCATCTACACGAATGTATAGTACAGAGTACTTTACTGTTCTTAGCTGTAGTTTGCTTCTCTTCTTGAGAGATAATATATGAAAAAAATATATTTTCCAATAGGACAATGCCAGAATTTATGTCAGCAGATAGAGGATGTAATGGTTCCGTAAGCAATCTATTGAGGTTTTATCGTGGCCAGCTTGCTCTCCTGATATAAATATTATTGAAAACGTTTTTCCAAACGAATTCCCCATTTTTGTCCGAAGATTATATTCAAAATAACAGGCAATTTACCAGTGCTGAAAATTTGAAATTAAAAATGATCGAAGAGTGGGTGAAAATAGACGGAGAAATATTAAATAATCTTTATAAGAATATCAAAGACCGAATATTTACTTTAATAAGGGGGATTTAATAAGTTTTAAGTAGAAATATTTTTGGTAAATAAAGCTTCTTATTGGATAAAAATGAGACTGGTGCTATAATTTTGCAAAGTCAAAACTGCGCTAACAATTTGAAAAATTTACTGATATTTTTGGTCTTTTACTTTAATACTACACACAATGAAATGAATTGTCAATTATATTTTTTATTAATTTATAATAAAAAAAAGTTTAAAAAAGAAAAATGTGAATTTAGTACAATCGATCTGAAAAAAGTACAATTTTTTGTGAACGTTAGTATAATTTGTTAAGACCAATTTCCCATCCCTGATGCACAGACACAGCCACTTCCATTTAAAGTTATATTCTTACAGAACTAAGGTTATTTGTATCATTTTCTTTTATTGTATATGAAAGATGTTGACTTCAATAGAGAATTTCATTATTATCCATACACACATATACACACACCAGCATCTGCAACTACACATACACATACAAATGAAGAATAAACAAATGGGATACTTTATTTACATTTTTCTTTATTTTAGTGAGCTTAAATGTTTACATATCAAATGCATATGCCTGCCATGGGAACAGACTCAATGGCAAATAAACAATGACTTGACGTATGTACATATGTTTCAAATGAATGGAATGGCATTTTAGCAGGTAAAAAGGACGTGTAATTGTGTTCTGTATCAGCAGTGATGCACAAAACTGAGTGCATAAGTGCATAATGCAATAAAGTTAATAAATGTTATAAACAGCTGTATAAACAGTGATGCACAAAACTATTTGGTAATAATATAAAAAAGTTCATAAATGTTTTGAACAAAAAAAAAACATTCTTCATACAGTGTTGTTGCAAATAATAGTTGCAGTTAATTTTTTTTTCTATCTAAATATGCCATAAAATTAAATGTACCATATTTTTAAAACACACTGTAAAATTATTTTTATTTAATCAACAACACGTGCAAATAAAAAAAATATTCTGTTCAGCCAATGCACCGGGCATTTTTTGTCCAGAAATCGTTGAATTTTTCATATTACGTATGCCTTTTTAACGGCATTAGGACTAGGGAAACATTCTAGCCTCTAGAACAAAAACAAAAATCAAAATTTTCGTTTAATTTACCAGCAGTTTTAGAACCCGCTGTGTTCTCATGTGATTCGATACACAAATGTGTCCGTGTACTTGTGTATGTATGTATTTGTAAGCGTGTATTTGAATTACAAAGCACCTTGAATTGATGCTACAAGTACTTGTACTCGCCATACATGCTTGTCTAACAACTATTGTTTCAACAACAACAACAACAGCAGGCATCAGCTAAGAGAATAACTGCATGAAAATTACAAAAATTACGTGTGAGAATATGCCAGCCATTACTAGAGTTTTTGTTCTTATTGTTACCTACACTACACGGATAAGCCATCTAAAGTATATACGAATGTATATGTGCGCGTGAGTGCAATTGTTTTCGTATTGGTAACATTAACAACTTACACCTTTCTGCAACTTGTTGTTGCTGTTGCTGTTTTCTTTGTTCTCTTTGCTTTATTTTCTATCTTCCATTACGTTGTCAATGTGACATTGTCAGTCACACAGTTGTTGCTGTTATTTTTCATTTTCGTCAATCCTTTACGAATTGCATGCGAAATGATCTCTCGGAAATTCCTGTTGTTTTTCAGTTGCAACTTTTACAGTTTTTCTTTATTCGACTGAAGATTACATGAGTAAGCATGTGTATGTGTGTGTGTGTGTCTTATGTATACCGTACGACCTGACTGGTTGGTTGTCGTTATTGTTCGGTTCGTTGATTGTATGACTGTCTAGTTTAGCTGTTTGGTTTTGTAATTTCCATGACAAACTAAAGAAGTGCAAACCCGAAACAAAAACCTTCTCTCTCACGGTAAGTCTTCCTCTCGCGTAGTATAACAACTGCATGAATGTTTTGTTTGCTCACGTACTTTTGTATGGTAATGAATGCAATGCAAATAGTACTATGAGTAGAAGTAGTTAAAAGTGTTGCCAAACGGAATACATTGCTTATATGAATACAGCGCAATAAATAATTAAAATTACAGTTTAAATGCATACAATTTAAATTATTATTTTGAATTTTTTTTATGAATTGATAAATTCTTAAAGAAATTGTAATGTTGACTAGCTCATTCTAATTAACCTCAAGAAGGGATTGTTAAAACTCCCTGTTTAAGGAAATAAAAGAAAGAAAAAAATTCTCAAAGAAATATAAAAATAATAAAAAAATAAAAATAATATTTTAAGTTCTTCTGAATAAAAAGTGCGCAACTAGGTAGTAGTTTTTAACTACTAGCTGCCACTTTGCCAGTCAGGCGACCATTATTTATACTTATACACACATATTTTAAAGTACTAAAAGTTTTCATTGTTGTTCGTTCTCTTAAATATACAGTACATGCTAGAGATGCCAATCGTGAAATCCTGAATCCCGGGATTTTCGGGATTTTCGGGATTGTAAATTCATATGTATTTTGACCCTAAAAAATGTCCTGAAAAAAAAATTCTTTATCAATTGACTTCGATAATAACTTCTCAGATGAGGAAACCCCCACTTCAATTGATAAAAAATTATTTGATGACATCGAAGAATGCAAAAGCTCTATAAAGCGAATTAAAAGGGTAACTGATTTAGATACTCAACTGTCCAAAGAAATAGATTTATTTTCGCCAGGAGGTGGTAGAGGTGAATAATTGCATGCTGCATACAGCTATCTTGGAACTATTTTACCAACAAATGTTGGTTACGAGAAGTGTTTTTCAACGGCAACGTATGTTTACAACACAATGCGTTCAAGCCTATCAGATCACATGTTAAATGCTTTAATCTTTTTGTTGGAATCCAAATAATTTTCTTAAAACTAATGCATTTGCATATGTAGTATGAATAATTTTTATTTTTGTTAATTTACGCTTTTTTGTTACTTTTTGTCTTGCTGTTTTCATATTTAACATTTAATGACATTTAATTCTGATATACATAATTGGAATACAAATGATTTTGTTAACAAAATATTTTTATTATTAAGAGAAAATCGCGATTTTTCCCGTGATTTTGCCGGAATTTTGAATTCCGAATTATTCCGAAATATTCCGGGATTTCGGGATTGGGATTTACAAAATCCCGAATACTGAGATTTTAAAATCGATCCCATTTGGCATCCCTAGTAACATACATTCATAAGTGATCATTACAATCCTTCAGTTAGGATTACGACCAGGGTTCTCACATTAGTTATGTTATTGTTGTTAAATTTATACATGAGTGGCGGGACTAACAGTTTAAATTTTATTCCGAACGACATATTTTTGAAAAGCTTTTCGTAGGAATTTTATTAACTCGCATGAATTTTTGCTGAAATCTGTTGAAAGGGAAGTCAAGGAAGAAATATTTTTTCGTATTTCGTTTTGTTGGAAATGCTTAACTTGTGGTTGTCTTAAATAATTCATTCATAGGCTCCCAAATTGCTTTTCTAAAAGGCTTTATTAAAATCAACAAATTCTATAGGAAGTTCAGGGAAGTTCTAGTCAAAAATTGATTCCTCACCCAATACTTCAATTCAATACATATTCGTACCATATTCGTACCATTACTTACTTAATTGGTTATTTAAAATTTTTAGTCAGGATACCAATCTAGTTTCTCACACCACTCATGTTGCAAGTGTGTTAATTTCACCCAAGGGAATTGGAGTTTAAAAATTAATGTCGACTCCAAACGACAGATTTTGAAAAATTTTTCCTAACAATTTTTATTTATTCTCAGAGTGTTTGCTGGAACAAATGTTCTAAAGAAATATATTTTCATATATCATTAAAATGTTCAAGATGTCTGAAATGGTGTTGGAGCTACAGGCTCAGGTTTTATAATCCAACCCACACTATCTTTTAGACTACATACAGCAATATCATGATACAGTTCATCTATTATTTTCCATTTCACTTTTTGCTGAATGCTGAGCTTCTGCTCTCGTTTATATTTCTATTTGGGAAAAGGCAAATAGATAATTTTAAGAACTGAGTAAAGTATTAAAACTTTTAAAAAACAAAATTTATTTGGAATTAAATTTTTTTTTTTACATCCGTTTCCAAAAAAA
Organism: Sarcophaga peregrina; assembly: GCA_014635995.1. Taxonomy (NCBI): domain Eukaryota; kingdom Metazoa; phylum Arthropoda; class Insecta; order Diptera; family Sarcophagidae; genus Sarcophaga; species Sarcophaga peregrina. The sequence goes on along the minus strand of CM025792.1, from coordinate 53,196,516 downwards.
CAGAATAGAATATCGTATAAACGTATAAATAAATTTTAAAACTATAAAAGAATCCTTTTTTCCTCTAATTTATGGCCATCATCTCATATTTTTATAGTCAAAGAAGTAGAAAAACAAATAAAAAAAATAAAATCTAAAAAATTGAAAAACAAATACTAGCGACAACAACTCTTAGAAAGAAAAGTGAAAAATAGAAAAATAGGAAGAAGAAAAAAATATGAAAACAAATAGAAAATGTAATAAAATGTTTACTTTGAAATAACCTTGGTAATGCGAATATGCGAAGAAAACAACTAAAACTCGGGGTGTAATAAAAATAACACAAGTTTGTTAAGAAAAAAGCAAAAAAAAAACAAAAACTAAAGGAAAATAAATTAAAATAAAAACGAATAAAATTGCTACAAATTAAGGTTAAATTTTGTTTTATGGGACTCCAACTCCCAAAAAAGAATTTAAAAAAAAAAAAACGACCAACGTTTGCTTTAATTTTTTATTCTGTTTTACAAGAATAAAGAAATTGAAACAATAAATTAATAAAAATTGGATACACGCAATAACTAATCATCAGTAAGATTATTAAGTTGACCTATTCTCGAAACTCAAATGATTTGCCCACGATTTCTGTTAAAGACTAGCCTGCTATGTAGTTTAGCAGATGGCTAATTACTTGACGTCCTACAAATCTACTTTATTGCCTTGTTTGTTCAATTTAAAAATGTTGAATTTCATTAGCATTCTTGTCTATCTTTTACACGTGACTTTTTGATTTTAAGAACTTAAAGCTTCACCTTCATAGATCTGGTTATCAAACCCGACAAGAACTCGCTAAATACTTAACAGTGATTGGCTTATTAGACAACAGGCCCGGGTTCGAATCCCAGGTCAGACATCAAAACAAAAAAATATTTCTTCGGCGACTTCCTCTCAGCAGATTTCTGGCAAAGACTCTGAGAGTAAAAATTGTCATGAAAAGCTTCTCAAAAATCTGTCGTTCGGAGTCGACTTTAAAACGTAGGTCCCGCCACTCATGTATAAAATTAACGCACACAACATAAGTGGTGTGAGAAGCTAGGTCGTAATCCTGACTGAAGGGTTGTAATGGCCAATTATGTATGTATGATTCTAGTAACATTTTCAAAACTCTAGTTGAGATTCACTTATCGATTGATTTGTGCCGCTGATAAATGGAACGCATGCCAAGGACCGCACAAGTCCTTGAAATTTTTATAAGAACGACTTAACTATAAGTTAGAGTCAAAACGTATGAAAGTAATAGGTTTTAGTCAAATGTAAGAAAATTTAATACTACAGACGTTCAAGACGAAAGACTTTAAAAATCGGATTTGCATGTCCGATCGAATTAACGACAAAATTTTTTTTACCATTAAGATAAACAAAAACGCTTGAATCCTAATCCTAATATATATTATAAATCTTTCTGTAAGTCTGTTTTTTTTTTTTTTTTGTTTGTTAGCCAATTGCGCCTGAACGCCTGGACCGATTTTCTTGAAATTTGGGATATAGATCGGGCTTTTGTCGGTGCAGGTTATAGGCTATAAATCTTTTTAAAAGTTTGACGAAAAGGTGAGAAAAAATGGGGAAAAAATGGTAATAGGCAATTTTTTACGATGTAGCTTAGTTAAGTTTCCCAAATGTTTGTTGGTTTGTTCGTTAGCCAATCACGCCTGGACCGATTTTCTTGAAATTTGGAATATAGATCGAACTTTTGTCGATGCAGGTTATATGCAATAAATCTTTTCAAAATTTTGATCCAAAGGGGAAAAAAATGGGAGAAAGGGAGAAAAAATGGGCAAAAATTAGTACTTTATGCATAAATGGTGTATTTTATCTGTTTTAAAGGCATTATTCTATGATTTAGCTTAAGTTAAGTTAAGTTTCCCAAATAGCTATTGGAGGTTTTCCTTTTATAAAGTTGGACCATAAGGGCTCCAAAAATGAGGAAAGGGGCAAAAAACGGGCAAATTGAATGCATTTATATTTAGGACTTAGAGTATTCAAAAAACTGGGTTATTTGTTAAACCGGTTTCCGAATAATTTGCATTTTTTAAGAAACCGGTTTCGAAACCTATAAACAGTAAATAAAAATATTTATTGATATTTTTATAACCCGCGCAAAGCCGGGTACAATCTGCTAGTTCTTATATAAGGGTCAATTAGCTCTAAACGTGAATACCAAGGACGCCCAAGTAAACTTCTGTATTTGTTACAACTAATGAATTATGAATTAGAGATTATGAATTACAGAAATCTGACAATACGATTGCTTGAAATCTGTACATATGACACAAAACTTTAAAAATATGCCACCACCAGGTATAAAACCCCAATGTTCCATAACGACAACACTCAGTAGCATATACATAAGTAAGGAATATTGGCTGGTAAATTTTGTCTCAATCTCGTCATAGTTCAGTGCCTCTGCAAAGCACAATCTCAGAAAGTGTTTACTTCAGGACTGGAACTCGTTAACTAGATTCGTTGTTACAAAAGTACCAATCAAGTTGCAGTGCAAACTAAATGGCATAACAGCCATTTATTTCAAAAGAGACAGTAAATAAGAACAAGACGTCATATCTTCATAGATTCTCCAGTCATAAGTGTGTATTTCATATTAGACGGCTTCATAGCCTCAGTTTATTTCCCATGTAGCAAAGTAGGGCAACCAAGTGAAGCTGTCTAAGCGAAATCAAAATGACTAACCCTACGAAAGGAGATAACGATGATGACGACCTATAAACGTAATAATACTAAACGTAACTAAAGACTAAGTTAAATATATAGATATCCTTCGGAAAATAGAGAGTGGAGGAAGTGGTCAACAAATTCTGCAGAACACGGAAAGCAAATTTTCTTTTATATAGCTGAAGACCGTACACGACAGCATAGATGATATATTTACAGAAAACTTTATAAAATCATTGAATGGATGTGCAGAAATAAAGAAAACTCACAGGAACATGTACCTTTTAGCTCAGCGATAAAGTTGTCTGCAATGTTAAATTGCATAAGTAAGAAGGTTTAATTCCCTATAAATAATCGTAAAGCATAAGGAAGAAAGGTATTCTGGCTTATGCTCTCTTTAAAGTTAATAATATCAACAATGTACAGATCATAGGATAAATCTCCGCAAGGAACATTGTTTCAGGAAAAGAGCAGATAGACCAGGGATTAAGAATTTAAACCTTGTGGATACGTGCCAGGAAAGAAACAGAAAGTAATGGTTAAGAATGCAGTGCCAAAAACATGGCTTCTGTTTAAGAAAGTGTGGCGGATAACACAAATTTGTCGATCCCACCCACAGTATCTACAGCGATAGGGGCTATCTTACGGTTTATTATGGCATATTTTTCATACAACAATTAGAGCTGGCCGACCATTCACCAGCCCGAAAATATGCTAATTGTGACCTAAAGCAGCAGTTTTAAATGCAGATTTTTCGAACATAGTTTCTACGACGATAAAGTTCATTTCTTATACGATGGTAATGTCAATAAGCAAAATTTTTCGCATATGAAGCTCAAAAAACTCAGAAATGTAAAGCGAACGCTTGATGCGCCCTGCAATCTGGTGATGACATTAGTAATGTACATATTTTTGGAAAAAAATATGTATTCTCAACAAGTCCACAAGTCACCACCCAAACAACATAATCGATTTTGGCTTTGTGGTATTAGAAGTTTCCAGAAAAGATATTTTCACGTTTTGACGACGTGAATTAGCCACACACGATTTGAAGCATTTGAAGATAATTGCCTAACGATCGACAGCTGCAACCAAACCAGACACGTTCATTTGAATGCGACTGTCTTTCGCACATAAAATGGCAAAATTCTAGTAATTAAACGTCTATTTTAGTAAACTCTGTTACTGGAAACCGATAAATGATGAACCCTTTATATGCAATGACGTATAAAATTTAAAAAAAAAAATTTGAAATGCTGCTGTGGCAGACACTATTCATTTATCCACCACTGTTTATTAAGGGAAATAACAAATAAAAGGAAAATAAAATCTGATTAACTATTCGGTATTCTAACCACAATGTATATTTTTTATGCTTTAATGGGAAATATTTTATTATTTATTTACCTTTTCATTATCTGTTGACATTTTGTTTTAAATTTAGTTTTCTTAGCACTTTAATAACGAAGAAATAAAATATTTTTTAAAATACTAAAACTCCTTCTAATTGCAAAAAACTTTCGCTTATAATATTACAATGGATTTTTAAAAGGATCTATATTTTATTATTTTTTTGTTTTATTTTGTTGTTTTTATTTTAGTTTTGACGCGTCATTTAACCGTTTCTATAGCCGACATTTACTACACTTATATACGTATATACATACATGTATATATGTATATTTCGTATATTTTATATACTTCTATATACATTTATTTATATATATAAAGTATGTATAAACCTATGTAGATACACCGACAATAATAAAAAAATACATTCAAATATGCATGCATATGTATATTAAAATGTATATTTATATATAATCTTGTATACATATATATTGTACATACATACATACATATACATAAATAACCTTAAAACATATACATATATATACATATATAGATATGTATATATTTTTTTACGTAATTTTTTTTTTCTACCGATTATTTTCGCGTAAATTTTCGCAAATGTTTAATTTCTGTTTTCAGACTCCCTTTAATCTGCCATTTTATTTGGTAATATTTTATTGTCGCTGTTATTAAACTGTAAGATTTGTAACTTTGTTTTGTTTCATTTAATAATTTGTCTTATTTGACATTTTATTTTGATTTTTTTCTTTCTATACCGTTGTTGTTTTACCGTCAATTCGAATATAGTATATAACGCTTTAATCCTTCTACCGCAACTAAACTACTCCTGCTTAAAAACGTAGTATGTATATTCCTTGGAATATGAATCAAAAAAAAGAAAAAAAAACACACATTGACAGAATTAACAAGTGTTGTATTTGTTGCAGTTGTTGTTGTTATTATTATTGTTATTGTTGTAAAATAAAGACAGTTAAAGGAGAAAATTAATTACAGCCAACTTCACTTAAGGCATGCGCTGTTTAATGTACTCTATAACAATAATTGCAATCCTTTAAAGCTCTGGCGGGCTTAGAATCCTGCAGAAATGAAAAATATGAAGAATTTTATAATTCTTATTAGCATGGAATCAGTCATTGCTTCTGAAATAATTCATAAAACCTTTACTCCTACTTCCAATCCTATCTTTATATAGTCTTTATAATGCTTGTAACATATTATCCTATTGATGGTAATGATGAGTGCAAGGGCATGACTGTAATATTAATTGTTCGATTAAAAACGATTCCAAAATTTGACTAAAATTAAAACACTTAATTCTGTTTTATTTTAAAAAAAACTTAGGTCGCCATTATTGGGGTACATTACGTTTAAGCATCGAAACTTCATGGCCAAAGCGCACTCGATCTCTAAAGATGGTTTCAAACATTTTGCAATCGCTTAAATCATTGATTTATGGACTTAATGAATGGGTTTTCCTATATTCAACAAGGAGTTAAAAACTCATCAATTATGTAAAGAACAATGAACAAATTGTAACAAATCCTCTATATGTCTTGGACCACTGACCACATTTCTGAGAACAAACTTCAAGACAATAGCTAAATTAATCCCCCTAAATTAATCCTTCCGGTTTGTATGTTAGCAGACGTTGTGCAGTTAGTGGACCAGCTATATCCTTAGATCATAATTCTTTAAGAATAAAACTCGCAACGTTACATGAAGTAAGATATTGTGCGATAATTATTGATCTCTTTTGGTCTAAATGGAAGAATTGGACTTGCTTGAGATGTAATTTCAATAAAAGGATGCCATATGTCATAGAATGCGCGATACCACGAACTTATTGAAAGGAGAACTTGTTGAGTAATTCATCCAACGAGAGATTTGATTCTAAAAGACAATTTCCTGTAGGGAAACATCTCTTGTATACAGGAATAAGACATCCACAATTCCAGCAATGGATGATTAAATAACAGCCGTCATTGGGAGATATATAGAAGTCGCCGTGGTCTAGTAGGTAGTGTGTTGGCTTATTAGACGTAAAAGCCAGGGTTCGAGTCCCAGGCCAGACATCAAAACAAAATACAAAAAGTATTTTTTCGGTGATTTTCTCTTAGCAGATTTCTAGCAAAAACTCTGAGAGTAAATAAAATAGCCATGAAAAATTTCTCATAAAATCTGTCGTTCGGAGTCGACTTTAAACTGTAGGTCCCGCTACTCATGTATAAATTTAACACACACAACATAAGTGGTGTGAGAAACTAGGTCAATAATCTTGAATGATGGGTTCTAAGGACCAATTATGTATGTATTGTGAGATATCTGCCGACTACTGAAAAATACTTTCGGGCAACATTTACATAAAATAATCTTTAAAAGTATTTGAGTCATCAAGTTGACCATTGCGCGGAGATTCCTTCGGGACGGCAACCTATCCTGGGTCAATGAGGAGTCCTGCTCCACCGCTAGACTTACCTGGCCCAGGATGAATGGAAGGCGTACCAACCGATTACTTAGTCTCGGTCGTGATGTCATCTCGACTGTAGTGGCCGTGCTTACTGGTCATTGCATCATGGGTAGGCACGCCGAGAGAATGAGGCTCCCTTTTAACGACTTCTGCCGTGGATGCGGGTCCACTGAGGAAGAGGAGAGCGTTATTCACTTTCTTTGCCAGTGCCCGTCTCTTGCTAGATGTAGATATAGATTATTTGGCTCCCCATTCCTTGTTAGCTTAACGGAGCTATCATCTATTGATATCAAGGATATAGCTTCGTTCATCAAATTTTCTGGCTGGTTTTCCAGTGCGGGGTAGTCGTGCTTTTATTGTGCAGCCCTTGCGCTGATCAACTTCTTCCTTTCCCTGATTTGGCGGAACTTGGTTAGTACAGGAACTGCGTTTCACCCGTGGCATCACAACGGGCCGCCATGCGTGCTCAAGTGAGCTTTGTGATATCAGAGCTACCACTACGACCTAACCTATTTGGGTCATCTATTGAACCAAACAAATAATTCATTTGCAATACCCAAGCTCCTCGGTAAATATCTTCCTCTACTAAATAGTGCACCTATCCTAGCACAAATAGGCATTTTATACGTTTGTTTAAAAAGGACTTTACCTCACTAAATAAGTCCGTAGTGTATAAATTCCATTGGAATGAATAATTCCGTAAAAATATTAATCGTCTTCGGTGGAGTAAAGGATCAAAGAAATATTGAGTATTTTTTTAATTTGGCAACATTCAATTGAATTGTCTATCATTCAATTGTGAATGCCTTTGCTAAATTAAAGAAGCATTATATTATTTCGTGTTGCCTGCGTCAACAGTTGTTTCAATAAATAATTTTTTCATATGGCAAATATTTAAAAACATTAATATTTTTGGACTAATGTAGAAAAATTTTGTACATTCCGATAATTTGTTTAAGCATTTATCCTCATTCCAGCAGTGCCGTGGAAAAAATGAAAATGAAAAAATAAGACAGAAAGAAAAATCTGTCTTGGAAAAACTGCTTCATTTAGAAGTGGAGTAAGTGACTACAAAAATATCGATAATACAACAATAACAAATGAAATAGACACAAACAAAATAATATACAAAGGAAAACAACAATTGTAATAACAAATAATACAATAAGAATACTTTTGGTATTTACTTAACCAACCAAACGCCCCACCATATGGTAGTCAATACTTCAGGTTGTTCGTTTATTTAGATCTTTACCCACAAGAAATTCTTATTATTGTTACTGTTATTTTATGTAGACGGGTGTTATTAATGTTTAGAACAACAACACAATAACAAAAGGATTACATACACAGTACAAGGCACATACATACATATATATATATATACTTACTTTACATACATATGTGGTTAAAACAAAAGGTAAGAGAACACAAGAAGTTCTAATATGTATTTTTGTTACCAAAAACGTAATTATTTCAAATGATTGATAACTTAACTTTTCTTCATTTTAGATAACAACTTTAAATTGTATTTCCAATAAGAATTTGCATTTTCTTAAATAACCGAAGAGAAAAAAAGGAAAATAAAAATGTCTCATGTGCGTTACGATAATCATAAATATGCCCGTCTGAGCCATCAGGAAATTAAAACACAGAGAAGCTACTCAGAGGATGAGAATGAAGAAATCGATTTAGGTAATGAGCATCGCTTAAGGTATACTGCTGAATCGGATGATAATGATGACAATCATACAGCAACAATAACAAATCGAGGAAAGCTACAACAAAATGGTTATGGTCCTTCAGTAACACAGAATAGTGGCGACAATGTTGTCACGCTTAGAGATCGCCTGCATGATTCACGTCTAATGCAAATGGCAATTTGTTCCTTGCTTACAATATTACTGTATCTTCTATTATCGATCTGTTTAACGTTTTACCAAAAGGCAGTCATTAAAGAACTGCACTTTCCACTGAGCATTGTTACTTATCATTTGGTGTTAAAGTTCATAATGGCATCCTGTGCCCGCGGTATTTACAAGTTGGTGGTGGGCAAGTCAAGAATACAGTTGGATTGTCGTACATCAGTAAGAAAAATGGCACCTACTGGTGTGGCTAGCGGCATTGATATTGGTTTTTCAAATTGGGCCTTAGGCTTAGTATCGGTTTCGCTATATACAATGACCAAATCGTCCACAATAGTTTTTATTCTGATATTTGCCATACTATTGGGTTTGGAAAAGAAGGTGAGTAATTTGTAAGAATATTGAGAATTAAATTTCAAACAGTATAAAGTCACACGGCACAAAGTGTTTTAAATATTTTAAGCTCAAATGGTTAATATTAAAAATGTATCTTTCAATTTTCTTTCCACTTTTCTTTGTAGAGTTGGTCTTTGGTATTTATCGTTGGCCTAATTGCTGTTGGCTTATTTATGTTCACTTATAAATCAACACAATTCCATTTGTTGGGCTTTATATTTATATTGGTGGCCTCATTAAGCGGAGGTATACGTTGGAGTTTAGCACAATTTGTTATGCAAAAATCCAAATTGGGTCTACATAATCCAATCGATATGATCTATCAAATGCAGCCATGGATGATAGCTGCTTTGTTACCTTTTGTTATAATATTCGAAGGTTAGTAAAATTAGAGAAAAAAAAAATTCATATTTATGTACATACAAATAATGTATAACGATTAATTGCACACAGGTAAGGGTTTAATAAATATAGCAGAAAATCTTAACAATTACCAAGATGAGGTCATATATATGGTAATATTGAAAATATCGGCTGGTGCAACTTTAGCCTTTTTCATGGAAGTTAGTGAATTTATGGTATTATCAAAAACATCCAGTTTAACTTTGTCAATTGCTGGCATATTTAAGGTAAGTTTCAATTGAATTTAAATTGCATTAAAAAGATAATTTAAAGCAAAGCTTTTGTATATTTTTGTAGGATATTTTCCAATTAGTTTTAGCCGTAGAATATAATGGTGACCAATTAAGTTTAGTTAATGCCTTAGGTTTGGTTGTTTGTTTGGCTGGCATTTGCTGTCATGTAGTTCATAAATATTCAACATTATCAAGGCTACAGGATTTAAATTCCTACGATGAATCAACGGATTTGCATTTAAATGAGGCTTCGATAAATGGTGACATTAATGTAACTACATGCAGTACATCATCAAACACTAATTCCTCAAACATAAACGATTATGCTTTTAATACAACGAAAAAACATTCCTCTTTAACTGTTCCTTTACTTGAAGAAACCGATTCGGATGACGATGACGATGGGTCACCCAACGGTAATAAAGAAAATTCCTCCGATGTTATATTCGATATACTTAAACGACGTGATATGCAACGATGAGTGTATGTAAGATTTTTGTAAATATTGTATGTGTATATTCTTATTATCATTATTATGTTAAATGTGTTATATAACAAAAATTATTTTTCAAGTAGACGACATCGCTGCTTTTCTTTACATCGAGAGTTGATAGTTTTTAACCAGTAGTTCCATTTTCTTTGTTTACAGAAAATTAAGATACTATGGTCGAATTATGCAAATGTTTGAAAGTAAACCATCTAATATTTATTTGACGTACCTACTTTTTTGTTTCGCACACATCAGTGACAAGAATCGTGGTACCTCATTCCATTATCCTTAAAATACAAATATTTAAGGCAAGGCACACATTGTGTTCTCTAGCAAGTCAAAGTGCATTATCTCATGGTTTTTGTTCCAAATTACATTTGTACTGTGAAAAGATTACCAAAACAATAAAAATTTTAGATCATTAGTTTTTATTTTACGATATATATCCCAGACAAAAATGATGCCACAAGATCTCAAAAGGAGTTTTCAATGTTCAGATTATCAACATGGTCAAATTGTAACAAGATTTCAGGAACAAATTAATTCAAAACGTACTATCTACTCGAAACAGAGTTTTGCACTTTTTAGTTAGCATAACTCGAGAAACTAGGATAATGAGGCAATTGGTCTCAGTACTCCCAAAAGAGAAAAAGAGTAAAATTAAAATTTTATCAGACTAGCATTTATTGGCCTATGATCGGAATAAGATTATGATTACTCATTTGAATCTTGCCTTAAACAGCGATTTACAAAGTCTACAGCCTTACAAGAAAATCGACATAACATTGACGTGTTAAAAATCATAATTTACAAATTTTCTTAAGTACAACCATCACTCTTCGACAGAATGCTGACCAAATCCAGAAAACTTCAACACATCTTCAGTTTTTTACAAAACCAAACATACGATTCTAACACGGCATTACAGCATAAATTGAGAACAGATTCGTTATCATTCATAACGAAAACAAAAGTTAGTTATTTGATAGGAATTGTGGACCCAAATACTTGTTTGACCTTATGAAGGTATATTTGAACAAAAAAAAAATGTGCGAGTGAATACACAATGAATGATTAAAACTTATTTACGACAAAAATTTGCGTAATCTGACCTGATCATACCTTTTTTTTTAAAATTTATAATTTTATCAAACTTTGTTTTATGAAAAGTAAATCGAAAATCGTTTAATTACTCTCCATATATATTACTAAAGTGCTAAATAAACAATTTTTAGATAGAATCTTTAAAATAGCATAAATATTTTAACAAAATTTGTATAACTATTTTGTGTATACTGCAAATTGTATTGTAATATATTTATAATTGTAATTATAATGTGTAATTTGCTATTTTGTTAAAAAAAAACCCTTATCCCAGTGTCTCCCTACACTTGTAATTAAAGACATAGTATGCATATGTGAAATAATAATAATATTGCATAATTTTCTACTTACATATATGAACATGTTGTATACATAATATTATTTCGTTTTAGTTTAATCATATGAAACAGATGATGAGATGCGTGTCGTTTAAGATTTCTGTGGTATTTCTATTTAATCTAAAAAAAAAATTTTAAAAGAAAGACTTTTATTAAACATTGTAATAGGGCTTTAATAAATTTAGTTTAATTGACTTTGTTAAATAATAATTAAATATAAATATTGTTTTGTTAAGTTTAGTTTTTTTTTATCAGCAACAACAACAACTACATATATTTAATTATAATAAGTTAAATATCTTTTCAATTACATACCTTAACATAACTGTAAGTAAACTTCTTTAAAGAGTTGATTGTATAAAACACAAGAGGTCGGTAATATTAAAAAAGCCACCCTTGCGTAATGTTTGTATGTAAATTAAATTGGCCATATACATACATAGTAAACCTAAAACGAAATTAGAGATTTTAGTTTTTACAATTAAAACAAAGAAAATTAAAATTAAAAAAAAATACACAATGAAGACATAATAAATAATAAAATAATGCTAAATGAAGAGAAAAACAAAAATTATTTTTTTTTTTTCAAATACTTGAATATAATTCTAATCAGAAATACTTTCAAAAATATGTTTTATACCAAAAAAAAAGAAAAATAAAGAAAAACAAAATTTTAACTCAGTTGATTACAATTCAATTGTAGAAAGGTTAAAATTTAAGAAAAAGAAAAACTTAAACAAACTTATTAGCTAAATGAGAAAAGGAAATTAACAAAGTTGGAGATTTCAGGTAAAACAATAATAAGAAATAAAACTTTTAACATATTCTCAGAATATGCGTCTTCTTTTTGGTAATAATGGATACTCTATGCAACTATACGGTTCATCTTCTTCTTCGGAATCCTCTTCCTCCTCCTCCTCCTGCTCTGGGAAATTATTACGACGTTTAACATTTTCTACGTTCAACTCCGCCTTGGCATCATCATCCTCATCGTCATCATCCTCATCATTATCCGTATCAGATTTCAAAGATTTTGTATCAATACCTGATACAATACCTGAATCTGGACTATCACATAAAATAGCGGCATGACTATTAGTAGATATGGGAGTATTTGGTGTTTGTTGCAAACATCGCTGGCGTTCGTTATTGCAATGTATACGATATATGGCTAAAATAGCCTCGACAAATGGCGATATTATATCCGCTGTATAATTTGTAAGTTTAACCAAATACGGCGTCCATATGGGGAAAACACCATGCATTTGCCTAACAGCCGCTATGCAAGCTGATGCTATTATGGACGGCCGAGCATTTCCAAATTTTATATCTGTTGAAAAAAAATACACACAAACTAGTTGAATTTCTTGACATAGCAACTGGAACAACTTACAACTTAAGGAGACATCGATTAAATCAAAGTATATTCTACTTAATGTTGTCAACATATCCTCGTAGCTTGTATAAGGACATGGTGTACTTAATAATACACATGTTGTGTTTATTAAAGATTGACCTCCGCCATAGTTTAATTGGGATTGCTGTTCTTGACGCTGTTGTTGTTGTTGATGATGATAATTATTCAATATCATTTCGTTATTCCAATGATTAACAAACATATGAAAATCCTGTAGCGTTATGAAACTGTTGGCAAAATATTCAGCAAATGTAGCCGCAGTTGGACGAATTAAATCAAAATTAAAAGTCACCAATACCTTACATTCTAAACTTTTAAAATCGTTTAGAGTGTAGGCATTATCGACTAATTTGTTGAGTTCGGAAAATTTTGGCATATCGACGTCAGCCTCTTCTATTTTAGCAGCTACAATAAGACACGTTATGGCAGTTAAATTTAACTTATCCAATCTAATGCAATAGTTATCCATAAAGCAGTCCAGCAGATACACAGCTTTAAAATGTAGTTAAAAAGAAGGATAAAAATATCTGTTATAATTTCCTATTTTATAATCTGAATAATGTGTTAGTTGTGCCTAGTTAAAAGTAGATGTTCAGAATGTTATACTACGGCAATGTTTTTGAAAATGGCTGCTGACAATGATACCATGTAATGACTGTTGATAGCGAAACTGGTGAAATACGCCGAGAAATGTCCCAGGGGCTCTGGGAGCATGAAATACTTCCAAAAGAATTGTTTACTTTCTACCATCTATCGACGGCTCTGTAGGACTAACTTGCGTTTGTTAATTGGGTTCCTTTCATCTAAGAAGATCGATGAGCACATCTTTTTTTCTCTGACTCAAGATGTGCACATTGGGAATCTCTTTAATGTGATAGTTCAGCTCATATTTCCGAATTAGATTTTAAAAATCCTATAATAGATCACCAATTTTAATTGGTACGAATGAATATAAAATAGCACCTTAAATTTTTGTAAACACAATGGACCAGATAGATGAATTATCGACTATTGAACATTACACGATGATGACCATTTGAATAAGATCAATTCTGTTTTCGTGACAACAGATTTTCCGTACATACCCGCAATAAGCTAACTTCTGAATAGATTTAAGTCTGTGCGGCTGAATTTAAAATGAAAGCAGAGATATGAGAGATTGATTTCACATCAAAGGATTCGCCAAAAGAATATGTTATAGTTGCCTGCAGTGCTCCATAAACCTAACTTTGATCAACTTATAAACTGGCTAAGGCGTAAACAGGGTTTTGGAATGGAATGATTTTTCTTCAGGAAAATTTAAACTTTACAGTTTAAAGAGAATTTGAAGAGTACGATTTCGTTTACACCTAGAGAAAGAAATACTTAAAAATGCCTATTCGGCTCTAGTAGAGCAACAATAAAAAACGCATTTATTTTGTATCCTAACTTATCCTAAACTGATTAAAACATTTTCAAAATTGAAGAAAAAGGAAAATTCTTACCCAAATGTAATGTAGTTCTTGATAGTTTCTGCTTTTCAATTGCAGTTTTTAATAACTTCAACAACAGGGGCCGATAGCCCAATAATTGGGAACGAAAACAAACTAAACGCCGTTTAAGTTCAGTTTCTCTTAAACTCTGGAAAATATCATCAGAATAATCGCAAATCCAATGTGATTTATCTATGCGTTGCTAAAACATCAATAATTTTAAGTAAAAAAAAAAGAATTCATAATTTCTGTTGTGGCCATTCAACTCACCTGATTGGCGTCCAAATGAAAAAACGAAGTAAAAACGCCGCCATAATCAAAAGTTTGCTGTTGTGGATGCATATGAGGTATAATAGGTGAGGAAAATTCACCAAAATGTTGCTGCAATAGACTGAAATACGTTTTATTTTCAAAAGAAAATATTTAATAATATATTAAACGAAATATACATTTGATTATTACTGTTGTAAAGCAAAATGTTCGAATTCGGCGTGCTTATATTGTCCATTTTGTTTTTTCCTTTCGTTTTCTTTTGCAATTTCGTGAGGATTAATGTGAAACGAAATTTTTAACAAGGAAAATTTTATAACTGTTTAGATGGCATTTTATTACATTTTTATTCTATATTTTTCGTTTTGAATAAAATTGTGCGAATTTTATTTTATGAAAATTATAACATAAATTCACAGAAAAATTTCTAACGGTACTTTAAAAAGCACACATGCTTAAAGTAGTACTGAAAGGTACTAAACAATGAGGACAATGAGCACATAAACGGTACTGCTAATGAAACATTTTTTAGTTGACTTGTTGGTAGCGTTTTTTTTTTTTTTTATTTAACAACAGACTTCTTTGATTGAGAAATATTTCTTAAACTATTTTGATATAGCAATATGTTGGGATCCATTAAAATTGAAAAGTTTTGCTTGTTCTGAGAGTAGGTGTCATTTATATAAAAGAATTAATTAAAACATTTACCGGCCAGAAGTGTTTCGATGGGGATATCACTTCACTTTGATTAACAACACTAAGAAGAAGAGAAGTTAAAAGGCTTTTTTTTTATTCACAGAAGAGATTTTTTGTAATGGCGGCGACATATAGCGAGTGTCATATGTGTTCTGCAATATTTTTGTAAATTTAAATTAACTAAAAGCAAAGAATATTTTAAATACAGTGCTTTAAGAAACGAGTGTTTTATTGAGAAGCATATCCCAGTTTAACTTACTCGATTATATGTAAAATATAAGAAGACATACTTTGCACGCAACGCCATCAGCTCCTGCTCCTCCTCCTCCCCAACCGCTTAACAACACTATAACATCAACGGCAACAATATGAAATGGATAGCAAAACTGGATTAGCCATATCGTCCCTAAGTGGGAAGAAATTTAAAATTCACCAGTCCGTTCCTAGCGGTTCTGTGAAGAAAGGCCCTTACGCCATTGTTCGTTCAGCTAATTTAAACGATGGCATTAATATTTCTCGCAGATGTGGTAATTTCCTTACAAAATGCATTTATTATCACTTTTTTTTATTTTTTGTAATAGAATTCTTAAAAAGAGAAAGAAATGCTCATAAAACAAATTAACCATACAACTTTTCATAATTAAAATAAAATTATGATTGAATTTCAAAGTAAAAGGCATTCTCAGAAACCTTTAAAAATTGAATGATAATGGTGATCTGGAAGAATTCATCAATCAACATACTATCCCATACAATGAGGCAAAGGCAAGGGTTTGAATAAAGCATCTATTGGATAAAACTGTAAGTATATCAATTACAATTTTTTATTTTAATTAAATTATTTTAATTTTTTCTTGTAAGAAATAATAATATAGGCAATTATAGTACTAAACCTCTTTTTCTAAATATTTCAAGAAATTTTTTCAAATTTTATTAAACAAAATAAACTTACGTAAAGACTTATTAAAAATTGGCTTTAAAATGTGGTGTTTAAGGCGTCTTCTGCGTTCTGCCACAGTTAATTCTGGCTTAATATACATTTAAAAATAGTTTTTATAAATTTAAATTATAAGACACTGGTTGTTAAATGAATTCCAGCAACCAATCATAAAGGGCATGTCTCCTTCCCGCTAGCCCACCACATATTCAAACTGAATCCAAATGCTTATATTTAAAAGCTTAAAAACGTCGGCAACCAAAAATATTTTGTGAGAGGTGTACCTTGCAGACTAGGCATTAGTGAATAAGATCTCGTACGAATTCTCTGTTAGCCAGGATAGTATCAAAGCAATAGACCCCTTTTTACAGCTGTTAATAGGATGATTCATAGAATATAATTATTATAACCCAATGAAGAAGGCGTAAGAGTATTCAAGGACTATAAATAGCGATGGAAACGAAGCAGTTATTAAATTTCTAGTGAAATCATAAGACTTCTGGTTAGATGCTATTTAAGTTTATATGGGTCTGGCAAGTTTCTAATACTAGTGTTTATAATTTAAATTAAAAATTATTGTAGGTATACATATTATAATATTAATTTTTTTTAATTTTAAGGAATTAAATCAATATGCTCATAAAATTTAAAACATGCTTGTAAATATATTTAATGTTAAAGGTACGTTTAGGAAAGTTTAGTGCAATTAATTTCAGAGTAGAATATCAACCTTTATGAAAAACTGCAATCAACATACGAAATTTTAATAAAGTAAGAAGTATTTAACTATCATCAATCAACATTCCATCACACAAGGCAACATTTTAAGGGTTAGACGTTATATTAGTAAAAATTCAACAATCAACATACTATGTCACAAGACAACATTTTGGAAAATAGGAAGTACAAATTCAACAATCAACATACTATCACATAAGGCAACATTTTGAGGGATAGAAGCTGCATTAGAACAAATTCAACAATCAACATACTATTGCACAAGGCAACATTTTGGAGAACAGAAACTGTATTAGAACAAATTCAACAATCAACATACTATAACACAAAGCAACATTTTGGAGAACAGAAGCTGTAATAAAACACTTCAACAATCAACATGCTAAAGTGAATTAATAATTAAAGCAGTTTGAAGTTTCGAAATTTAACAATAGCAACATATAATTTGATTACAAAACATTTTCATTTAGTTTCTTTGTAACTTAATTAAATTAATTAAAATTTTCAAAATACTTTTCTAATATTCTTTGCTATACTTAAAGTTAAAAAAAAAGAATATTTTTTTATTGAATCTTGATCTTTTAAATATGGTATTAAAAGAAAACATAATTGGTTTAAAATATAAAATAATTTCTTCAAAGCAACATACATACTTATTAGTTTTAAGTATAAACTATGTTCCTGCAAATTTATAATAATTCAATGTTTCAATGGAACTTATTTTCGTTTGTGATAAAATGTGTTTTCTTTTCTCAACTATTTAGGTGAAGGTTCAAAACCTTTATTTCACCGTGATGATATAAAAGTCGGCCAGCCCTGTACAGGGGAGTTGCATGCAAATGTATCCAGTCGTAATCATAACGATGGCTTTAAATCTAAACAAAATCGTCGCAGCACTTCAAACGTAAGTAGATTTAGTTTGAACGTCTACAGTAGATATAGTAATGCAATTTTTAAGAGGGTATTCTGTTTTAAAAAAGTTTTCTTTGATATATGAACTGCTTCAAATTTCTTATTGTTTGTATGCATTTTAACGTATGATCCTATTACTTTTTTTTATTATTGTTTACATTAATTTCTCAATGAGAAAAATTGGACAAAAATCATTTTTCAAAGAAAACTTTTTGAGTTAACATTTAAATGGCCAAATGCTTAAAAAACTGTTTCTATTAAATATAAATATAAAGGAATCAAGTTCACCTGAAAGATATCGTCATCGTGATACTAAAAAACATACCTCTCCACCAATTTCACGACACAAATCTCCTCAAAAACCTTCTAGAGAGGAAAAGTCAACTCATAGTCGCTACAAACATAGTGAAAGCTCTAAATATAATAGCTATAGAAAGACTGATAATAGTCGGAGACGAGAAAATAGCAAAACTCGAACATCACAATCTTCCACTAAGAAGGAAAAACTGCCTTACTATAGGGATGAACAACGGGAGAGAGATCGTTTAAAACGTTTATATGGACGTTCACGTTCTCGTACCCCAACTGCAACTTCAACTAGGAGGCGTAGTCCGTCAGACAGAAGACGTGTTAATAGTCCAGCGAAAAGAAGACGTTCAGTCAGTAGAGATCGTCATCGTAGACATTCGCCGTATCACCGTTCAACTAGAGATCACAGAAGCCATAGATCCCGTTCCAGTTCAAAAAGTCGATCACCTTCTAGAAAAGAGCGTCAACGTCGCAAACATTCTAGCAGAGAAAGGGATAAAGAGCAAACAGAATCGCCACAGATCATTCCAATAGTAGTACCTGTACCAGCTGACTATGCTTATAGATTTGTATGTAACAGTATATAATTAATGTTTATTAACAAATTCTTAATTTTAAATTTAAATTTACTTTAAGCCCGGTTGGACAGCTCCACAGTCAGCTTGGCCAACAATGCCTCATCATCGTCCACCTACGGCTCCTCAATACGCTTCATTTCCGATGATGCCAATGATGCCTCCCCTCAGAGCTGCACATCAGACGCCATATATGGGCTTGCATCCACAAATACCATATGGACCAATACCTAATGCTTATCCGCCACGTGCGGTTCTAAGATACCCTACTCCTAGGCACAACTACCATCCTCGTCATAAAAAACCTTCAACCTAAATGCATTCTTTGATCTGAAATGTATAGACATGTAAATTATTTCTTTTTTTTTATTTTGTTATTAGACTTTTGTATGAATAATACATGAAATAAATTATTTTAATTTATTGTGATCAAAGAAAAAGGGATAGTAAGGTTTATATATATGATAATGCCAATTTCAGATTACAAAAACGATACACCATTTGGAATAGATCATTTAGTTGGGAGTAGATTAAGGCTACTTTGATGATGAAAACACTAGAAATGAATCAACTCTATATAATAAAAACGGAAATCCAAATGACATCGGTATAACTCTTGTCCCTGCATCAACTCCTTTTAAATCGCCAAGTCTTTCCAGTTTAGCCAGGATCATAAAGGGAAAATGAAACTGCTGCATTGTTTTATACATAACATACACATTTTGTGTACAAAACTAACCAAGGAACTTCCATTCTGATTGCTCCAGAGAAGATCGCTTTTCCATAAAATTTTTCCTAAAAATAATAAATCTGGGGAATTTTCTTGTTCTGACTCTGGCAATATTATGTTGAATTGTTTTTTTTTTATATTTTTGACATTAAAAACTAAAATGTTGCCAAATCTTTTCCATACTCAATAAATTCTCTCCTATTTTAATATCCGAAACAATAAATACAATTTTCTGAAAACATTATCAAAATGATTTTAATTTAATACAATTTTTGTTTACATCGCTTTTTATTTATTTATTTGATATAAACCAAGAATCAATAAGTAAAATGTACCCAATAAGATTTTATAATCTGGCAACACTTGGAAAAAATGGGAGAAAATATTGACGCGTAGAATTTTTTTGTTTCATTGAAGGATTATCATATTTTTCTCTCATTTTCTTAAAGGTTCTGTTGTAAAAAATTTTAAATTTATAGCGTAATATTAGTGAAAAAACGTTTCCATCATGGATATTCATTCCATTTGTCGTATTTGCCTGGAGTATTTACAAAATGGTAGCAGTTACGATTTGTTTTTGGTACCCGGATTGGCCAAAAAATTGTGTATGTGCACGTCATTGTCGGTGGAACCGCAGGATGGGTTCCCAAAGAATATTTGTGGGGTTTGTTACACCCGTCTGAGTGATATGGCAGACTTTCAGAAACTTTGTGCCGATTCGGTACAAAAATTCCAGGAATGGGTAGCCAATAATACAGTTGTATGTCAACCGAACTTTTGATATTTTGGAAGCTCCCGCGACGGCTCCAATTGAAGGTATTCAGCTACCGGAAGAAGAAGATGATAATTTAAATTTTGATCCTTTATTAACAAATCATAAGATGGAAATGCTGGAAAATGAAGATGATGTTTTTAAAATGTTAGAAACTGTCGATAAGGAGGAAGTTGAAGAGGTGCCCACAAAAATAGAGGAGGAATTCATAAGTGGTGAATCCAGTGAAGAAGACAAGGAAAGTGATGATGACTTCCAATTTCCGGATGCAAATGATGATAATGATGATGATGACGACAGTGATAGCGACGATGACAAACCGCTGGCCACCCGCTTAAGACATATAAAGAAAGAATTAAAAGAAGAAAGTGAAAATACAGAAACAGACAACAAGGATCCAAAACTAAAACCTAAACGTAAGAGAATACCAGCAGCGGAACGTCATTTACATCGTATTATTGAATGTCACATTTGCCACCAGAAATTCAAAAAGACTAAAAACTATGAGGAACACATGAAATATCACAATGATAAGTTACCATTCCAGTGTGAAGTGGAGAACTGTAAGCGTGGTTTTACTACAGCATACGGCCTAAGGCTGCATGTCGAGCATTGTCATGACGAGACTGTTGAGAAAATTCCATGTACACAAGAGGGTTGTGATATGAAGTTCACTCGCCGCCGTATACTAAACTGGCATTTGAAGAGAGTCCATAATATAGCCAAGGAAGATGTTCCCAAATCTTATCCTTGCACAGAGTGTGAGAAGGTTTTCAAATGTCCTATGGCCCTGAAGAAGCATATGTTCAAACATACTGGGCAAGAGTTGCCATTCCCGTGCAATATTTGTGGAAAGCGATTTGTTATTAACAGTGCTCTTAAGGACCATTTAATGCGTCATGCCGGTATTAAAAATTATGTTTGCCCATATTGTGGTGTAGGAAAGACAACACGTCAAGAGTGGAACACTCATATAGCCACCCACAACACAGAGAAGAAATTCAAATGTCATCTATGCCCTCATGCTTCCCACAACAAGCAAAATCTAAGAATGCATGTTCGCGTTGTTCACGAAAAGATTAAGGATTATGCCTGCCAATACTGTGGCAAACAGTTTGGCAAATCAAATGCCTGTAAAATGCACGAGATGACGCACACAGGCGAGAAGAGATGTGAATGTAAAGTATGCGGCAAACGATTCCTTTATCCCAAGGGCCTCACTAAACATTTGAAGACCCATGAGAAGCGAGTACTAAGAGCTATCGAAGTTTACAGAAAACGTCAAGTGGAATTAGGCGAACTGCCACCTGAAGAGGCTGAAGCAATACCGGACCTACCAAATCCTGAGAACACCCACGAGTCTCATCAAAAGGTGGCTGATGAAATTCTTAAGGTATGTGCCGATTCCGTTAGTGCCATACCAAAAGATCCAAGACGCGTCGAGCGCGTTGATATTGCTGATTTAGCTGGTACTGCTGTCAATCCCATTCCTCAAGTAGCTTTGCCTTCCTGGTCGCCGCAGATAAATTTCATGATGAAAGAAGGCAAATACACATGCCCTGATTGCGGTCAAGGCTTCAACGGTTCCGGTAATCTAAGACGCCATCATAAGATCGTCCATCAGGGTGTGAAAGACTTTGCATGTAGATTCTGCCACAAGCGCTTTGCTAAGGCTCAAACACTTAAACATCACGAAATGACACATACCGGTGAAAAACCTCATGCTTGTACACAATGTGATATGCGTTTCATTCAAGTCGTTGCTCTCAAACGTCATATGAAAGTCCATCAGGAACGTCCCACTTTCATACCACAAGCAGTTTTTAAGGCTAAAGAAGAATTGGTAAAACAAGAACGTAAAAAATATGCCATCAAACGTGAGCAGGAACAGGAGCGTGAAGCTATTGCTGAGGAAGCCCGTAAACAATTAGAGGAACTCAAACGTCAAGAAGAAGAACTACAGCGACGTCAAAAAGAAGCTCTGCAGAACTTGCCGAAAGCCATACCCAAAGAACGTTTACCACCAGGTGCTGATATATCCATTGCCACCAATCTATTACCAAGTGATTTATCAAGTTCTGAAACAACAAAAACATCTAACAGTAAAGCAACTACAACAACCGGAAGTAACGAAGGAGAAGCTAGCACCTCAAACAGTGGCATTCTGAAAACGGAAAACCAAGAACAAGATGATATTTCATATCCTAATGTTATGGATACTTATTAAAAGTTGAAAGCATATTTTCAAAATCAATTAATACTATCTAATTATAACGAATGCATAGCGATGAACAATCGCATTACCGATGAAACTCTACGCTCAAACAAGAAAACGTAAAGGTTTTAAGCTTAAAATGCATTTTAGTTTTTTTCAAACTAAACCTAAGGCGTTAGCAGTTATTAACTTTAATTAATTGTGTAAAACTTTACAAACATTTCGAACTTTGTTTAAGATTTTTAAAATGTACATTTAAGATTTCTGTTTATGGTTTAATGTTCTTCCTTTAAATTTTGTTACAATAGCCAAGATATTTTTTTTTATATATATAGAGAATAATAATATTGTTTAATGCATATTATTTTAACAACATTTGTATACAGACGCAGACAGGAAAAAATAATATTTTTTAAGATTGTTCAAACATTTATGACTTATTGTAATTTTACGACTACAAACTTCTTATATTTGCATTACGAAAATTTTAATACAATAATGTAATACTATGAGAAAAATATACATACATAAATAATATAGTTAAAAAACTTATACTCTCATTTATGTTCCATCATATTGAACCATATCATATGGACTGCATTAGAATTGTTTAAAAAATTTCCCAGAAGCTTTATATCTCTCATAAAGGGCCTTTACGATAATCCCACTTGAGAACTAAAACAAATCAATTCTATTTAATAGCATCTTAAAAAGAGCTCTTAATGAAGGCATTAATTTAATATGAGTTTATAGAATATGTTTAAAAACTAAAAACCAAAAATACAGGAACCGAATTCGTCACAGCTTATTTCAACCACTTTCTATTAAACGATTAAATGATTAATTAAATATTAGTTTTAATTTCAAAATTTAGTACGACGTCCTTTTTGCTTAATTACAGCTTTCAGCCTTTTTTCATTAATTCAACTTCCTAGTGGTTTGGAGAGTTATTTTTGTTCATTCCTTTTTCCAAACCTGCTATTAGCGGACGTCTTGATCATAAATTTGAGACTGGATAAGACTTATTTGTTTAATTTTTAAACATATTCTTATAACTCTTATTAAATTGTTTTAAAGGTGCTGGTTGAAATAAGGTGGGAGCCACTGTACGTGATTTTTTTTTATAGCATCAGCTAACTTTTTTATAAATGGCATTGTATTAAAGTCAAGACTAATTGTATCTACCACTTTCTTCTTCTTTCTTGCTTTCCGTCAGTTAATCAAGATTTTAGCGCAGCGAATACTACGATATACCAGATTCTCCTACCGGTGCCAAAAAATACTGATTTCTGTTAACTTTGAAAAGTGTTTAAGGCATTGAGCTTCGATCCCACTACCTTCTCCGTCATGTCAGGTTGCTCCAAGTGAAAACAAGGTTTTTTTGTTCCTTTTTTTTCTATTTTACGATTTTTTTTTTTGATTTTACATTCGCTTGTTATTTGTTATGATGAGAATGAATATTTGTATAAAATGATTGATGATTATGATAAATAAAGTCAGTATTAGTTGCCTGACCACAGTCTTAATGAAAATGTACTTAATGAGATGATATTTAAAGTAAAATTAAAGAACAAAAGGAAATTTTTTTTCCTTAATTTGCAAACATTGTGCAAATCAAAAAATAAAAGCGAAATACATTTCAAAGAAACATTGAAAGAAAAACAATTTAATAGAAAACGAAAGAAAAGAAATGAAAGTATTTAAGGTTGTTCCGGTGTTTTCAAATTGTATTTCGTCTTGATGTTGTTCAATTCCTCCTGTTTTTTGTCTACATCTAAACGCTTAAATGCCTTATTCGATTGATAGTACAGCACTACAAGATAACGATTACAAACGTTGAAGCCAGATAAGTGATCACAGGCATTTTTAGCATCGAATATATCTTCATAGACAACAAAGGCTGTACCACGAGTCTCAGGTGTGTTCCCTCTGTAAAATAAAACAACAATTCTGATTGGTATAAAAAGATTTATGAATGCATTTATTAATGCATACTTACACTCTTATTTGCCGTATGGCCCCAAACTTTCCAAATATATCGTACATTTCCTCCGAAGTTATTTTATAAGGTAAATTACGAACATACAAAAGGCGATTGACCTCTGGAGGTAAACGTATCTGTAAAATTTAAACACATTCATACAAACACAGGCAATCAGTGTGTAACTCATTAATATTATCATATTTTGTTTTGTTATTAAAAACACGTTAATTAAACTTTAAAGCCCATCGAGCGAAAATAAATTCCTTAATTAAGTTAAATTAAGATATTATGGACTTACATTGTTGCGTTTATTCATTGTTGCAGTAGCTTTTACTTTGAAAACGTTGCCTCTTCAGCTGATGTTATACTTCAATGGGCAGCACACGAAAGCTATGTTACAACTCTCGTGGAGTCTTCTGCAATTTATTTGTGTCCGTTTCTTTGCTTTGCCAACTGAAGACTGATTCACTGTCTCTTATAGTATCAAATTGTTTCTTTGTTTACGTTGTTCAAAGCGTTTAAAGGTCCTTTGTCCTTTTGTGTGATACACTATTTAACGTGTTTTTAACTTTTTTTTATTTTTCTCACTTCCAAACAATAAAAACTATTTCGATGTCTGCTTCGAAAAATCGAGTTTGTTTTGTAGTCAGTCCTCTTTTTTCTGTTGATGCACCATTACCTATTACAGGGTTGTATTTTTTGCACTATAAACGTGTAATAGAGATGCCATACTATTTATAGGAGACAAGACGCTAAAAGCCAAATGTATTAAAAATTTGTTGAGATCCAAAGCTAGTTATTAAAATGCTTGAATTCAATTGTCTTTAATTAATACTTGCACTTAACACTTATTTTCAGACAGTGTTTACCTTATTCCGGACAAGATCTTATGCAACACCCATGCGATGAAAGGGAACAATGGTGTTGGGTCATTTGGGAGAATCTTAACTATATACTGCAGTAACTATGGACTGCAGTGTTTCATGCTTCTTCTTCTAATTCGGATTCTTATATAATCATCATTGACAATTAAGCGACACTGAGGACTATAGAGACGATGTTGTATAATTCTCGAACGATCTCAGACGGTTCCCTTACAAAGGGGCATTCAACTTAAAGATGTGCTTAACCTTTACAAAAGAATTCTTTAAAATTCCATGCCTAAGAAAAGCTGATAATAATTTAATATAGTAGAACTATGCTGCACATCATTAAATTATAACCATTCAAATAAAACATTCAAAATATTTAAGCCAAAGGTTATCAAGAAGTGATATATACACATATATACATAAGCCTGTATAGTTGGTATGTTTATTTGATACACACTTAACTTTAAAGTCTTCTTTTTTATTCTCTTTTACTTAAAGACAAGAGCAACAAATGTTTACAATGAAAATAATAATCAAATATGCTATAAAGCTAAAACAACAAATAAGCTACCGGAACATATTTCCCGAAAATATTCGATTAGACTTAAGAGTCGCTTCCCTAAATAATGAAATGCCACCGCATGTTGAAATAATAATTAAACTTAAGCACTTTCTACCAATTGTGTTACAGAATCTTTTGTAATAAGTTGTAAAAGAGCACCAGATTTAGGACGATCTTCACCTTTAGTCCACTTGTTGAAAAGACTGAAAACAAATTAAAAATAAATACAGAAAAACAAAAATAGAAAAAGTGGATACTTACGTAGCAACTTCAGTCAAAGGAGTCCAAGTGGTAAAATCGGCTTTAGGCATCCATTTGCGATTCATTGGTGTATCTAAAGTTACGGGTAGTATAGAGACAACCAAAGCATCATTTGGTAAACCAGAATCTTTGCCAGCCAAAGAACGCGTAAGTTGGTGAACAGCAGCCTTAGCCATGCCATAACCAATCATTCCTGGAGTGCCTTCCAAAGCAGGTTTGGCACCAGTTAATGCTAATACACCACCCTCTTTCAAATGATGTGCAGCCACAGCTGCTGAAATGGTAGAAGTCCAAACGCTTTGGCGCCACATCAAGTCAGAGTTCTTAGCCAAATCTTAAATATCAAAGGATTTATTATTATATTATGTTATATACTAAAATATTTAAGTGAGCTATACCTTTTTTGGCATTACCACCAGCCCAACCACCTGCTACGCAAATAACGGCATCCAATTTATCGCCTTTTAAAGCATCAGCAACTTTAGTTAAAACGTCTTGTTCCTGTTCTGGCCAAGATGCATCACGGGACGCGACAATGCTTACATCAGCTTGGTCATTTTCACTCAAATCTATACTGCCAACCCACTAAATTATCCAAGCATTAAGTTATAACAAATTATAATAAAGTGAAAGTTTAGTTCAATAGAAGGTCAACAATTATAATGATTAATTATAAATCGTTTTAAGGCCAACACAATTACGTATTGTATAACAAAAGTATACTCACATAATTATTGTTTTTAAAATGAGATACACATGCAGCTCCTAAAGCTCCTTTACCACCATATATCAATACACGACCGGCAGACATAATTATATTTTTTGTCAAGTTCAACGAAGCCAGCTATAAAGAAGAAAAAGAACACAACCAACCGTTAAGCAGGACAGTCAAGATAAGACTAAAAATCATTACATTCTTTAAATAATACTACAATACACTACAGGTTCTATACCGCACATACAATAAATAATGCAATGTGAAAACACTGTATAAACAGTATTAAAAATAAAAATGGAAAGGGGAATTTACTTGTTGCTTTGAAATGAATGAACTTAACACAAGCATATACAAACAAAAATATTACAACTTTTAAAGCCGGTTCATGATTAAGTGGCAAAACCATATACATATATTGTATGTATAAAGCTTATTTCTTCTGAATACTTTTTATTATTCTTTTTCAGTGGTATGAGGAGAGAAAAATGAATTAAAAACTATAAATTTTATGCTTATATTTTAATAACATATAGTGAGAAAAAAAATTTTAAAATCTGTTATAATATTCATCCAACTTCTCATTAGATAACCTTGAACCTTTTAAAGTACACTAGTCAACAACTTTAGCATTGAAATAAGACAATAGTGATATCCAAATGTATTGCCAAAAGATAGCCGATAGTTGGTATAACCATTTTAAAAGAATAAGCAAAATTTGGAACGATTTAGAATATATAAGCATAATTTACTTGGATTCATGGATAAGGCCTCTTTGTAGTACAGATTGCATCTACTTTTTCCTTACTTATTTGTAACAATTCACTGACAATTTTCAATTATTATGATAATTTTATGAAGAAGTGAAGCTAGATACGTTTTGTGAAAATATCATAAGAATCATTCGACACAGACAGCCAATTGTCGGGTAACAACAGAGACGTTCGGTGGCCTTTTTCGTCATTATAGATTTCGCAGAATCCGTTGTGATATAATCCATGTGCCCGGGGGTCTTTTGTTCCATTATTGGAATGGAATAACTTGTATAAGACTAAAAGAAAAACCGCAGCCGAACAACAACAAAATTTAAACCAAATGCTGACCGGTGGCAAGTAATATATTGCGATAACATCAAGTGAATCAGAGTGAGACGATACAAGCGATGTCTCAGCTAGAATTAATGGCCATGGGGTATTTGTTACGTTTAGAAAAAGGGTTATCAGAGCAAAGTTTACTATGAAGAGCTCTCTTATTACTTATTGATGATAAAATTAACAAGATTGTCTACCTTAACATTTTGTCAGGGATAGCACAGAGATGTTTAGTGTGTCGAAAAGACGTTGCCTTTCATGAAGATCACAAAATATGTTTGAAAGGTTTAATGGAACTGTCCGACAGTTACAGAGGCACCAAATGACTGCCGCGAATTTTAAATTACGTAATAAATCGAAAATATTAAAGATTTTTTCTTTTAATTCCTAATATGTTTTAATATAACAACTTACATCCGATTACACTATGGAGTCACTGTCGGTGAATAGAACTACAACTTTAATTGTTGGTAAACGAAGGAACGCAATATTTGAATTGGAAGAACTGTATTTCTCTGAGATATTTAAATTAATTCGTCAGCTAAGAAACCTAAAATATTGCAAAAGCAACACGAATAATTAATTGATTTACCTTATTGTTTATGGAATCGTTTTAACACAAAAAGTAAACAGTTTGCAATGCACACGAGTTCTTTCTGCATAAACAATCAGTGTTGAAAAATTGAGTACTTGTACTTTTTTCAAAAAATACCGGTACGTTTTCAGTACTTTTTTGTTATCCTGGCTTTTACACATTCAAAGTACTTTGCAAAGAATTTAGACAAACTCTTTGTTTGTTTCGTTTTTGCACATTCAAAGTGCTTGGCAAAGTATTAAGATGTACTCGCAAAGTTGTTTTGTTATATTACACAACAACAATATATCAAAAGTTTGTTAAAATTCTTAGCAAAGTACTTTAAAGGTGTATAAAAGCGAAACAAAGTTTAAAAGAAAATATAAAAGAGTTTGTGAAAATTCTTTGAACGTGCAAAAGGCGTATAATGAACAACACCAAAGGATGACACTTGACATTTATGCAGTGCTACCAACAATAAGTAGTTGTCCGAAAAATAATATAAGAGAAAAGCAAAAATATATTAAAACTATTCGTGTCAATTTATTGTAAATTCTTTATTTTATTTAAACAAATTAAATATATTTCTTCAACAGAATAATAAAATGCGTCTCAGCTAAAAACACATATATATGTAGACGAATAACTGTACTAATAAATTACAAATCGTTATGAGCAGAATTTTATAAAGCAAAAACTTTCATGTTGTGTGTGGATCTATGAAATTTGTTTTTATTAGAGAACCGCAGCGGTTCTAAAGAGTCATAAATTAATTGGTGCAATAAACAGATATTAATTATTATGAACATAAAATTAAAAAATGGAAAGAAGAGTTAAACTAAAATCTATTAATCCACATATAACTTGTAAAATATGTGGTGGCTATTTTATCGATGCCACTACGGTTACCGAGTGTCTGCATACATGTCAGTATAATTAAATAATAATTATCATTGTCTTCTTCATATATTAAAATGATTCTTTTTTATATAGTTTGCAAAAGTTGTTTGGTTAAACATTTGGAAGAGAAGAAGACCTGCCCTACCTGCGAAAATGTTATACATCAATCACATCCGCTTCAGTATATCAGTTTTGACAGAACAATGCAAGATATTGTTTACAAATTAGTGCCAAATTTGCAAGAAGGTAAATAAACGTATATATTTTATAATATTCCTGTATTATTTACGGCAATATAGCATCGAAAAGAGACTTCTTGAAGATATGGTATGATCTTGATTTAATCGGACGTGAAAACTTGTCGAGACTGAGGGTTTAGCGTGTTACCTACTATGTGGTATACTTGTGTCACATGAAGCGCTCATTTTGTGGTAGACTTTTCTAAAAGAAAGGTAGCCATTCCTTATAAGCTAAGGGACAATTACAGGTCACAGGTAACTTTAATAGGATACACAATTGCAACTAATACATATTTGCTGGAAATAAGTCAAGCTCAGTTAGTTCTCATAAAGAAGTCGCCGTGGTCTAGTAGGTAGTGTATTGGCTTATTTGACAAGTATACTTCCTCTAGCCTAACCTAGTCCTCATAAATGTATTATTAACTTCTTATATTATAATAAACTTACGCAATTGAAACATTTATAACGGTTTACAAAGTATACATGTTTTCGATATCAAACTTATATAGCGTTATCTATTTTAACGGTATTTTTTGTTCTTATTGGAAAATTACTTTAATCTCTAAAAATGGTTCCCTTAATACCAGAAAGAAATTAACCAACATAATGTGAACTTAAATTAATTACACGTTATAAATGCCTTTCTGTATGCAAAATATATATTTCTTTAAAATAGTACAACAATTAACCCTTTGGAGTTTTTCACCATGTAGTTTTATATTGGAGTGAATACAATTAGTTTTCAGCGGAGGAATTTAGAGTTTTGTGATGACAAAATAATATTCGTAAAATGAATCAGCTCTAGATATCTGCATCCCTCTCAGAAATCGTACATTTTGTAAACTATAATTTCTAAAAATGGTCTATTTTAGATTTCAAAAAGAAAACAGAAATTCCATAATTCGATTCCGAAAAATAGGTTTCGTTTTGTTGAATTAGTTGATATCATTGATGTAATTCTTTCGATTATTATTTTCAGTCTATCACCTAGAAAGTATGTATATGTCAAAATCTAATATTAAATTTCTTGAAATTAATATAATGGAGTTAGGAACCCTAACTACAATTTTTCGATTAAGATCTAAACATATAAATTCCAATCTCCAATTGAATAAAATTAAATATGGAATAAGTAAACTTTTAGTGTTTATAAAATTAAAATATTTGGATTTCTTATTAGATGAAATGCGACGAGAACGTGACTTTTATAAAAGTCGCAATATGGCTTGTCCCAAAGACTTGCCACAAAATCATGATGATGACAATGAGAAAGTTATGGAAGCGCACGCGGAATCTGATTTCCATAGGTTAGATGAACAAGTCAATGTATGCCTAGAGTGTATGAGCAACAATTTTAAAAATCTGCAAAGACGTTTTATTCGCTGTAGTTCTCAGGCTACAATTACGCATCTCAAAAAATTGGTAGCAAAAAAGATTTTAAATGGCATTGACAAATATCGAGAGGTAATTAATTAATTTTAAGGTACACATATGCTTATTAATATAATGAAACTAATTCCTGCTTTCTTTTTGGTTAATGTGTAGATTGACATACTATGCAATGAGGAATTGTTGGGCAAGGATCATACATTGAAATTTGTTTATGTTACCCGTTGGCGTTTTCGAGAACCTCCTTTACGTTTACAATTTCGTCCTAGAGTGGAAATTTAGTTCTCAACTTATATAAAGTCTTAACGACTTGCATAGTTATAAAACTTAATTTACTGTAACAAAAGCATATTATTAAGTCAGAGTTATTACAAATTCACATTAAAGTTTAATGTATTTATTTATATTATTAACAATAAGTTTTGAGTCTTAAATGTTTACAATATTTTTTTTACAATTTATTTTTATTAAATTAAAACCTGATTTTATTTTTATTATGTATTTTGTAAACAAGTTCGCTATATATTATTTCAAACTCTACTACTTCCATTATGATTTCACACAAACTTTATACAAAGAAAAATAGTTTTATATATTTATATATATTTTGTATATACAAATAAAGATTTATTAGATAAATGAGTAAAATAAATTTTTAAGACTTTTATAAAGATATTTAATTAACTATTATAGTAATTTTCAAATTTAATTGGTAGATCCTTTGATCATGGACTTGAATCATAACTTTTGAAATATGGACTTGAATCATAATTATTGAAGTTTGGACTTGAATCATATCTCAGAACGCAATAAATATAACAATGTTCTACTAGTATTGAATATATACTGAAATATTCCTTGTAATAAATTTCTAAATTTCAGTTTTATGAATGTCTTTGCAATAGCACCGATTATTGTATTCCAAGTAATGTTACTCGTTACTTCATAGTTCTACAGCACTGAAATACATTTGAAGTTACATATACAAGAGTTGCTTGCTATGAAAACAAAAGTTACAAGGTAATCAGCTGTGTTTGTTTTTGTTTTGCGTAACAAAAAAAGTACCAAAAATAAAGTATAACAATAAAAAAAGTATTAAATATTTTACAAAAATAAATTTCAAATAAAATTCACATGAATGCTGTTATTGCACTGTGTCATTTTTGTGAGGCTCATGGTCCTTCTGCTATTTTTTGTACACAAACCTTGAGGGACACAAAATTGGATGAACTGTACGCCAGTTCAGCCTTACAAACTTCAAATAGCGCTGCAACAAAACAATGTGCAGCATGCAATTCCATTGGAATAACGAATGGATTATACAGCAAAGACAATGAAAGTGGTGCCACATTCTTAAGTACACAACATTCGGCTCTGCCCGAAGTAGCAATGTTAGTGAAACAGGCGGCTGTAAGGAGTCTGAGTTGTGAAATAAACCACAATAAGGATGGAGGTTTTGTATTTTTTGGTGATACTTCAAGAGGTCATGTTTTAAGTCATACATTTCATGTTAGTGACTTACAGGTAATTTTGTATATGTTTGCCTTATATACATAAGAAAAAAAAACAAAGTAAAAATAATAATTAACCTCCATTATATTTAGTCTCGCGGATTTTATCAATTATTTTCAATAATAATCCTTATGAAAGACAAATATTTCCTTCTCAACACAAAACCGTTTCTATCAGAGCATTTGCGTAAAATTTCAACAGAACTGCAAAACAGTGCAAAACGCATAAGAGAAGAGGAAGAATTGAAAGGTTCACCACGACAAAGGCGTTTATCCGGTACGCAACCGTTAATGCAAACTCCAAGATCGTTAATAGAACTTACTGGCGAGGAGAATGTCTTTGCCATTTTGCATTCGCATTTTTCATGGCTCTTATTGGCTGGTTCTAGATTTCTAACAGAACATGTCACGTTTGGTAATCTACCCTGGCTACCACCGCAAAGCAGCAGTCATCCACCCCAACAAAGGCTTACATATAACATAACCACTCTGCCAATGATACAGAAATATGAGACACTAGATGATGCTGAAGAATTCTATTCTTTAAGACATATAAAGCAAATTGTCAGAAAGGCAGAATTTGCATCAGTGTGTTATTGTGCTTTAACTGGCATTAAGGTACGTACATATATCCGTTTTTTATTTTTAAATAAATTTCATTAATTATATAAATGTTTATTGAAGATAATTGTACGTGGTGATCCAGCTCGTACTTTTAACTTTATGATGTGCTTGAAAAAACTTTTACCCGAACAAATGCACACCCTGATACGTGTAGATGCACAACATCAGCATTCAATTAGCGCTGATTATAAAATTATATCAATATCGAATGAAATTGCAGTACCAATGGCCAATTCATCTGTATTTCGTATAGATTTTTTGGAAGAATCTCGTAGTAGTAATGACGTTTGTATAAAATGGCCAGGATCAATACCAACCAAACGTAAGTTATACTGTGTAAACCATACATGCGTAACATAATTGGTCATTACAACCCTTCAGTCAGGATTAGGACCTAGCTTCTCACTCCACTTATGTTGTGTGTGTTAATTTTATAAATGCGTGGCAGGACCTACAGTTAAAATTCGACTCCGAACGACAGACTTTTTGAGAAACCTTTCATGGCAATTTTATTTACTTTCAAAGCTTTTGCCAGAAATATGCTGAGAAGGAAGTTACTGAAGAAATATCATATTTCCGTTTTGATTTTTGACCTGTTGTTCGAACCGAGGCCTCATGAAGCCAACACACTACCTATTAGAGTACGGCGATAAGTCTAGTAAAACTGAATTCAAATTAGAATAGTAGTATTTTAAACTAAACTTATCCTAATGGCATGTAAGAGGATAAACCCATTAAGAATTTTTTTAAGCTAATGTATATTTAAAGCAATCTTAAGTCCTTGATGTCATAAAATTTTAAAACATCAACATCACAAACGAAAATTAACTCCCAGCTAACTGCGGAAATTTCTTCAAAAGGTGAATTTTTAAACTTCTCGGCTTACATTCTTGTTCCCGCGTATTGAAAAATGCTCCACATATTCCTGTATGTTTCATCATTACTTACTATTGTTGATTTCTTTTAAAAGCATCACGAATTCACTAATCTCTAAAATACAGTTCAACATATACCCCTAACTGCAACGGTTACTAATTAAAGTTTATTTCTTAAATATGTAACCTAAAAAGCATTCGCTTCCAGGAATATTTAGACTAATTTTGAATTCCTTTAAAATGTCCTAGTTTTTATAAAAAATTCTGTCGGTTTTAATAAGTACTCTTTTTAATTAGATGCTAGAATATTGTTTTCTGCTTCCTAAGCTGAACTAATAATATTACCAATGCCATATATATATCTTACAGTCCCCGATTTATTGGTAAAACTGTTAAAAGCTGTTGATGAAACTCGATTTACGGAGTTGGTTTTAAATCGTCACACTAAAGTTTTGGTAGAGGAATGGAAGAAGTAAGCATTATACCATATATATTTACATAAAGACAAATACATTTTTTTATATACTTTCAGCAAAGTCATATGTTTGAATCACGCCAAATCCACAAATGGTCACGCAAAATTAAAAAGAGTATTAGGTGTCCAACCTCAGGATCAACCGTTAATCAATTACTGGAGCGCACATTTACATTAGTATTTTAAGTAACTTACTGTATTAAACTTTTTAACAAAATAAACACTTTTACACATTAAAAAAAAAAAAACACAAAGCCACTATTGTTTAAAAAAGCTCCTTCAACCAAGACTTGGTTTATGGGATTCATCATGTATAAATGATTCCTTTATTCACGTTCTTATTGAATATTTTGTCCTCTTATTAACGGATAAAACTTAAACTTTAACTAGACACAAAAAGGATAACTTTTTGTAGTTGCTGTTTACTTCTTGTAACCACAGCTGGAACGACGACCACGAGCACGTTCGAACTTGCGTCCCTTAGAGCGTACATAGGGACGGGTGTGGGAGTGTGGTACACCAGGAGCTTTGCCAAAGTGCTTGCAGGAAGTACGAGCAGTACGTTTTCCTTGCAACAACAAACAGTTCTTGCCAGTGGGTGCCTTAAGAGCCAATTGATCGAAGGTAATAACTTCACCACCAGCCTTCAAGATGCGCTCGCGAGCTGTTTGGGTAACATGCAAAGCACAGACGGTCATTTTGGGTACGTTCAATAGACGTACATCATCGGTGACAGTACCAACGATCACAACAGTAGATTCAGGTTGCTTGGCAGCTTGGAAGAAGCGGGTCACTCTTTGCAAAGACATTGGTGGCCTGTTGGTCTTGCTCATAAACAAACGTTTCAACACAATACGGTTGAACTTTTTGTTGGTACGACGTTGGAGGAAACGGTACAACTAAAAAAAAAAAAGACTTATTAATTGTATATTCAATACCAATGTCGAGTTATTTTCCCAATTGTTTTGCAACAATTAGTTTCTAAGACTTTTTGTAATTAAGTTCAAACTTACCTTGACCAATAGACGCAAGTAAACATCTTGGGATTTAGGCTCAGTTCTGCGAACCTTACGATCGTATTTGTGGCTAATATCAATACCCTGCAAAATAACACAGAAAATATTGGTCAATTCACATTTCAACATTCATTGCACTTCATATTTCAGTATTCACTTTGATTTTTCATATCAATTTTTAATGATTGTTTACAATTTAATTTTATTAAAAAAATTTTCACTATAAGTCTTACCATTTTGGCGACCGGAAAAAGAAAGAGACGTAGTTCACAATATCCAAATGTCAACTTGACATATTGATAACGAGCATGTTGGCAGCAGTTGATGACAAATAATGGCTAAAATAAGATGGCAACACACATGGTTAGAGACTCTGCTAAGTATAAACAAGGGCGACTTAATAATAACAGAAATTATTATAAATAGAGAAATACTTTAATTTTACGCCATTAAATAGATTATCTTATAAAATATTTCCTTCAAACAAACAAACATAAACTATATTCATTTGCCAAGTCTGGCATTATAATGTTTTATTTGAAACATCTCTGTTTCTACATGCACTGTAAATTAATAACATATTAAATTTTTTGCTGTCAACGTTGACACTATAATTTCTATAAACATAGCAGTAAGCCAAATCAAAACAAATTTTGTGTTTAATACTTTTTCTTCTTTACTATTTTCATAAATAAAACCATTGCTATAAAGGTAACTATAACAAACACTATCATCATCCACATCCAACATTTCCAAGCGTTGCGTGAATGGTCCTCCAATTTCTCAGTCTCCTTATTTAAGGCTCCTATATTGCGGTCTGCCATACCAGCTGACCGTGAAACCATTTCAGTGTCTTTTTTAATTATACGGTTTGCCGTTTCGGTTTGTTCTCGAAGATTTCTTGTAAGCGATAACATATGTTCTGTGATCATTTCCTGGTTTTCTCGTATAAACTTGACTGCTTCACTATTCTCCGCACCACTGCTACCGCTTCCTGCTTCCTCTAGAGGCTTTCGCCGCCTCAGTGTATCATCCTGTAGTAATTCTTTACGTAAATCAGTATATTGTTTAGAACTTTGGAGTTGATTCATTTCTTTTAGAGCATCGTCACCAGTCTCAGAGTATTCTGGTTTTAATCTGGTTGATCTCAAACGACTTGCTGGTGACGGATTATCTATGTAATTAGTAATTGCCTTTAAGTCTTGAACTCTTTTGGTGTAATCGGGTATTTTTCCAGAACTATAAGGACTTCAATAAACAAAAAATATAAATTTATTACATGTAGCTATTATGTGTTTGATATATTGACCTTTTTTATTCATATGAACTACTTACTCTTCCATACTTTTAAGTTCATCGATCATAGTATCCAATGATTTGATGAATTTCTTTAGACGCCAGAAGTTAGTTTCTTCTTTAGCTAACTCTTCGCAATTTGCTAACAAAGTACGTATGTTTACATTTAATTTCGTGGCCATTATTTTCTCTTAATTAGATACTAATTTTTAAAGTTTCTTGCTGTATTGTTTATAATTGTAAACAAACACGTCATTTTAAAATGTCATATTTGCAAATTCTTCCTGATATTCAATATGTGTTGATAACATAAGAATTTGTTTATTTTAAGGTTGCCGGATCTTAGCAAAATTTATTAAAAAAGTAATTTATCGAATCTAATAAAATTTTATTCATGATTGTACTCTTGTACATAAAACTCTAATCGATGATATTTTTATTTGTTAAAAATTGATAAAATCAAAACTGATTTATATAAAGAGATATATGCAACACATTCCACATCACAGGTAATTATGAATCCAGTGTTTTATGTGTTAAACGAATTGAAAGTGGCATTTGCTTTTAAATTAAATCTGGCAACTCTAGGAATAACTATGTATATTAGTCGCCATTTTTATTTTTCACTACATAATTTTCACCCATTACGCCAACATTTTTGCGGTATTTTCTATAAAAATAAAACATTTTTATCTGGTTAACTTTAACAAGAATAGCAAATAAATATAGAAAATATAAATTTAAGGGTTTATTTTGTGTTGTGGATTATTTTGAAATATTTTAATTAGAGGTTTTCTTGTGAATTTGGTAAGTAAAATTGTCTAAGGAAATCTTGCCTAAAATCAGTAGAATGCACATACAGAGAAATTTATCAATGAATAACAAAACTGTTGTCTGCGGAGCCTCAAAGTGGGGCTTGTTTGTTGTTTATATATTTACAAGTGATTGAATATTGATTTTTTACACCGTTATACATATGAAATGATTTACAAAATGTGGTTTGCCGTTATAATTACATTAAGCGAGTAAAAAAAACTCATGCATAGTAATATTGAAACATTTCTTAAAAACTAAACTGACAAAACTTCTCCAGAAAAAAATATAAATGAAATGAGATTCATCACTTCCAATTCCACTTTGGGTGTCCTGATAGAGGTAATGTCTATTGTTTTTGTGTTGGCAAGTGATAGAACTTTAATTTTGTTGTAACTGTCTCGAACGTTCTCAGGAATCAAGATGTATTAACTTGGCTGCAAAGGATGCTGAGAACATTAGAGAATAATTGTGAATTATTAGCTTGACTATGATTTCTTTCTATGCATTCTGTAATTATGAGTGCATTCTAATTAAAGTAAATAATTTGTATTATAAAAAATTATATACAAAAAATTATATGCAAAAAATTATATGCAACATTTGAAGTACCAAAAATTCCAAAAGAGATTTGTGGTAAATTGATTCTATAAAAAAAATAGACTTTTAAGTCAAATTAATAAACATTTCCTTTCTCGTTTTTAAATTTTTGTTTCATTAAAAAGTGTAAAATACACAATCAACGAGATAGGTACTCAATCAGACTAAATATAAAGTCTTCGCAATTTCGTTATGGGTCACTGCTTTCCAGTATTTGCCAGCGGTTGCATTGAGAATCACATATTGAATATTTTTAATTTGCCGTTGAATTAATATTGCAGTTATTTAAATTCTAAATTCAAGAACAAAAAAAAAAGGGATCCTCAGATAGCCAAAAGGTCATGAATTTCAACTTGTTGTTCTTAAACTTGGCAATCTGGCTGACATTTATTCTATGCAGATACATAGGATATTCAAAAATGTGATCTTGTTCCCGTACGCTGTTGTATAATAATAGAGACACACTCCAGTATTTACGTCAATTGGAGAAACTAAAAATTGTCGTTCGAAGTCGAATAAAATAAACACAACATGAGTGGTGTGAAAAGCGAGATTGTAATCCTGACTAAAGAGTTGTAATTGCCATAAAGTAAGTAATCGCTGCGATGAAGTTACTCCATCTTTCATCAGTACTCTTTTGATGTTGTCTATGTGAGGCCTTAGCGATGCAAAATATACTTTTTTTGTATAACGTTGTAGCAGTTGAATCGGTCCTGGAAGAGCTTATTTCTATTCTAGCTTCTTATGAAGAACAATAGACTAGTCAGTAGTCAGAACATATTGTTAATTGTTACTTAACTGACAAAGCATTTGATTTTTCTTAATATTTTAGTAGTCATGCCATTGTACATGCTATGTTGCACAAACCTCCATTCCTTATGTTAAGTAGCATTTAAATATTGCTAACAGAAGCCGGTTTTGAGATATACTTACAACTAGATATCTATATTTTCTTTTTAAACATATAGAAAATAAACTTAAACTTTTTTGCATATTATACAAACAGGTCTTATTTAAAATAGTCTCAGCTCATATACATAATTGGTCATTACAATCCTTAAGTCTGGATTATTGTCCTAGTTTTTCACACCACTTATGTTGTGTGTGTCAACTTATTCATAAGATTTTTTTTGAGAAACTGTTCTTGGCAGGTTTTTTTCTTTCTCAGAGTTTATGCCAGAAATCTGCTGATAGACAATCGCCGAAGACATAGTTTTTGTATTTCGTTTTGATGTCTGGTCCGGGGTTCGAACCCTGGCTTTACGTCTAATATACCAACACACTACCTACTAGACTACGGCGACCTTCAGTTACGGTAGAATTAATTACATTGACCATAAATTAAGTATGTATTAAGTTTTTTAATTTTTAATCATGTAGATTTTGTACAACATTCGTGTTAAAAATAACAAAATTATTTATTAATTCTCTAATTCACAATATCGCTTTTTAGCAGCCTTAGGTTTTTTGCATTTTCTCTTAAATACAGAAAGATGCCGCTTAACGCGGGGGATATGTTCCAATAAGTTGCTGCGCTAAACGAAACAGCTGTTAAACGAGGCAACTTAACACATATGTACATGTGTAAATACATTGCAACTTCGGAAAATATAGTTGGAATCTTTATTCTGGACAGGGTAACAAAAGAGCGTTGAAAAGGATACATTGTATACACAGTCGCTATATAGTGCACCACAAGTATCAATAATATGAGCGAATTAAGGGAATCCCAATATTACCGCGTAATACTGAAACAGCGTTAAGCGGGGTTTTCTTTAGAAACCTTGCATTATACTAATTTTCACGATCAATTTAATTTTATTCGACAACACTGCGGTCAAGTTGAAAAAGCAAAATACAATCGAACTTCTATAAATTCAATCATCATTATACAGAAAAAAACTTAAACTTATAGAAACTTCAACTTTGGGAAGCAAATTTACAAACGCTGTAGATGCTATTGCCACGAGATGTGTTTACAACTTATAGAAACTTCAAGTAATAGAAGTTCAAATTATAGAAGTTAGGCTGTATAATGTTTTTTTAATATCTTCGTAATGAGACTTAATTTATTAATATTACTGGTGACACTATCAATCAAAAGTACTTTGAAATTTTTCTGATAATCGGTAACTCTGTACAGCGTCACAATGAATATTTAGAAAATTAGTAAAAACATATTTAGTCCTTTTAAATTTTCCTTGATGTGAAATATGCACTGGAGTTTTTGTTAATATGTTATTTAAAGATAAGATGTGCATTGAAACTATGTTTTATACCAGATTGCACAAGACCGTCTTTTATCTGGATTATGTTCCATATTTATAAAGACCGAATGGTAAAAATAATTTTATAATGTGCTGTAGCAAAATTTTATATGCAGATTCTATAAAAAATAGATTTGCCATCAAAATCTGTCATCAGGTTCTAATACTGATAATTCCTTAAATTATTGACGTACACTTACCAGTATAGTTATAGTTTAATATTCTACGAAAAACAAAGGATAAAATTTTTTAATTAATATTTAAAAAATATGCAGAAAACAATTTTTTTTTTAATTTGTGTGCCTTTGTGTAAATTAAACAAATTTGTCTTTTTTTTTCGTTATGATTTGTTTTTGAACATAAGTTGATTAAAACCCTTAATCCAATGAAACAATACTTAAAATTATTTATTAGGTTTCTTTACCATTTGTTTGTAACATAATTATATTAAAATTTAAACACATAATTAAAATTTGAAGAACCTTGAACCAAATAAAAATTTATACTAGCAATTTTTTCTTTATAAAGTGGTTAAAAAACTATCACAATGTAAACTTATTTCATTAAACTTATTTTAAAGGTATTTAAAATTTTCTAGGAAAACAACCTTTAATCTTTCTCTGCAAATTATAATCTAAAACGAAGTGCGATCCTTAATACTTTATACCACGTGAACGAAAGTTGTTTGGTTTTCGAAAGGCGTTAAAGGTATTAATACGATAACCAGTCTGACCATTTTGATAACCATTTATATTTGATAAAGAACCTGGACCTCTACTGACACCACCTAAACCAGAACGTATATTTGGAGAAACATAAGGACGTTGGCTAGTAGATGGAAATGGGAGTTGACCTTGTTGATTATTTTGCTGTGGCTGTTGTTGCTGATTGGTTTGAAAATTATTTTGGAACGTAGGTGCTTGTAAAGAATTATTTGGTAATTGTGGCTGCGGTTGTACTGAAGTGCTTCCAGCTCCATTTTGTTGGGTTAGAAAATTATTAATTGTAGGATTATTATTTTGCTGCTGTTGTAGTGGAGGTACTAAAGAATTAATTGGAAATGCTGGAATATTGGACTGTTGTGTGGGTGTTGACTGTTGTTGAACTATTTGTGGTCTTCTTGTTATAGCTGGCGCCAAGTACGGATTAATATATGAATTATTATTATTGTTTGGTATATTATAAGTTCTTCCAGAAGGTGTTGCAACTGTTACACTGCCTACTGGTTGATTATGTATACAAGGCTTTGGATAGTCATAGCCATAACCATCCACAGCTTTTCCACCTTGACTAAGCTGTACATAATTTTCAAAATAATGATGTACTGAATGTTCCGGGGTTGAATAATTTAAATTAATTAACGATTCACGGACTTTTAATCTGCTACTGTTAAAATTTGGCAATAATTCAGCATCTCCATTAATTTTTTCTGCAGATTTAAAATTTTCTGTTATTTCTTCTGATATTTCGGATGATATTTCAGTTACAGGCTTCTCCATCTCCATAGTAATTGGTTTTTCATTTTTATTGTTATTCTTTTTATCATCATTTTCATTTTCATTGTTTTTGTCTTTTTCTTTCTTGTGTTTCTTGTTGACATATTCAAAGAGATCATCTACGTCAGGGACATCTGGTATAATACCGTAAGAATCGAAGTTATCTTTAAATGCGTCAGCCCAGTTCTCATCTTTATGCAGTTTTGGATCAATTTTTAGTTTTTCTTTTTTATCGTTCGAATTTTTTATGACGGTTATCGTTTTGACTTGTGTTCCTTCTTTATTATTTATATTTGTAGCTGCATAAGATAAACTAATGTCTCTCTTTTCTTGATTTGTAGAACGTCGTCTGATAAGTCTTCTTCCAAATGATTTAAATCCATTAGATAAATCTCCACTACCACTGTCAATACTGCTATATTCTTCAAAAGTGGCAGCGGACGTCATTACTGACATGAACAGAATAATTATATATTTCTAAAAAGAAAGAAAAAATGGAATAGAATAGAATAAAGCAAATGAAAATATGCATAGTTGAATAATAG
The DNA here is from genome assembly GCA_014635995.1 of Sarcophaga peregrina. Classification (NCBI taxonomy): domain Eukaryota; kingdom Metazoa; phylum Arthropoda; class Insecta; order Diptera; family Sarcophagidae; genus Sarcophaga; species Sarcophaga peregrina. The sequence goes on along the minus strand of CM025792.1, from coordinate 53,153,996 downwards.
AGGTAAGTAAATTCTTTAGAAATGGTAGAGCCCCCTTTAATTTATTATAGTAATAATGCTACTTTGTCTTTCTACGATCGTTGTAATTTTAAGACTTTGTAATTTAATTAATAATACTTGCTACGGTTGTTGATCACAGAAATATATCTTCTAATAACCGTAGTAAGGCTGGTTATCTTCTAAAACTTGTTATTAATTTTTAAATATTAGCGGTTTATTCGCTCGATCTTCAAAAAAATAAAAAAAAAGATAATTAGAGTTCGGTAGATAAAGATACCTTAGACGATTTCGACATATATCGGGTTTTTTAGCTGCATGAGAACAACCGATATTGATAACTACGGTCTCAAAACTCAGTATGTTAAATTGTTAATTGACAAGTCGTAGTGAAACGTTGAACGCTTCCAAATTGAATCTAATTTTATGGTTAGCATTACATCCTTTAAAATTGTTTGGTGTAGTTTACACTTTGACGGTATTATATGTCCTTTATTTATTTCAAAATAAGCAAGTGACTACCACTGCGGTGAGCACTATTGAACCAAGCTGAATATTGATTATCAAAAATGAATCAGCGTAATATCAACCATATTTGGTTAAAAACAAACGACATGACTTGTCGGACAGCGCCCTTAAGAGATTTTTTGTAAAATCAATTTTTCGACAACTTTCTTTCCAGAAATGGTACTGCTTACTAGCTCTCTCGTTTGTGCGGTTTAATGCTTCTGAATTACTTTTTATGAGGCTATATGAAGTTTACGTCAACAAATCAACAATTCTTGAAGCATTTGAAGCCACCATTGACGAGATACGATCAAATTTATAGAAAAAATGGTCAAACATTAGATAAATCTAATGGATCATGTAACTTGTAGCCGCGGCAGACATATGACGGAAATCGTTAAAAAATAAATGCCATAAAATTCAGTATCAGACTATAATAAGGAAATTCATTCTATATTTTATTATCATTTTAAGCTCCGTAGCTTTTAAAAAATACTTTGAATATTTTTGGTTCCTTGGTGCCTGTAGTTTTAACAATTCTGATTTAATGCAGGGAACATAATTTATTAAACGTTATAACAATCGACGAACAATTTCCAAAAATTGTAAGAAATATTCTAATCAACAGCTCAAAAACAATATTTTTAAAATTATTGTATAAAAGTGTTTATTTTTATTTTTTTTATGTAAAACTGTGGCTCTTTGTATAATGGTTTGTATTTCATAATGGATTTGTTTGAGGACCAAAACTAATAAAATATATGATAATAGTAATCGCAGTAATCTTCAGATTGTATATATTTTTTTTTATCAATTTTTGGATACATTTTAAATTGAAAATATTATATTGCTACAAAGTAAAGAATGAGGACATCATTAAAAATATGTACATATACATATAGCAGCATATTAATGTTAATTATGGCTTTCTTTTCCACTGTTGATCCATATTAATTTTCGGATGCAAGATCTTGTATTGTTTTTTTTTTTGTTTACATTTAAATTCATTTAGATACATATTAACAGCTTCAACTTATGCAGTCAGTACATTGCGGTGAAACAGTAATATAAGTTGTGGAAAAAATAAGTTGAAAAAGGTAGATTTACATTTACAAAGTGCTTACATTGTAAAGCAATATGCGGCTAAAGAACAAATTAGTCGTGCATTGTACGATCCATTGAACGATCGACTACGAAAGATTATTTTCGTTAGGGAACATTGAAACATCTCCTATACGCGATAGTAAGGTAACCTCGGACCACACATAAAAGCCTCATATTTATATTAATTTTCTGTTGGATATATGTATGTGGGTGCATATGGTAAGGAGGTTCTTTCGGCGTATAAAATATAATAGTTCTTACGACCATCGGATTGGACTTATCATGCCATAAACATTATTTGTTTGTTTTTTATATAAATTTGGGTTTTGGGCAAATTAATATGAACAACCGTGTGGTCACCCGCTAAAAAGCAGAATTAAAAGTTCAAGAGGTAAGATCAAGATCTAAAATATAACAATTCGTATAGTGTGATATCTGAAAAAAACTGAATGTAACTCGAGACAAGTCACATACCCTATCATACAGCCTATAAATAATGCCTTGAATTATTATATGCATTAGCTAAATTTTTCGATGAACTGGGAGTGATGCCAGCAGATCTCCAGTAAAATGAAACCGGCAGTAAATTTAATGCCTTTCGTTAAGCAGATTAATTACTAAATTACTATAAGGCTACAGTAAGACTGGAAGCTTTCTTTCGTTAAGCAGATTAATTACTATAAGGCTACAATAAGACTGGAAGCTTTAGATATTCTCATTACATAAGCAACATCCTAATACGACGGAAAATACGCTGAACACACTAGTAAATGGAGAAATTTTCGGGCCTAGTGCAAGTGTACCCTCCGACACTGAACTCTTTTAACTACACACTCACACTATTTATATTAATAAGAAATAAACTGCTGAGTAATAGAAAATATTTCTTTACAAACACGTATTTAAACAGTGTATCGAATAAGAACACTTTTGAGCAATAAGTGACTTATATGACTTGTAATATTTTTAAAAATCAATTAAATCATTGAAACAAGTTTCATATTGTTTGTTATCACAAATAATGTGCTACATAAAATAAAAGAATTTGTATCCTTACTGCAGGATCTTTGATAGTTATAAATTTAAATATTCACAAACAATAATTTATTATTTATTTTTGTAACGCATATCTATCGAAATTTTAACAGGATTATTTTATTAAAGATCGGCACGAATCACTATTATTATTTGTGTACTTTTATTTTTTATATACAAATATTTTTTCAGTTTATAAGAAGTCTCTATGAAACAAATCACTTTACTCACAATTATTTTCATTTTCTAATAATACCGTTAAGTGACACAGCAACCACGACGTGCAATAAACTTTTGAATAAAAATGTGCTGGAATCGCTTTTATAATAATGATCTTAATTCGTTTCCTCCTCTTGTTTTCGAGATCTTCCAATATTGAATTATATTGTTACACATAATAATACAACATATTCCCTCGTATATTGTTGTGGCGGTAGTGTGGAATTTAAAAACCAGGGTGCGGAATATAGTGCATATAAATAAAATTCATTCCCATAAATGAAAATAAAAATAGAAAATTGAAATAAATTTCATGTATTGCGTTAAAGTGAATTAAAACACTATATGATATTGTATGGTTATTTAAAGTGTTCTTAAAAAATTACAATATAACAAATAATTTACATCACTTCTACCTCTGTGTTGCAGACAAGTTTTCCCAAATAGCAATGATGCTGTTTGCTGTATGCAATTTTTTAAGTTTGAGTTTAAAGAAACCTGTCCTGTGGTAGTAGGTAGGCACAATATTTACTTAGACTGTTTACCTATTGACAATTTACTTTTGTTCAATATTATCTATTGATAATGAGGAAATTGTTATTTATGTTGTGAAAGTTTTAAGACTAAAAGTTTTTATCCTATAAAACTTATATAAACACTTTTCAGTCTAATTGTGTTTGTCTACGAATTATATATATCGTCGTCGAAAATCCAAAAGTACGTATCATCAAAAAAAATAGAAATCGAGTTTTTGATTGATTATGATTCGTGAAGTTATCTAACATATCTCTACCAATTTTTAAATTTTTGCGATCAACAATAACATTTTTATATCAATAATTCAAAATGTTTCTACGTATCAAGTACTTGGTATTTTATAACTTTTTTTTGCTTCTCCTGTAAATTAGAAAATACTTATGGATTTTCGACGACGATATGTAAAAATACACTAATTAGTTAACTAAAAACATCAGACTTTGCATGTAGTGCATAAAAATATTAAAATATGTTAAGTTATTAATTAAAAAAATGTCTTATTTGACTTTACCGATATAAATTTGATAATGAGGATAGAAAATTAAATGAATGGCTTTCCATTAACACCCTTGGAGCGTATTCGCCTGCACTGGGGTTTGTGATTTGTAATACTGTAACAAGTAAAGTCGAATATCGTTAAAAAATCTCTTATCCCTATCCCTTTACGTTCTTGCTAGTTAATCACCAGCGAAATAATAATTTCGGAAAATGTTGCGCAACGAGAATAAGTAATAAGAGTGAATGGGGAAATTCAGAGGTTACTTAATCTTAACAAAGTAGAAACTCGTGTGCATTCAATCAGAGTACAGGCTATAATAATACTATCAGACAGTCAGACCGTCGCCCGAAAACTCAATTGAGTGTGGGGGTCAACTTTGAGGGGATGGGGATAAACTTTGAGACAGATTAAAGATACTAAAAGGGATAAAAAGGACATGATACTCAATCCGTTCAGTATGTATTTGAAAATTATAGTACAATATGTACTGTCACAATCATGAAAAAGACTTACAGAGAATATGTGACTCAGTACAGATTAGTCTGAGGAGTTCCTGATATTATAATAAGAAAGATAGATAGCTTGTGTTCGGAAGGCAGATTAATTTTTTTACATTTTACCAAAGATGTTGTTTTTTGTAGTCAGAACGGGTTTAAGACTAATAACTGCAGATTATGTTCGGTTTATAAGTACTTAAGGATATTTTGCAGTAAAATTTGGTCTACAAATAATACCAATAAGTTTTAAAGAAAAGTTATTAAAATTATCTCTAGAAATAAGTAGCAGATATGGCATGATGTAGTTGGTCAATGCTCGATTACAAACCCGATCAATACCAGTATCAAAGCACGTAATAACCGAAAGAATTTTAAATTTTTTTATGATTTTTTAAAAATACTCATAATATCAACATGTTCCTTCTAAACATTACCGTTTCTAGGCAATGACATAAAAAACATATGCATCATTCTAGAATCGAAAATCGAATTAACATGTATTCTTATATAGATATATTCAGTGTTCGAAATATATAAAATTCGAATGAAATTTTATAAACATTTAACGCGGAATTTTTTGTCAACTGGTCAGAAAAATTTGGACTGTATTACATCGGTGAGTACACTTGACTAAAAAATAATTTTTGAAATACAATGATTCAATGATTTGCAGGCAAAACTGTTTTTAATAATTTTTTTTTGTGAATTCTATAATATTTGATTAATACATTTTTGAGCTAGGAAATTTTTTATTCCTGTTGAAGATGCTCTTAAATTGTGTTTAAATAATAAAGATTATTTCTAAAGTATATTGAAGCTTATTAACATAAGTGAATACATGAAGTTGCGATCGATACAATGCAAAAGCATATCGGCTGTCAAGTAGCATTGCATGTGCAGTGCTTTTTAAATAATTAGATACCCTTTTATGAAAAGCTTCCTGTTTTTTTTTTTAATATCGATATTTCTCGCTTTGTAAGTTAGTATTGCATTAAGTCAGTGTTAAACTTGAAATTTTGTACTCATATGAATGAGGAATTAATGTTTAAAATAATGTTTCTCACTGCATTTTTTATTAACCCATTAATCATATAATAATTCAATTGGGTAAGAAATATAAATTTTTAAAATTTGTTGAATTAATTGATAATTATTATGTTTTCCATATTTAATTTCTGTACATTAAATATATGTAAACGAAAATAATAATTAATAATATTTCAATTGCTAATGCTTTAAAAGCAATTAGTAATGGAAGACAGAAGTATTTTAGCCATGTGAAATAAATTTTTTTATATTTAAAAAAATTTAATTCCTTAATGTTTTTTTAAACTCCAAATATTAATAGGATTTTTAATTATTAATATTTTATTTTTGTTATTGGTTTTTGTAACGTTGGAAAACATTTTCTTGTCTTTGGACCAGAACAATACCAGGACCACAAATAAAAAAAAAAAAATACTGTAATCGGGAACAATATATTTTAAATTCTTCAGAAATAGAACTGAAAATATGAGGATAACTGTATCTCCGTACAGGTAAACATTTGTAGTTTTGCTGGGTGCAAGTATCTCCAAGGATTTATTTAGAACATTTAGACTACAACTTTATAATATAAATGTTTCCCGTTTGGATGTTTAAAGGTGTCGGCCCGTTTAGTAAAAATTTTTATCGGTTTCCGGATTACTCGAGAGTTTTTAACAGAAATTTTACACGGTGCGTAATATTGACCAGAATATTAATGTATTAAATAAACTTGAATTCCATTATCGTCTATAGTCACATCCGCAATTACAATTAAAAAAAGGTGTAATACAAAAATAATGTTAATAAGAAATGGTTTCTTCATCAAACTGAAGATCGTAATTCTTCACCTAATTTTCCATGAAGTATTTGGTTTGTGACGATTTGGAACTTTCGGGAACAATATGTCAGGCTGTTTCAACGGTTTATACCGATCTAGCCTTAAAATTATCGATCAATTGTGTAATTTTGGTACGATTATTGCGGCCAATTATTTACAATTTTGCGAAATACAGTTTTTACGCGCATTCAGTTTAGTGGTGAATTTTAATTAATTTAACACGGTTCCCAAGTACATTCGAAGAAATGTTAAAAACTGTTAACAGAAATATATAATATATGTTAACAGAAAAAAATAAACTTTGAATTGAAAAACCTTGAAACCGTTACTTACGTTCATTGATTACACTATGCGACAAAATAAAAAAAATACACCCGGCTAATGACATAGTGTAGGTTATGAGTTTTATTAAGTTGATCTCAAAAATATTTTTTTTTATATTCCTCGAACCCTCCAAACTTTTGACAAAAAGTTGTTTTTTTAGACTTTACGCATACATAATACATACATAATTGGCCATTACAACCCTTCAGTCAGGATTACGGCCTAGCTTCTCACACCACTTATGTTGTGTGCGTTAATTTTATACATGAGTGGCGGGACCTTCAGTTTAAAGTCGACTCCGAACGACAGATTTTTGAGAAGCTTTTCATGGCAATTTTAATTACTCTCAGAGTCTTTGCCAGAAATCTGCTGAGAGGAAGTCGCCGAAGAAATATTTTTCGTTTTGATGTCTGACCTGGGATACGAACCCGGGCCTTTCGTCTAATAAGCCAACACACTACCCACTAGACCACGGCGACTTTCAGACTTTACGCATAAATTTATTAATTACACAAACATTTCTGCAGCGATGTCTAAAATTTAAATCTTGTTGGAAAGGGGATAGATGGATCTTTAGAATGGTATACATATGCAGTGAAAGCTTTAATAAACGGGCACCTTCCGTTAGCGAGAAATAGAAAAGAAAATATTTCAGTTTCATTTGATATTTATTGGCTTACATGGTTGAAAAAAATCTAGAATATCTTTTTGTTTTAACTTAACTTTCATTTTCTTTCATAATTTGCTCCCCAGCATGCTACATACTTTAAATGTTTATATGTTGTGTAGTCTTCTTCTGAAAATTTCATTAAATATTGAACTTCTTCTAATGCTTCTTTAAAAGAGGATATTTTGTTTGGATGCTCTTCTACGGTGCTTATATTATTTTCTGACGAACTTAAATTCACTTCTTCAACGAAAGCTTCTATATCATCAGATTGTGTTAAAATGTTTTCATCAATAGTTGTAAACTGAACATATTCTAAGTTTTATCTTGCCAATCTTGAAAGAATAGACAAAGGTATGTCATCCTCTGTATCTAATTCTACAGAATTAAAATTTTGTATAAATCCTGCTTTCCCAAAATAAGTTTTTATGGTTTCGGGTGTTAACTTTTCCCATGATTGTTTAACAGAATACAAAGCATCCAAAATGTTAACCGGCCCTTTTAAAGTTTTTGCAGAATCATTAAACTCAATGCCTGGCAGTAAATTTTGCTAGATATCAGTTCTATTTATAGTGTACCTTAAAGTTTTGAATAAAACCCTGATCTAATGGTCGGAAAACTAAAGTGGTATCCAAGCCTTATTGTTATGCTTCGAGAATGTTGGTAAATCATTAATTTTCATATGTTGAAATGCTCTTGGTCGAGCCGCTTTTCCAACGACCAATAATTTTTCTTTTTCCGCTATCATATTTACATAAAATAAAATTGTAAGCTTCTCCTTAGACAGTTTTCTACCGAAATACTTTTCCGATTTCAACGCCATAGTTTTGTCTGGTAAAGTACGACAATCATCAGTGTTATAAATGTCCCAAGGTTCACATCTAGATAATATCGAAGGAAGTTTTTTTTTAAAATTCTGTAACATCGACCTGATTAACGCTTGAAGCTTTACGCCATTTTTGCAGTCATCAGAAGCAGAAAAGCCATTATAGTTCGATTTGTCGGCTATTTCCGCAGTCACCCTGAAAGCACTTTAGCAATTGTTTGAAATTTTCACTACTTATTTCATTTCTTCACGTTTAATTTAACTTTATTTTTTTTTTTTTTTTGATTTATAGAAACGGTTCTAGAGATTTAAGTTTTGTCCATCAAAGGAGCTTTCACTGTATCTATTATTCAACTTAAAATGCTATGAGATTTAATGAGGTAAATTTCCATTCAGAGTAGCAAACTTTACTTAAAAAATATGAAATAAGTGATTACATTCTGAAAGTGAATTATCTTCTGAAGAGATTGACACTCGTTTGACCAAGACGGACAAAATTTACCGTTGTTATTATTTAAAGAGTCCAACAGTCAAGGTTATATTTTTCAAATGAAATTTTAGTTAAAAAATTTTCATAATTTTTGGTGGATCTTAATTGTTTATCGTTTGAGCGACCACCAGAAGTTGGCCAATGTTTGCGCAAAGAGAAATAATAATATTTGCAAAAAACACTAATATTAGCCGATTTCTGGAAACAGTTTGGAGGGTTCGAGAAATATAAAAAAGGTATTTTTAAGTTCTACTCAACTAACTGAACGTGGACTATGTAGTTATTCGGGATGTATTTTCACTGTCGCACCGTGTTGTTAATAAAGAACTTTTTAAATTTAAAAATACGTGTACGTGATTGCTTTAAAAAGTAAATCTTTTTTGATATCGATTACATAAATGTCATAAATTTTTATCAAGTTTCATATATTATTTTGTAAAACAGTAGCAATAAAGCTGGGTTTAAAGTCGTCACAATTTTTTTCGATTTCAATTCATTTGTGACACTAGAAGGTCGCCTTAATCACAGTATATTCGTTGTCTCTTTCAAATTTGGCCTATGCTTCTGTCAAGTTCGTTTCGTTACTGCTTATACTGTGGCCTTAATCAGTCAATAGTGTTTTGGCTTACTAGATGAAAGATCTTGGTTTCAAAACTTAACTCTGACATCTCGAGAACAAGAGATATTACTTTCTGTCATCCTCCTTTCCACAACAGTTGACAGTTCCGAGGGTTAACAAAATTGTCAAAAAAGCGTCTTAACTCTGTAGGTCGATGTCGACTTCGAACTTGCTACTCATCTATAGATAAAATTAACACACACATCATGGGTGGTGTGAAACGTTAGGTCTTAATCCTGGCTCTTAATGGTTGTAGTAGTCAACAAAGTAAGTGATATGAATCAATAGATAGACTAACTGATTTTTCGCAGATCTAAAGTTTTTCGATTTAAAATACTTGTTTTAGTCAATATTTATAGATTTTTAATATCATGAACATCTTAATAATGAAATATAAGTTTCTATGTATGAATGAACTTGATATAAAGCAGTCAATTAAATTATGTAAGCAGTTACCATAATAATGCCGGTGCTTATGAGGTTTTTTCTTCTGTAATTTGGTAATAATTACCCACAAACTACTATAATGGAATTGTTGGATGTGGAAAAACACTTAAAAATTGTTTTCTTCGCCGTGATATTGTTGTTTAAAACTTGTCTTGTGAAATTGTTTTTCTTTTTTTGTTATAAATATGTGCTTCAGTATCTCTTTTTTTTTTTGTATTTATGTGCATTTTATAAATAAATTATTGTTAAACAACTATATATGATGGTATATATGTATATGGTATATTTTATTTTTCTATATTTCTTTGCAGAGTTCATAAATAACGTCTTACTTTGGATGTAGGAAAACGAAGCAAAGTACAAAGGGGCTTGCGTGTCAGATTCAGACAGCGTAAGTCATTGAGTTACATGGTTGTGTAAGGTTTCATTCAAATAATGTGACCGACCATCAGCTTCGCTAATAACATTAGAAAAAGGATACTTTCTCCTGCTTAGGGTTATAACAATAATTGTATAAGTTTGGAAAATAAATTTATTCATAAACGATAATCAACATCATGAGTGTTATTATTCGTTTGCAAAATTTGCCATGGTCAGCCAATGCTTTGGATATACGACAATTTTTTCGAGGACTTTCAATTCCCGAAGGTGGTGTTCATATTGTTGGAGGAGAAATGGGTGATGCCTTTATTGCCTTCAGGTAGATATTTTAAACAAAATTACTTTTTTTTTTTAATTTTAAGATATTTTAATTCTGAGGAAAGGTAATAACGGTAATAACTTTTCGGAACTGTGGGTAAGTTTTCGGTCTGTATCAAAAATATAATATTGCGTAAACTGAATTCATAGTAGACAATAAACGATACAATTAAAACGTACTTTATATCTTTACTGAAATTGCATTAAAGATAAATTGATTTATTCTGCGTAAGCGTAACAACAAATAATTAGTGTATTACGATTTTTGACTTCTTACGGTTTGTCGAATCGAAGACAAATTTCGACACATTCGTAATGGATTAAATACAAAGTTCTTGTACGATTCGACTACTGCAACATGGCGTTTTTTTAATAACTCCATTTAAATACAATGACTGCATTAATGGAAGATAATTCTTTAAAAAATCTTCTGGTGGTTTAAGGAGACTTAAAGAATATAAGTTATGAAGATATCACCTGGTGGAAGTTGTATGGTGTCGAAATAAATGTACATTCTAGATTTTTGAAGGAATTAAATTAATTATCGACCGAAAAAGAAAACATAAATTATTATGTTCTATTGGTTAAATTTAGTTGAAAACATAGATTTTTTAACCGGTCGTTATCAGTAAAAGCGGGTACAGGTGTCAATTATGTTGATGTAGATTTTGATATAGTAATAATTACACTTAGCTGAACTTATTTTTTATTTCATTTATTTTCTTTTTTACATTTTTTTGCTACTCTACTACTGTATTTCAAAATTATACTTTGCATCTTGGGATCTAGTTCTAAACACATGTAATAATAATCTTAAGAGCATACTATAAAGATCTAGATGTCTAATATACCTAAAGTGATTTTCTTTCTAGGAGGTAAGAAACTAAAACACTATAATTTTTTTTAACGAATACAGAATAATAGTGTATTAAAAACATTGCTGTGCTTTAGGGCAAAAACAAGATGTCTCATGGTTAACATGGTTCCAACTTCCAGAAAAGTTGCCGCCTAGTCTGAACATTAAGGAATAATGCAACAATTTATAAAAAATACGTTTCGCGATTAATTAATTACATACGTACATAATTCACCATTACAAGTCTTCAGTCAGGATTACGGCCTAGTTTAATTGACCTGCACGAATATTTATTAATGCAGATTACCAGGCGAAATATTTTACGAGCAAATATTCTCGATCATGACCAAGAGCGCGGGATAGTTAAATACTAAGGGCAATTAATTACTTACAGCTTAGTTAATTACCAATAATAATTACTCACAGTGCCTTAAATTTTCTTTTGAAATTCTTTGGCCAAGTAGTTTAGTCGAATTTTACTTCTTTGGTTCGAAAAAATTTCTTGCAAAATTAAAAATACTCATATGACACAGGAAGATGTCGATGAAGATAATTTAAATGATGTAATAGAGACAACAGATGAACTTAAAAATAGTGGCAAGAATCGTCATAATAGAAGTTATGATTTGGAAAACTATCGTTATACGGACACACGAAATAATAAATTCAACTTGAATGTGGACCCTAGGCGGCCACAAACGCCACAATTAAATAATAATATTCCCAGCCTATTCGATTTCGATTCCTTGAATAACGCCAACATGCCACGCAATCGAAATCGTCCAAATCTTTTTAACGATCCTCGTTTAAGAAATATGAGCCAAGTAGTTTAGTTGAATTTTACTTCTGTGGTTCGAAAAAATTTCTTGCAAAATTAAAAATACTGATATGGGCAAGCATAAGATTGAAAATGATAACGAAAGTCTCATTTGTTATAAAGGGTCCGACAAATAATTATTTTTTTTTTTTTGAAAATGCTTTTAAAAAAACTACTGACCCGCTGCACAAATTCGATAATGTTCTTAACAATTGAACCGATCGTGTAGGCTACTGCATGGCCAGCCGAGGCAACCATTTGAATGAAATTATTTTCCATTATTAACCGAAAGGATTGTACTTTCAAATTCTTCAGTAATTTTAATAATAGTAATTTTTTAAAGTATTTTCAAAAAAAAAAAAGTTATTTGGCAGACCCTTTATTTAGGCACTTATTATACATGTAATGGAGGTTCAGTCTAATTTTAATTCCGTATTTATTTGTCCTGAAGGCATAATATATATTAGAATATAGTTATGCCTGGATACAGTGAACTAATTTTTCCAAGGCCTCTTCTCAGGCCAGGTTATCCACTATATTAAGTCTGAAATCTTATTTAAACTTAGTCCTTTTTTACACAAAATTTATGCTAGTTTATGTAAGTCCAACAGAATATTGGAATAAATTAAAACTTTGAATAACACAAATGTACATTTATTGAATTAATTCATGAAGCGATGTTTGCTCTTTGGACCGCTTTTTCGGGTAGAATAGATAATAATGTTAGCTATAGACCTTAGGAAAGCTTTATCGAACCTTTTATAGAGTTTCCGACTTGTCCTACGTCTTGGTTGGGTTTAAAATTTTATGGACTATTTAGCGTATAAATATTAAGGTTTTACTATATCCAGATACGATTGCATTGAGTTCTTTTAAATAATATGAATGTTTCAGAATTCAGCTTAGTCATTAGAAATATTAAAACTGTTTTAGGTGAATGGTGTTAACAACGTGTCCAAATAAATTATGGAATAAACGACCACATTTTCGTCATCGTCCTTAACTATCGTCGATTTGTAATTTAAATAGGAGGACGGCATGTATTTCCTTTTTCATTTAATCAGAACCGAAAAAGAATATTAATTTTTTCTCTGCATGTTGGTAATTTTATAGTGAATTATGAAACTAGCTACTTATTATTATTAATTGATCAATGATAAAATACAGGCAGTACCCGACATACGACCGTTCGACTTAAGATTATTTGCACTTATGACCATTTTTACCATTTTTTTTTCCTAGAAAATACCTAAAGAAGAAACCCTAAAATATATTAATATTTTAAGTAAGGTTTGGTTAGTTGCATTTCTCCTGAACCTCAAATTTAGTAGTACAATTTTTTTTAATTATTTTTTTTTTTATGAAATTCGACATACGACTTACGACCGATGACCAGGAACCTATCTCAAAATATAACGAACCTATTGATGATTACATAGGCAGCACGAACACATTGTAAAAATTGATTAATTCATGGTGAAATGAATTATGACTTTGAGAACACAGGAGAATTCATCATGTGTAATGAAACTGTATTTGTATAAGTAGGAAAAATGTTTTGCTTTTCAATGCAACATACCATGATGCACTTAGCACGCTACACGTGCTAATTGAATCAAAGAAAAAATGTTCGTCTTCAGTTTATTACAAAATTATCGAACCGCATTACGATGATTTTTTCTATCTGTAGGATGTTGCTTCTATGTTTAAATATTTTAACTTTATTGTTTGTTTTATAATGAATTCAATGTTAACAGGGCAATGACTGAGAGCATTGATTATGTGATCTGAGTTTCTGACCTTAATTTAAACGAATAGTAAGTATAGTAAGTAATCAAGAAGATTATTGTTCATTCAGTCATATATTTTACTTGAATGTTAAAAATTGGTTTCATTCATTCATAATTCGGTATGTAGGTGTATGATTACATTTTAGTTTAATATTTTTCTGCACAAAAGTTATTTTCTAAAATCTAATTGAGACACAATACATCAATACCATATGCATAGCCTTGGCGCATATGTAAACTTACTCTATAAGGATTTTGAATTTGTTCTGGAATGGGTTGGTTTAACTAACCCGATAAACCCCTACAGTCAAGCTTCAAATCGTGTCCTGTACTAAAGTGCGTTCCATATTTAGATGGTCACTTCTGTTTTCCAAGTATGTATGTATGATTTTGACTTTATAACTGGGACGCATTATATATATAAACTGTACGAAGAAAGCAATCGCCCGCAATCTGTCAACTTTATATAATAGGAAAAGAATTGTGATCTATTAGAACCACTGTAGTGTATGAAAATCAACTTTCCTTGCTACCAAGTTATTTTTAATATGCCTTAGAAATTTATATACGGTTCTAATATCGCAAGTTAGTTAATGGCAAGGGCAATATTATGGTAAAGTAGAATTGGCAAAGGATTTTTCTTCTGAGGCTGAAAAAATGGTTTTCCGTCCGTATAAACTTTGTAATCAAGTCAACTACTTAGTTAAATATATATATCCTAGTATATATTATACATCTTTCTGTAAGCCTGTTTTTTGTTTGTTTGTTAGCCAATCACGCCTAAACGCCTTGACCGCTTTCTTGAAATTTGGGATAGTTAAGTTTCCCAAAAGTTTGTTGGTTTGTTCGTTAGCCAGCCACGTCTGGACCGATTTTCTTGAAAATTGGGATATAGATCGAGCTTTTGTCGGTGCAGGTTATAGGCAATAAATCTTTTTAAAATTTTGACCAAAAGGGGGGAAAAATGAGACATATGGGGAAAAATGGTAATATTGAAGGTGTTCCGTTTCTAAAGTTAAACCAAAAGGGGTCCAAAAAGGGGAAAGGGGCCAAAAACGGGCAAATTGCATGAATTTATATTTAGGAGTAGGCGGAGGAGTATTAAAAAAACTGAGTTGTTTGATAAACCGGTATCCGAATAATTTGAAAAATTGCATTTTTTAAGAAGCCAGTTTCGAAACTGAATTTTTATTTATTGTTATATTTATAATCCGCGCAACGCCGGGTACAATCTGCTAGTATGTATATAAATACAGTTACAGATAGTCCCCGACTTACGACTATTCGTACCATTTTTTCCCAATTTTTTTCATAGAAAATACTGAAATAAGACAAATTGGTAGTTGCGGGGTATCCCTAAAATATATGAGAAAAATAAAAAAATTCAAATTAAAAAAACTCGATTTACATACACATTTCAGTACATTGCTTTAGCTAAGTCGGAATTTTTTAAGTGAATAATTTTATATCATCCCAAAAGTTAAATAAAAACATTTTTTTATATGAAATTCGGCTTACGACGAATGACCAGGAACCCACCTCGGTCGTAAGTCGGGGAATGCCTGTACTTATCACATTATTACGTGCACTATTCAATTTTAATGAAATAAATAAATTAAATTTTTTGTTAATCTTAAAACAATTGAAGTCGTTGCCATCAACTGTTGGCATTTTGTTGAGCCACGTTTAGCCGCTAGATTGCGAGACTATAATGTTTCCTATATTTCACGTGAAGATCACGTATTTATTGTAAATGAATATAACTTTATTCATGGATTCATATACATTAAATCCCGCTTAACGCGTTGGATACGTTCTATTAAGACGCAGCGCTAAACGAAATACATTGGAACTTCGGAAAATAGAGTTGGAATCTACTATATATTCAGGACAGGGTAACAAAAGAGCATTGAAAAAGATACATAGTATACACCGTCGCTATATAGTGCACCACAAGTATCAATACAACGCGCGATTTAGGGGAATCCCAATACTACGCGAAATAGTGAAACAGCGTTAAGCGTGGTCTTACTGTAGCCTTTAAAAAAAACGTTTATGGGCATTAAATATTTTAAAATAAACTGAACCCAAAAACACTTTATCTACTATATAGCTTAGTTCAGACCCTTGTCCCGTTTTTATCAGAAATATGGCCATTACCAATAAATGAACTATTATCCAAACTTTTTCTCCATTTTATTATATTATTATCTTTCTTCAGAGTATAGAAGCAATTAGGTGAAGAATTTATTTTTTAAGCAATTTAAATTTGTTTTGCCTTTTTTTTTTCCTTAAATAGTACCGATGAGGATGCCCGCCAAGCGATGATGTTCGATCGGGAAGCAATAAATGGAGTTCAAATTCGACT
This sequence comes from Sarcophaga peregrina, assembly GCA_014635995.1. Lineage (NCBI taxonomy): Eukaryota > Metazoa > Arthropoda > Insecta > Diptera > Sarcophagidae > Sarcophaga > Sarcophaga peregrina. Next base: position 53,137,834 of record CM025792.1, on the reverse strand, counting down.
TTTGCTATCGTCCAGGGCAGAAATGCAAAAAGTTATTGAGACTGCACGCCAACAATCATTATTAGCTTTGAAAAAAGCTTCAGCCACTGCTGTTCAACCTAAAGTTTCAACACCTATGGTAGCCAATGTACAAAAACCTATAGCAGTGTCTACGCCACAGCCTCCAATTATTACTGCAAATAGTTTTAAAAGTATAATTGGACATAATGCGACTGTAGGCGCTACTCCATCATTTTTGGCATATCAACAGCAAGCTGGTTTTACTCTGTTTCCTGAATCAAGCATTACTAATTCCATTGGGGCTATCACTGCATCTGCTACTAAAAACGGTAATGACTCCGATGGTTCTGAATCACGTCAATCTCGTGAAAAACGACGTTCCAATTCACGCGAGCGTCGCCGTTCGAGATCTCGCTCAAGAGAGCGTAGTGTTTTGCGACGTCGGCGAGAAAAAAGTAGAGATAAGTCGCGGGAACATGATAGATCCAACAATAAAAGATCTTCCCGTCAGCGTTCCCGTAGTCGAGAAAGAAGTCGTGCCCGCAGTCGAGAACGTAGTCGTGAGAGGAGTCATGAACGTTCTCGTACTAATAATAGAGATCATAATCGTCGAAGTAGTCGTGATGATAATAGGTCACGTAATATGGATACGGACAACAAATCTAATTCAAATGTTACGGTCTGGAGCTCAGCGAACGCATATAAAGCTAATTTCAACACTGCAGAAGCGGGACCCAACTTTTTGAATAGATCATCCACAATACCTGACACTAATAAATCTGAAAAGTCAAGTAAGTCAATGGATACAGCGTCATCCTCTGTGATGGGAGTTTCAGTAACTTCTGTCTCAACAACATTTCAAAACTACAATACCACAAATCAAACCCAGACTGCTGTAAATAATTATAGTTTAAGTAGCTTTTTAAGTGCTGGTAATAGCAATGATTCTTTGAAAGCCTTTGCATTACAAAATCCTTATACGACCGCTCTTAATGCTAAGCCTCAAGATGGTACTTTAAATACTACAAGTAGCTCAGCTATTCCAGGCATTTTTGTTGAGAAAAAATCTGATGATAACAGTATACAGGCAACTGCTTTAGATGCAACTAATAGTTTACCACAGGAACCGATTGCATTTGCAAATGTAAATCCTTATGAACAGATGTATCCAAATTTATTTGCCCAAGCGGCTGCCATAAACAGTGGACAAAAATTAGCAGGCATAAAACAATCTTCCATGACTTCGCCTGCAAATTCTCCTAGAGCAGAGGACAACACTAAACCGAAAGATGTCGACCCTAATGACACAAGTTGTGTAAAGATCTCCAATATGTGCTCTAGGACAACTTATAGTGATTTGCGTAAATTCTTTGGAGGCCTATTCATACCTCATAATGGCATTAAAATGTTAAATGATAAGCATGGCCTGCGAATAGGTATAGCTTACGTACAATTTTCACGGCAGTCTAGTGTAGCTAAGGCTTTGTGTCGCAGTAACAACATATTTAAAGGCAAATCAGTTATAATTGAGCCAGTATCTGAACAAGAATTCAATGAAGCAGAGGATAGTTTCCGACCTCCAAATCAGGATAAAGCATACAGCCATCGTAGCAATGACAGCGATAATGAAAACAGTGATAGTGGTAACAATAATTACGGTTCTCTTAATCCCTATAAGAAAATGATCAATCTCGAACCATTTACTGTGCTATATATAGAAGATATTCCTGCATTAGCTACCGAACAGGACATTATGAAAATGTTTAGTTCATATTCCCTGTACGATATTTTACTTATAGCAAGCCCCGAGAATAGGCGAGAATTTGTGGCTCATGTTCGTTTTTCTCGGGAGGAAGACGCTAAGTCGGCCTATGAAGATCGAGCCCATCATCAGATTGGTTATCGTCGGGTAAGAGTGCGCCCAGGTAGCATTGAAGAAATGGAAAATGCTAAAGAAAAGATACGTTTAGCGAATGAACAATTAATGAAAGAGGAACAAGCTGCTGAAGAGGAAGAAACGAAAAGGAAGTTAGAAAAATTAATTAACGAACGCATAACACTAGAAGAAGACAAAAAACACCAGCAGCAGAAGATTATCAGCATGGACTTGACACAGGAAGATGCGGATGAAGATGATGAAAATGATGTAATAGAGACAACAGATGAACTTAAAAATAGCGGCAAGAATCGTCATAATAGAAGTTATGATTTGGAAAACTATCGTAATTCAGACACACGAAATAATAAATTCAACATGAATGTGGACCCTAGGCGACCACAAACGCCACAATTAAATAATAATATTCCCAGCCTATTCGATTTCGATCCCTTGAATAACGCCAACATGCCACGCAATCAAAATCGTCCAAATCTTTTTAACGATCCTCGTTTAAGAAATATGAGCGAAAGAGAAGCAGCAGCAGTTCGTAACATGGATAGCTGTAATACAAATCAAGGAATGGCTAATAATAACTTTAATAATTTTACCACAAATTTCAATAATCAGTCGCCAACAAGCCCACCCATCAATAATATGATGAATAATACAGAAAATAATTTCGTTATTCTTAAAAATTGCGACTATGGTACACGCATCAATGATGTGGCCCAATTATTGTTAACAGTTAATTTGGGCCTCAAACATATTGAACCGCTACACAATGAACGTCAATTGCCAACTGGTGAATTTATAGTTGAGTTTCGAAGACCAAACGATGCTGAAATAGCTATACAAAGATTTCATAATATACAATTTCGAAATCGTAGTTTGCGAGTATTTCCAATAACACCTCAAGAAATCGCAGACCGTTTGTGTAAACCATTTCTTAATTATATACCAGGCGGTAATGGTATCAGAATGAATAAGGGAATGAGCGGTGATAGCAATATGCAACGTAATAATAATAATAGTAATAATAATCAAATGAACAACAACAACAACAATAATAATAATAGTAATAACCGTTTTAACAATATCGCATCACAAAATATGAATTGTAATAATTTCCGCGGTAATAATCCATTCAGCGATAATAATGGATCCATGAACAACAATGGAAGAAACAATAATGGTGGCGGAGGCGGTGCCGGTGGCATACCAGAGAAATTTACACGTCCCGGTTGTGTTTTATCATTGGAAAATGTACCCTATAAAGCTCAACTTTCTGATATTTTACGCTTCTTTCAAGGTTTTGATTTGACGCCTGATGATATAATACGTCGATACAATGATGATGGGACACCAACTGGAGATGCTCGTGTTGCATTCGTATCGCCAGACGAAGCGAGAGCTGCATATGACGCCAAAAAACGAAAACAAATATTTGGCCGCAACGTATATATAAGTATAGTTTAAAGAATTTTAATTGCATAAAAATCATTAATTTTACCTTAACATAAGAGTTTATTAACATTTTAATTTTTGTATATACATACATACATATGTATTTTCATTATTTAAAAAATCTTTTGATTTTTTTTAACATAATTTTAGAATAATCGTTTTTAAAGATTACCAATAAAGACAGTTTGATGAATTGAATATAAACTATATATTTTTAACACTATTCTCAAATGTTTTCCCCAATATTGCTTTAGTTGGTAAATAAATAAACAAATACAAATATATTTATAATTTAAATTTATTTTTCAAATTATTTCGAATTTTTAATGTCATTGGAAAATATTAAGCCCCACTTATGCATCCGTAACGAAACGTAACTGCAACAGTAAAGCCCTAGTTCTGCATCCGAAACGGAACGTAACCGCAATGGCAAGAATCAGCTGATCGTTTTTGTTATGTGTAAAGCAATAGGAATGGTTATAGCAAGGCAATGTAACGTAACCGAAACGTAAGAATCTGTAAAAAAGAGAATTTTCTTACATTTTAACGTGACACCTGTTTAGCAGTGTTAACAACATGTCAATATGAAAAACCACCGAAACTGAAATTTGTAATTATAAACAGAATTAAAATTTTCTACTTATAATTAAATAAAAAGATTTCTCGAGCTCGTAGAAAAGGTCGAATAAAACTATTGGATAAATTTTCTACTTATGTTATATTTGTTTGTATGTGGTATTCATTTTAAGTAAAACTTCAAATAATTTAAAAACCCAAATTATAATTTATTTTATAATTTGAAATAAAAATAAACACTATTTTACAATTACATTATGTAGGTGGTGTTTATTTTTATTTTAAATTAGAAAAATATAGTTATCGATTTTTAACTAATTAAACTAATTATTTAATTTGTATTTAACTTTTACTAGAGAAGATAAAAATGTCTTAACATTCGTACAAAATTGATTTCCGAAATACCTGACGTGTTTCTGTAGGATAAACAATTTCACTTGTACGTTTATTTATATGCAAAATATTAATAAAATCGCTAAATTTTGTGTTTGAGTTTTCCTCAACAAACAAATACAAACTAAATTTGTATAAGAAACAATAATAAAATAAAAACTCAAACTTAAAAACATGACTATATATCTGAATTTTTGTTTTTTAGTTTTTGCAATTTTTATTTCTTTTGTTTACATATAACATGTGATATTTTTTTCCGATCTATAATTGCACTTACATTTTTACGTTCCGTACACGTTACATTTCGTTACGGTAGCATAACTAGGACTTTAGTTTAAATACTAATAAACGTTAATATGTATATGAATATACATAAAGTGGTTTTAATATGTTTTGTTGTATGTTTAATATTTTGCACTAAATGATTACTCCACGATCTATATGAAAATGCAAGAAAGTAGATATCACGGCCATATCACCAATATCTATCTATATCATAAACAATTTCCGAAAAGTAAGTTGTCACAATTTCACGATATCATAATAAGTTAGCAGTGAACACAAGTGAATCAGATTTGTACAAATTTGTATGTAATGCAATTTCCATCGAGATTTATTTGCTTACAAGTATTATTTTAACACTTAATTGAGGATTATTATAAATACTTAAGCCAAAACCATTTACACTTATTTTCTACTTAAATCAACGTTTAAATATAATTTTGTAATTGAATGATTTGAGACTTTTTGACAGATTCTCTGCACAATGGGCATTCGTCTCTTTCATCCAGCCAATCTAATACACAGTTCCAACAGAATAAATGGCCACAGGGTGTTAGACTTGTGTTCATACGTGGCTCTAGACACAATATACATTGGGGAGCATTGAGTTGTTTTTCTTTTTCCTTCGAAAATTTCTCTTTTCGTAGAAAACGTTTTGAGGATTTTTCAACTTGATATCGTTTTCTTTTGTGTTCTTTCCAAGTATCAAATGCGGCTATAAGCATTGAAAAGCTTACCTGTAAAAATGTTACAATACCCAAAATTTTGTATCCATACAACGAAAATTCGGGTTGCAACCAATGTCTAATTAGAACATAATTGATACCAGTTACACGTTTCGACAATTGGTATTTATCGGAACGCAAATAAAATAATGATTTGTGTAATGCTTTGATGTACGAGGGTGAACTTTTCATTATGCTTATAATGGTTTTTAATTTCCTTTTTGCATCGGGTATTATTTCCTCATGGTCTTCAATATATTTTTCCAATTTTTGCAATACTTTTAAGTATAAAGCATCACCGCCAAACTCCAAAATAATAGCTGTTAGTTGGAGCTAAAAATAAAACCAAATTAATAATTTGTAAAAAGACTCTGTTTTTTAATTTAAGAGAGAAAAAAAATCAGATTTGAAAATTTAAAAATAGAATAATTTCTATAAAACAAGAAAGAAATGTTTTTGAATGGGCTAAAATTTTTATAATTGGTCATTACAACCCTTCAGTCAGGATTATTGACCTAGTTTTTCACACTATTTGTGTTGTGTGTGTAAATTTTGTACATAAGTGGCGGGACCTACAGTTTAAACGACGGAATTGTGAGATTCATGGCAATTTTATTTACTCTGAGTTTTTGCCAGAAATCGCCGAAAAAATTGTATTCTGATGTCTGGCCTGGGACTCGAACCCTAGCTTTACGTCTAATAAGCCAGCACACTACCTACTAGACCACGGCGACTTCACGATTATCAAATTTACTTACAAAGCTTTATATTACTGAGTACCCAGTAATTTCTTTTACTTCTGCATTGTAACTAAAAAATATTAACAACTTACCAGTCTTGACGGAATGTGTTTGTATTTGGAATCGACTTGAATTATGCCAGTATATTCCTCTCCTAACGTTTGTAAATTATTAACAGAGGCAAAACCGTGATAAACAATTTCTGCCAATAATTTACACATTTGATTATATTTGATCCAATTTCTAGCTCCGGTCAATCTTAGTAAATCGGACAAATCCTCTGATAGTTCATTGGTATATTTGGCATCCTTCTGCACGGAACGAACAATTTCAGGTTGACGCGCTTTGGCATTGCGGAAATTCATTTTAAAATTTTTGTTAGGTTTTACTTAAATATTAATAAAAATTAAAGGCAAACAACTATTTTCTTTACATTTTCAAAATTTATTCACTATTATGAGCAAAGTGCAAGTTAATGAATAGATTCTAGTGGATATTGTTGACTTTATTGTTGTTATTGGCTAAAAATTGATAACAAACGTCATTATGAAATGTGCAAACAAACAGCTGACTTAGAAGATAGTGGTGGCATGTTATGCTGATGGGAAAAATTAATCCCCAACTATATAAATAAATCATCTAAAGTTACAGTTATACACATATTATTTTAAAATTACTATATATTTTTTTTAAAAATAAATATACTATATATAATTATATATTATTACATAGTTTGCTTACCTATTTAAAGAAGTAAAAATGTTGTACATTGTAACCCTCTCATCTCCTTACTGCTCATCACTGTTGTGCAATGAAAACAAATGACATGACACCTGTTATAAATCTTAAGAGTGTTGAGTGTTTTTTTTATCAGTTTGTCTGTTTTTCGTACAAAGTTCAATAGTTTCGGAAATTATTTGCTCCAAATCTATAGAAATGGCCTCTACCGGTCTTTTGGTTGTTTCTAATGTTAAACAATTTGCTCAGACACTGTGTTCAATTGAGAAATACGTACATTACCTGTATGTACATCTTAATGTTCCCGTAACCCGTGCTCCAGCACCATCTTGGGGCAGACTCATATCTCAATTGTACGTTGACAGCAGTGTACACTTTAATAGCAAAGTGAATATGAATATTTTGGTTTCACCTTTAAAGCAGAAGGGAAAGTTTGAGAACTTAAACTTACGTCCCATCGATATCATATTCTCCGATGCCCATTACCCTGAAGTGTGTGAGGACTTACGTCAACAGCTGAATGTCGAGAAAGAGCCAATATATTTGGCAGATGAATGTAGAAATGATTTGTCAGAGTATCAGCAATTGGGGCCGGAAGATAAAATTAAAATGTATAACAATGTAGTTTTAGGTGGTACATTCGATCGTGTACACTTGGGCCATAAAATATTTTTATCTCAGGCTGTGGTGCGAGCATGTCGTCGTTTGGTTGTCGGTGTGACTACGTCACAGTTAACAAAATGTAAGCCCTAGGCCATTTGTGTTAAAACAAAACTTTAATACTATACAGAATCAATTGCTTTTGTAGAATTGATTGATTTAATTTAACACAATACTCTCATTTACGTCATGTACCACATCGCACACCCAACAATTCAAAATTTTCAATTTTTAGAAATCGATGAAAAACTATTTTTGACCTAATTAAAAATAGTTAAAAACAAAATCTTTGAACTATCTTTAGTAACTGTTGACAACAACAAAATACACTGATATTTTTTTTATAAATAAACAAGGTATTCTAGACAGTTTAGTCATATAAACTCGAAAATTTAAAATTTTGAGTTGAGTACTGGGTGTTCGATATGTTTTATAACTTGTTTCTATTTGAAAAGTAATTTCATTACGCCTCTCATAAAATTTCTCACACTGCCAAATTCATGATATCGTAGAAACAAATTAAATCTTTGTCTGCAATGAAGCAACTCATAATAGAGTATTCCCTCAAAATCACACCAAACAAAATCCTCGCTTGGTTTGCGCCAGGTGACCACAATTCAATCACGTCCCCTTTCGTACTTATTAGTTAGTTCATTTTCGTATCCATCTACATATATACAAGTCTATCTTTTATAAATATTATTTTAAATTTGTCTATTTCGTCTCGATAAAAACTATATATATTTCCGTCATAATTTTATTTCAGCAAAAACCCTCAACGAATTAATTTTGCCTGTTGAACAACGCATAATTGAATTACAGCAATTCTTAAAAGAAATTGATGGAACTTTGGAATATGAAGTGGTGCCCATAGATGATCCTTTTGGACCAACCAAAAGTGATCCAAATATGGATATGATCATAGTTAGTGCTGAAACTCTACGCGGTGGAGAAAAGGTCAACGAAGTACGTCAACAAAATAAATTAAAAACTTTGGATATATTTTGTATCGACTTAGTGGAATCAACAGATAAAAATGGACCAAAAGAAAGTAAAGTTAGTTCAAGCAATACAAGAATAGACCTTCTGGGAACACGATGGCGAAAACCGGAAGTAAGTTAAAAATATGTTATGAAAGTAATTCAATAATATAAATATATTTAAAACCTGTAGATAAAACCTCATTTACCCCCAAAGCCCTATATTGTGGGTTTAACGGGAGGAATAGCCTCAGGTAAAAGTAAAATGGCCGAACGTTTTGCCAGTTTGGGTGCTTATGTTATGGACTGTGATAAAATAGCTCATGAAATTTATGAGCCCGGACAGATTTGCTACAATCGTGTGGTAGAACAGTTTGGTAAAGATATTTTGGATACCAATGGACGCATAGATCGCACAAAACTTGGGCCAATAGTTTTTGCAAATCCTAGTAAGTTGGAAGAACTTAATAATATTGTGTGGCCCGAGTTAATGAATGAGGTTAAAAGTCGGATAAGAAAACTTGCGGATAGCGACAATCCCCCTCAAGTTGTAATATTGGAAGCTGCTGTTTTATTAAAAGCAAATTGGGATCAAGAAGTTCATGAAGTTTGGTCTATGATAGTGCCACCTGCCGAAGCTATTAAACGTGTTATTGAACGTAACGGCCTAACAGAAGAAGAATCTAAACGCAGATTGGCTAGTCAATTAACGAATGATGAAATCGTAGCCAGATCACATGTAATATTTAGTTCTTTATGGGATTCTGAATTTACACTACAACAAGCCGTCAAAGCGTGGAATATGTTGATGACAGAATTGAACGATAAAAGAATACAAACCAATAGTAGTCTATGAATAAGGTAAATCTCTAAAGATATTTCGGAGTTGTATTTGTCTATTCTTGTTAACTATTCCATAAAAATTGCAATACATTAAATTTTAAGTACCTGTAAAATTTAAAATTAATAGATTTTCAATTATTCTTTTACTAATCAAACTCTAAATGAAAAAATCACATGTTTTAGAGCATTTAAATCCTGCGTGGGATGAATAGAGTAAGCTTATATGGAGCTGAAGTCTTTTGAATGCTCACAAGTGAGTCATGAAGTTCGACACAAAATCTTTATTGTCATCTTTTTGTGACATGACTTAGGGAAATAGGAACGGCAGGCAATAGATTTCAGAACAAACTTCATGTACTAAATAAACTACAAACAGTTTTAATTGCATTTAGAAATTTTTCAAAATTTGACCATCAAAATCAATTTATGTTGCATCCTATTGCATTCTGTGAAATATACACACATTTTCCACCCCTGAAACCAATTTAACAACAGACGATGTTGTATATAAAATTAATATAGTAAAGCAATTTTTGTTGTTTTGTTTAATAGTGTATTTTTTTTTTATTAAATTTTTATGTTATTATCAATGCTATTCAATGTACTTTTCAATGTTGTAAACCTAATGAGTTTCTCCTTTTTTGCCGGCCACACGTTTAAAATCAGTCATTTTAGTTGTCATGACTGGTGAACCTATGAAACCCAAATAATCCAGTTGAGTGACTTCACCTCCTGACTGATTGTTTTTCACAAATATTTGTATGTTTTGAACACCTTGGAATTTGACAAAACGCAATGGAACCGGAGTACCTTTATCCAAATCTTTTGGCTCCAAACTGTTTTCAAAGAAAATAAAATTAGTGGTTTAGTAAATCACTAGCTCCATAACTTACGTCAAATCTTGCACACTAATCATGGATTCGGCTTGATCAAAATCTATTGTTCTGGGTTGATTAATGAATAATTTTATATCCTTTGGTCCCAGTTGAGCTGGAGCTTTAAATTTTAGCGAATGTATTTTTACCAACTGATTAAAAGTGATGGACAAGATTAATTGTTCATCACAATCCGATTGCAAATAGCCACCACTTGAGCTTAAACAATGTACCATAGGATGATCATCCGCTTCATTGAGGCATTCACATTCTTGTTTTGAGATAAACGTATTTATTTCCATCTGCAATTTATATTAGAAATAAGCAATATATTTCATTCCTTTTTAAAAGAATTTTACCAATCCTTGGCCATAGTCCTCAAAGGTCTCGTCACCAGTACCAGTTCCGATATGCTCTTGTATTTTCGCTTCTAAGGCATTAATATCTGCTCCTTGTATGCGATCAATTTTTGTCTATAAAAACAGATTGTAATTAATCGCGACAATTACAAAGCAAACAATTTCACCTACTCTATTTCTATAGAAAATAAAAGTGGGCATGGCCGATACTCCTTGGCTGGAGGCAGTATCTTGGCACTTATCGACGTCAACTTTCAAAAAAATTGCTTTAGGATATTTGTTGGGCAACATCTCAAAATGTGGAGCAATACGTTGGCAAGGCCCGCACCTACCGGTAAAGTATGAACATTTCCATTGAAACATTATGAATCTTTAATTTTTAACTTACCAAGTGGCTGTAAAATCTACCACCACCAAGCGTATTCCAGCAGCAGACAATTCAGTTTGGAAGTGGGCTTCATCATTAATCACTCGTACAGACATTTTCTAAGAATTTACCTATATTTACAGTTTTTTTTATTAAAAAGATGTGAAATTAATTCTTTTAACAATATTAACTCCAGAATGACAAGCAATTCCACCAATTGCTTCTTCTACTTTTCAAAGTGAATTCATCAATGTGTAATAACACAGAATTAACCTAATTTATCTTGACAATTTTAAAATTGACAGTCTCACTGACACTGAACGTGCACTCTCAAATTAGTTGGTCATCTTAGAAAATTCTTTACGACATTGTTTGCGGGGCGTAATTTTTAAATTAAAAAGAAATTAACAAAAAAGTTGAAATAATTGTGAAAAACAATATAAAATTACGTTTTCTTTATTAAAATTAGTGAGGCATAAGAAAAATGTCCCGTCAAGCTTCCAGATTAGATGCAAAAAAAGTGGTAAGTTTTGCAAAATAATTGTATGAGCGTTTGTTTGCCGTAGCCTAAGTTTGTAGAGCTATTAGAGTGGCCACCCTCGATAAAAATGAGTTTCAATACGATTTTACAGTAGACCCTATGTAAACAGAATATATTTAAGGAAGATATAAGACATGGAATCAAACTCTACAAACCAACTTAATCAACAACAACAAGCAACCACGGACCAATCAATGAATTCTACTACGAACAACGCTGTGCAAACTAATCAGATACAGGTAATACCCATGCCAGTTATGGCAACTACCGGCGGTCCAGCCCAAATTATAATAGGCCAACAGCAACAACAACAAATGACAGGGTTAATACCGCTGCAAGGCAACCAAATAATGTTGCAACAACCACATCAGACCGCACAACCAATGCAGCTCATGCAGTTACCAGATGGTCAAACTTTATTTTATCAGCCTAATGTTTTGGGAGGGGTAGATAATACAAATACTACAATTCAAGCAATACACCCACAATTTATAAATATCAATGGTCAAATAATGCAAATTACCGCTGCAGCTCCAGCAACAACTCAGACTGGTCCTGCAAATACGGCCGCCGCGAATAACCCTTTACCACAACAAATTATAATGGTACCCCAGGCTGCGGCAAGCCAATTGGCCAACGCAACGGCAGCACCCAGTGTAGCAACAGCCACAGTACGCGTAGCCACTCCTGCGCCTGCTGCAGTAACACAAACATCAAATTCGAGTTCAACTGCAACCACTAATACATCAACAACACCCGCTTCAACAGCTGCCGCTGATTCCGCCACAACCCCTTCTTCAGAAGAAGCTCAAACTGCGGAGCCGGAAGAAGAACCTCTTTACGTAAATGCTAAGCAATATAAACGTATACTTGTGAGACGACAAGCTCGAGCCAAATTAGAGTCACGCATTCCAAAAGAACGTTCAAAATATTTACATGAGTCTCGACATCGTCACGCAATGAATCGAGTACGCGGTGAGGGTGGCCGCTTTCATTCTGCTCAAGAAAAGGGTGATTTACAGCAACAAGGGGCGGGTCACGAGGAACAACAGCATTCGGCTCAATTATCTAGAGCTTCTGTACCAAGGGCTCCGCCACGAGTAATTGCGCCACATCAAACAACTACTCCAACACCTAATATTACAATAACACCAATTAAGTAACACTCACAAGCGCTCCTTGGAGCGCCTGTTATTGTCAATGAATGTCCCGCCCCTTTGTATTCGTACAAGACTTTCGAAACTGTAAATATAATTTAGCCCTAAGTTAAGTTTAAGAATCATTAGAGTAAAAAGCCTTAGCAAAACTATAATAATAAATGACTTTAAGGCGCGATCAAAAGAATTTACATATTTATATTCCTCCACCCTTCCTACCATCCTTCTTACAACTTCTTACTTTGCGTTTAGAATTCCGAATTTCTAACACTCACCTATGGAGCACTGGTTACACAAATGCTGCGAGATTTAGAAAATGTTGAAGATGTTAATAAACAACTGGAACGTATCGGATATAATATGGGTATGCGTTTAATAGAAGACTTTTTGGCTCGTACTTCGGCTACACGTTGTCTAGAAATGCGTGAAACGGCTGATCGTATACAACAAGCATTTCGTATATATTTAAATGTGCAACCCACAATTACAAATTGGTCTGCTGCCTCCGATGAATTTTCTCTTCAATTTGAAACAAATCCGTTAACAGAATTTGTAGAACTACCTCCTGATCTAAATAATTTAAGGTATAGTTCTATTATAAGTGGCTGTATAAGGGGTGCTTTGGAAATGGTACAACTAGAAGTACAATGCTGGTTCGTACAGGTACATATTTCGTTGTTATCACTTTAAATAAATTATTTTTGATCAATTTCCTATAATTTCTTTAGGACCAGCTTAAGGGTGATAATGTAACTGAAATCCGCGTAAAGTTTATAAGACGTCTGGAAGATGCCATACCAGCTGGGGAAGATTAAAATGATATTTTGAATTACGCATTCATAAATGCGTACATATTTATTAAATGTAATGTAGTTTTTTGTAAGCAGCATTCCAAAAAAAAAAAAAAATCCTTTGAACTATAATGTTACATATTGCTCTAACAATTAGAATTTGTATTTGTGTCTTTCGATGAATTGAATAATTAAGAAGCAAATATAAACATGCAGGAATATTCATGTAATAATTAATTTTCAAATTAAATTTTTATTTTAGAAATCTAGCTTGAAATAAAAGAAAGAATTATCAATGAAATTACTAAATGCTGTAGAAACAAAATACATTTGTTAATTGCTTTCTGAATCTATATTTCGTGTTTCATAAGAGCGATAAGAACACTATTCCTTGAGATTAAATATTGCCAGAGCACCTGTTTGGAATGTGGACACTTATTGGGTTATATATTTTTTTCGTATTGGGGTAACGGTTAATCAATTTTGGTTTTTTCGATTATGTTCAAAAAATTTTAAGATTAGATATACTCTGGCCAATTGTAGTAAAAATAAAAAAAAATCAGAATGCACGGGTGGCTGGTCGAGTCGCCTAGTAGAATCTATGTATGTTCTCGTCCGTTCATATTAAATTGAATTGTTCCCGCAAGTAATTAGAAATTACTATGTCTTTTCTAATATTATATTTCTACTAATGAGATTTAAGATAGCAATTCCTACATAAAATTCACCATGTAATGGTGGAAGAATGGCTTAACGACACTGTATTTCAATGGAAATAATGCGGAAAAGGTTAACAAATGGTTTTATATTCTATACCAAGCCAATCAATTTAAACAATCTTGTCAATGAATTTCGTATTCGACCCACCGTGCAACAATAATGGCGACATTATAATAATTATGATAAACATTGTTTTCACAGATCTTACAATTTAGCGGTGATTTTGTTCATATCCAGAATGGAAGAATAAAAGTAGACATCCTGTTCGTGTGTCATTGTTTTATAGGTTATAATATAAAAAAGAAAACATTTTATTTTATTTTATTAAAGGCACATCAATTATAATATATGTATGTGTATATAAAATTTGTTATACAAAACATGGCATTAAACAAGGATTACACAGTTTGTGGTTTTGGTGTATGACTATAAATATAAACTATATGTTATTTAAACAACAAAGGGTAAGTAATACCTATATATACTATATATGTATATAAAAAAAAAACAAATTTAACAATTGTTAAACATTTCTGTATAATAAAAAAAAATATACTATTTTACACTTAAGTGGGTTTAAAGTTCAGTTAATTATTCTGTGGTTGTGATTGATTTTGAGGACACAGCATTAAATTTAAATTTTTGCGGGTTAAAACTTTGCGTAAAGCCTGTAAAGTTTTTATGCATATAACAACGCAACAGCCATTTGCTACTCCTTCAGATGGACTTTTGCATGTACAAGTAGAGTTCTTTATAGCTTTCGTGTTTGATAAACTCGCTTTAGTGGTAGACGAAGAAGCAACATGAACTTGAATTATTCAGTTTGCTCTGATGGAGAACAGCAATTAGAGACTGGTTTTGGTTCGGGTTTAGGACAGCAAGATGATGTTGCTGCAGGTTGTACCGCTTTTGCAGAACAACAGGACGATTTATTGTTAGCATTTGCTTGTGTTACAGTTGTGTTGTTGCCTCCGCCGCAACAGCCACCTTTTTTACTACTGCCCATAGATGTAAGGTTTTGTAAAAGCATAGCAACATCTTCTATATTTTGATTCATTTCGGTTTCACGTTTACTTAATGCTTTGTTCGCCTTAGTTTTCTTGCTGCAGCAACCAGATTTTTCTCCTTTAACAGTTTGTTGCTTTTTACCACAAGGTTTGTCAGAAGTGCAACCACCTTGACAGTCCTTAGTTTTATCGCATCTACAATTTGTGCAGCTACATATGCCGGCATCTGCAGTAATTTGTTTCAGGGTGGGTTTTTCGCTACGCAAATCAACTTCAATAAGGCCACTGCCATCAATCGGTACCTCTTCGGCTTGTTCTAGAGTTTCTTGCAACAAACTAGTGTTATTGTCAATCGTCATTAAAATATCATTCAGTAAAGATTCTGTTTCCATATCATCATCATCATTGTTATAATCCGTATTCTTTAATAAGTCCTCTATATTCTCTTGAAGAGCATTAACTTCTTGTGCAAGATGATTGGTAGCAGAGGACAAGGTACTGTTGAGGGAATTCATGTGATTGCTATTATTAATACTGCCAATAGCTAACTCATTATCAACTTCCATTTGCATATTAGGAATTGATGCTTGAATTTGAGTTTCCGGTTACACTGCTATACTGGTGATTTGCCATTGGCATGGCGTTTGAATAATTGGACTGTAAATTTACATAGCTGGGAACTTCAGTGGGTATAGCTACACAAGCGGATGTTACTGGTGCCATAGGTAATATAGGTTTGGACACTAATACGCCAGCGTCAACCCAAGGCGTTGGTATCTCTTCCTCGGCGGCATATGCTACCTGATAGGCTTGTGAAGTTTCTGGCATAGGCATACTTTCAATTTTTGGTGCTAAGGCTGTGTATTGTGATGATTTTACTTCCGGCACCTGCATAGCGTACATATCATTTATATTGCATTCTACAGCTTCTGATTTAACAAATGGTGACTGATTAAAATCACCTTTGTAGTCACTGCCGCCAAATTCACTGCTATTGTAAGTGGAATTAGTTTCATCAGTATACGATGAAATTTTATCCACTTCTTCTTTAACTATTTGCACATCTTGCTGAGAAGAACTTTCGTTATTTCCATTGTTGTCGCACTGTTTATTTCTATTTTTCATTTTACGTTCTCTGAGTGAACGACTTTGATTATGTTTCTGATGGGTTTTCTTGTGAGACTTTAGACTGTGAGAAGTACTGAACGATTTTTGGCAACTGCTTTCTTCACATGGATAAGGACGTTCGCCAGTATGAGTGCGTATATGGGTTTTTAAATGATGCGAAGCGGTAAATGCTTTACCGCATGCATCTTCGGGACATTTATACGGACGTTCTTGGGTATGAGTACGCATATGTTTCTTTAAGTCGCTCATAGTTGTGAAACATTTCTGACATTGGTCACAGTTAAAAGTCTGTCCGTTGTGAAGCCGTAAATGGGCATGAAGTCTGTAAATGGAAATTATGCGGTTTTTTTATTATTCGATTGGAAAATATTTTAATTACTTTAATAACAGTTACTTACCTATAGCGTGTATTAAATGCCTTCTCACAGCCACCTACATCACATTCGTAAGGTTTAACTTTGGTATGGACACGAATGTGAATCTTTAAGCTATATGAAGTCAAAAAGGCTTTACCGCAACCGTCTTCAGGACACTTGAAACGATATTCACCTATAATTTATATTTATTGAATTATTTTTTTTTGTTAGAAAATATTTACATATTTATGTGCGTGTGTATGAAACTTGATAAATACTTACCCTTATGAGTTTTCAAATGAGTTCTCAAATTGCCAATTGTGCTGTAACTGCGATTACAGTTCTCATAGTTGCATTTGTAACGTGACAATGATTCATCTGAGCTCTATGGATAAGGAGAAAACAAAATTTAAATACGTTATTTTGAAATAATTTACTAAAGCCCTATTATACACTGGCGAGAAAATTTCTATTACATCAAGGTCATTAAAATACATACAAAAATTTGGAGTTTTTCTTATTTGTCTTTAAAAAAAAGTTTACAAATTAGATTGATCATTGCAAGTGGTTGATCACAGCACTCTGGATAGACCAAATTATCATACCATATACGATTTCCTTTTTTATAAGTTCTAATTTACAAGCCTAATTATAAATTAAAAATAATAAAAAATAAAATATGTATGTAACTAAAGAACTGAAATGTGGAAAACAAATGGGAGTCTTGCAGAGAATTATCAAATTTAACCAATGTATTGTTTTGATTTGTTTTACGCATTACATTATCAAGAGAAATGGACAACTAAAGACTGGAAGCTTGTGATTAGTTTCAATTTCTATTGGAATAGTTAATTGATTACAAATTGATTGATTGAATCATATTACCGGTACGATTTTATGAAAACCTTTAAATACTGCATTTTAAATAAACTATAATATATAAAGTTGTATGTTTGACAATGTGAAAAGGGTAAACATGGTGAAGAGTTGGCCAATTAGCCAATATATATATTATAATAGCAAAGGAGAAGAATTTCGCCTGTAAATACATATAGGCAAGAGAAACGCCGCAAGTACGTGCTTAAACTTTGGCTAAGTATTCAAGAGGAATATAATAAAATTTCCTAGGAAACTATTCCAAGTTGATAGAAAATATGAAACCATATCTTAAGGAGTGAAAATTATTTAACCAAAATACATATTAAGAAAAGATTTATTTTTTTGTAGTTTTCACTAGCATACAATATGATATGATATGATATAAGTTGTATAATAAATAATAGAAAAATAATTGGAATATAGTACATTAACTATTATATACTTTTACTCGCCAGTGTATATTTTTTAGAAGACTATTAAAAATAAATATTAAAATATTCTTAAAAAGAAATTTTTAAAACAATCTTCAATAAAATCTACATGCAATTACGAATGGGCAATTAAATAAGTTTAAACGATAATTTCATTAAAAAAAGAGCATCTAGACGGCAATAAGCAGTTGTTTTCAAACAAAACGACAAATTCTGCAAATAATTATTACAAATTCCCTTATTTTAATTAACTTGTTTAAGTCGAGCATGTGTTAGATACCTTTTTATACACTGCATTTTATTATTAAGTTTAGAATTAATGCCAGGCTGTGGAGTTTATATAATAAACGCTTTATGTTTTTAAACAATTTTTTTGCACTAAAAAGCAAAAAAAAAAAAAAAAATAATAAATTAAATCTTCATCAATTATTTCAATTTCTAACTATCTATCAATTAAAAATATATTTTTAGTAACATAATATGGATTTGATGATTTAAATTCTCCACACTTTTACTTGAAGCTTTTAAAATACAGGTTTTATCCTGTTGAAAAACGTACGAAACGGGGAGGTTATTTTTGATTGACCTCAACTATCAATCAGAGGAATTCCAGGATGTTTAGAAAACAATCCTATTCTTAATTCTTGTAAAGTAGTACTTTGTTGTAGGAAATCCTTTTTTTAAATTTGTACTATTTAAAAAAAATTGCAATGAAAGTAATTTTTTTCAATATTTTTTTTTTTCGTAAATTGTTAGTATTTACGGTGTGAAAATAAATAATCAAATCCATACAATTAAGTTTTTAAAAAATATTTTTAAAAGTTAGAATTATTTGTTATTTTTTTTTTTAACATTTTTGTACAATGTTTAATTATAAAAGACAATATATAAGTTGTGGTAGTTAAAGTAGTAGTAGTAGTAGTAATAGTAGTAGTAGGTGGTAGTAGTATCAATGTTATGGAAAAAGTTGTTGTACCTCGAAAGAAACTGTTGCATAAGTTGGCTCTCCTTTCTGTTTGTGTAAGGCACCAGGTCGTATACATAATGAAAGTTCATCAGGCTCATTATTCACTTCCATAAAACTAATCAAACAATTTAAACAATGATCATAATCATTTCAGTCATTATTCATTTTGCAAAATAGAGTGTTTTTTTAGTACTCAGATGTTTGTTTTATTTTTAAATATTGTTGTTTGGTGATGATCATGTTTACAAACAAATGGAGAGATAGAGAGAGAAAGAGAAAAAAATCGCAATAACAAAAAAATTTTTAAATACATTTATAAGCTATGAGAATATGAATATATTTAGTTTGTTCGCACCTGTTTTTTTTATATATACATAGAAGATCTATACATATATGCTCAAAATAATAGAATAATACTAAACTTGAATGTACACAGCTGTTGCAAGTCCCCAGTGTACTCTAGCATTATAACTTACATAAAAACATATTTCACAAATTCAATTCGTTTTATAAAGTTAAGAAGAGTTTTTTGTTTTCACATTAATCCAGAATAGATTTTAGAAAGAATCCTTTAAATAAAGTGTATAGAAATAAGCCTATATATAAAAAACTAGAAATCACAAACTATTTACCTTTGTCTTGTACAAGTCAAATTCCTTAGAAGAATTGACAAAGAAGCTCTATTACAGGATTATGAGTAGCCAAGGAATATTTGTACTTGTCAGCTTATAAGGGTTAAAGCATTTATTAAGTCTACTAGAGGGAATTAAAAATGAAATGTCCAAAGGAATAAATATATAAATTCAATATAATTGACATGTTTTTTGTTGGGATTTGCTTTTAAAATAATACAACGTATTGCAATTGGAGCGTCAATAACTTCAATCGGGTATAAAAGTATTAGGCTGTAATCCTTAATAAGGATTTCGAATAACTAACAATATCCGTACGTAATGTGTGGTGTAATGTTAAACAGAGATTGCATAAAGAAGTATTTCTAACTAAGGAAAGGAAGTAACTTTTATAGGGACTCTAAAGCAAAGGATTTTTTGACGTTATGTACAATAAATTTGTACACCGAATAGTTTTACTATTTTCACACGGTATATGTAATATGATTTTTGAAATGTTGCCTTCTTAGTTTATCAAATTAAACTGGACTACTTTTTAAATTTATTTATGTTGATAACAAACGTATTTTTCTCTTTAAAAATATAGAGAAATCAGATGCAACTATTATTTTGAGCTTATCTGTAAATGTATATTCTCTTGTTATCTTATTAGATAGCGAAAAAATATTAAAGAGAAAAAAAAGGAAGAAAATTAGTGTTATTGATTTAATTTTTTTTATTAGTTTAGTTTCTGTTTATTTAGTAGCAGCAACAAAATTCTTGTTTATCCATTTATTTATTTGTTTTTAGTAAAAGAAAAAGAAATGACAAATCATCAGCAACAATATGAAAAAAGAGACCGTCAACAAAATTTGTCAAAAAAAAGCATGTTTTTCTTGCTTATGTTTGATTGTTTTAAATTTAAATATGTATACAAATTCAAACATTTAAAACTATAAACACTGATTAAATTATTAAATGCTTAAGCACATATTTGTTTACAATAGCCGGCAAATTTTTTTTTTGTACAAAACATAAATAAATAATACGTTTTCAATATCATTTTATGGCCTAAAGGCAATAAACTAAATATCGAAATATTTTTATTATTTTAAAGAAAGTTTCTATGCTCTCTTTTTATATAGTGTTTTTAATTTCAACATAAATTGACCTTGGCTGTTGACACAGAAATAAAAACAAAAAATTATTTGAGAAAATAAATAGAAGACTGACTATATATAAAATCTTCAATATTTTAAAGATATTTTATGTATGTGAAAAGTTTAGAAAATATTTGTTCATTTATTTGATAATGAAAACTGAAAGAAAACACAATTAAATTTATTGCAATCAATTAAAAATATTATATAGTATACATTGTCTATTAATAAATTATATTTTATAGACAATAAAAAAAAATTCATTTTTTTTTTTGGGGGGGTTTGATTGTGTATTATTTTTAAATTGTAATAAATAATTTATTTGTTGAAAATTTTCCAAGTTTTCATAATAATCTATTTTTGCAGCATATGCCTTCTTACAATGCCAAGCAAACCAATTAGAAAATATAATTTTCTAAATTATCACACCCTTGGAAAAAAAGGAAATTGAATAACGATGAATAAAATTACATATTTAATAAGCTTTTAAAATTAATATCCGTTTAATGAATGTTGGGTTGAATATTTTCAATGGTGGTCCTGGATATTTTCTACGAAAAAGTTATGGCATATGCACAACATCATTGATGAAGTTCCAGAACATGTTTTAAGCTATAAAGTTTTCGACATTACAACAATTAACAATTAATTGAGTTTTTTTTTCTTTTGATAGGGTCTTGAGGAAAGACCCATGATTTTTTGTTAAAAATTTTGTTGGGAATAGTTCTCAAATATTAACTTTCCAAAAGTCCACAAAACGTTTACATCAACACGAAAAGTACCATAACCGTTTGCGTTAATTCTCGGTATATTAATGCTACATACTAGTTTTTGAATCTACATGTGAGATTTTAAAAATTTTATTTCATTTTCTAAAAGTATTTTTATGCTAAGAAAGCATTCTGTTCTTTTTCCGGCCGAATACTTTATAAAGTCAAAGAAAAGCTTCAGAAAATTAGTCTGAAACGCGGTAAGTTTAGTTTGGATTCCGGATTTCACAATATCATGATAGACCGGTTAATTTCAGAACATGAAAAAGAGCGTTAAAGATGACGACAGACGTAGAGAGAAGAAAACGTGGACCAGTTTATCTTCTCTATTATGTATCTCATCAAGACCTGAATCCTTGCTCCTGAAAGAGCTTAAAATTTCCTTTTGCGGAAAACAAACGTCCTAGTATAAGTGTATAAAGCAAATCTAGGACACACCCTAATGAAAATGTCCAAATTATGCAAGAAATGGCTTAATGAATTTGCATGCATTGTACGAAAAGAAAAATTAGAAATAGTTTAATTTCATTTTCTTAGCATACTATTGGTAAACGAACTTCAAAACTAAAAACTGCTCATATTTATAAGTATATAAACATATACATATGCATGTATATATACATACAGTGGCTAACAGCTTATTTCAACCAGCACTTTTAAAAAAAATGTTAATAAGAGTTTATAAGAATATGTTTAGCAATTAAACAAAAAAGTTTTATTTAGTCTTCAAATTTATAGGCAATTTGTGATCAAAACGTTCGTCAACACCAGGTTTCGAGCAAGAATAACCTTATAACGGCTCAGAAAAAGGAATAACTCTCGAAACCACCCCAAAGTGGGGTCAATGCAAAACAGACTGAAATCTGTAATTAAGCAAATAGGAGGTCATACTAAATTTAGAAATTAAAACTTTTAGATATTTAAACATTTAATAGTTTGTTTATAGTAAGTGGTTGAAATAAGCTTTGACTAATTGGGTTTTTGGTTTTTAGATTGTAGGTTTACATTTGGGACTGAATTTTTTTTTTTTTATTTCTAAACATATTCTATAAACTCTTATTAAAATTTTTTTAATATCGTGTTTAGTTTCGTAATTATACGAGCTTAATTTTTTTGAAAGATGCTGATTGAAATAAGCTGTGAGCCACTGTATATATGAACATAGTTTTTGAAAAATAAAAGAATATAATACAATAAAAATTCTTGAAATGCAGCGTATACATTAAAAATATTAAATCAAAAATAATTTATGATTTTCTATCAGGTGTGTTTCTCTATAAGCAAAATAAAAAAAAAAATCAAAAAAGAAAACATCTCTAACTGATTTATATAAAGAAAACATTAGTCACTCCATTAATAGTGGAAAATTTCATTTTTTTAAGAATTCAAATTTAAGGTAAAATATTATTTATAAAAGTACATCGAAAATATAAAGAAATGTTAATACATTGAAGAGGTTTTTAGAAAAGTATTTATGTAATCAGTTTTCAACAATGTCCTTTAAGTAAAATAAAAGCTGTTTTAACAAATAATTAATGTGATTAAATATTATTTCGATGTGCATGGTTCCACTCAAAGTATTTGATGAACCACACCACATGGTGCATACAGTATAGTATAACTTGTACCCACGCAAATGTATTGCATATATTTAAATATAATTTTTATTATTATAAAATTTAAACAAATTAAATTGAAATTTGAAATATTTTTGCCAAATTATACAAATAAAAAAAAAAAAAAGAAATTAACAAATTTGCCGAAATTCACTATAAGAAAAATATCAAATGCACAGCAAATTCTGCAAATATCAATAATAAAAAAACATAGTGTCCGTAGACGCCCCCAATATCTACAGAAATAAAATAAATGAAATATATATGGTACATGTGTATATTGAAGAAAATTGTATACACAATTTTCATAAATTTTCATGTTTTCCTTTCTCCTCCCTTTTTGTTTTAATTATTATTTTGCTTATACGAAGAGAATACTTTTATTTGGTTATAATAATAAGTATTACGCCAAAGTCAATGACGTTGAGTGACGCTGTTGTCTATATTAATTATAAACATTTCTAATACATTTTAAAACAAACTATAGTTTTACTTAAAAAAGAAAACAATTGAAAAAATTTTGAACAAAATCATAGGAGGTAGGGCGGGTTACTAATTAAATATTGACAATCATTTAGAACATTATACTACTTTATCAGTATTTAATCTATTTTTGGTAAAACAAAATTTGTCTAGCTTTCTAGTAACCTATTGTATTATGAAGTCCGATTGAATATACTATGTATTTTATTTTCAATAATTTTCATTTTATCAATATTTATTTATAGAAGTGTGATTTTTTTTAATCATAAATTTCAGATTGTGAGTGTGTTTTTATTTTGTATTCTGTTGTAGCGTAAATTATATTAAATGCGTGGGAATTCATAGACAATTTTTATTTTTGTTGGATTTTCACGTGAAAACTTAAAGATTTCCAATATATATGCTCTAATTATATTAATATTGATAAAAAGATTTTTATCTTATTAAATATAGTGCTTAAAGAAATAAATTAAATAACTCCAACTAAAAACAAACAAAAAAAACTAATGAATGTGTAAACACCACATTTCAGAGAATTTAAGATATCTTTTGGCATACGGAACTGGCTATATATGGAACGAAATCAAAAGTATAAATTCGTACCGGTTATTTAATTAGACCAAAGATTATGTATTATATTATATTGAAGAATATAAAAAATTTTATATTTTTAAGAATTTTATGTAAGGAGGATTTGGTTATTAAGACATCTTAAAAGTTATTGAAAATTTACAATTCGTAGTCAATTATTCGAAAAATCTTCGCATTACTCTTTGGTGCGCATTTTAATCTGGTGGTGTTATTAAATTATGCATTTAAATTGCAACTATTCTGTGCAATGTCACACAGCCCACGGAAACAATGAATTTATCGTAAACAAAATTAATAGAATTAAAATATCGTTTGTCATTCGTAGCATTTGAAAAAGTAACACAAACTTAATCATTGAAAAAGAGTTTTGTGTATAAAAAGGATAATGAAGGATATAAAATAGTGAATTTAACTCATTTGATTATTTGTGTTAAAAATTAGATAAACTGAAAACAATTTTAGGTAACCTTCTTCGCAATTATGTTTGTTCACTATTTCTCCTGTTTAAGATTTCCGAAAAGTAGTCTTTTAAAGAATAATAAGTCCTAAACACATATAAATTTTGAAATGTCTACTAACTAAATCCAATATAAACCTACTGTACATAAGAATGACTAGTAAGAATAATTTCACTTTGTATTTATATATTGTAGATAACTTTCTTGTTAGAAAAATAATAAAGGGAAGGCAAAACAAAATACAAAAATCATACCATTCAATTATATTAAGAAATTGTTATAATTTCGCAAAATAAAAAAAAACATATCTGCCAATGACGTTTAAAAACGTTTAAGAAAAATTATTTTTAAAATTAAAAAATAAAGCGAAAATATTTATAATATTTATGCGAGCGTATGTTATATGAAACACAATAAAATTTTAAAAGCTTTTTCATAAACAGCCGTAAATGCAACATGACAAGAATGAAAGTAAAAAAAAAAAAAAAATGCAGTAATTAACACTACATAACAAACTATAAACTACCTTTCATTCGATATATTGACCGATTGTTTTGACGACGTTTGGGAGGGGGATATTATATAAGACGTCGTTAATGGTGATGATAGATCTACGCCTCCACCATCAATTGAATCGTAGGATGTAGTAGACATTAGAGAAATGGGTTCTGACATGTTCATAATACTACTTGTTGGTTTGTCGGAAGGAAATTGTGATTGTTGTAGTTGTTGTTGTTGTGGTGGTGGTGGAGGTTGTACTTGTACTAGTTTTTGATTCTCAAAAGCATATTCAAATTTGAAACAAATACCATTTTCTCCCTTTGGGAAATCGTTATTATTGTTATAAGAATTGATACTACTATCATTACTAATGCCAATTATTGAGCAGGGCGTTGTTGATGACGACGGCGAAGACGACGATGATCCTCGCAGTTCAAGGTAATTTAAGTCCGATGCTGGTGAAGCTATCGATGATGGTGTTGTTGTAGTATATAGAAATGATGAAGATGACGGTGAATTTAACTGTGATGATGAATGCATTGTTAATGATGATAACGGTAAAGTTTGCGTTTGTAAAGGTAGTGGTGACAAAGTGTATAAATGTGATGTGTTTGATGGCGGATTCAATTCTGTGGGTGTATTTAAATAGTTCAATATGAAATCGTCATCAATATATAAATTCGAGTCGTTTGACATACTCAAAATCTTATTAGAATAGTTATTTTCATTAATATTGCCATCATTGTCATTAATGTTATTGATATTGCTACGTTCGTTAAAGGAGGAGGCGGATGAAGGATTGCCAAACAAAGTTGAGAAACTGTTTTTTATGCAGTTTTCTGTAGTGAAATTATCTGTTGTGGTATTCATGGTGGCATAATTAAGATCTAAATTATCGTCGTATAAATTAAAACCTAATTGTTGCAGCACCTGTTGACTGACTTGTTGTTGTTGTAATTGCATCTGCTGTTGTTGTTCATGCTGTTGCACTTGTTGCTGCTGTTGTGGTTCACTATCAGAAAGTTGTTGTTGCGAATTAAAGAAATTATTGAGCAACGTCGTTGTTTCATCATCAGCTTCCACATTCTGATTAGCGTAAACTTCCCCATCCACAATGGCCATTGTTTTTAAACTTTCCAGTGTAGGGGATTTAGTGAATGACGACGTTGAAGATACCGACGAGCAGTTTGATAAGGAAGACGTCGATAGATTTGTGTTTGTATTGTACGAGGAGGAATCATAATCACTTGTTATTGTTTCATTGGTTAATATTCCATTATTTTGATTTTGTTGATAAAATATTTCTTTACTCAAAGTTTCCATTTTTATTTGACTTTAAAATGTTTTATCTATAATTCATATATGAATAACGGAATAGAATTTACGAAAACTCAGTTATTATATCTTTTAATATATACATAAGTATATATATGTATATTGTAAAATAAATTTTTCTTTAACTTCACGCGAAAACACACAATCCGTTCGCCGCACTATACAAAAACACTTTGACAATTATTCGTTGAAAAGCACTTTAGGTGCTGCCAAATTGCCAGTTTCTTTCTAACTACAGGGATGTTATCTTTCCAATATTTATTTAATTTGAAGTTGTTATATTTCAAATGAATTTACCGACACAATGGAGCCCTACGTTCCTTGAGTGTATTTGTTTTATTTAGTGTTTCTATACTACTAATCTTATTCTTAATCCAAATACAAACCACACAGTTGGTAGCGCAGCGTAAAATGGTGTACCAACATGTCGATAGGTTAATGACTAAGCTATCAGAGATGAATATTACTTATTCTAGACACTCAACTGTTAATTCCCAATTGACAGTACATTAATCTATGTTAATACAGTAACCACACCCTACGGCACGCAGTGAATAAATTCACCACGCTTTTAAAAACGCACCATACTTCACAAAAATTCACCACATTAGAGATTAATTTTGGGGGTCCCCTCTCTGTCCCGTCTATCAATCCGACACACAACAAAACCGCATCCATCCCCACCCCATACAAAAAACAGCCAACGAACCATATAAACAAAATTCGAAAAAAAATGTGTGAATTATAAAACATTCACTTTTTAACAAAGAAATGAATTTTTCCAACCGCTATCAGTGCTGCCAGAACAGAAAAAATTCGCAACCAATTTTAATAAAAAAAAAAATAAGTAAAAATGGCAACACTATTCATTGAAGTTGAGTTTTAGTAATAGTGTGTGTGAAATGAGTGAGTGAGAGAACTTGTTTGTTGTGTGTAAAATAAAATATAGTTTTTAATTAAATAGTTTGTTCCTAATTTTAAATATAACATAAAGTTGAGATACTGTTACAGTTGTTTAAGTATTTAGTTTTCGTGTAAGTTTTTAAATTTAAGAAAATTAAAAAACTTTGCGACTTCCGCTTTCCAAAAGACGGATGTGGAAGAATAAGAAATATAAACCAAGCTGATAATGACAAAGTCAGTACAATAACGCCGTTCATTTTATTAAGACTGACGACTTATATAATTATAAAAAAGGAGTTAAAAAAGCTAATATAATTTTGTAATCAACCAGGATTACTCAAGTTAGTAGCCAAACACAGAATCTGCTACAAAAAGCAAATGTTTTGTCTATTTCGTTTTTAAAGGATTCTTGACTAGATTGCAGGAGAAGAATATTGGAACTCCCGCTTTCTAATATTGTTTTTAAACAGAAATTTGGCAACTCTGAGTCTAACAGTTGTTGGCATTTACGAATGCCTGTACAAAACAAAAACTAAGAAAAGTAGAAAATAATTTTAAAAGAAATTTAAAGAGGAACCAGAAAAGCTTGGGAAAATAGTGCGTTTATTTCCTTTTCCTTTAATTTTATTTTTTATATTAATTTTATTAATAAATTAAATTTTTCACTTCGCAATAAGTGTACGTGAATTGCAGAAAACTTTTAACTATATAGAGAGAGAACATTAGAATAAACCGACGGAGTATGGTTGGCGGCGGTGGTAACAAAATAGTGGCCACCTTAAGGGCAGACGGTAAAGTGTTTCCCACAAAGGATGGCACAACCACCATACAACAATTGGCAAATTTAATGAATTATAAAATAGTAAGTTTTATTTTACATTTTTTATTATAATAATTGGAAAATTTTAATTACAAAAAAAAAAAAAATTAATATTTAAAGCGTACAGAAGGCGAAATTAACAATAGATCTTTGAACACATTGAGTATACCAACTACTGTTATAGATTTGGGTAAACAATTGCTGCAATATGCTCGGGACTCGGATTTAAAGGGTGTTAAAAATGCCTTGTCCCGTGGAGCGCCCTTTACCTCTGACTGGGTGAGTTAGTTTTTGTGCTTTTTTCTTTTGTCTATTTTATTTTCTTAACAGCAACAGGTTTCTTATTGTATATATAATATGTCTTCTTTTTGTTTGTTTGTTTTGGATTTCCTTTTAAATTGTTATTGGAATACTAGTTGGGTATGTCGCCTTTACACTTTGCAGCGATGAACAATCAATATGAAATCTGTCAAGTTTTACTTAATGGCGGCATTAATAAAGATTCTAAAACAAAAGTTGATCGTACCCCATTGCATTTGGCCTGCTATTATGGCAATGAAAAAATTGTTGAACTATTGCTGTCGAAAAATTGTGCAGTTAACCCCAGAGATATGGTAATTAATTTCATTTTCTTTTTATTGATTGGATATTATACCATTAATTATAATACTTGTTTTAATAACAGCTCCGTATGACTCCCTTGCATTGGGCTGTGGAGAAACGTCACAAATCTATTGTGCGGCTTTTATTGAAACATAATGCTGATGTGACGTTGGTTACAAAATTTGGTCGCACACCACTTGCTTTGGCCGTCTTAACAGAACAAGCTGATCTTCTGGAAGAATTAGAAGCTGCCCGGCAATCACAGGCCAATCGAAAGTATAATGAAGAGCATGAGGTATGTTTTATAGATTTGTTATACAGTATATATATTAGATTTAAAAGTAAATATATAAATTTATAGTCAGTAAAGGCTGGGTGAAGAATTTGTTTAAAAAGTATTAAAGCCATTTCTTTGAACTGTATAGGTATTATAATCATCATTGAAGTAAATACTTAAAGCTTTAAATAATTCTTAACTATTTTTGAGCAAAAACTCCTATTGAAGATAAATATTCCTTAAAACCATTAGAAATAATATAACTAAGAAATATATTGGGTATTATAGCACTATGTTTGGTTAAAAGTAAGTGCTGAGAGCGACTCTCAAAGTAATAACTCGGCATTACGCAGCAGTAGCAATCAAACCTCTACTGGCGGCATTCTCATTTTTAATGAAGTATCAGTCAGATTATTTTTTTACAAGAGTTTGTTTTTGTCGCATATCGTTTTGAGTTTTACTTATTTTACAGTTTATTAAACTGCAACATTTACGTATTTAAGAAACGTGTTTCTACATATTATTGTATCTGGATATCCAAAAAACACAACCAAAATGGAATGTTTACTGACAGCAAGGTTCTACATCAGTGATAGTTTGCTCACTTCTTTATACTAAGAGTTTATTTAACTTATTTCTGTTACAATAATTAATTACTGGTTTATTGTGAAGATTTTCTTTATTGAAATGTATAAAATAAAATAAATGCAATAATATTGTTATGGCAATTATATGTACGTAAATTATAATAGAAAGGTACTAAATAGAAGCCATTGTTTATATTTTATAATAATTACTTATGAAAGTTTTATTGAATATAAATAAAAGTGCTATACTTTTCATGAATCAAAGAACAACAATTGATTTCCAACCCTTTTGATATATAAATTTACTGCATTTTCTACAAATAAAACAAAATTCTTTTTCAATAATTTGTAAACTGCTATTTAATAAGTATCGAGATATAGGCGCTGCTAGTTTTAACGTATTCCAACTGAAAAATAAAAGAAAATTTTATATTTTGTGTAATTGATAAATGCTCTGTTTTTAATCATTCTTAAATTCGCTTTATATATACTTTTTTATTAATAACCACAAAAATTCGTTAATATTTCATATTGGACTTTAATCATAAATGGCAAACAGAAGAAAAATTTAAAAAATAGTGTACGTATTCGCTTGTTAATTGTTCTAATTGTCTTGTTAATTTGGTCAAATACAATTGGATGTTAGAAAATAAAAACATAATTGAAGAACAAAATTCGAAATTCTAATTTTTTATTAAACGAAATAGAACTTTTTAAATAACTTACTAACATTTTTAATAACTCATTGCAGAAAGAAACGTCAGAAGCGGTTAACTCCATAATGGGCTTAACAACAGACGTCATAGACGAACCAGAATCGATACGTAAAATAGATCATGATGATGAATTTACCAATCATAGTGAATATGTGGCAGCGAAAATTGAGGATTTGGCTAATATAAAAGGTAAGCAGTTATTTTAACATGTAAAATATTTACATGTTAATATTTATAATTAAAAATTTGTATTTTATTTGTATAGAAACTGGCATTTTAGGTGATTCGACCATAAATTTATTAAAATCTCATGGTATATCCATGATGCCAGAGGATGATACTTCAAAGGATATGTTAAATACCGCTTTACAAAATGGTCGTCAATTAATTTTATCTGAAGGTGGAAAGTTACTATTAAATGAAACAAAAAAATTACATAATAATAACAATAGTAGCAACAACAATAGCACCAACATTAATAATAACATAAATAACTCGAAAACTATAGTGCCTGTTAGAGTACGCAATGACAGCTCATCGTATGTAAATTCATGTTTAGTAACAAATTCGAATACGGTTAACAAATCGAAACCGAATATTATCTCAAAGGCTAAAGATAATGCTAATATAGCAAAGAATAAGGTAAGTATTAGGGGATGTTATTTTTTTTTTTTCAAATTCTTTATTTAATATTTTATTTCTATTTCTAGAATATACGCATAATTTCCTTAAACGATTTTAAAAAACTTTATGGCAATACTAATATTAAAGCTATGCAAAAAATACCACAGACGTTGGCCAGGTAGTTATTTTTTTTATTGATATTATTAATGTTTAGTTTCTATTTAAAAATACATATTTTTAATTTTTTAGTCAACGTTTGGTAAATGTAAGACCACAAGGACAATCAAAAATTCAACAGGTGAGTTGTATTCAAGTTTACTAATAAAATGTAAAAACAATTGAACAAATATATTTATGATCTTCTCAACATCTTCGAACATATTTCCATACATTTGTTTAATTCATTTTAAATGAATCGATTGTTGATACTGTTTTACTTTTCATCTAGTTTATCTTAGAGCCTTGTTTATTCACTATTTTAAGCATGTATCAATTATGCAATGCAATTTATAAAGTGAAATTAAGAATGGAATTGCAAAACTGATTGGTCTGAGAATTTTTTGCTTAACTTCCAATATTACCTGTAGCGCTATTTAAAGTGGAGAGGAAATAGAAAACTTAATAAAGCATCTAGTTTCCTTGCAAAGAGAAGCCAAACGCTAACAGTTGAAGATTCATGGCATATTAAACGGTTGATAAGTAATAATAATACTAAACATAGCCATTCTTCGCAAAAACCTAAATAGAGTTGGTTTAGTTATAGTCTTTGAATAGAAGAAAAGAAACGTTTTTTCTAATAAAAATATTAAAGCACATATAGTGTTCTGGAAAGACTACAATGAAACAAAAATTAAAGCGCTCTAGAGACATCAAAATTTTCATGAGTAGCGTGACCTACAGTTCTGCTGAGAAGAAGTTGCCGAAGAAGAATTTTTTAATATTTCGTTATATTATAGATGTCTAGCCTAGGAGATTGAACCGAGGTCTTATGTCCAATAAGCCAGCACACTATCTACTAGACTACGGGGGGTTCAATTATACTGCAACTTTTAGTTGTGGAAGTTTAACGACGTGGGTGGTATATTTTTCAGATGATCACATGACGAAGATCCATAATAAAAAAGTTAATATTAAAGCTTAGGAGAAGTACATAGAAAGAAAGCTTATACAACACAATACAAAATAAATCAGTTGATGGTTTGAGTTGGATAGTTTGGGTATATTGGCAAGGTTTGAACAATAAAAATTTAATCCATTGCTTTCGGAACATAAGAACCACTCACTTGCTCAAGTTTTTCAATTTTTTCTCCTGTTACCCTTCTTCCTCTTCTCTTCTGCGTTCAAATTCTTTTTCATTTTATTTGTTAGACATGTTGTCGTCAAGGTAATCACTATCAGGCCTATCAGAAAGGTGAACTTTTCGCAGTCCCTTCGTAACCGAACCTGACAGTTACCTTAACTATTCTAAAAAACTTTATTAAAACATTTTGTACATTCTTTTCTTATTAATTGCTTTTTAGATGAAAATTGAAACGAAAACCGAAAAGAATATCCCTATAAAAAATGATGAACAAGAAGATGAAAATATATCTGACCTTATACAAATCGAAACAAAGGATAATAATACAAATCAAATAGAAGCTGAATTTCAAATACGTCAACAAGGCCAAGAGCCGCCGACGTCTCAGCAGCCGTTAATGACTAAATCAGAAACAAGTGTAGCTAAACAACCAGTTCGTATAGTGCCTGCTAAACGTGTAGAACACATGGGCACTGTGCAAGTACGTCAAATACCAACACAAACAATTAAATTAAATAGTAATGGTACTATAAATGCTAATAATCAAGAAATCAAAACATATTCAAAACCAGCAGCAACAGGAAATACATCAACATCATCGTCATCAGTTATACCATTATTAACAACACCGGAAATTTGTCGGCAATTGTTGGAGTTGCGTAAACAAAATGAAGATTTGCGACGTAAATTTGATTTGGTGCATAAGGAAAAAGAAGATTTTCGTTTACGATTAGAACGATTAGAAGAATTGCTGTTAGTCGAACGAACTGATGATGATTCCTAGTTCTATAACAACGAATAAAAACTTTTGAATATAACAAATTGATTGCTGCCTTTTTTTAAATAAACAACAAATATCATATAATTTATGAATTTTATGCGATAAGTTTAACGTTTTCTTTTAATTTTTAATTTTTAATTTTTTTTAATGAATTCAAACCTTATTTTCCTTACTGTATATACAAGCATAGTAAATTTCATTTTTTTTTTCATTGGCGTAAATGTTTCTTTTTTTCTTCACATAAACTATTATTTAAAACAAAAGCAGATACATATTGTAACATTTTGTTTAAAATGTTAAATTTTGATTTAACTTTTAGACGCAAACATTTAAATTTAACACTTATAATTACCATACCATAAAATATTTTTCTATTCTATTATTATCATGCAATATAGGCATTTGTTAAAATTTACAATTATAATGATGTTTGTGATGTTTCAAAAGAAAACAAACATTTAAATCTGTTACTAACTATATAAATTTGTATTAATTATTCGTATATTTAATTGTAAGTGATTTTTATAAGTATAATTACAAAAAAAAAAGTAATTTTAATAAAAAAAACTATACTTTTGGAGTTAAAATTACAAAGTAAAGTTCAATATACTACTTATTGGTTGGCCTAGACTCGTGCAAGGTAGAGTGTTCCTAGAAGAAAAATGGATTTTAGTTCGTAAGGACAATAGATTGGATCTGTTGGCAAAACTTTTCCTAACCGCCTTAGCTAGTTTAATGCAATAGACGTTTTTTTTAACAAGAAAATATTCAAATTCAGTATCACTAAAGAAGTTTACAAATTAATTCTTAATTAATTGGAGTTAAAATTACTAAGTAAAGTTTAATATACTACTTATTGGTTGACCTAGACTCGTATAAGGTAGAGTGTTCCTAGCACAGAATATGCAGTTCCTAGAAGAAAAATGGATTTTAGTTCGTAAGGACAATAGATTGGATCTGTTGGCAAAACTTTTCCTAGCCTCCTTAGCTAATTGAATGCAATAGATGTTTTTAAACAAGAATCTATAAATTAAATTACAAATTAAATTCTTAATTAATTTAATTTAAGACCTACATACATATATGAAATGATTAACGTAAATATGTTCCTATAGGCACTCCTTCCCCAGATTGTTTTTTTTATCTTCTTTTCTTACAAATTCTAAACAAAAGAGATGTATCATCTTTTTCTTCTTTCTCTTAATTCGTTGCTAACAACAACAAACAAATAATTTTACAAGACTTGCCAGATGGCATTAATTTACAATTTATTTGTTATGTTTTTTTTAGTTTTTATTGTAAATAATAAAGGAAATTAGCTTTCTTTTATTAACTGGAAACAATATTATTATACAATTAAAATTTGTGTAGAATTTGTTTATAAAACAAATTTTAAAAGTATTTTACTATTTTGATTTCTCTCTATAAGAGTCTGGCATCACTTGTTCTATCATTTTATTCTCCCTCCATTTTTTTCATACTTTTCATGTAAACATCAGCAGCACGGCCAACAACACGTGCATTTCAAAAGTGACTGTGAATTTTTTTTTATATAAAATGGTAGGTATTTTATAAAACTTATTTAATTTTACTATAGAAATAAAATAATTTCTATATTTACATAGGTTAAAAATAAAATTGATGATTTACCCGGCTTTCCGTCACTGGACAAAAGCGATGCGAACAGTGAAAGTAATTTATTGAAATCGAAACCCTCTGCTAAGGCCAAAAAAAGTGGAGGCTTCCAATCGATGGGCTTAAGTTATGATGTAGTAAAGGGTATAACAAAGCGTGGCTATAGAGTACCTACACCTATACAGCGCAAAACCATACCGCTTATATTGGAAGGACGCGATGTCGTTGCTATGGCAAAGACGGGTTCGGGCAAGACTGCCTGTTTCCTAATACCTTTATTTGAACGTCTAAAGCGACGTGATCCTACAAAAGGCGCCAGAGCTTTAATTTTGTCACCCACTCGTGAATTGGCGGTGCAGACGTATAAGTTTATAAAAGAATTGGGTAAATTTATGGATTTGAAAACTATTTTGGTATTGGGTGGTGATTCCATGGATTCGCAGTTCTCTGCCATACACACATGCCCCGATGTTATTGTGGCTACACCCGGTCGATTTCTGCATCTATGTGTGGAAATGGATTTAAAATTGAGTTCTATCGGTAAGCTTCCCATTCAATTTAATTATAAATAATGTTTACAACATTATAATTATCCCTTAAATTTAGAATATGTGGTATTCGATGAAGCTGATCGCCTATTTGAAATGGGTTTCGGTGAACAATTAAATGAAACCTTGCATCGTTTGCCTCATTCTCGTCAAATGGTCATGTTTTCGGCTACTTTACCAAAACTATTGGTGGATTTTGCCCGTGCCGGTTTAAGTGATCCGGTATTGATACGTTTAGGTAATTATTTTTTAATAAGCAAAGAATTCTATTTTGTATTAATTGTGTTCATAAACATTTCTTTTTTTAGATGTTGAGTCCAAATTACCAGATGCTTTAAGTTTAAAGTTTATCTATTGTCGTCCGGATGATCGTTATACGACATTGGTGACTTTGCTAAAGTATGTAATACCACAAGATGCCCAAACGGTGGTATTTGCCGGTACACAACATCATGTTGAATTAATATCATTTGTAAGTGAATTTGTTATGTTGGGTTTGTGATATAATTGCTTATCGACTTTTGATTTCTAAATAATAGATCTTCTAACTCTACTTACAGATACTCACAGAATGTGGTATTTCCAATTCATCGGTATATTCTAGTCTAGATCCGTCGGCGCGTAAAATTAATACAGCCAAATTTGTTAATAAAAAAGTTTCCGTATTAATTGTAACGGATGTAGCAGCACGTGGTATAGATATACCCAGTTTGGACTTCGTAGTTAATTTACACTTCCCGGGAAAACCGAAATTATTTGTACATCGCGTTGGTCGTTGTGCACGTGCTGGACGTACGGGTACAGCCTATTCCATATTTTCCACTGATGATACGGCCCATCTATTGGATTTACATTTATTTTTAAATCGTGAGTTTGATATAAATGACTCGACAACCATAGGGACAGTACCGCAAGATCTGTTGGAAGAAGAACATTTAACGGTTACGGAAATAAAAAAGAATACAAATATTGTAAGTTTTAAAGACTATTTGAATATTTTAGGGAACTATTAAATTTTACCTTTTGTTTTGTTTAGAGCGGTGTTTTACGTACAAGTGAGAATGCATACAAAAAATATCTTTCCTCTCGTCCTGTTGCCTCCACTGATGCTAATGCTAGAGTGAAGAAAATTAAATTCTTTGCTTTAAAACCTTTAGAAGATTTTATTGTTAAAGCTGTACCAAAATTAGCAGCCGCTGGTGAAACAAAAGCTTCAAAATCTGTAGAAGAAATAACGGCAGAAGAACGTGAATTACAAAATAAAAAACATGATCTATTGCTACAAATGCGCAACTTTAAGTCGCGAAATGTTAGTTTCCTATTATAAAACAATAACAGACAGATTTATGTTTATTTATGTTTTAATTTCTTTTTGTTTTAATTATTTTAGACAATTTTTGAATTAAACAATACCCAAAAGTCTGTACCGTTCATGGTAATGAAACAGAAACGTTCTCAACATTCGGATGTAATTGATAAATATCGCAGTAAAATGGAAGAACTAGATAAAGAAGAAGAAAAGCAAGCACAAAAATTAACGCAAAAGGTAAGTTTATTTCTATATTGTTCATTTCCTTTGCGTCCATTTCGACTACTTTTATCAAATAGTTCTGGAAAAGTAAATTTGTTTGCAATCGAAAATTAATTAAATTTTAACATTAAGTCATAAATAATTAAGACCTCATTAAGTGATAAATAGGGCTTTAGAAAAGAGCGATAGAAAGTCTACGATGTCCTATACAATCGTAGATAATATTGGACTGTCTGGGGAAGGTGTATCAATTAGGTAGGAAAAATCAAATTGCCCTCTGCTGGGTCACAGGCAGCGTTTCCAGTATGTAATTATTTCAAAAATTTTATTTCTGGAAAAATCGTGTTTTTACAAAAAAAAAAACTGTTTTTTATGAAAATACCAAAATTTTAAAAGAAAATACCGGAGTTCGGAGTGTTTTGTAAGAAAAAAATTTCAATAAAATCTTATTTTCATCTCAAAAACGTTGGAAGAAAAGGAAAACTTGGCAAGCATTGGTTCTAGGTCATGTGGGAATTCACGGCAATGGGTAGGCACATAAGTTTACGAGGAGGGGCGCCTCCACGCCACTGGTGGGGATATTTTAAAAAGTATACTTAACTAAATAGAAGGATAAAGAGAGGCAAAGTCTCTTCTCAAAACGAACGGATTTTAGGCAATCAAAACTTTCGTTGAGAAATAATACAATAGGAAGATATTTGAATTATGCATTAAACTATCCAGGAAAGTAAAGTCAAAGTGCACTTGTTTAGAATACAAATCGCATCTAACCCAACATCATTTCATCGCTTACTGTTGCAGTGCTTAATAAAATACCCTGATTAAGAAAACAATTTTTTAAAATTCGCTTACAGAATGACAAAGTAAATGATGCCAATGAAGAGGAAATCAATTCGGCATTTAAAAAAGTTGTTGCCCCTAAAAGACGCCAAAATATGGACGATTTGTATAAGGAAAAACCTAAAAAACAAAAGAAATCAACGAAAACAAATGTTAAGGATTCGGAGAACTTTATACCCTATCAGTCAGCCGATAAACATACTGAAGATGGTCTTGCTATTAACTCCTTTGAACGGCAAGCAATGAAAGCCGAATTTTCTGTGATTGATCGTGAGACAAATGAAGTTCGTCATAAGCCCGGTTTGAAGAAATGGGATCGCATAAAGAAGAAAATGGTATCTGTGCAAGATCCAAGGGCTGGTAAAATTCGCACGGAATCAGGTGCCTGGATACCGGCATCCTTTAAAACAGGCCGCTATACAACATGGAAAGAAAAAACAAAAATTGAAGAACAATTGGCCAAAGAAGCAGGAAGTGATGATGAGAGCTTCAAACCTTTGTCACATGAGAAGCGTTATCCTGTTAGCAGGCATGCACGACACAATGCTAAAGTTGAAGAAAAGAAAAGAGCTGGTACCGGTATGGGTAAGGAGTTGCGTACACCAGAACAGATTGTTAAATCTCGTATGCGTTTGGAATTCATTAAGAGACGTAATGCTGAAAATACTGAACGCAAAGCTGAAAATCGTAAACGTAGCATGCGTAAAAATCAAAGACCCCGTATGTCGGCGAAGAGTAAGGGTAAAAAGAAATAAGAATTTATTGTTTTTCCGTTTATTATTTTAGTTTTCATAAGAGTTTGTACAGTAACCCTAAAATCACTCCTAAAGTAAATAGAATTGAAAAAAAAAAAAATTAAAACGATGTCGTTTGTTTCCTTATTAAATTTAAATTCTAACACTTTTAAATCCACACTTCTATAAATAATATCAATACATAATAACTTGGTAGTACCAGTAGTCTAGGCTGAAATAATAAAGCCAGCACATCCATTGAATACTTAATCAGAAACGTCTTTGAAATGAAATATTGTGGTAATGCCAATCGTTTGGTTTTATTAAATTTATAGAGAAGTGTTTGTAACTTTTTAAGATTAATTTTTATTTTTATTTCTTTAATAAACAGTATATGGAAAAACGATTCTCAATACGTAATTATTGAAAATTTTTTTCTTGAAAAGCTTTAAAAGCCTTATTTATACAGGCATGTGAAGGCATTTGAAAAGGTTTGGTCACAGTCATATACAACTGTGAAGTGTAGTTTATTAGCTAATATGCGACTTTTAAAATCACAAAAACAAATGCCTTAAAACTCTTAAAAGATTTTTCAAATATGAAACTAATTTAACTAACCATTCAGAAGTGCATTTAATGATAATTGTTATCTCTCGTGTAGGTCATCGTACTCTAGTTTTTATTGGAATATATGCTTTTATAAAATAATTCCATCAGCAGTTCGAAATCAAAACACTTTCCTTAGCTTTGAGAAAAAGGTTTTCTCAAATTTCAAGTTCTGATATCGAAACAAATAAAAAGAGCTTAGAATTCCGAAGATAGGTAAAAAAAAAAACCCTCACACACTATTTCACAAACTTTCAAAGCGTAGGGGAAAAAATATAAAGAGAAGTAAGGCAGGAAGAGGGAAAACCGAAAGTTAAAACTGAAAATAAGGTCGAAATCTAGAGAGGACAAGAAAGAAGAGGAGAATAGTTCACCTAAGACTTTCTAGAAGGCAATGAAAATAAGAATTCCATCCCCTGGTAATACAGTAAACTTTCCTTTCCTAAAAGGAATTATAACTCTCTATTAGTTCTAGTCTGACTAACTGTGGAACAAAGCCAAGATAAGGAGTCAAATCCAATAAATTGTTACGAAATACCTATCGAGGAATCTTTTCCTGTTTGCAGACGACGCTGGATAATAATACGGAAGGCTTATGTATCAGTTATTGATGGCAACCGAAATACAGTTGAGTTGTCAGTTGGTAATGGTATAAATTAATATTTCAGATAGCGACCAAAATTCTAAAATTTCACTTGTAAACAAATTTTCTCTGGCAACTAAATTGGTAAAATACCTGTTTAATATCCAGGGAAATTTATGGAGCCAAAGCGCCTGGCACTCCTGGAATTCGTTTCTTCAGGTAGAAGACTTTTTGCAAATGGCAACAAATGATTTTACGCAGAGAATCAAGGTAGGTTAACGACGAATGTTATACGGAGTATTAGAATATGAATAAGATTTGGAGATGGGTAAGAGATTTTTTGAGAAAGAAAAAGTAGGTGATGATGTGAGTCATTGCTATCGTTCAGGATTTGTTTCAATAGTCGGAATAATCATGTTCAACAACATCGTTGATGGCGAACAAGAAGAACTGGACCTGCTTGGCGAAATACATGGAACCCATCTTAATGTGAAATCAATAGTGGCTTGGGATTGTGGAAAGTACAGAGACCGAATGTAGCCAAGGTGGAAAGCACCTCCTCCGCAACAAAAAAAGAACATTTAAATGGATTGATTTCATCTTTCGTAGATTATTGGCAACAGATATCCAGTAGAGAGCGAGTGGTAAGAAAACAAATGTTTGATTTCATCAATTTTAATTTCTCATTCAAAAGAAATTGCTGTTGTATGAACATTTTAAATGCTTTTATAAACAAAACAAATCAAAGGCTCTTTAAAATAAATTTGTATTACAAAATCAAACCAATTTGTATCTTTGTTTTTTTTCTTTCCTATTTCTATTTGTAAATATATTTGTATGTACATATATACAATGTATGTGGTGTAAATAATTATTCTTACGCATAATCAATGAAATATTTGAAATTCCAACACGTTTGGCTTAAAAGCATGTTCTTTTCATTTCATTCAATCGCATAAAAATTTATTTTCTGCATCACTTTTGTTTTGTTTACCAGTACGTAATACGTACATAGGTACGTATTCTATTGTAATTTTTATTTATAGCGGCATGATATGAATTTTAATTCATAAAATTTTTTTTCAAATTAATATATATTTTTATTAAATTGCAAAAAAAACAACAAAACGAATTAAAGTTTTGCTTTAAATAATTTTTAAATGTTGTAGACTTGTAGGACAGACAGTAGTAAGTAGCGTTATAGATGCGCAATTTCCATTTTAAGTACGTAATATTTGTGTGCTTTATTGTACTGTAATTGGCATGAAAGCTAATTATTTAGACATGATTAATCTATGTTTACAATTTAAGATGAGCATAATTAAATTATAATTAAATTTAGCTATAAATTAACTATTGGCATCATTAAAATCCTATTTTTATAAATCAAATCTGAGATTACCTGTGGCCCACATTTAAAGATTTTATTGAATCTTCAAGGGACTTGGTTTACGGTCAAATGAATATTTCTGGCATCTGCAAAAGGGAACAGTTAGGGCTGGAAATTAAATGGAGAATATCTTTAAAAAGGAAAGTAGAAGAAATAGAACTCTTAGTTAGGAATAGAATCGAATCTTGTAGTAATTTTTAATCAGAATATAAATTTACTTCTGAAAAATTGCAAAGCAAAGCAATATTATATAAGGGGTCTCCAACACACTTTTTTAATTACGGATTCTAATTCAGGGTTTTTTTTTTGTAATATCTCCTAGAGGTGTTATTAGGAGCTTGGTGAGTGTAATTCAAAGTGTCGCAATCGTAATATGAGTAGGACAAACATTCTGCGAAGGCAATTTCGATATAGCACTAATGGTATTAACATTGCTATAGGAAAACGGGATATGTAGAGTTGGTAGGAACCCTAAGTCGCGTTAATCCAAAATGATAACTGAGAAATCATTTCTTCTATCAATTCATTAAACAGCATAATGGGTTAAATACTGGCCGTATTCATTATCGTTCTTTTAGTTGAGGCTAAACTGATTTGATGGAACAACATTTTCAATAAACCTTATAAAGCGATACCTGAGGAAGTTTGTTATCAAGAGAGGAGCTATAAGCAGTGAGGGAACTATAACGTGGTATATTTTGTCTAATACTCTGTAAAGATTTGTAACCACAATGTTGTTAATTATGTCAATCACACAATGGATGTTTTGGGAACATGGTTGAGCAATATAACTTTTAAATATTTCACCGTTTACGATCGCAATTTAGAGGGAAGCCCTTTTTACGTTCTCGAGATTAATAAAGGTTGTTTCCGAACTGAAAAATTGAAACATTAGGGGACGTTTGAGGGTCTTTCTATGTAGTCCTATCGCCATAGAGATAATATAATGATATGATGGATGATATCCGGATGATTGCTAATGACTATGAAGACTGGAGAGCAAATAACTTCTTACTTGTTACAATTCCAAAGGGCATAGTTAAAGGAATAAAAGATTAATTTAATTTAATGCTTGTAACCAATTGTACAATATCTCTTTGCATATAAGTGGTGTGGTGTAGGGCATGGGACGGTTCAGAAATTTCAAGTATTTTTTTACAATGATTAAATCAACACTCACTTGTCCTGTCCTATTCATTCGCATCGCATATCGTTGCAATTGCTGTTGCTGTTGTTGCTGTTTATGTTTTCTTTGACGTAATTAAACGTTCCTTTTTCACTCGATATTGTATTGTTGTATCTAATTGTATACAACAACAAAAAAAGTTTTTCATTTTATATCCGAGATGCTTCACCATTACTTGGTGCAGAAAAGCAAAAAAAAAAAAATATTAAAAAAAGTATAAAGTCCAAGACGCTACTGTTTGTCAGCCTGTACATATGTATATGGA
The DNA here is from genome assembly GCA_014635995.1 of Sarcophaga peregrina. Lineage (NCBI taxonomy): Eukaryota > Metazoa > Arthropoda > Insecta > Diptera > Sarcophagidae > Sarcophaga > Sarcophaga peregrina. Next base: position 53,095,522 of record CM025792.1, on the reverse strand, counting down.
TGTGGGTGTCATACGTTTGTTCGTTCGTTCATTATTCGTCCATTGACATTTATCAAATCGAATTGTACCATAATTCATACATAAATACGATATTACAATACACAGAGTAACTGCAACTGCATAAATTGAAATGAAAAAGAAGATACATACGTACATATCCATATACATGTATATACAACCAGACGTAAGTACTTACATATAAACGTACGTACGTACGTAAACAATCTTGGAATGTTTTGAATGTCTAGATTGTGTCGACCGACGACAACCAATGACTTAATTTTTTTTATGCTAAATTGATAAAAATTGAAATTATTTTTAACAATAACATGGATTAAATGAATGAAAAAAAATAAAACAAATTAAGTCTATAATTAAAGAAAGAATTTCCAAGCAGTTGTTACTATTTACATGATAAAGTTTTTTTATATCAGGAAATTCTTTTTGTTTTTTTGAATAAATAGAGTCTTCTTAGTTAAGCTTTGTATATCGAGAACATATGTCTTGAAAAACTTTTTTCTTCCCATTGTTGTCCTCGTACTTCCTATGTACGTTTATACTATCCTCGTACGTGAAGTATCATGGATTTCCAGGTGTCCTTTGGTTGAATACTGCTTCTTCAGCTTTAAGGATTCCAATACACATACTTAATTGGCCATTATAACCTTCCAGTCAGGATTATGAACTAACTTTTAACACCACTTACAGTGAAAATCTCAGCGTTTTTCAGGCGTTGGAGGAACGGATCGGGTTGTTCTGTTTCTAGGCGTCTTTGGCCTGCTGTGGACAGCAAAAGGACAAAGTGGCTTGGTTAAGACCAGCTTAAGGTCGGTTGTCGGTTTTATCACGGGGCACTGCGAAATTAGGTCGATGACGGGGATCTGGAACAGATCCCAGCCGGACTATTGCAGGGTATGTTGCGATGAGGAGGAGTTGGAGACTGTCGAACATCTCCTCTGCAACTGCCCAGCCCTTGGTAGGGCCTTCTTTGAGAACTTGAGTTCTGTGTCCAGAGTCGACATCAAGGCTCTCCACAGATTCATTAGCAGCTTGGGCTGGTTGAGAGGTACTAGGGTTTCATAAGTGTAGTCGCACTCTCAACCTCTTTTGTTTTGTGTCTGTTCCTTTACATGTAATTCCTCCGTTTCCCATTCTTCCTCCCCTTCCCTACATTCCTATATCCTCTATTTCTTTCCGATGTACACATGGGCCAATTTCGACCTCCGGGTACTGTGCTTGTCTTGACCGACAGGTGCACGTCCTCTAACCTAACCTACATATGTATGTTGTGTGTGATAATTTTATACATTAGCGATGGGAGAGCTACAGTTTAAAGGCGATTCCGAACGACATATTTTTTGAGAAACAATACGAAGAAATATTTTTTCGTATTTCGTTTCGTTGGAGGTCTGACGTGGGGTTTGAACCGTGACCTCACGTCTAATAAGCCTACACACTATCTACTAGACTACGGCATCTACGCATTCTACTATAGTGACAATTATTTATCTTATCCGGTTTCTTTCTGATAGTACGTACGATCCATAATTATTCTTCTTTGATTAATTTCCAACGTTAACATTGGTATACTGTTTCCGAATATCTGTGTTCGATATTTAACAGTTTTTACTTTTCGGCCTAATATCAATCCATATCAGATCCAACAGTGTCCAATTCATTACGAAAAAATCATTATTTGGTGTACATTTTGATTCATATTTCTTTGATGGGTCAATGATTACCTTCTTCTTTTGATTTGAATTGAATGATCTGGACATCAACGAAATGTGATTTCATAAGGAGAACCATAACTGCCCCAAAGCTGATGATACTAATAGATATTCTGCAACGAGCACAAGGATGATATTAACAGACCATCGCTAATGACAAAAAAAAGAAAAAGAATTTTCACCGAAAAAAAGAAAAAACCGATTCGAAAGTTTTCTGTTTATTTGACCTATTTAGCTTTGCTTGAGTAAATATCCACAGAGGATATCAGTAAAGTTTTACAGATTTTCTTGAATAAGGAGAAAAAATCGTGAAAGGCGGCTTGAAACCTAAAGTGCAGTTTCTACTTAATTACTACTTACTGGTAATGGAAAGCAGATAGATCATTTAATAATAAATAATAAATGAAGCCGTGCAGAGCCACCAACTAATCTGATAGATTTCACCAAGAGAACAACGTCTTTTAAAAAAACGTCTAGCCATGCACAAGGATAGCAAATGTTCCATGGACTTAGATGTGGATTTAGGACCAAGGCACTATAAACTTTTGATGTCTATTTCGAATAACTTTATTGGCAAAAACTTGTACTCAATGGGTATTTATGACGACCGGTTCTTTGGGTGCCCCGTTGGTAGTGTGCAAAACTTCCGAGTGCCGAGGCGGCGGGTTCAATTCCCACCAGAATCTCTGGGTGATTATTTGTCTGTTATTCTCCCTTTCTCACTCATTCAATGCATCAACCACTCTTATGATTAGAGTTTTGTGTTTATTTGTGCATAATATGATTATGCATATAATATGGAGCGCAGTAATGCATTTACGAACAGGCCCTATATGTGCGATTACTCACAGTAGAAAAAAGAAAGTGAGAATTATTACTAAAAAGCTATTTCCAAATAAAAGTGACAAAGTCCCCCATAAACTAACTTTCCTGTATTCCAACACTATGCCTTGCATGAATTAGGATCATATCATGAGTGTTGGCATCAAAAAACAAAAATAATCGGTTCTTTGTCCGTAAGCACAAGGGGTTCTTTTCAAGAGAATGAATTGATATTCAATCTATAATCTTGAATCGTTTGGACGATTCTATAAATAATACCTTTGAAAGTATTTTTTTTAATAAAATTAAATATTTCAGCTGGGTTATGTTAATCACGAATTGTCTCCATTAGATTCATGATTATATCCGCCATAGACTATATATTTTCCATTGCGGAGCCATATTTAACATGCTCCAGAGACAAATTCCTTAATAAACGCCTTCTTTACAAAATCAAAAGAAAAATGTAGACTGGCACAAACGAACAAAAAGGGGAAAATATAAAATAGAATAAAAGAAAAAGAAAATTTTTAAAATTATACAATTTTCATTATTATACAATACTTTTGGCCCTCATAAAAGTGCAATTTTAAAAATGAATTGAAAAACGAAAACAGAAAAGCAAAAAAAAAAAGAAAATAATTCCGCCCAACTTTAAATATTGTTTGTACGCTAAAGCGAGTGATTTTTTGTAACGCATGTTATGAATTAAAGTGCAATATCACCACCATCACCTCCTACATAAAGAATAAATACTGACTGCTGTGCTCTATATTTTAGTTTTCTGGCTCGATGGCTGGATGCTGGCTGGATGGTTGTCTGACTACTCCCTAGTTTTTTTTGTCATCACTTCAATAATGTGATGTGTTGTCTGTCCGTATGCGATGCAGTTGTTGAGTGCTGTTCCAAAAAAATGAAAATCATGATTTTCCCCGAAAAAAGAAAAAAGAAAAAACAGATCAAAAGCATTCCTTTAAACGCTTTGTTTAACATCAAATGGAGTTTTACTCCAATATGTTCGTATTTCTTTTCCTTTCGTTTCGTTTCGTTTGGTTGTTAATTTTAATGGCGCTGCCTCACTGTATGTCCCACAACTATAAAGTTTTTCTAGTTTTTCTGTTAATTTTTTGAATATATGAACATTAATACCGGAGTATGTATGTATGCAGTATGTATGGCAATCATTTGGGGGTAACTTGCATGAAAAATATGTTGAACACACTATTGTGGACATAAAATTTGAAGAGAAATTCTTTTTAATGCAGTTGTGGTTTTTATTTTTGTTCAACCATATGCCATATTAGAAGGAAATGAATTGATGTTAGACGTGTTAGATGCATAACATTTGGCCAATAATTCTAGATCATAGACTTAGTATCGTGGATCGTAGAAATAGCATAGTGTGGTCCTTTATTGGTCGTAGGGTTTTCACACAGCCTGTTCTTATCTTCTTTCAGTTTCGGTTTCGATTTCTTATTATTTCTCTTGATTTTAGTTTCATTAAAAAAGTTATCTTAGCTAAAGCAGATGTTTGTTCTACTGTGGGAAGATCCAGCTGGTTGCAATTTGTCGTTGATCTCTAGCAATCTTGCTTGTACAGTGTTACGCTTTCTTAATGATATTCTTTGTTGATGTTATCCTTCTTGAGGCGTCATAGCTCTTCAATATGATTTGTTTGAAGTGAAAATCAAGTCACTTAATTTATTAGAATTCGTAACGTCGTAGGTTAGATAGCAAATCCAAAATAAATCTTAATTTTGTAGTAGTCCTTGTTTAGGAGGAATCAGTTAAAGATGATAGAAAATGAGAATATAAGAAATTTCTTTACAGCCTTTCCCTCTCTTTCTCAAATCGATAACTCCTACCAAAGTTATGCAACATAATGCCAACTTTATTTCCATGCTTGCACCGTTCACAGTAGTATGATGGATATCCAGGCGATTTAATGTAAGAAGGCAATCAGTCTCCTTTTTATCTTAGAAGTAACGCCTATACCCTTATGATGTCAACGAAGTTGAGGTTACCGGAGGCTAGCATGCTCAAATGCCGCAATAGGAACACCTATTTCCTCTGCTTAAATGCCCCAATAGGAACGACTATTTTCTGTAAAATATCTTGGAGATTTCCAACACAATTTCTGACGATATTATTGCCTTTGAATGATCCGAAATTTCATTGAGTTAACCAACTTATCCATAGAAGATCACAGGCAATGCATTGACATTCATGACGGACTTTATCCTTGTCTGGCTGTTAAATTAAATTAAAAGATTTTCAGGGAAAATCCTATTACTCAACTAGTATTGCATAGCCCTCAATATAGCCATGATTTTTTTTTGAAAAACAGTTTGCAGTGGCCAGGTTTGCCTATGTACCTTTACATACATACATACATAATTGGTCATTACAACCCTTCACAGTCAGGATTATTGAGCTAGTTTCTCACATAAGTTGTGGGACTTTGCTCTCAGAGTTTTTTCCAGAGATCTACTGAGAAGAAATCGCCTAAGAAATACTTGTATTTTGTTTTGATGTGTGGCCTGGGACTCGAACCCTGGCTTTTAGGTCTAATAAGCTAACGCACTACCTACTAGACTACGGCGATTTTAACAAGCATATATTCGTTCTTTTGTGTGTTTTAAGAGTTTTTTCATGTTCATCTATTATTGACAGGAAGGAATAAACACTAGAAGCAGAATGAAGTCTCCCAGACTGTATATTCTGGTTTAGCTGCGATTTGATCCGGTTCACCAGGTTTCGAACACGATCACTTTTGCTTGAGATTTTTGTCACTCACTTTTCTTCATTAATCATCATTAGTTTCAGTTTTTCTATCTGTATTTGTAGACGTATATCGTAAGTTTTCCTCCTTTTCGGAGAAAAATTGTTAAATTAAAAAATTTCTGATATTAATTTTTGACTCACTTGAAGTTGAAATGATAGTATGGAGCGACTATCCTTGTGAAATTGTTTCCTACCACTAACAGCCTCATATATAGACATTTTAAGATATTTCTCTATAAATTTCGAAACTAACCATACACACTTGAATCATTCTCGTCTACTCTAGGATAACCTATTACCTTAATGATGTTGGTGTTAGTACAACATTTCAACATGTTGCCAATAAATACGTACCAAAACGTTAAAGGAAAATAACCATCACTAAGTAGATTTTGCTTTTTAGTGTAAATACCCCATGGATATACGAACAAATCAAAACCAATCATCAGTTGTGTAAAAAATGCTGCTGCTGGTGATTCATTGTGTTGCTAATGCTATTGTCAGTTTGGTGCAACAACATTATGCAACATTGTATTGCTATTTAAAATAAAATCACATCGAATCATTTTCAAGTCAATTCAGATGATGGTTTTCAGAGAATGTGAAAAGTAAACAATATTTACAGATAGCTTCCATTCTAATAGAACAATACAGTGAATGTCAATGGAAATCGTCAATAAATCTTATTTTCTTCAATAGTAATCATTTTCATACTTGCACTTGAATCGGTGATTTTACTACATATATGATCCAAAAATTTGTTAGCCATTACCATTATATACTGCCTTGATAGCAGAAGCTCTCGACTTGTTGGTTTTACAGCGTTTATGCTCTTTGCAAACATTGTTTATTATCGTGACTATATTGCCTTTCATGATATTTAATTCAATTACACATGTTCGAATGCAGCTAAAGGCAAATGTTATCTTGGGTTTTAAACTTTTAAGAATTAAAACACTTTATTCCTCCTCTAAACAATTCCTGACCCCTTGCAGAGGCTGACGTAAGATCATAATACGAAAGTTAAGCAGACTTAACCTTTGAGGCAGTGTAGCACTCATTAATGAAGGTTTCTTGCCTTATTTACTTAAGTGGTCATTACAAACCCTTAATTAGGATTACGACATAGCTTTTCGCACCACTCATGTTTTGTATTTTGATTTTATCCATAAGTGGACGGCTCTACAGTTTAAAGTCGAATTGTAACGACAAATTATTGAGAAAGTTTTCATGGCAATTTTATTTACCGTCAGAAAAAATCGCGGAAACAAACACAAAATAATGGATTTGTTCACGTGATCAACGAACAAGTAAAAACTGTAGCCCCAAAAACAATGGACGTGTTTACAAGATCGATGAATAAACAAAAATATAGCAACAACTCAGTATAAAATAAAATATAAGGGATAAAAGATGTAAACAACCAATAACAAAGTGCAATGGACAAAGAAGTAAACAAACAAAAACAAAGTGCAATACAAAAATAAAAAATAAATAGCGGATAGACAAATACACAAGCAACAACAATGAAAACAAGTTATTAACATTTTAAGATATTGCTCGAAGACATTCTCCTTCAAGTGCATTCATTAGACTGCTGACCCTTGTGATATAAAAGACAAGACAGAGTAAGCAATGGCGATTCAGTTAGAATTCGGTCAGTAGTGCGTGAAGACGATACGTGGATTCAGTGAGAATTCAGTCAGTCGTTTGTGAAGACGACATGCGGGATTCAGTTAGAATTCAGTCAGTCTTGTGTAAAGACGACACATGGTTGCTTACAAAAAGGTTGTAAGCAGAGAACTAATTAATTCGGTAAGACATGTAAGACATGCAGAGAACTAATTACTCTTCTCTGCTTACAACCTTTTTGTAAGCAACACCACAATATTTTCTTCTCACACAACATGTCTTATCGAATTCTTACTGTATTCCATGTGTCGTCTTTACGTCGATTTTGAAATTGATTAAACTCTTTAAATATTACTCGATTATAGTCAAAAAGTCACCGTAGTCTAGTGGGTACTGTGTTGACTTATTAGACGTAAGTCTACGGTTCAAACCCCAGGTTAAACATCTCAATTAAATCGAAATCTGAAAAGTTTTTGTTCGGCGACTCCCCTTCAGCAGAATTCTGGCAAAAACTCTGAAAGTAAATAAAAATTTTCATTAAAAGTTTCTTAAAACAAAAACTATCGTTTGAAGGCAACTTTGAACTGTAGGTCCAGGCACTTATGGGTAAAATTAACGCATACTACAGAAGTGGTGTGAGAAGATATTTCGTAATCCTGACTGAGGGGCAGAAACAAATTATTAAGAGCTTCTTCTAAAATGGAAAACTACAACAAATAATACTATTTGATGCTCAGTGTCTAGTTTATCTTGGCTGTACGATTTTCACTGGCATTTACTTTACAAAAATATTTACTGAAAAGTTGCATTTTCGTATGCATATAGGGAACATACATATAAATATATGTACGTATGTATGTATTTATTAAAGTGGTACACTTATATACATAAGTACATACGTAACTATAATACATATCAAAAACCATAAAATTTACTTTTAAATGATTCATTCAAAATTGTACTTTAAAAAGGGTGGGAGGGCCAATACATTTTCCAACATTAGGGACAACATTTACTCTTCTTATGTGTACATATATAGAATGTACAGGGTATAAGTATGTATTTATATAGTTATTATGTATGTGTACATGTGCATACTATATACAATTTATTTTATAATTTATTATCTGTCAGTAAGTATACACAATGCAACAATTTATATATGCATGTATACATTTTTTTTTTGAGTGCCACAGATATAGTAAATGTTGATGATGATTGTCTTTTACCATATGAGTCAAAAATACTTTTTTTTTCCTGTTTCATTTATTGTGTTGAAAAAATTACACCCAAGACAGCAATTGTATGGTGCTGGTGCTACAAATATTCTGTGTATTTTTTTTTTGTTTTAAGTTTTCCTTTCGGTTTCAGAATAATTTTAGAAAACCACTTTGGCTTTATATTCATAAGAGCATTTTAAAATGTTTCTTTTTTTCTTTCCAAATATTCATAGTTTTTCTTGGTTTCTTTGAAAAGATGCAGTTGCTGGTGCTGATAATATTTCTTTTTATCACTTGTTATGTTTCGATTGTATGGTAATTTGTTATCGAATGTTGTCTAAAATCCATTTATGGTAATAATTTTCGAAAAATATTCACACATTTCAAAATAGTTCCCCCCCTTCATCGAATGGTGTATGGAGTTTTAATGTTCAATAAAACTTTATCAAAAATTTATGAAATTTTAATATTCGTATGTGTTTTTTAAATATGAATTGTATGTACATATCATACATTTTATTAGTCATTAAATGGAAGTATTTCATTTGTACTTTGTAGTGTTCTCAATATTATAAACATTTCATTTCAAGCAATATTGTAAAGAAACACTTTAAAAAATTTCCCAAAGAAAAAAACTATAAATTTTCTTATAATATTTTGTTATGCAATAAATAGTCGTTTTCTTTTTCGATAGGTGAATCTATAAAATTACAGTAGAATTTGGTTATAACGATCTACAAAGAGTATAAAGTCTCGAAAGATTTGTTGCGTTTATTCTTGTCTTATATTGTTGTCTACTTAATACCAAACTCCAGTAAGGATTCTAATAACTGTGTTACTCTATGCAAAGGTTTTTCATTCTTTTCCAGCTTAGATCAGATTTGGAACCAATACTGCCAATCAGGCGTTGACAGAATATATACAGCATTGTCGATTATAAGCTTGCAATTCCTAAATACAATGTACTATATAGAATATACGAAAAAGTTGCACCACAACTTGTCTATTTATGTGCTTTATAGATACCTGGAATATCACTATTTTCCGGTATCCATATGGTATGAATATTGTTCTGTTCTGTACGTTATATTAGAACCCAGTCGCTTGGCTATCAAAAGGCTATTCCTATCTGAATTCCCTTGGAAACCCCTAGTCCGGTATCATGCAGTCAATAGTTTCGTTAGTTTTAAAAGTGTTTCAAGTGTTTTTACTGTGCAAAATTTGTTTGTTGCCTCCGTCCAATCTCCTACATGTTTTACCCAATAACACTTTACAATAAACGTCTACCGGAAGAAGTAGCAAAAAATTATCACCAGCGACAACGTAGGCACAACTAATAACGATGCAGACAGATCTTTACATCTGCCGTCTTAGTTCAAATCAATTATTCTGCTGTTAGGCATCCGTAGGTTATGATAGGTTTGGCCTATTGCTATATAGATCCAATAAGTCATCCTAGATTCTGGTCTCCGAACACTTTATTACAACCATAGATGTCAACGGAAACTTCTTTAAACCTGTTGAAATTTCTATCCAGAAAAAATTGTTGTAATTCTCGATTTTAGGATCCGTCGCATACGATCTCAATTGACGAAATCATGGCGTTTTGTATCTTCTAGTGAAAAGTACCAACTCCGTTATTTTATGAGCAGCGAGTGGATGTTTCTAACATAAAGCTTCTGTAGTCTTAAGCTCTCCCAGTTTTCCAAGTTTCCCAGTGTTGGCCATTCTTGTGGTTCTTGATGATCGCTAAGGAATATTATCTCAATTGAATTCTTATCTGTCATGTAAGACATAGGAATTATCTCTACAAATAGGGCCAGTAAAGCTCCCATAATTATTCGATTTGCATCACACCAAATAATATATAATCGACGATGTTTTCAAGCTCTAGGTTTTAAACATACAAACTGCAGTTGAAAGCAATTGTAAAAGAGGTAATTGGGCCCAGTAATTTAGGGATAATATTGCTTAAAATGTTAGAGGAGACGAGGAAGATAGAACAATTAAAAACTTACCAAAGTGTTTGCGCTCTACGACGTCGTATCTCAAATGGTAGAGATTGATGCTAAAATTGATGATCTTTTAGTCGGTAAGAATTCGATATAAGAATATAAATATAGGAATCACATATGGTTCCTTCTCCTGCACAAATAAAAATAAAACATTGATAGGGTAAACTGATTTCGGCGAACTGTGGCTTTAATTTCTTTCACAGTATAGTGCCAAGTACTTCGAAATAATAAAAATTAATTAATTTAAATGAAATGGTTTGCAAACCTTATAATGATTTTAACAATTTCCTTAATGCTTTCACTAAAAGTGTAAAGATAACTGTTGAGAGATGAGCTGCAATCCCTTAAACTGCACAATTGAGGTCAATAATTAATGTTAAAAAGTCACGAGACACGCACACGAGCAGCGGGATAAAAAGACACCCCCCTCCCATATGCTGTTTTCAAACAAATTAATTATGCTGGAATTTTAAGTATTTTTTATGTCCACCCCATTAACAACAAGACAACCGTCTTCATGATGGTTTGTCTGTTTGTAAGCGTATTAAAATTTTTATTTCAGTTTTACTAATTTTATGCGCCATAAAAGGATACACAAACTATTTTGACCATAAATATTTATTTAACCTCATGTTATGGTCGATCTAAGACTTTATGCCCATATGCCATTGCCTCCACCACTCCCTTAGACTTCCTATAGACTTCATTTCATTCATTTTCACTTTCATTTTCATTTTAATATTTTCATAAAATGCGTGTGTTAATAAGTGTGCCATCCTTTGTTAGTTACCCTTATCATTATCCTTAAATCGTTTTTTTTCCTTTTTCTTCATTTTATTTTCACCAGAAAAGAGAATTTCAGTGGGTCATAGGCCCAAATAACAGCAGGAGTTTTAATATTTTTCGTTAATGGCGGCAAATATTTCTTACTTTTTGTGGTGGCGTTTAATTTGAAGTGTGCGTGTAAGTTTGAAGTGAGGTTTGGTTGGTTCTCTTGTTTATTTCTTTTTTTTTTTTTGACTTTTCAACACTGACACTATTTTTATTAAGGCGTCTAGTCTAGGTGCTTAGAAATCCTGACATTAATTTAGGTCACGTTCAGTCACTCCTTGTCCAGGAATCTCATTGAAATTTAAATAAAAATTCAAGTTTAAAATTTCTAAGAATACATGTTTCATTTTCCATAGTACAGTACAAGGATAAGTCAATAGTATTGCCTTTGTCAACAGGGATCCGACATTTGACTCCGTACAAAATTTGCAAAAGCGGCTTCATATAGTTTGTTACGTTTTATTTATGTTGCGCTTTCAAAAGTAAAGTAGCTTAGCAATAACTTGAAGACTCCTGATTTTCTATTGCTTTAATGTTGAATGATTATTGGCCTGGTCACTCTCATGGCTTCAAATAATTCGGTCAGACAATTATAGGCCTGTTTTGTTGAAATATTGTTAATAAATTTGATTTTTGAACTGGATGATAAAACAAATGATAAAATGTTGTTAAATGCACAAAAAAGAAATATTTAAGGAAGAAAAAAAAGTTTCTCTCATTAACTCTCATTCTCTCTCTCTCACTCATTCAATGCATCAGCCATTTTTGTGTTTATTTGCGCATAATATGATTTAATGTTGCATTTACGAACATTTGGCAGCTGCAGTGGTGCCAAGATTTGCATTTATTAACATAATGCGTATTATATGCAGTGCAGTAATGCATTTAGGAAAGGGCTCTATATTTCTTTTAACGACTTCCTCTCAACAGTCTTTTAAAATAAACTCGAAAAGTAAATTAAGTTGCCCTAAAAGCATGTTAAAATACATCTTTCGAAGTCAACATTGAAGAATAGGTCTCGATACTAGCGGATAAAATTAACAAACAACAAATTGGTGCTGTGCGAAGCTAGGTTATAATCCTGACTCACAGAGTTGTGTTGTAATGACCAATTCATTATGTGAGTGTTATAGCGGCTCATGACACTGTCTCGTTGAAACTGCATACCGTTCAGTTCATAATCGTGAATTGGATATCAAAAATCAGTTGATTATACGCTCATAGAGCTCTAAATTGATGGTACCTGTTATCCTGGTGTCATTTTCTAAAAAATATGTTCCCAACACTAATGCGTCAGTTTCAGATACAAAGCCTTTTTTGCAATCACTTCTGGGCTTTCTGAAAATGGTACACGTTTTTCATAAACAGCTTGACAGGGAATGTACTGAGGAGCGTTTATATTTATACATTTTAACTGCCCTTAAATTTAGAGTTGCCAATAAAACCAAATTATTGGATCTTAACAAAAAAAAGTTACTAACGTTATTGTATTTCGCTTTTGTTATCGAGGACCTAACGGAATGTGTTGTAGTGTTGCTCTTAGAGCACAGTCAGCACTAAAGAATCGCATGCTTCCGAATATTTTTGTAGCCTATAGAGTGTGCATTCGCTTTAGATATATAACTTGATTATATTATCCATTAATACATGGACCTAGAAGGTTGTTATTGCTTAATACATATGTATCTTAACACTTATTGAATACCTCTCTAGTTAGACTGTCTATTATTAAGGGATTCTAGAAATTGGTTTTGAACGAATATTTCAGATAAAAAAAATCGCATGTGAGTTTTTTTTTATTTATTTTTTATTCCTTGGCTGTTTTAGACAATGGATTTACAATGAATATGAGCTCATGTGTGCCTCTATTTGGTGGGTTATCCATCAAGATTTTCTTGTAGATTTTCTCTGATACGCTGGTCAGAGATATTGCCTTATGGTGCTTAGATTTTTGTTGTTATCCTCTATTTAAAAACTTTTAATCAACAATCAACATCAAATAATAACCAACTTTTGTAGTGCACAATAGTTATTTTCATTAATATTTCAGATCAAGAAGAACAACAAAACCAAATGAATGAAAAATGTTACAAAAGCTACGGGACCATATGCATGACTTTATAAACACCCTATTCACCCTTATTTTTTTACTCCTAAAACAATGAATTTTTCTAAAATTGAAAATTTTAAACTAAAATCTATGTACATACATACGTTTATATGTACAGTGGCGAGCAGAAGTGAGTGCATGTTCACCATACTGAGTTTCGTCATCCACAAAAACAAAACCATACAAGCAAATACAAAAAAAAAATTAATTTTAATTCTTTATTTTATTCTTAACAAATAGCACTAAAAAACAATAATTAATGAATTGAATTCAATGAGCTTGAATGAAAAAAACGAAAATAACCCACATAAACTCAATTTTACACGTTTCAAGAAAATTCAAGAAACTAACTCAATTTCAATATTTGGTCCATAGACTCTTGTTAGAAATAGCTTGATTTACGCGGTTTGACATGCTTTCTATCAAATTATCAATAAAGTCTTTCGGAATTCGATTCCATTTCGCATTTATATTATTTATCCAAGTTTGTTGGGGCTGTTTCGTACTGCCCGCGCTGGATTTTCACGAATGGCCAAAGATTTTCAATCGGATTGGGGTCGAGACTTTGTACTGGACATTCCATCAATTGACAATTTTGTTTTCCACCCCATATCTTTACAATTTTTGCTGTGTGCTTCGGATCGCCATCCTGTTGGAAAACAATTTCTTATTTGAGATAAGCACATTTGTCCATAAAATTCGGAAATGGGTTTGCAGAACCTGTATATAGCCATTTTTCGCATAATTCCATTTCTACTAAATATAGAGGGCCGATATGCCACCATATTATGCATCCCTAAACCATTATATTTTCACCGCTATGTTGAATAATTTGCTTCACATGGTCTTTGAACACATTCCCCTGGTCTTCAATAGCAGTAATGCTCACTCACTTCTGCTCGCCACTGTATACTAATTTAAAAATAATGAATAAATGAATGCAGAAATGACTGACTGAATGAAAGAGGGACTGTATAAATGACTAAAGGCAAGAACAGTATCCCAAATAAAACAAAAATCCTTTTTCTGTTGTTTTTTTTTCCTTTTGGAGTTTAAATCATTCTTTTTCACTCAGTTTCTACAAACCAAGAAAAAAAAAATGAAAGTAAAAATGAATTCAATATACAATATTAAAAAGGCAGCATAAATAACAACGACAACAACAGTAGCAGAATAAATAGAACAGAACTGAAATGAAATAATGGCATAAAGGAAAAATCCATATGTCCTTTAAAAGTGGTGGTTTTACAATTACAATGAATCCGTTCATCATACATTTGATGAGTAGAGGGTGAAGTCATCACTTTCAGTCTTGGATTTCAAACCAAACTACACGGTGTACAATAAATTAATGTAATTTACGAAATCTTAAAAATGTCATATGCTACACTGAAATACCTAAATATAGGCTTCTTGGCAGCTACAAGGCTATTAGTCGACACTTATATAGTCCATTTGCTCTCTGTGTGCTATGGAGGCTCAATAATTCTTGCTACATTTTTGATTACATTATTTTGATTACATTATTGTATGTCTTTTTCTATTAGAATTTTTCTCCAACGAGGGTTTCAATCTTCCCTATACTTTGCTGCCTTGTATCAGCCTTGTTAGTGAGGCATGATGTTTACAAATGATGGTTTATTCTTTTTGTTATCTTAAGTTCTTGAAGGTGGCCAATGAACAATGAAATTGCGATCCACTTGAGTAATAAATCAGATGAATGCTGATATCTCGTATCACATTAAATGTATTCATATCTTATTCAATGTTGGAGTTTAGGTACCCAAAATCATAGCTGCCAGATTTGACGATTTATCGTTATTTTGACTCTTTTTTGCCCCAACTTGCCCCTTATTTTGACGATTTTTGGAAATGAAGAATTTATTACAGTAAAAGTCTGCTTTAGCTTTGTATATGCCTTTCAATTGCTGCTATTGCAAATTCAAGTTAGTAATAACACGGAGTGAAATCTTATATTTTTAAGTTTTCGCGAACATTTTGATGATTTTTCTGCATTTTATGTCTTTTTTTTCATCCCTTAAAAATAAAAAAAAAAATTATTACCTCTGCACGAAGGGCGTTCCACATACGAATAGTCCGACTAAAGAAGGAATTATGCCGACCACATACGGATGTGATAGTAGCAATAGAACGATGCTCCAGTGAATCATTTCAGTTCGATATCCTACCGTCATTAACGAGCAACATCGCAAGCTGAGTCACCCGCCTGGTGGTATGGTCTTTAGAAGGTAAGGCACTGAAAAATTTGATGGTTCCAGTGGACATTATATTAAATTTTCATGCTGAACTTCTGACTCCCTACTATTTACATCATCCCCAGATCTAGATTATGCAATGTTATCACTGCGTTTATGCGCGTAAACAACACTGGGATATATTGTTTAAACAATTTTTTTTTTGAAAATGAAAAACTCCTCGATTTTTGAAAAAGATCAGAAATGAAAATGAAGGCAGTTAATGTACTGAGAGTATTAAGCCAAGTTAATTAAATTTATGACTTCTTTTTTATATACATTGACTTAACTTTGTATTTAATTTTTTAGACGATTTCCATGATTTTTTTTCTAATGTTTGACGATTTGATTCTTCATTCATTTAGCAGCTATGCGCAAACTATTCTGTTCAACGTTTTCAATTGCTTTCAAGCTATTAACCAAGACAATAACTTCCATGAAAATAGTACTCTAAAATCTGTAGTTTAACTTTTAAATGGAAAAGCAATACAAAACTTCGGAGATCTAATAAATAGGAGGACTTCTTGAAAATGTTTTAATGCCATACTCTAGTGGGTCATATAACTGTTGATAAATGTTAACTAACGGTGCTTTTAATATATCTTATTGTAGTTCCTAAAATGTGGCGTGGTGTTGTGATAATAATGCTTAATGACAAATCCAGGTACACCGAATACAAACAATTATTGGAACGTTTGGTGAGAGCAACTTTTTTTTTAAACTATGAGCTACCCAATTAAGCAGCTAAATACATTTTCAAAGACCACGTTAGTAAAATGAAGGAAGGTAGTATGTTGTCTTATTAGACCTGAAGCCAAGGTTCAAACCCTAGGTCAGACATCTCCAATCAAATATTTCTTCGGCAACTTCTCCTCGGCAGATATCTGGCACAAACTCTGAGAGAAAATAAATATGCTATGAAATCTTTCTCAAAAATCTGTCGTTCGGAGTCGATTTTAATGATCAATTATGTATTATGCACGTTGGTGTAAGATGGTAACTCTGTTACTACCCTAGAATTTTGTATTGTAAGCCAATAAGCTCCTGATTTACTGAAAAAACTTGATTAATAGAACTAAATAAGGAATAATGGAAACCACTATATGCTTCTTAAAGGAGCTGATAAAATAGTACTTATGCACCCATGTGGTTGCTGATATGTACTTAAAGACACCTCTTTTTGAAGCATCCTTTTACTGAAACACTCATTTCATACAACTTTTCTGAAACTCATCCACAACGGATTTAATTCATTCAATAAATTCATACGTTTTTGTTTTTCTGTTATTTCTTTTGTTGTTGTTGTTGTTCTTGTTGTTGCTGTTATTTTTGGAATTTAATATTTTTATGGACAAAGTTAAGTGGTTCCTGTTTCACTGTCACACTTGAGCATGTGTTAAGGATAGAAAAAAAAGAATCCAGAAAAAAAAACCCCAGAAAAACTGTTCAATTTCATTTGAAATGTGTTGTATTTTGAATTAAAACACTCTGTCGTCCGTCGTACTTATCCTGTTGAGAGCAGTCGTTATTGATGAAGGAGGGAGGGACTGTCGGTGTACGTACAATTTTTGAAATTAATCATTAAGAGTCTAACATACGTTTAATGGTACTTTTTTTTTAAATTTCAATTGAATTGTTTGAAATTTCAATTAAATGAAGATTTTTTGTTTTTGAAAAGAAAAATGAGCTCCACTCATGCTACGCATTAATTATTCCTATTCTGAGTGATGATGGTGAGCTAATGCAACAAGGGAGGGAGAGCATTGTGTGGCCTATAACATCTGTTTTGAAGTATGATCATAGATTTCATTGTGTTCTTAGGAAATTTGTGAAATTTATAAAATAAGGATTTCTTAGTGAAAGATCCTTAACAATTGAGTGGGTAATATGCCTGTCATAGCTATTCCTTTATACGTTTAAAACACATTTAAAGAGCTAAACTCGCAAATGTGCACATATGTATCTTGTTATTGATTGTTCAAAATTTGAATTTAATCTTGTCATGCATGTGGGTTTTAATTTAAACACAAGGTTGGATTGCTAGTTGGGACTGATACTCTAGATGGCTGCATATGTGTTTTTCAAAACTATTGAGTACATGAGTTGATGTCCTATCCGTAAATGAATAAAGTTTCCAAAAGGAGGAACTTCGTATTGTACTTTACAATAAAGTCTGTAAGAGAAGGTTTTTTTGTCACCCAAGTGGTTTTGCTTTGGAAAGATTTCGGTTAAATCGATCTGAGTCCCAGAGGTGCTGGTGGATTGCCTTGGAGAGGAAATTATTAAAATTGATTGATTGGATATCAACTGTC
Organism: Sarcophaga peregrina; assembly: GCA_014635995.1. Classification (NCBI taxonomy): domain Eukaryota; kingdom Metazoa; phylum Arthropoda; class Insecta; order Diptera; family Sarcophagidae; genus Sarcophaga; species Sarcophaga peregrina. Next base: position 53,077,811 of record CM025792.1, on the reverse strand, counting down.
TAACATATACTTTCTCTTCCATAAATAAGAAGAGACGGCACTAATAGGCGGTTTTTGCAGCCGTTCGTAGGACCCTAAAGGTAGTGTTTAACTGTCTGCCCCCCTTTCATACTGTCCCCTGTAGTACAATACCCAAAGCATGATTGGGCAAGTACCGGGAAATTAGAGGCCCAGTTTTGATCTATTTTCTCTACTGTGACCTGTGAGAGAACTAGAACGCTTGATGTTATATTCAGTGCAGGCAAATCTCAAGATCCTTGGGAATCCCTATAAATTGTCTTTTTCAAGTAATAGTCCTCTTTTAATCAACGCTTTAGTTGATGCCACAGAGGTCGGAAAGCGTTCGCAAGAGTCAGACCCTATTTGAACCATTTTGTCCTGAAGGCCTGGAAACTAAATAAATGTCAGTCCAGCACTCATTCATGGTGACTTGAGACCCATTCAACAGGTGATAATTAATAATAGAGATGCGTCTGAGTGTTTTGCCCAGAGATATTAATAGGCATACTTCTGTAATAGAAAAGATCTTTGCCTAATATGTACTTGGGGTTCTGGGAAGACAACACTGATTGTTCATGTTAGTCGCGCTGAAGAAAACATTGAATCCGATGCTGAAATTCGTTTTCAAGAAGGTAATGGTTAGCAGTCTTGATGTTATTCTGAGCACGAAGAGATTTTCACTTCAAACTTATAACGAAGTCAAGTTCGGACCATAGATGATGATTCATGTTAACCACGCTGAAGAAAACATTAAATGTGATGCCGAAATTCATCTTCAAGCAACTCTGTTTAGATTTTATTACCGAAGCCATTAATACAGTTGTCTCCTTTTCATTCTGAGTATGAAGAGATTTTTATCTCAAAACTCTAACGAAGCCAAGTTCCGACCAGAGATGATGATTCATGTTAGCCACACCGAAGAAAAATTGGATCCGATGCCATTTATTTATCGTTATTTTTATGCTATGTCATTAATATAGTTGTCTTGTTTTATTTCTGAGCATTTTCACCTTAAACCATTAGCGAAGCCAATTTCGGCCCATAGAAAGTAGTTTACCTGGAAGTTTGGTGAGATTGAGGCATGAAAGTATGTTTTAACATTTTACCTTTATAAAGATCGCTCACGAGGCCTGTTGAAATGGGCGAACTTTTAACAAGCATTAGCCATTATTTAGAATGCTATCACCCACTAATCGAAATACAAACCAAATCAATTGCTATGCCCCTAGTATACATACATATGTCTTGAAGTCTTGCGTCCATTTAGCTAAAAGGTTTCCTCACTATAAACAAGTCTTCTAGGTAGGTAGGTAACTTAGGAATGCCTCATACGCTGATAGTATTTTTCATTTTTTAACGTCAAGTGGCTAATGGAACGTAAATAGGATGTAAGGTTAGTCACTATTTTTTATGCAATATCTGGAGTCAACAAGATTTTCATTATTTTGTTGTGGTTAATAGTGCTGAAACAGCCTAATCATACCGGACAACCGAGAACAGGAAGTTCCAAGCCTGTAGAGCAGTGGGTGTGACTGTCTGTTGAGAAGGGCTGGTTAAATATTTGTGGTCACTTCACCTTATTTGTAGTTTATAGACCAAATAACAAATTTCTAGCCACTTATTAATGTTATTTTCTGTATCCTATTTCTATTTTCTTTTTTTTTATTTACTCTTAAAGTGACGAGTAGTTGAGATACGCCTTTTCCATGTCCATATACATACTAAGCCTCTTCGTTATGGCCAAAGTAATCAATTTTTTTTCTTTTAAATCGAATTGATTTTTTAAAAACCAATTGTTTTCTTCCACTTCAAATATTTTTACCGCCCTTGAATACAAATGAGGCACTTTTTTTTTGATTTTCCAAGAATTTCAATTTTAAACAGAAACACTCTCATCTCATTGTCTTAAAAAAAAAAACAAAATAAATTGAAAAAAGTTATCCATCATTAACAATAAAATATTTTTTAATTCAATTGATAGAAAAATGACACCCAAGAAAATCTTTCCGAAAGAATAAAAAAATATTTTAACAAAAAATAGAAGGAAAAGTATCTTTTTTTATGGATGTCACTTTAAAGGGGCAATTTATTTCGTATCTAAATTTTATATATTAGAAAGCAACAAATGCTTCTGTTTAAGAAATAAGAATAAATTGGAAATAATTGATGAAGAAAAACATTGGTTAGAAATTTTTGTTCGGGATCTTCATCATCGGGATTAATCAATCAATCGAAAATTACACTGGGCAACATTTATTTTAAAGTGAATTATTTTAAAAGGTTGTCTGGGGCAACCTTCTGTTAAACTGGCTGTCCTTTGTAATGATCATTTGGAATTTTTTTCTCTTAAGTTTGGAACTAAATTACTCAGTGCTGTTGGTGTTCTTCTTTGAGTATACAGACTTAGAGTATGAGTTCTATGGTGTGCATAATCAGGTAGAAACTGTCTGAACGGCTTTTCCACTGGAAACAATAACGTTCTGTAAGTAGTTTACTTGACAGTCATGCAATCTTTACGAATGACTCGAAGATTGCATTGACTGGGCGGTATGTTAGCTTGTCATTGGATTAAGACTTCAAAAAAGCTCAATGATATGTAGGTTGATTAGTTGACTTTTCATGTTGGAACAGTGGGATTGCAGAATTTGTAACAGAATGAGAAACTGTTTCAGTTGGGTCTTCCTGTGTTTTTCGGCAGAGCATAGCTTCTATAGCACAAGGACTAGTATAAGGTACAAGAACGTCACTTTTTACGGAAGGTCAACAGGAGTTTATTAAGAATATTCTGTGTCGTGCAGAGATAATAACTCAAGTCTCTTTCTTGGGTGTTACTCCAATGGGAGTTACGTAATGGCTTATCAGCTGCTATGGTTTCTGATATTGAAAGTTTCGTTTTTTGGATTAGTTTGCTTGTGAACTGACACCAGTAACATTTTCTTAATTTTCTTTTTCTTTTTTCTTTATATTTTTTAAACACAATGTATCATTTCAAGCTGAACCTACCTTTCTAACCTAAACTACCTAGACCTAAACCTTAGCTGTCACGATATTTGGTTTTAGTGTTTATTAGAGTGGTTGCCCTGGTTTCACGGAATTTTCTGGGTTTACGCTGGCATAATGGATGAATTTTGCATCGTAAGTATTGGTTTGATGCAAAAATTACTGCATCTCTCAGCTTTAACTAGTTTGAAAAGTAATAGTCTTGCTTTGTAAGGAAATCTGCTACTCCTCTTGGGTTCGACGGTAAACTTTATGAAGTAATTTGTCATATTTCATCTTTTTGACACTGGATAACATTTTTAGAATATCCTTCAGGGAACAATCTAATTTTCAAACTAATAAAGTTGTACAAATCTCCGCTAAAATAATTTTAAACTTTACTGATACTAAAATTGACATTTCCGAAGAAAAATATTCTTTATTGTCCAATGACTGACAAAACTGACTGACTGAATATGCTACAGAAGTTATTAAAGCTTCAAACCATTCGTAAAAGGTTCGAAATGAGGCATGAAACGGAATGACGTTATGAACTAAATTTGAAACTTAATGGCCATATCAATTGAAAACATGTCATCAAATAATAAAATCTTTTATAGCAACATTAATTTGTAAAGATCTTTAGCTTCTTAACGATAATAAATAATAAAAAAAAAATAATTAAAAATCCACTCTAAAAACTCCAATAATTTAAAATCCGAAACCCTTATAATTTCACATTTTGTCTGTCATATTGACTTGAATGTGAAAACGAAGAAGAGAGGAGGAGTTTGTTGTCAATTGTTAATTGTAAGTTATTGTGTAACTTTCCTAATGTTTATTTAATTTTTTAATTAAACGTTTAGGAAAATTTGTCAAATACCATCCTACATAAGGCAATACTTTAACAAACTCTTAACTTAACTGCAGAGGTTTCTGCTTTCCCTTAAGCGCTCTGTAACGCCTTTAAATCAATGGGGAAATGTGGAATTTTCAATAAGAAAATTAAAGCCTCATTAAATGCGTCCACAAACAATTAATCAATTAGTCGTGAACGTTTAATTGAAAACTTTTATAGGCAGAAAGGTCAATAAACCTTTTCAAAACAAATGGAAGAATAATTTAAGTCAGTAATTACAATGTTTTCTTCAATGTTATTTTTTGATTTGAGGATAAATTTGGAAAACGTTTGTGTGTTTAGTGTAAAAATATCAGATTCATAACAGAAAAAAAGAAGTTTTTTTTTTGTTTTAACAACATCGAATTTTATTCCAACAAAGCTTAATTTTTTTTTTTAGAAAAAGCAATACAATACTGTGGTCACCCATCATCTTGTCATCTTGTTTTTTTTTACTATTACCTCCAGCAGTCTAATTGACATGAAAAAGCTTTTCAAATTTGTATAACAGTGGCACATAAAAATGTACGATAAAAAAAAAAGTGAGAAGCTAAGCTAAGATGCCGACTAGAGATTAGCAATGAATAGTTTTTTCACTACTCATAAGTACTCATGAAATTTTGAGTATGACTGAGTCAACTGTATTGAAATTCAATTACTCTCATTAATTCGTACTCGCTACAACATTGATTTATAAGTATAGGTTGCAATGAATATGAGTATGAGTGAATGATTCGAGTGCTTCGAATCCTTCGTCAAAATTTACAGTCTTGGTTGTTGTTGCATGTACAAACAAAGAAAAAAGAAAAGACAAAGTCAGCAAGCAAAGCATTCATATAAGTATTGTAGTATTCGTACGCGAATCATACTTATTTTGAGCTTCGTATAAATGCCAAGTGAATCGAAATCAACAACATCATGTGTGTTGTTAAGTACGAGTACGATGTGTATTTCAAACTTTGAATATGAGTAGTGTGAGTATGATAATAAAATAAGTATGAATGCGTATAAGTATCAGAAATTATAAGCATTACTCGTCTTGAATACTCGTTGCTGACCTCTGATCCCGACTAAAGGGTTGCAATGGTCAATAATGTAGATATGCGTGTATATTTAGCAAAAGTGTTTCACATTCTGAAATTGTATTTTGTGGTTATAACACTTTTCTTACTCTCATTAACTTTATCTTATTTATTATTATTCTGCGGCCTATCTTTGCAACCTCTTTCTCCAATATTTTAAAATTTTTCTTCATACTTATACTGGCTGAATAATCGCAATCAGTCATTGGCTCCATAATAATCACCCAAGATATTCAAGAAAAAAAAAATCCCGCATTTGTTTTGTTATACACCCAACACAAAAATAAAAATCTGTGATTGATGTCTAATGCCTGATAAAAAAAAGGAATTTTCGTAAGGGTTTACATTAATAGAGTGGTAATAATGGGTCTGTTTAATGGCTCAATTAATGATTTCAGTTGAAACAATAGAAAGAAACACAATTTCTTTTTTAAATATTTCTTAATTGTTGGCCATAAAGAGTTTTAAATTACAAATTCCTGACTTCACATTAAACATGATGTTATTTGTTAATGTTCATTATCATTCTAGTCATTACTGGAATATCTTTTTATGTCTTTTTCTTTTGTTGTTGTTGTTGTTTTTATTTTAAAGTCAGGAAACCACAACATTAAAAACCATTATTCTAGGACACCTTTGGTATCAGTTTACCTGAAAACATTGAAGAAAATTATAAACATTTAAGCAAATACTTTACGGCAAATACCCTTTACGCTTGTGTACATAAAGAACAGTGTTAACAGTGTACACATTTGGCGCTTTTTTTCGTTGTTATAAATTAGAAAAACATTTAAAAATATTCCCATATATCTTAACAACAAGGATTTTCGGGCCACTTATCGGCTAATGTAGTATCCTTTGATTTGAAGCAGTTTCTTTTATTTGGCTCCTCATTTTTGATAGTTTGAAGTTATGAAACTTTCAGGTTAACTTTTAGCTTGACTGTAAGGGAGTTTTGTTTTACATATCAAGACCTAATGCTAGTTGTTACTATGGTTGAACAGGACATCCCTGTATTTCTTAACGTGGTATCGCAATGGGCCACTACTTGTGCTCAAAGGATCTTTGATTGAATAAAATTGCCACTACCTTCTACACTATTATATCCTATTCTCCCCGGAGCTTATTATAGAGGTAAATTTCTTGGTTCATTAACTGTGACAATTTTGGAAATATAAAATATCTAAAGTCATGGTTGAAAAACATTGATATTCAGGCAATGATCCGTCAAGTAGCTTTGTCTATATTGTATAGTTTCTTTCCCTCAGTCATTTTAGATTTCCTTAATGATATTCTAAACCATCTTCATCTTCAGAAAAGCCTAGTTTTTAGATAACACCAGATGCTAACTCTATCATTCTAGAACTCTCTATAGGATTTGGTGGTTTCATTTAAGATTTTTTTTATGTGATCCTTGGTCATCTTTGTCTTCACAAGTGTATTGTTCCTAGACATTAACAGATGTTAACTCTATCATTCTAGTACTCTCTAGAGCAGAGCAATCAATTGCTGAACTGAAACAATTTATGGAAAATGCCCTAAAGGAATAATATAATAAAAAAATAAAAATATTTGCTGGGATAGGCTAGAGCTAACGTCAGCTATTTTGTAAAGATGTACTTTGCCTTCGCCAACATGCAAGGCTACATAAGTGAAGAAATTTGGCCAACTGAAGTTTATAAGTGTTTGCTCAAGACAATGCCAGATATCGATCAAGATCTGCGATTTGATTGTACTTGACTATTTTTTGATTACATGCGAACCCGTGGTTTAGACTTCAGCTCAGACATCGAGAAAAAACGCAACGAGAAAAAATAAAATATTTCTTAGGCGAGTTCCTCGCAGCAGACTTCTGGTAAAAATTGTGAGAGTAAATAAAATTGGCGTGAAAGTCTCTCAAAAGTTCTGTAGTACGGATTCGGCAGTAAACTGTAGGTCCCATTTTTCATGGATAAACATGTGTGGTGGGAGAAGCTATTTTGTAACACTGCCCAAAAGATTGCAAAGACTCTATAAGTAAATAAGACTAATTTTTATGGAGATACCTGCCTTCAAGCCTTGGAAGACAACTTTACATTTGCCATTGTTTACATATCGGTCGAAATTATGGAAAAATTATATCGAAATTGAAGCTCACTTTCACCACTTTTTCGGTCATTTTCTTTTTGTATTCAAAACCAAAATTGTTAATCACCCGTTAGAATCAACAATTAAGGCATGTGTAAAACCGTAGTCTATTAGGTAGTTTGTTGGTTTATTATAGGTAAAGCCTGGGTTCGTATTCCAGGTCCAGCATCTACATGAAACTTGAAAAAAAATATTTCTTTGGCGATTTTCTCTCAGCAGATTTCTGGCAAAAACTCTGAGAGTAAATAAACCTGCCATGAAAAAGTTTCTCAAAAATCTGTCGTTCGGAGTCGACGTGAAACTGTATGTCCCGCCACTCACGTATAAAACGCACACAACATGAGTGGTGTGAGAAGCTAGGCCGTAATCCTGACTGAAGGGTTGTAATGGCCAACTGGATTCGGTATTGTTGGATTCGTCGCTTGATCTTGGCTTTGGCAAATAAAGGTTGTAAAAATCCATTGTTCTTTCCATTTCTTTTTCGACCAATTGGCACATAGTTTTCTACACGGGAGGCAAAATGATATTAGAATAAAACTATCAATAGGAATAATTGAATTCATTTCAGATGTAGTGTGTACTTTTATCTAAAATATCTTGACCAAAAACGGGATCTTAGAAACTCTTTGTAAAGGCTACAATAAAAAATTCCTTAAAATCATCGTTTTCGATTTTCCTTTCCTTTTTCGAAAGTACTTTCTGTTTTCCTTGAAACGTTTTAAATTAATACGAGGAACGCCAACAGAAAATATTAAAAATAAAATTTTATTTCTTTTAGCCAAAATAAAATATTTTTTATGTTTAATGCTGGTGGTACGTGCTTATGAACAAACATAACCCTGATGGTTATTACCTTCTTTATTTCGATGTCGTAAAATTTCCGAAAAATGCCACTTAAGAAACGAAATATAGAAATAACATTTAAAGAGTCTAGAATTGAAGGTAATCAATGAACGTGTTTTCTTTTTATGCGATCATTTCTTTGCCATAATACTCCAATTGTCATTTGGGCAATGACAGGAGGTGTGTTGTAGATGTCATGATATCAAGCTGGTATGAAGTCTTGCTTATAAATCATAAGGAGTTTTACTTTGATAAGACAATGAAAGAAAAAGAAAAGAAAAACGTAAAACGAATGCAAGTTATTTAATGAAAATTTGGAAAAATAGAAAATGCGTGAGAGCGGCATAGGAAAAAAAGACCAGCATAATTGTATGTGCGCTCGCACATGCTATAAAAAAACATTACATGCAACATATACAATGTATTTCAATACCACATCCGGTATTTGTAAATGAAAATACATTCTTTTTTTTTATTGGTTTTTATAAAACAAACACACTCACACACACACCCAATGTAATAATAAACTAAAGATATAAAATATTGAGTTAGGTTTACTTATCAACTACATACTTGTTATAATGGGTGATTTTTTAAAAGCTATAGGAAAATTTTTCCAAAAACAAAAAAAAACACATAAAATTCAGAAAAATGCATGAAATCTTTATTTGTATCGATAGTACGGTCCATATACTGTAACGTTTGAAGATTATTTCATTCAAATGTTGACCGCGACTGTGCCTCAAATGGTCCATCCGCTTAGTCCAATTTTGGCATACTCTTTTCAACACTCCGGCCAGTGTCTCACGAATAAAAGCTTCAATATTTTCTTCTAATGAGTCAATTGAAGCGGGCTTGTCTGTATAGCCATGAGCTTTAACATAGTCCCACAAAAAATAGTTTAAAGGCGTAAAATCGCACGATCTAGGCGGCCAATCGACCAGTCCCGAATGTGAAATAAAATGTTCACCGAACTCGCCTTTCAATAAGTCCATTGTTACGCGTGCTGTATGGCATGTGGCACTGTCTTGTTGAAGCCACATGTCATGCAAGTCAAGTTCTTTCATTTTGGGCAAAAACAAGTTGCATATCATCTCACAGTATGGTTCGTAGCATCTTTGAAGAAGTACGGTTCAATAATGCCACCAGCCCATAAACCTTATCAAACTAATTTTTTTGGGAACTTTTGCAATGCTGCTGGCTGATCGTCTCTCCAAAATCGACAATTCTGCTTATTTACGTATCCAATGTGCCAAAAATGAGCTTCGTTGCTGAACATAATTTTTCAATAAAGAAGTGGCCATCTTTCCAACTTTTATTTTGATAATAAAATTCAATGATTTGCAAGCGTTGTTCGTTTGTAAGACGATTCATGGTTAAATATAGACCAAACTGAAGATGTTTGAGAGAGAAACAAAACACAAAACGTGCATGACCAGTGTTACCAAAAAGATAATAGCTAAAAAATCACCCTTTCCATACATACATACCATATGCATATGCATACAGTATTGCGCAAAAAATAAATACCAAAGTGCTTTGATAAGACGTTGTAGTTGTGCATTAGGTATTCATAGTAGCGCAGTAGAACTTAATTGGTCATTACAACCCTTTAGTTGGGATTCCTTTCTAGCTTCTCATGTTCCAGATCATTGTAAATATCTGGGCTAATTAAAAGACATAAAACCAAAGTCCACAGTCTGTTATCATGCCTTTGAGCTAATTTAGGGGGTGAGATTACGAAGAATGGAGCGCGAGGCGATCTGTAGTCTCCACTTGGATCCAATATATTGATCTTCTAATATTATTATATATCAAGCATTCGGAAAATTGTTCTTGGACAACAAGGCCAATGAAAAAATTCTTACTTACCGACTAAATTGGTCATTACAATCCCTACCTTCTCACATCACTCATGTTGTGTGTGTTAACTCAAATGACAGATTTGAAAAGTTTTTCATACTAGTTTTGATTTACTATCAGAGTTTCTGTCAGAAGACTGCCGAGAAGAAATCACCAGTAAAATATTTTTTATATTTCACTTTATTTATTAAATGTCTGAGCACGGTCTCTAACCATTTTGAATATCAAATGAACTGAAGTGCCTGCCTGCCGTTATGTACAGATGGCCATATAGCAAAACTATCCAGTTATCACTGCCTAGAGCAACGCTTGACATTGACGGAGAAGTAGTTTATCGTTGTCGCCCCTACAAAGAAGCGCCAATGAGCACACAGAACTGTAGTAGCATCTAGAATTTAACAAATTCCGTATAGTTCGATCTATTCTCCGTTTTACTTGAAAGAAAGCGACACCTGATAAGGCTGTTATCATTGCCCGCGTGACCCTACGCTCACTCATCATTAGAATGCCTCAAAATCTTATTAAAATATGTCCAGAATATGCGAAGCCGCTTAAATTGTATCCAAAGCTTTCAAGGTTCCTGATTATCCGAATATTTCTACCATACTCTTGCTAAAACCTTAGCTAATTCCCAGCTCTGTAGAGGTAGAGCTTTGAATTTTTTCCCTAGCTCTTATATAATGACTTATCATTGCAAAAGTTAAAAAACTTTTTAACGATGAGTTTGAATTCAATACGATAGGCGCTTTTCGTAGGGTTCGGCGGTTTCCTGGTAGTTGTTTTAAACAGTGGAATCCTATAGTGTACATACTTCAAAAACGGCTCTGTATGGTGTGCTATTCGTTTGAAATATTTGGTCTCCTTCAGTTTGTGGATTTTCTAAAATGTTTTTGACGCGTTAACCTCAATAGATCGTCCTAGCAGCTTTTACAATTTCGTGGCTTGTATCGAATCCATGGCTTGTGCATAGGCACACTTTGTAAAGGATTGACACTTTCAACTAACTGGTGGAAACCTTTTATTTTGATTATGGTTTAAGTTTTTGTCCAAGTTGATGCTCTTATTCCGTACACTTCTGTATTGTTTATTACTTGCAACCACCTCAATACAAAGACAGTACTTTCTATTGTTTGTTTGCTTGACTTTTCAAAATTTGTGGCACGAATGAATTCCCCAAAAAAAAAAGAAAAAATTCTAAAATCCTCTTACAGCATAATCTCGTCACGAAGGTGTTGACAAGGTTAAGTTTGTTTGTTCGTGTACATTTTCTAGTTGTTAAAAAAATTTCGGAAAAAATAAACAATTTCGAATGAAACAAAAATTTATTATTTCTTTACATTTTATAAGAATTTCACCGAATTTAAACAAAAAATTCTGTCTTTGTAGATAGAAGCAGCAGTGTGGTCTTGGAAATATTTTTAAACTGATTTTTCATTGTAAAACTATTTCAAAATAAATACTTGAAACTTTAACAGCAAATGTACAACGATGAGTACTTTTCGGAAATTAATGGAAATATTTGTTTCCGACTGTTGTTGTAGAAACCAAAAATTCTGTCTATTTATGTACACATGTTTCGCAATTTAAATGGTGGTATGACTATGTTTCCTACGAGTTATAACCTCTGTATATTGCGTGCCGACAATCATATCGAGTGTTATTTGATACCGCACCGTTACTTTCACAAAATCGGTGGACATCGATTCTAGAGGTACCAGTTTAACACAAATGGTACCTTAGGTTGCAAAGGCCCATAGGGTATATTGATAAGAGGCTTCAGTGCAGTCTATATAGCAAAAGCAATATATCAGAGATCCTTCTGCTAGGATTATTAAACGGTTGGTCTGACGTTCACTGCTTGAATTATGTCAAATTTATTCTCCTTCCTTTTAATAAGTATTTCGACCACAAATTGGATTAGGCAAATTTGCTGTCATTTCGCCATCTTATTGCGTGTTCTTTTAAAAAGTAGGGGCGTTGTAGTCTTGTAGATGCTGCGTTGGCTTAATAAATACGAACCCATAACTCAAACCCCAACTAAGACATCTCGAATGAAATCGAAATGTGAAAAAATATTTCTTTCAATGACTTCCTCTCATAAATTTCTGAGAGTAAATAAAATTGCCATGAAAAGTTTCTCACAAACTTTGTCCACTTGTGGATACAATTAAACCACACAGTATGATGATAGAAGCTGGGTCGTAATCAGAGATCAGCAATGAGTATTCAAAACGATGAGTAGATTCGAGTCTTAATCATAACTTCCGATACTTATACGCATTCATACTTATTTTATTATCATACTCACACTACTCATATTCAAAATTTGAAGTACTCATACTTAACAAAACGCGTGCTGTTGTTGATTTCGACTTTCCATGACTCAACCTATACACGAAGTACAAAATAAGAATGATTCGCGTACGAACACCACAATACTCACTCGAAGGTTGTGTGTTTTGTTTTGCTTGCTGTCTTTGGCTTTTCTTTCTTATTTTTTTTTATAAATGCAACAACAAAAAAGACTGTAAATTTTGGTGAACGATTCGAATCACTCGAATCATTTATGAGTATTATAAAGATTTTTCTAAATTTATGAATCTGAATGAGTAGGTGTACGAATCAAATATATTTCGAATGTTTTGAGTTTGATGTCAACGTTTTACTCAGCCGGAATAATATAATTATTTCAGACACATTGGCATGTAGCATAAACTGGTATCATTGTGACAAAATTTTCCATACCTCTGTTCAAATCGTAGCATGAGATTTTCTATTCATAAATCATTTTACTTTTCCAAATTTTTATTATAAGAGATTAAAGCAGAAACCCCGACTAATAATAAAATATTCTTTTTGTCACCTTTTCTTTTAGAAATTATAGAATTTATTTCACATACACATTCATTCAAAATTATGAATTATTTGATTTGATGGCAATGCCTTAGTATTTTAGTTTTATTTTTATAAATATTTTGTATTATAAATGGGCCGTCCGGCCGTTCATCATCTATTGAGACAAAATGCTGGTACTGGTGCTGATACTAATGCCGTAAATAAATTAATAAAAAAAAACAGAAACACTAATAACAGTCCAAAAAGAATAAAAATATAAAAATAATCCAAAAGAAAAGCATTAAATTGAATTGAATTTAATTTCATTAGATTTTATTCGATTTGATTTTCTCTGTAGTAGTAAATATCCATACAATTTACTTTCATTCACTGACTTCATTTCTAATTTGTATACATACGTACGTACGTACTTATGTGTGTACATAGGTCACACATACGGGTAATAGAACATATCAACAAATTAATAATAACGCCGGTTCTAAAGTACCAATTTTTCTCGAATAACTTGTAATGGTAACTTACTCCCCTTACTAGTTACGTTGTGGTGGCTTTAAGACAGTCAAACTTTTTATTCTTCATTAACATAGAAGCCAAGATACACATAAAATCTATAATATTTAGAAAATTAAGGACACTCGCCTTAAGGGATACCAGGCCTCATTCACCCTACATTAGAACACGTTTCATTTTAAAACAAATTATTCGAAATTCTCGTCATCTATTTAACCTGAATGCTCGATTTTGACTTTAATGAGAATTGAAAATTTTCTGTAATAACTTACATACATAATTTGGCCTTTACAACCCTTCAGTCAGGGTTACGACCTAGCTTCTCACACCACTAATGTTGTGTGCGTTAATTTTATGCATGAGTGGCGGGACCTACAGTTTAAAGTCGACTCCGAACGACAGATTTTTGAGAAGCTTTTTATGGCATTTTTTACTCTCAGAGTCTTTGCCAGAAATCTGCTGAGAGGAAGTCGCCGAAGAAATATTTTTCGTTTTGATGTCTGACTTGTGGTTCGAACCCGGGCCTTTCGTTTAATAAGCCAACACACTACCTACTACACCACGGCGACTCCTGTAATAACTTATAATGATAAATTAAAGACAAGAAAGTATGGCTGAGAATAAGAAATATCATCATCAGAAAGAGAATTATGTTGTCTAGTAGCTTTTATATTGGCCATATTAGGCTCAAAACGGAGGTCCAAATCCGAGCTTAAGCATCTCGATAATTCTTTTAGCGACTTTCTCTCCGCAGTCTTCTAAGAAAAACTCTGAGAGTAAAATTAAAATGCCAAAAGTTTTTTAAATTTGTTGTTAGTAGTCGACGTTAAAATGAAGGGACCTAATACATAAGGAGTGCGCACAAAAAAAACTGGACTTACACTTTTCGTTATAGAAATAAAACTAAGTGGCGGATTTTTTTCGTTTTATATTTCAATTAAAGTAAATAATATTTGAATTCTTTTGTATAAAAAATATTTTTTTTTGACACAGGTCTCGGAGTATCCAACTTTTTGGGACACTTTTCTTCCAGACATTTTAGGGTGTTTTAGAAAAATACGTATTATTTTAAATGCTTTGTTTTGGTCGGCATTTCTTTCTTTTCTTTTTTTCTTCCACTTCCACGCTTTCGCTCAATACTCAAAGCCTCCTTATATTGTTTTATTCTTACCTTAGAAACTGTTTTTTGGTTAACATCTGCGAACCTAGCAATCGTTTTTTGGTTTTCGCGGTTTTTCATTGAAAATTTCAATTACTTTTTTTTATGACATTCTTGTTGGGTGCCCATTTTCAAAAAACTAATTTTGCTATTGCAATGAAATTTAGCACGTGGATTTTGAAACAGATGACTAACAAAAACAATCATTTTTTTCGTGCGTACTCCTTCCATACTCGTATATACATAATTGGTCATTACAACCCTTTAGTCAGGATTACGACCTAGCTTTTCACACCACCCATGTAGTGTGTGTTATTTTTTTTTATGCAGTTTAAAGTCGATTTCGAACGACAAATTTGTAAGAAATTTTAATGGGAATTTTATTTATTCTCAGAGTTTTTACTACAAATACGCTGAGAGGAAGTTGCCGAATAAATATTTTTTCATATTTTGTTTTGCTCGAGATATCTGCCCACTGGCTAGGTCTCTTGATCCATATTTGGTTCCAGATTTTCTCGAAAACGGTGGTTAAACATAATTTTTTACAAACTTTGCGTATTGAAATTGGGCGTTAGTTTCCATGGTTCTTAATCATACCATTGAAGTTACCGTTGTGTGATGTCTGCAAAAATATTTCTTCAGCGAATTCCCCTCAGCAATCTTCTGGGTGCAAAATAAAATTATCATGAAAAATTGGTTAAAAAAAATAAAATCTGTGATTCCGAGGCGACTTTAAATTACAGTAATCCTTCAATTTACTTCGCCTCAATTAACGTTGTTCCGGTTTACGTGGTCAAAGTTTTTGTTCCCTCTAATTTCAAATTGCGTTGACATTCGATTTGCGTCCTGTCGTCTTTTTTTTTTTGGAACCGTCTGCAACGTAAATCGAGGGATTACTGTATAAGTCCTCAAGTTATGGATAAAATTAATATACATAGCATAGGTAATGTGAAAGCTATGCTGTAAACCTGACTAAAGGATAGGTTAGGTTAAGTTAGAGGACGTGCACCTGTCGGTCAAGATAAGCACAGTACCTGGAGGTCGAAATTGACCCATTGTACATTGTCCTTAGCGGAGGAAGGAAATAGAGGATATAGGAATGTAGATAAGTGGAGGAAGAATGGGAAAAACGGAGGAATTGCGTATAAAGAAACAGACACAAAACAAAAGAGGTTGAGAGTGCGACTACACTTATGAAGCCCTAGCACCTCTCAACCAGCCCAAGCTGTTAATGAATCTGTGGTGAGCCTTGATGTCGGCTCTCGACACAGAACTCAAGTTCTCAAAAAAGGCCCTGCCAAGGGTTCTCAACCTCAACCTACCAAGGGCTGGGCCGTTGCTGAGGAGATGTTCGACAGTCTCCAACTCCTCCTCATCGCAACATAAAGGAACTAAAGGATTTTAATGAGTAAATATTTTAGATTCATCCAGCATACCGGAGTTGCACATCAACACGTCTATTATTTTCTGTCTGTTATAAGCTGAAAAACAACTTCTCTCCAACCCTATGCGTACGGTTACAGTTGATATAAAGTCGACTATTAATGTGACAACGTGGGACTGTCGAAATACCATGAGTACTTTGACTTTCAAAACCGTAACCTTTTTTATTCTTCGTATGACAGTTGGCTTACCTCACCCGTACGGTGTCAATCCCCCGATCTGCGGGTATGCAGCACATATGTATGTAACTGAATGTAACTAATTTTCTCTATTTTTTATATGTAATCATAAATAAATAACTGTAAAAAATTGGATGCCATACTATAACAGGGATTTTTCCACACGTAACACACACACACAGAAACACTCTCAATAAAGTTGATGAAAAATGAGTGCGAGACTGAGTGTGAATGTGCGTGTATGAATCCAAAATATTATAAGATTTTCCATTGTTGGCCAAACAATAAAGACAAAAATTACAAGTTACGACAAAGAATGAAAGAAAGAAATAAAAAAAGAGAGAAAAGAAAGAAAGAAGAATGAAAATATAATTTAGATTTATTGTCCCAGACATTTCCATTTATTCAGAAACGTTGTGTATAAAACGAAAACAAAAATAACAAATAATCACAGGGTATTGATTGCCTTTAAAACCATATTTCGAATCGAAGGGACGGGAGTAGTAAAAAGAAAAACGAAAAAAAATTTACGTAATTTGTCTGAGTTTAACTTTTATTATTTAATACAGAGTAACAGGGAATATATAACACTCATACTCAAACTCAAACTCAATAGAAACTATTGAAATCAATGGACCACTTCAGTCTAGCAATTTAAATTTGTTTTTCTAATACGAGAAAAGACGTTGAAATATGATCTTGCATATCCGAAAGACTTTATAGACTCTCTAGATTTAAAAATGGTTCCATCTATAATAACCTGTCACTGGAAATTCACAGGTCGTTTCGGTAGGGAACATAATGGAGTCAATGGTCGTGAATCGTTTAACAAGCACCTATTTAATCTTATTACTTCGCTGGAGAGCATAAGTTTATAATAAGGCTCTTCCAATAGTTTCTATATTGAGCATGATAACTTGTATCTCCAGTTAAGCCGTGAACTCAGCAAAGATTAGGACATCTTGAAGAATTCCATGTTCCAGTAAGCTAAAATGGAGCGTAGCTCGACAAAAACAAAACTGAAAGTCTTATGTAAGCAAGAAAACTTATTTACTTACTTAATTAGTCTTAACAGCCCGTTTATCGAATTTTGGCCTGCCTTATCACATTATTTCAGGTAGCTCTGTTTTTCTCAAAGTTTCGCTGGTCACACCAATCCATGATAGGGCTTTCCTTCTAACGCTAACCAGATTGACGAATTTCGCTAATCTTCGTATCAAACACCCGGAGGGAGCATCCCCTTCCATCCGAAAGATATAGAATTCATTGGCAATATCGAAAGTATAGTTATCGATTGCTGCGTGTCCCTTCTTATTGATGATGTCAACGTTATCAGTGTAAGCAAGCAACTGGAACTATTTATTAGGAAAAGTAGGAAATTTTCTGCATATCAGTGGCTTTATAAGCTTATTACAGAGCTTTTGGTGCACCAAGTGGAGAAAGATTGGCAGCAAAAAATAAGTGGCGTATGTATGTATGCCAGTATGCACCGTTACATAGGAAGAATCTAGGATACGTTGGCTCGCTTTACTGCCAAACATTTTAAAATTCTTCAGACAACAAGCCGGACAAATACATTAGATTTTTAATGTATCGGATTGTCCTTACCGATCTCGGTCAAGTCAGAATGTGATTTTGAATTTGTCAGATTTAGCAGATAAGGAAACAACCGAGAACTTTGCAATTTGTCTACCAAACAGGGAGGGGAAATACCTAGTGTCATATATTTAGGAGCTATAATTAACGAAGCCGCCGTGGTCTAGTGGGTAGTGTGTTGGCTTATTAGACAAAAGGCCCGGGTGCGAATCCCAGGTCAGACATCAAAACGAAAAAATATTCTTCGGCGACTTCCTCTCAGCAGATTTCTGGCAAAGACTCTGAGAGTAAAAATTGCCATGAAAAGCTTCTCAAAAAGCTGTCGTTCGAAGTCGACTTTAAACTGTAGGTCTCGCCACTCATGTATAAAATTAACACACACAACATAAGTGGTGTGAGAGCTAGGTCGTAATCCTGACTGAAGGGTTGTAATGACCAATTATGTAAGTATGTAATTGTCGAGTGAAAGGTGAATCATATCACAGCAGTAGTTTTACTCGAAGGTCTATAGTAATCGTAGTATTTAGATTTAAGAGACTAGTTTTTGAAAATTTAAACCTTGGCTAGGGCGCTTTGAAGGACAATAATTAAAAAAGAATATTTTCTACGCTAATTTAAGTGCAGATTTCTGGGAAATTTTCTGAGAACACTTCCTTCCTTCAGATTTAATGTTAAACAGTAGACACCATAACTCATGCATGAAATAAAGGCACACAACATAGGTGGTGTGAGAAATTAGGGTGCAATCCTGACTAAAGATTGTAATAATCAATAATGAAAATAATGGATGATTAAGGTCGAAGGAAATGGTGACTCAATCACATGAGAGTTTAGGTTTTGAAATGTTTTCAAGAGAGTTTAATTTTAAAACGATAGGGAGACTTCATCATATCTCTTATCAATGAGCCTGCAAGCTATCTGCAAACTTAGTAAATATCTGTATTAGGACAGATAGAAGAAGAAGGCCACCCAGAATTTATATGAAACCAATCAAAACCAACCCACTAGCTATGCTTTCGAAATGGTGCTATTGTAAGCAATTAAATTGTTTTTGCTCTTCCAATTTCGATGTCCTTTAACGTTAAGTCTACATTTCATGAATTTTTCAAGTGACCTAAAGCTTAATTACATGACCATAAAGGCAGATAATTCTGTATCAGTATTAAATAAATGCCATCATGCAGACGTAGTTTACATAATTACTCTTTGACATTTTAATCTTTTTCGGTGGTTGGGAATATGTTTACTCGAGAAATTGTGTCCTCATCGAATATTGCGTTAAAAAACAGGATGCATTACACAGAGATTGTGTTTTAATGAAGATAAATGCGAACTTTTTTCTATTTTTTCGTTTTTTGTTTCATTCTTTTTAATGAAATGAAATGTTAAGGATACAGGATACCGGAAACTTTAAACTTAAATGTGAGACCATTGAAATGGCTGTGACAGTAAATCAGAAGAAAGAAAAAAGGAAAAAACGAAAAAAAAAGGATAATGAAAGTTTGTATAGCGTATTAAAGACCTTTAAGAGAAAATGTAACAGGTAGAAAATAGCTAAAAATATAAACGGACCTCATGGGGTCAACAAAAAACATGCATGATAATAGCGTATAACAACAACAGCAATTTGTGATATGATATATGATATGTAACGTGTTACAACACAATTTTCCGTCTATCATAATTTTCTGTCACAAGGCTTTAACCCAAACAACAACAAAAAAAAAAACGACATGAAATGTAATGTACTGAGAAACCTAGTATCCCTTTAATACCTTTTTTATGGCATTAAGGGGTTTTCATGCACGCACAATAAGCATAAGAATCCCTTACTCACGCCTAAACACATGCCACAGCTTATTTATGTTCCATCTTTCTCTCTCTCTGTATTTTCCTGTTTCTCTTTTTCTTTTCCGTTACAAACTTTTTCATAGCCTTTGGATTTCCACCTCATCATAGTTAAAGTGATTTCTGTCTAACTTGACAAGTGAGACATGACACTCAGGTACGTACGTACGTTCATAGTTTGTGTCGTATTTGACGAACTCAATGAATGAAAAAAAATGACAGCACGACGGAATAATGGCACTAACCTTCTAATGAAAAGACTGACAAAAATTTGAGCTACAAACTGACTTTCTAATTAAACAAGTAAGTGTCTACACGCCATACACCGAAAGAAAAAAAATTTCATTGCATGGAAGCTATTCGACAGACCAGAGTATTCTATGTAGGCTTGGTAAGGTTCGTAAATAAGAGAGCTCCTGGCGTCTAAAAGAATGCCAATTCTTATATGAAGGATTTGATGATAAGTTAGGTTAGAGGACGTGTATTTGTCAATTCTGACAAGTACAGTACTCGGGGGTCGAATTGACCCATTGTACTACGTCCTTGCTTCTCACACCACTTATGTTGTGTGCGTTAATTTTATACATCAGTGGCGGAACTTACAGTTTAAAGTCGACTCCGAACGACACATTTTTTTTGAGAAGCATTCTATGGCAATTTTTTATTCTCAGAGTTTTTGACAGAAATCTGCTGAGAGGAAGTCACCGAAAAATTATTTTCAAATTTTCTTTTCGATGTCTGACCTGGGATATGAACTCGGGTCTTTCGTCTAATAAGCCAAAACACTACCTACTAGACCACGGCGACTTCTACAGAATCAAATTATTTAGTCTAGCATGAGAGAAGGGAGGGAGAGATAGAAGGAGATGTAGATAGAGAGATAAAGAGTGAGGGAGAGATAAAGAGTGAGAGGGATAGATAGAGAGCAGAGAGAGAGAGAGATAGAAACAGAGAGCGATAGATAGAGAGAGAGACAGAGATAGACGCCTGGCGAAAATTTGATGTAAATTTTATGAAGATCTATCGGATGTCTTAGATTTGAAATTGAATAGCGTTTCAGAATTGGCAAACAGCATAGATTGACTATACGGTATAGAGACTATATTTGGATATTCTGTTTAATTGGTGTAGACCTGGATTTTTAAGAGGATCGTATTGAATCTGCGGCACTCTTCCTTGTCTAGCTTAACTTAACGTATGGAAACGTGGTTCTAAAGGAAAAGGTTGGCCTAGAACCAGATGAGAAATATTGGGTTGAAGAAGTTCGTAAAATTCTGGTTGCCCGTAGCTCGCAAGAAAAAACCGAAACATACAAAAATGAATGAAAATGACGAAAAGAAGTTAAAGCTAATGCCGTTCTATAACTTTCGCTATGTAATGGGCAATTTGGTACCCAGGTAACTGAGCATTAGTGACTCTGTATTTTTTACAGTGTAAACAATTTTGCATAGATTTTCCTAACATGTGAGGGATTTGTACAACTTAATTAAAGAAATGAAATGAACTGTGAACAGTCAGTTAGGCAGTCAGTCCGGTATACGATGAGTACAGTACGATATTGTATTATTTAGTTTGGTAAACCCAAAGTATGTGTCTAAATATTTCTAAGGATTTTAATTTTGGGTGGATGGGATTTATCCCAGCCGAAGAGAGCCGCCTTCTCGTTTTGCATTTCACATGTGTGAACAGAAAGTATGTTAACGTTTGTAGGATAATATGCGGGTCAAGTTAAAACGTAATTTTTAGTCCTTATTTACTTTGTAAGGCTAAAAATAAATTCAAAAACAAACATTAAGTCATGTTGCCTTTAAGTCGGATTATTTTTCCATTCGTTTCTTCTCTGCAGCGTCACGACAATGTCTTTGGGTCAGTGGTGTTTTGCTTAAGAATTAATCAAATCCAATTTACTAATTATTAAGGGTCATGGGGTACTCCGGGTAGGCTATTAGAATTTATTGTCTAAGGAAATCAATACTTTTCAGATGAGGGCAGTACATGGGTATGGTCACAACAGATACACTTGAAGAATTGTTTGCATTGTTTGGTAACTGGAAAGCCTCTTCCATTATCACTTTTAATTTCTTAATTTCGTAATATTTCTTACAATTATTATTGACTCATTGTGTTTGCATAAATTCAAATAAAAAATTTCTATTTTGCTTTAAAAAAATTCACAAATTTTTCTCTTATTTACATACGGAAATGCAAGAAAATTTTAAACTGCAACAAAAGAGATTTACACTTGATTTGTGTATGTGTATGGGGGGCTTTTTTCTTTACCTGGAGACCTCGATTCTTTCGTGCATAAATAATGTTGCATGCTGGATGCTTAATGTTGAATGTTTGTTTTTTGTTAATGCCACATAAATTTCTTCCAATGATTCCTAATAAATATTAAAAGTTTTTTTCATTTTTTTCTTCTATTTCTTACTTTTTATTCTTCTTCGTTTCTTACGCCATATTATTCATACACAAAAGACTTATAAGGCAACAAAAGAAAATCGAAGGAGAAAAAAATAAATGAAAACGTAAAAAGTCTATACAAAGCGGAAATGTGCTCCAATTTTCAAATTTGTAATATGAAAACGTAATCTCTGTATACAGGGTGTAAGCACAGAACAAAGGACAAAATTTAATCGGTGGTCCTTTAATACATAATCAGGTTATTATGCACCAGAGATCAGTAATCAGCATTCGAAACGAAGAGTACATTCGAGTCATACTTATAATTTCAGATATTTCTACGCATTCATACTTATTTTGATATCATACTCACCTACTCATACTCAAAGTTTGATGTACTCGTCGTACTCATACTTAACAATATGCATGATGTTGTTGTCTTCGTCTTTCCATAAGTCAACATATTCATGAAGCACAAAATAAGTATGATTCGCGTACGAATACCACAATACTCACAAGAAGGTTGTGTGTTTGCTTTACTTGTTGTCTTTGTCTTTCCTATCTTTTTTGTTTGTACATGCAACAACAACCAAGACTGTAAATTTTGATGAGTGATTAGAATCACTTGAATCATTTATGAGTATTATAAGCATTTTTCTAAATTTATGAATCTGAATGAGTCTTTCGAATGTTGTGAGTTTGATGTCAACGTTGTATTCATATTCATTGTAACCTGGACTTATAAATCAACGTTGTACTGAATACGAATGAATCAGAGTAGTTAAATCATTCATACTTCAAACTGCATGAGTACTTATGAGTAGCGAAAAGACGATTCATTACTGACCTCTGCACCCAAGGGAGTAATGCTTGAAAATTTAAATAAATTAAGACAATTTTCTGTATGAGCAGAAGCAGATAAGCAGGTCCCAGAGTAAAAGAGTTTCCTGTAAAAATTTTGTAGCACCTTGTATTGGCTGTATTGCTGATTGTGCCACTTATGTAACGGAAACAACATAAGTGGTGTGAGAAGTTAGGTCTTAATCCTAAATGAAGGGTTGTAATGACCAATTATGTATGGATGTAAAGAAGAAATTATAGGACGCAGAGCCTAGCCTTTGGCCTTGCCACCCCAACAGAATTTTTTTTGTATTGAGACCATGCAGTGAATGAACTGTTTCATTTTTCGCGATTAAACTTTGACCAGTTTCTCAGTTCTAACCAAGAAATGTTAGGATACTGATATGGTCCTATCATATAGGGCGGTTTTTTTGTTGGGTTCCCGTTGTAATCAATTCATTAGCGATACTGCCGATATTCTTCGTTCAAAAATTCTCCATTTCCCGGAGAATGGGCAACATTTATAAACAAAGTTCGACGTTGACTTTAAGACAACGCAGCTGTATGAGTAGATCAGAATATAGTGCCATCAGGTCATATTTTTCTACTGAATAGACACTTTACCGCAATGAGAATAGTTCTGATTTTCTCCTTTAACATAGTGGGAAGTGCTATAAATGCACCACAACCTATTTTGGCATACTAAAGGGCCCACCAATTAACTTTTTTTTTTTAAATGCTTTAAAAAAACTACTGAATATTTCGTCAAATTTCTTTTTTATTTGCAAGTACAATCCGTCCGGTTAATAATGGAAAATAATTTCATTCAATTGGCTGCTTGGCTGGCCATGCAGCAGCTTACACGATCGGTCTAATTTTTAAGCACATTCACGAATATTGTCCTTTAAAGCGTAACACTTATCTTTGACGGCACCCCACAAATAATAGTCCAACGGTGTCAAATCGCAGCTCCGAGGTGGCCAAACGACATCAGCTCTGCGGTTGATAATGCGATCTTAAAAAGCTGGACGTAAAATGTCGAGTGTAGCTTCGGCTGTATGGCACGTAGCGTCGTCCTGTTGAAACCAAATGTTGCCAATATCCTTCTCTATAATTTTTGTGAACGAAAATTCGTTCAACATAACGCGATAACGATCGCCATTGACTGTAACGGCCACTCCTTGCTCATTTTCGAAGAAAAATATCCCAATTATGCCTCTGGACCAAAATCCGCACCAAACAGTGACTCGTTTTGGGTGCGTCGACTTTTCAACGTATGCTTGCGGGTTTTCTGTGCTCCAAATGCGACAATTTTGCTTGTTTACATATCTGCCAGGGTCAAAATGAGCCTCATCTGAAAAGATGATTTTTTTTTGCCAAAATCGGCATCTTCTGTAAGTCGATCACAGGCCCACTTATGGAAGCGAAAACGCATTGGATGGTCAATTGTTCAAGCGTATAGATAGCCATATTCGTTTAGCGGAAGTATAAAACTAATTATCTGTCAAATCAGACATGAGCTAAGTGTTACCATTTACGAAATAAGCACTAGTTGAAATAAGAAAACGTTAGATGGTGGACTCAATATTTCAAGCCTTCGATATTTATTTGGAGAATCATTTGACTTCCCTTTCCAGTAGAATTTGTTTGATATAACGGGATCCAAGGGTTTATTTTAAAGGAGTTTATGTAATTATGTGATACCCCGAAGTGCAAAAGTTTAAAGCCTTAGCTTGTTCAAGGAACTAATTAGGCTAATACTTTGTCGAGTTTAACATGATCGCTACCGAGGAAGCATAGAAGGAAGCCAATAATTTAACGTGAAGTAAAGTGAGCCTTTCGTGGGCACTTCGTCATAATCATGGCGAATTTTTAATTACCTTTACAGAATGTTATTTTTTTATTGGTTTTTTCCAAAAAAGAACTTCCAATTATCCTTGCTTTTGTTAACCATACCCTGTAAATCTATTTTGCATAACGCATAGCGGGAGAGTGCAATGGTTTCTCCTCATGCATAATGTTTGTATTGGTAATACAATAATAAAGCGCAAACCGTTTCCAAAGAATTTGAATTTCATTCGAACTCATTGAAGTTAAACGCAATAATCGATTTCGATTTCGTTGCTTCCAGTTTAATTCAATATTTAATGCTCTTAAATGCGATTGCCAATACAAATGCAAAATGCACTGGAAAAAGAGTGTGTATTCGTAGGTGTAAGTGTAAATGTAGATGTGGAAGAAGTGGAATGAAAGGATTTCTTTTGAAAGAGTGGCTGGTAAAACTAAAAGTTGTAATGAAGTGAAGTTAAAACATCCTGCTGCTTATCAAAATTGAAATCAGGGAGAGTTACCCAATGCAGGTGTGGTTTTCTTTACTGATTAAAAAAAAATATTTTCCTTTTACTACTGAACACTTAATGCAAGTTTTCCCTTAAGTAAAGATCAATGACCAAACAATTCTTATATTCAATATAAGAACAGTGAACGTCAGTGGGAATCGTACAGAAAAAAATCATAAACAAATATGCGATGGAGGGTTTTTTTTGACACAATTTCATAATCATGGGTGAATGGTAATGGGTTATCAAATTATTGATTTCAAAACCTCTGTTCTGGTAAAGATCGTTTAACAACCAAAAGTCACGTAACATGTAAAACTAGTTCAAACGCTCTTCTATTATTACCTAGGTTGTAACCATAACCGATCTTCATACATACGACCTTTCAGTTAGGATTATTGATCTAGTTTCTCACACCACTTATGTTGTGTGTTTTAATTTTATACATAAGTGGCGGGACCTACAGTTTTAAAGACTACTCAGAACGACAGATTTTTTTGAGAAACTTTTGATGGCAATTTTCAGAGTTTTTTCAAGAAATCTGTTAAGAGGAAATCGCCAAAGAAATACCGAAGCCAACACACTACCTAGTAGAATAGTACGTCGACTTCGATAACCGATCTACTGTGGGTCAATTCTCAGTAATAGTAACTGTTTTACTGCTTATTGTAGCGTACTTTTCATTTGGATTTGCACCTCCATTTACGTAAAGTCCATCACATCCAAAAGCCGGCTGATGCCGTAGACAAGCTGATTGCATATTGGGGCGACAGGCTGCCGATGCTGATTTTTTTTAATAAAATTTTCTTTAGCAATGAAGCTCTTTTCCTGCTCGATAGTTAGATTAAAAAGCAAAATTTTTGCTTAGTAGCTTGAACAACCTTGATAATTCCGAGTGACCTAGATTTATAAGGTAAATGGGAAAGAAGATGGATTGTTTGCCCCTCTACAGAGGAATAGCAAACTTCCGTGAGATTTCATTCGAATGCTCTGTTGTATTAATCTTTGAAAGTATGTCAGCTTTGCTGTTACCTTCAATGTCTTCCAATTCATGGAAAAGAATTGAGGATTTCGCTATCTCCTCTTGAGACGCCCGGCATTCTTGCACAATCTTAGAGGTACTATCGATAAATACGCGTATATCACCGTACAATATACTTTGATGTTGGATTCGAAGAACGGCAATCTTTACAGTCATGGTTGTAGTACAATTCGGCTACATTAATCGAGTAATGCAAGGGATAATCTAGTAATCGACCATTACAAGATACTAAATCCGATTTTATAGTATAATTTGGATCTATCAGTGAATAGGCAGATAAGGTTCTTCATTATCATAATGGAATCTCTTTGGTATTTTTGTTGCAAACCCTAGATGGAAATTGCGATCTAGTATCGTGAAGTTAACACGTATGTTCTGCTACTTGTTTAGTCAACTTGTCTGCTGGATAATTCATTTTGTCTAATTCTAATCATCAAACTACAACCCGTAGACATACATTTTTTAGGCTTTATTCCCTACGTATCCAAGTTATGTTTCATGACTAATATAATTCAATATCCAGATCACACCAACGAGTATTTAAAACGATGAGTAGATTCGAGTCATTCTTATAATTTCTGTTACTTATACGCATTCATACTTATTTTAAAATGATACTCATACTATTCATAGTCAAAGTTGGAAGTACTCGTCATATTCATATTTAACAACACGCATGATGTTATCGACTTCGATTCGTCTCTCCTTAACATTTACACGAAGCCCAAAATAAGTATGATTCGCGTACGAACACTACTATACTCACAAGAAGATTGTGTGTATGATTTGCTTGTGAACTTTGTTTTTCCTTTCTTCTTTGTTTGTATATGCAACAACAACAAAGGCTGTAAATTTTGATGAATGATTCGAGTCACTCGAATCACTTATAAGTATTATAAGTATTTTTCTAAATTTATGAATCTAAATGAGTAGGCGTATGAACCAAACATATTTCGAATGTTGTATGTTTAATGTCAGCGTTGTACTTATACTCATTGCTACTTATACTTATAGATCAGTGTTGTAGCGAGGACGAATGAATCAGAGTAGTTGAATTTCAATTCTGTTCATTCACTCATATTTGCACTCAAAATTTCATGAGTGCTTATGAGTAGCGGAAAAACGGATAGAGCAAGTGCTACTCAGGCACAGGATTTTGTGAGATTTTGTATATCCTCGTGAATAGTACGACATCTGTCCACTTTTATTGCACCATTTCGACAGTAATCTCAGTGCAGAAACCATAATTTACCAGTAGTAACACCTTTACACATCCAATATTTATTAAGAATACAAAGAATAGGGTTTTCAGTGACTAAAAAAGAGTTTTCATTCCCAAAAGAAAATTTTTTCTTAATAAATTAATCACGAACCATCTGTAGAGTATAAAGGGAGTATAAATATGGACATTATTTTATTCTTATCATTTAATTATATGATATCGTACGATTACAATTGGTTTGCACTGTACAGTGCAGTGCATTGACAGTAATATTCCAAAAGCAATGCTCACTACATTGACAAACGTTCTTTTCCTTATGAGGTTCATTAAAGATTTTTTTATTAAAGAATCCTTTGGGATATTTTAAAAGGACATTTGCAAACAAGCATTAGTAAGTAGTTCTCTTAGCTATAGCCGGCTTTTTTTCGCTCACTTTGTTGTCCTTCTCCCACTTTTTTTTTGTTTTTTTTAATATGCGGTTCGAATGTGTTCGACATTTACTATTTCCGGTTGCCAAGTTCAGAGATGGTTGGCATTTCATTGAGACTATGGCCAGAGCCCATCAATGACAACCATCACATCACATTTGCCATTATCCTTATTGCTGTTGTTGTTGCTACTGTTGTTGTTGTTGTTCAGTGTCTTTGTATTTCTTTTATTTTATACTCTGGCGGCTGCAAAAATATATCCGAAGTATACTGTCTCCCTCCCATGGTGTGTGTGTGTGTGTGTGTGCATTTGATTTTGTCGGCCTAGTTTTATCGTGAATCATTTTATTGGCAAGCTTCACGATTTGGCTGTTGTTGATACAAAATGGGAGTTTTCCGGAAGGAAAGTTATAAGGATATACTACAGATAATTTTATTTGTTGTCATTATTGTTGTTGTTGTTGTTCTACAAGTAGTATTTGTAGTTGTATTTGTCGTTCTTATGAAGTTATAAATATTTAACTTATAAAGACGTCGCGCTGTTTATTGAACTTTTGTGAACCAAAAAAAAATAAATTGTAAAGATTTATTGGGGTTGCCAAGTTATATTTTTAAATAATTTTTCATTTTTTATGCACAAACCGAATTTAACGTCCAGGGGATTGGACTTCGCTGCACGCATTAGTTAACATCTAGCGAGTGCTAGAATGCCATCCAGAAGCGGCCACGAGGAGGCTGCATGTCAACTTGAATACAGTAAGACTAGGATCGTCCTTGTGGTCGCCACTTTGGCCACAGTCAGAAACTTTACCTTGTTTGCATGCATCCTTTCCCTTCTCCTCAACGACATAGACGTTGCTCAGAGTATTAATACCCAGCGGCTGTGCTGTCCCGGCCATGTCGTTCGAATGGAGGAGGATGCTCCGGCGAGACGAGTATTTGATATGGGGATCTGCGGAAGTCGCCGTGGTCTAGTGGGTAGTGTGTTGGTTTATTAGACAAAAGGCCCGGGTGGCAAAAATCTGCTCAAAAATCTGTCGTTCGGAGTTGACTTTAAACTGTAGGTCCCACCACTTCTGTATAAAATTAACGCCCACAACATAAGTGGTGTGAGAAGCTAGGTCGTAATCCTGACTGAAGGGTTGTAATGTACAATTATGTATGTATCTGCGGAAGTCGGCGAAGAGAACGACCTTGTATCCGTTGAAAAGAACAAATCGAGGAAGCCCTGTCATCGATTGGTATGACCAACTGGAGTAGGCGCGCATGAAGCAGTGGCGCCCTTAAGGATGTGTTGCGACCCGTTAATCGGGTTGTTAATGGCCAATTAAGTAAGTAACTAAGTAATTTTAATTTGAAATGCAATTTTAAACGTTAAGAATTAATATTTAACAACTATTCCTTGAACAGGAGCTTGAGTCACAAAAACAACCTTACAGCAGGCATTATATTGAATATTTTATTCTAGGACTCTAAAATAAAGTCAAACAACTTCAAATCGCTAGATTTCTTTGGACAGTTAATATTGCCAAAACTGAAATTTTTCTTTCCGCAAATTTATCACGCAATAAGGACAAAATAGGTACTTTACTGCAGCTCGTGACACTGTCCAGTTCATGACTTTTAATTGCAAATTGTGAAATAATCATCGTAAATTGCCAGGGTAATGGTTTTTCGAAGGTCATTTTGACTCCACCAGACCCTAATGCTTACCAATCAGTTGCTGTTGCCGGATGCAATAGGTTTTTCATAATCAGTTCTGGATTCTCCGGGTCACATGCATGACAATTTTGTTTGTTAACGTAGTATCGAGTGAGAAAAGAGCTTCATCACATACATACGTACATAGTTGATACATTACAACCTTTCAGTCAGGTTTATGGTCTAGTTTCTTACACCACTTATGTTGTGTGTGTTCATTTCATTCACGGGCGGCAACTTTATTTACTTTCAGAATTTTTGCCAGACATCTACTGAGAGAACGACACTGGAGAAATATTTTTTCATATTTTGTTTTGTTCAAGATGTCTGACCTGGGGTTTGAACCCTTTTAGAGGCAATTTTTTTCTCTTAGAGTATTTGCCAGCAATCTACTGAGAGGAAGTCGCCACAGAAATATTTTTTCATATCTAATTTAGATGGAGTTGTCTGAACCGGGGTTTGAACCGAGCCCTCGTGACTAATAAGCTGTCATGCCATTTATTAGATTACGGCGACTTCAATAGATCGATTATGTCGACTATAATCACAATGTAGTACTTTAGCAGTGGCCTTGTTCAAATCAGCATTTTTGTCGTTCATTTTAGCTTCATTTACACATTATTTAGCAGTCTTACGAATCATATAGGAAAATGAAAGATGGAATGTATTTAGGAATTGACAAACATAACAGGCCAGTGGTTTTTAAACCCCGAAATTGGGGTTAAAGCCAGGGTTCGAGTCCCAGGCCAAAAATCATCAAAAATAAAAATTTTCGGCGATTTCTTCTCTTTCTCTTCTTGAAAAGTTTATCAAAAATCTTTCGTTCGGAGTTGACTTTAAACTGTAGGTCCCCAGCCACTTCTGCATAAAATTAACACACACAACATAAGTGGTGTGAGAAACTGCGGGCTTCTTGGGGACGATTGCTGTAGACTGTCTAATGGTAAAGGTATAGCACTGGCCATTTTATAGTCACCAGCAGCAACCCGTTTCCTGACCGTTCGCATATTCCCTCTTTCCACCTTTCCTAAACCTGCATAATACATGGCATGAGTAGGGGTCATTTCCTGAGTGCAGGTTTAATAATAAAAAAAAAGTCGTTCAAGGAGTCAAGTTTTTGTATAGAAGAGATCGGATAGTAATGTGTGACTTCAATATGTAATGAAAGCGTACGACAATGACAAAGGGGAGTAAGGATGGAAATTTGGCTCTCTCAGTTTTTCGGAATTTAGATCAGGGATGCATTCATTTTACTTTGAATTGGTTTCTTAACAATTTTGAAGGTTAGAGAACATGCACTTGTAAAATTCTGACAAATACAGTACCCGGTGGTCGAATTGATCAATTGTACAACGTCCTAGCTTCTCACACCACTTATGTTGTGTGCGTTAATTTTATACATGAGTGGCGGGACCTACAGTTTAAAGTCGACTCCGAACGACACATTTTTTTGAGAAGCATTCCATGGCAATTTTTTTACTCTCAGAGTTTTTGCCAGAAATATGCTGAGAGGAAGTTGCCGAAGAAGTATTTTTATGTTTTCGCATTGATATCGAACTCGGGCCTTTCGTCTAATAAGCCAACAATTCTGGAATTCTGTAATACAGTCGAACTTCTATAAATTGAATCACCATTATTCAGAAAGAACTTTAACTTTTAGAAACTTCAAGTTAAAGAAGCAAAACCTGATAGAATTACTCTCCAACTTCAACTTATAGAAAATTCAAATAATAGAAGTAAGACTTCATCATAATTCAATACCTGGTAACCCTATAGATCATAGATTTATTTTGGCTCTGTTTCCAAACTCTCCATTTCTCCCTCTGTTTAGTGACAGTTATTTTGGGGGAACAAAGAAAATAAATAATAAAACAAAAAAAAAAAACTACGTTTATTGAGTTGTTTGACCGATTTTCAACGGTTTGCTGACAGAAAATGATAAAAAAAAAATTAGATTTTTGTGGTTGTTTTTGAATTTTATTAAAAACTTTCATTTCATTTGAGTTGTTATTGTTGATTTGAGTACTTTTTTTTGTATACAAAAATTTCCAATAACAAAAATAATAACGAAAAACAATTTCTTAAGTTGTAATCTCACAACATGATGACATCGACAATCTTTGTAAACACCAAAGAGGCAATAACTAACCACCAGCACTGCTACGGCAACCTCATAGTGGTGCTGATTCAATATGAAAATACAAACAGAAATATTAAATTTTCTATTCATGTGTATACCTATGTATGGACTCGTACTCGTACTCGTACATATAAGAGAGAGCATAACATTTATGCATGTGTGTGCAGTAGTTGGAGTTTGAATATTTTATCATAAAACTTAAAAGAACAACAACAACAAAAGAACATAAACAAAATATTAGTTTTCTACAGTTGTTGTAATAAAACCTCAAAAGCAATAAATTTAATGGTCCATGTGCTGTATGCTTCCTTTCTAAAAATTCCTGCATATTGGCATTACATCATCTCGTTAATAATTTTTGTTTTTGTTTACTTGCAAATACATACATTCACACATACATACATATCAAACAAAAGGAATGAGAGGGTGAGGGATTTACTAAACAAGAAGAGGGATTGTAAAATACTGGGGTTGTGTTTTTTTTTAGCAACAGTTGCAATATTTTTCGGCAGCATAATTGATTGTGTGCGTGTACCTTCTCTCCCTGTCGTAAGCTAAAGTATTATTTGTTTTTGGTTTTCCTCTTGCAAAGGGTCATAATAAAATGGTTAAACAAAGATTGAGAGAGAGGGAGAGAGAGACAAAGGACTAGAGAGCGACCATAAGAGTACATATTTGAATTATTTCAATCACTTTGATTATTTTTGTGTACAAAACATAGGAGGATGTATGCTCGAAATAACAACAACAACAACAATCCCTTTTTCTCATACATACACCCACACACGCACACATAGTACATTCGCTTCATTAAAACTCAATGTGTTCTCAATAACTGTGTAAATAGGCTTTCGTTTCGTTTTTATTTTTATTACAGGACACGCGTTATAAATTGCTTGTAATTCAATTGAATTCAATTCTTTGTTTTTGTTTTTACAGTACAGTTTTGATTCTCTCTCACTTTTATTTTAATTGCTTCGGGGCCTTTATTTTTGCTTTAAAGAAAAAGAGTGTGAGAACCACGTTTTTAAAATGTTTTCATTGAATTTTTGGGGTTAAAAATTTAAGCGATTTTTTTTTATTTTATTTTTATTATTTCCTTTAAATTTGGTTTTTATTTGAGTTTTCTTTTTTTCTATTTTTATTTTTAGGCTTTAAATAAGTGTTGTTGTTAAAATGCTTCTTGAACACTTTCAAACAATTGCTGGCACAATCAGATTGAAATTAATTTCGATGCTCTTGCAATAGTACAGTGTGGGAGAAAAGTTGACGTATGGTATAAAAGCAGTTTTTAAGGTAATTTTCATGTAATTTTAAATGGACACATGGATTAGAATATTAGCGAATTTAAATTATGTTCAGCTCTCGTTTATTAGAATGATCTGGGATAGAATTTATGGAAATTTTGAAAGATTCAATTTCCATAATTATGAAAAAAGCGAAGATTTTTGCTATAATTTACGCATAATGGTTAGTATTCTTAGTTTGCAGGGGTAGCTAGCCATTGCTATGTCCTTACCAATATCAATTGCTTTTTCTACATTCGTTACTCAGTGTTACATCAGTGAAAACTTCTTATTGGCTAATAAGACTTTAAGGTAACTGGCCCATCCTGCATGGGTCGTGTGGTGGCAACAAAATTCTGGAGGTAACAGTAATTTTCGTAGTTACATCTTTTCTGGAATAAGTAGCTTTGTTAATCGCCTTTAATGTCAATTTACATGATAATGTGTTTTACATACGTAAAGTTAGAGAAAAAATACAGTGGAACTTCTATAATTTAAACTTCTATTACTTCAATTTTCAATAAGTTGGAGCACAGCAGCAGCATCTTGGAGAGATTTCTAACAGTTTTTGCTTCTTTAAGTTTAAGTTTTTGTCTGGATAATGGTGATTCAACTTATAGAAGTTCGACTGTATTACAAAATTCCTTGCGTAATTTAAAAATCAAAGTAAAATGCATGTTAGCCTGATGTACTGAATTGTAAGGGTTTTTGAAAAATTCCAAAAAATAAAGACAGCCATACGACAAATAATTTGCCATCCCTATTTCCTCTCATTGTCGTATGCTCTCTTTACTTATTGTATTTACACTTTATTATCCTCTATCTTTTACACAAGAAACTTGACTAGTCGTTTGACTTTCCTGATCGCCTAAATCCTCCTTTAGAGGCGATTGTATTTGCAATTTATGGCAAAAGGATTTGCCACTCTAATAAGGAACTGGTAAGCACTGGTAAAACAATGTTAAAACTGGTAAAACGCTATCCTTCTACTCGCTGGACTTATTCCCGTAGTTTTAATTCTCATGCTAGTTTCTTAATCCACATCTAATATAGACTTGGCTTAGATAACTTATGAAACGGATATTTGCATGAGAGTTGACAAACTGATTCGTAAATTAGTTTGGAATGCGATTGGCTACGCGATGCATGTTTTTCGGCCTGCAAGGAATGGGTGTACGTCATAAGGACCACGTTTTGAAAATTGTTATTGGAAATAGATAAAAGTAGCTTTATCTATGGATGGAAGAGCGAACAGAGAGTCCCCTATTGCATACAAATCATGTCCTGAATGCTCCCAACGGACTCCCAGTGATTAGGTAACTCAGAATAGGTTACCCAGTTACCTATCAGAGGATAAAGCTAGTTACACTTCGGTGGGACAGTGAAAGAAAAGAAAATTGAACAGAAAATATTTCTACTTTGGAGGGAGAGTGTTTAAATGACGATGCCGAACGTAGCTTCATTCAATGGAAGCGATGACAAAACGTAAGAGAGGCTCTTTTATTCAAAAGTAGAATCTTTACAATATGGAAACACTGATAGAAGAAAAAAGAACTGGAAATGTGTTGAAAATGAAAAGCTTCTGAGAAAAAAGAAAATCATGCAAGTTACCTTAGATTAGGTTAGAGTAGTAGCCGTGATGTCAAAAGCTTACTTGAGCACTCGCAGTCTCTGTACAGACCAAGTTCTTCCCAATCAAGGAGTAGAAGAAATTGGTTAGCGCACGGTTTGCACATTCTAAAATACGACTACCCAACTTTGGAAACCAGTCCTAAGATTTGATAAACGAAGCTATATCCTTGACATCAATGGACGATTGCTTCTTCAAGTTGACAAGTACTGAGGAGCCAAATAATCTTCTATACATCGCGGGTCAAGTGAGCCTAGCGGTGGACCTCTCATTGACCTAGAATAGGTTGGCGTCTCGAAAGATTGCCAGCTTGGCCGAGGTAAGTGGCATCCCTGATTCGACTGAAGAGGAAGCAAGTTACCTTGTCGTTTAGCATATCCTATATCTGCTCCTATTATCAGTCATATAAGTTTTGTGATAGAGACGGTATTTGAACCTCATTCCTAGCATCCCAATAAAACATAGACTCGCCTTTTTGCTCCAATTGAAGTTTGTAATTTTCTTGACTGTCTGTCGCCTTAATTTTGCCCTCATTTCGACAGGGAATTTAAACAGAAAAAATTAAAACAAAAAACATGAAAAAAATTTATGAAAATAAATTGAAAAATTATGCTTGTTTTTCTTATATACTGTGTGTGTGTGCTATAAAACTAAGTGTGGACAGACTTTGGAAATTCTTTATGAATTCCCGGTCTCAAGACACTGACCGTTCCTTCCACTTGCATTCATAGACAGCCAGCTATTGTGCTAGTCCAAGTGCTAATGTTTAGTAATTTGAAATAAATTGTTTTTTACAACAACAATAGCAATAATAAATTAAATTTGTATGTTTCAGTTGTTGCTGTTGTTGTTTATTGTTATTGTGCTTTTTGAATTGCATTTTCTGATCGCGAAACGACGATTAAATGCGATCTTAAATGCATGCTGCAGTCACGCAGCCGCCATGTGTAAAGTGTGGTGAAAAATATTCCAAAGAACAAACGAATTCATATTGAAATCACCATCGCTTGGCGCCATTTTAAATTTGAGTTTAAATTTGAGGTTTATCTATTCAAAACAGCAAAAAAATTAACGCAAACTTCTTGTCAAATTTACTTTTGTTTTCATTAAACCCATGACTGCAGAGAGATTTGCAAAGGCCCGCCGTAAATTCGTTTGTCCAAAAATGTCAAACTTCCTCTTTGCATGAGAGCAAACCCAATAAGTGCATAACTTTCCGAATTAAAAACAGGGTTTGTGCTTAAATCTTCCTTTTATTTTTCAATACCCGTAGTTTCGTGTAAGTTCCGCTCACTTTATGCCTTCCAAGCAAGAAGAATTGTCGGTGTTATTAAACCAGACTCATATTTGTGAATTTACAAGAAATCCCTTTCCACCGAGCCAGCAATATCTAGGAATTAAGATAGATAAGGCGCCATGGAAACAGCTCAAGTATTTACTTTTTTATGATCCTGTTGCAAACCTAGCTTGGCCTTCTTTGACGACGCGTTGACCCCGTTTATATTATGGATCCTCACTTGCAACCGAAATATTAACCGGAATGCCAATTTTTATGTTCGGGTTGCTTTATTTTCCCAACATGTTCCAAACCTAAATAAACAGAGACAACCTTTTCCAAGAAGCAAAGCTTCTTAAGGCAATTTTTAATTTTTAGTTTTGCTACAATTTTACAACAAATTCCCGCATCCCTTCAAATATGTGGGCCATTACGCTCTCATAATAAATAAGCAACTAATGGTGGACTTACGAGTTCAATAATCTTTCTAGTGATGCCAACCAATTTATTATGAATCTAGTGCAACAACTACCCACACAACATAAATTTGCGACAATCTACGATAACAGTTTGCAAAACGACATCAAATTGACTCAAAGTACACTTAAACACTGAGCTCGTAACAGCAACCGTTCACGACAGCAACTTAAACTCATTGTCACTTGGTTGTTGTGAAGTGACAGCAATTGCAGCAACATAGTCAGCTACTGATGCTAAACTGGTTAAGGAACATGATGCGTTTACACTAATCAGAATCAAATTTGTTGAGAATTGAACGGCTCCACGATCATTCAATCAGTGAGTGAGTTAACCTAGTTCTCAGCTGACTTGTTTGCAGCATTCTCTAAAGTTGTATCCAAAGATCGAAGATTGCAATGATGTTTTAGGGAAGATGGGAGGGCAGACTTTAATTGGGAGTCACAGATACATTTTATCCTACATTTTGCCTTCGAAGAAACTTCAAAAGGAGCGGACTCTGTAACTTTTTCTCGGAAAATTGTGGTCATCCTCGAAGCTGATGTTTATTTAACTTTGATAGGAAGTACAAAGAGATCGAAACCTAGCAAATCTATGATACAATTAGGCCGCCATTCGGGCAGCTAGGTCCTACGATGTTAATTGGACATTTGTAGTAGAATCGGTTAGAAACGGGAAATACGGCTACATTTTGTGTACGCCCAGATCATATAGGAATAAGCACGCAAATGAGCTTCCCAAAGATGAGAGGAAAGAGGAGTTTAAAAAGGTGTACGCAATAAAAAGGAAAGTGGAGAAAGAGAGAGAGAAACGGAAACTTTTCTTCAGCCAAACAGGATTGAGATAATCGATAGGAAAGTATAGAGAGAACAGATTTGAATCATGTATGGGAATATGTAGGAGTAGTCTTTGCCATATCTTTGGGCCCAAAATTCAGAACACGTAGTTACAACTCGGTGCGGTTTTATGCGTTTTAGAAGAGAAACCTGAACCCTTATCAAGTACTGGGTAAGGAAGTATCCTTACTAATAGCGAATACCATTCCAAGGTTTATCAGAGACATTATAGGCAGACTCTACATAGTTTG
This sequence comes from Sarcophaga peregrina, assembly GCA_014635995.1. Taxonomy (NCBI): domain Eukaryota; kingdom Metazoa; phylum Arthropoda; class Insecta; order Diptera; family Sarcophagidae; genus Sarcophaga; species Sarcophaga peregrina. The sequence continues at coordinate 53,040,557 of CM025792.1, read as the reverse complement.
TAGGCAATTCTATAGAATGTCTGATCCTTGCTTTAATGCATAGATGGCTGTCATAAAGCGTATTTCCAACTCCTTATTTAGTTTTAGACATTTTTCGTTGCCTTATTTCAAGTGATTGCTTGTAGTAACAGGTTCTAGAATGATAGTGTTGCCAGCTACATATCATTAACTAGAAACAACTCTGCCTGTAAAGGTGTATAAGGCTATGGTATTATATTCAAAGCGTTTAGGAACTCTGCTTGTTATTTAACAAGAGGTATCCTCTTTGGGCATTCAGGCATTCAGAGGGCTTTTCGTTGGATTATTTGGAACAGACAGTGTGTAAAATCTATGGCACAATTTCCGCTGCCAGTGTGAACATACACTTTACGATAATAAAGATAAAATGAAATGAAATTTTTACACACACTTGACCAATGGTACCCCGCACTCTAAAGTGATCATAATTTTCGATAATAAAGCGCGAGCATTTTTTACAATTCGCCAGCCATTATTTAAAGAATTTAAAATATTTTTTCGTTTTATTAAAATTGTAATGAAAAGAAAAGGAAAAATAGTTTGAAAAAAAAATTGAAGAAATACTCAACATTATGCATTAAATTAAGAAAAAGAAATCAGAAAGGGAGAGGGAGAGATATATTTGAAAAGCAGAGTTTCCCAACTAAAAGCATAAAAGAAATAGAATATTCCGTTAGCAAAATAAGACAGTCATTTGAAAGATTTCCTCTGAATTTCTTCTATAAAATCTTCCTCAATCAATTATATTTGAGAAGAAGTTTATGTTTCGTGTAGCTAGGTTTATAAAAATCTTCTCTGGAGCTACTTCTAGGTTTTTTTCTGTTACCTTGAAGTCCCTAGTCTATATGTATGCTTACTGAAGTGTTCTTCTCAACATTTTTGCATTTGGTTGCAGTTTAGCATTTGGCTAGGCTTACCTGTTGAAGAGAATAAAGCCTGATGCATGTCGAGAAGTTCAGAAGTGGCTCGTGATATCTTCTTTAAAGGGTTTGCTTCAATTAATATATGAAATGTTCCTAAACGTTCGGAATTTCAATGGATTTAGGCATCACGTCTCGAACCTTATTTAAAACTGGTTTGGTTATTTCTAGAGAAAGTATCACAGCGCTTAACTTTAAACCCCATCAGCAAAGATTCAAACCCAATAGAAGGCTAAGAATTTTCAGTAACGTTCCTCCCCATTATACTCAATACAACTACACACCTTTCAATATTCTCCCAATAAGTTGCTTCTAAGTAAAGACAAATGGCAACCCTATCATTCTAGAACATATTACAGTTGGCTAACTAATCACCTGGAATGTAAATATTGTACAATGTTCGGATATCATCGAGGATTAAAGTTAAAAAATTCTATTTTGATCGTATAAGATCAGACTTATTGACTTTATTGTGACCTGCTGGGTAGAAAGTCACGAACATATACTTTCAATTCAAATTAGTAAGGCGTTCAATTTATCGTCATAAAACATTAGCGATTTCGAAAGGTTTACTGATGAAGCACTTTCTTCTTCATTTTTTTTTTTGATATGAGGTTGTGGGCCTATTGCTTAAACGATCGGCAACAAATTGGGAAGAAACGAAGGGTTTAAACGAAAGGTTTAAACATATGCGCAGAGAGCTTTAAGCAATTGTGGCTTAATGTTGCCTAGAACCGCTGTCCTGTAAAGATCAATTACATCACCAGAGAGTTAAAGATGTCAGCGTAACAGTACAGCTCAACGGTTGAGACGCTTCCTCCTGGCTGGGTATAAAGCATTCTTCAAAATCTGTTCTACACTTCGTTGATTAATGTCGAGAGGCTTTGTTTTAGCGAATCCCACAAGCCTTGCAACCTCATACCCAGTTCATCAGATTAAGATATCTGAAGATATAAGAATTCCAGGATTCCGTTTTTAATAAGCTACAACGGAAACGGCTGTTGATTCCCTTTTGAGCAGATTCTGGCTGCTCATGCTTAATCGATTGCCATTAAAAGATAGAAATAACATAAGAGCTAGAGGATAAGCTGTTGTAGTGATTCAAATTATTTTCAAACTCTTTGCACCAATAAATCTGTACTCCTCTGTATGTTTTGGCGGTTTATGGCCATGCAAACAAGATTTTAGGATCTGGGAAGAATACAGAATACTTGAGCTCTGTTTGGACTGCCTTTAAGACTAAAAATTGCCTAAAATCTCTACTATCCCTTCTATTATTGTTCAATAAATCATCAAAGCTAGGTCCTTCAGATATTTTACTTTAAATTCCGGCGAATAAATCTCCAACCCTTCAAGCTTGTTTCATTTCAGCGAATTGAGAAACTCTGGTTTGTTTTCTTTGGGAATTTAAATTACTCTCGTAAAAATATGGTTTGTGCATTGGACGGACTGGACTACTGATGGTTTTTATTTTTCGTTTCTTTTTCTTCATCTTAATTGTTAGTTTCCCGTACAACAATTTGAAACATTTTTTTTTTTTGTTCTCTTATTCCCCATCTTTATTTCATCAATCTTACTTCTGAAATAGTTTTCATCTTCAACTTATGCTGCTCCACCAATTCATGCAATTGCTGTGCACAAGCAAGCAGCAGCTGAATTATTTACGAATTGACTGACTAAACGACTGAATGAATGCCTGCCTAACTTGCTGACTGCAAATCTTTCTTATCATCAGCAACGTTATACGTTATCGTTGGCATTGTAGTCGTGTAGTTATTCTATTGATGATGATTGTGATGAAATGAAAAAGAAAATAAGACAGCCAGGCAAGGCACAACAACATAATTATGGAATTACGGAATTTAAGCTTTTCGTAACGTTCGCTCATGTTGATTAAGAATTTCCTTTTTCACAATTCACACTAAAATAGTGTTGCAGTTGCATTCTTTGTTGCGGTTCTTTTTAATTCTAGAAGAGCTGTTTGTATAACAAAAAATTTGTCGTGGTGCAAAATTGAGTACATTTGTGTACAAACAGCTCTTCGGAGTTCAATGATTTCGATTTAAAAAAAAAAAAATTCAAAACAGAATTATCAAATTCTAAGAAAAAAAAATCAGTCAAGAGGAAAATAACTCGGATGTACTCAATTTTGCACCATGCCAAAATTTTAAGGAATACGATTATTTTTAATATTTAGTCAAAAGGCCAAAACCTCACTTACACGACTTGGCATACTCTCTACCAACTTCTCTATAATTTCTTTCGGAATATATGACCATTCCAGATGAATCCGTTGCCAAAGCTCATCTAAATTGATTGGGCCTGATTGGCACTGTCCTAACTGCCTCTATACGATTGACTACAAATTCTCAACCGGATCAATCGGCCACTGCACTAATTGAAAATTTTCCTCGCTAAGCCATACTTACATACAAAATCGGGAAAATGGGTCAGCAAAATTCTCAAATAATCATCTTTTTTCATAATATATTGATTCTTTGCCGTGGTCCAAGGCTACATGGTGGCAAAGCAACCTCATACCATAACGAATCCTCTATCGTATGTCAGCATTTCCTTAACCTGGTGTCTTTGAATTCTTTCCCCATTGCGGCGGCAGCAATATTGCTTATCATCAGACTGAAAGCGATTGAATTTCGATTCGTCTAACCAGAACAAATGTTTCCAGTCATGTACTGTCCAATTTCTGTGTTCTCCGGCGAACTCGAAGGTTTTCTTTCTGACTGCTCAGGTATAGCCAATATCTTAAAGAGCTCTACTTGCCGTCCATCGGCTAGCGATTTTCCCAATAGCCAAAAAAGCTCCTTTTGGTGTTACAAATTTGTCCCTTTTCCTTTTTGTTACCATTAGACCAACACTAGGTAAGAGGCCCTCGGAAAATCTGATGAAGCTTTACAACCCTTTAGTCTGGATTATTGGCCTACTTTCTCACACCACTTATGTTGTGTGCGTTAATTTTTGTACATAAGTGGCGGCACCTACATTTTAAAGTCGATTCCGAATGGCAGATTTTTTTTGAGAAACTTTTCATGGCAGGTTTTTTACTCTCAGTGTTTTTAACAGAAATCTGCTGGGAGGAAATCGCGGAAGATATACTTTTTTGTATTTTATTTTGATGTCTGGCCTGGGACTCGGAACCCTGGCTTTACGTCTAATAACCGAACGCACTATCTACTTGACTACGGCGACTTTCGTTAGCGCTGGACCCAAACTCAGCTTTTATTGACCATTTATACTCCCGCATCTTTATTCTTGACAAGTCAAAGATAATCTGCATAGCGGAACCTCAATCGCTTCATTGCCTTTTCCGTTTCTGCTATTCTAGCATGGCGACGACCAATGCCTTTCGCATGAGTACTCAGAATAGCCTGACGTTTTAAAGCTTCATCAGATTTTCCGAGGGCCACTTATCTAGTGTTGGTCAGATTTTCTACGCTATCTCGTCTGTACACGAATCCACTATTATCAATTGTAACTTCACAGTTTCTCAAAAGGAGTCTAGGTTCACCAGAAAGTTGGATTGTAGCACTGACTTATTAATGTGCTTTGCAGTTTCCCTTAATACTGTTATGTCCTACAGCGGCATTCTTTTAAGATACTTGCTTTAGTCTACGATCGAACATGACAGTCGTCAGGCTATCAGAAAGTAGGGCCAGGTATAACCAAAGCATATACCTGCAAGGGAGTAGCTCGGTGGCCGAAAACTTGGTTTTTGATGAAAATTTCCAAGTGATCTGTGATCCCACAGTGGGTGACACAACTTCACCTGGCTCTGACCGTTCGATACTATTTTCGAGTCTATCTCATATAAGTCGAGGGGCCCGATGTGGACCTGATATAAAACAATAGTTAAAACGTAGTGAATTTCAAACTTTTCCCAAATAAACATTACAGCACTGTACTTGAATACTTCACACACACATGCATATGTACGTACAATAAATCTCAAAGGTTTTGTTTTATAACACAAGTGTGTGTGTGTGTGTGCGTTTGTACACACATTCATATATAGTAGGCCCGTAATGAGAACACTTTTCTGTATTATTTTTCTGCTTGTTTGTAAACAAATTCAGTTTTTAACGTTAACCAACACTAAAGCATACACATGGGCAAATAAAACCAAAAACAATTCTTATTACAGGCAAATATGAAACAAAAGAAAATCAAAACAAAACATAAATAATTTTGAGAGCGAATTGAATTGAGAGCAAACCTCTCTCTCGTATGCTACGAATTGTAGAGTAAAATAAAATTAAAAACTACAAAAAATAACAAAGTTATCGTTTTGATGGCAAGCAAACAATCGGTTATCGGTTACTAAACTCTTTGGAGAAATATTGTGGCTTTGTAGTTTCGTGCGAGTTGTAGTCGAGTGTAGACGTATTGTAAATAAGTGACGGAGTGTTCGTAATAAGAGAAAAAAAAATTTCTTTTTTTTGTTAATCTTTTTTAAATAGAAAAAAAAAGATTTTCTTTAATATTATCAAAAGCAATATCTTATTGAAAAAAAAAAAAAAATGAAGCTGATAAATAAAGCAATTGTTTTATAAGGAAAAAGTTAGAAAAATTTAATGCAACAACCATTTTGATTTGCAAAATCAAGACAAGACAAGAGAAACGAAGCAAAAAAAAAAAAAAAAGGCGCAGTCTTTGGTGGCTGTGATTTTTTCATTTCGTTGCCAGACGACTTTAATAAAGGAAAAGCGATATAAATTGCTTAATAAAGTGTAATTAAAACATTTAAAACATATTTAAACGAATATTTTTGCAATCTCAAAGTTATTTAAATTGAAAAAAAAATAAAGCAAAGCAAAGAAAATGAAAATCTCAATATATTGCAAGAGAGCTGCATAAAATAGAAAAAGGTGTTGTCAATTGTTTTGTAGAAAAAAATCAAGTGAGTGCCGTACATAAAAGGCAAAAAAGAAATTGTTTTTCTTTAAAACCCGTAATATTTTGCAAGTGAAACCTTAAAAATATTTTCTTAAGGCAACAACAACAATAAATACACGCCTGTACAAGAAGTACACGAAAAAAAAAAAAATTACAAGAAAAATCATGTCTATTAAGCAATAGTATTGTGTGTGTGTGTGTATGTGTGTATCATTTTATATTTTCTTTCGTTTCTTTGTTTGTTTCACATTTTAAAGAAAAACAAAAAATGCATTAAAAAAAATTGTTTTAAGCTGGAAATATTTTAAATATTATCATGCAATAAACCTATAAAAAATAACAAAACAAAAAATAGTTTTATGTGGGAAATTATAAAACAAATAAATTAAAAATAAAATATTTATTAAACCTCCTAACCAAACAAAAAATTTTAACAAAAACAAGTGAAAGTTTTATTTTTTTTTTATAAATTCCATAAAAAAATAAACTCAAAACGAAAATATTCATCAAATATATTCAACAATTGCACTGGATTACTAATTAATTAATTAAACAAAAGAAAGGTAAGTTTTTTTTAATGCCTTAAAATCCTAAACACTAGAACTTGCATGAAAAAAAAACGTGAAATTGACCTTTGATTTTGAGTCTTCTTTGTGTCTTTGTTGTTGCTTCTCTCTTGTTAGACACGAACTTCTTTCCATCTCTCGTGTTTATTTTTTTCGTACATCAAGTATTTGCAAAATGCATAAAGGGCGCTCCTTTTTTCTTAACAAATCCTTTTTGTGCTTGTCATTCTTTCCCTTTTTTTTCTTTAGTTTGCTTACCATAAGCAAAGCTTTTCAAACTGTTTTTCCATCATTTGTTTTTGTGTTTTTGTTATTGCCTGCTGTTTTTTTCTTGTATTTCTCCTGCATAGTTGTTGTTTTGTCGCCTAGTGTGGGCACAATTGGAAACACAAAAACAGTGTTGCAATATAGTATAAAGGAACCTGGATTACAACCTTTTTTTATTTAATTCGCCATAAATTAATTAAGATAAATTAAATTAAATTAATTAATTAATCCTTTAAATGTCTAATGTGAATTTTTTTAATTTTAATTACAATCTGAAGTTTTTTCTGATAGAAAAGTTTTGCTAATACCGGCAACATTTGCCGGCTAATTTCCTAATTGCAATTCTTTTGACAGAAATACGTCCTAGCGTTTTTCTCGCCATCCATGTTAGGTGTACTTATTCTACCCATAGGTTAGAGGACGTGTACTTGTCAATTCTGACAAGTACAGTACTCGGTGGTCGAATTGACCCATTGTACTATATTCAACCCATATGTAGCGGCAGTAACAGTTTAACGTAACCTCGGAACTATAGAATTTTGATAAGATTTTTTACTGCAATCCCTCTTTCTTAGTTCGTCATCTTATGTCAGTGTTATAATTTGAAGTCGCCGTGGTCTAGTAGGTAGTGTGCTGGCTTATTAGACGTAAAGCCAGGGTTCTACATCAAAATAAAATACAAAAAAATATTTTTTCGGCGAATTCCTCTCAGCAGATTTTTGGCAAAAACTCTGAGAGTAAAATTAAAATTGCCATGTAAAGTTTCTCAAAAATCTGTCATTCAGAGTCGACTTTAAACTGAAAGTCTCGCCACTTACGCATAAAATTAACGCACACAACATAAGTAGTGTGAGAAACTAGCTCAATAATCCTGACTGAAGGGTTGTAATGACCAATTATGTATGTAATTATATACGCGGAGTACCTATAGATTAAATTCGACCACTAAAGACAGTTCTTGAGAAAAAACACTGTTGAGAGCTAGTTACCGCAAGATATAATTTCCTCATATTCCGCTTCGTTCGTGATGTTAAAGCTAGAGTTTGTTTGAAGAATCGGGATCATGGCTAATAAGCCGACTTACTAGGCTATTTTGGCTTCTATATGCATTAAATTTTACATTTTATTACAATTAGTAACTCGCTACTGTGTTTTACTTTAAAGCTGGAGCTTCTCGCACATCAAGAAATGGATCGTAATTCAAGCATTAATGGCTTTTCGCCCAGTTATAGAGGCTCTAAGAAATTTGCCATCTGGCTCTGCTTTGCACCATGAGAAATATGTGCCTGTAGCCACGATTTACTTTTATTCTGTTATTTAGAATCGATTGGTCAGCATAAGGAATTTCTTTGGCGACTGCTTACTTGGACCAGCCGGCTGGTTCTTTTGACAAGTCATTATGAAATAGACAATTCGACCTTAAGATTGAATGCATTCATTTCTTATCATATCTGATGACATGGCTAATACCTTCTTACTCCATGTATTTTCATTGGGGTGTCGATAGAACTTAAATCTGTTCATGCTTTTCACGAAAACCCTATTTTGGGTGAATACTGAATAACCAAGATGGAGTTACGATAAATAAATTACGGGAATAAAAATTGGCAAAGAGCAAAACAAGAATAATAACAAAACTACGTGAAAAGGCCACGAAGGATGGGAAAAAACAATGACAAATCAACAGTAAAGTTCTAGAAGTTACCAGACTATGCAAAGAACAACGTTGTCAGTGAGTTGCAGTAAGATGACATACTTGATATGCTGTACGGCTTTCAGTTTACCAATTAAATAGCGCTGCTATACTTTGTGGTCACAACTAATTCAATTCCCCATAGTGTGGAGCCACAAGCTAGGCTATATAAATCTGTCTACACTTGAATAAAAGTTAGCTGGAGAACAAATAATTTTAGCTCGATTTATTTGTTTCATACCCGAGCTAGTGACATCCACATCCCACATTTCCTTTATAAATAAAGTCCCTTTAGCTTCGATTTTATTTTTAATTAAATGTTTCTTCTTTTTTCTTTGATTATCTTTTTCTTTTTTAATATGAAATTGGAGACCTTCATAGAAACTAGAAAAATAAAGAAAAATTTCAAAGATTACCGAACAATATTTTTACTGATTAGGGCAGGGACCGTAAATAAATGAAAAAAAAAGAAAAAGAGAAAAAAAACCGAAACAGAATATACAGAGTATCGGCGTAGAAAATAATCTTATCAGCTGCTGGAATTTCTTAAACGAATTAAATTTCAAATACGGCTGAGGCAGGCAGTTAATTTAAAAAAACAAAATTTTTCAATCTCTTACGACGAGATTTATGGGAACAAATTTTTATGTTTCTGAACCCCCCCTTTATTATCATTTGATTTGTTCTTTGAAAGTCTGTTTAATTTATCACCATCATCACCCACGGAAAACGGGCGATAAATGTGATGATTTTCAAAGGTTTTCCCCTCTCTCTATTTTTTTGTTCTTTCTGGGATTTTTTCATTATTGTTTGATTTTTGTTGTTTGACATTTTTAAGGTTCAGTTGATTGTAGATTTTTTTTTTACCATTTTAAAAACAAAAAAAAAAAAATTGAATTCAAAATAAAAGCAAAAATTCGCACAATTTTCTGTTGGCATTTTCACTCATCGTCTGGTTAAATTATTTTTAAAATTGAAATTAAAAAAAAAAATCAAGAGAATGTGGGCCGTATAGTCAGCAGTGTGTCATTGAAAGTTCTAAAGACCTTTAAAATTAAAACATTGAAATAATAGGGGTATTCACAGGAATATTGCTAAGCGAAGAGTCACTAAGTAAGGAGTGGGCATTAAAAAATTTGTATTACTTGTCTATCGCAGAAAGGTCCGGGTAGGATTCAGGGTTCCCTTTTGCAGGAGGTCTGATAAGAATCTTACAATCGTTGTGCTTCAGTTATAAATATATGGCGCTGGAATAAGGCGCAAGATCCGGATTATAGGGCCACTATTTTTATTTTTAAAGGTTTGCAATAAATTTCCTACATATTAAGGGGCAAGCTTTATGGTTACAAATCAATTTTTCTCTTTGTGCAGTTGCTTTGTGATCTTCTGACTCAGTATTCGCAGCTCGTCACGATCATCCTTGTTTTCACCAAATGTTGGGCATGACCTTGATATCGTGAATATCCGCATGGTGAAACGATTGCAGATTGTGAAGTCGCCGTGGTCTAGTGGGTAGTGTGTTGGCTTATTAGACAAAAGGCACGGGTTCGAATTCCAGGTCAGACATCAAAACAAAAAAAAATATTTTTTCGGCGACTTCCTCTCAGCAGATTTCTGGCAAAGACTCTGAGAGTAAAAATTGCCATGAAAAGCTTCTCAACAATCTGTCGTTCGGAGTCGACTTTAAACTGTAGGTCCCGCCATTCATGTATAAAATTAACGCACACAACATAAGTTGTGTGAGAAGCTAGGTCGTAATCCTGAATGAAACGATTGCAGAATTGGAGTCAAATCTCTTCCCAACCTGGAATCAAGGAATTGTCGTAATATATTCAAATGACATTATCCTATCAAATTCCACAGTAGTTTGCTGTTAATCTGCTGTCGTCAAACACAAACTAAAGGACATTGCGTGGTCAAACTTTGAAAGAAATTAACTGCTACAAGGGTGTTAGAAGAAGTTCCAAAGAAGGTAATCTTTAAAAGATCCTATCTTATGTTTTGATTGCCCAATGGGTTAATAATTAAACGCAAACTCTCACACAAACACGCATATTTGTGTAGTTTTGCAATGTTGCCGCTAGTTTTTCTCAATTGTTTTGGGTATGAGCCCAGGTAATTATTTATTTTAATCAATGCTGACCTCTTCGCATTTAATTAAACAAATTTAAAACATTAAAATCAACACAAAAACAAAAAAAAAAGAAAATAATTCAATGAATTTTATTACAAAAACGACGAAAAAGCAAATAAAAAAACAACCAAATTGCCTATGCATTTACACAAGAGCAGTCACTATTGCACACACACACACTAGTCTCTGGTCATAAAAATAAATCAAATCTAAGTGGTGGTTTGTGCGTTTGTTTGGCCGCGACTATATTTTCATGTCTTGTCTTGTCTTGTCTTGTCTTGTTTTAGTTGGCTTTTGTACAGAAAACAGAAACTCAAATCGCTGACCAAATTTACAAATCAGCCAGTAATTTAGTCAACCAAACGACGAACGAACCACATTCAATTCAAGTCATCCATAATATTGTTGGTATTGTATGCCGCCGATGATTTTGAAATTCCAATTTTGTTACAAAAAAACAAACGCACACACACACACACACACACGTACACTCTGATGCACAAAAACCGAATAAGACAATAGAGAGAGAGAGAGAGAAGTATTATTTGCTCTTTATAGAGTGAGTGTCTGTCTTGTCGTATAGTTTTCTTGTATGAATCGCAGTTACTGTTTTTATGTTTGTATGCATTTTTTTGATGCAAAGATTTCGTAAATGTGCACAACGAACAACTATGCCAGCAACTGTGTTTGACGACAACTTAACCGTTTTATTTTAACAATTATTTTTCAACTTCTAATCCATTTTTTTTGTTGCTATTTTTTATGTTTGTTGAAATATTTTTATTTTCGTTTTTTTGGTTTTTTTTTGTTTTTGTCTTCATACTCGTGTACAACAATAATAATATTTCGTTAGCGGTTTTTACTTTTCGTAACACAAATATTCATTCATATTCAGTCATTGAACTTTTTCAAGAACACCACCAAACATATGCTGCTACTTATTATTGTTTTGTTGTTGTTGTCGTTGTCGTTGATTTTTTGGATGGCTTATTGAAAGAAAAAAAAAACACTTCTAACACAACTTTAGTTCTATAATTCTTCTCTCTTACTCTCTGTGTCTTTTTTACAGTGAATGCCAAGTGATCTCTCTCACTCATGCTTTCCCTAAATGCTTCTCTTGAGAAATATTATTAAATGAAGAAGAAAAGCCTGTGTTGTTAGAAATCTTTTTTTTTCTTCTGTGAAATCGTAATAAAAACAAAACAAGATTAGAGAATAGAACAAGAACAAAATCAACAATTATAATATTTTTTTTTTTTTTTAATTAGAATGACTGAGTTGGCTGGTTAGAATATTTGTGTTTACCTTTATTGACAAATGAAACGGTGTGGTGTGTCAATTGTAAAGAAGACCTATTAAGAGGCTTACGGTTTTATTTTCAAAGTGTAATGATGAACGATTTCTGATTTTAGAAATTATCGAAAAATTTCTATAGTGAATTAATCGATAATCGAATAATTCAACAGAAAATAAATTATTAAAATGTTGTGTATCAAGTTTTTTTTTATGGAATTTTATCGATAACAATATTTTAAACAAATACACGCTATAAGAGTTTCATGGCGATTTTTCGATAACTGGTATTTTGCAATGAAAGCTTTTCAAGTGTCAGAAATTATCGAAAAATTTCTATAGTAAATTAATCGATAATCGAATAATTCAACAGAAAATAAATTATTAAAATGTTGTGTATCAAGTTTTTTTTTATGGAATTTTATCGATAACAATATTTTAAACAAATACACGCCATAAGCGTTTCATGGCGATTTTTCGATAACTGGTATTTTGCAATGAAAGTTTTTCAATTGCTAAGAATTTTCTATAAAAACTTTTTCGATAACTAGTTTAGAAATTTAAAAGATTTTTTAGGCAAAATTTTATGGTAACTATATATCTATGTAAATCAAACACTAAGATTTACTAACGATAACTTTTCGATAGCAAAGTTTTGTAAATTATTTTTCGATAACTACCCTTTTTTTTATTAAAAAATTTCGTATAATTAACACCATTTAAAGAAAAATTTTCCATTTTCTGTAAAATAAATTTACGATAACAAGAGTTTTCTTAAGAAAATTTTGCGATAACTAAGTTTTTCTGTTATAATTTTCAATTAAAATTTCGAGAACTGAAATTTTCAGTGAAAAAATAGCATTTCCTACAAAAAAAATCTATTGGTACTAAATTTTTTTTATCGTCTTGTATTTTCTAAAAAATTTATCGATAATTATTTATTAGCAATAAAAATTTATCGGTGCCAATTTTTAATGAAAACTCATGTAGAATTCAAATTTTCAACCCAAAATTTATTGATATTTGATAAAAAATTTTAAAATTTTAGTTTTTTTTTCTCTGATTTTTAAACTTTTTTATTATTCGTGAGAAAAATGTCATAAAAATCTCTGTTTAAATAAATTGATAATTTTTATTTTGATGTTTTATGCTATGCTAGGGGCAATTATACAATAAAAACTAAAAACTGAAAATAAATTGATAAAAATCATTAAAAAAAACTCAAAGAGTACTTAAATGAATGATGATTGAATTGTTGCTGCTTGTTTTTCTATGATGGAAATAACCAAGCCATGCACCAAGAAACACCGGAAATATTTTTTCCTACTCGAAAGAAACAAATTGAAAAAGAAGAAAACAAATTACAAAAAAAAAAAAAATAAAAAAAAATAAATGTTGGACACTGAAGTTAAAATTAAAAATCCACCAGCCAACCGATCAACACTTTAGGGGCCACATGTGTGTGAGCAGAGCCCGTTTGTTTAGTTTATTAAAAAACTTAAAAAAAAAAACAACTTAAAAGTGAAAGTCTCTTCTTTTTTCGACTTCTCTTTTGAACAACACCTCGTTGTATATACCCACCGTTTGGTTTTTTTTTTAGTTTTTCGTTTTTCCAACTCCATAATGATGATAAAAACAAAATAATGAATGAATGAAGTTGAATTTATTTAAAAAAATTTTTTTCCATTCATTTTCATTAAAAAAAAACTCTTTTTTTAAGTGTGGAAAAGTTCACTGAAGCTTGAAAAAAACTGTTTAAATAAATAAAAAAAATTTAGCATTTGTTTATGGCAAAAACAACAAAACTATTTGCATGAATACATACGTACATACTACCCTGGCACTGGTACAAGGAGTAATTTTGAATTTAAATATTTTCCAATAGGATAATTTTTCATAAATAAATTGTCTTTAAATAAATCAATGAACAATACTCTATAAACTTTATTTAGTATACACAAAAATTGCACGAATAATTTTTATTACAAAATTTTTGTTATCGAATATTTTTCTGTTTATAAGCAGCATACAATATAAAATAGATATCGAAAGATTTTATTTTTTATTTACTCAACGAAAAATTTTATCTAAAAACCTTTACTTATCGCATAAATATTCTTTAAAATATAAGTTCTCTGTAGAAAATTTACTTTACGGAAATATGTACATATGTTATCGATTAATTTATGTTAGAAATAATGCCTTTAAACAATTTCTTAGTTTCCAGATTTCTTTTTTTTTTTTTGCATATATTTTCGTATAAACAGATTTATCCAAAATCCTGTTATCGATTAACAAATTTTTGTTATCGAAAAGTTTTTAAAATACATACATACATACATATATATAATTGGCCGTTATTACAACCCTTCATTCAGGATTACGCCGTAGCTTCTCACAAAACTTATGTTGTGTGCATTAATTTTTATACATGAGCGACGGGGGGACCTATAGTTAAAAGTCGACTCTGAACGACATATTTTTTGAGAAACTTTTCATGGCAATTTTATTTACTCTCAGAGTTTTTGCCAGAAATCTTCTGAGGGGAAAGTCGCCGAAGAAATATTTTCTTATTTTCGTTTTGATTAACAAACCAAGACACTACCTTTTAGACCACGACGATTTCCACATTTTTAAAATTGATAGTTTTTTAAATATTCTTTTCGATTGACCGATTGATTGCTAACGATAAATTTTCTATAGGAAATATTGATTCATTTTGTATATGAAATTCTAGTTTAACAAGTTCTGTAATAGGTTTATTTAAAAAAAAATTTTAAATAATTTTTTCGTTTAGAAAACCGAAATTACTGCGAGAAAGTTTCTTTTTATTATGCCATATACAGTGATTTTTATGATATTCGTATAGGTTAGGTTAGGTTAGAGGACGTGCACCTGTCGGTCAAGACAAGCACAGTATCCGGAGGTCGAAATTGATCCATTGTACATTGTCCTTAGGGGAGGAAGGAAATAGGAGGAGTGAGAATGGGAAAGGGAGGAATTACACATAAAGAAACAGACACAAAACAAAAGAGGTTGAGAGTGCGACTACACTTATGAAGCCCTAGCATCTCTCAACCAGCTTAAGCCGCTAATGAATCTGTGGAGAGCCTTGATGTCGGCTCTTGACACAGAACTCAAGCTCTCAAAGAAGGCCCTGCCAAGGGTCCTCAACCTCAACCTACCAAGGGCTGGGCAGTTGCAGAGGAGATGTTCGACAGTCTTTAAATTATCGAATATATTTACAGAAAATCTTACTTACCGAAAGGGTTTCTTTTAAAAAATCTCAGTTATTGGAAAGTTTTCATCAGTAAATTTCAGTTATCGAATTTTTTTTTAGACATTTTTTTTACGAAATCTTTAATTTATTTTTAGGTAATCGTAGTTATCGAAAAGTTTAGTAAAGCTAATTTCAATAATTTAAGCCTTATTAATAATGAAAATTTATCGGATTTTTAAGTATGTAAATTGAAAATTTTAATTAAAAAATCACAACTTTAGATCGATTTCTTACATTATATTTTCATTGTTTATTAGAAAGAAAAAATCCCAAATGATAATTTAATAAGTCTGTTAACAGGCAAACTGTGTTATTAATTCTTACGAATTTGTTAAACAAATTTCTTAAAATGATTAACATCATCTTTGTTGTTTTTGTTTTTTTTTTATAATTATTTTTATTATAATTTCAGCAATTGTTTTATTTTCCTATTATTTAATTTTTTATTTGTTATATTATTACCTGCAGCTTGTTTGTTTTGCCTTTAAACGGAAATAGCGACACGACAAAAAAGTTTTTTTTTTTTTTTTTTTTTTTAAATAAAAGAAACGCTTCTAAAGAACAAAAAAATTTATTTCCTATTGACAAATTTAATATTTTTTTTATTTATTTTTATTTTAATAATAGTATGTAGTACCCATGTGCTTATAAACCATAGACTATTATTATAAATATTTTTATATTTCATATAATTACCAATAAAACGGAAATTAATAATAATTTTTTATTATAAAAGAATGGGGGAAAAAAAACTTTAAAAAGAGAAATCATTTTGTGTTAAGAATTTCAAGATTTATAATTAAATTTGGATTTTTTTTAAATGTATTATTTTACGGTATTACACATTTTCGTTTTTACCGTATTTTAAATTAAAATCCAAAAATTATCTCTTCTTTTTTTTTCTAATTAGAAATTAAAAGCGAGAAATTGAAAAACATTTGTTAACAGGTTTTTCTAATTAAAAATATTCGATAAAATCTCTTGAATTATTAAGTTCCTACGGTTTCAAAACCAGATTATTGTTATAAATCTAAAATTATTTTCTTTTTGATTTATTTTAATGCATAGTTTTTAATGAATTTGTTAATTTAAAAAAAAAGTACTTGCATAATTACCTAAAAAAAAAAAAATTCAATCACTTTTATTCTATAAACAGCATTCTTAACTTGCTTAATATCATTTGGTCAATTCACACAAGCCGTTGTATCGCTGGATTGAGTGTAATATTGTTGTTGATAATTTTCATGTAAAAATCCGACGATACACTTAGGGCCATTATTACAATTCGCCGTTAACTAAAGGGAGAATTTTAACGGAGAAATAAATTCTTTTTGCATTATTACGAGTACCCAATAAGAAAGACGACGAGAATCTGCTTCCCTAAAAGCTGACAAGCAACTCAATGCATTTTTAATGAACGTTGTTAATATTCGTGCCCTAGATGTGTAAAAAGCCGAAGATGATTCGTCCCCTAAGGGATATTAATCATGTAAATATATTGTATGCATGCATGTGTGCGTGTGTACCTAGTATAGCTAAAGCAGGGGTTGCCAAAATTTTAGTTAGTGAGTAAGAGAAAGAACATAAGTTGCGGGCTTACAGTCATAGAAAAATGTTAGTAATAATCAATATTATAATTCTCATTTCATCAACATATGTACATAAAGTAATACATGTTTGATTTAATAATTAGGTAATCTTTTTTAGATATTTGCTGGGCACTAATTTTGCTCTCCCACTAGTAATGGATCTTTTAATTTTTCCAAAATATTGCTTTATATGTATAAAAAAATTGTTCTCTTTTCACATCATCTGAATTATTTACTTGACTGTTAAAACAATCAAGATGTATTTTAACCCATTCCCTGTCCTGTGCATCACATATGATTCACACTTTAAAAACCCTTATAAAGAAAAGTAAAATTTTGGGCGTACGGTAGAATTTTTTTTTTGTATGGCGACAGGGAAAGGTTTAAGAACATATAAGACTCTAAATTAAAAAAAAAAGGTTTTTTAACATAAAATATTTTTTGAGTATAAACCTAAAAAAAAATATTATAGCATCCGTTGACATGTATGCTTGCCGAAGTCTGATCGACAACTAAACAAAAGAGCATAAGCAATGTGTGTGAATTCTCTCTGCACAATTATGCTATGAAATTGTAATCCTTGATCTAAAGTCAACATTAATTGCAAATGTATTGTATATTGCTTGTTTGTTATTTTGAGTACAAATTCCATTGTATGATATTACCAACAACAAATTCAACGGAATTGTCTAATTAACAACAATACTGACGCCATTAAAAAAAAAAAACAGCA
Source organism: Sarcophaga peregrina (assembly GCA_014635995.1). NCBI lineage: Eukaryota > Metazoa > Arthropoda > Insecta > Diptera > Sarcophagidae > Sarcophaga > Sarcophaga peregrina. Next base: position 53,023,153 of record CM025792.1, on the reverse strand, counting down.
AACAAAACAAAACTCAACTCTACACAATACAATACACAACACAAATCAAGTACATTTGCACTATTGAGCACAGAATATGTAAAAAAAAACAATCTTCCATACACATACACACACACACGCACGCTTAAACATTTCAATAAGAGTGCGTAAAAAAAAGAGTGAAGGAGTGTAGCTGTAGCTGTAGTAGAAGCAAAATAAAAATAAACAAAAACTGGAAATTCTTGAGGCAATCTCTTCTTGGAATAACAAAAACAAAACCAATAACAAAACCAAAACATAAAATATTTTATTAAATTATGATGATGATGGTAGTGGCTTGACCAAAAGTATTGCCAGAGTTATATAAATAAGTGTGTGTATAAATACTAAATGAAATATTTCGATTTCATATCCACAAGAAATATTTCCTTAAACCATTAATCATTTGAAATTCCGCCCTTTTTTTGTTTGTTGTAGAATAACATAAATATTGTGTATTGTATTATTAATATTTATTTGTTTATATTTTTTAGTGTGTGTTCGCGTTTATATATTTTTTATTGCTAGAGATTTTATTTCATAACCCATACCCACCGTTATTGTGCTTGTACTGTATCCAATTAATTGTTTAATTATTTCTAAAGCACTTTGTTTTTATCGGTTGCAAATATCTCCCATACTACCGCATCAAATTTAATGAACGATATTTAATTTTAAAGCTTATATCTAACACTAATGGCAAAAAATAATTAGAAATTGAAAAATTAATATTTTCATTGATAAAAATTATATTTTATATAGAATTGCATAATAATACTGTTGTCATTATGATTATATGTTTTTGTTCAAGTGTATTAAAATCCATACTGGCAATACCGCTATTTACTATAAAGCACTTTTTTTGTCGGTTGCAAATATCTCCCATACCACCGCATCAAATTTAATGAACGATATTTCATTTTAAAGCTTATATCTAACACTAATGGCAAAAAATAATTAGAAATTGAAAAATTAATATTTTCATTGATAAAAATTATATTTTATATAGAATTGTATAATAATACTGTTGTCATTATGATTATATGTTTTTGTTCAAGTGTGTTAATACAGGGTCGTTTAACATAGTATGTATTCTGGCAATACCGCTATTTACTATAATGCCGTTTATTCCTAAGTCATGTATATATATAATATGCATATTAAGTTGTAAAAAGCTGTTTTGGCAAAATATTCGCACGGGTCATCTAGTTAATTGTTTAATTTATAACATTTTACATTTTTGTTTTTCATCAAAATTTATTATTAATTTTTTTTTTTTCATATCAAATATTAACTGTGAATGTCAAATAACAACATGCATGACTTGAAATTCTTTGTCTAAAAGTCCGTTAAATTCTTTTTTTTAACGAAACTACGTAAATCCTATTATAAATTTTTTTTTTTTATTATAAGAGTTCATCTGTGTTTCACAATTTTTTCTTTAATACCTTCTGGCTTTGTCTGTCTCCTCCCCAGCAGAATGCAAAATAATCTTCCAAAACTATTTAGAACATCTCGTTATTGTTGTCTGGTTTCTAAGTTGTTTTTTTTTTTGGTTTTTGTTGCTCTTTTGTTTTGTATTTAATTTCAGGCCAAAAGCTTTTTGTTGTTTTCATTTCATATTTTTTTTCTTTACGTATTTTGATTAATATTTAATTAATTTGTTATTCAAATTTTTTAATTGTTTTAAAATTTTTTTTCTTCTGTTTTTTTTTAAATAATTAAGTCTTTAGCTTCAAGGCATAATTTGCATAATTATTAATAACATTTGCTTTAGAATGTCTTCTTTTTTAAGTTCTGTTAAATGTTTATTTAATTTTAATTGTTTTTTTTTTATTATTATAGGTGGTTGAAGAAACACTTTTATTTTTCAAAATTCCTTCGTAATTACATAAAAATTTATAAATAACTAGCCGTACCCTGCGCGCGTTGCTAGGCCACTAACTAAAATAAATTTTAATCATTCTATTGAGTTTGTTCATTAAAAAAACAAAATTTACATAAACTCTAAAAATGTAGAGGTCTTAGATTATGAACATATATTGAAGCCTTATAAGCCTTCGTCCGCTTATGCGCAACAATTTTCCCAAAGATCATAACATAATCAAATGCACAGTTTACGATTTAATTCATTTTTAGTCATTTCCAGTGGCGCCACCTGTCGGAAATTGGTAATATCAACCTAGAAACCTTCTCCAACTCATGGGCCATAACTTTGCTAAAGATCATAACATGATCAAATTCATAGTTTACACATATTTAAATAGTTTAATTAAAAAAAAAAAAAAAAAATACGTGTACATAATTTTCGTATACAAAATTCCGATAACGTATTATTTCTTTAACTGAAGATTTTGTATAAAAAATATTCCGATAACACATGCCTGCATGGGTTTTGCAAACAAGATGGCTCCAGGTGTTTCCGAAGGCATTTTGTGCGCTGAACACGAATCAAATACTTTCCATCACTTCAGACAAACAAACAATTTTTCGATAACTCAAAATTTCCGGAGAAATATTTCCGATAAATGCATTTTCATCACCAAAATTATTTATAAATAATATTTTCCATTAGAAACCTTTTTCGTATAAAAAATTTCGTATAAAAATTTTCGATAACTGAAGTTTTCTATAGAAAATTTTTCGATAACTGAAGTTTTCTATAGAAATTTTTTTCGATAACTGAAGTTTTCTATAGAAAATTTTTCGATAACTGAAGTTTTCTATAGAAATTTTTTTTCGATAACTGAGGTTTTCTATAGAAAATTTTTCGATAACTAAAGTTTTCTATAGAAAATTTTTCGATAACTAAAGTTTTCTATAGAAATTTTTTTTCGATAACTGAGGTTTTCTATAGAAAATTTTACGATAACTGAAGGTTTCTGTAGAAGTTTCCTATAGAAAATTTTACGATAACTCAATATTAGATTTTTTTTAAGAAATTAGTAATGATTCAGGCTTTCAATATCTATACTAAATAAATCGTTACTATTAAATTAATAATATTTTATTAAGGTTTATTAGCCAATTAATCGGTATTTTTTACATCATTTTAAAGGGATTTAACAATCCATTTTTTAAAAAATTTAAAATTTAAATTTACATGAGCTTTGTTGTTTTTCTTTGTAATTTTATTTTTATTTTTTTGACACATGAATTTGTCAATTCTTCAAGTGTATACCAACAAATTCGACATTTTGAAATAAAAAAAAAAAAATATTTTTCAAACAAGAAATCAAAAGAGAGAAAACAAATATAAAAGGAAAGAAAAGTAGAAAGAAATCGTTATTATTTGTTGTGTTTTGTTGTCGTTGTCACCGTCATCGTCACGATGATTGAAATTCTAAAAATAATTTCTCTAATTTATTTCGATTGGTTTGCAAATTCTCTGAAACAGACACTTGTTTTGTTCTGCTTAAAATTCTGGCAAAATTCAAAAATAAAAATTTAATAAACATCTCACCTCCCTCATCCACACCCACTTACCCCCCCTGCTTTTTTCGAAAACGAAATCAATAAAGAAACAAAGAAACAACAACAATAACAAATTGGAATTGAAATTGTCAGCAGCAAAAACCGAACAATAAAAATGGTGAAATTGAAATCCAGCAATATTGAACGTTTAATAAAAAAGGATCCCACTTTACTGACACGGAATTCATATTTAAATTTCTTACGCTTCTATGGTTCACAACATCCCCGCTATGGTTGGAGAAGAATTTTAAAATCCGGTTTCATAATTTGGAACAAATTAACGCCCGAACAAAGGCAACAATTCACGCAAAAGGTTAATTTTCATTCGAATATTTCTTATACGTTCAATGTCATGTCAGTCATCCTATAAATTGTTTTGTATTTTATGCAGCAGCGTATGTTGGCTGATAGATTTAAAGCCCGTGTATATCGACCCGTCAGACGTAGTCGTCGCCAACAACGGATAATACCTCGCTTTCAAATGCCTCAATCCTACAGAAGACGTTCCTTGAAGGCTAAGCGCAACGTCGAGCGTCATCGACGTAATTATAGACGTTTTGTGAGACTTAAAAAGAAATTTCCTGGACATTTTAATTAAAAATGTATTCCCTTCTCAGTTTTCCTTTTTTCCTCTTTTTTTTTTTTGTTAATTCTTTATTTTTTAATAATTTATTTGATATGCGTTTAATTTGACGAACATTTTGTTGTTTTCTAATAAAATAATCGCGTATTCTTTCCTTAAGTTTATACAATAATTCTGTATAAAAAGAGTGCCGATAACTAATTTATATGAAATTGAAATTGTTCGATTATTGAAATTTTCTGTAGAAAATTTGAAGATAACTAGAATTTTTGTCGTGAAATTTTTTATAGAAAATATGTCGATAACTGAACTTTTGTGTAGAAAATATGGCGATAACTGGAATTTTGTAGAGAAAATTTTTCAATAACTAGACTTTTGTATATAAAATCTGGCGATAACTGAACTTTGTATAAATTTTTTTTCGATAACTGAACGTTTGTATAGAAAATTTGTCGATAACTGGAATTTTGTAAAGAAAATTTGTCGGTAATTGGAATTTTGTCAATAAAAAACTGTCGATAACTGAATTTTTTATAGAAAATTTATCGATAACTCAACTTTTGTTTAGAAAATTTTTGGATAACTAAACTTTTGTATATAAAATCTGGCGATAACTGAACTATTGTATACAATTTTTTTCGATAACTGAACTTTTGTATAGAAAATTTTTAGATAACTGAACTTTTGTATAAAAAATTTGTCGATAACTGGAATTTTGTATAGAAAATTTGTCGATAACTGGAATTGTGTATAGAAAATTTGTCGATGACTGAATTTTTTATAGAAAATTTGTCGATGACTGAATTTTTTATAGAAAATTTGTCGATGACTGAATTTTTTATAGAAAATTTGTCGATGACTGAATTTTTTATAGAAAATTTGTCGATGACTGAATTTTTTATAGAAAATTTGTCGATGACTGAATTTTTTATAGAAAATTTGTCGATGACTGAATTTTTTATAGAAAATTTGTCGATGACTGAATTTTTTATAGAAAATTTGTCGATGACTGAATTTTTTATAGAAAATTTATCGATAACTCAACTTTTGTTTAGAACATTTTTCGATAACTCAACTTTTGTTTAGAACATTTTTCGATAACTAGACTTTTGTATATAAAATCTGGCGATAACTGAGCTTTTGTATAGAAAATTTGTCGGTAACTGGAATTTTGTCAACAAAAAACTGTCGATAACAGAATTTTTTATAGAAAATTTATCGATAGCTTAACTTTTGTTTAGAAAATTTTTCGATAACTAGACTTTTGTATATAAAATCTGGCGATAACTGAACTTTTGTATAAAATTGTTTACGATAACTGAACTTTTGTATAGAAAATTTGTCGATAACTCAACTTTTGAATAAAAAATTTGTTGATGAATAGAATTTTGATGATAACTTAATTTTTTGTGGGAAAATTATCGATAAATTTAATTTTTTTAAGGCAAGCTTGTTACAATTTTATTGATATTTAAAAGTTTCATTCGAAATCAATAATTTTTTTTGGTAATACATTGTTGTAAAAAAACTAGCGACAATTTTGCCAATACTTGAGTATTCTATAGTAATCGTTACAATATTGAGAATTTCTGTAGAACGAAATTACGATATTTAGTATTTTTGTAATGAAAATTTACGATATTTAGCATTTTAAGTGATAAATATTTACTATATCACATATAGTACGTGTTTTCTAGAAATATTTCAACTAAATATTGCATTTTTTATTCATTATATTTACGATATTGTGAAAGGCCTATAAAAAATTTGAAATTATTTGTGATTTTCTCCTATAGGGAATTTCTATATGAAACACACATAATTGGCTAAGTTTCAAATAAACATTTTTTTTTCTTTGTAATTGTTACTATTTTTGTTTCTTTTTTTATTTCAATTCATTGTTATTTTATTGACAAAATGTAACACGTTTCATACGATAACTATCACTACCGATCACTGTCATCATCACTGTATTTGGCCGCTATTAGATAATGTTTCAGTGTGTTATAGAAACAAATTCAAATCAAATTAAATGGGTTGGATTTGTTTTTATTTTATAATAATAACTGTGTTTTTATTGTTTAAACTAAACAAACAAAAAAAAAAAAAAAGAAAAAAAAGAAACAAAAAACAATAATTGGCACTCAAATACGACAAAAACCGCTTAAATTAGACAAATTCATTGTATGGCCCACATTAAAAAAACAAAAAAAAATTATTTTGCATAAACAATTTAGATTTCAAGCAATAAAATTCAAACAAAAAACAATAAAAAAAATCGGCAACAACTTTTAAATCGAATAGTTTTATAAAAAGTGAATGGGTAAAATAAAACCGGAAATAAAACGAATCGAATTTCTGCTATTTAACTGGTTATCGATTTCTATTTTTATCTTATCAAGTATGCAAGAAAAAAAGAGTTTTTTTTTATATATTTTTTACAGATTCTTTTTAAAATTTTTAGTAAAATACAATATTTTATAAGAAAAAAAAACAACAGTTTTTGAAAAGAAATACAAATTAAATATATATTTTTTTTAAACCAGGGTTACCTTAATGTATTTTAAAAAAATTGCTTGATTTTTCCAAAGTAGGGTTTTAAAAATCTAAATCTCTTCAATGTACTCGATTACTTTCTACTCTAGGTTTAAATTCAGACACTCGTTATTAATACGATATTTATTTTTGTGACAGTTTTTGTTTTCATTTTTTTTCTTTTCCTTATTTTAATATCCACCATATGACCAGCTGCAATCACAATTTTTTATTTGTTTTCGTTTTTTTCTCTTTTTTTTTTGTCTTTCTTTTCATAAAGTGTGGGTGTTTTCTTTGGGATTTTCACTATCCCACCTAGTACTACTTCCCCATATAAATTAGTTTGAAATGCTGCTGCTCTATTAACTTTGCTAGTGTCATTAGAATTTTCGCTTGTTTTTTATTTTTTTTTTTTTTTGCTTTGCGGCTAATCTGGCCTTGATAATGGTTGTGGCTTTTTCTCTCTGTATGTAGCTAAGACAATTAAGAATAAAATGAATTAAATGATAAAAAAATAGAATATTTTTTAAATAGAATTTCTGCATCATCGTTATTTAATGCATCATTTTTATTTTTAAAAGCGTCATTAGGAATTAAATGGTAATTGAGTAGGACCACATGCATATAATCTGTGTGATAAGATATTTTTTATAATTTTAATTTATTTTCATATTTTATAAAAGCTTTTATTTATTTTTTGTTTTTTTTAATTTTTTTTATTTTTTTTTATTTTTTTTATTTTTTCTTTTTATTTTTTGTTTTTTTGCCTACTGGGTAATGTTCATGCATGCAAGTATACACTTACAAGCAATGGCAACCATATTTGTTTTGTTTTCTGCTATACAAAGTGTTACTGTGTACTGTGTTAAGTATAAACACACTGGACATAAACCTTCAATATTTTCTGTTTTTATTTTTATAAGTACATACGTACGTACGTATGTTATTACAAAATTCTCTTAACGAAATACGACAACAACAAGAAAACCAAAACATTCAAGGAATTTTATTTAAAATTCATTTCATGTATCACAAAAAACAAAACAAAAAAAAAAACCTACAAAAACCAGTACTAAATAACAGTCTTACTGAGAGAGAGAGAGAGTGGGGGGGAGAGGAGAGAAAACAATAACAAAAAAAGAGTTTAACTACCAATTGTCAGGTCTTGTTAACGGTGATTTTACTTAAAGAATAAACATACACATGTAAGTGTACAATGAATGCTTTGTTTATAAGAAAGACAGAAAGAAAAAACAAAATCACAAACACATACATACTTTTGCTTACACATACATAAATGCAGAATGCATAAAACACTTGGCCCAGCACCCAGCTTAATAACTTTAAGAATTTGTACTAAAAAAAAAAACTCTAAAAACAACATACCCAACCTTAAATTGCCAACAAAACTTAAGAGAATTTCTTTGTTGTTTCTCATATTTTTGTTTTTGTTTTGAGAGCATTTTATTCCGCTATAATAAGTGTGGATAACTATCGTAGATTTTGCTGGGATCTACAATGTTTTCCAAACAAGTGTTTTTCCTATTTAGGTCAGCGTTTAGGGTTAGGTTAGAGGACGTGTAGCTGTCAATCAAGACAAGTACACTACCCGAAAGTCGAATTAACCCATTGAACAATGTCCTAAAGGAGGGAAGGATAATAAAGGGGATATGATAAAAGGAGGCTATGTAGGCAACAAAAAGGGTAGAAGAGCGCGGCTACACCGATGAAGTCTTGACACCTCTCAACTAACCTAAGCCACTAATGAATCTATGGAAAGCCTTGATGTCAGCTTTCGACACTGAATTAAAGCTCCAAAAGAAGGTCCCGCCAAGGCTTCTCAATCTACCAAGGGCTGGACAGTTACAGAGGGGGTGTTCGATAGTCTCAACAATTAATTTTCAATATTTAAATCTAGTATAAAACATCGTCGTAGTCTAATAGGAAGTGTGTTGGTAGACGTAAGGCCCGAGTTCAACCCCAGGTTAGACATCGAAACGAAAATATGAAAATATTTCTACGGCGAGTTTTTCTCAGCAGATTTCTGACACAAACTCCCAGAGTAAATAAAATTGCCATGAAAAGTATCTCAAAATTCTGTCGTTCGGAATCGACTTTATTCAGTACGTCCTACGGCTCATGTATAAAAATTAACGCACACAATATAAGTGGCGTGAGAGGCTAGGCTGTAACTCTGATTGAAGAGTTGTAATGACCAATTGTGTATGTGCATGTATGTAATCGAAATCTTGCTATGTCAGTAACGTCGCTGACTTCTATCTAAAGAAAGCGTCTCTGTCTTTTGTCACTTCCTCTTTCTCCTTCTCAGACTGAAAGCTTCTGCAGTCATTTGTCATTTGCTGGAATGTAAAGTCTTTCACCAAGTCCTTCAACAGGACAGTGGCCTGTGGGCATTTGCAATGTAGGGCCATGCAATTTAAAGACAAAGTGAATTAAGACCTCTCCTTGTTAATACGGGTCTAGCAGAGTCTAGCAATATTTCAATATCTTCCCGCTGCCAACAAAGTTGCCCCTCCCTGTCAAACGATTGTGGATTAACAGTCGTAACCAGAATATCTATGCCCAGTAACTTCAATTGCAAACTCCGTACCGGATTTGGCTAGGCCATTGGCAAACTCTATGTCCTGATACCCGCATAAGAGTTATCTTTCAATGATTAGGGAAATCATTAGGGACTGAATTTCAGCCTGGCTATCCAAGTTAACCAAGAGATTATCACGGAAAATTTTGCCACCCAAGAAGCATTGCAACGAACCGCTTTCCAAATAGCAACTAAGTATATTAAGTCGCCGTGGTCTAGTGGGTAGGTAGGTAGGCCCGGGTTCGATAGGCCCGGGTCAGACATCAGAACGAAAATTTTAAAATAATTTTTCGGTGATTTCCTCTCAGCAGATTTCTGGCAAAGACTTTGAGAGTAAAAAACTCCTTTAGAGCAAAATCGAATGTTACATTCAGAAAGTATTAAGGAGGACTATATAACTGATATGTATGATGTGTCTTCCCAGAATAGCAGCATGTTCACAGTCCAGCTTAGGCCATGGTTAAACTGCATAGCGTATAGCTGTCATTAGCAGAACACCAGGTAATAGGTAAGCTAATTGAGTTTAGCAAATAATGCCTTGGTTACAGTGGAACAGACTGCACTTTTGATCCAATCAACTAATTGTCTGCATGTGACTTGACCTTTGCACGCTATGATTTAATTTCCACGCGATAATGGAGTACATTTTTACCATTTTTACAATGCATAATGGTTTTAAACTCACTGGCATTGTATTTCTTAAAGTAATCGTTTTAGAACGCCTCTAAAATTAATGCTAAAAATAACAGCCATATTGACAACACTGTTATTGAATAACTTTTTTTTTTTTGTTGCTGAGAATTATGAAAAACAGAGTTGCATGTGTTTAGTAATAGTACAGGGTTACGTATATGGGTGGCATATGGAATAATAATACGACCTCTTTGCCCACAGAATATTAATCACGCTGTTGATATGCTTCGTTTTTGTTTCTTCTCTAGAATAGTGGGGCATGAGAAAATATGCCATATTATGCCATCACTAAACACTACTACTGACACTGACGGAAGTCGTTATACATCCAGACAAGCAGAATGTTTAAATTGTGGAAACATTTCATTGTAGTTTTTTTTTGTCGTTTGACATTTTGGCAAGATTTGATTGTTATCATCGCCAATGTTTTTATCATAAACTTTATTGGATTTCGCTGGTATCTATCTGGAACAGATCCCAGCCGGACTATTGCGATGAGGAGGAGTTAGAGACTGTCGAACATCTCCTCTGCAACTGCCCAGCCCTTGGTAAGTTGAGGGTAAGGACTCTTGGCAGGGCCTTCTTTGAGAGCTTGAGTTCTGTGTCGAGAGCCAACATCAAATTGAATTTTACCTCCGGGTACTGTGCTTGTCTTGACCGACAGGTGCAAGTCCTCTAACCTAACCTAACCTACATTTTGGCAAGTTTTGATTGTTATCATCGCCAATGTTTTTATCATAAACTTTATTGGATTTCGCTGGTATCTAGTTTAAACGTAGGAAAACTAGTATTAGGTTAGGTAAGGTTAGGTTAGGTTAGAAGACGTGTACTTTCTTGCCAACGTCCTAGCTGAGAGGAAATCGCCAAAGAAATATTCTTATATGTTCGTTTTCATGTCAGAACTGGGATTCGAACTCGGGCCTTTCGTCTAACACAGCCAACACACTATCTGCCAGACCACGGCGACTTCTTAAGTCTAGTGTTTATTAAATAGATTTTGTGCTTTTGTTTTTGGGAAACTAATGAACATCGTTTAAATTTTGAAATATAATCGAATTATTGCTTTATAAAAGTTAGATTTGGTGAGATAGTCGTAACTACTTTCACTGTTGAAGTCAGTTCTTAAGGTTTGGAAACAAAAAATCGTCGCACCGTTTTAATTTTGAACATTAGTGGTATGTGGTACACCACTTTTGCAGTATACTGCTGTAAAAAGTCGTTTTTTATAATCAAATGTTTACAAAGTCTCATTAAATCGATGTAATAAAATGGTATAACATTCGCCTTGGCTTATTAGATGAGAGTCCGTGGTTCAAACCACAGTTGAAGATATCTCGAGTACAAAAAAAAAAAGGAAAAAATATTTCGGCTGCGACTAGGAATCAGGGATATTATGGTAAAAACTCTGTAAATAATATAAAATTGTCATGAAAATTAAGTCTTAATAAGTCTGCCGTTAAACTATAGGTCCAAATCGTTACAATTATTATATGCAGCATATGAGGTGTGATAAGCTAGGTTGTAGTCCTGACTAAAGGCTTGTAATGTCATAATTAGGTAAATAATTTTCACCAATTATTAATTTCGCTTGGATTTTGTGATTGACCAATTAAAAAATTAAACTTGATCTCCTTTGGCCTCTATTCATCTTGAAGAACCCACTGTTTTGCTTGCCAGTTTGTCTTCAGTGTAATGTGGTGGACCTATATCGCATGTCCCAAACACTTGTCCATGTGTTGCAACACCCGAAACAGCTAAAAAAAATCACGAAAATGCGTTAGCAAATCAAATATTAAATCTGCTGGAGATTATGGAAGTCAGAAGAATATCATAAGACTTGAGGTGAAATTTTTGGCAAGATGGATTCAGTGTCGGCTCATATACAACTACAAAAGTAATTATGCGATAAGTTCGCAGAGCTGTTTAGCCTCTGCCTTACGAATCCATCTTGCGAAAGGCTTCACCTCTAAGCCATGTGAGATTCCTTTGACTTTCATAATCTTCAGCAGAGTCAATATTTGATTTGCTAAAGCATTTTCATGATTTTTGTAAATGTTTCGGGTGTTGAGATTTCAGTTCTCTTACAGTCACAATGAAATTATGAACACGATTTATTTAATATTGGAACACATGATGCAGAGTTCCCATAATATTTATTAGGCTTGAACTTGATTAATTTGATGCCATTTTTCCTATAGGTCATACACTAGTTTGGCTAGTAAGTTGAAATTTTGACAGGAGCCAACTGCCAACAGTTGACTGTTGACAGTAGCAGTGTTGCATTTGGTGAATTTTTAAACTTTTCTTAAATTTTTTTGTTTGATATTTAAGACTAATTTCTAAGTTATTTGAATAATGAAAAACAAATTTTTTAAATTAAATAACAGTGGATGCATAACAACAAAATAAAAAATAAATTTTTTCACACCTTCTTGCTAAATAGTTAAATTTTTTATTTGAAGGGAAACTTGTTTTAAAAATCCCAATAACCGCAAACATTTACGAGACTCGTAAACCTAAATTCTAAGTAAAGATATTACAAAAAATATTACAACAAAAAAAAGCACAGAAAATGTTTTTAGAAATAAAAATGATTTACAATGTGAAACATTTTTTGTACCTTTTTTTCACATGATTTTTACTCGGATTCCCATTAAGTCTTGAATATATTTTGCCTTACAATATGAAAAAAATCAATTTTTTTTTTCTTCATTTCAATTTATTGTTTATTATCTGTGTTGTAAACTTTAATAAAAATTGATAGAATATGCCGCCGTCTTTTGTCAGTCAGTCAGTCAGTTAGTTGCACAGTCCGTCTTCGTTGATTTGAAATAAAAAAAAGTTTCTTTTCTTTCATAAAAGGCATCTAAAAAATATGCATTTTTTTTTTGTATTATTTTTGCTGTTCCATCATAAATGGCAGTGAAAATGTAAATATTTTATGTTGATTTATTCATTTGCATGCTTTTTTAAATGTCACGATTTCTATAATTTTTTTCTCTCTAAATTTTTTCTTATTTTTTTCATTTTCATTCGTTTTCATTGATTTTTTTTTCTTTTCTTTTAAAGAAATTGTAGGCAAATAGTTGTAGTAGTAGAAGCATCTCATCATTGTTGCTAAGAAACCACAAACACAGGCTATTTTATTGAAAGAAAATTAATTTTAATTTATTTTAATTGAAAATTATTCAAAGAAGATTTCTTTTTTGCATTTTTTTTCCTTTTTTTTTGTTTAAATGGAAAACTTTCTTAAGTCTTTCAAATAGTTTTACTGATGCTTCTATTTATTTGCTTATAAAATACCAATATTTACAATAAAAAGCCATCTTGAATTTCAATTCGATAGGGCATAAATTGTAAACACAGAGAACACATGCTATAAACACATATGAGGCTGCAAATGCTGCTTTGATTCGCCGATTCTAAAAGCATTAGAGCGCCATAGTATAAGTAAGTAAAACAAAGAAAAACCGAACGAAGTTTATTAATTCTTTAGCAATGATGGCAATAAAATGTTTTTTTTTCACATTTTCGTTATATTGCATGCAGCGTTGCCAGTAATTTTTTGTAAAAAACTTTACAAAAAAAAATCTTGTCTTCTGTAAAGGTACCAAAATGTTTAAAGGAAACACCAGAGGTACACAGAGAACACATGCTATAAACACATATGAGGCTGCGAATGCTGCGCCGCAGTTTTTCGATTGGTGACTTAGCCTCTCTCGTACGGTTTAAAAGCATTAGAGCGCCATATTCTAAGTAAAATCAATAAAAACCAAATGCAGTTCATTAATTCTTTAGCAATGATGCCAATAAAATGTTTTTTTTTTCGCATTTTCGTTATATTGCTTGCAGCGTTGCCAGTAATTTTTTGTAAAAAACTTACAAAAAAAGTTGTCTTCTATGAAGGTACAAAAAAAAACCAAATGCAATTAATTAATTAATGATTATTAATTAAGAATTAATTTATTAATTCTTTAGCAATGATGCCAATTAAATGTTGCTTTTTCGCATTTTAATTATTTTGTATGCAGCGTTGCCAGTAATTTTTTGTAAAAAACTAAAAAAAAAACTTATCTTCCAACAAGGTACTAAAATGTTTAAAGGAAGCACCACAGATACACAATATTTTATTTAAAAATGTAAATATTTCCTGTTAGTATTGGATTTGTCGAAAAATGAAAACTTTTTCAAAAATCTTAAAAAAAAAAGAGAAAACTTGGCAAATGGCAATGCTGATTGCATGTACTACCGCTTTATTAAAACCTCTATTTCAAGGATTTTATTCTATTGACCGTAGTACTGCGTTCATTGGCGCGATCAAATAATTCAAAGTAATCTGAAGCATCAGCATCTACGCTAACTTATAGGTGCCCGGATTTTAAATTAACCATTTTGGCGACAGCCGCAGTTGTACCATCCTTTTGGCAATCTTCACGATAGCACGGTTGATCATATTCTGTCATCTATTTTAAGCCAACGCTATGTTGTTATGTTGCCTTTATTCACATAGGAAAGTCTTACAGAGAAATTTTTTGTTTTTAGTTCTCTAACAATAAATCCTGCCGTTGCTGCTGGTAGCTGATAGCCGATAGCCGTATCTAGTTGGCATCAGGGTCTGCGCACCCATAAGTTACTGTTGTCTTTACACAATGGCATCCGGTAAAGGGATAATCATTTGCATTATACGCTCATGTATTCCATATTTGATAAATTGACGCGCAACATTTGGCGTCTCTTATGTGTTTTTGCGCTTTTATCATTTTGTTGCTCGATTTTTTTTTCAATAAATTCCAACTTTTTTTTAGTTCTCATAAACTCAGCTAAAGTACGAGTGCCACGGAAATTAAATTCTATTCATTATTCTGGCTTTTGTTTGTGTTCGTTTGAGCTAATAAAATAAAACCCGCATTCTTTTAATTTTAATTTTTGTTGCTGTTATTTTAGTTGTAATAATTTATAATAAAAATTATTATGATGTCATTAATTTGTAATAGAATAATGAAACAAGGCCCCATTTTTGTTTTTCCTCAATAAAAAAAAACTTGAAAAAAAAAACGAGAAAAAAACAACGAAATTTAAATGAATGCGCATCTGTTTGAAGCCGGATGGAAATGCAATTTTTTTTTCTTTCTTCTTCGCCTTCATCTTAATAATAATTTTTATGAATGCCTTATTGTTGATGTTGTAGTTGTTGTTTTAATTAAAAAAAAATCATAAAATGTGATAAAAAAAAAACAAATTGAATTCAATAAACTTGAGAATAAAAAAAATTTTTTTCTTATATGTAGTCGAATATCGAATCAATTTCTTCCGGCTATTTTTGTTTTGTGTTAAAAAATTTTGAAATATTTTTCCAAATGAAAAAAAAAGCTGGTCTTTTGAATCAATTCACACACTACTTTGCAACCCGCTTTGCCTGATATTTGCTTTTCAAAACTGGCCCAAATGTTGCAAGTTTGGTGTGACGCATGGGTGTAATTTGGGTGCAGAGTTGATGTCAGTGTGCCACTTACATGCATACATACATATATAATTGGTTATTACATTACACTTTAGCCAGGATTGCGACCTAGCTTCTCACACCATTTATGTTAATATTATGTCTAAGTGGCGGGTTCAACTGTACTTACCGCGGATATAAATAAGATCATTTCGGAATTCTAGTCAAAACATGATAATCTTTTGTAAATATAAGCCTGT
Organism: Sarcophaga peregrina; assembly: GCA_014635995.1. NCBI lineage: Eukaryota > Metazoa > Arthropoda > Insecta > Diptera > Sarcophagidae > Sarcophaga > Sarcophaga peregrina. Next base: position 53,007,548 of record CM025792.1, on the reverse strand, counting down.
TGAGTTTAACTTTCTTCGTTTAAGGCTTGCACAACTTAGATTGAGTGCTGCGATTTATCCAACTCATTAATATAGGATCTTTTTCAGACGCTTACTATCTTTCATTTTTTGTTTGGTATGAGATGATATCGATATCTGTTTTTATTTCGTTGAAAGGCTTATTGATAGCATTATGTATGGCGTATAACTACATACATAGTATGAAATTAGTCACTATAATCCTTTAATTAGGTTTACGACCTAGCTTCTTACACCACTGGTATTGTTTGTGTTAATTTCGATACATAAGAGGCGGCAGGGCCTACAGATTTTTGTGAAACTCTTCATATGAATTTTATTTCCTCTTAGAGTATTTGCCAAAAATCTGCTGTTTCGAAAATGCAGTTTGAACCGAGGCCTTATGTGTAATAAGTCAACATCTTATATATTATTTCTAAAGCAATTTTTTTTTTGTCGGTCGCAAATATCTCCCATACCACCCCATCAAATTTAATGAATGATATTTCATTTTAAAGATTATATCTAACACTAATGGCGAAAAATAATTAGAAATTGAAAAATTAATATTTTCATTGATAAAAATTATATTTTCTATAGAACTGCATAATAATACTGTTGTCATTATGATTGTATGTTTTTGTTCAAGTGTGGTAATACAGGGTAGCTTAATAGTAATGCAGTTCTACATAATATAGTATGTATTAAAATCCATTCTGGCAATACCGCTATTTACTATAATGCCGTTTATTACTAATATAGTATGCATATTAAGTTGTAAAAAGCTGTTTTGGCAATACTTTGCAATAGTTTTGTAATGCTAGTGTAGTAGTTGTAATGCTATTTCAAATAATAATATATAAAGTTGTAAAAGCTGTTGGTAATGTCGTTATTGTCATATGATTTCTAATATTTTTATATTTTTAATAAAATTTCTATTAAATATTTTCATTTTATGTTACAAAAATTAAAACTAACAGTGCGAAATATTCGCACGGGTCATCTAGTATTACCTACTAGACTACAGTGTATAACATCAGTATTATGTCCATTACGGCTTCTCTGGGCGGAACACATTCGAAATATCCAATCTTCCATTACTTTTACACATAAATCAGACCGGATTTGAACGATGGCATGGGTTATTGCTCAGGACCATTGTGGCTTATGATTCCTTTTCTGAAATCCAATTATTTTACAAATTATTAACAATTAATTTTACTTCCCTAATCAAAATTTTATTAATTTTTTCCACATTTTTCTGTCTCTTTACAGGTTAGTTACTGAGTTTAAAAAGTATTCGAACAGTCTAAGTACATTATGTATATGAATATGAGTATATTATTACGTTATTTTTTTTTTTTGCCTTTTCAAAAATTATTATAGAATGTTGATAAATATTTCTTTATTTTAATGAACATTATCAATGAACACAATCCTTTTAATACCAGCATAATACTTTCCATTACATTGCGTTTCACTGCACTTTTATTTATTTTTGGTCTGGCAACTTCCAGAAATTACTGTTGATTTGTTATTGTTATTCTTTTCATTTCTATTTATATCATCGTTTTCCAACACTTACTTTGAGGAGGTGGTTTCTATCCGTATGGCACACAATTTTTTTTTTTTTTTGTTGTTGTGGTTGTCGATGATTTTCGATGAAAAGTAGTCGATGTTAAGCACTGGTTACTACACGTTAATTGCGAAACTGATGCAAAAGTCGTTCATTAAAATTTCCGGTAAAGTTTGCTGACTGATGCACAATCGCATGACACGTAGTCTGTTTGATACTGCGCAGTCCAGCTGCGACATGTTCCAATACAACAGTGATATTCTTAGTAAAACAGCTACGTAGGCGGTAAGCAAAAGACTGTAGTATTTGCCTAGTTCACTGGACCACCAAAGTTTTATTGCCCAAAACATTTTTATAAAGAATCGTGCAATGGTCTTGAGTAATTTAATGGCTCATGTCTCATGTCACAAACACCAATGAAGACGGAATTTTACAGCCATTGTTACAAAATACCAAAGCAGACTGACTGATTTGCAGTAATTTTTCGAAAATTGCGGCCTCATTTCGATAAGAAAATGTTGTCTTCCAATAGGATGTTGTCTTGGTTAGTTTTTCGCTATAAAAGGGAAAATGGTAATGGAAATTTTAAAATAGCTTTTGATACTCTAGTATAAATCTGTGTTTTTTTTTTGTGGCAGTTGAGAGATCAATTGAAATTTCATTCAAGGTCACAGAGAATGTTTACAAAATATGTTTATAAACAGAGTGAGGAGTGAGAAGACCTTGTATCACTTTCCTTTAAGTAAAAATTTTGAAGTGAAAGTTTGTATTTTTTTCTTCTTTTTGTTTAAGTTTGATTGGATTTTAAAATATTTTTCTTTTCATTATTCGTTTCATTTTTTTTAATACTCCCTCCTCATCTGCATATGTACAGTAGATGTCACTTGTCAATCATTGGAAGTGATATGGATTCCGCCGTCCGCATTTGTTAATGGAAAAATCGCCCACAATTGTTTTCTAATATTTTTTTATTTCATTATTTTCATTTCATTTTTATGGTTTTCATTTATTTAAACATTTATTATGTCTAATGATTTATACGGTATGTCTGCCAATTTATTTTCATATTTTTTTATTGTTATTTTTATTGCCGGTTTCTTTCTTTTAAATATTTATTTTGTATGTTTCCACATTGAAAATATTGAAAATATTTCACGAAAATATTCAACAAATAATAATAAATTCAGATTTTTGGTCTTTTTTATGCCATTCTTCTAATGTGTTAGACACCATACACCCTGTCATATATTCCGATACCGGGAAAGTTGTTCATCATGTATTCTAATATAATTCATCTAAGGAGCCCTTTCACAACATGCCAATGGAAAAAGTATAACATCAAAGGAAGATCAGGTCGAAGTCAACACTCGGGGAAGATTACCCGCCACTACACCAAATACTCGTAGCTTGTTGTTTTTAAGCAACTGATAGATCGCAGTTCAATTATACTTGGGTGGAAGGCGTACCAACCGATTACTTAGTCTCGGTCGTGATGTCATCTCGACTGTAGTGGCCGTGCTTACGGGTCATTTGCATCATGTGTAGGCACGCCGAGAGAATGAGGCTCCCTTTTAACGATTTCTGCCGTGGATGCAGGTACACTGAGGAAGAGGAGAGCGTTATTCACTTTCTTTGCCAGTGACCGTCTCTTGCTAGGTGTAGATATAGGTTATTTGGCTCCCCATTCCTTGTTAGCTTAACGGAGCTATCATCTATTGATATCAAGGATATAGCTTCGTTCATCAAATTTTCTGGCTGGTTTTCCAGTGCGGGGTAGTCGTGCTTTTGTTGTGCAGCCCTTGCGCTGATCAACTTCTTCCTTTCCCTGATTTGGCGGAACTTAGTACAGGAACTGCGTTTCACCAGTGGCATCAGAACGGGCCGCCATGCGTGCTTTGTGATATCAGAGCTACCATTACGACCTAACCTAACCTAACTTATACTTGTTACAGCAGAGCAGACCAATCAGCTTGCTTAGCTGGAAGAAAAACAAAATAGATCAAAGAAACGGGAACAGGGTAGAAATGCTTTCTGAAAGCCATATTCCGTCAAGAGGCGTATTGAAAAAAAATATATTTCGATTGATTCAAATGACTCTACGTAACATCTTTCGAAAGTGTCCCGATTACCACTCATACTAATCATTTGAATTACTTAGTCGGCTCCCCTCTGTGCTCCTAGCTGTGCCCAGACTGCTGTACTGGGAAGACAAAGACAAATTTGGACCTACCACATAAGATTTTCGGTTGGATCTTTAACTATCCAGAATTCTGAATTGCATAGATCATAAGATTTATCTTTATTTGATCACTGCAGTGTTTCCAAGCAGAGGTCATGGGTATTTTCTCTAAAAACCTTTGGTTTATTTAGGCATTCAGGCGCCAATTATGTCCCTTATGAACGTAGGTACAACGTCCCACCTTGTCTATAAATGCCAAGGATTTCTCAGGGAAATTTGAAATAAAATAAAAAAAAATTCTTATGTGAGTTCCGGAACTTTGGGATACCATTGGAAGCAGCATTGCCGAATAATCTTTCATTTTATAGGACAGAAGTATTTTGATTGCCTCCGTACGACTAGATATTCCCTGCTCGTTTTATAGGAAAGCACACATTTAATAGCCGCGGGGAGATACGTACGTGCAATACTGCTAAGGCACTGTTGCACATGTTTGCCTAAGGGGAAGATCTGATTTATTTCTGTCCTTAAATTGCATTGCTGTCCATCGCACAATTGAGATTTTCCGGGGTCTTTATTCTATTAAAAAGAATATTGTTAGGGGATTGGAATTTCCTGAAATGATTTCAGCCCCTGCATCAGCAGGAGGTATAGATCTGTCGAGGTTTATAAAAATTAATCGGATTTACTTGAAAAGCGCCATACGAAATATGACCGCCATATTGGATCCGACATTTTGGATTTTTAAAATCTAAATGAAGATCTGTAATCAGCTACCCCAAAAACCCCTGAGTAACTATTTTCAAGTAAATCTGATCAATTTTTGTGGACCTTCGTAATGTGCTTCTTTTTCTCTTGCACCCCTTGACATAAACCCATCTCCTACTTTAAGGGTGCATGCAAAGAATTTGGCTTTGGACTCATTTTAAAGAGCAAAGATTAGTTGTCAATTTCTGACAATAGCGATGGTTCTAGTACGTCAGTGTTCAGCTCTACAATCTTTCAAAAATGGCTAAAAACGCTTCTTTTTACTCGAAAACCTGACGTGATTGAAATTTTTGGACCCCAGATTCGTGTTTAGCGCGCAAAATCCCTTTGGAAGCATCTGGAGTCATCTTATTTGCAAAATCCATGCAGGGCTGTGTTATATTTATAATAAGTAGTGGTAAACCTTTTTAGTTCTTGCACTACGTTCGTAAGAAATGTATTGTCTCGGGAATATGAATTGACGTTGAGCTGGTGTCTTGCCGTGCTTCAGTTTAATAATCGTTATAGCGATGTGACTGCCACAAGGAGAGGAGCAGCGACAGTTCCAAGGAGCTGATTGTATGTACATATGTCGGCATAGTGGTTAAATCAAATGGCCAATTGACGCTATATTGACGCTATTCTGTATAAATCTTTACTCCAGTTTGTATCGACAGCAGCCTGTATTTTAGTAGACATTTTTGCATTCTGGCTATACTGGCGGTCCTTACAATTTCGAACTTTAAATGTGTACTTCAGTATTTGCATTACGAATCTGTTGCAAAATTTTGTGAACATTCTCCGAAATATAACTCTTACCAACTCCATTGTCTCTTGATGATGTGTACTTTGTTTTAACGCCTCTACTGTTGTGTTTTGATTGCTTTCTACTTTGACCTCTTAAGGTCTCTTGATTACATCGCATACATACACACTACAAATCAAACTGATTTATAACAACTCTCTTTGTAATTAATAACATTCCATTTTACTGTCATTTATTACAACAAAAAAAAAAAGAAAAGGAAAGCTTTTAAATAATTTTGATTAACATTTACTGGGTAAACTTCTCCCCTTTAAAAAAAAAACGATTAAACTTAAAACTCTGTCCCTCTCTCTTTATATATTTCCATTATAATACTTCCATTCCATATTTGTTATCAAAATTTGGACTGATGTTTCTTCTCTGAGTGTACGTGAGTGTGTAAGTGCGTTTGTGTGTCATTTTAATGGCCTCTTTCATAAACAAACGAAGCCGTTGGTATTTTTCGGGCTTTGGACGAACCCAACACTAACAAAACACAACAAAATCCTTAAAAATAACAACATTGTCGCCTATGAGATGAAACAACACAACAGGCATCAATAGTAGCGTAGTTGTAAAAACATTCACTCTCTGCAGCCAGCTGCATTAATATTATGATATGATTGTTGTTGTTTTTGTTTTCCTTACACATTTAATCATCTGTCGAATTCTTTTTTTGTGTGTGTCAAAATCAAACATCTGTTTGGGGTTTCGGTATGCCAGTGTTGTCATTGACGGTATTTTGTTTTGGTAGATTTCTTGTTGCCTACAATTGGCTGCAACTGAAATCGAGACAGCAACAAATTTTATTCAATAATTGTTCTATTTTAAGTTTTTTTTTTTCAATATTTTTTTGAAATTTATTTTTAAGTTACGTTTACAAAAACGGCAATTTAGCCACATTTTAAATTGAATTTTTTTTTTGTTTTTCGTAATTTTAAGAAATAAAAGAAAATAATTGTTTAAAGTGTTAATTAAAATGGCACTTAATGAATACATAATAAAAAATATACTTTTTTTTTGTTCAAATAAGCAATTAAAATAATTCACATGCATTCAATATTGTTTTTTAATATGATAAAAAAAACTATCTGGTTTTTCAAATATTTATTTATCATTTAGTATTTAATCTCTGAGTTTTGTTTTTGTTTTTTTCCTTTCTTTATGAGTTTATTTTTGATGTCATAATATTTGTGGTTTCTTTTTCTTTTTTTTTTTTTTATTGACAAATAAATTTAAAAAGTGCAGTTTTTTCTTGTTGCATCATATGTTTGTACACAGGCATGTTTATATTAATCCTTTCAATTAATTTAAAATGTCCTTCCTTTTTTATTTGTTTCATTCAATTCCATTGGAGAAGGTAAAAATATGAGAAACAAACTCCAAATTAATTTCCATTCAGAGATGATGTTTTGTGTAGGAAAAATGTTAATTGTTGGATTCTTCATCTAGGATCTAGCGATTTTCTAGGCTATGGAGATAATAAGATCGGAAACGAATTTCACGGAAGAATATGCAACATTCATACCCGTATTGTTAGCCAATGTAAAACAATTCAAAATATTTTCATAGATCACGATTTCTCTTGGATACTACGGTAACCCTGTCAGACTAGAACCTTGTTAAAAAACGTAATTAAAAGCACCAAAACAAGTGAAATAAATAATAGAGACGAAGTAAGTGATGTTTGGTGGCTATTATAAAGAAAAATTAATTAAAAATAGTACTTTTTGAATAGTTTCCATTAGGTCATAGTAGAGCTATCCTCTTTGCATATTGTCTTGAAGAGCACATGCCTGAAAAGTGTCCTGGGAGAATGTTATTCGAATCAAGTTAAGAAAGATTTCGAAATTTTGGTAACAATCATTCGGAATCGAACATTTTTCCATCGGGTATTCAAGATCACGTTCTTTGGTTATGGGAAATGGATTTCAGTTGAGTTTTTTGTTGATGCCAGGATCATGAAAATTTTTAACGAGGTTTTCTGAATCGAGCGTTTTTCAACCGGGCCTTTAAAATCACGTTGCCTGATTGTAAGAAATGGATTTCAGTTGAGCTTTGAGCTGATGTCAGGGTCCTGAACTTGTTTACGAAGCATTCCAAATCAAGTGTTTTTCAACCGGGCCTTCAAGATCACGTTCTTTGATCATGAGAAATGAGTTTCATGAAAGCCGTGTGCTGATGCTAAATACCTGAAGTGTTTCACGAATGAATCCCCAGTCTAATGCACTTGTAAGTTGACAATTTTTCCAACTGATGTACGGTTTTCTGTACCCAGGGATTAATTTCAAAAGTGTTTCGACGTGTAAATGGCCATCCAAATACCTAAAAGCATGGGCATCATACTTCATTAAATTATAACTGATCGGAGACTTATTTGACTATCATCTGCAACTCGATCTGACGAACATAGTTTCGATTTGCTGGGTCCTAAGTGGCTCTGCCGTCGCAAATAACGTAATGTCTGTGTAGAAAAATCAGTTTGAGTGTGGTCCTTTGGAAACACTTTATCAATGTGGCATATTGGGAAGGCGTCAGACCAAATGATCAGTAGTTTCTTTCGGAAATATTACGGAAGTAGAATAAGAGTACTCCAATAGGACGATTTTCTGATGCTAGTATAAAAATATTGCTTTCGTTAACTTAACTTTTAAATTTGTCTGTAGCATTAGTGGCGATTTTTCGTTAGGCAAATTGTTGTTGTGGTCCTTGAAGTTATAGTGGGAGTTGAATTACGCTTACTTTCAAGAGCTTTAAATGGTTATTTATTCGTAAAGAGTTTTATCCAATGTTTATAAAACAATTTGGGGAATTTAACTGAGAACTTTGGACACTGGACTGAATAATAATTTTTCTGTTTTTTTTTTTATTATTTTATAACAGAAACAATACATCGCGTACTCAAATCATTTAAAACACTTAAGATGACATTGAAATTTTATTTTTATTATATGAACTTGAACTTATTTTTTTATTTTATTTTTTTTTTTATTAGCATTGTTGTTGTTATTGTTGTTAATTTAAAATAATTTTATAAATATTTTAACAACACTCAACAGACACATTTTTAATTTTATTTTTATTTTTGTTAATATTCTTAAAAACAAATTGAAACAAAAAAAAAATTTAAAGAAATTGTCTGTAGACAGAAATAATATCCAGAGCAGTAGCACGCTTAGTGCGAATGAAGTCATGCAATTAAAGATGACAGTTCACTCAGTAATTATTTAACAAAAAATAAAAATAATAAATGTGTAGTGTTGTAAAGTGAAAGATAATGATTGAAAAACCAGCTACAATATAATTACTTCGTGTTTAAAGCGAACAATAATAGGTTTTTGTTTCATTGTTATGTTAATAATTTGTTAATGATTTATAAGAGTAAACAGTTTACATTCAAATTATATAAAATTATTATGTAATCTGTTATAAATTACATTGTTAAATAAACATAAACAAATATGAAAAGGAAATTATTAAGTCGAAACAAAATTACGTGCTGACAATTGTTTTCTTGTTTAACGACGTTGATGGCAACTCCATACAAACACATTCATTAACATGTCACAAAATAATTTTTAATGCAGAGCATTAGGAAATAATAAAATTGTACAGAGAAAGAAGAGCAGGAGAGAGAAAGAAAAGAAAAGGAAATATTAAATTAAAATAACATTATTAGTGATTATTATTATTATTATCATCACTCACTCACCTCTCTCTCTCTCTCTCTCTCTCTCTTTCTTTCTGTGTGTAAAATAAACACAACAACGGCTTCGACTGCTGGTGTGTTGCAATATATTTTTGATTTATTAACACCAACCCTACACTGAATGTGGAGTAATGCTGTAAACACATAAGAGGCATCATATGCTGCGGGGTAATCTATTGTAAATTGCATGCAAACGCATACATAGATATTTTAAAATGATTACTTTAAAGGACTATGCATTTACATAGGATAATTTATATTTTTGCTTCCGGCAATCAGTGGTTTTAAAACGTGATGCAAACAGCGTAACTATGGTAAAGAGGGGAAACAAAGTTTCAATGGCATCACTAATGACGAATTAGTAAACTGTGTTTACTTTTTATTTGTTTTATTGATACTTTCACCCTTTAACACTTTTAAATGCTTGATTAAGGCGCTCAGTATTTGTCGCCTTTTGTGTTTTTATAACGCTAATGCAACAATATTTTTTATTTAGTGCAATACACTTAAGTTCCATCAAAATCTGCCACCATACTCTCTATTTCACCTCTTTATGTACTTAAATTACTTGGGACTGACATTAATACTATGTTCAGACAGGTATTTTTATTGAGTAGATCGCAATAAACGCCATTATTGAGATCAATATTTCAATAAATACGCAAATTGTTATAATATTGAGAAAGAATTTAAATACAACACTGTCATATTACAATTTTCCGAACACTTTTTATTGATATTTGACAACTCAAATGTCAACAACGACAAACAAAAAAAAAAAAAATTGTTTATATTGTGTCTGAACACATAAAATATTGTGTACAAATATACGAATTTTAACTCAATAACTCCAGTGTCTGTCTGAACATGGTATAAGGTATTGTTTCGATGAGGGCTCTGGTTAGCTTTCACACATTAAATGCTGCCTTTCGAATTTAACATCTCCACTTAGAAGTTGGTTTTTGGATGAATTTCATTTCCCGAATAAATTTCGGGCAGCATTGTTGGTTATGTCGTGGGTATTCATCCTCACCGGCCACATACTTTGAATGTTTCTAGAACATATCATGACCAAATCTGTGCAGGTATTTTCTGAATTAAATCAGGACCAGTTAAGAATTGGGTCACAAAGAAGTTCAGCTCGAAATATTTATTCTTCAGGGAGTAAATTATATTACGGATAAGATGAAATGTTCTCTCAAACTGCCTTGTCATTTATTGACTGTCAGCTTCAAATAAAAATACATCGTTCTAGTAGATAGTATGTTGGCTTATTAGGCATGAACCTGTGATTCAAACCCCAGCTAAGATATCTCAAAAAAAGAAATATGAAAAATATCTATTTCTTTCGCTCGCTACTTGCTCTCTCGCTGTCTTCTGGCAAAAAAAAAATCTTAGAGAAAATATAATTGCCATGAATAGTTTTAGTTTTTCAAAAATCTGCCGTTTGGAGTCGATTTTAAACTGTAATGCCTGCCAATCATTGGCGAATGTAATACACACCCAACACGGATAACTAGGTTGGAATCTTAACCAAAAGATTATAAAAAATTAATTAAGTAAGGAGCGCCCTGGTAGTCTAGTGGGCAGTGTGCTACACTATTAGCATGAGGGTCGATGTCTTCGATTCCCATCAAAGGCTCTGGTCTGTGACACTACATCGAGCATATGGTTGAAGTTACTCAGTACGTATATAATTAGAATATAATTTATAATTGTATTGTAATTAATAAATTTATAAATAATTAATTAGTAAGGAGCGCCCTGGTAGTCTAGTGGGTAGTGTGCTAGACTATTAGAATGAGGGTCGATGTCTTCGATTCCCATCAAAGGCTCTGGTCTGTGACACTACATCGAGCATATGGTTGAAGTTACTCAGTACGTATATAATTAGAATATAATTTATAATTGTATTGTAATTAATAAATTTATAAATAATTAATTAGTAAGGAGCGCCCTGGTAGTCTAGTGGGCAGTGTGCTACACTATTAGCATGAGGGTCGATGTCTTCGATTCCCATCAAAGGCTCTGGTCTGTGACACTACATCGAGCATATGGTTGAAGTTACTCAGTACGTATATAATTAGAATATAATTTATAATTGTATTGTAATTAATAAATTTATAAATAATTAAGTAAGTTTTGTTTACCAACACTTTTCTATAGGGCTGCTGTAGTGTTTTTAATTGCAAAGCATTCATTTAAGTGTTAATTTTTATTTTTCATAGAATTTTAATTGTAAGAGAATATTTATTGTAAGAGACTTTAATTAAACTAAGCAATTTTTTTTTTTTTATTTTTATTTTTTTATTTAGTGCAATACACTTAAGTTCCATCAAAATCTGCCACCATACTCTCCATTTCACCTCTTTATGTACTTAAATTACTTGGGACTGACATTAATACTATGTTCAGACAGGTATTTTTATTGAGTAGATCGCAATAAACGCCATTATTGAGATCAATATTTCAATAAATACGCAAATTGTTATAATATTGAGAAAGAATTTAAATACAACACTGTCATATTACAATTTTCCGAACACTTTTTATTGATATTTGACAACTCAAATGTCAACAACGACAAACAAAAAAAAATGGAGTGCTTTCTTTTCTGCAAACTTTTCGGAATTACCAAATTTTTCTTCCTCACCCTTCTAAGAGAAGCCACTTTAGAATCAAAAGTTGCTCCTACAAACCGCAACAGTTCATCGTTACTGTTACATACTAGTAAGACCTTTTCCAACGTTTAGTTGATTTCCATTTTTTCACAAACTTTTTTTTAAACTAATTTTCATGACCAAAATAACAAAAAATGTTATTGAAACAATCAGCTGTCAAAAAAAAAAAAAAAAAAAAAAATTGCTTATATTGTGTCTGAACACATAAAATATTGTGTACAAATAAACGAATATTAACTCAATAACTCCAATGCCTGTCTGAACATGGTATAAGGTATTGTTTCGATGAGGGCTCTGGTTAGCTTTCACACATTAAATGCTGCCTTTCGAATTTAACATCTCCACTTAGAAGTTGATTTTTGGATGAATTTCATTTCGTGAATAAATTTCGGGCAGCATTGTTGGTTATGTCGTGGGTATTCATCCTCACCGGCCACATACTTTGAATGTTTCTAGAACTTATCATGACCAAATCTGTGCAGGTATTTTCTGAATTAAATCAGGACCAGTTAAGAATTGGGTCACAAAGAAGTTCAGCTCGAAATATTTATCCTTCAGGGAGGAAATTATATTACGGATAAGATGAAATGTTCTCTCAAACTGCCTTGTCATTTATTGACTGTCAGCTACAAATAAAAATACATCGTTCTAGTAGGTAGTATGTTAGGCATGAACCTGTGATTCAAACCCCAGCTAAGATATCTCAAAAAAAAGAAATATGAAAGATATCTATTTCTTTCGCTCGCTACTTGCTCTTTCGCTGTCTTCTGGCAAAAAAAAAATCTTAGAGAAAATAAAATTGCCATGAACAGTTTTAGTTTTTCAAAAATCTGCTGTTCGGAATCGATTTAAAACTGGAGTTTCTGCTACTCATTGGCCAATGTAATACATACACAATATGAATAACTGGGTTGTAATCTTAACCAAAAGATTATAAATAATTAATTAGTAAGGAGCGCCTTGGTAGTCTAGTGGGTAGTGTGCTAGACTATTAGCATGAGGGTCGATGGCTTCGATTCCCACCAAAGTCGCTGGTCTGTGACACTACACCGAGCATGTGATTGAAGTTACTTAGCTCGTATATAATTGGAATATAATTTATAATTGTATTGTAATTAATAAATTTATAAATAATTAAGTAAGTTTTGATTACCAACACTATTCTGTAGGGCTGCTGTGGTGTTTTTAATTGCAAAGCGTTCATTTAAGTGTTAATTTTTTTTTTTTTTCATAGAATTTTAATTGTAAGAGAATATTTATTGTAAGAGACTTTAATTAAATTTTTTTTGTTTAATAAAAACAATAATTTCAATACAATCTAACTTGAACGACAAGATCAACTTAAACCGTGCTTTAGAGTTTTTCACTAAAAAAAAAATTAATTTGTTCTTTATAATTTTTTTTTTTATAATATTTTATCAGTTTTAAAATAATCTCACCAACAATGTATCTATAGTATATATATATTATGTAAAATAAATAAATATTCTCTAATGTTTTATTTAACAGCATTAACCCAGATAACCTTGATTGTTTAACAATTTTTTCTTTTTCCCAAGTGGTAACAATAAATACCTGTTGAAAAGTGTTTAACGAAACCAATTTACTTTCAAAAAACTAAACAGACAATAATAAACGTGCCAACAACATTTTCAAAATAAATACAAAAAAAAAAAAATTTAAATAAATTATTGCTGGTCATTTATGAATGTAGGAATGTATGTATGTAGGTATGTTGAGAAAATCTTGCAAAAAAAAAACGCGGTTAAAAAAAAAAAAACAAAAGAAGTACTGTTGTGTTAACACCATAAATCATTTTGTTTTAATCATTATTTTTTATTTTGTTTTTTTTTTTTTACATTTTCTTTTACTACTAATTTAAGTTTTCATTTGTAATAGACTTGGTTAACGAATGCTAATTTTTACTGCCTGAAATTGTAACGCCTTTTTTTGCAGTCTTGCAGAGTAAAAAACATGAAAGAAAAAACGTGTTGAAATTAACTTTATACCTCTCAAGGTCGGCTACTGAACTTTAGCGGAATTTTTTTGGAAAAATTTGTTTTTTTTTTGTTTTTACCATCCTAAACTATTAGAAAAGAGAAGTCCTAATCGTTGAACAAGTTATCTCTCTTGAAGTCTAGAACATTTTCGTTCACATCGATTAGATTTTATGAAGCAATGTGAAAAATATTTAACATTGCCTTTCACACATTTTTTTATGGAGTTTTTGGGTCAAAAAATTATAAACTTAAAATCGAATTTATTATTGTTGTTGTATTATAAATAAGATTTAAACATGCATGATTTTGTTAGATGTTTTATACTTTCTTTTTATTTTATATTTTTAATTTATTTTTTACTTTTTATTTATTTTTTTTTTTATTTATTTTTCTATATTGTTTTCAATATTTTTTTTTATTTATTTCCTTTTAATTTTTATTTCTTTTTTTTATTTTTAAATTCCAAGTTCATTGATACGCTCTATTTTTTTAATTATTTTATATTTTTTATTTATTTTATATTTTTTTTTATTTTTCTATATCGTTTTCCATTTTTTTTTATATTTATTTATTTTATTTTTTTTAATTTTTTTCTTTTTGTTTTTAATACCAAATTAGTTCATTGATACGCTCTATTTCTTTTTTTTTATTATTTTATATATTTTTTTTATTTATTGTGTATATTTTTTTTATTTATTTTTCTATAAAGTTTTCCATATTTATTTATTTTAATTTTTTTAATTTTTTTTTAATTTTTTTTTCTTTTATATTTAAATTCCAAGTTCATTGATACGTTCTATTTTTTATTTATTTTATATTTTTTTTTTATTTATATTTTTTATTTATTTTATATTTTTTATTTATTTTATATTTTTTATTTATTTTATATTTTTTTATTTATATTTTTTATTTATTTTATATTTTTTTTTTATTTTATTTTTTTATTTATTTTATATTTTTTATTTATTTTATATTTTTTTTTATTTATATTTTTTACATGTATTTTTCTATATTATTGTTTTCCATATTTTTTATATTTTTTTAATTTATTTTTGTACAATTTTTTTCTGATATTTTTGAATTTCAAGTTCACTGTTACGTTCTATTTACTTATTTTATATTTTATATTTATATTTTTTATTTATATTTTTATTTATATTTTTTTATTTTTTTTATTTTATATTATTTATTTTTATATTTATTTATTTTTTATATCGTTTATTTTTTTTTATTATTCTATATCGTTTATTTTTTTATATTTTGTTTACTTTCATTTTATTTTTTTATTTATTTATCTTTTTTTTTAATTTTTGTTTTAATTTTATTTTTTTAATTATTTTTTTTTTTTTTTTTTAATTTTAAGTTCATTGATACGTTTTTGATATATTTTTTTTTTCCTATTAACGCGTGATTTACCTAGAAAACTAAACGTGCAGTGCATGTTTGAATAAGTAAATTCAGTTATTTTTTATTTCCTTTTTTACTTTTTGTTTTGGTTTTCTTCTTTTTATATTTTTTTTTTCTTCCAATTTATTTAATTATTGTTTGAATTTTTTTTTCATTGATTTGTGTTAAAAATACTTGCAATCATGAAATTATTTGATTACTTCCATGTGTAATTAATAATTAATTTAAATAATGCACATTTAAATATTTTCAATAACAAAACAAATTTAAATAAATTGAAATTAAAACAAATTTCAATAAATAAGAAATATCCTGTTATTATTATAACATTTTACAAAGTCTTCCTGTTTCTTTGAGCAAAAAATGAGCCGTCAAAGATATAGAAATTGTTTTTATTTTATTTTATTTTAATTTCTTTTTTTAACACAAATATAGAGCGACACAACAGTCCACCAACACAATCACGATAGTCACAGCAAAAGTAAAGAAAAAAATAAAAGCTTTCCTATTTAGGAAATGCAGTTTTTCTCTTTAAAAAATCACTTTTGCTCTCTCTCTCTCTCTCTTCAATCTCTTGTTGTCTACCTGTTTACAGAAAAGCCAAAGTAAATAAGTAGGAAATAGAAATTACTCATTCTCCTATAAGTAATTGATGATGACGATTTCTTTCTATTTTTTTTTTATTTATAATTTGTTTTCAACACTAGATTTTTACGACTTTTTTTTTTTTACTTAAAAAGGGTATTTTTTTTTTTTCTTAATTCCATTTTTCTAAATCATGGCCAATAATCATAATCGTCATAATAGTGTTAATAAAAATAAAAAAAATTACAAATGTTGTCACGCAACCTGTCTTTATAAGGAAACCTGAGCTTTAAAATCAACTTTTAATTTCATTTCATGTGCAAAATTAAGACAACACAGAGAAATTTCTATTCAATACGGTTACGGCCATATAAAGTTTTTTCTTTTTTTTAACGTTATTATTGTGATTGATTTTTAAATTCTTTGTTTTCTTCCTTATATTGTTGAAAAGCCGGCTAAAATAGTTGGACAATTTTACAGGTTTTTAAACAAGACTTCTTTTGCATTGAGACAACATTTGGAATTCCTTGAAAGGGGAAAACTATTTACAAAATTCAATGAAATGAAATAAAATATTTTAAAATTATGGCAAAAAGTTGAAAAAGAATTTTTGCAGTGCATTTGCTATGGCAGAAGGAATTGTTCAATAGCTTGTTGCCAGTTTGTAGATTCCATTTTTAATAGAGATCTCGCATTGGTTTTTATTCTATTGATAGCGGCAATTATAGATTGATTAAGATTTCTCAACTATAAAATTTGTCCTAAAAAAGATTTTAATTAAAAGTTAATTCGTAACGATTAGCAAATCGTAACTATTTTCCTCTAGTCTTTGTACTTTTGCGTAAAATAATGTGTTTATTGTGAAAAATGAACAAGAAAAACATAAAACAATACAACAAAGCAACAATAAAGTTACTTTAACAAGATTTAGCCATGGCTTACATGGGTACTAAGGCCTCGTTGTAACACTTGTATTACCAATATCGCCTTTGGCCAGATATTTTTTTTTGTCAAGGAATTATAATTTCAAAGCAAAAAAGAAATTTCTAGAATAATCATAAACAGAGATTCAATTAAGATGGCAACACTAAGTTTCAGAAGGTTGTCAGAATGAAAGGAAATCAAGTCTACAGCCATGTCACAGAACTCAGAACGCAATTCTGATCAAAAGTGGTTTCGATTCCGTAAGTCAAGTCAAGTTAGAAAACGGAAAATTTTTTTGGAATGAAGCCCCTTACAATTTTCAGAGTGGTTTTGATATTTTTGATTTATTAAAAATTTTTTTAATAAATCTTAGTCAAACTGAAAGACAAAATGTTATATTTTAATATTGCATATAGGTTTTCTAAGTATGCTTAAGGAATTTAATTTTGAAGTCGCTGTGGTCTAGTAGGTAGTGTGTTGGCTTATTAGACGTAAAAGCCAGGGTTCGAGTCCCAGGCCAGACATCAAAACAAAATACAAAAAGTATTTTTTCGGCGATTTCCTCTCATTAGATTTCGGGCAAAAACTCTGAGAATAAATAAAATTGCCATGAAATCATAAAATATGTCGTTCGGAGTCGACTTTAAACTGTAGGTCCCGCTACTCATGTATAAAATTAACACACACAACATAAGTGGTGTGAGAAACTAGGTCAATAATCCTGACTGATGGGTTCTAATGACCAATTATGTATGTATTTAATTTTGTAAACTTGCAGAGAATTTTTTTCTTTGCCGAAATTGATGCCGGTCCAACGACGAAAACGCACAATGCCTTCTTGATTAGTACCTTCAGGATTTAAACGAACTTTAAAGGCAAATGAAAAAAAGAAATAAATAGCAAAAAATTCACCATTTCATTCCATTTTCCACTTTTAATTCACTAATAATATTTTTTTTCTTTTGTCATACACTACACTGCCATACTTTTGGCAATGAAAAAAAAAAATAAAAGATCGTTCGGAATCCGAAGAACCTAAAACAAAATCAATCGGAATTGCATATTCGGAATCGAAACCACTCCGTTCGGAATCTGTGACATGCCAGATAAATAGAGCGACAGGGAGTTACAGCACACTGTACAGTGGTTCACAACTTATTTCGTACGTCGAATAGACTTTATTTTTTTATTATTAAAAACGTAATTGGATAAATTTATGTTGACTTTTTGTGACTATAAATAACATACTTACATTCTTAATTGAACATTACAACTCTTCGATCAGAATAACGATCTAGCTTTTCACACCATTTATGTTGTGTGTTACAATTTGTACACACGAGTAGCGGGGGGATCTAAACTTTAAAGTTGACTTTCGAACGACAGATTTTTTCCGAGAAACTTTTCATAGCTATAAGTAAGCCGTCAGTAGAGAAGATAAAAAAGGGGGGTACAAGATGCTGTTTAGATATTACTATGTGGTATAAAACAGAGTTATCCGTTGAAGTATGTTGTTAAATTTTAAATAAATACGAGATTTATTTAAATAAAGAAATAACAACAAATAAAAATTAACAACTTTCCTTTTACTTAAGATTTTAATCTTTTGTATCTCAAATCTTTGTATTTGTTGATTTCAAAAGCAAGTATTTTAATCGCAAGTGTGTTGTCAATTTCAAATTGACAATTTATATTCGTTTTTTTTTATTTTATTTTTAACCCAATAAAACCCCAGATCTGATTGTACGCCCAAACACAATTTATCATTTTAGCCCTATTGAGATGACTTTTGAATTTCTTTTTTTTTTACTCTCTTTTAGGCAATCAAATATTAGAAATTAGAGCAAAAGTATTTAAATTTTAAATTTTTATGTTCATTTAAAGTTTTTCTTTAGCCACACTGCATATAGAAATCGAAACAAAAAGGCAGCGATTAATTAACAAATGCTGTGATAAATTCGTAATCATTAAAACAACTGCATTTAGTTAAGAATGTGTCATGAACTATTGAAAAAAAAAAAAATACAAAAACAAATTTAATTTAAAACTCTTAATCGTAATCGAAATCTAACAAACAACCCACATTCTTTGCCAACAAAGCTAAGCTCTCGTATTTATGGTCTTTTTGTAAGACCAACTTTATTTTTATATTTGTTTTTCGTCTTTTTTTCCTAAATATTTTCAATCAGAAACCAGTCTAAAGCAAGTTTGAAAAAATTCCATAAGAATAGCAGTGAGAGTTTTAAACAGAAATACTCTTGACTCTTCGCTACGCTTGTACGGCTAAAAGCCCTGACACCGCAGCCAGTAGTAGTGACTGCTTGAAAGTCAAAAAACATGAATAATGGCCACAGTTTGAGTTATTAAGAGAGGCAAAGAGAGGAGTTTGAGACGCATAGAAGCGGGTGGTGGAATACGTCAAAACCATAACTAAAATACCATTCAATGTCAAACAGATTGTCTTTTTTTTTTGTCAAGTTTTATTTTCATTAGTACGTTCATTTTTTTTTCTCATTTCATTTCATGTTTGCTAATCTTGTTATGCCCACAGGTTATGATGTCATGAATAATGTTTTGTATCTCAGAATACTTTGTTTTTTTTTTTATTTCTGTGATTGTTTGTATTTTTTAACCTCAAACATTAGTAATTTAAACTATAATTAGGAAAATCATATTCTTTATCTCTAATTTGTTTATATGGATTTAACATTTTTAATATTTTTTTTTTTTTCTGAATTAATTTCACTTTTTTGATGTAGCAAAATATTGGAAAATAAATTCTAAATTATTGAAGCAAAAGCCTCGAGATTAACTAAGGGTTGCGCACACAAAAAGTTTTGGCCATTATGTTTTTCTAGATGATTTCATATTTTATTTAAAATGCCATAAACACATAAGAGACATCAAATGATGCGCGACAATTTTACAGTTGCTAACCTTAGCCAAGCAGCATAGGCTTTAATTATTTTAAAGACGTTAGAGCGTCAAAGTACAAGGAAAACTAAATAGGAGAACGGGGGGTTTATTTTTTAATTAATAATTAACCAAAGGTAACATTAAAACAATTTTGTTTTTCACGGTTTTAATAGTTGTATTGTAAGTATCGTATTTTAAAATCTTTTATTTTATGGATTTTATTGTATTGACAGCACTCATTCTTTCATTGCCATTAGAATACACATAACATACATAATTGGCTATTACAACCCTTCAATCAGGATTACGACCTAGCTTCTCACACCTCTTATGTTGTGTGAGTTAATTTTATACATATAAATGGTGGGACCTACAGTTTAAAGTCGAACGACAGATTTTTGAGAAGCTTTTCATGGCAATTTTTACGCTCAGAGTCTTTGCCAGAAATCTGCTGAGAGGAAGTCACCGAAGAAATATTTTTCGTTTTGATGTCTGACCTGGGATACGAATCCGGGTCTTTCGTCTAATAAGCGAACACACTACCTACTAGGCCATTAGCATAATAAATAGAAATTATGCTAAATGTACAGAAGCAGCATGTATTCTATTTTTAATAAATTGGCGTGCAGCATTATTTAATGCTTTTTCAAATGTCAAAGAATTTTTTCAATAACAAATCTTTTTGAATTTTTTAATTGTCTCAATATGGTTGCGCTGGAGATAAAAATGCGAGTGGTGGCAACATTGTTAAATTAAAGCCTATTTCAGTACACATATCCCATCTAGGGTCTTTACAAAAACACCACGAATTTAATTGGTCACTACAACCAGCGTTGTCAACTCAGTGCTTTTAGCACTGTTTTTAGTGCTTTTTAAAACTTTCGACGCGGAAAATTTTCAAGTCAGTGCCTAGTGCTTTTTTTAGTGCTTTTCTTTTCATGTCAGTGACACCAGATTAAAAATTTAATAAGAAAAAAAAAATAAAGCAATCAATTTGTCCTTTTGGAAATTAAAAACAATTTTGGTCGAAGATATTTAACAATAATACTTTTTTACGTTGATACATTTTCGAAGATAAAATCATTTACATTTTATACTTCTAAAAAAATTATGTTTAATGTACGTTAGCTTTCACACATAAAAACTTTCATTTATATGTAAAACTACAGTCTTAATAAATCGAATTAGTATATACACAGACTAAAAATTAGTCTATAAACTATTCTAAAAGTCTATAGATTAGACTATAGGCTAGAGTAGACTATAGATTAGACTATAGGCTAGACGATAGACTTTTGTATTAAATTGTAAATTCTTACATTTTTGTTACTGATTATATAAATTGATGATGAAGTCGCCATAGTCTAGTAGGTAGTGTGTTGGCTTCTTAGACGTAAAGCCAGGGTTCGATCCCCATTTTTTCGGCGATTCAATCTGATCAGATTTCTGGTTAAAAACTCTGAGAGTAAAGTAAATAAAAATTGCCATGAAAAGTTTCTCAAAAATCAGTCGTTCGGAGTCGACTTTAAACTATAGGAGGTCCCGTCACTCATGTATAAAATTAACGCACAAAAACATAAGTGGTGTGAGAAACTAGGTCAATAATCCAGGCTGAAGGGTAGTAATGAACAATTATTTATGTATGAATAAATTGCTGATAAAATTAAAATAAATATTATAATGTTTTAGTGCTTTATTGTCAAAATTGCGCGTTTTTTTAAAGAATTTGGTGCTTTTTGAAAATTTATAGTTGACAACGCTGACTACAACCCTTTAGTCAGGATTACAACCGATCTCCTTACACCACCCATGTGATGTGTTTAAACTTTAAAGCAATGATGCCCATTTCATAGTGCTTTTGCGCAACCTAGAAACACACCTATTCTTATTATCTTTGGTTAGTCGTCACTCAGCCAGCGACGAATGCACATGTGTAGCGGGTGTACGATTTTATTGTAATATTTCTTGCTTAAAGCACTGAGAAACATTTACTATGGCTTACGAAACATATTTTATAATAAAAAAATGCGTTTGGTGATACTCAATGTATTTTATGTTGTAAAATATTGAAGGAATGCAGAGAACTATTATTATTATGTGAAATTATGTAAAAATTTAATTATTTTTTTTACATATTTCTTTATAAAAAACAAAATTCAGAATCATAAAAAAAATTCTAAAAAAATTATATAAAAATTTAAAAAAAATTAAAGATTTGTTTTATACATATAATTCTGAATTTTGTTTTTAGAAAAAAATATGTAAAAAAAATTAATAAATTTTAGATAATTTAACAAAATAATCGTTTTGAAGAATTTGATGCAAAAATAAAATTTTAATTATTTTTAACACGTAAAAAGTTATTGCAGATTTTACGAAATTTTGGAATGCTTTTAAAGCTATATATATATATATATATATATATATAAATTTAAGGGCAAAAAGTAAGGTCCCTCTCTCGTGGACCTTCCTTTACGTGTTTACAAAATTTTTGCCAAAATCAGTGACTACGGGAAAACTATTTTATATTTGAAATGGAATTCCTCAAAGTTATTTCTTACACCAAAAAAATTTCTTTAGTTATTAACATTAAATTGAATTTCTTTATTTTTATTTAATTTATTATATTTTCGAAATCGGTTTTTTTTTTTAATCTTCAATAATATTGAAAAATTATCATAAATCTTTTATGGGAAATGTTACAAATGAAAGATAAAAAAATTAACATCTAATTAGTTTAAGATTGTAAAGTTTCATTAGAAACTATATTTTAGTTAAATAATATGAACGAATTTTTATTCTAAATTTTATTGACAATTCCGTTTTTTGGATTTTATCCGTACATTTTATTTCCGTTTACACAATTTTTCTTTCAGTGGAGTTCTCTCTCGCTCACCAATACTGCTACAGTTTTAGATTTGGGCAATTGCATGTACTTTCAGATTTTTGCAAGAAGAAACTAATGAGAGGAAGACGCCGAAAGAAATACTTTTTTTCGTATTTGATTTTGCTCGGAAAGTCTGAGCTGGGTTTCGTATAATATGCCAAAAACAAGATGCTTGCCTAAGCCACTAATTGCATATGTGACGGACCATATGTGGCGCAGCATTTGATGCCTCTTTTGGGTTTAGTGCGTTAAGTACCAACAAACTTTTATAGCGAACATTGGTAACAGCTGAAATAGTGGCTCTTCTCAGTAAAATTGAGAATTCTGTTTCTGCACACATTATGCCACAGAATGCCAAGAGCTTCATCGCTAACTTTAGCTGTTTTTTTTTTTGGTTCGATAGAAACAAATTTACATAATTTTTTGAAAACTTTTTGTTATTTTTCTTTTCTTTTAAACCTCTTCCCCAAATTTTGTCTTGTCGTTTGTCATTCGTCTTTATGACGTTTGTACATATGTAAACGTAAAGAAATTTCGTCAATGTCGTAATAGATTAGAGAAACAGTTTTTCGTATTGCCGTTAATCGATTGTAAAATTGTTAAAATTCGATTATCATTTCGATCGCAATAAAGCTGAAATGAAATGAATTTGATTATCTTAAATTGGTTTTTTTTTAATTCTTTGGTTTTGTCTTTGTAAAGAAAACAAAAGTTCCTTTTTTTATTTTTATTTCCAATCATTATCTTGTTAAGTTTATTGTTTGTTGCTTTTTTTTTTGTTGTTTTGTCTTTAAATTATTATTTAATCATTTGAATTTATGCAAAAATGTTGAAAAGAAAACAAACGCAACGCAAACTCAAACTGAAACACAACCACAATGATGGCCACGACTACGACGACATAATTATGCCGCTAAACGCGCGTTAATGAACGTTGTTATCGATGTCATTAGTTTCGCTTTTTGTTTTTTTTTTTTTCATGACATCACCGGAAGATGGCGAGTGTAAGTGATGAGTTGAAAGACAGAGCGGAAAACAAACTCCTTTAGTAATAAAATGAAAAAATAAATCTTTGTCTAGACATAAAAGCAATTGAAATTGAATTGGAAATGTTTTGGAATAGCCTTAAAATCCTTCAAATGCTTTGGGAAGAGGATTGATAGTGGGGGTTTTTTTTTTTCTAAAAGTCCCACATTGGCCTTATTAAATATTTCTAAATTTCTTATTTTTTAATTTGTTTTTTTTTTATATTTTTATTCGGTTTTGTATGTTAAAGACCTTTAAAGCAAAAACTTAAAACTGGGCTAAACGTTTATATTTTTTTTCTTTTTTTTTTATGAAATATTTATTCTGCTATAGTTTCGACAAACATTTTTCATAGTTTGCTTTATTTTTTTTTTTCCTTATTATTGTTGTAGTTTTTTTTTGCTTTGCCCTGCTATTTTTACACGCTCTGTTAGATTAAATGTTTCTAATTTTTTTTTGCACTTAAAAAGCAAACACTGACAACAAGAGGTGTCGTAATAGCAACCGGTCCAGCTACTCTACTCTATAAAGAATTTTTAGAGAACGTGATGATATCCGAAGAAATTTTATGCAGATATTTGAGAGGTTTTTGTTTTAAAAATGTTCTGATATTTGTACAGTGGTGGATATATAATTAGCAACATTAAATGTATTTCACCGGAAGTGTTATTTTTTTTTGCTGAAAGCCTTGATAGAATAAGAAGAACACGAAGAAGCGAAAAATGCATAAAAATCTGCCGGTAACAGCGATTCAAATGTGGCTAAAATTTGGTTAGAATTTGGTTGTTATAATCGGACATCGACCGCTTAACGCTGTTTCAGTATTACGCGGTTCCATATGAAACGGTCGTACACTAAACAAAAGGTGTGCACTATATAGCGACGGTGTATACTACGCCGTGGTCTAGTGGGTAGTGTGTTGGCTTATTAGACAAAAGGCCCGGGTTCGAATCCCTGGTCAGACATCAAAACGAAAAAATATTTCTTCGGCGACTTCCTCTCAGCAGATTTCTGGCAAAGACTCTGAGAGTAAAAATTGCCATGAAAAGCTTCTCAAAAATCTGTCGTTCGGAGTCAACTTTAAACTGTAGGTCCCGCCACTCATGTTTAAAATTAACGCACACAACATAAGTGCTCTGAGAAGCTAGGTGGTAATCCTGACTGAAGGGTTGTAATGGCCAATTATGTATGTATACTACGTATCTTTTTCAGCGCTCTTTTGTTAGTCTGTCCAGAATAAAGGTTCCAACTGTATTTTCCGAAGACGAAATCGCAATACAAACGTTTCTTTCCTGCGTCACAACGTTAGTAGGTGTATACATATGTACGTGTTAAGTTGCTTCGTTTAACGCTGGTACTTATTGGAACGTATACCCCGCGTTAAGCGGGGTCTTACTGCATAACAGAAATTATAGAGACTATAAACATAATTGGACGCATTGCCGAAACTATTGCTTGTTTGGTTTTTAATTCGACGTTGTCGTTTCCACAATGTTCTCAGCAATTGGTGATATCTTAGGTTCCCTTACGCCACATCTGCAGTCGTCTATAACCCTAACCATACAACAGTTAAAGTTGGCTGACCCTTCTTAACGCTTCAGATATGCTAATGTGAATGTTAAGACAACAGGCATTCACCGCTGATTTATCGAACAAAATTTTCTTACGATGTTATGTACACAAGAAAAATTGTCACATATGGGGTTCGGAGAACGCATACGGTTGTACTGGAAATTATATTTTGATTTTGGCAACCTTTTAGGCAGGAACATAACCTAGCTTCTCATGTAGTAATTGCACCAATAAGTGACGGACATACAACTTCAAAATGACTCCGAAAGTTAGATTTTTTTTTGGCAATTTATCAGAGCTGCTGAGAGGGAGTCGACGAAAAAATGTTTTCGTTTTGGTTCCAGGTGTTTGCACCATGGCCTCTCGTCTAATAAGTTAACACGCTAGCTATTAGACTACAGTGCCATTATAGTGTTTGATGAACATCAACTGTAAAGTTTATTCTGAGCACTTTAGCCGTAGTAACTGCTCGGTGGCAGTAGCCACATGCAACAAGGCTGGTATGTGTGATTGTGGATCAACTCTATGAGAGTTTTCCAAAAGAGTATTTGGTACAAATATTTGGTCTTATTCACTTTAACAGCCCGAACTAGAAGGCGTATAAAATGATTGGCCCATACAGCAGAAGATAAATGTGTTCGTGGGACCAGTAAGAGGAATCCATTTTTATTTCAAACGAAATGAAGGCTAAAATTCCACAGTAAATGAACCCACTGCATAGCCAAGATACTCTGTGTGTGCATTTCCAAGAGGTTGCGTTCTGCAAAGGAAATTCTGTTACAAGTTACTAGAATAGAGTGAAGGTTTCAAAGCTTTACATCCTCCAGTCACAGATGTAAATTCCACGAACACTGACAATAGTGAAACACTTTTGGGAAAGTTCATTTTTAGCATTTTGTGCATCCAAAAGTTCGTACTAAGAAGTAAAGGTTCAATTAGTCGTGACTTTACCATAATGCTGTAGTCGTAACATAATCCATAACCGTAAATTTACTATTTGCAGCAATCAGTGCTGCCATGACCATAAACAGCTGTTTACGTTAATTGCACATATGTATTTTTCAAAAGTACAAAAGTAAACAAAAAAAAAATGTGTATATATGTAAATTAAATTCAGCAAACAGGCAAAAACGCAAAATTCAATTGGTACATATGGTTATCGTTATGACTATGGCATTATGGTAAGTCGCCTATAATCGAAAACAGTGATGTCCATAAAGTTGGTTAAAATAGCTGATTTATATGGTTATAGTTAAGTCACGACTAATTGAACCTTAATGATGCAACATCTCTAATAGGAGAAATGGAAACACAAGCACCAGTTGTGTTTTCACGAATATGTAAAAATAAAAACTATGTCGGTTGCATTTGTCGTCAATTTCAAGCCTCTAACCAACGACCTGTTATTAGAAAATTTCATTTCAATAAATTTCACTTCACTTTTTATTTTATTTTTTCTTTTCTGCTTTGCATTTGTTATTGTTTTTCGCCCTCTTTTTTTTCTTTGTTTTTTCCTTTTTTTTTCGTTTTTATCTCTATGAAATATGCACTTGTGTTGTTATCAGCCTCATTTCTATCATTACATCTTTTCCTTTTTCTGTTTTGTTGTATTTTTTTCAGTTTGGTTGTATTTTAATGCTCTATTTTAACAACAATTATGTTCGTAATTTATAGTAGCTTTTCCTTTCCATTTCTTTTTTAAAGAATAGCAACAAAACCAACATTTTTGTCATTTTAAATCGTAATAGAAACGGCTTTTTCCTTCGTTTCTTTAAGCCAAGCAATGGCATTAAAACTACCATACGACTCGGTGTCTAATAAGATCTTTGGCGTCCATTTGGTCTAGTGGTTGTTTAGAAATTCTATTGCTTGCCTAAGAAAAGCTAGTAAATGCGAGATCTAAATAGTGAAAATGTCTTCCAATGCCTTAACGTATCAAGAACTATAGAATCGCGTTTTATACGCTGCTCTGCAAACATAATTTGAAAGCAGATGCAATTGTCATTCGTCAAGAATGCATTTTCTATCCACAATGACCGCTAAAGAGATGCATTAGAATTTTTAGAAGCTCCCTATTACAGTAATACCTCGATTTACTTCGCGTTTAGTTCCAAAAAATGGTGGCGTAAATCGAATTTCATATTGTTCTTACTACAGAGTAGCATGTTTTAACATGGAACTTAAAAAAGTTGTATGAATTTACAGTCGCCGTAGTCTAGTAGGTAGTGTGTTGGCTTATTAGACGTAAAGCCAGGGTTTGAGCCCTAGGCCAGACATGAAAACAAAATACAAAAAGTATTTCTTCGGCGATTTCCCCTCAGCAGAGGAACTTGGTTAGTACAGGGACTGCGTTTCACCCGTGGCATCACAACGGGCCGCCATGCGTGCTCAAGTGAGCTTTGTGTTATCAGAGCTACCACTACGACCAAAGACCTAAAGTCCCCTCAGCAAAAACTCTGAAAGTAAATAAAATTGCCATGAAAAGTTTCTCAAAAATCTGTCGTTCGGAGTCGACTTTAAACTGTAGGTCCCACCACTAATATGTATAAAATTTCTGAACACAACATAAGTGGTGTGAGAAGCTAGCATATGAATTTACAGTAATCCCTCGATTTAGATCACAGTTGGTTTAAAAAAAAAAGACAACATAAAATAAAATTACGATGCAAATTGAAGAGGAGAATTGAGAGGGAACAAAAAATTTGACGACGTAAATCGAAACAACATTAATCAAGGCGAGGTAAATCGAAGGATTACTGTATACGTGACTGTGAGCAACTCCCAAAATGGACTTACAGTAATTCAATATCTTTATAATAAAAATACTGTGATAGTTAAATATAATCTATCTAACGATCGCATTGCAGGACGGGTTTTAAATAAAAATTCAATTTTTACGCATCTGTGAGAAATAACGTAACAATCACGTAACAAAATGCATTTCTATTGCGTGATTGCCGTAATCTAGTAGATAGTAAGTGTTGGCTTATTAGCGTAAGCCCTCTCTCCACAAAAACGAAGCTTGAAAAAAATATTTCTTCGGCAACATGCTCTCAGCAGATTTCTGGCAAAAACTCTTAGAGTAGGTAAATAAAAAAATTGCCAATAAAAACTCCATCAAAAACCTATCGTTCAGAGTCGACTGTAAACTGTAGATCTGCCGCTCATGTAGAAATTTACACATACAGCACACAGTGGTGTGAGAAACTGAGATCGTAATCCTAACTGAATTGATGTAATGAGCAATTATGTATGTAAGCATGTGATAATGTCCCGTAGACTATAAAAATCACATACAGGAGAGAAACTACGTCATTTATCCTTATCTACCTTAGTTCTATCATACTGGTAGCACCCAGTAATAGAGTGGTAGTTTGGGTAGCTTTTTTTTTATTTTAAGAATTTGAATATATTTTATGAAATTAAATTAAAAAAAAAAAACGAAAACTTATTTAAAATTATAAATGTCTTATTAAATATTGTTTTCTTTTTCTTTTCAGGTAAACTAAGATGCTTTGTTTTAAAAAAAAATTGAAACAATATTTCGATCACCAAAAACCTCCAGGTACATAACTATTTTCGTTAATAAAACCCTAGGGCGATAATATAAAATAAGTCGATCTAATAAAGAAATCGTAACAAATTTTAAGGAACTAAAACAACTTTTACTTTGACCCATTTTTCCCAGTGGCATATCCAGTGACACGTCCTGTTTATAGTATAAATTATTAATGTTTAGCTTATCGGCACTGCCACGTTATCAAGTAATTTTAAGTTTAATTCTTTAGTATTACAATAACAGCCTTGTGAATATGTCCAATAATGGCTGATAGTTGATCCGACCCTTCGCCCAATAAGCCTTCACAATACTTACTAAACTGCACTGACAATCGTAAAGGTTTTTAGTATTTTTTTTTCCTGCAGTTTTGTTAAGGAAGTCCTTCCAGCCAAGCGTATGATTGATTTTAGTATGACGGGTTTGACATTTGTAGTTGCCTAGCTGCACTGTAGGACAGTTTTCATTGCACCAGTTATGTCAACATACACTGGACGCCTCTGTATCTTATCCAGTTCCAATTGAGATGTGTTTAGATTCGATCTGTTCGCCCAATCGCCCCATAAGTCACTATTGGTCTGACCATCATGACTCACATCCAGTTCATGACTGCCGGGTTTCATTCCCAGAAATCGCCTACAAAATTTCTGCATACCATTATGGTATGACTGCCTTTCCCGAGATTGTGGGAATCTATGGAATCTTTTTTATTTTCAGATCCCTCTTGTGCTATAAGCAAGCGATGCTTCATATGCGAACTACAGAACCGTTTGAAATGTCTATCATATCAGCTAGATTACGAATCATTTTAGGAATATTATTTTGCTAACAAAGTATTTATCTCCCACAGCTCCATGATATTAGTATCATCCATTTATGCGAGTAGAATAAGATTAATTAAGACGTTGCGAGAAACTATTGATCTGACTGAAAGCTCTTCTAGTATTGTGTGTGTTTTTGCAAGGGTATTTCCCTATTTTCACTGTTGATCTTAGAACAATTGAGATATTTCCTCGCAATTATATAACTTTGAATGGAACATCAAACTCTAACGAGGTTTCAAAAGCCTTTTCTCCTCTCGGCATATCGACGAATAAGTTGTGAATCTTTTTTAGCCCTTGGCGATGTATAAATATCGTCGAGTCGATCTTATCTTGTTCACTGTGGTTTTAATTAAAGCCAATAAAATTCCAAATATTTTTCCACAAATTTTATTCTCTTGATTCCCAAATATAAAAACCATAAACGTGTTCATTATACGTTATAAGTTTTCTTTTTTTTTTATTATTCTTAGAATTTCTTTCATTTCATTTGTTTTTTTTTATTTCATAATAAAAAATGAAAATTAAATAAAGAAAATAAAACAAGAGCAAGAAAAACAAGAAAAAATAGAAAATCTTGAAATAGATACCACCCCACCCAGGTTTTATGAATAGTTTTTGCATAAAAATTCAAGTATTTTTTATGGTTTTCGTTGCAATGTTTTGCCAGCATATTTGTTAGTCCATTTGAAAAGAAAATAAAAATCATTCGCAAATTTCCATAAAACCCTGGTGCTGGTGCCCGGGGTTTTTGTGAGGTTAAACCAGAGTTTTTCTTTTGTAGTACTCTCTCTCTCTCTCTATTAGTCTCTTTCTCTATCTTTGGTTCTTTAAAAATATTCAATCTTTTTTCTCTTGACTCCTTTCATAGTATTTTCAAATGATTTTTTTTTTTTCTTTAAATTAAAAATAAAATTCCTTTTAACGGCAGTAGATTTCCTATTTCATAGTGATAGTTTATAACGGTTATCACCTTTGAGAGAGTATTTAATACTCTTCTTTTAAGCTCTCTCTCTCTCTCTCTCTTTGTCTCTCCTTCACTCCAAATCCCTCTTCTGTAACAATATTAACAACAAAATTCTAATCCAAGTCAGGGATGGAAAAGTTGGTACAATTGTACTTTTTTTAGCACTATTTGGAAGTCAAAAACACCATAGCACCTCAATGACTTATTTAGCACTATTGAAAAATGTTCTCTACTTTATTACATCAATCAAATATTCTGCCTCATCAGTGTATAATTTTTTGTGTTCGTTTCATTTGCATATGACAACTCGTTGCTAACTTGACATATCAAGAGTTATAAAAGGAATATCATCCGTTCCATCCCTTCATCTGCAAATTTAGAAATGATATTTTCATAAAATTTAATAAAAATCAAAGGGACAAATGGACTGTTTCCTTGGGCTGTCTCGAATTTAATCCAAACAAGGAATTTATTGAAGTCATTTAATTAGTGTTGCTACAATTTTGAAATAACAAATAGTTTGCTAGTACAAAATTTATTCTAAATAGTGATTTAGAATTTAGATCTCCTTTAAAGTTAAGTATTAATATAAGTTGTTATGTTTATCTATTATAAAGTGCTTTTCATAATTATAGCACCACCAGAGCATTTCAATAATAACAAACAATGAATTGTCTTCAGGTCTTATTCTCTGATGAAAAAAAGTGGAACTTAGATAGACCAGATAGCTATCGATTCTACTGTCGTGACCTTAGAAATACGAATTTCGTCTATTGCTGGGGGGTTATCTCTTTAAGTGGTTGCCTCGAATTTCAGTTTCCATCTACACGAATGTATAGTAAAGAGTACATTACTGTTCTTAGCTTTAGTTTGCTCCTCTTCTCGAGAGAAAAAATATGTATTTTCCAGCAGAACAATGCCAAAATTCATGTCAACAGACAGATAATGGAATGGTTTTGTAACTAATTTATTGAGGTTTTATCGTGGCCAGCTTTCTATCCTGATATTAATATTATTGAAAACGATTTCCCTAACGAATTTCCCATTCTTGTCCGAAGATTATATTCGAAATAACAGGCAATTTACCAGTGCTGAAAATTTTAAATTAAAAATGATCGAAAAGTGGGTGAAAATAGACGGAGAAATATTAAATAATCTTTATAAGAATATCAAGGACCGAATATTTACTTTAATAAGGGAGGTTTACTAAGATTTAAGTGTCAATATTTTTGGTAAATAAAGCTTCTTATTGAACAAAAATGAGACTGATGCTATAATTTTTCAAAGACTAAAAACCTTAATTTTTATATTAAAGTCAAAACCGAAAAATTTACTGTTATTTTTGTTCATTTACATTAATACTAAACACAATGAATTTATTATTAATTTATAATAAAAAAAAAGTTAAAAAAACAAAAAAGTGAATTTAGTACAATTGGTCTGAAAAAAGTACAATTTCTTGTGGTCTTTAGTACAATTTGTTAAGACCAATTTCCCATCCCTGATCCAAGTGTATGTTCATATATTTGTGTGTGTTTGTGTGTCTGTTTACATCACTTTGTGATGCATTTGTATTCGTAGATTTTTTTATTCTTCTCTTCTTTTTTTTCTCTCATCCACTTACTCACACTCTATTTGCAATGGAAAAAGAGAGAGAGAGAGAGATAGTGAATATAAATCTAAATAAATGCAATTTTTATATTTTATTTCCTTTTCTTTTTTTAAGTTTTTCTTTCTTTCATTTTTTTTCTAATTTTTCTTTTACAATTTATTTGTAAAACTTCAAGTTTATTTTCATATTTTTTTTCTCTTTTTTCTTTTTGTTCCAATTTGTTTTGATATTTTATTTCCACTTCACTCGGTAAAAACAAAATGCACTGAAAGAAATACATACGGTTTATTTCAAGTGTTGCCATATAGTATGTAAAGAGAAAAGTTTTCCTCCTGGCAATACTTTTTGAATTCAAACTCATTGCATAGCATGGTAAGAGACCATTTTCTGAGTGCTAGTTGTGGATAAAAAAATAACGGGCAATTGCTTTCAAATAACGGTCAAGGGAATTTAAACCTAATGATTATTTTCCTGTCTGCTTCATCAAACAGTCAGAATTATCCGATCGACTGGCAATTTTCCTTTGCTAAGCTGCCTGTTTATTACAATAGCCCATCTGTAGTTGCTACTATTGTAAGTGATTCGCGTTTAAATTTAAAACTGAAAGTTGAATATCTTGTATGGCTCCAATACATTGCAGTTCTTTTTATATAAATTATGAAATCATTTGTAGATTACTAGATCGTTAGCAGATTATGGTCCCTTTTTATACATACATACATACATAATTGGCCATTACAACCCTTCAGTCAGGATTACGACCTAGCTTCTCACACCACTTATGTTGTGTGCGTTAATTTTATACATGAGTGGCGGGACCTACAGTTCAAAGTCGACTCCGAACGACAGATTTTTGAGAAGCTTTTCATGGCAATTTTTACTCTCAGAGTATTTGCCAGGAATCTGCTGAGAGGAAGTCGCCGAAGAAATATTTTTCGTTTTGATGTCTGACCTGGGTCCCTTTTTATGGTCCAGTTTATTGCCAGATAATCAGCAGATAATAATTAGGTTAGGTGACGTGCACCTGTCGGTCAAGACAAGCACAGTAACCTGAGGTCGAAATTGACCCATTGTACATTGTCCTTAGGGGAGGAAGGAAATAGAGGATATAGGAATGTAGGTAAGGACAGGGAGAATGGGAAACGGAGGAATTACATATAAAGAAACAGACACAAAACAAAAGAGGGTGAGAGTGCGACTACACTTATGAAGGCCTAGCACCTCTCAACCAGCCTAAGCTGCTAATGAATCTGTGGAGAGCCTTGATGTCGGCTCACAGAACTCAAGCTCTCAAAGAAGGCCCTGCCAAGGGTCCTTAACCTCAACCTACCAAAGGGTGGGCAGTTGGAGGGGAGATGTTCGACAGTCTCTAACACCTCCTCATCGCAACATACCCTGCAATAGTCCGGCTGGGATCTGTTCCAGAAAGATACCAACGAAATCCAATAAAGTTTATGATAATAATTATTGACAACAAATTTCAAAACGAACATTAGTGGGTCATAATAGATCATTTGTGAAATATGTAATTAACAGATTATTACAAGATCGTTAACAATTAATTGACAGAACTTTATTAAATCAACAGACTGCTGGAAGATCATTATCAAATCGATTATAAATCACTATCCTATCCATTATTTAACATATTATTGATACATTCTTATAAAATCGCTACGAGATTGCAAGATCATTTCAGATCGTTAGCAAATCGTTATAAAAAATTCTAAAATCGTTGACAGTTTATTTGTCAGATCCTTAACAAATTATTCTAAGTTCATTATTAAATGCATAGCAGATAGTTGTCTTATGGTGTTTTCTTTTCTACAAAGAAAATGGTACCCTCTTACTAGGTGCATTAAAAAAATTTTTGAGCAACCCTGTTGTAATGTCATTTTTTATTTGAGAAGAACATAACACAAATATTTGAAAAGGGGTGTGTCCTGTGTTTGCCACGGCGGCTGTTGACTATGTATATAATAAATTCAGTAATTCTTCTTCATCAGATGACAAAACTGACTCTAATAACTGATTTATTTCAATTTTTGCAAATAAAATAGATGCAGTAATATCCATATATTTTCATAAAAAAGGTTTTAGATCTAAAAATATGTTGTATCTTTTGATTTGTTTTTAATAATAAATGTAAATATGAAAAAGGTTTTGCCAGATTGCAAATATTTCAACTTTATTTTTTGAGAGCTTTTTTTTTATAACAAAAATAAACATTTTAACACTGTTCTAACATTGAATGCAATTTTTTATATTATTGACCATGTAGCTTTAAGAATGTAATGTTTTCTTAAGGTTACTTAACAAAACAATTAAAAAACTAACTTCAACTTAGATAATAATACCAGGCGACTTTTTTTAAATATCATCTGGTAGCCCTATGAATAAACAAAAGTCATATGCTTTACAGGGCATTATCAGCACTCTCGATTTATACAGGGCATAAAATGTAATGCCCTCCACCATTGGCAAGTGCGAATTATTTAGAATGAAGCATACCATCCTTTTAGATGGCGAAACATGTTTAAGAAACAAACGCAAAATTGCATTTTGCCTTAATAAAATGCTCATTTTTTGGTAGAAAAGTAAACACCATTAATCTCTTGAAGAAAAATCTATAAAATTTCATTTTGGAAAACATTTGCTCTCATTTGCTTCATTTTCATTCCTTTATTGAAATTTTCGATAATCTTTTACAATTCAAACACTCCAAAACATTTATTGTCATTAATTTAGCACTTTGCATCACTTGGTCACAAATTAGAACAATTCATTCAGTCATCGGTTTTTTTTTTTTTTTTTTGTAATATTTTCTAACGATCTTGTATTCAAGGCTTCGTTTATTTAGCAGATTTTCGTCGTTAATTATGTCTCGGCTTTCGTTGATCTCCTCTTATTATTCATGCTGCTACTACTACATTACCAACACCCACGAATGCACAAATATGAAAATGGCTGGAGCCTATTATTAAGTCTCAAGCTGTTGTTCCTTTTTTAACTTTCAGAGATAAACACAAACCAGGGATGGAAACGTTGGTACAATTGTACTTTTTTTAGCACTATTTAAAAGTCAAAAACACCATAGCACCTCAATGACTTATTTAGCACTATTGAAAAATGTTCTTTACTTTATTACATCACTCAAATATTCTGTCTCATCAGTGTATGTTTTTTTGTTTTCGTTTCATTTGAATATGGCAACTCGTTAGTAACTTGACATATCAAGAGTTATGAAAGGAATATTATCCGTTCCACATTCTTCTGCAAATGTAGAAAGGATATTTTCAAACCAAAATTTTCATAATAACAAACAATGAATTGTCTTCAGGTCATATTCTCTGATGAAAAAAGTGGAACTTAGATAGACCGAGATAACTATCCATACTACTGTCGTGACTTTAGAAATTCAAATTTTGGGGAGATAGTCTATTGCTGGTGGGTTATTTCTTTAAGTGGTTGCCTCGAATTTCAGTTTCCATCTAAGCGAATGTATAGTACAGAGTACATTACTGTTCTTAGCTGTAGTTTGCTGCCCTTCTTGAAAGAAAAAAATGAAAAAATATATTTTACAATAGAACAATGCCAGAATTCATGTCAGCAGACAGAGGATGCTATGGTTCTGTAAACAATCTATTGAGGTTTTATTGTGGCCAGCTTGCTCTGCTGATATGAATATTTTTGAAAACGTTTTCCCAAACGAATTCCCCATTCATCTACGAAGATTATATTCAAAATAACAGACAATTTCCCAGTTTTGAAAATTTGAAATTAAAAATGATCGAAGAGTGGGTGAAAATAGACGGAGAAATATTAAATAATCTTAATAAGAATATCAAAGACCGAATATTTACTTTAATAAGGAGGGTTTACTAAATTTTTAGTGTAAATGCTTTTGGTAAATAAAGCCTCTTATTGAAGAAAAATGAGACTGCTGCTATAAAATTTTGCAAAGACTAAAAACCTTAATTTTTATACTGAAGTCAAAACTGCGCTAACATTTTTGAAAAATTTACTGTTATTTTTTTGTTCTTTTACATTAATATTACACACAATGAAATGAATTGTCAATTATATTCTCATTAATTTATAATAAAACAAGTTTAAAAACAGAAAAAAGTGAATTTAGTACAATCGGTCTGAAAAAAGTACAATTTTTTATGAACGTTAGTACAATTTGTTAAGACCAATTTCCCATCCTTGACACAAACACAAAATTCAGTGTTGTAAAGTGTTAAATAAAATCCTTAAGTAATGTTATGTAGCTGTTTACTCCATGAAGGCGAAAGGAAACATGTTCAGGGGAAAATTTTCATTTATTTTCTCTCAGTGTTACCATATTCAAACTACAACTATTTTCTTTAATATCTATTACACGTGTATGTAATAGCAGATATCAAAAACACTACTTTAACTACTACCACTACAACAAAAACAACTACAACAACTTTTTTTCTTATAAAAATATTACGCAAATTTCTTTAGTTTCCTACATTTTTTTATTTTCCTTTTGAATATTTTCTTTTCATTATTTTCAATAGAGTTGTTTGGGTTATGCGTTGTTGGCTTTTAATGTGTTTCTTTTTTTTTATAATTCCAGTTGAATTTTGTTTTTTTTTTTTTTAATTTTTGTTTATTTGATATGCGAGTATAATACTTGTGGTTTTAACTACCTGTGATTTTTTTTCTTCTTCTTCTCTCTTATTTTTTATTTCAGTTTTTTTAGTTTTTGTTTGGAAGTATTATTTTTCATCTCAAACAATTTTTTTTCTGATTTTTTTTTTTAAATTTTTTTCCTTTTACTTCGCATAGAAATTCTACACAAATATTGTGGTTTTTTGTATTTGAATGAAACCAGGGTTCTTTTCTTTATGTTATTTAGACAAATATACGTACTTATGTACATACATACATACATACGTAACTATGCATATAAAGTTACACGAGGCCGACTGACTATCTAAATAATCTAATAAAAGACAGACACAATCTGCTATAATTTAAGGCGTGTTTGCAAGAAAAGCTCTTCTTTTTTTGTTGTTGTTGTTTCAATTTAATTTAAAAGGAAGACGTAAATAAAAAATTTAATCAACCATTTTCCCCAGCCTTTAAAGTACTTGAAAATTATTGCATAATTTAAGCAGGAACTTTAAGGTCAAAGGCTTGGCAAATTGTACAAAAAGGAATGAAAAAAAAAATTGGTTGAGAAAATTTGCGGTTAGAGATAGAGAAAAACAAAATGATAATGACAGAGAAATATTAGCATTGCTGATATACAGTGTAAATAGCATATTTATGCCCACAAGGCAACATTTAACAGCGGCTAATGGCCACTAAATCGATATCATCTAAAAATTTTCTAGCTGAACGGGGGGATTTTAGCGTATTTTAGCAAATTCTAGAATTGTAGGATTGCCATCTGCCCTTGTCTGGTACACTTTGATCCTTAAGTTCTATTTTTTTCTTAAGTGATATCACTGCCTGAATTTTCTACGATGCTCCTTACTGATGTTACTCTCTCTCTTTCTCTGTCCGAGGTTCCATTAACCTTTTTCCTGTCCAAGTGATACACAAGCGTATGAAACCAATTTGCTGTTCATCATATGTGATGCACAGGACAGGGAAAGGGTTAATCAAGTTTTTCTAGCTAAACAGGGGGATTTTAGTTTATTGTAGCAAATACTAAAATGATAGGGTTGCCATCTTTCGGTGGATATAACGTTTGAATTTGTAAGGGGTCGCCTTGGTCTAGTAGGCTGTATGCTAACTTATTAGACGTAAGGCCAGGGTTCGAGTCCCAGGACAGACATCAAAATAAAAATAAAAAATACTTCCTTTTCAGCAGATTTCTGGCAAAAACTCTGAAAGTAAATAAAATTGCCATGAAAAGTTTCTCAAAAAATCTGTAGTTCGGAGTCGACTTTAAACTGTAGATCCCGCCACTTATGTGTAAAATTAACACACACAACATAAGTAGTGTGAGAAACTGGGGGCTTCTTGGGGACGATTGCTTTAGACTGTCTAATGGTGAAGGCGATTTTATAGTCACTTAGCAGCAACTCCTTTCCTTGCCATTCGCATCTCCCACCTTTCCAAAAACCTACACAATGCACTGCATGAGTAGGGGCCATCCCCTGAGAGCTGAATTTATATATATAAAAAAAGTCAACTCTTTCTTAGGCGATATTACTGCTTAAACTTCTTAAAATGCTCCTTGCTGACCTTATTCATTTTGTGGAGGGGGGAGGGGTTAATTTGCTTCCCACTTTGTTTATTTGGTAGTGAAGGCAAGTTTTGCACTTCTTAAGGTTTCTTTTCATCAGAGTACTATTATATTCTGATTATTTTGGTCTCGCTCTCTATCTCTCTCTCTCTCTCTGTCTGCTTGGCTTAACCTAACTGCTAAATTCTGCTTCAAGTTTAGTTAGGATTTTCTTTGTTGTCTTTTAATTTTAAATAATTATTCACAGCTTAAGAAACTTAATGGTTTTAACTTTTTAATATTCTCCTAATTATCGAAAGAGTTTTTCTGTTTTGTTTTTATTTCCTCATGGAAAAGTTTTTCATTCCGAGTTGCAAGTTGGAAAGCTGCTACAGTTGCTACGGTTGCAGTTGCTATTGTAATGGCCCACTTAGTGTTTCAAGTGGGATTTTTTGCTTTCTTAGTCTCAAATATCTATACAAAATAACCATAAAATAAAAATAGAATGATAATAATAATAAAGTTTTGAGCTCCAATGTTATTATCGTTAAAAGAGTTTCCTCGTTCTGTTGTTTGGCTCTATCTGTCGTCTGTCTTTCCCCCCCTAGAGTCAAGAGTCAGGTTAATAGCACAATAATGCCGGCCAACTTTTAAGTACTATTTGAAAGGATGGTTACTTGCTTGCTTGCTGGCTGTTCTATTTAGTCAAGCAAAAGTTTATAATAATGCCACGGAAATATACACAAATAACACCATAAAATTTGTGTTTTTTTCTTTTATTGTCTAAACTTTCAACAAGAATATACAGCCACCATAAAATATCGCCATTGTATGCTTCCTAATACTCTTGAACTTTTATTTCAGGGAAGAAACAAAAACTTGGGCAAATTTTCTTCAATGCATTGCAACATCAATGCTGCTGACTCTCCCCAAAGAGAGTCACTTTTATTTTGATACTTTTTTTCTTTCTCATTTTTTCTTAGTAATTTTATCCGTTAAAAAAATAATTAAAAAAAAGAAAAATACACTCTATCACCGTCATATTATTCTTGAAGCTTTGCTAGAGCCATGAGGATGTATCTGCATTTGTTGAATCGCCTTTCAAAATTCCCTTTTTAATGCCCAAGTATTTCTTTACAGCTTTAAATACATTTTATTACTGTGGGATTGTGATTTATGACCAAGTTTACCTAAATTAATTATATTTTAATTTTTATTCGTAATTTTTTGGTTTCTGTAACTTTTCCAACTCTTTCCGATAGGCTGTGTCTTGAAGAATGTACTTATTTGGCAACGAATAAAAAAATTCATGTTCTATCTATACTTACAGGCATATGTACATAACTGGTCATTACAGAACTTCAGTCACAATTAGGACCAAAGATCTTACACCACTCTGATACTATGTTCAGACATGCACTTTTATTAAATCAATATTCGGTTTATTGAGAATAATATTTTTAACGTTCACACATATACGAAAATTTATTTGACAGCTGGTAAACAAAACTGCTGATTGCTTCAACATCAGTGCTTTTAATTTTATCACGAAAGAAGGTGTCAAAAAATTTTATTTAGAAAAAATTGGAAACAATTTCACATTGGGAAAGGTATTGCTAATGATTAAACGAAACTCCGAGCTGTTGCGGTTAATAGGGACTACTGGTGACTCCAAAGTGGCTTTCCTCAGAAGGATGTGAAATAGAAATTTGATAATACTGCTTTTGTTTACATTTGAGTTGTCAAATATCAATTGAAAGTGTTCGGAAAAATGTCAAAATGCTCGCTGAACGTATGTACTTATGACAGTGTTGTATTTAGAATTTTTCTCAATATTATAACAATTTTTGACATTATTGACCAATAATTACTTAAAATTTTTTATGAAATATTGAATATCAATAATGGTCTGTTTGATTATTTCATGTTTGTTAATTTCATACATGAGTTGGCGGAACATAAAAATTAAAGTCGACTCCGAACGTTAGATTTTTGGGAAACTTTTCATGGCAATTTTATTTACTTTCAGATTTTTTTTTTTTTTGCCTGTAATCTGCTTAGAGGTAGTCGCCCAAGAAACAGTAACGAGGAAAAAAAAATGCAATTCTATCTCGTCTGATATTCAATCGAGACTCGAAACTTAGAAGGTTATCCAATTTCTCTCCACTTTGATTTTTTTTTATTCGTTGATTTCTAAATTTTAATAAGAAGCATCATTAAGCGTTGTTTGCTTCTCTTTATGTTTATTTTTTTAAATTTATAAAAAAAAATCGATTAAATTTAGCGAAAAAAAAAGAATTCAACATTAGGTGTTAAAGGTGAAAGGAGATCAACTAGATTAATCTGTCGTTCGGAGTCGACTTTGAACTGTAGGTCCCGCCACTTCTGTATAATATTAACACACACAACTTAAGTGGTGTGAGAAACTGTGGGCTTCTTAGAGACGATTGCTGCAGACTGTCTAATGGTGGCCATTTTATAGTCACTTAGCAGCAACTCGTTTCCTTACCGTTCGCATCTTCCCTCTCTCTTTCCACTTTTCCTAAAAAACCTGCACAATGCACTGCATGAGTAGGGGTTATCCCCTGAGTGCTGGTTTTATAAAAAATAAAAAAAAACTAGAGTAATTGAAATAAAAATTTAATGGAAACTTTGCAAATTGTGAATTTTAAAATAGAAGCAGCAGTCACCACATAGCAAATTTGCCATTATATGACATTTGGAAGAAGGCAAATCGATGAATGAAGTTGCTCATCAATTTAATATCAACAAAACAACGCGATATTGTCAAATAAAAAACGTGGAAAGAAAGTGGAAATCTACTGCTCGACAAGACTGTCAATTAGTCAAAAGAGTGAAAGTTGACCATCGGGAAACGCCAGTAGATGTTACCAATTGGCATCCACACAGCCGGAAACTAATGAAGAGAGGCAAATTTATTACCTAGAAGACCAACCAAGAAGCCCCTTATAATTAAAGTTAATGAAAAAAAAAAACGATTTGACTTTTCTAGACGGTATCTGCATTGACCAAAATACCAGTGAGTCAATGTTTTCTGGAGCGAAGAATCAAAGTTTAACTTATTTGACCTTGATGGTACAACATTGTTGCGAATATCTTTGTTTTAGGGGCCGACGAATGTAATTTAACCCATCAGAGTTGTTGGAGATGTCTAACTTGAGATTTAGACCGTGGCCTCACGTCTAATAAACTAAAACACTACCTACAAGAATAGGTATCGATGTTTGTCGATAAAAAAACATCATATCGCTCCTTTATTGCAACATAGTCATATCTCAAAAATTTAAAAATTTGTAGTTACTTAAGTAAAACTGCTCTTTTAGACCTTCTGTACATGTTGAAAAAAAAATCAGTTTTATATCCCACGCTGAACCGAAGTTACAGCAAAAAATGTTTGCAGCAATTAGATCATAGGACTTATGTCTTATGTTGCCAAGTTCAAGTTTTTTTGAGATATGATTATGTTGCAATAAGGGAGCAGTATTGTTTTCGATGTATCGATATATTACGTATATCGATCGGTAAGATCGACAAACATCTTCCCTCACTACCAGTCTAAATAGAACCTGTTGCAATAGATGAAACCCTAGCTTAGTTGAGAAAATAAAGTTTAAACTTTGATTAATGAAGCTATAATAAAGTGAAGAAAAATATTTGTTGCCTCTTATGTATTTATAATGAGTTGATCGGTTAAACCTACGATAATTTGAGTTCCTTTTTGGCATCTTCATCAACCATTTGTAGTAGCTTTTAACTCGGGATTACTTCCCAAGAAAAATTTTTTAAAAATCCTACAAAATTCAATTAATTGCTGGACTCATGCCTTATATGATAGCACTACTATGAGTTTTGTTTTTTCCTTCTTCATTTTGTAATTGTTTAATTAAATGTATATTTGCACTTTAATATGATAACTAAATATTTATTTGTTTTGTGTTGGCATTTCAAAACAAACAATGAAAAATAACAGAAACATTGGGGCGTTTTATTGAACATTTTTGACATTTGTAGGTTACGAGATCAGGGTTCTTGTTCATTTGTCTGTTTTGAATAAAATTTCAATGTTTTTTTTTTGATATTTTTTAATACTTTACAGATAGACAAACAACAAAACAAAAAATATTATTTGTAAATGCAAACATCTGAATGTAGTTGAAAACAAAAACAAAACAAAAAAAAAGTAGAACTAATGACCCTGACAACGAAAAACAAAAAAAAAAATTGTTGTTTTT
Source organism: Sarcophaga peregrina (assembly GCA_014635995.1). Taxonomy (NCBI): domain Eukaryota; kingdom Metazoa; phylum Arthropoda; class Insecta; order Diptera; family Sarcophagidae; genus Sarcophaga; species Sarcophaga peregrina. The sequence continues at coordinate 52,965,117 of CM025792.1, read as the reverse complement.
TGTTTTTATCAAACATTTTCTCATCATTTAACATCGTCAACATTAACATCATGAAGGAATTTAATTACAATTTTGTTTTGTTTTTTCCCTTTATTTTTAAATTTACACGCTTGACTAGATATTCAAATTAATATTCGCCATATTTTTCTTCCGTTTTTTTTTTACAAAAAACACAAAAACAAAATTGAGGGAAATTCTTTCTCCAAAATTTAACATAAACATACAACAAAATGTGTGTGTGTGTGTGTTCGTCTTATCAATTCCGTTTTTCAATTCAATGCCCTTCAAACATTTTGTACAAAATAACTATTCCGGCTATGGCAACACTTTAAACTACTAAAGGCAATTGGGTTTGCGCCATTCTCCATCTGTTATAGTAAACATGTTTGTTGTGGATCCTATCCCTTGGTACTGTTTTCTTTCTCCTTCCTTAATTTCCTTACAAAAATTTGCCTTTTTTTCTTATTTCATGGAGTATTAACTGTTTTAGTAGAGTGGAATAGAATAGAGAGTGTGAGGACATTTATTGGTTTTGATAGTGCGTGTGTGGGGTACATGACAAGAACTTTAATGCGAAAATTAATTAGAAATTGAAGATTTTCACATCAATTCCCTTCATGGCAGCCATCGCCATTGTCGTCCTTCATATACTTAATTGCTCTCTTTCTTTCTCGCTCTTTTTCTTCCTTTCGACATAAAAGTGCTGCCATATTCTCTTCATAATTAAGAGCTGCTAAATGAAATATTTTGGAGATAAGAAAAAAAGTAATAAATTAAACTAAAGAACCAATTAAATTGATGCTTTAGATCCCAAAGCTGCTTAATTAGGTGTTCAGATTGTGCTTGAATTCTTGAAATTGTCTTTTTTTTAAATTCCACTTGCAATGGTTTAATGATGCTACAAGGCATCCTTTGGAAAGCACATTCCTACATCACTAATCATCTCGAGGAATTAGCTGCCATGGTGCAACTTCACCTTGCCTTTTAATTCCATTTTACAGCGGGGTTCAATGTGTCATTGTCATGATGTCGCCGTAGCCTAGTAGGTAGACAATCATCTCAAAAATCTGTTGTTCGAAATCGACTTTAAAAACTGTAGGTCCCGCCACTTATATGTATAAAATTAATACACACAACACAAGTGGTGTGAGAAGCTTGGTGGTAATCCTCTCCAAAGGGTTATAATAACCAATTATGTATGTATTCATGCCATTATGTGCAGATTATAATGGAGTTCAAACGTCCGCCACAGCTTCTCTGGATGGAGCACATTCGTAATGACCAATCTAGTAGGAAGTGTGTTGGCTTATTAGACTAGACGTAAAGCCAGAGTTCGAGACCCAGCCTCACAAACAAAAAATATGTCTTCGGCGATTTCCGAAAAAAGAAGAAAAAAATCTCGTTTAAAGTCGGCTTTAAAACCTGTATGTCCCGCCACTCCTGCATAAAATGAACGCAACACAATATGAATGGTGTGAGAAACTTGGCCAATAATCCAGACTGACGAGTTGTAATGACCAATTATGTAAGTACGTGTCATGGCCATTTTATTTACTCTTTGAGTTTTTACCAGAAATCTGGTGATAGGGAATCGGCGAAGAAATATTTTTCTTTAAATTTCATTTTGATGCCTGACCTGGTATTTGAATCGTGGTCACACGTCTAGTAGGTAAGCAGCAAACAATGGCATCAAAAACACTAGGTTTTATTTAAATTTAACACATTCGCTGCCAAACCTAAATTATATGAAGTCATTCCCATTGCCGTTTATATTTTAAGCGTTATTGTTTACCAAAACTTTTATTATTGCCCGGGCTATCCTAATAAACCGCCATAATGTATTGGACTTTGTTACAAATCCTATCAAAAACAAAATCGTAGCAAGAAAATATTTCCTAATTCAAAAGCCTGCATGTTATAATTTATTTAAAGCAAAGGACGAGTATACTCGTCCTTGACAGCGCGGAATACCCGGTCAAAAACGAGTATATCCGTCCTTGGCAGTGAATGTGTTAAAGGTAAGAGGTATTTTATTTTATTTTATTTTATTAAGAACTATTATTATACCTCGTTTAAATTACATACATAATTGGTCATTACAATCCTTCAATCGGGACTATTGACCTAGTTTCTTACAACACTTATGTTGTGTGTGTTAATTTTTGTACATAAGTGGCGATGGGACCTACAGTTTCAGTCGACTCCGAACGACAGATTTTTATGAGAAAATTTTCATGGCAATTTTATTTATTCTCAGAGTTTTTGCCAGAAATCTGCTGAGAGAAAATCGCCGAAGAAATATTTTTTGTATTTTGTTTTCATGTCTGGCCTGGGGCTCGAACCCAGACTTTATGTCTACTAAGCTAACACACTACCTACTAGACTACGGCGACTACTCCCTTAAATTACTCATGCTTAAATTATGGTATTAAAATATACGTATTTATGTAAGTGCCATGACCTGCTTATTAATTTGTAAGAAAAAAAGAAAAAGAATTTATCACTAAATAAATAAGGAAAACTAAAGCAAAAACAACAAAAGAAATAAAGAATGAAATGAACATAATTACTAAACAAACAAATAAACAAACAAAAATTAAAAGACTTTTCATAAATTCATTTATTATTTATTTAGTTGTGTATTTATTTGTTTGTACAAAAGAAACTCTAATAATATGTACATCATATTAATAATCTACTTCTAATTAATCATTATTTATTTACTTCCATATTTCATATCCATTCCATTTACCATTTAATATCGTTTCATTCATCGAAATCGGAAACCTTCAACATAAAATAATTCAAATAATACTTAGGGCCATTATTACAACCTGCAGTTAACTAAAGTGATGATTTTAACGGAGAGATAAATTGTTTTTCATTATTACGAGTACCCAATACAGGGATGGAAAAGTTGGTACAATTGTACTTTTTTTTTTAGCACTATATGAAAGTCAAAAACACCATAGCACCTCAATGACTTATTTAGAACTATTGAAAAATGTTCTCTACTTTATTACATTACTCAAATATTCTGTCTCTTGACTGTATAATTATTAAAAGGAATATTATCCATTCCCATGGATCTGCAAATGTAGAAAGGATATTTTCGTATCTAAATTTAATAAAGTCCTTTTCATAATTATTGCACTACCATCTTTTCAATAATAACAAACAATGAATATATAAAATTGTCTCCAGGTCATATTCTCTGATGAAAAAAAGTGGAACTTAAATGGACTTTGATGGAAATTTTAGCGGAGGGAGGTAGTCTCATGCTGTGGGGTGTTATTTTTTTAAGTGGTCATTTACGCGAATGAATAGTACAGAGTACAATACTGTTCTTAGCTGTAGTTTGCTCCCTTTCTTGAGAGAAAAAACTATATTTTCCAACAGAACAATGCCAGAATTCCTGTCAGCAGACAGAGGATTGAATTGGTTCCGTAACCAATCAATTGAGGTTTTATCGTGGCCAGCTTTCTATCCTGATATAAATATTATTGAAAATGTTTCCCCAAAGGAATTCCCCATTCTTCTCCGAAGAGTTTATTCAAATAACAGACAATTTACCAGTGTTGAAGATTTGAAATTAAAAATAATCGAAGAGTGGGAGAAAATAGACGGAGAAATATTAAAATTCTTTATAAGAGTATGAAAGATCGAATATTTAGTTAATAGGCTCTAAGGGCGGGTTTACTAAGTTTTAAGTATCAATATTTTTGGTAAATAAAGCTTCTTATTTAACAAAAATGAGACTGGCACTATAATTATGCCAAGACTAAAAACCCTAATTTTTATACTGAAGTAAAAACTACGCTAGGTTAAGTCGGAGTGGTAGTTCTTATATCACAAAGCACACTTGAGCACGCCTAGCGGCCCGTTGTGATGCCACGAGAGAAATAAACTACGCTACGAAGTTGAAAAATTTACTGTTACATTTTCTTTTATATTAATACTACACATAATAAAATGTTGTGATGTTGTTACTATAAATGTACTTTTTAAGAAATTCAAAAAATTATGGTGCTGCTATAATTATGAAATGCACTATACAAATCAAAGGGAGAAATAGACAGTTTGCTTCGACTGTCTTCAATTTAATTCAAACAAGGAATTTATTGAAATCATTTAATTCGTGTTGCTACAATTTCGAAATAGCAAATAGTTTGCTAGCAAAAAGTGTACCAAAAATTGGGATTTAAAGTTAAGATTACATTAAATTATTAAGTTTACCTATTATGTACCATTTTGTTAATTTTTATGTTTTTTTGCGCACATATTTACATATAAATATATGTAAAATGCATTTTCATTTATATTTTTATTTAATTTTTAATAAAATGTTTAAAAAAGAAAAAAAAGTAAATTTAGTATAATCGGGCTGAAAAAATAACAATTTTTTGTGAAAGTTAGTACACTTTTTTACGATCAGTTCTTATCCCTGACCCAATAAGATAGAAGTGAGCGTTAAGCTAAACGGAAGATCATCCTACCTTAAACATTTAAAGGTCACTTTATTTTTGAACTTGCCATATCATATACAAATTTCAATATGGCAATTTCAAATTTAAACAAAATGACCATTTACAACAAAAAAAAAAACGAAGTCCGCTGTTGCCGCTGCGTTAAATAAAAAACTTGTTTAATTCAGCAGTTTTATTGACTGCTCCGGCACTGGAATATTTTTGAGAAAGTTAATTTTGTTTTATCTGTAAGTTGTAATAATGAAAATAAATTAAAGTTAACTTTACCGTTCACTTTAGCTAAATGTACCTTTAACCAACGCCAACTTTAACGGGAAGTTGTAATAATGGCCCTTAAAATGACAACAACAATGGCAAACAAGTAAATTGTACACACTGTTTTTATTATAATTAATATTTCCTTTTCCCTCTCTCTCTTTCTCTCTCTCCCGCTGGTGCTCTCTTTCACTTAATCTATGCAATTATTTATTTTGTAGTACCATGTACACCGGCAGGTTGCTCGCTTGCTCTAAGCTGGCAAACAATAAATTTGATTTCATTCATAAAATTCCAATGCTATGCTATGTTAAGCGGTTTTTATTTTTTTCTCTCCCTTTATTATTATTATTGATTTTGTTTTTCATACGCATTTTTGATTGTTTTTTGTTTACGATTTTCTATTCTTGTTGTTTTCTTTCGATCGAGTGTTAACAGTTTTATGGGCAATTATTTTTGCTCACACACCATGAGTACTATGTATACTCACTACTCGTAATACGTAGTGTTTACTTGCATAACGCGAGTGTTGAGAGAGAGAGACAGACAGAGGGAGAGAGCTATTGTTATTTATGCATAGTTTTAAAAGGTGTTTTAATTATATGCGTTCATTCATACCCACTAGTACAGAACGACGAGTGTATATGATTAAACGAGTCCATCTCATACATAAATAAAGTGTATTGCTACCAGTGTTTGAATTGTGCAAAAAAAAAAATTGTGTAAGCCATGCATTAACGATTGTTTAAAAAGTTTTCTGAATTTAAAAAATTAATTTTTATAACAAAATAAAGAATAAAAACTTTGAAATTAAAAATATTCGAATATATATCGTGAGGTCGCCGTGGTCTAGTAGGTAGTGTGTTGGCTTATTAGACGAAAGACCCGAGTTCGAATCCCAGGTCAGACATCAAAACGAAAATTTGAAAATAATTTTTCAGCAGATATCTGGCAAAAACTCTGAGAGTAAAAAATTGCCATGGTTCTCAAAAAAATGTGTCGTTCGGAGTCGACTTTAAACTATAGGCCCCGCCACTCATGTATAAAAAATTAACGCACACAACATAAGTGGTGTAAGAAGCTAGGACGTAGTACAATGGGTTATTCGACCACCGAGTACTGTACTTCTCAGAATCGTCCTCGAAGTTAACCTATATCGTATATACTAGCTGTACTTTGCACGTGTGGCTGCGCAACCAACTAAAATTACTTTGAGGGCAAAGCATTACACAAATGTCCAATTAATTTTGAATCATTTTTTTGATTTTGTTTCGCGTTGTCCCGATGATTCAGATGAACGGGCCTGAGTAGTAAGCATTCGATCAGTTTCTAATCTCTCTTCTCGTTGTTCAGCGCCATATACTCGAAGATTTGCCAGTCACAGTGCTCGTCTGATGCTGAGGCTCGTAATGCTCTTTTCTTCCGTGCTTGGGGTGTAGGTCGACCAATTGCTTGTCATTCATTTTGAATAATTTTCAGTGACGCTATCCATCGGAAATTAATTGCACCAATCTCCGTCGGCTCATACGTTACAACTTTGTTAAAGAACGCAGTAATTTTCAGTGGCACAACCTATTCTAAATTGGTCATACCAACTTAGAAATCTTTGTCGGCTCATGCGCAACAACTTTGCTAAAGATCATAACATAATCAAATGCACAGTTTAAGATTCAATGCATTTTAATTAAATTTTAGTGGCGCCACCTATGTTGGTCATACCAACTTAGAAATCTTCATCGGCTCATGCGCAACAACTTTGCTAAAGTTCATAACATAATCAGATGCACAGGTTAAGATTTAATTCATTTTAAGTAATTTTCAAAAAAAAAAAAAAAGTGGGCGCAAAAGTGGGCGGACCAAAATATTCTGTTGATGAATACTTTAAATGGATAAATACAAACATTTGAAAGAAATATTAGTCAAATCGATGGAGCTATTTTCTGATTTTGGATAAATAGAAAATGTGGGCGTAAAAGTGGGAGTGGCAAACTTCACATAAACCATCTACTAAATAGTCCGAACAAAGCCTAAACATTTGGCCCGTTTTTGAGTTATAAAATGACAACGAAAAGTGGCATTAATTTTTATGCATTGAAAACCTATGTGGATTAAAAAAAAAATTTAATTGAAATAAAATGTAACCCCCTTTATTCCTTATAAATGCCTTTCAACATCCAGTCGCTTCTTCTTGGATTACTTGATAGAACTTTACTAACAAAATTTTAAATTCTAATTCTAAGGTGGGATTACTGTTGTCTGGGAGGCATTCATAAATTTTTTGTTTTCGAATTTTTCTTTTGTAAGAAATTCCAAAATTTATGTTGCTTTTATTGGATACTATAAATAGGAAATAATTTTTGCAATTTTATTTATTTCATTTCTTTATCTATATTATTTTTGTTTTTGTTTTTCTCTCTTTTTTATAATAACAATGAAGAAGTTTTAAAATAAACAAAAGAAAATACGAATTTGTTTATAAACAAAATACAAAATTAAAATAAACAAAATAAATGCCAAGCAAATATCTTAAGGTTATGCGTGCTATTCAAGCAACATGAACGAACACATAAATAAACAAAAAACGAAAAGAAAAAGGAAAGAACAGAATTTTTAGAAATAATAATTAAAATTGAATGCGTAAATATTTGCTTTTTTAAGCCTAAAATTGTACAATTCCTACAATAAATAATTATATTTGAAGCTTTCTTAACCGAAACATTCAAAAAAACTTTAATTGAACCTGGAAAATGAAGAAATATTTCTTTTTTTCTGAATACAATGTTAAAGGTAATGACATGATTATCGTTAATTTTTTGGCCCGTACGAATCCTTAATACAAACAAAAATATCTTTCACTCGAGAAAAAGCCACGTAAAATTGCCCATGTGAAAAGACCGGTTCTGGTAAATACAATCCTACCTTTTGAAGGGTTTGACCTTGTGCTATGTTTATCGTCATAGCAAAAGCAGCTTTCTCAGGGAATTGTTTTCGTGTCATTCGGAAAGGCACAGTTGGATCAGAAGGTGTAAGGTTGATACGGGGTATGAGTACAGTTTTATCGGTGTGAATTTTTGCTGATATGATGTGCTCTCCCAAGTTTGTTACGATTAGCCTAGTACCCGTATTACTACACTTCATAAAACAAACAATGCCATGACAATAACGACATTACCAAAATGACTTTTACAACTTTATATATTATTATGTGAAATAGCATTACAATTAAGCGACCCTGTTTATCGCAATTGATCTAACAACTACTGCAAAGTATTGCCAAAACAGCTTTTTACAATTTAATATGCATATTATATATAACTGACTTAGTAATAAATGGCATTATAGTAAATAGCGATATTGCCAGAATTGATTTTAATACATACTATATTATGTAGAACTGCATTACTATTAAGCGACCCCTGTATTACCACACTTGAACAAAAACATATAATCATAATGACATCAGTTTTATCATGCAGTTCTTTATAAAATATAATTTTTATCAATGAAAATATTAATTTTTCAATTTCTAATTATTTTTCGCAATTAGTGTTAGATATAAGCTTTAAAATGAGATATCAATCATTAAATTTGATGCGGTGGTATGGGAGATATTTGCAACCGACAAAAGAAAAAGTGCTTTAGAAATAATATAAATGATGATAAATAACAGTAAACAATTAAAGTGAGAGAGAGTTAAGAAAGAAAGTAAAAAAGCTACGCATTATTTGTGTTGTTGTTTTGTGTGTGTGTGTGTATGTAAACCGATATTACATTTCATTGTAATGAGATTATTTTGGCTGATGTTTCTTACTACTATATAACCTCATGGGGCTACATATTGTTGTTGTTCTTCTTGTTTTTGTATTCTGTAAACAACAGAAAACAAAATTAATCCCTGACGGACGGATGTTAAGCATGACGCATATTTCCGTTTTATAAGAGCATTAAAAAAAAATTAATTTTAAGAAGAAAAAAAGTCGTTGTAATTGCAGTTGTATTTTTAATAAAATGTTACAACAACAGAAAGAAATAAAAAAATTTAAAAAAAAAAGAATTTCTTTTTTGTGTATTTTCACACCAAGCCTGTTATTTTGAAATCATATATAAACAAATACCGACAACAACAACAACAATAACAACAAACAATTGAATTGCAATAATTGGGGTTAAAGTATTTAAAATAAATGAATTCCCAGCACATTCGGTAATAAAAAAAAAAATTAAAAGAGTAGGAAACAACACTAAAAATAGAGTGACTGGTGACATGAACGAACCATTAATTCCATCTGCTGGTCTGGTAGATGGCTTTGGATTTATTTTTTCTCTCTCCCTATATTCCCTAGTTTATGAAGTGCATAATAAGCAGCGGGTGTCATTGCAACTTTACCTCTTTTTTATCTTTTTATACTCTCCCTCTCTCTCTCTCTCTCTTTATATATATCTCCTAATATTATAATGGGGGAAAACGAGTATCATTGTATCGATTTAAGTTTGGACTTTGTCGTGAGTTTTATAAATAGCGGATATGCCCATATTTTTCTCTTGTTCTTGTTATTTTTGTTGTTAGTGATGCACTTCAAGTGATGTTTTGGTATGAGGCAACCAAAAACAAAAATATTTACAATCTACTGTCGTAGGGCGTGAGGAATAAGGCTCCAATGTTAAGTTTTATTTATTTATCGCATTAATTTATGCACCCTTTTATTAAATTAAATTATTCGTTTAAAAATGTTTTTAAAAATATTGTTACTTTGTTGTTGTTGTTGTTGTTATTAAAGGGAGACACAGACATACAGTGTGTGTATGTGAGTTTTAATTAAACAATTGTCAGAGGGCGATTAATAGAGTTGCCATTATATCTTAATATATTTTTTTTATGAGAATTTTAGTAAACTTAGTACAGTATAGGGATGCCAATCGGGAAATCCCGAATCTCGAAATCCCGGGATTTCCTGGATTCACTAAATCCCGAATCCCAGGATTTTTAAAAACTAGTCCCGGAATATTTCGGGATTTTCGTGACTTTTAAAAACTTGTCCCGGTATTTTTCGGGATTTTTGGGATTGTGAATTCATATGTATTTTGGCCCTACAAAAGGTCCTGAGGAAAAAAATTTGATATCACTTGACTTTGATAATAGCATCTCAGATGAGGAAATGCCTACTTCCAGTGATAAGAACTTATTTGATGGCATCAAAGAATGCAAAACCAACCCTATAAAACGAATTAAAAGGGTAACTGATTTAGATACTCAACTGTCTTGGAACTACAATTTTACAATTTTAATTAAAATGAAAAAATATATTAAAATAAAAATAATAATTTATTATAAAAAAAATAATTTAATTAAAAAAAAAAAAATCAAATATTTACACAAATTTTTTCTCTTATTTTGCAGGTAAATCCTGAAGTATTTTCCATACAAAAGTGATCATTATTACCATAAACACAGGTAACACGTTTATTTATGGCAACATTATTGTTAAAAAACAAAAAAAAAATAAAATTTTTTAATATTCTTTTTTTTATTTAACACGTTCCCTGCCAAGCCGTTTATGAGAAGGTGTCATTTCTAGGCCACGTGTACCAATTTCGGTACACGACAACTACTTTTATAAATCTATAAAAATACATGTTCTTTTTTTATTTTAGAAAAAATATATTTTATTTTCAAAATTATTACTATTCAAAGGGTAAAATGCACAAAATAACAATAAAAAATTAAATTTATTTCATATAGAATAAGGTACATATGGGCAATGTACTAAAAAATATATATTTTACTCAAGTTTGAGTACATTATTATAATTTTTCATACTTTCTGCATACCATGGAATGGCTGAATCTTTTTACTGGTCTACCATTACAGTTTTGCAACTCATGGTGTACTTCTAGAATGTAGGACATGGTCATCTTCTTCAGAAAATCTGTCATTGTTTATATTACATAAATGTGAAATTAATAACTTTCTATATTTTAAAATGTGAAATTAAACTATTGTTTCTTGTATTATATAAAATCGACGCATTTACAACTGTCGTATTCAATAAAAGTTCAAAAGTGGTCCCATAACTAATGACCACGCCGCGTGTACCGTTATCGGTACATCACTCTAAAATTGCTCTAAACATCGTTACATAAAATAGTCCTACTAATAATTAAATTTTGGATATAAACATTTTAAATTAAAAAGTTCAGCTTGGCGTAGAAATGAGGTTCAGCGTGCACCGAAAACGGTACACGTGGCAGGGAACGTGTTAAACAATTTTGAAAAATATCACCTTTTTGACAGCTTTAATAGGTTGCAATCCACAACTATTTTTTTTTTTTTTTTTGTAACATCATGCAGTTTAAATGTCGTCAAATCGATTTCACATCTATTTTGTGATTTCATTAAGCATTGTTGTATTGCAAGCCAAAGGAAATTACGAGGGTAGTTATTTTTTACCTTTTAATTGAGCGAACAACACTGTATCAATAGTTAACAGGTTTACTGCCAACTACGAGATAACTCGTCGATTGTGTTCCTTTTAGAGCATCAAACTACAAGTTATCTCGTACTTACTATATGGGGAAAAAACAAATTGTTAGCTTTTTGGCAAGTTTTCTGAAAATTGTCGTATCAGTAAACGTGTTAAGAGCCGTTGATAGAAAAATGACGCGAAAAAAATTTAAAAATAAAAATCATTTTCGTGCCATCTTACACATTTAAATAGTCTTTACCATACAAACTTTTGGTCAGGATTACTTCCGAAACATTCGTTTAGAATCGTCATGAAAGTGTTCTCTCTTCATTGTTCCATTATTCTGTTGTTATATCTCACTGGTTCTGTTTCCTCGCTTCTATTACTAAAAGAGTCTTGGGATTTCATAACTTAGAAGTTTTCATTTATTTCCTATAAAAATGTTATTCATAAATATTCCTTAGCAAGTTGAAAAACATCTTTTTTTAACTTTGCCTACCGAATTTCTGTAATTAATTTTAAATAAAAAAAAAATAAGGGGAAACAAGACATCATCTTTGAAATTCTACAAAATTTAATATCTTGCTGTGAAATACAATTGTTGCGGTTGGAAATGGAATATTATTTCGTGCACATGGCTGCCGCAGCTGGCCTTACAGTACCTCATTTGATCAGAACAGTTGTCATGCATTTCTTCAAATATACGCTTCCGTCCTATAATATTCTAAGTCGAAAAAATATGTTTTGAGTTAAGAGCTCTCAAAGTTTTCACGCACCATAAGACTAAATGTGTATTCTAAGTAGATTTTTCCCTATAACTTCGGAACGGATCGGCGCATCTTAACCAAATGGAGGCGTTGAATTGTCTCTAGTTTTTCGGCATAACACTTTTGTTTTAAAGGCGCCCCATAGAAAATAGTTCAACGATGGCAAATCGCAGCTTCTTGAGGCTCAATTCACATCATCATTTCGTCTAATAAAACGGCCATCAAACATTTGACACAATAAATCGATTGTAGCATGAGCTGTGTGGCAGATTAGACCGTCCTATTGAAACTAGACATCTTTCACATCAATACACATCATCTTTGTAAATTACTTAGCCGGAGTTTCTTTAAGTTCTTTCAAGTTGCTGAACTTTAAAACATTTCAAAAGTGCCAATAATTTTTATAAATTTTATATTTAGAAAAGAAAACAACATTCCAATAAACCTGTTCACCTTAACAAATCTAACCTCAAGTTCGAAAAATTTTAATACTTTTAAATACTAAATACGCACTAATATAATATGAATACCATACGTGAAAATAAATTTAATTATTCCATCATACTACCAGTCAAACAAAATTTTTATATAGAAAAAAAAGTACATATTTTGAAAACATGAAGTTTTGATTTTGATTTGCCAATTAATGTGTTGAAATAACAAGACACTAAAATAATAAATAAATAAAGTACAAAGAAAAATCTTTATAATAAGAAAACAATGCATTCCTTTATATTACTTGCAAATTATCCCTCCTTATTACATACAAACAAAATGGAATGAAATGAAATCTGTCTGTTGGTGGGGGAATGCATGAATGAAATGGATTGTTATTGTTATTACAATGTGCATCAGTATCATCAGTCAGTTTGACAGTATAACAACAACAATAACAACATCAGCATGCATAAAAAAAAAACAAAAAAAAACTGAAAAGAAACCAACGATGATAACCCGCAAAATAATCTTCTCATCATTTAAAAAAAGAAGAAGAAGCAAAAAAAGTATTAAACAATCCTTAAAAATAGAACTCAATTGGAGTAGAAAGACAAAATAAATAAAAATTAAATTTTAAATAAGAAAAACAAGGCTTAAAAACACAGAAATAACAAAAAAAAAAAAAAAAATGGTTAATCTCTACTATATAAACAGTGGGTGCAGCTGGCCACTTTAAACAGTTGCTCTCTATTTATAAATACTTGGATGATTAACGGGCAAAGCAAACACAACAGCCTCATATTATTTCATTATAATTATTGCTTCTGTTATTTGTTGGTGTTGTTGTTGGTATCATAGAGTACACGAGTCTCTTGTTCTCGTAGTGTCTTTAAAATAATGCGTCATCAACGACTAAAAATAAAACATTTTAATTGAAAGCATTATCATCATCCGAATCAACATCATTATCACATTCATGCTAATTATTATTATATTGATACATACACACATACATGCAAGCACATATTATTAGTACTTGAAGTCTTGCTTACAAAAATAAAACAATTTTAATACGAAAAAAAATAACAACAAAAGTTGTCGTAATTGAAAAGTCAAACAACAACAACAACATCAACAAAGTGTAAAGAGTAGAACACAGGATACCATATAAATATAGTTGCCAGCGTATGATTGTGTTTGTAAATGAACCGACAATCAAAACATTAACGATTGCCATTCGTCTTCGGCATAATTTGTAGGAGAGAACAACTAAATACTCTCTCATGCTTTTTGTCGACATTAAGAAATTGAGGATTAAAGGCCAATGTGATAAGAAAAGGCATCGTTCCCCACAGCACGATTTAACGGTTGGTTACATATGACAGCCGTATAGTTTACGTAGGAGAAAAAAATACACTGAAACACCGGCCGAACATTAGAATTTTACTTTCTGATGTCTTCTTGAAAGAAGTAATTCTGAGAGTGGAATCCTGTTGTTTGAAGGCCGATGGTATAAAATAAAAACTTCGTCACTAATTGCAAAAATTTTAAAGGTTTTTATTATGTCATCTACTTTAAAGGGTGGGCCATTTAAAAGTTTAAATTTCAAAATGTAACAAATCAAAAATGTTTTTTTTTTTTTGTGAGTTGTTGTGTTATGTTTTTCATTCATATGAATACCGCGGCTGGCCTCACATTACCTCATTCGATCGGTGTCTTAAGCTAAAGAGAGAAGGCCATTTTAAAGTCTGATTTTGAAAATGCAATACAAAAACAAAATTTTGCAAAATTTATTTTCTTGTTGTGAAGGACTGTTGTTGCGTTTGGAAATGGAATACTATTTCGTGCACATGGCTGCCGCAGCTGGCTTTACAGTACCTCATTTGATCAGAACAGTTGTCATGTATTTCTTCAAGTACATGTGGTCGAATGTTCGTCTTCAAACGTTTGAAAAAAGTGTGTTTTAAGTTATGAGCTCTCAAAGTGTATTCTAAGTAGATTTTTCCCTATAACTTCGGAACGGATCGGCTCAACTTAACCATATTTTGACAGTATTGACATCACCATTTCGTCTAATAAAACGACCATCAAACATTTGACGCAATAAATCGATTGTGGCATAAGCTGTGCGGCATATTAGACCGTCGTGTTGAAACTAGACAGCGTTCACATCAATACTGTGGAAAACGGGTACAAAAAAATCGATTATCATGATGAAATAGATGTCCCCATTAACCGTAATGGTTGCATCCTACTAATTTTCGAAGAAATATAGGCCAGCGATTGCTCCGCTCCGCAAGGAACACCAAACTGTCACTCATAATGGGTGCTTTATTGTACAATTGGTCAATTTCGACCTCCGGGTACTGTACTTGTCTTAACCGGCACGTACACGTCCTCTAACCTAACTATGTATAGGTTTTCTAAGCCCGCATACACGGCAATTTTGCTTATTAACGTACCCACCAAGATGAAAATGAGCTTCATTCGAAAATATAATTTTTTTTCTTTTGGAATATCGACATTCTTTGTTAGTGCCTTACCGAAATCTTTTCGGAAAATTCGACGTAAACTAGTGGGTGAAATGTTCGATTTTTGAGAATTATGGCGAATTGATGTTGATGGATTCTCAGTCACAACTTCAATATTTTCGGATGTACGCACTGTACGAGCACGCCCACGTTTTGGCGCATCAACAATGAAACCAATTTCACGAACTTTAGCAATAAAATTGCATATAACGGGCACTGTTGAATCTTCTTTGCGATCAAATTTTTGGACGACATTTTTGTGCAATTTCCGGTCAATTGTTAACTAATACTCCTTGTCCAGAATTACACAGCGCTGCATTTGGACTTTTTTTGTGCAAATAAGATGGCGCCAAAAGTTTTCGAAGGCATTTTACGCGCTAAACACGAATCACGAAATCAAAAACTTTCCATCACGTCAGGTTTTCAAGAAAAAGGCAATTGAAATCCCCTAAAAATAGCGTTTTTGGACATTTTTGAACAATTTGTAGAGCTAGACACTGATCTGCTAGAATCATCGCTATTGTCAAAAATTGACAATTGATCTTGGCTCTTTAAAATGAGCCCAAAAAGCCAAACTGATTGCATGCACCCTTTATGAAACACATTACGGAGGGCCTTAAAAATTAATCAGATTTACTTGCAAATTCTTACTCAAGGGTTTTTTGGGGTCGCTGATTACAGATCGAAGTCGCCGTGGTCTAGTGGGTAGTGTCCCAGGTCAGACATCAAAACGAAAAATATTTCTTCGGCGACTTCCTCTCAGCAGATTTCTGGCAAAGACTCTGAGAGTAAAAATTGCCATGAAAAGCTTCTCAAAAATCTGTCGTTCGGAGTCGACTTTAAACTGTAGGTCCCGCCCCTTATGTGTATAAAATTAATGAACACAACATAAGTGGTATGAGAAGCTAGGTCGCAATCCTGACTGAAGGGTTATAATGGCCAATTATTATGATTACAGATCTTTATTCAAATTAAAAAGAATTCAAAATGGCGGATCCAATATGGCGGCAATAATTTTAAAGAAAATCCGATTAATTTTTATAAAACTCGACCGCCATATTGGATCCGGATGCCTTCGGAAACACCTGGTGTCTACTTATTTGCAAAACCCATGCATGACTTGATGCCATAAAAAACCACAAGAATTCTAACGGTTATCTTGGATGTGAGCATTATGTAAGGATGTAGAAAAGCGGACAAAAGGAGAGCTAAATACTTCATGAATTCATTATTTTACTTAATGGCTGCTAACCTCAAAAGATCGTTTCCATTGAAGCTTCTGGAAAAAAAAAAAACAATGTGAAGAATAAATCAAAATGAGTTCACATGTTTGTGTTGTTACAGACTGAATGTAAATATTTTTTGTGGATAATTGTTCTATGTAGGGGGGGGATGGAATATGGGGGGTGGTAGCTGTACAAAAACAATAAATCCCACAAAAGTTTTCATATGTGTATTCGAACATGTTAAAAAGAGCAATTTGAAATTAAAACAGTAAGGAGAAGAGGAGTAGCACGTAGACGAATAATGCAAATTTTTCATCTTTCATTTGTTTTTTTTTTTTTTTAACTCAAAATAAGAGTTGTTTTTGACTTTAATATTGTTTTTGTTTTGATTGATGATAATACAAAACATTGTTTTGTTTGTTTATTGGGGTTGTTCTCTTGTTTCAGTTTTTCTTTTTTTTTTTTTTTTGTTCCAGTTTTTTCTCCCTTCTTTTTGTGTGTGTTATTTTATCATTTGTCATTTATACTATGTACATGATATTTATCTGTTAATTTTTTATTGTCATTTTTCTTTTATTAATTCGTTTATTTTTGTTTTTTTTATTATTTAGTTTCTCTTTTATTTTCGTTTATTTATTGCATTTTTTACTTTAAGTTTTATTTTTTATTTTACGAAAAATATTTTTTCCGTTCATTTAGTTTTTTGTTTATAATTTTTTATTTATTTAATTAACTATGAATTATTAGTATTTGGTTTCATTTGAATTATTTTGTGGCATTTATTTATTATTTTTCTATATTTTTATTTATAATTTTTAATTACCACTTTGCTATTTTATTACATTTCATATTTTATTATTTATTTAAGTATTCATATTTTGTTATTTTATAATTTCTTTTTTTCATCCATTTTAATCATTATTATTTACATTTTTTCATTAACATTTATTGTTTTTTTATGTTTATTTTATTTTTTTTTATGTTTATTTTATTAATTTATTTTCATTTTATTTTTTTTAATTTATTTATATTTTTAAACTTTTTGTTTTATATTTTTTACTTTTAAATATTTTTTCTTCTTTGTTTATTTTTCCAATTATATATTTTATTTTATTTTTTAATTTATTTTATTTTATTTTTTAATTTATTATATTTTATTTTTTAATTTATTTTATTTTATTTTTTAATTTATTTATATTTTTAAACTTTTTATTTTATATTTTTTAATTTTATATATTTTTTTCTCCTTTTTTTACTAGACTTGATTTTTTTATTTATAAAATTTTTTCTTTTTTGTTTATTTTTCCAATTACTTTAAAATTTATTTTATTTTCACTTTATTTTTTTTAGTTATTATTTTTTATATATATTTTTTATATATTTATTTTTTTATTTTTTATTCTTTTTATTTTTGTTGCATTTAGGTCTGTATTTTTTTTTTTATTATTTATTAACTTTTTTTATTTATTTTATTTAATTATTTATTTTATTCAATTAATTTTTTTTATTTATTTTTTCAATTAATTTATAATTTCTTTTATTTTTATTTTTAATTTTTATTTTATTTATTAAATTTCAATTTTATATGTATATTTATTTATTATCTTTTTTTTATTTATTTAGATATGTATTTTTTTAAATTTTATTTTATTGTTTTCTTTATTTCATTAAATGTTTTATTTATTTTTTTTTATATATCTAATTTAAAATTTTATTATTTCTTTCTGAATTTATTATTAATTTCTTCAAGGCTGTTTCTATTCTATTTAGAAAATAATTTCAAATAAAAGCTTGTAAAAACGAAATAAAAAAACTTATTCATTCACAGTAAAACTCAATTTAAGTTTCAACTTTAATAACCTTTGTCTCTATATAATTATTATTTCTAAAAATTTAAATTTTTATTCTTCCTCCAATTTATGTCATTTAAAGTGACATTAACTGCCATTAACTTGGAATTAAAGCGCCTTATGTGCCCTACAATCACAAACATCCCTAAACAACGAACACAAACGGCTACCATTAGACAGACTGACAGTGCCATGTAAAAACAGCCTAACATGGCCAGACTAGACACATACATGTGCATATAAGGGAGGAAGTTATAATCAAAACAACAAATATTTACACAACAAAGTATCACAGCATATGAACTCATTAAGATAATGTATCATAAGAAATCGCTCTCATCCTTCGCCTTGTTATTACCTCACTGTTATTCTATTCTCTCTCTCTCTCTCTCTTTTTTTTTCTCAATATTACAATGAGTAAATAGTAAATAAAGAGGCAGACAAGTAAAGCAAATCTTCCAACACTGGTTTTTAATGCAAATAAAGTTTGTTTGTTTTGCAAATAAAGTTTGTTTTTGTGTATGTGTGCAGTTTAAGAGAAAGAGAGAGAGTTTGCAAAGAAACCAAAAATTCTTTTTAAAGTTTCTGCCTGAATTTTATTATTTTACTACAGCGATGGAAAACTTTTCTAACCTCAAAAAACATTTCGTATTTCTGTTTTGAAAAATTCATTTTATTTAAATTAAAACTTCAATTGAAATGAATAATAAATTAAATGAAATTCAAATTCATTTGAAATCATTATTTTACACTTGATGAACTCTAAAAATAGAGACTTACGGAGAAATGTAACGATTCTAAGTAATACATCAGTATTATAAGAGTGGAATAGGGTTGCCAGATGAATTCTATAAGCAAATCAACAGTTTTTTTTTTAATGTAATTCCTCATTATGTGGGTATTTTATATATTAAAAACAAAATAATTCAATAGAAAACAAAGAATAAAAATGGAAAAAAGGAAAGAAAATTAAAGGACAGTAAAGTACTTACAAAAAACGGGTGCCACTGCAGAACGGTTTCGGTGTTAAAAGTCCATTTTATACCTTGACATATTAAAAGAAGACGAGGCAATCGCTCGTAACCTAAAGCCTAAATGGAGGATTAATTTAGTCCACTCTGCTGCGAATAGCGCCAGAAAGGCAAGACAAATAAAATACGAGCAATTTGAAACTATCTTTCCAACAAAAGTAGTGGCTTAGTAAAGTCATTCACGACAATCTTAACCATATTAAAATTACGGCAGAAGTTATCTGACAACTGTCCAGAAAGTATGACGTGTAGCGTTAGATTTATCGCTTGCTTGGCTGGAAAAACTTGGTTAACGCAACTGCAGCAAAGCAAAGGAAAATACGGAAAACCTGTAATTGAGCAAGAAACTGACTTGAAGCGATTAAGAACAATGTTTTGTTGGATTTTGTATACCTAAATACCGAACCCGAACTTCGGCCAATTTTAAAGTTCGGCTGAACCCGTACTTAGTTCGGGTTTCAAAGTTCGGCGAACGTGAACTTTTTGTTATTAAAAATTAAATCGGTGAACTCCTTGCCCTTCTTGAAATTTGATAAAATCTGTGCGAATCCGTCAAGTTGAATAAAAACTGCTCTAAAGACGTAACGATACCAAATCGCATAAGATTCCAGAGGCGTCATCAGTCTATATTTCCTTCAGGAAGACATTGGTCTGACCTCTATAGTTAACGGCGAACATTGTAGGTCGATGATTACCAATTTCTTGTGGCCTAAATTGGGTAGACATCAACCACATAGTGTTTCAACATTGCACATTAGATACTCTGTAGGAGCAATTTAAGGGTATTATCATCGTCGTGGTCTAGTAGGTAGTGTGCTTGTTTATTAGACGTAAAGCCAGGGTTCGAGTTCCAGGCCAGACATCAAAAAGTATTTTTTCCGCGATTTCTTCTCAGCAGATTTCTGGCAAAAACTCTGAGAGTAAACATAAAAAACCTGCCATAAAAAAGTTTCTCAAAAAAATCTATCATTCGGAGTCGACTTTAAACTGTAGGTCCCACCACTCATGTATAAAATTAGCGCACACACAACATAAGTGGTGTGAGAAACTCGGTCAATAAACCTGACTGTGAAGGGTTGTAAAGACCAATTATGTATGTATTAGGGATGCCAAAAAAAATCCAGGAATTAAGGATTTTGTAAATCCCGATCCCGAAATCCCGGCATAATTTGAGATCATTTGAGTATCTAAATCAGTTACCCTTTTAATTCGTTTTATAGGGCTTTTGCATTCTTCGATGACATCAAATAATTCTTATCACTGGAAGGAGGGTTTTCCTCATCTGAGATGGTATTATCGAAGTCAAGTGATATAGAATTTTTTTCTCAAGACCTTTTCTAGGGTCAAAACACATATGAATTCACAATCCCGAAAATTCCGGGACAAGTTTTTAAAAATTACGGAATTCGGGATTTTGTGAATCCCGAAAATCCCGGGATTCGCGATTTCCCGATTGGCATCGCTCGTATGTATGTAATAATACTACATATTTGTCCTCTTTAAGTATTTTCTATGAAAAAAATTTAAAAAAAAAATGGTCATAAGTGCGGTAGTTGTAAATCGAGCGGTCGAAATCGGCAAGAAATTATGCAGACTGTGTGTGATACTTTAATTGGTAAAGAAATACACAGAATAAGTTGAGTTTATACATTTACGGTTTAAAGATTACAGAAAAGCGAATAAAAATGAATATACCATCGGTGATGTTATAATACGGTGACCTCTGGAACGAGAACAACTGTAAACATCTCTTCAATATCACAAAGCTGACTAATCTAAGTGTAAAGCCTTAAAGCATTTCCTTTCCCGAAGAGTATTTTGCATATGCAGTCCTTAAACAGGTCTTACAGAGTGTTAAAAAGAAATTAATGACCACAATTTACGCAATAAAAATTCTTTTAAAAAAATTATTTCCGGCTGGTTTTTTCCCCTCTCTCTCTCTCTCCTAATTGGCGTATTAAAATTCCAAACGAGTTAGCAAGTCGTATTTTACGGAAAAACAAATTATTGCCACTCATAAATTCTGTTAAAAAATAAAGAGTGTTTGTTTCAAAGTTTTTAAACTTTTTTTTTTTTAACGACTTGTTTATGAGACGATGCTGTAATATAAATTCGCAACTTGAAATTACTTTTCTTTCGTTTTTCTTCCATTCATTCTCTTGCCATATTTCAATTATTCTTATTAGTTAAGCAAGTAAAGAGCAGCTCAATAAAAAGGAAAAGTTTACTAAACATGGTTAAAGATACTTCGCTACACTTTGTTTGTTTGAAATTCATTAAATATTTATAGCCAGAAAAACAACAACAACAACAACGATATAATAATTTGACTTTTTTTTTTTGTTTTTTTGGTAACGAAAAAACACAGACAAAGTTTGAAATACAAGCACAACTTTATCATTGTTTTTTGGCTGTAGATGCTTCTACAGACAAACACTCAAATCCAACAGTTCAAGTCCTTTTCTACATTCTCACTTCCTTCGTAAGAGGGTGGATGTTATTCGTGTTTTCAGTTTTCACAGTTTTATTAAGCGCGAGGGGGTGTTGGGTTTACTTTTTCTTTTTAGCAAAAGTTTTTCAACGGTTTTATCTGCCATCGTCTCGTAACCAATGAGGCGTTGTTATTTTAATTTCTTTATGAAATGCTTTAAAAAGAAGTCAAATTTTTATTTTTCTTTTTATTTTATCGAGACTCTAAAGATTGTCCAAAAAATAAACAATCTGGCAGCATTATTTACACACAAACACACATAATAAAAATGGGCAATTTTCCTTCTGCTAAACCACAAACTTAATCTATCTCTCTCTTCCCATATACACTCACACACATACACATGCGTGTGTTTATTATGATAATTTAATTTCTTAACTGATAGAGAAAGTTAGAGAGAGAGTGGGGACACAATGACTAACAATTTTCAAACAATAACAACAGTCGTCCGATTAAATTACATCGCTGACAGACGCATTAAGGTTTAAAAAAGAATTTCTTTTCATTTTTAACGGCTCGTAAGGGAAATTACATACAAGAAAGAGAGAGAGAGAGAGATGGCCACCGTTTCTAAAATTCTGGCAAATATCTTGAACATTAAAGAGAAAATTCGTTGAGACAGAGAGAAAAAGTAAGAGGAAAAGATTAGAAAATTTAAATATCGTTGAGAAGTAAAAGGATTGCACTTTCATTCAAATAAATCGCGCAGGATTTCTAATTGGAAGCAATTTTGTCACGGTGTGCTGCGATCCTCACTATACTCCCTTTAAAATTCATAGCATACACGTAGGTAATAATGTGAATTCCCTGTCTATAAATTGTTAGGAAATCAAGCGTTTCTTCCTTCAGGCCCTCACATGTTCCATTTTAAGCCCGAAACAACACCACTCTGAATAAATGGTCCCTGAGTTACCCTGTCGAAAGAGGAGTTATCAACCAATGTCCCTCAGAGGAAGATCATTTTAGACTTTTTACACACATGGGACACGAACCTCTATATTGTTCGTTAAAAAGATCGAAAAAATCCATTCAGTTCGCTTTCAGTGAAGCAGGTTTTCGTCGCTTCTTCTTTTTATTTTTATTTTTTTTTTTGCGTATCAATTATACACCCGAAGAAAAATTACAGTAGGATTCACTATTTTCTAATATGATTCACCAAAAACAATAAGAAATGTTCTCTACTTTTAGGAAAAATATTTGTCAAGTTAAATACGCAAGTCTTTAGAGATTTGGCGCGGTTCATATTTCACAACATTAATATATTAGGTTATACTTGAAAAGTCGCCGTGGTCTAGTGTGTAGTGTGTTGGCTTATTAGACGAAAGGCCCGGGTTCGAATCTCAGGTCAGATATCAAAACGAAAAATATTTCTTCGGCGACTTCCTCTCAGCAGATTTCTGGCAAAGACTCTGAGAGTAAAAATTGCCATGAAAAGCTTCTCAAAAAAATCTGTCGTTCGGAGTCGACTTTAAACTGTAGGTCCCGCCACTTATGTACAAAAATTAACGCACACAACATAAGTGGTGTGAGAAGCTAGGTCGTAATCCTGACTGAAGGGTTGTAATGGCCAATTATGTATGTATACTTGAAAATATTACTAACAATTTTCCTCTGGGTTAAATATACACACATTTTTATCATGTTCTCATGACGTCTCCAACGTCTGGTTATCAATCTCAGGTTATTTCTTGACTGTCTTTTGTATGATTTACATCTCACCTTATAGTAGTTTCCCATTAAATGTTTTAATTGCCTTGATTTTTAAAAGAAATTTTTTCCTCTCTTTTATTTTTCCTTTCGTTGAGCATTCCATTCCAAATATCCACTTAACTACGCAGTGTTTGGGTTCCATCAATGGCGTGGACGACATTCCTCTCATCGTATGCTCGTCTGATTTCTCAGTTGCCGAGGACTCCCTATTCGGTCGATATAGATGGTTTAGCTTATTTAAGGAACGGCCATGCTATCCTCAATTTAACTTTATAAAGCCGAGTGCTTGAATAGCAGCCTGACTAGTTGATATTATTTCTATCTCCTGTCTCTTATGCCTACGAACCAAGTTGAATTGATGTCATCTTTTGACGGCATAGACTTTAGCTTGAAAGTTCAGCTCTCGAATTTCCCCAGTGGCTCGGAATATTTTATTTTGCATTCAAAAGCTCTTTTTTTCTTTTCTTCTTTCAAGCTAATTAATAAAAAAAAAACTTGAGAAACTCGACAAACTTTATTGTGGCTAGGGTAACAGTTTGCAATTTTATGAAAAAAAGTTCTTACTCCAAGAGTTTCCAACTCCAAGGTTGTCTGTACAAAAAACTGTGCAAACGTTGCCTTTTTCAAAACTTTACGAGATCGAAACAAATGTTAATGGAAAGATTACGGTTGCGCTTTTTACTGCGATTCACTTTCCCATTATTCCCCTTCATTGTATTTAGATTTTATTTATTTTCTAGGCAACTTCTAGAACTTAATGTTGATTTGTTGTTGTAATTTATTGTTTCTTTTCTACTGTTCATAGAATTTCTATGTAATTTACATGCTTACTTGCTTTTAATTGGTCATTACAAGCCTTTAGACAGGGTTACAATTTAGCTTCTCACATCACTCATAGTGGGGGTGCGTTAATTTTATTCTGGAGGTCGGAACTTACGATAGATTTTTAAGAAACTTTTCATAGCAATTTTAATTTTTTTCAGGGTTTTTGACAGTAGACTGCTGAGATCAAGTTACAGAACGAAATATTTTTTTCATATTTCGTTTGATTCGCAATATCTAAGCTGGGGTTTGAACCACGAGCTCTCATCTCATAAGCAGCGATTTCCGTTAAATTTTGTTATTGTAATTTCGGATTTATTTCAATTAAATTTTAAAAACTTTTGCTCAATTCTCAATAACAGTGTTGAAATACTTGGCATTACAAAAATTTAATACGACTTTGTCAGCATCTGCAAGGAAATGGGAAATTTGCTTGTGGGATTCCAATTTCAAATAAATTTAAATTAATTTGCCTTAATGTTGTTCGTTCGCCTTTCAACACTATGTGTTGTTGTGGTGTAGTGGGTGTGCCAGGATAAATTTTTGTGTAACCAAATCCCACAAGGTTAACCATTAAAGCCAGGCGGAATAAAGCGAAGCAGTTTAGAAAGATAAAGAGAAAAAAAAAGGCGCAAGAAACGTTTTAACAGATGTCAGCCATAAATAACTTTAATAAGCTTCGAAATGTGAAATGTGAAAACAAATAAAAATAAAAAAAGAAGTTCAGCCTACTTTTTGTAGCGAAATTTCAATTGTTTTCAGGCTCTGCACAATTTCTTTTGGAGTTTTTTTTTTATTTGTTAAAAAATTAAATCAAAGAAAGAAAAAAAGGCAATTTAAATCAGAATTTGTGTAGGTTTCAAAACAAACATTTCCCAAAGCCATTTGTACATACGAGGGTGGGCCAATAAGTCACAGACGGACAAAAAAAATCGTTTTTCTTTTCCAACAAACAAA
The DNA here is from genome assembly GCA_014635995.1 of Sarcophaga peregrina. Classification (NCBI taxonomy): domain Eukaryota; kingdom Metazoa; phylum Arthropoda; class Insecta; order Diptera; family Sarcophagidae; genus Sarcophaga; species Sarcophaga peregrina. The sequence goes on along the minus strand of CM025792.1, from coordinate 52,940,088 downwards.
AATATGTCAAACAATTACCAAAGAAACGAGTTTATTGAACCAACCCTCGTATAATAAGAACATATATTCAATATTTGCCAACCTTTACTTGAATAAAGTGTCAAGACAAAATTGCCAAGTCTTGAAAATAAAACCCAATATTTACCATAAACATTCTCGTCGTAGGTGTTATAAGAATTGAGAATAAAAGAATGAAGAACAGAAATAAAAACAACGAATTAAAGTGGAGTTAAAAATTATTAGAAATGCTTGGGATTTTAAATGTAAATACCGCAGTGATTGGTTTTCTAATGAAACTATAAAAGGAAGAGAAAGAATTGCTGTGATTAGTAATAAAAATATGAAATTAAGGGTATTCATGACTACAAATCCAAGTATTTGAAGTTCAGACAAACAAGAGAGGCTTTCATTCCACTTTAAATAATCCATCCTGAAACCCAGTCGCTGACTCTTTAAAAAAAATAACATCAACAATGGTTGGCATTGAATGGCATGGATAAAGTCGCCTTAGCTTGCTAGCTAGTGTGTTGGCTTATTAGACAGATGAGGTCAAAACGAAAAGTGAAATAATATTTCTTCGGTGATTGCCTCTCAGCATTTTTCTAAAAACTCAGAGAGAGTAAATAAAAATTACCATGAAAAGTTCATTAAAAATCTATCGTTCGGAGTCGATTTTAAATTGTAGGTCTCCCGCCACTTATCAGAGATCAGCAATAAGTATTCAAAACGATGAGTTGGATCGAGTGATACTTATAATTTTTGATATTTATACGCATTCATACTTATATTAATATGATCCTCATACTACTCATACTCAAAGTTGGAAGTACTCGTCATACTCTTACGCCTGATGTTATTGACTTCGACACGTCTCTACTTAACCTTACACGAAGCACAAAACAAGTATGATTCGCATACGAACACTACTTACTCACAAGAAGATTGTGTATATGCTTTGCTTGTTGTCTTTGTCTTTCCTTTCTTCTCTGTTTGTATATGCAAACAACAACATTCGAGTCACTCGAATCACTTATAAGTATTTTAAGTATTTTTCTAAATTTATGAATCTGAATGAGTAGGCGTATGAATCAAACATATTTCGAATGTTGTGACTTTAATGTCACCGTTGTACTCATACTCATTGCTACTTATAATTCAATGTTGTAGCGGGTACGAATGAATCAGAGTAGTTGAATTTCAGTTCTATTGATTCAAAATAGACTTAAAATTGCATGAGTAGAGGAAAAACGATTCCTTGCTGATCTCTGTTATATATAAAATTAACGCACACACAACATAAATGGTGTGAGAAACTAAGGTCAATAATCCTAATCGAAGGGTTATAATGATGATTTATGTATGAATAGGATGGTAAGCCAATACTATCAGAAGAGCATAGAAAAAAAGAAGTTTCTGTGTCCCATACGTTTCAATACAAACTCAGGCTTCCAAGCAACAACAAATGGCAACTCTGTTATTCTAGACACAGCAGACAAATCACCTGCATAGTTAGATTTGAGGAGCATGGATGAATACCGCAAATAAATCCGATTGAAAGAAACGAATCTGACTGAACTGAAACGCAAAGAAATTTAAACACATTTAAAGGGGCTTACTATGGGCGCTGAAAAGCGAATTTAATACGATAACAATACACGATAAAGTCCAGATCAACGTCTGCGATGATTATCAGCAAACATCTCAAAAGTAAGAAGTCTTATGTTGCATGTTTGGTAGTATAGGAAGGGTATTATTCTGTACCCTTACTGCTAGGCGGAACGAATCAATCAGCATCTCTAGTATCTACAATTCGATCATTGGAACTAAGAAATCAGGAAAGGTGCTTAGGAGTTGATGACTTTGCTGCACCAAAAACTCTAAACTTTAGCATCTAAACATATGTTCAAAGATTTCAACTTCCTTCGCAACATTAAGAAGAAAAGGAAGTACGTTTGCCTTTCAGGAGCCTGTCATCATTAAAATGCATTCACTATTTGCATATTACAGAAACAACAATAGTTTGATGGAGGAAAACCATGATAATACCGTTTACGGGCCGAATAAATCTATGCAAATGGCAGAATGCAATAAGACCCTATTAGGAAATGCACTGGGTCTACAGAAAAATCTTAAGGCAACTCGGGAATTATTCATTGAATGTATGAACAGACAAATTGTGATTCATGGGATAATTTTTTAGAGGACAGCATTGGAAGGCCTTTTAGAATCTAGTCCATTTCAAATGGCTGTAGAAACCAGATCTGTGGAGACGAGACTATAGTTAGAATAATGGAGGAAAAGTCGGCGACATGATCAGTCACACTTTGCTGGATTAAAATCACGCAAAAATTCAAGGTAACGTGCAGATAGAGGCCAGAAATTTCTCTGAAATTGGTAAGAGGTGTTTAAAAAGATTCATCTCTAGCCAAATGGGCTTATAGGGTAATAACTATGGAAAAATGAGGTCGTCGTGGTCTAGTAGGTAGTGTGTTGGCTTATTAGACGAAAGACCCGAGTTCGAATCCCAGGTCGTCAGACATCAAAACGAAAATTTGAAAATAATTTTTCGGTGACTTCCTCTCAGCAGATTTCTGACAAAAATTCTGAGAGTAAAAAATTGCCATGGAATGCTTCTCAAAAAAAAAAAATGTGTCGTTCGCAGTCGACTTTAAACTGTAGGTCCCGCCACTCATGTATAAAATTAACGCACACAACATAAGTGGTGTGAGAAGCTAGGACGTAGTACAATGGGCCAATTCGACCACCGAGTACTGTACTTGTCAGAATTGACAAGTACACGTCCTCTAACCTAACCTAACCTAACTATGGAAAAAATTTTACTCACGCATCAGGTAATTCAGAAATACTCTTGGGATAGTAATTTTAAGCCTTAAGAAGACTTGTTGGAAATAGAAATCGTCTCCAGGCCTAATATGTGACGAAAATGAGACATAAGAACACATATTAGAAGCCTAAAGGAAACACTGAAGTACTAGGCTGAGAGTTGGCCTCTAAGTAAAAGACCGGCTTTAAGTTTCCACAACTTAAAAGGCTCGGAAGTGAAGTATTGATTTGAAGACACAACGACGATTTGTGGGTGGCACAGAATGCCTATTTACCAATAGGAAACTAATTGAAATTAAGAACTCAGCTGCTCTCCATGTAGGTGTAAATATTCCTCACCAATAACCTAAGCAAACCGGATTCATACCTAGATTTCAGCTCATGACTGTACTAACTACTAAGCATTGCGATGCTGCAAATGAGAAAACAAAACCACACGATTTATGAAAATTTTTATATTTTTTTCGCCTTCTTTTTTCTTCTTTATATTTGCATGTGAATTCGCTTTGAAGTGGTTAGTGTTGTTGTTCTACTGCGACGCATTTGTATGTACGTACAGCTGCACTTGGAAATCGATTATTCAGCCAGAAAAATTTCAAGTGTTTTCATATGATTCACACACACACACATATACGCAGACACACACTTGTACACTCTACTCAAACGTAATTTATGCGAACGAGACAAGCAATAGAATTGAAGAGAGAGATAATTTGTTAAATAATCAACTGGGCGAAAAACGATAACAGCAACTACAACAACGACAGCAACTACAACATTACAGTGTGTCATATACATACAAAAGGTGTGTTAGGGTGTGTATGTTTTTATTTGCAATTTTGCACGTGTAAAATTAGAAAGAGAGAGAAACAGAAGATCGTGTGAATGAATAATTGAATGAAATGGCGGAATGGAATGTTGATTAAAGTGGTGAGAAAAAAATTTTTACAACAGTTTTTATGGGAATTGATTATTAAACAACGGAAGTGATTTATTTTGACTAGAAATTAAAAATCTATTACATTGAAGCGAAATTAAATTGCCTTTTTAACACCATAAACTGTTACTGCTATAAACACATAAGAGGCGACAATTGTAGCGCAGCAAAATTTTCAATTACCGCCTTAACAAAGCAGCAAATGCTTAAATTATTATAAAGGCGGTAGAGTGACACCTACATACATTTTTGGTCATTACAACCTTTCAGTCAGAATTACGACCTAGCTTCTCACACCACTTATGTATGTATATGTATGTTGTGTGCATTATTCTGCGTTTGTTAATGGCAGAACTGAACGACAGATTTTTGAGCAACTTGCCATAACAATTTTATTTTATTTTCAGAATTTTTATCAGAAATCTGCTTTACAAATATGTTTTAGTTTCGTTTTCGCCTCTATTAAGCCTCTATTAGATTCTAGACAACGGCGACTTTATCCATGCCATCCAATGCTAAGATTTTTTGCCAGAAATCTGTTGAAAAGATGTCTCCGAAAAGATATTTTTCATATTTCGTTTTGTTCTAGATGTCTGACTTGGGGTTTGAACCGATATTCTATTTTCTAGACAACGGCGACTTTAAAGACTGCCAAAGTATAGGGAAATTATCTTTTATTGATCATATTCGTTTGATGATTGGCAAGGTTCGGGCTGTTCTTGGTTTTGTGAAAAGATGGGCTAGGGAATTCATTGATCCTTATATAACAAGACTACTGTACATTTCACTTGTTAGATCTATTTTGGACTATGCGTCTGTTATTTGGAATCCATACTATCGTTGTCATAGTGATTCAATAGAGTGTGTGCAGAAGCAGTTTTTATTATTCTGTTTACGTGGCATAGGATGGGATTATGCCAATGGGCTTCCGCCGTATGAGGATAGATTAGCTTTGATAAAACTTCCAACTTTGGAACGTAGAAGGGCTGTTTTAGGGGTTTGTTTTGTTTTTAATCTGGTTAAAGCAGATACCGATTCTGAGTTTTTGCTTTATAAACTGAATTTCAGCATTCCAGAAAGATTTTCACGTCCTCTTTCTTTAGATTTCTATAGAACGAACTATGCATGTAATTTTTTCTTTTCGAAGATTATGTAATGATTTTAACTTGTGTTTGTAATATAAAACATAGCTTATATGCTAGCATTAATTAATAAATTATTATATAAAAATGTATTTCCGTTCTTGTCTTAGATTATTCCGTTTTATTGTTACCTTATTCAGCTTGTGATTAAGTTCTGTAACTGTTTTATGTTCTCGTTGGCATAACTTTTCCCTTACCCGCTACAGACCGGACTGTAGTGTGTACGTGTCCCTACATAATGGGGACGAACCCTCCGCGGTCGGGTGAGGGTGGGTTAGTGTGAGGCCGGGGACGTTCGAAGAACAAAAAATGAATTTTTTGTTAACAGCTCTTGATCTAAAGAGCCACTAAAATGTTTTGTTTTCGCGTTTTTAATAATTTATATTGTTGTACTGCGTTTTTAAAACCTATTTCATCCATTTTCGTTTATTGGTAACAGAAATCCGTTTATTATTGTGAGTAAAAATAAATATTACTCCAAATGGCCATGGTTCACGTGCTTTTTATAGATTGCCATGCAGCATTTGATGCCTCTTATGTGTTTATGGGATAAGTTTTGCAGAAAAAAAAAAATTAAAAGCTTTCTAATGGAAATTATTATTAAACTTGCTTTTAAAAAAAAACTATTCAAATTAATTATTTCGCAACTATTCTTTTGTAAATTAAATTTGTAGTAAATTTTTTTTAACCATTATTATAAAGGCGTTTTCTATTTTAATTTTTGCGTGTTAAAAATACGTTTAAAATGAATACACAAGAGCAAAATAGAATATATTTTTTGTTTTTTGTTTTTTTTTTTTAACAACGTAATACACGCCTAATAATAATAAAAAAAAAGCTTTTCAAAAATTCACACGTGCTAAAAAAAAAAGATATAAAAATCGTAGACATGAGCATATTTCTACAGGTAATAAGTGTGTGTGGACTTAGTAATAAAAATATATTCTTCGTCGTTCCCCTTGCTCAATTAAAATGTTTAATTTTTATTTTTGCTTTGCTCCATTATTAGTTGTATTTTGTAACAACAAATATCATTAAAATCATTTTCCTAAACAAGTAATAGAGGGAAAAAGAAGAGAACAGAAACGAGGAAAAAAAACGCGAAATTGATATTAATACACACGCACTACATACACTCATTTTTATTTTAGAACAATTTTTTCTATTTTTATTTTTCATTAAATAGTTGTAAGACCGTTACTACATACAGTATGTACACACATACATACGTACGTTAGCTCTTCAAGGTTAGTTTATCATCATCATCAACAACAACATCATCCCCACTTGGGCTCATTTTAATATAAACTCAGATGAGTTTAAATGTTTTTTTTTTTTTTTTTTTTTTTTTTAGCTATGCGAGCTAAGGTTGGAAAATCTTCGAAAGACCTTGGTAGCCCGGCCTACCAAAGTGCACGATTCGCCGCAAGACTTACTCTCGGCTTGCTAAGCGCATACGTACTAAAAAACCAACCTCATCACACACTTTCAACCATTCGCCCCCCCCGGGACCACAATCAAGTATTACTTCGGGGGGGTGGTGATTCAGCGAATGCTGCCTTCAAATTCCGCTGATCTTGCTCTCTCAGCCAATCTTTGCTGCGTCAATACATTCCGTGCGAAAACACATACTGCGTTCCAATTGTCACTTGAGATTAACATCAGGTTTACTATATTCTCGGGCGTTACCTGGAATCCTATTGATCTCTCCAGGCAATTTCGTTGAGCAGAATATCGCGGGCAATTAAAGAAAACATGCTCCGCCGTCTCCCTTTCATCACGGCATTCTGGGCATGCCTCATCTACGTCGTGACCAAACTTATAGAGATAAGCCCTATAACAACCATGGCCCGTTAGCAACTGAGTCAGGTGGAAGTTCACCTGACCGTGTCTTCTTTTTGTCCATACGCCTATGCTCGGTAAGAGTCTGTGGGTCCATCTTCCCTTAGTGGAATTGGACCAATCCTGCTGCCATCTATCCATAGCATCATCCACTAACTGACCTGGGTTGGAAAGATCCAATCCCCTCCTCGTGTCATGTTTCCTCCTTTCTAAATCTACTACTAGCTTCAGGGGCATCATCCCCGCAATCACGAACGCTGCATCAGTAGACACCGTGCGGAAGGCAGAAATTACCCTGAGAGCTGATCTCCTGTAGGCTCCTTCCATTCCTGCTCTATAGGTCCTCTTATCCATGGCCCCGGCCCATATAGGGGCTGCATATATAGCGACTGATGTCACAACCTTCATCAGTAACCGCCTCCTCTCTTGTTTTGGGCCTCCTAGGTTAGGCATTATTCGAGCAAGTGCATTTGTTGTCGCCGCGCACTTTTCTCCGATGTACGTCAAGTGTTCCCTAAACGTAAGCCTGTTATCAATCATTACTCCCAGATATTTAATCGCCTGTTTTGATGTTATGCGCTGATCACCTACCGTTATTGTAATAAACTCCATCCTCTTCCTACTGCTTATAAGTAGCACATTCGTCTTGTGATCAGCAAGTTTGAGACCTATTCCCGTGATCCAGCTCCTGACTATGCCAACCGCAGTGTTACACGTTCTCACCAATTCATCCAAATGTTTTCCTCTTATCACCAGGGCAATATCATCCGCAAAACCAATGATTTGTGTACCTCTAGGGAGTCTAAGCCTAAGTACACCATCATACATGACATTCCATAGTATTGGGCCCAGCACGGAACCTTGCGGGACCCCCGCCGATACCGTATATGACCTCCTGCCAACATCTGTGTCATATAAGAGCACTCTATCCTTAAAGTAGTCTCTAATAAGCTCCATCAAGTAATTCGGTGTATCCTTCCCATCTAGGGCTGCTAAAGTGGTATCCCAATCCGCAGAGTTGAATGCGTTTTTGACATCCAGGGTGATGATAGCGCAGTACTCCTTGTCGCCATTAAGCCAGCGCTCACCGCTGATAGCATCCTTTGCTATTGTCATAGCAATCTCTAATGCATCTATCGTGGACCGGGCTTTCCGGAAACCAAATTGGCGATCCGACAAGCCGTCTTCTCCCAAGAATGCTTCCAGTCTCCTACAAATTATCCTCTCCAAAAGTTTCCCAGCTGTGTCAATCATACAGAGCGGGCGGTATCCCGATGCATCATGCGCGTTGTTACCCTTTGGAATGAGAACCAGTCTCTGCCTTTTCCATATCCTAGGGAATGTCCTTTCCTGAATACAAGCGTCAAACACTTGTCTAAACAGCTCAGTGTTACTTTTAATGGCCTCCTTAAGCGCAATGTTTGGGATCCCGTCGATCCCCGGTGCTTTATTGAGTTTCATGTCCACACAGACTGCTTCCAATTCTTGCCTGCTAACTCGTGGGATTTCCTCAGGTGACCGCATATCTCGCACAGAGTATGTGATTTCGGCCTTGCGCGGAAAAAGCTCCGCGACAATTGATTGCAGCTTAGCCGCATCTGTCGTTGCTGGTGGTCGGAAGCAGTTCAGCTTTCTCATCACCACCTTGTATCCAGTTCCCCAGGGATTCTCGTCCACATCGGCGCACATTTCCCTGTAGCACCTTCTCTTGCTATGCGCAATTGCTCCATTAAGGCTGGTCCTACATCTTCTATATCTTTCCCGTAGTTCCGCAAATTCTGCACGGCCTCTGGCTCTTTGGAACAACCGCCGTGCGCGGTTACATTCACGCCTTAAATCTGCTATATCCGCGTTCCACCAATATACGTGCTTCTTCCTAGGCAGGTGACGCCTCCTTGCCATAGATGCGTTGCAAGCCTCCGCTATGGAGCGCATTAATTCCGTCGCCTTGTCATTCGCATTCCCGGACAACCGAGTGTCCTCCAATGTGAGGACAAAAGTTTCCCTATCAAAAGTGGAGTCTTTCCAAAGAGGATTCGGCGGTGCTGGAGGAACGTTACGTTCCGTAGAGCGTTCCCGGATCTCAGTAATAATAGCCTGGTGGTCGCTATGTGTATAGGTGTCAGACACCATCCAGGTAGATAAGGTCGCCAGGGAGTCGCTGACGAATGTCAGATCAATTTTAGAGCAGCGTCCATTTCTCGAAAATGTGTCCTTGTCACCACTATTAAGTAAAACAACCTCTAACGTTGCAAATGCGTCAAGTAGGCATTCTCCTCTTGGGTTCGTATAAGCCGAGCCCCACTCCACTGCCCAAGCATTGAAGTCCCCGGCAATTACCACAGGCCTCAGGTTCCTCGCTTCATTAACGATGTCATCTATTCTGCATCTAAAGTCTTCTATTGATAGGCTAGGGGGAAGATAACAGCTGAGGAAATGTACCCCATTTCCTCATTTCAAGCTTTCCCACCTGTTGTCGATATTTCCCATTGGGAATTTTCCACAGGACCATATCGAGGCCCTGTTACACTTACTGACTATCCAACGTTGGTTTCCAGGCGCTCTGTAATGCTCGCTCAGTATTGTCAAGTCTATCTTCTGCTCACGCACCGTCTGATTAAGAAGCTCCTGCGCCGCTTCACAATGATTCAAGTTCAACTGCAGGATTCTCATTTACCTACGTATGTCAACTTCCGTCGTGCTGCCAGGTAATGTGCGCACTTATGTCCACCCGTGATATGCTTCGCGTCAGCATCCGGATCGCCTCTACAGAGAAGGCAGTGAGGGTCGCGACCACAGGTCTTGGCAAAGTGACCCTGCCCTCCGCACTTGAAGCAGTGTTTGGACCAGTCGCTATTACTGCGACACTTTCCTGCCACATGCCCGAACTCCAGGCACTTGAAACATCTCTTCGGAGTTACTTTCCTCAATAAGCGGCAAACTGTCCAACCTACTCGCAGTTTACCAACCTCTTCTGCCCTGCTTGCCAGCCTCACAGGGATTGCGATTATCGCCGTTCTAGTACCCCCTGGAACGTTTCTGATCGTCTTGAGAGCCGTCGGTTGTATTTCACCGATTTGGTCCCTCCATGCGGCGATTATTTCGTCCTCGGTTGTTACTTCATCCAAGTATCTTAGTTCGAATGTGGCCTCCTCAGTTATTGTTCTGACCTCTATCTCCTCGGCCAATAAGCTCCTTAGCTTAGAACGGTGCATCTCCGTAGCCACCTCGGTTGATCTTCTAAACTCCAGGAGGATTTCGCCCCTCTGCGTCTTCTTCACCAGTTGGACATCCTCACCAACTGATTTAAGCTCTGGAGCATTCCTGACCTTTCTTAGGATGTCGGCAAAAGATAGGTTCTCGGTTGGCTTTATTATCACTGCTTCTGGTCTTGGAGGTTTCCTGCGCTTCCTAGTTTTCACGATCCAATCGTTGTGCTCCTGGGTGTCTTCTTCTGCCGCTGCAGGCACTACCATAGCCTGGTTATTAGTAGTTGCTGGTTTCGCCGTTGAGTCACTAGCCCTAGTCTCGGCGGCAGGCTTAATTTGTCCACGAGGACGGGCTGTTCTAGTCTTCTTCGGTGGTGTTCCCCTAGGTTTTTCCAGTTCATCTCTCTGCCTCTTAGAAATACAGGGCGTCTGCTGTTGCAGGATCGTCTGTGTGCTTCTATCGTTGGTTTTGACCTTCTTCTCCTGCTCTGCTCCTTTATCCTTAGCGGCCTGCTGGTATAGTGACGATATAGAAGCCACTAAATCACGCATCGCTTGGTGTATGGACCTTCTTCCTCCGCCCATCATCTCTACTAGTTCCGAAATTTTATCGCCTAGCTTGGTGAAATCATCCACCTCCTTTTCAGGAGCTTTGCTCCTCTGTAACTCCGGTGGTGACGAGAGAGATCTCTCGCCATTCTGCTTCAGCGGTGGTGAGTGGAGCAACCTCGAAGCCCTCCGGAAAGGATTCAGGAAAGGGCTGTCCTGCTGAATCTCCTTTGCACCCTCGGTGCCGGCTGGAGAAGTAACGCCTATAAGTTCTTGATTTTGTTTTATTATATTAGATTCCATTCTATTGGGTCCCAACTTGAAGCCGTTGTCTTGGATCCGTTGTGTAGTTACCCTTGTTGTGGTCCCATGGTTATCTTTGCAATGCAGGGAGGCCATGCGAGGGTTGACACAAGTCCTCATGAGAGCATGTGTTCAGAGCCAGACCGGGAGCTAAACAGAAGAGATTCTTAACTGCCCCTACACCCCAACTCAACGGGACGAATCCAAGATCGTTCTCCAAGGCTTGCCAGGTTTTAACGGGACGGAGACAGATATCGTATTAGCCTGAAAGCCGTCTGGGCCAGGTTTCACCCCAGTCCATATTGGTAACAGATTACTCCATCTGCCAGCCCATGTCATCAAATCCAAATGTTGCAGTATAGTCCAGTATGCCATAATCAGAATCTTACTGGTATCAATTCTGATGCCTATACAGTTAGGCTCCGATCATTCACATCCGTAGGGAGCGCGTTCACACGCATGCTGGTCCATGGTTCCCACGGTGTCACCGTGATATCACGGTAGTTCAATACTTTGAGCGGCATTGTTTCGCTTGAAGCATCGGTGTCATCGGGTATATGCAAGACTTTTAATCCGCACCCTCTACTTCTGCCCTCCCATTTAGTCGCCTTTTACGACAAGCAGGGAAGCACTGTGGTAGTATTCTATTCCGCTACTCACACGGTCGATGAGTTTAAATGTATGTGTGTGTATGTGTGTGTATGTGTGTGTGTATATGTTCTTTGTGCACTTAAATTAATTGAAATTTTATTTTCATCTCTCACACATCCAGAGAGACAAAGAGAGAGATATAGCGGTACTCATGCTTGCTATCACATCATACAGTAATGAAAAAACCAAACATTTGTTGTTACTAACCATTATTATCAGATGTCGGCCCAAAGAGAACATAATAAAAATGTGAGTGTATTTGTGAGAGGCATGTGTATAACCCAGAGGAAAATTGTTAGTAATAACCTAATAATATGTTTATATAGTAGAAGATGGAAAATTTACAGCGCCAAATCCCTAAAGACTGATTATTTAACTTAGCAAATATTCTATCAAAAATGGTGATCATTTCTCATTGTTATTAATGAATGTCATTAGAAAATAGTTAATTCTACTGTAATTTTTCTTTGAGTGTATAAATATAAATATTCTACCAAAAATGAAGATCATTTCTCATTGTTATTAGTGAATCTCATTAGAAAATAGTAAATTCTACTGTAATTTTTCTTTGAGTGTATAAATATAAATATTCTAACAAAAATAGAGATCATTTCTCATTGTTATTAGTGAATCTCATTAGAAAATAGTGAATTCTACTACAATTTTTCTTTGAATGTATAATTGATATTCAAAAAATTTCAAAAAGAAGCGACGAGAAACTCCTTGAATGAACATTTGCTGATGTTCGTCCCCTATGTGTGCAAAAAGCTGAAGATGTTGTAATCCCTGAGGGACATTACTATTTAACTTTCTCTTTCTCTCTCACTCTCTCTCTTTTTCTTCTTCTTTTGTTTTGTATTACTCAATAAGAATTCATACGTTTTATTACAACACTGTATTACTTAATATTTTTTTTATTTTTATTTTGTTTACATATTGGGTCATGAACTCGGGCAAAAGAATACAAAATTATGGTAAGTAGTAGGATATGAAGTTAAGTGTTAATGTGTCCATAAACATTGTTGTTGTTATTATTTTTGTAGATGAATTGCATTCTTAAATGGGTAATAAAAATAATAATATTGAGAGTAAAAGATGATTTCATATGAATTATGGCAGTAGATGGTAAATATCTATTACACGCCATAAAATTGTGTGTTAAAAAATAGGCTCTTTAACCTCATGTTTATATAATGGTATAAAAACACAATAGGTGCTACATTTCCAGCATCGCAATATGGGGAAGTTATGATTTTAAAAGCAACGCTACAATAAGGGACGATGGTTATTTGTTGGTCGTCTTTTGCATAATATAGATCGCCCCTTACAGTAGTTCCCCCAAAGAATGTGTTGATTGAATTGAATCAGTATCTTACCTTTCGTTGAGCATCACTTTCTAAACATACACTCCCAGAAGTGTTATGGTCCCATCAACTGCGTAGAAGCTCGTTCCATTCATCATAAGCTCGTTCGTTCTCCCATGGCCGAGAACTTCCTATAATATTTCTATGGAATTTCTGTATAGTAGATACACAAAAGACGCAGCATTTGCAGCGCAGCAATCTGTCAAAAATTGAATATAACGACGACTCCATTCTATAACGTTCTAAGTATACTCTAACTTAAATGCTTTCAAAATTTGGCCGATCCGTTCCGAAGTTATAAGGAAAAATCTACTTAGAATACTTTGAGAGCTTATAACTCAAAACACACTTTTTCGACTTAGAATGTTGTAGAACGGAGGCGTCGATATCGGTAATTATTTTAAAAGCCACCCGCCAATTAGCGATGATGCTGTTAGCAGCAGTCAGATAATTAATGTCGCCAAAAAAGTATTTGTTTTTGATTAGTGCTCTCAATACAATAACATGCATGTAATAGAGATTTTAAAAACGCATTTAGTTGGCACCATTAATGGTGTCCATTGTGCCGTTTCGTCCATTGTTCCATTGTGTTACTTATGCTTTGCCGTTGCCGCTTTTAAAATAATTAACTCACATGCCGGCTTGCCTAAGACGATAATTTCACAATTTCAGTGCTGCCAATGTTGCTTCTATTGTGTTTAAGGCATAAAGCACTTATAACACGAACAAACGTCGCCTGCAAACACAACTGTTGGCGACAATCTAACGCGTGCAATAGAATAAAACTCATGTTTTCAAACTTGACCCTATTTTTATATTCGGATGGATAGTATAACAGCAAAATATACTGTCCTCTCTCTCTTTCTCTCTCTCTCTGTTAATGTGTCCATAAACATTGTTGTTGTTATTATTTTTGTAGATGAATTGCATTCTTAAATGGGTAATAAAAATAATAATATTGAGAGTAAAAGATGATTTCATATGAATTATGGCAGTAGATGGATGGTAAATATCTATTACACGCCATAAAATTGTGTGTTAAAAAAATAGACTGTTTAACCTCATGTTTGTTTATTGCTATTAAAACACAATAGACGCTACATTTCCAGCACCGCAATACATGAGTGTATATGGACATTATGATTTTAAAAGCAACGCTACAATAAGCGACGATGGTTATTTGTTGGTAGTCTTTTGCATAATATAGATCGCCCCTTACAGTAGTTCCCCAAAGAATGCGTTGATTGAATTGGTTTGAAAAGAATCTTTGCCTCTCTTTTTATCCTACCTTTCGTTGAGCATCACTTTCTAAACATCTACTCCCAGAAGTGTTCATTCATCGTAAGCTCGTTCGTTTTCCCATGGCCGAGAATTCCTATAATATTTCTATGAATTTCTGTATAGTAGATACCCAAAAAAGCGCGGCACTTTCAGAGCAGCAATCTGTCAAAAATAGAATATATCGACATCTCCATTCTATAACGTTCTAAGTATACTCTAACTTAAATGCTTTCAAAATTTGGCCGATCCGTTCCGAAGTTATAAGGAAAAATCTACTTAGACTACTTTGAGAGCTTATAACTCTAAACACCAATTTTTCGACTTAGAATGGATTAGAATGGAGGCGTCGATATCGGTAATTATTTTAAAAGCCACCCGCCAATTAGCGATGATGCTGTTAGCAGCAGTCAGATAATTAATGTCGCCAAAAAAGTATTTGTTCTGGATATAGTGCCACAATACAATAACATGCATGTAATAGAGATTTTAAAAACGCATTTAGGTTGGTACCATTTCTCTCTCTCTCTCATTATATCATTAATAATATTCACCAGTTTACTGTGCTAAATTACGGGGTTTGAAAAATTTTATGCGGCTTTGTGAATATCTGCCGAAAGTGATCTTCCCCTGAGGGAGATTGGTCTCGTGAGAATCTTTTTTCTGCACAAGAATCTACTTCTGAATGCATTTTTATATTATTTTTTTTAACGAACATTGTTGATGTTCGTATGTAAAAGCCGAAGATGATCTTCCCCTGAGGGACATTCGTGTCTTGAGAATTTTCTTTCTGCACAAAAACAACTACGCATAAAAAGTAAGCAGCATCACAACATTTTTCTCATAATAAATAAAGTGACCATTAAAGACAAGAGATGTTGCCATATTTAAATTTTTATTACACAAACGAACAGACGAATAAACACAAAGAGAGAAAGAGAGAGAGAGAATTTACATCATCACTACCACATAGTGGCACATTGTGTTTATTAACCTGGAATTTATTTATAATCGCTTGGAGGATATTAAAATATGTTTGTATGTGTGGATATGTATAAACAAAAGCATTAATTTGACCTCCAGAAGAGAGAATATTATTGAGGACATCCAACCAACCAATGCATATAAAATTTATCACTTAAAATATCGTTTTTTTTTTTAAATTTTTTTTTATTCATTATTCATGAACAGAATGGTTAATAGCCTGGCCTACAAAAACAAAATGTGTGTCACATGGTGGTCTATTTAACCAAGAAAATTAAATTGAAAACAAAACAAATCAATCGATAAAAAACAAAACACACACACACACATACACCAATAAACAAACAAGAAAGAATATTAAAATAAAATTAATGTTTTAAAAAATAATTTTCATATCGTAAATATTTAATAATCGCAGGGGGGTTTATGTAATTCAAATAGGCCAAGGCCGTTTTATAAAGTTTTGTAAAAGTAGACTAAAACACTCACATCCACTTGTAGGGTTAACCTTCAAAGTGCAAACCAAATGTTATGCACCAGATGCAGGTATACCTTGATGGGTGGGCAGATGTCAATTGTGACCTATGGGGTCACTGATTAAGCAAGCATAATGAATTAGAATGAAGTTGGATGAGATAAGCACCAATAAACTCTGTAGAAATACTACTTTTACCATAGCTGGTGGCCCATCTTCGGATTCGGAATCTTACATGATCTTCGCAGACAGTCAGGCTGCCCTTAGGGCCATTGCGTCGGTCTGATGCAAATCACGGCTTGTTCGCGAGTGTAAAGAGTCGTTGAGGAGAGGTTTGGACCAGACCGTATCCGTCTATGCTTTGTTCCGGGTCTCAGCGGAATACTAAGCAATGAGACGGCGGATGCCCTCGCTTGGTTAGATTCGCTTTCAGGTGGCGATTTGACAGTTGGTAATGACCCCCCAGTCTGCCACCTCTATGGCCTCATCGATAGATGGGTCAGGAGGGAAGAGCAGAGGCGTTGGGTGAACGGATCGGGTTGTTTTGTTTCTAGGCGTCTATGACCTGCTGTGGACAGCAAGAGTACAAAATGGCTGCTGGGCTTGGTTAAGGCCAGCCTAAGGTTGGTTGTCGGTTTTATCACGGGGAACTGCGAGATTAGGTCGTTGACGGGGATCTGGAACAGATTGCAGGGTATGTTGCGATAAGAAGTTAGAGACTGTCGAACATCTCCTCTGCAACTGCCCAGCCCTTGGTAGGTTGAGGACCCTTGGCAGGAGCTTGAGTTCTGTGTCGAGAGCCGATATCAAGGCTCTCCTCAGATTCATTAGCAGCTTGGGCTGGTTGAGAGAAGCTAGGCCTTCATAAGTGCAGTCGCACTCTCACTCTCTATTGTTTTGTGTCTGTTTCTTTATATGTAATTCCTCCGTTTCCCTTTCTCCCTCCCCTTACCTACATTCCTATATACTCTATTTCCTTCCTCCCCTAAGGACAATGTACAATAGATCAATTTCTATCTCCGGGTACTGTGCTTGTCTAGACCGTCCTCTAACCTAACCTAGTACTGAAGACCATAGAAATGTAGACTTTGGTTGGGATATTGGAATACAAGTTTCAGATTCATTCGGCCACTGATAACTCCTTTCACAGAACCAACAAATTCTATGATTTTGTGAAATGTTTCACAGCGGGTCTGAATAATAAGGATGAATGAAGCCATTGAACATATTATAGCATAAGATTGATGGCAGATGCCTTTCAAATCTATGCGACAAGTGTAAACAAATCAACGAAGGCAGAAGGTACATAAGGCAGGGCATAGCATACTATCTGACAGTGTCAAGCCGTCTTTCAAACATTCTCCTCTTAAAAAATTAATTCGAAGATAGTATGGTACTGTCTGAGTAAAGAAAATCAAGAGGAAATAGGATCTCACCCTTTTGAGGACCCCAGGCCATGTGCAAAGCATCCACGCCACTGATAAGGTCCGAACTGTGCCATGGAGTGGAAAAAGATATTTAAAAGGGTATACTAGACCAAGGGAAAGATAAAGTAAACTAGAAATTCTTCTCTAGCTAAAAGTATTTGAGGCCAACTAAACTTTTGCATCGTAAGAACAAAGGGGGAAGTCGCCGTAGTTTAGTATGTAGTGCGTTGGCTTATTAGACGAGAGCTTGTACTTTCAAACAATTGAAAAAGGAAAAATATCACATAGGTAACATCCCCTCATAAGTTTTCTAGTAAAAACTCTTAAGAGTAAATAAAATTGTGATGAAAAACTCCGTCTTTCGGAGTCGACTTTACATTGTAGACCCAACCGCTCATGTTCAAAATTAACACACACAGTGTGCGGGTGGTGTGAGGGATTGGGTTATAAAACCTGACTAAATTAACAATTAAGTAAGTGCATACAACAGGAATAAAGAGCGCAGGTGCAGCCTAAATATAGCAACCGGGCTTCCGATCCCACACTCCAACCTCAGAGAACATTTGTTCAATACAGGAATCGTTTCAAGTGTCATTGTAAAGAGGTAAACGTTTCACCACAACATATGTTTGTCACCAGAGCGGTGATAACGCATTTTCGAAGGAAATACCTGATTGCGTAATCAAGTACTCAATTGGGATAGTTATTCTTACTGATACACTCAACAGGATTCTAGAGTTAGGACATTAGACAGAAGGAGACATAGATAGCCCTTTAATGAAGAGCTAAGGATACTGCTAGGATACTGCTTTAATTGCATGTGTTTTGTCCATCACTGTTTGTTTATAATTAAAAACATAAAAAGCTTATCGCCATTGACAATCGGTACTTTTTCTCAGAATATTAAAATTTTTTTGGCTTTTTCTGTTGAATTTCAAAAATTAAATTTAAAAAAATAAAAACAAAAATTCAAAACCTACAGCATTTTATGATTCATAAAATGAAATAAAAATTATAAAAACACGACCCTAACGATCTATTAACATCGATAAACAAACGAAATAAAAACAAAAATAATAAGAAAATAAGCAGATGATGATGATCGTGATCGTGATCAAGAAGCTGAAATAATAAAATTTGACACTTTTATGGGCAATTTTATGAAATGAAAACAATTTCGAAAGCAAAAGAATTTTTAT
This sequence comes from Sarcophaga peregrina, assembly GCA_014635995.1. NCBI lineage: Eukaryota > Metazoa > Arthropoda > Insecta > Diptera > Sarcophagidae > Sarcophaga > Sarcophaga peregrina. Next base: position 52,921,884 of record CM025792.1, on the reverse strand, counting down.
TTTTCTAATAAAAAATAAGACCAAAGAAGATTAAGATAAGAAATCTAAAGACAGAAAGAGTGGGAGAGAGAGAAAAAAATAAAGAGTCATAGGGGATATGTTAATATGGATGATGAGGATCCAAAAAATAAAAAAAAAATTATTTTTTGTTTCCCATTTCAAGCTTTTGTGTTATTATTGTAACGACATATCAAGTGTTTGAATGATAATGGCTCTAGGGCATATGGTTTATTTAATAAAGAGTGTAAGTACAATATATTTGAAACAAAAAAAAATGATGCCCCCGAGGGAATCAAGCACCAAGAAGAAAACCAAAATCAAAGCTTTAATCAAAAAATGGTATAGAAACAGTGAAATATGATTATTGAAATGTAGTGACTTTGGAATTTACGATTTCAACTTTGAAACCAAATCGGAAGATAGTAGATGACAGCTTGTTCTTGAAATATCGGGGTTTTCTGCAACAACTAAAAAATTTCTCTATTATGCACACAAACAGTTTAATACACCGCTCTTACCCTTAGACTTTAAGTCAGCATTGTAGTTTTCGATTTTTATTGTATAAATTGATGCGAAAATTTGACATAATAAACTAGGATCTCGCCAAAGGTTAGGTTAGGTTAGTTTAGAGGACGTGCACCTTTCGGTCAAGACAAGCACAGTACCCGGAGGTCGAAATTGACCCATTGTACATTGTCCTTAGGGGAGGAAGGAAATAGAGGATATAGGAATGTAGGTAAGGGGAGGAAGAAAGGGAAACAGAGGAATTACACATAAAGAAACAGACACAAAACAATTGAGAGTGCGGCTGCACTTATGAAGCCCTATCACCTTTCAATCAGCCCAAGCTGCTAATGAATCTGTGGAGAGCCTTGATATCGGCTCTCGACACAGAACTCAGGCTCTCAAAGAACGCCCTGCCCAAGGGTCCTTAACCTCAACCTACCAAGGGCTGGGCAGTTACAGAGAAGATGTTCTACAGTCACTAACTCCTCCTCATCGCAACATATCCTGCAATAGGATCTCGCCAAATTACTTAGAATTCAGTGCCTCGATGTCTACAAACGACAGTCGCTGTCCCAACTAGGCTATTTATTCTAATTAATCTTTAAAGCTTTGGTTGCTGCTACTCTATAAAGTTAATTTTTTTGTATAAACCCATTCACTTACTGATCCTTCAAAAAATATTAAACAAATTATTTTAATTTCATTACGAAATTTAAAAAAAAAAATCGAAACATGTAAACGTATGCACACTTTTTACCATAACTGTATTCTTTTTTAAGTTCATCTCTTAATTGTTTACTTATCACAGCATTTTCTCTCAATTTTTTTTTTTTTATTCTCTTTACAGTTGCCCATCAACATGTATGCTGCTCTCCTTAATACTACAACCACACTTTACCGTTGTGTGTGGTCTCTTGAGTAATTTTTTTTAAATTCAATTGTAAGTGAGATGAGCACAAAGTGTATGGTGATCCACACAAAATGTCTTGATTTTCGTTATGGAAAAACAAAAGAAAACTAAAGCGGAAAACAGCGAATAAAATTAATTTTAAGTAGTGTTCGTTCAGTGGTTGTGATTTTATACTCGAGCAAAGAAAAAATGGCCTAAAAATTCTCATAACAGCACCAACAACAACAATAATAACGCACTCACAACACATGCACTCAAACACGAACAACATAAACTTTATGCTTCCTCTGTCGCTTTTCATCTATAAAATAAATTCATAAGAAAAAGAAACAAAAACAAAAGAAAAATCCACTCAATACTCATACTCTCGGTAATACAACAACATGAATTCCGTTATTTCTGCATTTAAAACTAAAAAGAACTCTGGCTCACAGAGTCACAATACAACGGGCGGCTCAAATAGCGGCGCGGGCAATGATAATAAACACAATAATTTAAGCATGATTGCCAACACATTGACCACATCGAACAGTAAAAAGAAGGCGATAAATGCCCAGGATAATAGTTATCAATATTTAAGGCATATACGTGAAATCGATACGGCCACAAAGCTATTATCACCCATTGTGGGAGCAGATGAGCTTTTGGAAAAGGAAATTTTAAATTTTCGTCCCACTATACCAGCTGCAGGCGCCGATGTAGTCGATCATCATGTTACACGACAAACCGTATGCTTAACACCCACGCCTATTAACACCGATTGCAATATGAATGGTGGCAGTACACAAATATCACCCTCGGAAAATGGCAATTGTAATGCAAGTGAGATAAGCCCGAACTGAGCAGAGTGACTATCTAACAATGAATGGTCAACATAGTCTATCTAGCAGTCCCATCTCGCATTTAAATGATGCTGAGGATGATGAGTCCGAAGAACATTCTATAACCGCTTGCACTAGCAGTAGCAGCAGTGATCAGAGCAACAGTACTGTGGTCCATAGTCCCATAGCACCTACAGCGGCTGCTGCTGCTGCTGCGGCCGCCACCAATTTAGCAGCATCAACCAATAATATAGGCAATAATGCCCAGCATTTACCAAGTCCCGCCAAAAGTCTGAATTTGAGTCTGAATAGCAATACATCCTCTTCGTTATCCTCCTCAATATCGGTATCTTCCAATTCAAATTCGAATACCTCTCTGGCTTTATGCAGTTCCGGTCCAAGTTCATGTTCATCTGCCACCGGTGCCGATGTCAGTAGCAACGATTATTCGCAACCTTCTTCACCCACCATGGTGATGCGTCGTTGTTCACAAAGCAGCACCACATCTATGGATTACGAGCCCGCTTTTCTTAAATCATCGCATGTCACATTGCCCATCATAATGCCAAACAGCAATAGTAGCTTGGCTTCCTTGCCGCCCAATAGCAATCAAAGTATGGCCGTTACGCCCATTAATTCGGCTGCCACCACACCAAAACATTCGCGCTACTCAAAGCCACGTCTCAGTCTGTCACGTTTCATAAATCATTCAATGCCTTCCGTACATGGACGTCCGAATTTTAGTTTGGCTTCTGGCTCCAGTGGCGCTAATGGTCAAAACGGTAGCTCTTCAGGCAATGGCACTGGTAATCCGCCCAAGAGAGTGTCAACGCATCAAAGAAATTTAAGTTTGGATTTTAGGTAAGTGCTGCGACTATATTTTTTTTTTCTTGTTATTTTATTTGTATTTAACAAGTTACTTACAACCGTGAAATTAAATTTTTATTTATTGTCTGTCACACATCGAAGTCAAATGATTGAAATCTTGCGCCGCTATGACATTCATTGTCACGCCAATTCGTAATTCGCCGCCTTCAATCTTAACGAGAGAGAACTCGAATTAATTTTCGTTTAGCCAGCCACTGATGCAGTTGTTTTATTTGCTTACCAACACAACTGTAGTTTTCCCCCCTTTAAAATCCTGTTACAAAAATCTCACTTTTTTCAATTGTTGTTTTTGTCTGATGAGATGCTCTGTGTCTCTCTCACTAACACTTGCATGAGTGCCATTATAACAGTCCAGCCACTAGTATTTTCATTTTAGATGATCAGTGTTGCCAAAATTCAATTCAAAAAGGAGTAAATTAAACTTGCAAAAGTGTAGTAAAAAGGAATCCATTATTTATGCATGAAATTTAATGCTTTTTTGCTTTTAGCATAAAAATCCTGTATAAATTTAAAATATTTATAATGGGAAACACCTTAAAGATGCTGTTTATTTTTACCACAAAATTACAAATCAGATTATCAAAGGCCAGTCTAGGTTCCATTTTGACTAGGTTAGGTTAGGTTAGAGGACGTGTACCTATCAATTCTGACAAGTATAGTACTCGGTGGTCGAATTGACCCAGTTGTACTACATCCTAGCTTCTCACACCACTTATGCTTGTGTGCGTTAATTTTATACATGAGTGGCCTTACAGTTTAAAGTCGACTCCGAACGACACATTTTTTTTTTTTTTTTTTTTTTGAGAAGCATTTCATGGCAATTTTTACTCTCAGAGTTTTTGCCAGAAATCTGCTGAGAGGAAGTCGCGGAAGAAGAATTTTCATATTTTCGTTTTGATGTCTGACCATTTTGACTACATTCACGCAAAATTTAAAGATCCTATTATAGTTTTTGATTTTCTTTGTTTTTTTTTTTTCTACTGCTTTCTTCCACTATCAATTTTATATTAAGGAATGGATGGATAGGATTACTGTGACTCCATACAAGCCAACCAACCTTTCAAAATAATTTAAAGAATTTTGTAATTATCGTGCTATCTTCTCTAATTTATGGTTTAGAAGGAAAACAAAATTTCTTTCGCTTTGTGTAGCGTAATTTCTCAAAAGATTTGTCTTGAAATTACTAAATTTGCTACACAGAAATTTGCAAGAAGTCGGAATTTCAATGCTACAAATGCTACATCCGGTATATTCTGGGGCTTATTAGACGCAAGGCCCGAGTTCAAAATTGATATTTTCGTTTTGTCCATATAGGATCCGCCCATTTTGAATTTTTTAAATCTGTATGAAGATCTGTCATCACTAACAATTTTCAAGTAAATCTGATTAATTTTTAAGGACCTCCGTGTTTGTGTGTTTCTTTTTTCTCTTGCACCCGTCGACATAAACCCATTCCTTACAGTATTCCCTCGATTAACATCATCAAAAATTTTGTTCCCTTAAATTTCGATTTGCGTCGCGTCTGTTTATAAACAAATCAGTGGAATTCCCTCTTTAAAGAAAAGTCAATACATAGAATAAAAATTCAATTATTTTAGCTTTTTTTTTTTTCTAAAATTCTTCGTTTCTCACACGATTTATGTTGCGTGTGTTAATTTTCTGCAGAAGTGGCGGGACATACAGTTTAAACAAGAAGAGAAGGAGAAGAAAACGCCGAAAAAATGCTTTTTGTATTTTTTTTTTTATTTTTTATGTCTGGCCTGGGACTCGAACGCTGGCTTTACGTCTAATAAGCCAGCACACTAGACCATGACATGCAAACAATTTGGCTTTATGGACGTTTTAAAGAGCAAAGATCAATTGTCAATTTCTGACAATAGCGATGGTTCCAGCACGTCAGTGTTTAGCTCTACAAATTGTTCAAAAAATTGCCAAAAACGCCTTTTTCTCAAAAACCTGACGTGATGAAAAGTTCAGCGTGTTTAGTGCCCAAAAATCCTTCAGAAACACCTGGACCCATTTTATTTCCACAAACAATTCAAATTTGTAGGACTGTGTAATTATTCTAAGGAATATTAATATAATCAACAACGAATTTGTTGGATCAATTAATCGCTTATTCAGTACGTCCGCAATTACGTTGTTTATCATGCCGTAAATCCCCCTCTTTAGATTTTTGCGAAATGTAATTCCTTAGGAATTGTCATTTCAATTTCCTCTCAATTCGTCACTGAGGTTATTAGGGCTGCCAAAATGCGTCTATAAATGGAACAGATCAAGAGATACATTATCTATTAGTTGCGTTATCAGTTTGCTATTTTAAAATTGATCTACAGAAATGCTTAAGATATTAGAGATTAAATTCTGCGCCACAATTTTTTCTACGTAATTTTCACTTTATAGGAAGCAGAAAAAAAACTTTCTTTGTAATTGAAAATCAATATTTAATCAAATTTGTTGTAAAAATTTCAAAATTTATTTAAAACGTACACAGATTTTGTAATCACTGACCCTCCACTACTTTATAATTGTAATGGGGAAATAAATTGCAATTTAATTTGTAAAATATTTATGCTGGCCCTCACCTAAATTGCAGCTACTCGTGCCTCTCACATACTCTATGGAAAATATTTTGTAAGACGCCGCATAAGGTATAATGGCAATAACCAATTGCAGCGGAAAGTACATGAGGAATACATAATTAGAGATCCATTAAACCCAATAGATAATTAATAAATAAAGTAATAAACTTAATATATTCGTTTAAAATTGATTTTAAATTGTGGCAATTTGATAATTTAAGTTGGTAAAGTTTTTTAAAATTATTTTTCCTTTTTTCAAGCAATTTTAATCAACTCTCCTTCTATCATTCTATTAAGATAATTCCTTATACAGTGAGCGCCGTATGTGAGTCAACACCACTATAATTTTAGATTTTCTATTATAAAAAAATGTACTTTTGTAGTACAACAATAATTGAATTGTTGTTTTTGTTTTAATTTTTTGAAATTTATTCGATCTATTCCCATCTACTTTTTCTCGCTATCCTAAGAAAATGAATTATTTCAATGGTGTGTTTACTCACTTTTGGCACTCAGTGTATATACTTTTTTGCCATAGCTGTAGTTGTAGGAAAAAACCTCTCCCTTATTTAGATAATAAATTACTTACAAATCTTATACAATTTGTTGTGCTTTTCCTTTGGGTAGGGTAAAGTGGAAAAAGCGAAATAAATTTATTTAAGTTTTCCTTGATTTTTCTTTGTCTGACAAGCTAAAATTGCCGTGTGATAATCTCTAGATTAACTGCTATTTTACCAAAGCACCTCGTTTTTTTTTTCTTTTTTTTTTTTTTGGCAAAATTCCAAACTTAATTTATAATAAGGTCGTCGGGCTTTACCAAATGGTAGAGTATAGCAGCAGTAAGGCAAAAAAGAAAATGAAAAACTACAAGTTAACTACAATATTATCTAAATGCCTTTTAATGTGGCCATAATTTGTTTCCGTTTTAAGGAAAAACTAACAACATGTGTATAGCTAGGTGAGTGTAAGTGTGTTTTATTTTTATCTTTTTGCATTAAGACAGGAAGAACCAACCCTAATGTATAGCAAGCCACAATCAATTTAAATTGTGAACATAATTAAACGTTTAGTAATAAAGAAAAATAAAAGTACAGGATTTATTAGTTTTTTTTTATAGTTTTAAAATGTTTTAAGTAGCTTAAAAAGTAGTAAAAACTGGCGAAAATTATTTTATATTTATTTTATATTGTGAAAATATTTTAAATATTTTTAAACGATAGACAAACAATTTTTTATTTTAAATTTAGTCATAAAATCTGAAGAGATTTAAAACTTGTTTTACTTTTCTGTAAAAATATGTCATTTTTATTTCTTACAACTCATGGATTTAAAACGTTTTATTTTTATTTTAAAGGTTTTCTTTTTAGCTTGAAAAAAAATGTGTTAAAAAGTTGTAAAAATATTTTACGATGTTTGAAATGAACTGTTTTGTTGTGCTTTTATGTAAAAATATGTCATTTTTATTTATTACAACTCGTTTTATATGAAGAAAAACAAATACTTGCTACTAAACCATTAATTTTTATTAATGCAGTCGATTAACCACTTTTTTTTCAACATTTACGCTTAAAACCACTTGTTTTAACGTTTTTTTTTTTATTACTTTTGTCTCTATTCTCCCTATGAATAAATCTCTAAAAATCCCCTTTAAATAGTAACATTTTAAGTTTAACTTGTATTTCTATTTTTTGTTTTATTTTTTTTAATAATTTAACCATAATTAAACATGCAATTTCTTTTCTCATACTATTTTACCTTATTTTACTACTTTTTTCATTATTTTTCTGTGTAACAGCCTATATGGCAACACCTTTTAATAAAAAGAAAAATATGTTCGCTCTCCTATATCATTTAATATTTGTTTACACTTCCTGTAATCATATGCATATATGTACATATATGTATATGTGTTAGGCTGTCATTTTAATTTATAACAACTACACAAATACAACTACAACAACAACAGCAACAATTAACCAGGCTTCAATGAAATGACCGACCAACAAACAAAGCAAAATAAAAGACAAGAAAGTTAAATGAAATGTTTAAATTCGTACTTTCGGTCTTCGTGTCTTCAATACATATTAAAGCCTGTCATGTATATGTGTGTAAGTGTACTTACATTCGTTCGTCACCAATAAGAACATTACCTAACAAGAATAAGAACAGGAACAAACAAAAACAATTTTCGTATTAAAAACAACAACAAAAACATTTATGGTAGTAATGATAACTTCGGTAATGCAATTTCTTTCAAAACGAAATTATATAAACGATTCTCATTGAGAGTGCGAGAGGACACATTATTAACGCTAATGTTTTAAAGTGGGTGTGTGTGAAGATAACTAGCAAAGACAAAAACCAAAAAAAATGTCTAACAAAAAATTAAAAAAAGAACTCTCCCAAATAAATGGTAACGGAGCATAGAATATCTATTTCATGCCTTAAAAATGATAACCACAGACGTTCCTGAGTGGAACAGCTTCTCTTTTAATTCGCAAATTGTTTTGGAAACTAAAATTCAAGTCATCATCCAAAAAAGTGCAAGTCATTGATGGAAAAAATGAAAAAAAAACGACAAAAAAAATCAAGTCATTAAAGGAAAAAAATTCAAGTCATCGCCACAAGAAATGGAAGTTATCGATAAAAAAAAAATCTGCGATGCTACAATTTTACACGATTCCTATAGAAATCTTTTTGTTGATCATTTGAAGAAAACAATCAGTTGCGGCGTCTATACCTCTGATCCATGGCTATCCGTTCTACTAGGACCTTTTCACCCATTAGTTCAATTTTTATTCGATTTAGCCCCATTTAAACAGAACGTGTTTTGTTTTCTTATTTGAAGAAAACAATTAGCTTCGTTGCCTATATCTGTGGTCCCAAGCCCAGCCTATGGATCCATTTCTGCCACAAGTCCATTTTTTTTATCTTCTGCTTGGCTTTGTTCAAATGTTAAATGTGGAATTATCCGCGCTATAGTATTCTGAGTGAGTGAGAGAGAGAGAGAATTGTAAATAATACTCCTTTAAAGGAGCGCATAATAAAGTTCTGCAGAAAGGAATTTTAAATTTCTATTGAATTGTTTTTGTTGTCTTTTCTATGGAATTCTCTCTGTAAATGCTGTTGCTGTTGTGTAGAAACAAATAAATAACGATGTGGTGGTGTAAACACAAAATAAATTTAAATATTGTTGCTGTTGTTGTTGTTATTGTATTTGTAGAAATATTACAATTTACTTTTAATTAACGGCAACTTAACAAACCACACAAACCACACTAACACAATAACACTAAACTCACATCGTATCATTAATGGGGAGACAAGCTAAGCAACGAAATGAAACGAATTTTAACTTGAAAGTGGAGAACGTAAAAACGCAGGGTTGGTTACACTGTTTTAGGCGCCTAGTTTATGACCATTACAATGGAAAAGGGAAATGAAAAACTTTATTATTGTTATTATTAAAGTATCGTCGTCGTTCTCGTATCCCCTTAATGTTATACTTGGTTTTTTTTTTCTTTTTTGCTAAGAAAAATATGGGGATACCTATTATTGGCATTAATAAAAATGACGAGTGCTTGCTTACAATACTTTGTAATATTATCGCGTGCGTTTTAATAGTTAAGGAAAGAATATTTTTAGTTTTTTTGGTTTCTTTATAGTTTTTTGTTCTACCGAATGACATACAAAATTCTGTATTGTTGGTGTTTTTTTATTTTATTTTTTAAAAGAATTACTCAACTTTTTCCGTTGTTGAAGGACTTGTCAAGTGTTGATGTCACGGTTTAGGAAATAACATGGAAAAGAATGTAGTTTTTTTTACCTTTTTTTTCTAATGTGAGATTACAAACCTTCATCCATACACGTATTGTCATACTCGTGTTATCCTCAGCTGTCCATAAACTTGAGAAAAGAAAACTTTTTTTTAATTGTTTGGTTTTAGGCCTGTGGCAGCATGGCACTAAAGAAAATTTCTAATGAAGGAAAGAAACGATTGAAGAAAATATCGACAGAAACATTGTCAAATGGCATAATGCAATGAAGTGAGTTCCAAAAGTGATTAATTTTGGTCGCGAGTAGTATTGTATGAACAGAAATAATGCATGTAGAAGAACTATTGAACCTTATAACGTTTAATTTTCACTTGATAACTAAAAAATTTGAAATTTTTTATTAAATCACAGTTTTTTTTATGAATTTTTAGGGATTTATTGTGATATGTTAAGCTTTTCTTTCTCCTAACATAAGGATTCCACAAAGTGTAGTGGCGGCTTAGTGGTCAGCATGCTCAACTATACACATAAGCATCCCAGGTTTGAATACAGAAGCGAACAATCAGTTTCCCATCTTGCCTGCTTCATAAAAGATATAAAAAGAAATAGGTGGCTCCACTTTCCCCTTAATAATCCATTTAAAAGCATTCGGAGCAATAAGGAAAGATATCATCAACAGAGAACACCCCAGCTTTTGAGAAAGTGTACAAGTTAATGAGCAAAATTCATTTCCACTACAAAAGAATGCAATTCCCACTAGGCGAACTTATTTTTAGGCAAAACACATTTGATAAATAACGTTTTTAGCTGGGAAAAAGCAAAAGATGTCCCAAAACTTCTTTACGAAATAAAAGAAATTGAGATAAATGCTACTTTTCCCATCTTTCTAGCATAATATATGGATCCAGTGGCCATAGAACTTTTAATTTATTAACCTTAATTCTAGTCCGACTGGGTTACTTTTTTAACTAAGCACCCAGTGGCTTAGCTTTATTATGATCGATTATTATGTTTATTATCAGGCGTTATCCGATAAATGATCGCTTCAATTGTGTTTTTTGTTGGTGTGCTGTGATATTTTGAACCGATTTCAGCAACTGGTAATGGATCGGAGTACTTCAGCTCCACTTTTTCGAGTATTAATGAAGTAATTAAATACATAAACCGCGTATAATAATTTACCATTTATTGTAAATTACGCAATTTAAAAATCTTACACCTAATATTTAAAGCTTAATGGCTTAAATCGATGAAGTAAAGAAGTTCTCTAGTGCAGCAGTAATGCTATTAAAAAATTCACTTGCATTAGGATAATTGCATAATTACCACTTAACAAATAAATGCCTTTTGTTAAGAAATTTCAAAAACAGAAAAAGAAATCCACGGCTACTCAACTGTTGAGTGAAGAATTTCCAACAATTTGTTTAACGAAAAAAAGGAATTCATTTTTCGTTTCCACCTACGGGTATTACAAAAAAAACCTTCCGAAAGAATGTAAGAAAGAAAACACGAAAAACAATGATTTAATTGTTCTTTTTACAAGATTTCCGAGCTACTTTTACCTTCATTCAACCTAATTTGAAGCCACTTATTGTTGACGGAACGCGAACGAAAGCAAGCATGGTTTGGGTGCTTCATGCTATAGAAAGAACTGGATTCCTGTTAAACACAAACAGTAACAAAAGAAAAAAAAAATGTTGTTCTGTTCACTTGCACGTCTTTTCATTCATTTCTTTTTATTCTTTCCGTTCATTTAAATTATTTCTTAAAAAGCAGCTGCTAAAGCAGCTCATCCACCCACACTCTTCTTTAGAAAATTTATAAGGAATGCAGCTTATATTGTTAAACTTCGCTTCCCCCATTGTTTGCTTTTGAAATGTTAAAAGAGAAGGAGGAGAACGTTAAACAGATGAAGAGGAGAAAATCTTTCTTAATATTGTAATTGGGTCAGTAAGTCCTTTGTTTCCTTTATCCCTCTTATACTTTAACGCGAATAGAAGAATAACAATTTGGCTGCCAAAGAATTTGAATAAATAAATTACAATCTTAGATGTTTATTTAGGGTGGAAAAAAATGTGGTGATTGTTGTTAAAGCGTATTTTGTGTTTAAAAGACGAAATTCTTGTGAATTATAAATAATCTGCACTCTTTTTATGTTTAAATTGTTAAATTAAATCAATTTTTAATTAATTTTCTAACAATTTCTTGATATTTGTTAATAAAAACAAATATTCCCCAGAATTAATGCATAAGAAACGATTTCAAAGCGAATTAATATTAGGACAACACTTGTAAACAGAACTTATGTTTTGTGTATCACCCTGTTTCTCATTAAACGTTTGCTTACTGTTAAACAGCAAGGAAACACCACAGAGATCATGATATTTCTCGTGTATCGGCGTGTGAGTAGATGTATTGGTGTCTTTACTTTATAAGATAATCGCAGTAGCAGCACAACAGTCGCATGTAGGCATGTTGTCACAAAGTTGTAGTTGCCATTGTGCGTAATAAAGGAAACTAACACTACAGTGTTGGTTCTTTTTTTGTTTGTGTGTATTCATGTGTTAATCTGTTCATGGCTTGACACCATAAGGAAAACGGACCGTAGTAGCAGAACAACTGTTTGTTGTTCTTCTTCTGTATTCCCTGGCATGCATATATGTTCTCTCAAAATTGCCGTTGTATTTGTGTTTGTTAAAGGAATCGTACCTTTTCGGTAAATGAGCAAACACTACAGAGATCATTTGAAAAAAGACTGAAAAAAATTTACTATGATTCCTGAATTTTGTTTTTAGAAAAAAATATGTAAAAAAAAATAATCAAATTTTTAACAAAATGTGCGTTTTGAAGAATTTTTTTCAAAAATAAAATTTTTATTATTTTTAACGCGTAAAAATTTATTGCACTTTTCACGAAATTTTTTTTAGCGCTTTTAAAGCGGAGGAGTGTTTACAAAATTTTGTCCAAATCAGTGACTATGGGAAAAATATATTATATTTAAAATGGAATTCCTCAAAGTTATTTCTTACACCAAAAAAAAAACTGCCTTTAGGTATTAAAAAATTTTGCCCAAACATATTTTACATTTAAAATTAAATTTCTTTATTTTTATTGAAATTATTTTATTTTCAAAATCGGTTTTTTTTAAACTTTGAATAATAATTAAACTATTATCATAAATATTTTATTGGAAATATCAATGATGACAGATAAAAAATTAGCATATAATTAATTTAAGATTGTAACTTTTCTTGAGAAACTACCTATATTTTAGTTAAATAATATGGAAGAATTTCTATTATAAATTTTATTATAAATTCCGCTTTTTGGATTTTTTTCGTTCAGTTTACACAACTTTTCTTTCAGTGCAGTTCTCTCTCGCTCACCAATACTATTACAGTTTTTGCTTTGGGCATCCCTGCTCTAGATCTATTAGGTTATAGGAGAAGTATTAGATTTTTTAGAATTTTTTAGAAGTCGCCGTGGTCTAGTGGGTAGTGTGTTGGCTTATTAGACAAAAGGCCCGGGTTCGAATCCCAGGTCAAACATCAAAACGAAAAAATATTTCTTCGACGACTTCCTCTCAGCAGGTTTCTGGCAAAAACTCTGAGAGTAAATAAAATAGCCATGAAAAGTTTCTCAAAAATCTGTCGTTCGGAGTCGACTTTAAACTTTAGGTCCCGCCACTCGTGTATAAAATTAACGCACACAACATAAGTGGTGTGAGAAGCTAGGTCGTAATCCTGACTGAAGGGTTGTAATGGCCAATTATGTATGTATTAGATTTTTTATAACGAGTAGTTTTTTTTTTTCACTTCCTATGTTTGAACCTTTAATCACTAAACCACGCCCACTTTTCAGTGTAGGTGGCTTCACAATATTTCAAGATTTTTGAAATTTTACTTTTCAAGTCGTTTTTTTATCTGCCTAATGTCATAACATCATTTGTTGCCAGTTTAACTGGCGACTTAATAAAAAAAGCATAACGCTACCATGTTTAGAGTGCACTGAGGATTCCACACTGTGCTTACAGTATAAGGATCTCGATCTGAATTAAAAAAGATATATTTTTTTGCTGCAATCAAACTGTAAATCCACTTTTATTAGAATAATGCAGCAATTATTTGAAATTTTATACGCCACTATGTCGAATAAAAATATGCCTCTTTGATGGCATATGCCTTCATGATAATGACACTATTATGCTGTAAAATGCACTAAAAAAATCTTTCGATTATTATGAACACTTTTCATATTTTATTTACCTTTCCATTAAATACCATGTGTTTTATTGGTGTCCTTATTAATTTTCACATCACTGTACATGCATACAATTGTGTGCCATGAATGGGTGAGGGCAACTCTCCTTTTTGTATAGAGCATGTGTAAATTGCAAGCATATGCATATGTATGCATGCATGTGTATGCATGTGTTTATGTTTACGGAGAACTATTAAAAATAAACAAAACAACAACAATAAATAAAAAACATGTCATGTCTCCCTTCATACATGTGCACAACAATAATTTACAACAAAAATTGCAATTCAAATTGACTGACTGCACTGCACTGCTGCCATCACATTAAATATAAAAGGAAAAGCAAAAAACAAAAATCACACGCATTTTACTTTGTGTGTGTTTGTGAGCGTGCCTGGTTGTATGTTTACTTTGTATACTTGCATGGATAATAGCAATAATGGCGTCAAAATTTTTGGCGACCAATAATAATAATAATAACAACAACAACAACTGCATGTGCAATAATAATAATTATGGTGTTGTGTTTACAATTACAGTGTTATTCTCCCCTCATCATCATCATTATTATTATTGTCTATGAAATGTGATTATGTTTTCCACCACACTCAACATCACTCTCTCTCTCTCTTTTCTTCCTTCTCTGTCCTTAATTCATTTGCTAAGGAAATAACGTGAAAAGAACTGTCAATTGCTTGCATATTTTTTTCATTTTAACATGGGGTTACACAGTGTATTGAATGAATTTTAACTCGTGTATTCACGAGACTTAAACGTGTACAAAGTTATTGCGTAAAACACAAAAATAAATTATATTTTGATTAGCATTTTTTAATTCGATTTTATTGTCTCAAGGAAAAGCAAAAAACTTGTCAAAGGTAAACAAAATAAAATCAGCAACAGCTGGCAACCTTAATTGTGCCATTTTGTATGAATAAGGTGTCATATTAAAGGTTACGAAAAGGTTAAATGATATTATACTGACCACTAGCATAAGTCATGCCAGTCTTTCAATCTACTATTCAACCCGATAATCAAACATTGTGCAGAGGAAGCCATCCCTAACTCAAAATAAGTCTTGCTAATGCCGTAATCTTAATGTTAAAGAGCGCTTGGAGAAAAAATTTCTGAAGGTGAAAGGTCAAAAAGTTCCATCTTTTCATGGCAAGAACACTGACGTATGTATTGGAAGACAGTCTCTATCTTGTCCTCATACCTACAGCTTCTGTAGCAGTTATTTGAGGGAACTCCAAGACTTTCGGTTTCCCCACCAAAAAGACAGTGGTCCGTGATAATCGTAATTGTCGATGAATGGCCGCGTAATAGTAGTTTAGTGGGTAGTGTTTTGGCTTATTAGACATGAAGCCACGTTTTAAAGCGGACTGTAAACAAATATATCTCCGTTGACTTCCTCTCAGTAGATTTCTAATAAAAACTCTGAGAGTAAATAAAAATTTCTGTAAAACCTGTCGCTCAAAGTCGACTTTAAACTATAGGTCTCGCCACTTATTTATAGAATTTAATGCACGCAACATAAGTGGTGTGAGAAACTAGGTCCATAACTTTGACCGAAGGATTGTAATGACCAATTATGTATGTATGCAATGAATGACCATGGCATTTAAGGATTGAAGTCCGATTCTTAACCATACTTATCCAGTGGAGTATAACAATATTGCCTGTGGTCAAAGAGATTTTGTTTTCCTTGTAAAACATTTGAATAAAATCCAATTTAAATAAGGCATACGCGTTATAACATGTCATAGTTTGCGAACTCTGCACTGGCTGTGGTCAACGCATCAGCATTAAAATTATCTTTGAATGAAGTTTCCTGAGCAATATTCGTTATACATAGCCAGTAACAGATATTTTGAAATTACTAAATAGGTTAGAGTATTAACCCTAGCCTAATATCATTATGGTCTACACAGAAAATAGTTCTGTTGACACGTAATCGTATATTCACGGACTAAAGGTTCAATTAGTCGTGACTTTACCATAACGCTGTAGTCGTAACATAATCCATAACCGTAAATTTATTATTAGCAGCAATCAGTGCTGCCATGGCCATAAACAGCTGTTTACGTTATTTGCACTATGTATTTTTCAAAAGTACAAAAGTAAACAAAAAAAAAATGTGTATACATGTAAGTAAATTCAGCAAACAGCTGTTTATGGTTATGGCAAAAAACCAAAATTCAATTGGAACATATGGTTATCGTTATGACTATGGCATTGTGGTAAGTCACCTATAATCGAAAACAGTAATGTCCATAAAGTTGGCTAAAACAGCTGATTTATATGGTTATGGTTAAGTCACGACTAATTGAACCTTAAGGTGTTTAATAGATGCTGATTATAAATAACGCATTATATAGCGTTCGTTGCCCTGTATAGCGCTTAAAAGATTTTTTGCTTACTTTCTTATTTAGTTAGGATTTCGAAAATCATGAAGAAAAATCTCTTCTTCTCCTCCCGAATTTGAACCTAAATTTTTTTGGGTATGCAGTCGTATTGCTGCATCATGCCACCCCAACTACGTTTACAACTTTCAGCAGAAATATTTTTATTCTACTTTGAAGTCCGCCTTTTTTTTTTCTTTCTTTTGTTCTCTTACCATGGCACTTAGCTTGTGGCCTCTCTTGACAGTGTCTTGAGCCGTTTTTTTGCATCCATCAATCAATAAATTTTGTTGATTTTTTTCCAACAATTTTATTATTTTTTGTTATTGTTTTTGTTTCTGCTTTTTTTTTCCTTACGAACGTTGTTACCCTTGTCTACAAAATATTCACCGTATCGTACGTACCATACACCTTAAATCCATGCCACATAAGCCAAGTCAAGTCAACTGGGTTGTTGAACATTAAAGAATATTTGAAAAATGAAAAAAAGCAACGGCAGAACAACAATAATAAAAAGAAGAAGAAAAAAAACACTGAAACGAAACGGAAACCTTGCAATTCATAAAATCCATACACTTGACCAACATACGATGGACGACCAAGTGTTTCTTTTTTTTTAATATCGAAACATCTAAAGAATTGAATCAATAACGAGGGAGGCCAGAGGAATAATTTAATTTTTTTTGGTATTCTTTCTTGTCCTCTAAATGAAAGAAATTTACCGAGAAAAGCATTTAAATTTTTTAATAAATTTCATTTGAATATTGGCAACACTGCATATTAAATTGTCTTTAATTTTGACATTAAACATTCACCTTGAAATGATAGCAACTTGCTGGTTTGTAGGTACAAAATAATTGCCTATTTAATTTCTCATTTCAAACCTTTTAGTCAGGATTACAACCTAGTTTCTTACACCACCCAGGATGAGTGTGATAATTTCATCCATAAGTGGCAGGGGATCTACAGTTTAAGGTCGATTCCGAACGATTAGTAATTTTATTTACACTCTATCTACTAGTTTACGAAGGCTTTACTTTTAGGAAATTTTCATATACTAGATGACCCGTGCGAATATTTCGCACCGTTAGTTGTTATTTTTGTAACATAAAATGTAAATAATTAATTGAAATTTTATAAAATATCTTTAAACGTAAAAAAAATATCTTTAAACGTACGCACTCGAGATAAAGCCTCGTATAACTGCCTATGTGAACAGACCGATTCTGGTAAATACAATCCTACCTTTTGGAGGGTTTGACCTTGTGCTTTGTTCCTCGTCATAGCAAAAGCAACTTTCACAGGAAATTGTTTTCGTGTCATTCGGAAAGGCACAGTTGGTTCAGAAGGTGTAAGGTTGATACGGGGTATGAGTAGTTTTATCGGTGTGAATAATTTTTGCTGATATGATGTCCTCTCCCAAGTTTGTTACGATTAGCCTAATACCATTTACAACACTTCATAACACAAACAATGCCTTGACAATAACGATATTACCAAAATGGCTTTTACAACTTTATATATTATTATGTGAAATAGCATTACAATTAAGCGACCCTGTTTATCGCACTTGATCTAACAACTACTGCAAAGTATTGTCAAAACAGCTTTTTACAACTTAATATGCAAGTTATTTATAACTGACTTAGTAATAAACGGCATTATACTAAATAGCGGTAGTTCCAGAATGGATTTTAATACATACAATATTATGTAGACCCTGTATTACCACACTTGAACAAAAACATATAATCATAATGACAACAATATGCAGTTCTATATAAAATATAATTTTTATCAATGAAAATATTAATTTTTCAATTTCTAATTATTTTTCGCAATTAGTGTTCGATATAAGCTTTAAAATGGGATATCAATTATTAAATTTGATGCGGTGGTATGGGAGATATTTGCAACCGACAAAAAAAGTGCTTTAGAAATAATATATATGATTTTCACTGGATACGTTCTAAGACTGAATAAACGTTTTAAGACTGAAATAGTAGCGGTTTTTATAGCCATTCTTTCCGCCTGAATAGCACTAAAGCTAATCGGATGGATCTAAAATGCCAATAAAAAAAGCGCTAATCTGGCAGCATTGTATAGTACAGTGTGTATGTGTGTGTATAAAATACTCTTTTTGAATTTTACCGTTGAGTGTGTATTATACGGTGACAAGAAAATTCTTTGTATTTTGAATTTTTTTCTTTTTCTTTCTTTAATTTATCAGTTAATTAACTTAATTTAAACCATATTAGAGGAGAACACCTTTCTTTTTAAATAACCACCAGCCTCTCTATTAAAATGTATTTTAATCTTGTCCAAACATTTGCCAACCCTTCTTCCAAAAAGGAGTTCCAATTAAAGTGTATCACACTATCAACATGAAACAAAAAAACTAACTTCCAGCTGTTCACTGGCGTTTGTTGCTGATGCATTTCGTTAAGCCAATATTTTATGGCCCAAAAAAAAAAATTTTTTATTGCACCTGCCTTTCATAAAGATAAAACAATAAAAAAAAAAACCAAAAACAAAATGAGAAAAGAAAATTAAAACAAAGTTTTTAGTCTCTTAAAAAACAAAAAAAATCCCAGTACTTTGCAAAAAATCAGAAAAAAAACATACTTTTCGGTCATGTTTAAATGACCAGCCAGCCAAGCCAGCCTTACCACGAGTCCAGCTGGTTGTCATACATGCATGAGATACAAAGTATTTAAGTTACGTTTCGGTTTTTTTTTGTGTTTTTATCTGGACTGTGATACCTACCACCTGCAAAAATATCTGCTGTTGTTGCTGCTGCTGCAAAAAGAGTGTGATTAACTTAAAAGCCATGGACTTGCTTGGGCACGGCACACGGTAAGCCAAGAAAAGAAAGAAAAATTTTATTATTTTCCAAATGCTATGTGTGTGTGTGTGTGTGTGTGTGTGTGTATTCCTTTTAAATGTTTTAAAAATTAAAAAGAAAATCAATTTTTTTTTATTATTTTTCTTTATGGCTACGGTGAAAGGTGCTTTTTTCTTCTTCGGGGATTTTTTATTCGTTACCCATGTTAAGTTGAAAAAAATCTCCCCAAGACAAGACATTTCAAACATGTGAAAAGGTTTTCAAAAGTTCAACAATCTTTAGTTACTTTTAAAAAGATTTTTTTTCTTTTTTTGTGATTATAATTTAACTTTAAAAAAGTCTATGAAAACCAGGGATTTCTCAGAGGAATTTCATATCATTCAAACAAATCCAGGGCGCAAGAATATCCAGCAATAATTGCATTACATTACTCACTAATTATACAAGGACTAATACGAGGACATGTGTTTCGATTACCCCAGTTAAACGGGGTATTCTTCGATCACTCTACAGACAGCCTTAATCTTGTTGGCATAAGAACAACCTACGCAATATTGATTGGCTTTGTTAAGGTTCAATTAGTCGTGACTTTACCATAACGCTGTAGTCATAACAGAATCCATAACCGTAAATTTACTATTGGCAGCAATCAGTGCTGCCATGGCCATAAACAGATGTTTACGTTAATTGCACTATGTATTTTTCAAAAGTACAAAAGTAAACAAAAATAAAATGTGCATACATGTAAATAAATTCAGCAAACAGCTGTTTATGGTTATGGCAAAAACGCAAAATTCAATTGGTACATACATATGGTTATCGTTATGACATGGCATTATGGTAAGTCACCTATAATCGAAAACAGTGATGTCCATAAAGTTGGTTAAAATAGCTGATTTTTATGGTTATGGTTAAGTCACGACTAATTGAACCTTTAGACTGATATGAATAAGAAAAGAACAGATTTGTCTTACTTACTTACATATTTGGTCACTACATTCCCTTTTGTCAGAATTACAACTTAGTTTCTCACATCACCAATGTTTTGATCTGTTAATATTATCCATGAATTGAAAGACAGATTTTAAGTAACTTCTCATGGAAATTTTATTTCACTACTCATAGTATTTCCCAGAAGGCTGGAAGACGTGGTCGAAAGAAATATTTTTTCACATTTTGTTTGTAGCAAGGGTTCGTCTCCAGTAAGCCAACACACTTCCTATTAGACTGCATCGTCTGGTTGTCTTTTTCTTTTTTGTCATCTCTGATTAAATTCGACTTTATTTTGAACTTGAATTCGTTTCTTATAGGGATTGTTTAATTCGCAGTAGAAGCATTGAATTGGAATATCACAATCCAGTCTAAGTAAGGCCTTATCCTTACGTCAACTAACCTGCTTGAACAAAATTTTAAGGAAATTTTTTTTTTACCTCACTACCTGTTATCCTTGGAGATCATATGAGTGTATCTACATCACCGTGTTTATGGAGAGGTGTATGAAGTTAAAAAAAGGTCGGATCTGTTCTTCTTCGGCTTTTTTTGGTGTATCAGATCGTTAATGAGAATATTCGACTACTCAGTGGCTTTCTTCGATGATATTGGGATTCCCAGATCGAATGTATTTTTCGTCCATGTTCTTATGAATTAAAAGGGGTGTTAATCCTTCCACGACCAAACTAGTATTCTTTATTAGGGGTATCAAGCAGCAGGCAGGCCCTTCTTCAATGCGAAATATATTGACGCCTCCATTCTTAGAACGTTTTTAATG
This sequence comes from Sarcophaga peregrina, assembly GCA_014635995.1. Classification (NCBI taxonomy): domain Eukaryota; kingdom Metazoa; phylum Arthropoda; class Insecta; order Diptera; family Sarcophagidae; genus Sarcophaga; species Sarcophaga peregrina. The sequence goes on along the minus strand of CM025792.1, from coordinate 52,901,125 downwards.
TTCTTGGATTTTTAAATTCTACGTTCTCTAACGTAAATATTGTCAAAATCTGTTTAAGATGCGCTATCCGTGCCGAAGTTATAGGGAAAACTCTACTTTGAATACACATGTGTCGCCTAGTCATATGTCGCGTTAAAACTTTAAGAGCTCATAACTCAAAACAAACTTTTTCTACTTAGAATGTTATAGAACGGAGGCGTCGATATGTAGGATTCTGTTTTCAAAATTAACGTAGACCGGAAGGTTTATTTTCCCACATGAAATCAGGAAAGCCACGGTGGTTTAATATATTTGAGGCAAAATTTTTGATAGACATCCGGGTCTTCAAACTGAACCCGTACTCTATACAATGCAAGACTGATATTCACATTTAGCACATTGGAGGCATAGCTCTTGATGGTTCAATTCTGCCGCTGTTCCTTTGAAGTCCTCAAAGTGATGCTGTGTGACTGAATCTGAAAAATTGGAATTTAAGGCACACACTGTGACTTTGGATTTCAATATTGGATATTGATTAAAATGATATACAATTTGGCCACTTTTACTAAGTAGTTACGCAAGCTATCCAATCGATCAGACTCCATCTTATATGGTTAGTTGCCCGGTTGTTCAATAGTCTTTTGTGTTTCCTTGAAACTTAAGAAGGAAACTATTCCTCCATAAAAATGCTGAAGTGAAGAATACAAGAAGAGCTATAATTGGCAGTGTCTCAAGCAGTGTTTCCCAAACACTTTCAAGCAGCATGATTTCTAAAATTAAAATAAAAATAAAACTTGAATAGGAAGCTATTCCTCCATAACAATGGTAAAGTAAAGCATATAAGAAGAGCTTTAATTGGCAGTGGTTTTCAAACAGCATGATTTGTCGAAAACCAAGAATATTTCACCTTTCATGGTGAAAGAGAATTTTGCACATCCAAAAAGGCAGAAGTTTGAACGCCATCGAAAAGGAATTTTTGTTTTGGTAATGTATTCAGTTGATAGGTCTGATTTTTTTTTTTTTTTTTTTTTAAATCGCTTAAAAAATAATTAAATTACAAGCGTTTTAGCTGAAAATGTAAGATAATCTACGAAAGTAACCCCTAAAAATTTAATTCCCACAATCGCATTAAAAAAATTTCTCTTTTATGTTCGTTGTTCCCCCTTTGCTCTAGTCTAGTGAATGCATTCTTAATGACCTTTAAATACAAATTTTACGCATTCAATTATGCTTAAGCAACCACTACAACCTTATAAACTCTCTTCTCTCCCTCTCCCCCAATTACTAACGGTGTGATGTTAGCTGTGCTATACGACTGAATATTATGTACTGCTGTTTAGAAAAGACAAAGAAAAAAACAGGAAAAGAGAGCCAAAAAAAACAAAACAAAAGAAGAGTACCAAACCCTTGTGTAATGTCATAAAGCTGTAAAAAAATAATAAAAAAAATGTGAGTAAAACTGTTGCTATGAGAGTAATTGTTACACAAAACCCTTCAAGCAATCCTTACAAAAGAGAGACAGAGAAAAAAGTGTATTTTTGCACACGGATATATGGGTGTAATGTGTATGTGTGTGTGGGTAAGGAATGAGTAAATGAATGTGTCATTGAGTGAAACCATAAATTTTTTCAATTAATTGTTACATTATTTAACAATTTATTCCAAAAAAACAAGAAAAAGGGTTACAGTTGACTGCAAAAATCCTTTAATAGGGTGATGAAGTGGGAGCACATTTTATTCCTCCAAATGAAAAGGATTTGTGGGGATTTTTTTTTTTGTGTTGCAGCCACACCTTTTTATTTCAACCCGTGCACACACTAAAACTCAAAAAAGTGTTAAAGCAATGGGTAAAGGAAGACTTAAAATATTATGCATACACACTGTATTCTACAATGCTGCCAGATTAGCCGATTTTTGTTTTTATTGGTATTTTGACGATATTTGGTTGATAAGGTTTTTTTTTTTTAAATTTTTTTAATAAATTTCAAATGAAAAAGAAACAAAATTTAGAAAAAAGAATTAAAAGAATTTAAAGCGCGTGTAAAGTAAGAATTAAAATAAAAAAAAAATGTAAAGTTTCAAAAATAAAATTAAACTTGAACCTTGCTTTGGCCATTTAGTTAATCCTTCTGAAATTATTTTCGACCATTTTTATTTCATTTTTGGATATTAGAAACTATCTTTTCCATAATTGAACGATCTTAAATGTTCCTAAGTTAAGGCATTATCTGCTTAAAAGTCAATTAGTCGTGACTTAACCATAACCATATAAATCAGCTATTTTAGCCAACTTTATGGACATCACTGTTTTCGATTATAGGTGATTTACCATAATGCCATAGTCATAACGATAACCATATGTATGTACCAATTAAATTTTGGTTTTTTGCCATAACCATAAACAGCTGTTTGCTGATCTTACTTACATGTATACACATTTTTTTCTTTTTTTTTTTTTGTAAACAGCTGTTTATGGTCATGGCAGCACTGATTGCTGCTAATAGTACATTTACGGTTATGGATTATGTTACGACTACAGCGTTATGGTAAAGTCACGACTAATTGAACCTTAAACATAGCCTTTAACATAATCCCACAGAAATAAAGTTTAACGATATCAATATGAAAGATTTTAAAGGACAAGTGACGTCACCAAAGCGTAGAATCACTTTATCGCAAATTTCTCATGCTCTTTGCGTAAACAATATAGCGTCCACTTCGTAATCTTTAATTGCATGTCAAAAACGATAAGTTATATTCAGTAAAAGAAACTCGAATTGACGTTAATGGCCCTTTAACATAATCCCACAGAAATAAAGTCTAACGATGTCAATATGAAAGATTTTAAAGGACAAATGACGTCACCAATACGTAGAATCACTTTATGTGCAAATTTCTTATGCCATAAAGTCAAAATCGGTCATATTGTAATGATCTTCGCTGAAATAATATATCGTCCCCTTTGTAATCTTTAATTGCATGCCAAAAACGACAAATTAATGGCCCTACAAGACTTCCATATGATAATTCTTTTCAAATCATGTCTTTTCCATAATCATGTCTAGGTTGTCCGAGCCTAGTAAGTGATAAACCTCATGGCTGAAGAAAATTTTGTTTGAAAAATTAGCCTTTTACTCTGGCATCCAATCACCCACCATATCTATGCTGTTGTTGATCCGTCAGCCGGTTTTAATAGTTGCTTCCACAGTCAATAGTTAATGAAAATAAAAACGAACAGAAAATAAATATAAAAACGCTAAATTGTCTTTATTGACATGCAAAACTCATAAAATAGTAAAAAGGAACAAAAAAAAAACAAAAACAACACATTCCATTACATTTATTTCGCACAAATTCCCATCGTTAGAAAATGTATAATGTAAATGTAAATGTATGCATATGTGAGCGAGTGTTAGTGTTTGTCCATGTACCAAAAAGTGAGAGTTAAATAAAGCTGCTGCTTCTGCTGCTACTGTTTAATATATTTCAACACCTCTTTAATACTCACCAGCCCTGATTTTTATTTCTGTTATTGATGCTGGTAAATAATTGTTGTTGTCCCATGTCTGTTTTATATCGTTAACGTTATGGGCTGCTGCCGTTGTTGCCGTTGTTATTGTTATTGCTGTGATTAAAATAATAAAAACTGAATGTTGTATCTCTGTATCATTGGCTGTTTTTAATGTTATTGTTATGTGATATTGCTTGTTGCTGTGTGAAATAATTTGTTTATGTTGTCTTCCTCTTTTACTTTTTCTGTCATTCTTCTTTTATAAAGACTTGTTGTCTCAATGGTCTGTTGTGCGTGTAACATGAAAGTGTGAGTTTCTCTGTTTTTGTGTTATTTTGTCAGCTCCAATGCTTCGTGTCTTACCACACCTTGTATGGGGTAGGCTTTTAGTTTGTTTATGTCTTGATATTGGGTGGTGGTGGATATGCGTACGTACGTACGTTTACGTGTACGTGTAAATTAGAAACGCAAGTAACAATTTGTTAAGCGGCTTATTTTCTTATTTCGAGGTGTTAAGGCATGTCAATGATATTTTATTGTGTTGCTGCTTTTTTTCTGTTTGTAAATTTTCAATGCAAGTGTAATAAAACCATTAAAAAACATCTGGTTTTCTTTTATATTTTCCCTTGTGGAGATTCCTTTTATTGAAAACAAGGAAAACATTGTACACCTTTTTTTTGTTTTTTTGTTTATAGCTTTCATAATAAAACTATATTTAGAGGCCGGCATCCAAAACAGATTTGTTTACAGTAGCAACGGCGAAGAAAATCTGTTAAAAAGAATTTTTTTAATGGCCAATGGATGCCAAACTTCCCGATAGCTGAATTTGCTTCTGTTTTTGTTGATTTGTTCATATTGTCCTTTTTAAAGATAATTTTTAATCAGAAATTATCGTATTCAACATGATGATGTTGCATATTGCAATTTCCAATTACAAAAATCATTAGCTGAATATTTCTAAAAATTAAATTAAATTTAGAAACCGAAAAAGTACAGAAAACGGAATCAGTCAACTAAAATATGAAATGAATACGTTCAATTCAAGAAAAAAAATGTTGAACTCAGTAATCTGTGTCTACGATTAGTAACCTATGTCCACCATTGGTTGATCAATAGCACAATAAAAAATAACCTGTAGCAAGTCTTAGCATCCATCTGCAAGACCCATGCACTCTGTAACGCCTATTTTCGTCAGTTCATTTCTTATCCTTTATTTTTCAATGTCACAACCACCACAGACGAAACATTTTTCTACACTATATTGGTCTAGAGACTCTGACCATAAATTTTCTAAATGCTAATGGATACGCTAGCGAGTTCTGAAAGCATTTGCTTGAGTTAAATCCATGACCAACCGTTCATTTGGGGTCGCCGTGGTCTAGTACGTAATGTGCTGGCTTATTAGACGTAAAGCCACAGGTTCCAGTCCCAGGCCAGACATCAAAAATAAAAAAAAACACAAAAAGTATTTTTCTGGCGATTTCTTCTCTTTCTCTTCTTGTTTCTCAAAAATCTGTCGTTCGGAGTCGACTTTAAACTGTAGGTTCCCGCCACTTCTGCATAAAATTAACACACACAACATAAGTGGTGTGAGAAACTGCAGGCTTCTTGGCGACAATTGCTGTAGACTGTCTAATGGTGAAGGTATAGCACTGCCCATTTTATAGTCACCAGCAGCAACTCGTTTCCTTACCGTTCGCATCATCCCTCTTTCCACCTTTCATAAACCTGCACAACGCACTGCATGAGTAGGGGTCATCCCCTGAGTGCAAAAATTTCCACAGGACAATAACTTTTTCGAGATTTTTCTTTGAAAAAGAGGTCTCTTCGCCTTCTTACCAGCCGAGTGATGGTAATGTGTGACGATGTATCCCTACATGCGCTCCTAAGTGTGATAATAGTTAGCATGCATCTCTAATAGCCATGAACTTCATCTGAATGATCTAATTGGACTGCTGTAGTGAAAGTTCATGTGGTCTTCGACTAAGCTAGCACAATTTCGATTCTAATAAAGAAATAAGAAAGCCTTCTTTGTAAAAATTACGCCTTTTCTCGTTTGATGAATATGCCTATTGCTCGTCCCTATTATTTCTTTTGATTTACTGGAGCAGATTAACTTATTTAATATATTTTCTATAGAAATTAATCTTAATTTAAAACTTAAGTACTGAAAGTGTTATACAGAATATGAAATTCATTTCCATTATTTTTGAAAGAATTTCGCACTGACACCGATTAATACAAATCTCTAGACATTCAAACAAAGACCTTAACTTGAGAAAACAAAAAACGAATTCTTACCATTATTTCTAGCAACACTATATTCGAGTGGCACACCCTGTATTTACCCCTCTCTTTGAGAATAAAATAGTACCCCCCCAAAGAACCGTTATTCTCATGGCATACATATTTATTTATTTTTAACCTCAAGCTACTCTTATTTGTCTAGGATTCTCTCTTTTTGTCTTTTCTCTCTCTCTTCTATTTTTTTTCTTCTGGTTTTTTCTAGTGTGTATTTAGGGGCTTTAGTAGTAGTAGTAGTAGTAGTTTACCATTGTTGTTGGTATTATTTAGTTTTGCTTAAAGGGGTTATTTCTTTCTCCATCTCCCTCTCTCAGAAATGCTTTTTTCTTTCTTCTTAATTCTCTTGATGTGCATGCAGATAAACGGAAAATATGGGAAATTTATGCAAAAACTGTCTTGCTCCTCGCTCTCTTCCTTCGTCTATCTCTTTTTCTTCTCCTTTATGAGTACATCTTCAATTGGAATTTTGTTTTTATTTCAACTTGTTGTTATATTTTTTTTGTAAAGGGTATCCATTCAATAGGGTTCAAAAGGAAAGTGAAATAGAACAGACATAAAGTTATGATTTCAATGAAACTTTTATAGCACCCTGCCTTGGTCTTTGCGTACGAACTAGTCACTAGTCTGGAAGGTATTGTGTTGGCTTACCAGAAACGAGCCCGTGATTCAAATTCCATCTTAACCATCTTAAACAAAACAAAATAGGAAAAAAAATTTCTTTCAGCGCCTTCCAACAGACTTCTGAGAAATATTCTGAGAGTGAAATAAAATTACCATGAACGGTTTCTCAAAAATCTATCGTTTTTTATTGACTTTAAACTGTTGGTTCCGCCACTCGTGAATGAAATTAGCATACACAACGCGGTTGGTGTGAGAAGCTAGGTTGAAATCCTGACTCAAAGGTTTGTTGTAGCCGATTAAGTACATACATACATAGATACATAATTGGCTATTACAACCCTTCAGTCAGGATTACGACCTAGCTTCTCACACCACTTATGTTGTGTGCGTTAATTTTATACATGAGTGGCCGGACCTACAGTTTAAAGTCGACTCCGAACGACAGATTTTTGAGAAGCTTTTCATGGCAATTTTTACTCTCAGAGTCTTTACCAGAAATCTGCTGAGAGGAAGTCGCCGAAGAAATATTTTTTCGTTTTGATGTCTGACCTGGGATTCGAACCCGGGCCTTTCGTCTAATTAGCCAACACACTACCCACTAGACCATGGCGATTTCAAAGTAAGGACTATTAATTTTCAATTGTTTTAACGTTAAAAGGTTACCCGCGTAGATCCGATTTTGTAGCCCTAAATTTTATCATCTTGGCGTCCAATAAACGTAAATTTATTTTTTCTGAAGACTTAATGCGCAATTAAGACAAAATTTACCAAGTTATGTGATTCACAGAGCTGTCTAATTAAGATCAAGTGACTTTAAAAAATCAGTATCATACGCTCTAAATTGGAGATAACAGTTCCAGAGGCATTTTCGAAAAAAAAAAAAAATACGACCCAAAACCTCCTTTTTCAGACTAGAATGCCCATCAGTCACTTTATTCACTTCGGGTGTATACGACATAGTTTTGCTTCTTGCAGAAACCACCGATTGAGAAATGGGCTCCAGAGCTAAAGAAAAATTTTTTTTTTTAAATCAACCAAGAAAGTCCGTTGCTCTGGGACTTGGTTAGCATAATTAGGACGTTGTTCATGAGTCAACCGTGTCTAATTGTTGTGCGAGTTGAACTTAATATAGATAGAGTTGCACATCCAAATGCAGAATACGGTGTAACATGCCGTAAGCCAGGCCCAATTGCTAAGAACAACGCGAAACGATGAATTCGGGTTTTTCGCCACATTAATAGAAGCAATGTTTTCGGCAGTGCATGCAGAAAAGCTTTCGGTCTCTTGAAATTTCTTCATAATTTTGATTCTTCTTCGCATAGAAAATTGTTTACCAATATCCTTTAGGGCAAGATCATCTTCGGCTTTTTTTTTTTTAGGAGACGAACATGAACATTGTCCATAAAAAAGAACGTAAAAATGCATTCAGTTGCTTGCCAGCTTTCAGTGAAACAGGTTCTCATCGCTTCTTTTTGAAATTTTTTTGTATATCAATTATACACCCGAAGAAAAATTACAGTAAGATGATTCACTATTTTCTAATTAGATTCACTAATAACCATGAGAAATGAACTCCATTTTTGGTAGAATATTTGTCAAGTTAAATGCACAAGTCGTTAAGTGTTTGGCGCTGTTCATTTTCCGTTTTCTACTACAGAAACATACTATGTATTAGGTTACACTTGAAAATATTACTAACAATTTTCCTCGGGTTTATACACATCCCTCTCACAAATACACTTTCATTTTTATTATGCTCTCTTTTTATGTTCTCTGACCATAATCATTCCGTAAAGCTTTAAACACATCAGTTTTAATGTTCTTCGGCTTGACACTTCAGGTTAAAGTTATTTAACAGTTGACAACATTGTCAGTTCAGTAGATTTACTAAGCCACTAAATAGATAACCCATTATAAATACTACAAGAGGATATTTAGGTGGGTATATGGAAGAAGAAAATCCAAAACAGGGTGTTTAATAAAATTCTTATCCTGGACAAAAAAATTAATAAATTTTTAAATTTTTTTTTAGAATATGTTTTTCAACACACTCTTTTGAAAAACAAAAATTAGACTTAAGAGGAAAGAATTGTAAATTTATTTTATCATTATCACCCTGTTTTCTTATCTTTTCAAACGGTTATTACTTGCCTAGTTATTTTATTGTGCATGGATGCTATTTGGTATTCTATTCTGCAGTAATTGTACTTCTGTGTGTGTGTGTGTGTTACAATTCAAGTAGATTTTAAGTATCCTTGAACTATTTCTCTTCTTTATTTTCTCTTTTTCTTCTTCGCCTTCTATTTATTTACATAAAATTGCAGACAATATTCGTTATAAAGAAAACGAAAATTATTTAAAATTTATGCATGAGTGCTCATGGAATGCCTTGTTAAAAATAAATGCATAATGCAGTTACGTTCTACACGGAGCGCCACTCATAGTGGTGGATATTAAAAACTATCCAGCTCTGGTCATTCCTGAAGAAGAAATCCAGATATCCACAACAATACTTAAGAATAATTTAGAATAAATCGAATTACGGTTCTGTATAGCCTGTGTATCATTCTGGGAATGAACTTATAACTCTTCCACGTAACATCTTTGGGCTTCACTATGTGGTTTTACTTTATCTTTCTTTTATTGTTTCCCTTTCCTTGTTATCCAGAATAAAAACCAATTGTTTTATTGGGTCTATATTCTTATATCACGTGATCCCAGACTTTACGGCGGACGGAACAAAACTTCGCAACTAAGTGCTTTCAGGACATTTGCTAATGAATCGAATAAGTTTAGTGGTCTGGCGTTTTCATGATGGAAATCAATGTAATTTCTTTAATAGTAAACTGCAGAGACTAGAAACACTGCATTACTTTTGTTGATGTAAAACCTGGGTTCGCCATGACCCTATCCCCAAACATTACTTTCATACGTGATCCAATTTTCATCGTCCGCAATCATTCAATGCAGAAATAAACCGATTTTTTAACGTTTCAGAGTGAATCGGCAAATGAAAATTCCGTCTAAGAAACTTTACGCTGCTAATTCAGGTGGCCGCCAAACGTCAAGCTCTTCTTGGCATGTTGGCTGCAGAATGCCTACTTTTCCCTAACAACGTCTACGCAGCGTATTTACCGATCCTTCTTATCTTTTTCTATAATTTCAACAAGTTTTCGGTGATTATTCGAAAACATGCCACAGATTTTGTCTAGGAAAAGATAGAAGGTTTCTCTATAGTCAATGAAAAAAAAAAATCCACATTAAATTAAAGGAGATTTTTGAAAGGTTTTCTGGTAATTTAGAATTTAATTTTATGCTTAAATTTCTTACTATTAGAAATAAATGAGAAATTCCTATTTAATTCATTAAAATTAACCTTAATACTGTTGCACGATACTATGCCGCCTCACCGTAGCATCCAAATAAAATATTTAACGATTGAAAACGAAAAAAAATCATTACACTTGAGTAGGCCGGCCTTAAAACCAAGTTAATAAACTTGCATGTTTATGGTAGGTTTGAAGCGAAGAAAAGAAAAAAAAGAATTTAAAAACCGTAAAATTACTTTATGGCCTGGCCACAAACGTTTAATTTTTACTTGCAAATACTTTCTATTCGTTTAATTTAATTTTTTTAATTTTTATTTTATTTTATTTTATTGTAGACATCAATAGCAGTTTATAATTTGAGAATATTTTTTTGTTTTTTTATTTTTTAATTCTTCTGACATTATTCCCTAGAGGCAAATTTAATGCCATGGCAATATTGTATATTTTTAATGATTACGAGTATTTTACAACATATTTTACTATTTCCTTTTTTTTTTTTTTCTTCTGCTTTTTGAACTCTTAAGAGTTGTAGTATACTTGACTGTGAACTTTATTTCAATTTTTTATTTGCTGCTAAAAATTATAGCGATTTTTCAATTACTTTCTCCTTACCTTGCTACATCTGGCGATTTTTTAGCATTTTGTTGCTTAGATTGTCTTTCTAATCTCGAACCTTATAATATTTCTTTAAATTAGGGTTACAAAAACATTTTTTTTTGGTTGTATATTAGTGAGTGAGAAAGAGAAAATAAGTTGAGAGCTTACAGTCATAGAAAAATGTTAGTAATCTACCCTATTTTGATTTTCATTTCATCAACATACATAAGGTTGTACATTTTTGAATTAATAATTTACGTAATGTTTCTTAGATATTTGCTGGTTTTTGAATTTTGGTTCATAAATTTCCTCTCCTGGTAATTACCAACCTTTTAATTTTTCTAAAATATTGCTTTATGCCTATAAAAAAGTTGTTCTCTTCTCATATCATTTAAATTATTTACTATACAATTAGACAATTTTTTTAAGAACATTTAAGTCTTTGAATTTTAAAAAAAAGAATTTTTTAACATAGAACATTTTTTGAGTGTAAACACAAAAAAAAATATAGCATTCGCTGACATGTGTGCTCGTCGCACAGCGTTACCGCTGGAAATTTTTAAGAAGTCGCACAAAAAGGGGATTTTTGAAAAAAAAAAAGTCGCACAAAAAGTGTATTTTGGCTGTAAAAAGGGGCAACATTTTTAAAAGAAAAGAAAATACCTATAGTCTAGTCTCCAGTCTAGTATATAGACTAGTATATAGTCTAGTATATATTCTAGTCTATACTCTAGTCTATAGTCGAGTATAATCTATATAGCCTAATCAATTTATCTAGTCTACAGTCTAGTATATTATCTAGTCTATAGTCCAGTATATAATCTAGTCTATAGACTAGTTTATAGTCTAGTCTATAGTCTAGTTTATAGTCTAGTATATAATCTAGTCTATTATCTAGTCCAGTCTATAGTCTAGTCTATTATCTAGTCTAGTATACAGTCTAATCTATAGTCTAGTCTCCAGTCTAGTATATAGTCTAGACCATAGACTAGTATATAGTCTAGTATATATTCTAGTCTATACCCTAGTCTATAATCGAGTATAATCTATAGAGTCTAATTTATATAGTCTAATCTATAGTCTAGTCTATAGTCTAATTAATTTATCTAGTCTACAGTCTAGTATATAATTTAGTCTATAGTCTAGTTTATAGTCTAGTATATAATCTAGTCTAAAGTCTAGTCTATTATCTAGTCTAGTCTATAGTCTAGTCTATTATCTAGTCTATAGTCTAGTCTATAGTCTAGTATATAGTCTAGTCTATAGTCTAGTATATAGTCTAGTCTATAGTCTAGTCTCTAGTCTAGTATACAGTCTAGTCTATAGTCTAGTATACAGTCTAGTCTATAGTCTAGTATGTAGTCTAGTCTATAGTCTAGTATGTAGTCTAGTCTATAGCCTAGTATACAGTCTAGTCTATAGTCTAGTCTCTAGTCTAGTATACAGTCTAGTCTATAGTCTAGTCTATAATCTAGAAAAAATACTTTTTAAAAAAGGGGAAAAAAGGGTCAAAAATCTTGAAAAGTATCAGATTTAGTTCATTTTAGTAAGGGGGCACAAAAAGTGGCAAGGGCGCTGAAAAAATGTCAAATTGCAACTTTAGTCGCTCAACTGTAACACTGTCGTCGCAGTCTGATCGATGACTAAATAAAAGAGTATAGACAATTTGTGGGAATTCTCTCTGCAAAATTGTGGAATATATGGCAACATTCTTTATAACCGTAAAAAATTGATTAAAAAAAAATACACAAAAAAAATAGTATTTAAATAAAAAACATGCCTTTTAACCATTTTTTTAAAACATTTATTGTCTTTGAATATGCTTTACACTACTAACTCATGTGGCAACACTTAAATTAACGGCAATAAAAGCTCTTGATTTCTTTATTTCTCTCTTCCTGGTGTTAAACAGTCCTTTGGGAATTCCATTTAATAGAAATACTCATAATACTCACACTTATATTAATGCATACCTAAACAGCAGTACGTATTAAATTTCTACCAGCATACATACACACACACATACCAATAACACCTCAATACCTTACTCATCAGCATCATCATTGTAGGAAGAAAATAATAAAATGTGATGCATTAAATCAGCCAGCATTTTGAATATGACTGCTACTGCTGTTGCTTTTGCCAGTCATTTGAAATTATTGTATTTGTATTTGCATTTATAGCATAACAACAATTATTATTTGCCACTCTCTTTCTCTCTGTAATATAAATTCCAATGGTTTCTGTAAGTTTAGCATCATACGGCCACAACAAACGTATTGCTTTCTAGATTGTCACTCTCTCTCTCTCTCTCTCTCTCTCTCTCTCTCTGTGTTATGATTAGTTATTATTGCTATACGTAAAGCAATACGTGGGCGTATGTGTATGTGTTTTTCTATGTTATATGCCTGTAATAATAACACCACTATACATGTAGTAGTAGGTATGCAAATATTGTACACAAATTCATCGTTTCCTAATGCCATTGAACTTTCTCTCTAACTCTCTCACTCTGTTCGTTTAAAATTGTGTGCCCTTGCAATGGTGTGGTGTATATAAACGTATTAAATATTTAAAAACATTAAATTTGCATTTGAATTAAATTTGCGAATTTATACAAACAAACAAACATCCATACACACACACACACACGCCTCCATGTAAACAAACAACAGTGCATTATTTATGAGTGTATATAAGTGTACATATGTGTTGCTTAGCATACATGGCATGTGTAATGAAATTTAAATTGAAATTTAAATAAATTAAAGCACTACTTTTCAGCTGAAGGAAGTTTTAAGAAACGTTCTGTTTGTTAAAGCTTTGCAGGAGTTGTGAAAGTTTAGAAAAAATATATTTTTTTATTATTTAATTGGTCTTGTCTTATAATAAAGACTCTTTATTAAATCTTAACAACATGGCAATATGGTCGTGGAGAATGCTATGAGGAAGGAAAAAGTTTGTCGCAATGCAATCGGCATTATTTGGTGTATCGAGTAAGGTATTACCGCTTACTTTAGATTGCCAAGATGGCCCTGGTAGTAATTGAGAACAAAAGGAAGGATATCGTACGCTAGGTTATACTACACATTTGTTCCTTCCCGAATCTTGTCTACGGCAGTACAAAAAATCCAATTTCTTGCTATCTTAGCCGCAAATCTTTTGGACTCAGGTCCATAGATCAATCTGGACAACGAAAAAGATATTTCGTGTGATGAGAATTGTTTTTGCAGGTGGGTAAGAAAGTCAGGTTAAACCACTTTTTGGGATCTCAATTAAATTGGGGAGGATCTCGTCTGATTGGATAAGAGTTTCTTATTTTATGTAATGTTAGAATATCAATATTCGCTTAACACATCTAATACTCCGTGCTGATCGTCTGCTGCTCGTTTGTAGAATGTCCAGTTGATAATAGAGGGAATTACGTACTACATACCTAACGTCTTGAAGGTACGCATTGAATATCACAACTTATTTGTAGAGGCGTTGGATCTTTAGCTACAATATTGATTAGAGTAATACGACAGATTAAAGGAATTGTCTGTCTGACTAGAAGCCGATCTATGTTGGTGATCTTGATACCGTTTCTGAGTGCATTGTCCTTTTATTTAGTGTCACTTAAAAAAAGTGTCCACAAAGATGGTGCCTGGTTGAGTATCGAACAACGAGGAACCAGCGGATGCTTCGGAGTTGGCTTCGCTGTTTATTAGCAAAAATGAATGAAGTAAGCGTAGCATTACTTCTGCCAGCAAGTGCTATTACGGTACCAGTAGGTAATTGAGTTAGCTGAGAACACTCTAAAGCGTTGAAACTATTGTTTTCTACGTCAATTATACTGCCTGCGTTTCCCTATAACGCGCAAGCATATACTGCATTATGCAGCAATGAAACTAACTTGCGAATATTCGAGACAACGTGCTGCACAATGCCTATCATCCAATGCAAGTTGGCTTAGGCGATAGTTTCTTCGCCAATATTGAGTTCTATACAGTATTTGTTCAGTTGTATACAATTGATGGAAGGATACAATTGAGGAAATCCTATTTGTGAATGCGTGATTAGCTTACGGTAATAGGCTTTGCTAGATACAATTATGTAAGAAAGTAAATTGTTTTTTTAGGTTAAAAAGTATTTGAAAACAATTGTCTGCCTCCTGTGTACATACATTCTACTTCATAAATAACTTGTTAAAATCAACTTTCTCTCTGGGGTCTCTATTAATAAATGATCAGATCATCATTAAATTGTTATTATTTCTGATTTTTTTTCTGATCAATTCAATCAAATGTTTAAATATCATTTAATTTTAATTTTTTTTTTTTTTGTTTGAATATGAAGATAAAAGCAAAACAAAAGCAAAAACAAGTTAAACAACAAAATTTTTATTAAATGACAAATTAAAGTGTTTTTTGTACCACAAATAAAGAGTGTGTTCCGCATTTCGTGTGGTTTCAGGAAATTGATTTTCTTTAGTTTTTTAAACTTTTTTTTTTTAAGAAAAAATTGTGAGAAATTAAAAAAAAATAATAAAGAAATTAAATTGTTTAATTTTGTTTGTTTATTTAACGGTTGGTTTTTGTCAAAATGTGGCTTCTTCTTTAAAGAAAACAAAACGGATTTGTTTTATGCCTTTGGCTTTTGATCATAAGCCAAGAACGCTCCATAACAGCAGTAAAGTTGTTACAAACAACAAAAACATTTAAAAAATTACCGTTAGACTATACATACTCTGTATAATACTATAGTCACGTATGCAATTTAATTGAGTCAATATTTGGTTAATTAAGAACAAAATCTTAACCGTTCAGGTATAATAAATACGCGCAATATTCGGCTTACTCAATATTCATTAGACAGCAGCTGGTTGTTTCAGCATTGTCTTTTTTTTTCGGAAGTGTTCGGTTACTTATGCTTCACTAAACAGACTTATACTATGTTCAGACATTCACTTTTATTAAATCAATATTCGGTTTATTGAGAACAATATTTTTAGTGTTCAGACATATAATATTTGCAAAATTTATTTGTCAGCTGATAAACAAAACAGCTGATTGCTTCAACAACATAAATAAAATGCAAACCTTTCTGCTGACCTTCCATTTTTTTTTTTTTTTTTTGTCGTTGTTTACATTTGAAGTTGTTAAATATCAATAGAAAGTGTTCGGAAAAATTTAATATACTCACTGAACGTACTTATGACAGTGTTGTATTTATAGTATTAATCAATATTATAACAATTTATGTATTTATTGACCAATAATTAATTGAAATTTTTTTATATGAAATATTGAGATCAATAATGCCTTTTATTGTGATTTACGCAATATAGGTGCATGTATGAACTCAGTATTATGACAGTGTTGTATTTAAAGTTTTATTGTGAATATTATAACAATTCACATTTAATTGAGCAATAATTAATTGATATTTTATATAAAATATTGAGATCAATATTGGCGTTAATTGCGCAATAAAGGGGCATACGTGAACATAGTATAATATAGAGACAATATCTGAAATGTTAATACTAAAACGCTTTATTTTGTGTAACAACTTGGCAGCATTGCCTGTAGTTGTTGTTTATTTTTGTATTGTAATGTTGAAATGTAAACAAACCATTGCCAACTTAAAATACCGCAAATGTATGCAAATCAATAATGAGAAAACCAATTAAAAAAAATTTTTTAAAAATAAATTAATTTTCTAACGAAAAAAATTGGTATTTTTGTTAATTATTAATGAGCTGTTACAAATAAAACATTTCATTAAAATAATCTTTAAAATTTTTAAATTTTGCAATACAACGTACGTATGAACGGATTTTCTTTCTTTTATTTTTCGTATCATTAAAACATTTTTAAAGTAATTTTTTTTTTGTAATGATTATGTTGCAATGATGATGATGATGTTATTATGAGATTTGAAAGTGCTTGTTAAAGAAAATTAAAGAAAAAAAATTTTAAATTTGTTGGTTGTTGACCAACCGACCGACCGGCCACATAAACCCACTTGCTTGTACAATGAAACGGTAAATAAAAATTATACTAACGAGTCGTTGCGAGTCGTGTTGAGTCTCAAGTAAAATTGTTTTGCATGCCAAAGCTTTAATTTTACTTTTTTTTAATTTTTTGTTTTCTTTTCTAAGGTTAATGACTTTGGTTTGTGAAGCCTGAAAGAAAAAAATAAAAACAAAATGCGATTATTTTGCACTAATTTTTGTGTCTGCCGTTAAACTTATAAGAGTCCAAAGGTCAATTGCAGTAATTTGATAAAAAAAAAAAACATGTGTCCAATGAGTGTAAATAGAAGCAACAAAAAATTATAAAAGTTTGGTTTTATCAAATTAAAACAAAATATAAGAACTACAGTAAGACCCCGCTTAACGCTGCTATAATTTTACACGGTTGTATGTATCTTTTTCAACGCTCTTTTGTTAGTCTGTCCAGAATAAAGCTTCCAACTGTATTTTCCGAAGTCGCACGAGCGCATCTTTCCTGCGTCACAATGTTACTAGGTGTATACATATTAAGCTACCTCGTTTAACGCTGGCACTTATTAGAACGTATCACCCGCCTTAAACTGGGTCTTACTGTATTTCTTTCGGGGACTTCCACTTAACAGTCTTTTCTGGCAACAGCCTTTGAGAGTAAAACAAAAAAAGTCTGTCTTTCTAAGTCGTCTTTATACAGTAGATGTCCTGCCAAAATTAACACACACATCGTGAGTGGTGTAAGAAACGAGGTTATAAGCGTGACTAAATGGTTGAAACTAAAGCGGCGAATTAATTAACTAACATAATGGGATATATTCCCTTGTAATTACGTAAAAATAAGGTCTAATGGCGTCAAATCTTTTGACCTTGGCCATAATTTTCAACTAGAAGGATGAATCTAGTTCTTACGGGCTTGTTTTCGATAAAAAAAAACTCTCCTCTATGGCTTATGCTTGCTAAATAGGCACCTTTTCTAAATGCAATTTCTTTTACACAATCACTGTAAGCACTGTATGCTCCAAACTCTAGGTACGTTTATTTTAGTTGTTGAGATATGCCACGACTAGGATGATATCTTCATCGCTAAGAAGCTCCTTCAGTAAATCAGCATTAAATGCCCGTGAATATTAATCCAACTTTAATTGTTGCATAAATTGGACTCGCCGTGGTCTAGTGGGTAGTGTGTTGGCTTATTAGACAAAAGGCCCGGGTTCGAATCCCAGGTCAGACATCAAAACGAAGGAAAATATTTCTTTGGCGACTTCCTCTCAGCAGATTTCTGGCAAAGACTCTGAGAGTAAAAATTGCCATGAAAAGCTTCTCAAAAATCTGTCGTTCAGAGTCGACTTTAAACTGTAGGTGCCGCCACTCATGTGGCAACATTGTCAGTATCGACAAACTTGAATTATCCATCAAACTTTCTCTAATCAAATCAGTGTTATTACCAGTGCTAAGGGCAGTGGGTCCAGTTTCTTCATATATTTCTTTATCAATTTACCAATTTCTTGCCTAGAAGATCGATTATGAATGATCACCATATTTACTCTGAAACACTTGACTTTTTTAGACTATTTTTAACCGTTCTTGCCTAGTCGTAAACGGCAAACTCTTTTCAACAATCGACAATATTGCCAGCTCGGTGATTTTGAAACTATAAAGTGAATATCGATTGGTGTGACCAACTGGCATAGGCGCGCAAGAATCAAAGGCGTCTGGAAGGATGTGTTGCGGCAGCTCAAAAGCCGTTAATCCGGTTGTTAATAGGCCAATTAAATAAGTAAGTAATTGAGATACAGTAGCCAGGCTATAAAGAAGAAAACGTATCGGATTATCAATTTTGTCGTTTCAAAACCATCATGGCAACACTGTCAATTGTAAAAGGTCCTTCAGTCTGAAGCAATTTTTCAAAAGAATTTCTGTTTCGTGTTTGCTTCACTATTTCATTTAATTTTTGGTGGAAATAAGATATATGTCTGCGTAATATTAAAAAAACTTTAAAATTTATACTAGAAATTGCGTTACAATATAAAATTTTATTAAAAACTAACAAATCTTTTTCAATATAACCTGATAACAATTAACATATTTCTACTTTTTTTTCTTTGCAGGTATGTATCTATTAAAATATAACAATTTTGTTTATTATTCGATAAAAGAAAAAAATGTAAGTAGAAAAATTTTAAAAATTAAAAAAAAAAATTGTTTCAAACTCTAAATTCAATATGATTTCCACTGACGGCTGTTCATTGAACCTCTTTTTAAAAACTGAAAAAAAACTGAAATAAATTATAAAATAATTGGAAATATTGTACACAAACAACAAATAACAGGCAATCATTTTAAACAAATTGAATTGAATTAAATTAAACAATAAATTCAAATGTCATTAGAAAAAAAAAATTGAAAACAATCACACAATTGGTCTATCATTCATTCAAAAAAAAAACAAACTCGAAATAAATTTTTTGACAATCAAACAAACAAAATATTTTTATTCAAATTATGAACTTTTGCACAATAACGTTTTTACGTCCATTGTGACATTTTTACTACGTTTTATTTTTATCGCGTATATACATACTGTGTATGGGCATCATTGAAATTCCATTATGACAGCTGCCATCATGCGTATATTTATTTACCTTTTTGACATTACAGCTGTCAAAAGTGCCTAAATGGCAATAATTACTGCTAACTAATAACATACATACATTATTGGTTATTACAACCCTTCAGTCAGAATTACGACCAGATTTTTGAGAAACTTTTAATGGCATTTTTATTAGCTCTCAGAGTTTTTGCCAGAAATCAGCTGAAAGAAAAGTCGCCAAAGAAATATTTTCATTTTGATGTCTGACCTGGGATTTAAACCCGGGCCTTCAGTCTAATAAGCCAACGCACTACTTAATAGACTACGGCGACTTTAACTATTGCTAACTATATATTATTTCTAAAGCACTTTTTTTTGTCGGTTGCAAATATCTTCCATACCACCGCATCAAATTTAATGATTGATATCTCATTTTAAAGCTTATAGCTAATACTAATGGCGAAAAATAATTAGAAATTGAAAAATTAATATTTTCATTAATAAAAATTTATATTTATTATATAGAACCACATGATAATACTGTTGTTACTACGGTTATATGTTTTTGCTCAAGTATGGTAATACAGGGTCGCTTAATAGTAATGCAGTTCTACATAATATAGTATGTATTAAAATCCATTCTGGCAATACCGCTATTGACTATAATGACGTTTATGACTAAATCAGTTATATATAATATGCATATTAAATTGTAAAAAGCTGTTTTGGCAATACTTTGGAGTAGTTGTTAGATAAATTGCGATAAACAGGGTCGCTTAATTGTAATGCTATTCCACATAATAATATATAAAGTTGTAAAATCCATTTTGGTAATGTTGTTATTGCCATCGCATTGTTTGTTTTATAAAGTGTAGTAATACGGGTTAATAAATGGTACTAGGCTAATCGTAACAAATTTGGGAGAGCACACCATACCGGCAAAAATTATTCACACCGATAAAACTGTACTCATACCCCGTATCAACTTTACACCTTCTGTTCCAACTGTGCCTTTCCGAATGACACGAAAACAATTCCCTGTGAAAGTTGCTTTTGCTATGACGAGAAACAAAGCACAAGGTCAATCCCTTCAAAAGGTACGATTGTATTTACCAGTATCGGTCTGTTCACATGGACAGTTATACGTGGCTTTTTCTCGAGTGTGTACGTCTAAAGATATTTTTGTTTGTATTAAGGATTCGTACGGGCCAAAAGTTTACGATGATGAAGTCATTACCTCTAACATTGTATTCAAAGAAGTTTTATAAAAGCATTTAAACATATGTACGAGTATGTATGCATGTATGTATGTAAATATGTATGATGATATTCTAATATTTTTATACTTTTAATAAAATTTCAATTAATTATTTTCATTTTATTTTACAAAAATAACAACTAACGTTGCGAAATATTCGCACGGGTCATCTAGTAAACTTTTAATATTTTTTTTGTTACGAAATCGAATTGACTTTTCTTTCCCACTGTTAAAATTTCTTCGTTGAGAACTTTCAATGCTTCAATTCTCTTTAATTCAATGATCATTGTATCATATTCGTTCGCCAAGAGACCAGTTAAAACAACCACTAATCCAAAGACATCCGCACTACTGCAATCTACTTTGGTATATGCGATCTTAGTATTCTTATTATCATATTAGCCTTGAGGTACTACAAAATGCTTTGATAACCATTTTAATCGATCCCAACAGAGATGCTAATGAGGTTCACTTATGGCATTTATTCCATCTATCCGCTTGTCCTCATAGAAATACAAACAAATAAACGTTACTATTGCACTTCCTTACCAGATGAAGAAAGCCTGCCTTGAAGTCGACACTAATGCAGTTGCTTCCATAAGCTCCCGTTATAACGATTGCAGTAGACTGTCTAATGGTGAAGGCATAGCACTGGCCATTTTATAGTCACCAGCAGCAACTCGTTTCCTTACCGTTCGCATCTTCCCTCTTTCCACCTAAACCTGCACTGCATGAGTAGGGGTCATCCCTTGAGTGCAGTTTTAATAAAAATAAAAAAATTAGCTGCAATTTAAGAATGAATATTTCGTAATGTACACTTTCTTTTGGCGCTCACTGTATATATGTACATTATTCATCCAGGACTAACGTAACTTTTTGCTCTATTTCCTCATACTACTGAAAACTTAAGCCCCACAATGCCACAAACCACTGTAACAAGTTCAGATATCATGTGCGTCTCTTAGAGACGGGTGACCTTTACCCAAAAATATCTCGCTTTCTTGACATGAACCCCTACGGGTTAATGTAACATCAATTGGCGCTTTTATTTGTGGGAAAAAAATGCCGTCGTGGTCTACTTCTGCTTCTATTTGTAACTCCGCGCTTTGCGCGATTTCGCCGTTAAATGTAACTGCATAGAGTGTGTTAAGAGCTTTTTCGATTTGGTCCTTCCAACGCAAACAAAATGGTCCTTTTCGCTGACTTCTTCTGAATGATGATTCCATTCGAACAACAGGGCCCAGTCAACCTAGCCGTTAGATGTTAACAAACTGTACATCGTTCATGTTGCTGAGGAGGGGCTCTCATATAACTAATTACTGGATCGAATGCAGAAATCATCGTCTACTCAAATTAGACAGAACATCTTAAGTAGGATTTTTCTGTCGAGGCTGATGCATCAGTGCTTAATAGTATCCATACCTCTGCGCCATAAAGAACAACGAGGAGAATGACCGTCTTGTTGAGTATTAGTTTTGTCGTACGAGACTGGTCTATGCTACTCAATTGGCCATTGGGACAGACCATAGTAGCACTTGTTGGCATGAGTGGTCCTACGCTTTAATCTCAATATTAACATAATTTTTGAATTACTATTCACTACACCTTATGTTTCGTACTTGTTCGTACTATGTCACTTGGCTGTTATGACTATTCTGTTGACTCCAATTACCCCATCAGTTAGCAAGGCCCTTTAGATCCATAAGGTTTGAATTATTCCCTTCATTGAATCTTGAATGCATGGCATTTAAGAAAACCTGCATTATGTAGTTATTATATCAGCCTTTCTTTTCTTTTTTTTATTTCTTTTTTAACCACAAGAATATTTTTTATAACTTCCTCTACAAGTTTTTACGAGAAAGTTTAAAAAGAAGAAGAAGAAACCAACAATATAGTAAAGCTAGAAGCATAAGTTCGTTGAACGTGATAATTTGTTGTATTTTTCTGCCACATGAATTTGTCTCAGGTCTACTACTACTACCGCTACTACTACTTACTTACTCTTAGTGCTACTACTAGCTGCTACTATGGCTACTATTACGATGATGAGTACAACTTTTGTTTTGTTTTGTTTGTTTGTTTGTTTGTCTGAATGTATGTACATAATTACCATTTTAAAAAGGTTGCCATTTACTACAAAAAAAAATTTTTTTGTTTTGCATTTTCCTTTTCCACCTTTTCTATTATTTTCTATTGTTATTTTCTTTTTTTTTATTTCATTTTTTAATTCGCTTTCCTGCAACAATTGCAAATAAAGAAGAAAAATTTTGTAGTAAAAACTGCAAACGTTTGTAGTAGTAATACTACGGCTAGTATTTATCACTGTACCACTGTAATATTAGTAGTAGTAGTTGTAGTAGTAGTAGTAATTTAAATCGTGTTGTATGCCGTTCGTATGTAATCGGAATAGTGGCAAGAGTACAAAAGAGTGAATGACTTGATGTTTTTTTTTCTCCTTGTGTGTGTTTGCTTGGTACACAGACAATTTCGCACTGTTTACATTTAGTGCAATGCAATCCCTCATTCTCCCTCTCTCTCTCTCTCACTTACTCTCTTTGTTAGATTTGTAAAAGAAGGAATTTATTTTCATGTTGTTGTTATTTGATTGTGGTTTCAATTTCAATTTGTTTTGTTTACAAATTGTTGTTGTTTGTGTGTGACACTGTTATTGATATTAAAGAAGGAAGCATAACTCTTTGCATGCAGGGATGGGAAAAATTATTGCTTTTAATGTTAATAATAATAATGATGAATTCATTTTTACTACACTTTTTACTACATTCTAAGAAAATAAAAACAATCGAAATTAATTTCGAAAAAGAAAAAATATTCGTTTTTACCGCTCTTAAGTTTTACCTTTAAACTATGTATGTACTTAAACAATAGTGGTTGTTCTTCACTGTGCCTATCTGCATAATACTTGAGATGGAAAAAAAAATCAATATTTTAAGAGATTATTGTTATACTAAATAGCGCATGCATGGCTACACTGGCAGCAAAAAAAAATGTCTGTACATTGCACCAAAACAAAACAAAAATGCCACAAATTTTCTGTTCCTTGTGATTAATCATTATTATGCAACTTAAGAATAATAGTGTTGCCAACTTAATATGTATAAAAAAAAAAACAAGGATCTACACAAGTTTAGTTTTTGTGTCAAAGATTCAAAGCGGCCGTTTTTTTTTTGTGCAGAGTGGTCTAGTAGGTAGTATGCTGGCTTACTAGACGTAAAGTCAGGGTTCGAGTCACAGGGCAGACATCAAAATAAAATACAAAAAAGTATATTTCTAAATAAAATGCCATGAAAAGTTTCTCAAAAATCAGTCGCTCAGAGTCGACTTTAAACTGTAGGTCCCGCTACTTATGTATAAAATTAACACACACAACATAAGTAGTGTGAGAAACTAGGTCAATAATCCTGACTGACTGAAGAGTTGTAATAACCATGACACGCGACAATGCCAAAACTGTTCTGTAATGTTTGCCATTTACAAACGCATTACGCTTTACGGGTGATATCACTGAACCGCACTTTTATCGAGTCTTCCCTGTAGGGAACTTTGGCAGTTGATAAGTTGTTAAAGCTAATTTTAATAAATTAGCCGCCATTTATTCATTTTGTTTTGTTTTGTTAATAAAATTATTTTTATCGGAATGGGTAGTCTGTTCGGGCACCGGAACTGTGCGCTTTGGAAATTTTAAGATCATCATAAGCATTCTACCGAGCGGACTATTTGTAATTTGGTGAATAAATATTAGTCCACTGGTGCTCAGGAAACGATCGAACAATACCCGCATGTCGCTAAAACGCAAGGTCTGCCGAAAATATCGGCGCTGCCCTTGAGGGTGTACAATAGAACTCGAACACGGAGATTACAATTTGAAAAATTTTGCATCGTGACTTAATCCTGCACCAGTGCAAACTTCGCCTAATTTAAGAACTGAAGATAAACTACCATAGACAACGACATGTGTTCGTTTAAAGGGCTCTGGAGGAGTTGGCAACTCACTACGATTTTCATTCAAGAAATCTTCTTTTTTTCTAGATAAATGGTTACTTGAAAAAAAAACATAATTATTCCAGATGTGACGATTCAAATCCACAGGAGAACCATTCATTAAGGTTAACACAAGAACACCTTGTGTACACTGCAAGCAGCCAATACTCAAATCTATACTCACTGAATGCAGCATTAACAGTGTTATTGTGGTCCTTATGCCCTGGGCAAACAACAAATTTCAGTTTTATTCCGTTTCTATTCCAAATTTACAATAAAGATCTGGCAACTGCGCTTATGCGAGTATGTTTGTTTGTGCGTCAGCATTCCTGTACGTGTTTTATTTTCACTACAATTTCCATCGTGTAACATCGTCACACTTTTTCATTTTTTTTTTCTTTGCTTTGCTTTATCTTATACTGTTAGGATCTGAAATGAGAGAGAGAGAGAGAGAGAGAGAGAAAGAGACCGTGAGGGAGAGAAAAATTAAATTGAAGGATGACTTTTATATAGACTTACTGACTTACTCGTGTTAATGTCTTTTTAGATATAAATTTTATCGTTGTGTTTTCCCTTTTTTGCTCCTTTTTTTCCAACTAATTGAGTATTTTTCTACTTGCTTATAACTGTTGTTTGTCAAGCAGTAAGTGCTGTGGGTAGTATAGAGGGTGAGGGTGGTAGAGGTTATGTTGTCGTTTAAAAGTTTTTTTTTTTATTATTAAAGTTTTGTTTTTCTTTCTTCGTTGTTTGTCTAGCTGTAAGTGCCTGTGTGTGTGTGTCTGTGTGGGTTTTGTGTTTCCTAAACATGTTTCAAAATGTACCAACACGTTGCATTCTCTACTAAACAAAGTTTTACTTTGGTTTTGTTTTTGTTCTTGTAAATAAATGGGGGGGGGTTTTATTTTGAAAAGTAAAAACAAGAGTTAAAACAAGAAGAAGAAACATGAATTTTATATCACAACGTGACTATCGAATTTAAGTCAAGTGTATAAAGATTGTTTACAACAACAACAGCAATAAAATTGAAAAGTTGTAACAAAATCCAGGCATGTTGTAATGATTTGTTGTTGTTGCTATTGTATTATTTAGACTTTTTAATGACAACAAAAAAAAGAAAACAAGTTTTGTTTTTGTTTTTTTTTTATATCACCGGGTGTACCAAATAGTTTTATTTAATGGGTTGTGGAAAGAAATTGTTCAATAATGTTTCGTTTCTGTCTTGTTTTTGTTTTAAATTTTAATAATAAATTCAAAAAGTTGCTATTTCAACACTTTTTAAAACAAAGAGATTTAGCAACACAACCTTGTAATGGTGTTGAGCTAATTTAGGACAACAATAACAGGTTTCAGAAACTTCCTAGATATACTTTCGGCTAAATAATTACATCCCTGTTTACATCCAGGTTTATGGAACATCCAGGTAATGGAACAGCACAGACATTGCCTTGCAAACTGGTGTACCTTTAACATCCGAATGTTTTACACAAATCTAGTCAATGAAACCTAAACTCCAGCGTTATTTGATGGCTGTCAATCCAAGAAGTTACACACGCATACAAAGGCCACATGCAGTCCACTCTGATACCAAAGTGTTTAACGCTTAATGTCCAACCACGACAGGTCAGTACGATTATCTGTATAGTAGAGCATCAAGTGTTTCATTATTCTAAGACATGCCGCTTATAGCAAGACGAAAAGAAGGATAATGTTCTACTCTGTCTTGTGTCTACAAATCTTGCAGGAGTATTTGGAGACTGTCGAACACCTCCTCTGCAACTGCCCAGCCCTTGGTAGGTTAAGGTTGAGGACCCTTAGCAGGGCCTTCTTTAAGAACTTGAGTTCTGTGTCGAGAGCCGTCATCAAGGCTCTCCACAGATTCATTAGCAGCTTGGGCTGGTTGAGAGGTGCTAGGGCTTCATAAGTGTAGTCGCACTCTCAACCTCTTTTGTTTTTGTGTCTGTGTCTTTACATTCCTCCGTTTTCCATTCTCCATCCCCTTCCCTACATTCCTATATCCTCTCTTTCCCTCCTCCCCTAAAGACGATGTACAATGGGTCAATTTCGACCTCCGGGTACTGTGCTTGTCTTGACCGACAGGTGCACGTCCTCTAACCTAACCTAACCTATTCAAAAAACAATATCCGTTAATGACTCTGATCCCTAAGATAGGAGTACATCATTATAGTTTGGGCTTTTATTTCCATAAGCATTTTATCTAGTCTTGCCCAGGCAAGATTGTAATCCACCCATGCAGCTTATATGCAATCTTATACTGCATTATCGATTCTAAGCTTGCAGGTTCTAAATAGAGTTCCTAATGTTAAAAACACATCTAATCAAAACATTCGTCGTAGTGGTCATTCTTTTGAATTGATGGATCATTATTAATTGTTTAAGAATTTCAAGAAGTTGCCGTTGTCTAGTAAGTAGTGTGCTGGCTTATTAAACGTAAAGCCAGGATTCGAGCCCTAGGACAGACATCAAAACCAAATACAAAAAGTATTTCTTCGGCGATTTTCTCTTAGCAGATTTTAGGCAAAAACTCTGAGAGTAAATAAAATTGTCAAGAAAAGCTTCTCAAAAATCTATCGTTTGGAGTCGACGTTAAACTATAGGCGCTCACGCATCAAATTAACGCACACAACAAGAGGGGTGTGAAAACCGAGGCCATAGTCCAAAGTGAAGGGTTGTAATGGCCAATTACGTACCTGCATACAAATTCCAATTAGAGTTGTCATACCTGTTTCGGGTTAAGTTTCATCATCTCTGCTTAAGCGTTTTTAATAACACAATTTCGAATTTTTCACGATTAATTGTATCGTCTTAGGATTGTTAATTTAACTACAGCTGCACCAACTAAGACCTTTTGACACAGACAACAGTGGTCTTCTAATCCTATGCATTAAGGAATACTTACTCTTTTGCGTCTTTAAGTACCATCAGTAGTACAAAATAGAAATGTGGAAGGACAACTCCTGTAGCATGTGATATGCATCTCTCCACAAATATTCGTTTGTAATTTGAAAACCAATGCAAATTAAAAGTGTATATCATTGTTGCCAACTATAATTTTTATATGCATTCATCTTCTATTTTTCATTTATGACTATTAAGTTGCCCACAACTGTATAAATTCACCACACCACACCACATTCTTTATGCGCCCCATATGAGAGTATGAATGAGTACTCATTTGAAGTATTTTTTAATAATTGTTTGCTCCACTTTTATTTGTAATAAGCAAATGCAATAGCAACAACAACAACAAAGCAAATACAATAAAAACAACCATCATCTGTATGCAAGCTTATGAGTACTACTCGTATAGTAGAAGAAAACATAGAAGAAAGAAACAAAAAAAAACACACGGAATGCACAGATAAAAACGTGCAAACCAGTTAATTTTGTTCTTATTTTTCATGTTTTTTATAGAATGAAACAGAAAAAGAGAGAGAGAGAGGGAGAGAGAGATGAAAAAAAGCAGAGAGAAACTAAATTGTAGAACAACAAAATCTATTGCAAACTAGATTTTTCCAAAGCTACAGTGATTATGTCGCTGTTGTACATATACAAACGCAAACGAACAAACGAAATACATGCATTTACACATAGATTATGTATGCATGTATGTATGTATGTATATTGAAAATTACTTTCACACACATGCATACTTACACGCCTAGCTAAGCATATGTAATTCCAGAATGTAGTATGTATGTGAGTGTGTACACACACATGTTTACAGATTCTCTATTTAAATGCATATTGTTATACAAATGCACACACAAAATATATATTTGCATACAATTCTGCAAATACAGTGAGAGACAAAATTTTACATTCAGTACCGTCTTAACCTCAAATTGTCTGTTCCTATTTAATACGAAAAAGTGACATAAAAACTTCGATAATAAATAATTTATTTCTTTAGAATAAAATTTTTAAAAACATTCTTCTCCTAAAAATATGTACATTCAGACCACCCATAGAGGATTACATTAGAAAGGGATATCATAACAAAAGTGGTGTGAGAAACTGCGGACTTCTTGGGAACGATTTCTGTAGACTGTGTAATGGTGAAAGTATAGCACTGACCATTTTATAGTCACCAGCAGCAACTCGTTTCCTTACCATTCGCATCTTCCCTCTCTCTTTCCACCTTTTCTAAAACCTGCACAATGCACTGCATGAGTAGGAGTCATCCCCTGAGTGCAGGTTTAATAAAAAAAAAACAAAATCATATAACGGTTAGACAAAGTTTCTCATTTTCACAGAAAGCTTTTCGAATTGTTTGTGGTTAGAAATTCGGTTCAGCTGATTTGGTGAAGTCGCCGTTGTCTAGTGGGTAGTGTGTTGGCTTATTAGACGTAAAGACCCGGGTTCGAATCCCAGGTCAGACATCAAGAAAAAAAATATTTCCTCGGCGACTTCCTCTCAGCAGATTTCTGGCAAAATATCTGAAAGTAAAAATTGCCATGAAAAGCTTCTCAAAAATCTGTCGTTCGGATTATACTCATGTATAAAATTAACCCACACAACATAAGTGGTGTGAGAAGCTAGGTCGTAATCCTGACTGAAGGGCTGTAATGGCCAATTATGTATGTGATTTGATGACACTAGATTGTGGATCAATATTTGTTTTCTTCAACGTTGTTTTGAAAGCTTTTCTGCTCTCATGGTATTAAACCATTTTACTGATAAGGGGATGGCCACTACTTACTTATTTTATTGTGCTGGAATTTGAAAAGTATTTCGGTTATAGGAGAAAGGGAAAGTAATTTTTCACATGTTTTTTTTTTTTTTTTAACACATACAATACTTACAGTCACGCGCAATTTGTTGTAGCAATACTCTCTAAACATTTGACCAATTGAAAACTCTTTTCTATGTAGGTTCTCCTCCAGACTTTCTTCTTTAGTTTCACATATTTACAGTACACCGTTCCTAATTTACTAAGTATAAATAGGGCATAGCATAGTAGTTCAAAAACCAACTTAAACATCTTGCACAAAAGGAGAATGTGAGACAATAATGGTCACAGAAGTCACCGTAGTATAGTGTTTTGGCTTATTAGACTTGAGGCCACGGTTCAAACCCCAGGTCAAATTTATCCAACAGTACGAGATATGACTTCATCCCAGCAGTCTTCTGGTAAAAACTATGAAAGAAGGCTTTTCATGTATTTTGACAAAATCTTTAAAATTTTTTTTTTATTTTTTACTTTGTTTCGGTTTTTTAACGTACAGAGTATTTTCTGACAAATTCTACAATAATCGGTGAACGACGAACGAAGAAAAAAGCAACTTTGCAAGTGTGAACTTACCCCCTCTCCAACAAACTCAAGACTTTTCAAATTACTTTTCAAAGTACCAATTCATATATTTGTTGTATTATTAATAATTCGACGCCTCCGTTCTGTAGCATTCTAAGTCGAAAAAGTGTGTTTTGAGTTATGAGCTCTCAAAGTTTTCATGCGACACATGTCGCTCCTTTATTGCAACATAGTCATATCTCAAGAAAACTTGAACTTGGCAAAATGCGATTTAAGTTTTCAAGACATAAGTCCTATGATCTAATTGCCGCAAACATTTTTTTACTATAACTTCGGTTCAGCTTGGGATATAAGACTGATTTTTTTTCAGCATGTACAGAAGGTCCTAAAGAGCAGTTTTGATTAAGTAACTATAAATTTTTAATTTTTTAAGATATGACTATGTTGCAATAAAGGAGCGATATATATTCTAAGTAAAGTTTTCCATATAACTTCGGAACAGATCGGCGCATCTTAAACAAATTTTGACGGTATTTAAGCTAGAGATTGTAAAATTTAAAAATGCAAGAACATTAAAAACGTGCTAAGCACCCTTAGAACGCTATAAAATGGAGGCGTTTAATTGTCATAAATAAATTCAATTGAATGTTGGTTACCGACTTTTGTCTTTCATTGTATTTCTCTATTATTCTCTGTTCCCAGCCATTCTATTAATGTTTTTATACAAAAAAAAAGTAAAAATTTGAAAAATGCCATGCATTGCCTCAATATGTATTGTGTTCCAGACTTTCTTTTTCTTTTTTTTTAATTATTATCGAGTTTTTATTATTAAAGTTTCATTAAATGATTTATAATTAAAAATAAATTTTAATTGGCAACTTTAACGAAGTATTGCTATCAGCGTTGCCAGAATGATGATTTTTTCATATTTTTGATGATTTTTCAACCAAAATATTATTTGATTATGATTTTTTTTATTTCAAGTGAGTACCAATTGTACTGCTTAGTGAAGTTTACCGTAGTGGTGTCGAATGACACCAGAAGTCGGCTAATATTTGTGTTTTTTGCAAATATTATTATTTCCTTTTGCCCAACACATTATCCAACTTCTGGTGGTCGCTCAAACGTGAAATTGACACATATAATGATAAACAATCCAGATCCATCAAAAATTCTAAAAAAAATTTTGAGCTAAAAGTTCATTTGATGAGATGATATATGTAAAAAATATCACCCGACTGTTAGACTCTTTAAGTAATAACTACGGCAATTTGTGTCCAATTTGTTCAAATGATGACTCAATCTCTTCACAAGAGAACAGACTTTAAGAATATTATCACATATGTTTTTATTAAAGTTTGCTACTATGAATCGATAAACTTTAAAAATATAAAAAAAAATTCGAATTTTCCAAATTTATCTCATAAAGTATCACAGCATATTAAGTCGAGTAATAGATGTAGTATGTATACCATTTTAAAGGGTATCTCTCCCCTTTCCAACAAGATTTACATTTTGGAAATTGGGTGAGAAATGTTTGAGTAATCTAGAAATTTGTGCGTAAAGTAAAAAAAAATTGTTTTTGTCAAATAAAACAAGTTTGGAATAACGTGGAGTATGTATTTACTCCCAGGTCAGACATCTAAACGAAAAATATTTCTTCGGCGACTTCCTCTCAGCAGATTTCTGGCAAAGACTCTAAAAGTAAAAATTGCCATCAAAAATCTGTCATTCGGAGTCGACTTTAAACTGTTGTTTTTTTTTATATGCTCATTTTGTTTAAATTTGAAGTTCCCATATCGAAATTAGTATATGATATGGCAAATTCAAACATTAAGTGACCTTTAAAGGTTCAATTAGTCGTGACTTAACCATAACCATATAAATCAGCTGTTTTAACCAACTTTATGGACATCACTGTTTTCGATTATAGGTGACTTACCATAATGCCATAGTCATAACGATAGCCATATGTACCAATTGAATTTTGGTTTTTTGCCATAACCATAAACAGCTGTTTGCTGAATTTACTTACATGTATACACATTTTTTACTTTTGAAAAATACATATGTGCAATTAACGTAAACAGCTGTTTATGGCCATGACAACACTGATTGCTGCTAATAGTAAATTTACGGCTTATGGATTATGTTGCGACTACAGCGTTATGGTAAAGTCAAGACTAATTTAACCTTAAATGTTAAAGGTAGGATGATATTCCGTTTAGCTTAACGCTTACTTCTATCTTATTGGGTACTCGTAATAAAGAAAATCAACTTATCTCTCCTTTAAAATCCTTCCTTTAGTTAACAGCAAGTTGTAATAATGGCCCTCAGTGTATTTATTCTGTGTTATTAATTTTAAAATTCCTTTTCTTTTTATTATTTGTTCATATAAATTTAATTTTATAGTTGAAACGAACTAAATTAATTTAACAAAACAATTTTATCATTATGAGATGCTCTGTGCTTACAACTGTATTTCCACAATAACAGAGTGAGAAAGAGACTGAGAGACAAAGAGGAAGGAACAGGTCTATGTGTACTTTTATTATACTGTACTTGCACAACAACAACTATGAGTACTGCAATACATTGTATATGTTTCGTGTTGTTGTTGTAGTTTTTCCTTTCTTTTTTCGTTTTCTCATCTCATGAATTGAAAGAAACTCTGGGTTTCTAGTTTTGTTATGACCACATGACCTTCAACTGAATTTTTTTTTTTTTAATGAATTTTTATGGAATTTTATTCTTTCATGTGAGAGAAAAAAAATGTTTACTTAAATAATAAAATGCGTAAGAAAATTATTTTAGAAAAGGGAAAAAGAATTATTTTTTTTCTTTTTCGCTTTCAGTAAAAATTTTTACAAAATCATTTGATGTGAATTAAATTTTTCTACTGCTGTGGACAGCAAGACGACAGAGTGGCTGCTAGGCTTGGTTAAGGCCAGCTTAGGGTTGGTTGTCGGTTTTATCAGGGGGCACTGCGAGATTAGGTCGTTAACGGGGATCTGGAACAGATCCCAGCCGGACTATTGCAGTGTATGTTGCGATGAGGAGGAGTTGGAGACTGTCGAACATCTCCTCTGCAACTGCCCAGAGGAGAGACCCTTGGCAGGGTCTTCTTTGATAGCTTGAGTTCTGCGTCGAGAGCCAACATCAAGGTTCTCCACTGATTCATTAGCAGCTTAGGCTGGTTGAGAGGTGCTAGGGCTTCATAAGTGTAGTCGCACTCTCAACCTCTTGTTTTGTGCCTGTTTCTTTATATGTAATTCCTCCATTTCCCATTCCCCATCCCCTTACCTACATTCCTATATACTCTATTTCCTTCCTCCCCTAACGACAATGTACAATGGGTCAATTTCGACCTCTGGGTACTGTGCTTGTCTTGACCGACAGGTGCACGTCCTCTAACCTAACCTCAATTTTTCCACCTTTATTTTTAAAGCATAATTAAAAATTGTTAAATATTATCTTAGCTTTGTGCGTGATGCTGTTGTTAGTAACTGACTACCGATTTTGTTTCTTTACTGCAGCTGTATGTTCTTGGATGATAGGGTTGCCATGTGCCATGGCTAAAAAATCATAATCCCTGTAAATAATGTCTCGGATTCTTGTTGTAAGCTTAGTAGCAGGGATCTTTGCTCATTTAACTATATTCTCCTTCAAAAATTAAATGCAATTTAGAGAAGAAAAAAAATCATATTAAAAATATATTTCACTATACATTTTCACTTATACTGTGTACATACATACAGTAAGACCCCGCTTAACGCAGGGTATACGTTACAATAAGCTCCAGCAGTTACAGCGTTAAACAAGACAACGAGGAAATAAGCGTTCGTACCAGAGATCAGCAACGAGTATTCAAAACGATGAGTAGATCCAAATCATGATTATAATTTCTAATACTTATACGCATTCATACTTATTTTAATATGATAATCATACTACTCATACTCAAAGTTAGAACTACTCGTCATATTCATACTTAACAATATGCATGATGTTATTGACTTTGAATCGTCT
Organism: Sarcophaga peregrina; assembly: GCA_014635995.1. NCBI lineage: Eukaryota > Metazoa > Arthropoda > Insecta > Diptera > Sarcophagidae > Sarcophaga > Sarcophaga peregrina. Next base: position 52,867,644 of record CM025792.1, on the reverse strand, counting down.
CTACTTAACATTTACACGAAGCACAAAATCAGTATGATTCGCATACTAGCACTGCAATACTCACAAGAAGATTGTGTGTATGCTTTGCTTGTTGTCTTTGTCTTTCTTTTCTTCTTTGTTTGTATATGCAACAACAACAATGGCTGTAAATTTTAATGAATGATTCGAATCACTTATAAGTACTATAAATATTTTTCTAAATTTATGAATCTGAATGAGTAGCCATATGAATCAAACATATTTCGAATGTTGTGAGTTTGATGTCAATGTTGTACTCATACTCATAGCTACTTATGCTTATAAATCAATATTGTAGCGAGTACAAATGAATCAGAGTAGTTGAATTTCAATTCTGTTGATTCGCTCATACTCAAAATTGCATGAGTGCTTTTGAGTAGCGGAAAAACAATTCATTGCTGATCTCTGGTTCGTACTATGATTGCGACTACAGAAAATACAATACATACATGCATAATTGGTCATTACAACCCTTCAGTCAGGATTATTGACCTAGTTTCTCACACTACTTATGTTGTGTGTGTTAATTTTATACATAAGTGGCGGGACCTACAGTTTAAAGTCGACTCCGAACAACAGATTTTTTTTGAGAAACTTTTCATGACAATTTTATTTACTCTCAGAGTTTTTGCCAGAAATCTGCAAAGAGGATATCGCCGAAGAAATACTTTTTTTGTATTTTATTTTGATGTCTGGCCTGGGACTCGAACCCTGGCTTGACGTCTATTAAGCCAGCACACTACCTACTAGACCACGGCGACCTCTATACAACAGACAGAAAATACAATTGAAATCTTTATTCTGGACGGACTAAGAAAAGAGCGTTGAAAAAGATACACCGTCGCTATATAGTAGAACACTTTTGGTTGGTGCATGACCGTTTCATTTGCACACACACACAATAAGTATCAATATAGTGTACGATTTAGGAAAAAAACAGTGTTAAGCGGTGTCCTACTGTAATTAAGATTGGAAAGAGAGCAGACACCAAGCACACTTACTATGCCACCACCAAGCGTCATTAAGATAAATTTTTTTTTTTTTATTTTTTAATTTTTATACTAAAATGATTAAGCAAAAATGACGAATTAAATTTAAAGAACTAAAAAAAATTTGAATGTGTTTCATTGTTGTTTAGTTTTACAATCGCCAATAAATTAATTACAGATAGAACGCTGGCGTTTTTTTCTATTTTTCTTTTTTTTTTTGCATTCTAATTGATTGTCATTAAAAAATATAAAAATAAATGAAATATTTAAAGGTTAAATAAATTGAAATAAAAATTTAAAACAATTTAATACACTGTGTAGTGTTTTTTATTATTTATTTATTCAAAATGATAAAAACAGAAACAGAAACTTGTGGAAAATGGTAATGGATGGTAGTGAATTAGTTTCCATTTTAATTTGTTAGTGCTTGTCGTCTTTCTTTTCCTAAAGAAGCGATGTTTGTCCAAGTTTCTTCAAGTTTGAAGCAAATTTATTGATAATCATCGATCTATAGTGTTCGCCAGTGTTGCAAAATTTAAATTTTGAAATTGTATTGAACTTTCCGTCCCTTTTTTTTGCATTAAATGGTACAGAAATAAAAAAAAAAATTTTTATACGTACGGAATGAAATAGAAAAACTAACTACTTACAGAAATATGCTTTTTATATACAAAACCAAAGGAAAAACGGACCGTAAAGGCCCCGTCTAGCCGAACGTCGACGGAACTGACGTACGTTCGTTTTTAGCATTACAGTTTGACAAGCGCTCTCATTGCTTTTCATATTCTAAAAATGAACGTACATTCCGTGCATTACGTTGAATCTGTTAGGTAGTGGCTTATTAGACATAAGGCCCGAGTTCAAATCCCAGGGATGACATTAATACGAAAAGATGAAAATATTTCTGGCAAAAACTCTGAAAGAAAATCAAATTGCCATGAAAAGCGTCTCAAAAATCTGTTTTTCGGATTGGACTTTAAACTGTTGGTCCTGCCACTCATGCATAAAATTAACACTCACACCATAAGTGGTGTGAGAAGCTAGGTCGTAATCCTGACTGAAGGGTTGTAATGATCAATTATGTAACCGGATGTACATATGTTGCTAACGCAATAATAGTAGAAAAGCGCAAAACATAAAATTTATAATAACAATAATAAAAAAAAAAGTACTACGGTATTTTCACTGTTGAAGTCTACTACACGATAGTGTTTTGGCATATTAGACGTAAGGCACCCCAGATCAGACATCAAAACGAAAATATAAAAAATAATATTTCTTTGGAACGGCAGCATTGCCAGTAAGTTTTTTAAACTTTTTATTTCTGCAGGAAAAAACTTTTTTTACATTACTACTATTGATATTCATATGGCAATACTGAAAATGTAGCTTCAGTAGTAAAATATATGCTCTTACAACACAAAGCATAGTTTCGTTACTTCACAGGCAAACGAGTACTGTTGTATACATTAAATAAATGAGAAATACACATTTTAGTGCACTCGTAAAGTCAAGATCAACTGAAAAGAGTACACTACAGTATTGTATTCGGTGAAGGGTAAGAGCAGACTGTCTTTCGCACACCTCTAGTACATGTGTATGTTGTGTTTACTGTTGACAGTAAGGACCTAGCCAATGCTGTTCTTAAAGAGATATTTACTGCGATTACGCCACCAGCCCGAAATCTACACAAGATAGTGATTTTTGTCAGGATGTATTGCCATTTCTTGGGTCTCATATCTCGTATGAATGAATTGAATTTTTATGAAAAATTCAGATCAATTGTCAACTTCTACAGAGGCCATTCAATGAAAATATGGTGTTGCCAATGGTAATTTATTATGAGTTAGCAATACAAACAAACAATCCAAATAATAATTTAACAGATGTATGTACCTTCAAAAGGATAGGCGGCAGTTGTGTCAGCTGATAAATTTGTGAAGTTGCTGTTGCTGGAATTAGTTTTTTTTAATAACTTTTAATATTCATATTTCATTAAAAAAAAACGCTAAAACACAACATTTATTTGCTGGCACGACGTTAATAATTGTTTTTGATTTTATTTTTAGTTGTTTATTGTTGGTTGCTCATGACTTTAATTAAAATTTTAATTGATTTTTTATTTTTATTTAATATCATTGAAATTTTTTTTTTTTACGTTAATTTATCAGCGAATATATTTGAAAAATGTTAACACCTTTAAGGCAGACGCCGCCATCCCTACCCTTGTTTTAGTTTGTGTTGTAGTTTTTCTGTTTTTCTTCTTCTTTATGTTTATACGTTTTGTTTACCTTTAATAATATTCTATTGTATTGTTGTTGTTGCCTTTTGTCATTGTTTATTAAAATTCCTTTTTGTGATAAAAATTCTTAAAATTTGTTTGTTTGTTTATTTTTTTTTTATTTTTGCTTTGTTTTACTTTCATTTATTTTCCTAAATATTTTAAATTCTTTATCACACTCTTTTTTTAATACAAACAACACTTCTTAATAATGTTAACTATGCCGTTCAGTTCTCTCTTTAGTTACGAATTCATTTGCTCTCTTTGAATAATTACTCTTAATTGCAAACATAATGATGAAAGCTTTTATTGTGAAAACAAAACTCTTAACTCTTGTTTGTATTTGTAAACTTTAGCTTAAGGGGCTTTGTACAGCAAAATCAAATGAAAGGTTCTCCAGTATAAGTTGATTATTTGCTCCTCTTGGGTGCGGTACAAAAATAGAGAAAAAAAATAATTTTTTTTTAACAAAATAAAGCAAGAAAACTCTAAGCAGCAGTTGTTTTATGTCATAATTCCTAAAAAAATTTTAATTAAAAAAAGAGAATTGGAACGCAGATAAAGTTTACAACAAAAAATAAATAATTTTATTAAGTTTTTAAAATTCAAGTTCATTTTTGTGTATTTATTAATAACAGTTTAATTAATAATGTTAATTTAATAATTTAAAAAAATTAAAAAAGCAAAGAAAAAATGTTATTACCCTGACTACATCATAATCTCTATAACATGTGGTATGTTTTGTTGAATTTAAACTAAAAAGAAAGAAAAAAACAATAACAAAAACTTGTTAATTTATAAGTGCTTTTTAAATTCGTTTACAACAATGTATAATATTTCCATTTATATTTATTTAAATATTTACTTTGTTTCTTTATAATTTATTGAAAAAGAAATTTCCATAAATTTGATAAAAAAAAAAACACTTCACAATTTTACGTCAAATTCCAAGTGTTCACTTATCTGGTGCATGTTTTTCTCTCTTCATTTTTCCTTTTTTCTACGTTGTAATATAACGTATAACGGCCCAGGGATGGCACTTTTCTATTTATTTTGAATACTTTCACGTTCAAAACCTAATTTTTACGTTCGAAATTCAATTGAAATCATTTTAAAACGCTTTTTCATTATAAATTTCTTCGGCAATAAAAAAATATTCGTGTGTTGATCAATTTATGGCCAGACGCACCTTATTTTCAACCCCCCATGAATATATTAACAAACAGAATTACGTTCAACATAGAGAAGGCTGCTTGGCGATGCTTTTTGGCCGGTTCCATGTTAGTGCCATATTTCTTCATAATTGAAACGTTACTTGTCTATGAAGGTTGTTTTTATTATAACAACTTAACAAATTCGTTCGGTTGTGGTTCAGTTTTCGCTGGATTGGCAATCATTGTTCGAATAGGATTCGAATCGTTCCGGAGCGAAGATTCTATCGCCACTTTTCTGAAAGACTTCTCTGAACAATAAATCTCATATTTCCAAGCAGTCCCTTTATTACCAAAATCATGCAATTTAACTCTCACTAACCTATTTTTTATGGGGATACATGCAATCTTTCGTGTACAGCTACAAAGCAGTCATAAGCTCAGCCATATACAGTGTTAGAGCTGTCATTTGTAAAATATCAAATAAGAAATACGGTAAAAATATCCGAAAATAAAGTTTTCGAAAGTATTTTATTTCGTTTTGAAAGTTTTCTATTCTAATCTTGGAAGTTTTTAAGACGAAATCTTTTTGTAATTAAATTAGTTTTACTTAAAGTAATACTCCATTTGTAAGAAATAATAGTGAGAGAGCAATTCTTGATTTTTACTATAGCAATCATTGAAGTCGCCGTAGTCTTGTAGGTAGTGTGTTGGCTTATTAGACGTGAATTCCAGGGCATACATCAAAACAAATTACAAAAAATATTTCTTCGGCGATTTCCTCTCAGCAGATTTCTGGCAAAATCACTGAAAGTAAATAAAATTGCCATGAAAAGTTTCTCAAAAAAAAATCTGTCGTTTGGAGTCGACTTTAAACTGCAGGTCCTGCCTCTCATGTAGAAAATTAACCCACACAACATAAGTGGTGGGAGAAACTAGGTCCATAACTCTAACTGAGGGGTTGTAATGACCAATTATGTATGTATGTGTAATCATAAAGTACCTTTTTGATACCCATTTTAGGTTAGGTTAGGTGGGCTGGCGTCAGCCCACGTTATCATGTGGGATACAGTTCATTAGTCCCTTGTTCTACAACGTTCTAAATGTGATATCCACTAATACACCTTATTAGCAAGAGTTTTCTAGCCCAAGCTGAATTACTGTAAACTGTAACGATAAAACTATCTGAAGTGGTTTGTGGATTGACAAAAATATTGATTGTAAGTGTGTATTTACCATTCTTTTGGGTTAGACTTGAATTTTTATCGAGTAAATCGAATAATAATACAATAATTGAATTTATATCTACATGCACTCTTTAATATTTCCTTAATAAATATTTTTGCAATTAAAATGTAGACAGTATTTCCATGCCTTTGTCTAAATATTTCAATTTACCATCTCTGTATTGAGTATTATTTGGAAATATTTGTCCTCTTAAAGCACATGCGCTCTCTTTTCTTTTAACAATTTCTTCTACTCTTTAATGTACTGTACTTTAATGTATGTACTGTATTTATTTTGTATTTATTGGAATTGTTTACACAATTGAGCGGCGTAACATTTTAAGGACTAGGTCAATATTTTTGCTCACTCTTGTTTGTGTGTGTGTGTGTGTGTGTGTGCATGTTTGTTTTGCTCGCTCTTTCTTTTGCTTATTTCAATATACATATGTATTGATTTTCTAAGAGTTGAGTTATTGCTTAAAAAATTTATTTCCCTTTAATCAATGAATTTTGGAATTTCTTAACTTAACTATGTAATAAGTTTTCTATGAGAGAAAGTGAATGAGAGAGGGGCGTAATTGAAATTATATGCAAAATATGGCAACAAGTAATTGATTGAAATGGTACACCTTTGATTAGAATTTATGTAAAAATATTGAAATTTATTTTGTTTTTTCCAACAGTTGGTTTTTATTTAATAACTTTCGCTGGTTGTAAAGAATAAATACAAGAAAAACAAAAACTGAACGTGTAGCACTGATTGCAGTATTATATTCTCTTTATTTATTTTTCTTCATTTCGTTTCAAATTTCTCTTATACGGTAATTTGTTTAATACTCTGCAATTACTTTCCTACTTGCGCCTAGGCTGCAACTTGTTGTTTTTTATACTTTTATTATGCTCTCTCATACAAAGAGAGATTTTGTTTTTTTTTTCCATATTGCCGTTGCCGTTGCTTTGCCACGAAATACTATGCCATAGTTTTTTGTAAAGTACTCACTATTTTAAACTAACATTAGTAATAAAGAGATGGGAGAAAAACCAAGAGAGAGAATGAGAGAGTATGTGTAATAAAATAGTAAATACTGCAACAACAGCAACACACACTTTTACAAACTAAACAAACAACTAAGCTAGCCACCCGACCAGCGCCACACCAGCCATGCATCCATCAATAATTATAAAACATGGAAACATTGCCTTCTACTGAGTTATGAATGTTGTTGTTGGTTTTATTTTATTTTTTTTATTAGTCAGTTAGTCGTCGTTCGTATGGTATTTTAAAGGTTCGTTTATTATTATTCACTTATATTGTGTGTATGTTTGTGTATTCTTATAGGTTCATATAATATGTGATGATGTGTAGATGTGCATACAATATTGTTTTTTTTTTATTCTTTTATCAACTTGTTTTCTATTAAATTGTAGTCATTTTTGTTTTTGTTTTTTATGTGTCTATTTCTTGTTTATTTTCATTTTCTCGTTCGTAATACTCAACAGAGTAGTAGTAGATAGTAATCGTTTATACCGAACCACGAACACTGGCACTTATTTTAAGTGAAAATAATTGCAATTTTTTTTATCTTGGCTTGTCTTGTTTTGTATTATATTGTGTGTTGTGCTGTGCTGTGGTGAGCTGTGCTGTGCTGTGTTATACGAAGTGAAAAAGAAGAATAGAAAGAAAAACAGAAATTAAAACAAAATAAATCAATTCTTGTTTATTTTTTTTTTAATTCTAATAAAAAAAGCATTAGTTTTGAATTTTATTGTTGAAAATTATCAATATTTACTTTTTATAATGATTTTTCTAAATTTAATTGCTTTTTTTGTTATTTAATAAAAGAGAAAAAGTACAACAGCAGCAATAAAAACAATTTTTTTTCTTGTGTTTCTTGCCTCGGGTCTGTGATTTTCTTTTCTATTATTAATACCATAAATAAATAATTTCTTATTATAATTATTTTATTTCTTTTATTTACTTGTTATTAGTAATATTCAGTAAAAATAGTTTGTATAATTTTCTATTTTGATTTAATTTTTGCTTTCTTTTATTGCTTTAGTTTTTGTTTCTGTTTCGGTTTTTGTTTTTGTTCTTTACATATTGTGTGGTGTCCTTCATGTCTGGCTGTGGCAAAAGGTCAACATCGCTTCATTTTAAAATAATTTATTTTTACAATTTCTTTCCCAATATTTACATACATATTTATTTATCCTCCGTTTTTCTGGTAAATAATTTAATTTATTTTTCTCTTTATTTTGCAGATCTATGGGCATTTTATTGCCACCCGTTTCCCAAGTGACTAATACCCGCATCAATTTAACACAACATCATCGTAATCGCAGTTTGGACAGTGCTTTACAAAGGATACCAGAGGTGAGTATTATTATTGCAGTTTTCCTTTCCCTGTCCCTGGCCCTTTTATTACTATCATTATGTTTTTTATTTAATGGAATTGTCATTGAAATTGTAAAACATATTGCACACAAATCACCCACCTTACCACCTGATTGATAGAAAGAAAAACAAATTTTTTTATAAACAGAATTAAAGTGTCTTAACGTTTGTCATGATAAAGTCTTGAAACATTGGGAATTTTTTTTCACCTTTTTCTTACTCAACAGCAGTATTTTTATTTCAAATTATAACAAATAATGATTACGCCGTACATGGAAAAATATTCTAGTATTGTTGCCTTTAAAGAAATTGGAGTCTAAACTGGTACAAGAGCAACTGTTTCATTGCTGCAGTCATGTTCATCCATTTATCGGTTTCAAAATTATTGATGTAGCAATGCAATCAGCTTGCATCTGATACGTCACTCATTTAGTTAAAGGGACTTGCCATTTACGAGTACAGTAAGACCCCGCTTATTGCTGTTTCAGTATTACACAGTAGTATTGGGATTCCCCTAAATCACACACTGTATTGATACTTGTTGTGTGTGTGTGCAAATGAAACGGCCATGCACCATGCACATTGACTTTTTAAAATTCTACTCCTCTACTGTCAGTGTGAATGGTATTCATAATGACCCGAAAAAAAATTCACACTCGTTCTAATGACATATACATAAATCTTTCTCTAATAAAAAAAAAAGAAGAGAATTATTAAATGCTAACCACTCTGTATACGAAGTGAAATTGCAATGTTAGTGGGTCAGACACAGTGGTCAATATGTATGATTTTATTTCCCTCCCTTACTAAATTTGAAGAATGTTCATCCTCAGGACGCAACTCAGCTTTGTAACATAGTAGAGGTACAATAAAAGTTGTTTAGAAGACGATTGTATCGATCTTAATTCAGCTAAGATAAGCTTTATAATGAAATTTAAATGATTACAGCTAATTCAATTTCGATTTCAAAGTACATAGCACCTTATTTTCATGAACGTCTATTTTATAAGATGACTTGCCATTGGTATTATTGTATGCCATTAATAGGCGTCTCGGTTGAGCCTTGAGTAATTGAATAAATTGATGATTTAATCCTTTGAGGAGTTTTTACTTTCCGCCCTAATGGCGGTATCTGGTGTACTGTGATTTTTATTTAAAATATTACCATCTAACTCCATATAGTTACGTTTTATTCGAAATTGGAATTGGCTATTGTCCAGCAACTAGAGTAACTGCTAAATGGTTGCAGTTTAATAATCGTGAGTTGAATTGTGAATACACTAATACCCATGAGTTCTACTACGATAAATGGATTCTGTAATACTTTCTCTAATAAAGCTGATATCTTCGCCAATGCGTACACTGCGTGGACGCTCGTGCCTGAGCATATCTGTAACTCTTTGTCTTTTCAAATTCCTTTACAATCTGACTAATTTTTTGCACTGTAGGACGATTTAGCAATTATAAACGATCCGTAATACTGGAATAAAGGACCATTTTTGAATCACCATTTCTATTTCAGTTTTTTTTTTTGTAGTATTCGTCAGTTAACGAATGTAGGGGGATACATTTAACGAAACAGCGCTAAACATATGTAAATACGCTGCAACTTGTATGCATTAGATTCACTTGTTTTCTGTCTGAGACTAATCATCGTCGTCATGATAAAATCTTTATTAAATTCAGAGACTGTCAATCCTATGATCACGATTTGAAGAACATTTTGAGCTACACAACATAGCATGAAAATAAAATATGTGCCCCAATTCGCCTAATTTCTTGAGTAAGTGAATTCTTCCCCTTGATATTTATTTTATATAGGCTTTTTTGTGTGGTACACGGAATAGGTGTTGTAAGAAAACGTACAAAGTGGCACTCAATGTGTTAAAATGTCAAAGCTGAAGTTTGAACTAATTGCTGCCTCTCGTCTAGTAACACACTATCTATGGGCTTATAGCAACTGATGCCTTTTTATTAATCCTTATATGAATGTGCTGTTTGAAGTCACCTTTGATGAAGTGTATTGGCTAATTTGAAGCTTCAGTTTAAATCTCATGTATTTTGGCAGACTTTCGCTCCCGCCACGTATCATATATAAAAATTAACACACACACAACATAAGTGGTGTGAGAAGTTAAATCGTAATCCTGACTGATGGGTTGTACAAATATTATTAATAAATACGGTGGTCTCAACATTATTATACAGTTTGCGGTTAAAATCAATCGCATAGCATGGGCATACATTTAAGTTTTCAACATAAAATTATAATAGCTGCGGTCAATTGTCAGTTGTGGCTTTCTTTGAATCCCAACGGAGATCGGATAAATGATCTAAATGGGTCCTCTTCTTTAAATAGACAAATTTCCACTACACTTCTCTGATTTTATTTTAAATTTTATTTGCTTTTATGCGTAATTGCTGTCAATAAAACCATATTTTATTAATAACACTATACAATAAATACAATTACAGTGTCTTGTTATCTTAAAAATTTATTTTTTTTTTTTATATAGAACAACAATAACTACAAGTACATACTACTATGATACTGTTTAAATATAGTCATATTTGTAAATTTGTTGTTCCACTTCACACACACACACACACACGATATGATAATAGAAAAAGTCAGAAGTTCTGAATACTCGTTTCTATTTTCTTTGTTTTTATTTTTTTTTTTTTTTCATTTTTATTTTAAATCCTTTGACAAAAACAAACAAAGAGAGGAACCACCCCACCCAGTATTTGTAGTAATTGTTGTAATCCTTTTCGTTGTTAAAGCTTTAGAAACATTACTTGTATTCATTCTCTTAAAAGCGATGTAATAGACGAAGAATTAATCTCTTATACAATTTCCATTAATTCAATTCAAATTTGTAGGTTGAAGTCTCTTCACCCAATGCCGAAAGTGAGAATACATTCTGTACACCATCTATACTTGGATCAACAATGTGCTCGAAAATTGTAACGACCGCAGCAAATGTAACAGCAGCTCTAACCACTACCCAAACACCCGCACTGACATCATCATTGTCCTCAGCAAATAACTCAGCAACAGCTGCCGCAGTTGCATCAGATGAAGGAGCATCATTATCGTCATGCTCGTCTGCCTATGGTAAGTCTGCAATTGAGACTGTTTCAACAACAGAGCCTACAAGTATACTGGCACAACAATCAGCAGCAGGAGCAGTAGCTGGTGGTAGAGGTTCTGGTTCTGGTTCAACAACAATAACAACAACAACAACATTACACAATGATATTAACAATACAGTAATAGGTAAAGGATATGAATTAACGCTTCACTTTTTATTTTCCCCATTACATTATGGTTTTAATTTTTTTTTATTAAATTAAATTAGTTTCGCTAGCATATGTATGTAGTAGGATAAAAAAAAGAAGGAAAAGAAAGAAAAATCTAAAAATAAATATTTTTTTGTTTAATTTTTATGTTTTATAGTAGAGCCATATTGTCCTAGTACACGTTTACGACCTAAATCATCAGATTCGAACGCATCATCATCTTCATCAACGGTACAACGAGCTGCCTCATCAGCATCTACTGCTTCCTCAAATGCTTCATCCACGAATTCATCATTTGCTAGTGGTGGTTCAAATAACGCTTTGGCCGTTAACAATCAAAACGGCAAAAAGCGTGAGGATCTAACCAGCTTGGGCTCAGATGATTCCGGTAAGAAGAACAAACCATTTAGTATTTGTATGTTGTAAACACTTTACATTACATTTTCCATTCTTTATTATTTTGTTTGTTTGTTTGTTTCTTTGTTTGTTTTTTATTTCATTTCATTTGATTTCATTTTGAAAGTTGCTTAAAAAAAAAACAAAAAAAAAAAATTTTTAATTTTTCAAAATTATTCTCATGTCATTTGAAAACTACAACTACAACTCACTTTCCATTATTTCAGGTATTATTTGTGGCTCGGATTCCGATCAAATATCCTTGAATCGCATACGACATTCGCATGAATCTTTAGATTCTGGTGAAATGGACAATGAAGAGGAGTGTATAGATATGCTGGAGACAACCTCAATGGATGAAGAATACAATATGCTGCAGTCGGACTTGTGTTTCTATCAGTCACCCGATACCGATTGCCGTACTCTAAGGCCTTCAAAGAAGAAGCATGGCAACATTGTACAACAGCATCACAGTAATATGGAAAAGTCATGCCCAACATCAAATCAAGTTGCTGCTGGCAATGATTTAGAGGCGGCCGGTGATGCCGATTCTATAAGTGAACGTAAACGTTATCGTGAAATGAATATGTCTCAAGCGGCCATTAATTTGGAAAAATGTAAAATAGGCACAGACGAAGAAGCATCAACAAGTGAGAATAATTCCGTCGATGTAGTAGATTGTCCAACGCCTACTGCGAATGCCGCGTCATCATCAGTACCACCAACAACGGTTAGCACAGTTGCAACGGCCACAGCGAGTAGCAGTAGCGGCAACAAAACGCCTTCAACACCTGGTGAATCAACGAAAAATGATGTCTTATTTAAGAATTTCTTTGGGGCCACTAAAAATGCCATCTTTCGCACGGCTCAGAGTATTATTGAGAATCATGAAAAGAAAAATGCCTCCAAGCAAAATCAAAAAACGAATGAGGAAGCCAACAGTGCAGCTGCTGGTGGTGGTGGTGGTGGCGGCGGCGGTGGTGTAACACCCACGGAGCAAATAAAGTCGCCAACGGACATTTCGAAAAAGAAAGAATTCTTTAGTTTGCTAACAACAAATGCTAGTAAAAAGGCAGCTGCCGCTGCTGCAGCAGCCGCTTTAGCCAACAACAATTCGGCTGCCAATACTCCGGTCACAACACCCTCAACCTCAACACCAGGCCTCGATCAAGCCACCAGTTTAGCAGAGAGAACGCATGAAAAAGATTCAATTTCAACTGAAAGCGTAGAGAAAATATTAAACTTACAAGTACCTAATGCCATTTCATCATGTTCCAATTCTTCTTCTTCTTCTAATTGTACAACAACCGGTACGAATAATAACAACAATAAAACAACAACAACAATAATAATAATAATACAACAACTTTATCAATGACCAAATCATCTTCCATATCATCGTTGAATAAGCTCAAAGTTCCCGGTGTAGTGAAATGTTTCATCAAAGAGCGTCCTACAGTTTCGCAGGATTTAGCGAATCAATACAAGACTGAAAAGGGTCCCAGTGGCCTGTTGAGATTTTTTGAATCCCCAGTTTTTAATATACATTTCGCCATACATTATCTCTTTTACTCTAAAGAACCAGGCGTTCTCTCATTCATTGGCAATAAGATCTTTAGTTTCCCCGACCAAGAGGTGGACCTGTACATACCCCAGCTGATTGTTATGTACATACAAATGGACGAATTGGCTGAGGTATTAGATCCATATTTGACCATTCGATGTCGTAAATCGGTAGACTTTTCTTTAAAGTGCCTATGGCTGTTGGAGGCCTATAACTATCAGCATAACGATACTATGGGTAGCCGTAAATCACAATTGGCTTTAATGAAAGAGATCTTTTCCAAGAAAGAACGTAAGCAGTTGAGTAAAAACGAGGCAAAAGATTCGCAAGCCCCCTCCTCTATCTCCACCTCCGCTACATTAGGTCAAACTCCAGCCACCGTACATGGCCTAGCAGGCAGTGTAGTGTCGCCTTTGACCAAGAAAACCCATCATAGATCACAATCTGATGCCACCGTGCTGTTGGCCGACTCAAGACGTTCAAGTTCTAATTTAAGTATATCAAATCGTCTGTATCAACAACCTCCATATACCACACAAACCTTGCCTACTACACCCGCCAAATTATGTCTGGGAGATTTGACTTCGGGACGAGCTTTTGACAATGGCTGTACCTGTTTCGAAACGGTGCGAGGTCAGGTCAACGATCTTCTAGGCCACAAGACAGTATGCTCATGCAATGCTCCCAAAACGGCTCCACAAAAAGAGTTCATGAAGGCCCTCATAAATGTGGGGAAAAATCTAACGAATCTCCCCTCAAAGGCGGAAAAGACATCGGCCTTAAGAATGTTTTTAAATTTGATTAATAAAAATCTGCCAGCCCGTGTTTGGTTACCATTGTATTCAGACATTCCACATCATGTTGTGCGCATCACAGAGGAAAAGACTGCTGTATTAAATTCAAAGGATAAGACTCCATACATTATCTACGTTGAGGTAGTAGAAGTTCCAGACATTTACTCTTCAGCACTAATACCGAAAATGATGCCTTCACTGCGTCATACGAAATCCGAAGAGCATTTAGAAGGTGGTCTAACGACTTGCCAACATCAACATCATCATGCCACTTGTAGTCGCACATCCAGTTGTAGTAGTCATAGCGGTACATCATCGTGTAAACGTAAAAAGGAGAAATTAATCTCGGAATCATCAACAACACCAGCCGGTATTGCGGAACAACAACAACATCAATGCAATTCAACGGATCATGCAAATGTTAGTGCAGGTGTAACATGCTTAGCGCCACCACAACTAAATGAGGATGATGTTTGGTCACAGGAGGATGATGAGATAACAGCTCAATACTTGCACATGCGTAAAATGCGTTCACAATCAGAACGTGATGCCATTTCTCAAATGTCACTGGACTCGTGTGATTCAAGGGATCAGGGTAGGCTATTCATGATGACTACAATATATTCGCTTATTTATTATTGTCTTCATTGTGCATATATTTTATGTTTACAGCTGGCATGCCTGTCTTATTCAATATTGGAGATGTACGTACCCGCCACTGTAACAATTTAAATTGTGAAAATACAAAATCATTTAGCAATGACCCAGAAGATCCCTCTGCTGCGGCTCTAAAGGTAATGAATGGAATGATTGATTTATTGTTTAAAAATAATTCTTAATATTTTTCGTATAACAGGAGCCTTGGCATGAGAAGGAAAAACAAATTCGGGAATCATCACCTTATGGCCATTTGTCCAATTGGCGTCCTATTGTCCTGCAATTGTCAAGTGTGGAGATGATCTAAGGCAAGAATTAATGGCCACCCAATTGTTACATGTAAGTTGGAATACCATATTTGAATACATAGTTGTGTGATTGATTGACTGATTCATTGTTTGCTTTCTTTAGATGTTTAAAATCATATGGCAAGAGGAACATGTTGATCTCTGGGTACGCCCCTATAAAATTGTCTGTCTCTCCAATGATAGCGGCTTAATAGAGCCCATTTTAAATACTGTCTCATTGCATCAAATCAAAAAGAATTCCAATAAATCATTACGTGACTATTTCATCGATGAATACGGCCCGCCAAATAGTGATGCATTTCGTTTGGCCCAAAAGAATTTCGTACAAAGCTGTGCAGCATATTGTCTAATTTCGTATTTGTTGCAAGTCAAGGATAGGTAAATTGAAACTGCTTTTAAATTTCGATTTTTGTTTTTCTCTTTTCTAATATTAATTTTATTTCAGACATAATGGCAATATACTGCTGCACTCCGATGGTCATATTATCCACATCGATTTTGGTTTTATTTTAAGCATATCACCTAAAAATTTAGGTAAGATTTTTTTTTACCTCCGAAATTAGTACCACCAACGGTATGACATCTATTTGGAAAGCACTGCAATAAGAAAGTTTAGTAACAGGACCCATAATAAAAGCATCACAGCCCCCTCAAGCGTCCCATTGGGAACCTCCAGCTGTTCAGACGAAATATCTCTAGTATATAAGAAATATAAATTTTATATTTGCCCATAGTGTTTCTAGGTCTTTCCAGAATAGCAGCTTGTATCCATTCTTAGTCCACCAACTCAGCTCTCTGTCTCAATGGGAGATCATAGGGCAGCCAATGGAACAGCTCGCACTGGTAATCAGGACAGCCGGTTGCCAGTGTAACCTTATCACTTTACAGTTGCATTGGTGTTGTTGTAGATTATCTACAATGCCTGGTGAAAAGTATCGATTCCAAGAATTAACACTTAAATTATATGATAGGCACCAATCAGCTATAAGCTTTGAAGCTTGGTTACATCTCAGGGACAGTGTACAATCTTATGTATGTCTGCCATAACGAACTTTGTTATAGGCTCGGTAACATTACGGTTTTTAAGGACCCACATAAATGAAAGGTGCCCCTAGTGTAAGCGAGGGAAATTGTCTGGGCCTTTTTGTCTGGCTTTTATCTTTGACTGCCTCAGACAACCATTATGTGGAGAGGAGTCTGATGAAAGTCCTCTGTCGGACGAGACAAATAGATAGACACCACAGTCGTTGCACTCAAAGAGGATGAAGGCATTTCTGATTAACCTTCATCACTCGAAAGCTGCTTCGTCGGCTGCACTTATTCTCCGACTCTTTAATAGGTTGAAGATATAATTCTGATGCAAGAACCATGGGTCTACAAGGACAAGGTTTTCGAATTTAATATAAAGGTGTACAAGCTTGTCGGTGCTTCTGACGTTCCAATGCTGATATGGTGGGGATTGCCGTAAGCTTCAATCGCCCTAAGGTTAAACCCTTATGGATATTCTCCTGCTACATGCCGTACGAGGACTCTTCTCCAGGAGAAGATCCATAAGGGTTTAATCCCAGGACGGTTGAAAGCTTATCGCAATCAGCCACCAGGAGTACTGACAAGCTTGTACCCGTTTATATTAAGTCCGCAAACCTTGTCCTGCAGGCCCGTGGTTCATGCAACAGAATTATATCTTCCCCCCATTAGAGAGGCGGAAAAGAAGTGCAGTCGACGAAGTAGTTTTCGAGTGATGAAGGTTAATTGGAATTACTTTCATCCTCTTGACTGGCAGCGACCAGTGGTGTCCACCTATTCGTCGGACAGTGGACTTTTCTCGAGATGTTCTGACCACACTGGCCGCAACTCCTGATGGAAGTCTGAAGAGCACTCCAACATCAAGTCGTCCGTCGTGGCTGCTTTTATGAAAGGATATTCTATAGGGGAAACCTCAGCTGTCCGCCACGTCAGAGGTTGGCTTAGGTTTGGAATCCCTGCCGGCCTTATATACTTTATGGTCACCTTGCCGAAACCGTAGAATATACAATCTTTTCGGGCTTTGAGAAGAGGAGGGTATTGCTCACTGTGGAGGAAGACTGCCTCCTTGAACCCATTCCTCTTCTCAAAGCCGGAAAAGATTGTATATTCTACGGGTTCGGCAAGGTGTTCCATAGGGTATATACAGCCGACAGAGATGCCAAAGCCAAGTCCAACCTCTTCTGTAAAGGCACTCACGATGGACGCCTCGGGATTGGGGTGCTATTTAGATGACGGATCATGGTTAGACATCATGATGAGGTCTATATTCTCATCAGGGTCTGCGATACCTGGTGGGAACATGACACATGTCCTAGATCGATGAGGGATTTTTTCTATGGGAATGACACAATTTTTTCGCTCTGTCTATAATTTCCTAAATTGCGAATCTGGAATGGTAATTTTTGCTGGTACTCCTTTGACCTTTTCCGACGAAGCGTTCTTACATGCCCATTCCAGATTCGCAATTTGGGAAGTTATAGAAAGGGGGAAAACCTCGTGTCATTCCTATAGATAAAATCCCTCATTGATCTAGGACATGTGTCATGTAACCACCAGGTATCGCAGACTCTGATGAGAACATAGACCTCCTCTTGATCCGTTATCTAAACAGCACTCCAACCCCGAGGCGTCCATAGTGAGTGCCTTTACAGAAGGGGATGGGCTTGGCTTTGGCATCTCTGTCGGCCGTATATACCCTATGGTATACCTTGCCGAACCCGCAGAATATAAAAAAAGCCGACAGAGATGCCAAAACCAAACCCATCCCCTTCTGTAGAGGATTCTTCTGTAAAGGTACTCACGATGGACGCCTCGGGGTTGGAGTGTTATTTAGATGACGGATCATAATGAGCTCTATGTTCTCATCAGGGTCTGCGATACCTGTTGGGAACACGACACATGTCCTAGATCGATGAGGGATTTTATCTATGGGAATGACACGAGGTTTTCCACCTGTCTATAATTTCTCAAATTGCGAATCAGGAATGGTAATTTCTGCTGGTACCTTACTACCTACTACCCCCTTTCCGGCGAAGCGTTCTTGCATGCCCATTCCAGATTCGCAATTTCGGAAATTATAGACAGGGGGAAAACCTCGTGACATTCCCATAGATAAAATCCCTCATTGATCTAGGACATGTCTTGTTTCCACCAGGTATCGCTGACCCTGATGAGAACATAGACCTCATCATAATCCATCGTCTAAATAGCACTCCAAGGCCGAGGCGTCCATCGTGAGTGCCTTTACAGAAGGGGATGGACTTGCCTTTGGCATCTCTGTCGGCAGTATATACCCTATGGTACACCTTGCCGAACCCGTAGAATATACAATCTTTTCCGGCTTTGATAAGAGGAAGGTATTACTCACTGTGGTGTAAGACTGCCTCCCTGAACCTATTATTGGGTTCTCTGACCTTGAAGACACACCAATTGCCTACTGCCAGATATCGCAGACCCTGATGAGATCAAGTACCTCATCATGATGTTTGACAATGATCTGACGGTAGCCAATTGTGTGTTCAGGGAGGCGATCTTACTTCTCAATGAGGAATCCCTTCCCCTCCTTAAAGCCTGAAAAGGTGGCAATTCTACGGGTTTGGCAAGGTGTACCTTAGGGTATATTAGGCCGACAGGGATGGCAGAGCCAAGCCCATCCCCTTCTGTAAAGGTACTCACGACGGACGCCTCGGGGTTGGAGTGCTATTCAGAAGACGGATCATGGTTAGTCATCAATCTGGAATGGGCATGCTAGAACGCCTCGCCGGAAAAGGGATAGTAAGGTACCAGCAAAAATTATAGACAAAGCCGTGGGCACTGTTAAACCAACGCCAAAACAGCAAAGTGCAAGATGGCCCCAGAAAAAGCTTCTAATTAATTGAAGGTGCGACCTAAAACCGGCACAGCAAGGTTTTTTATATTTGCCGGCATGGACGCCTAGATTTGCGCTATTGTAGGTCGACAAAACGGTGCCGGTAGAGCCATCTTGCCAGCCAATTGGAAAGTGGTCGAACCGGCATTACTACATTCTTTCAGGAAAATTATTACTAACAGCATTAGTATCCATGACGCGGCTTGGTATCAAGCTCAGATCTTACTAATGGTAACTTAAACAAAATAAGTTGCCCTCACAAGCCAAGGTCAGATTAAATTAATAGCTTATAAGGACTAACGTTCCTAGAACATCTACAAGCTCGCTATTGAAGTTGTGGTCCTATCCACAATTACCCAAATAGCGAGTTAGTAGAGGTCTTATGATCGTTGGTCTTCCTCACAAGGCATTAATTTAAACTGACCTTGATACCAAACCCCGCCATGGACACCAGTGTTGTAGGTAATGATTTTCCTAAACGAACGAAGTAATCCCGTTTCGACCACTTCCCAATTGAATGGCGTGATGGCTCTCTCGGCATGGTTTTGATCTACAATAATCTAAATCAAGGTGTACTCGTTGCGCCGATATTAGTTTCGACCTTGGGTTTTTTTTTGAAGCTCCTTCCGGAGCCCTGTTGACCTTTGATACAGGTTTAGCAGTGCCCACGGGTTTGTCGCTAATTTTCGCAGGTACCTTAGTCCCCTATTCCTGTGAAGCGTTCTTGTGTGTCAATTCCAGTTTCGCTTTATCCTTAGATGGTTGATCGTATGAAATTTCCTGCAGCTTACAAAGAATACAGAAAGATCGCGAAAATGGAAGGGCCTTAGCAGCACCGATTTTGTTACTGGGTTTATCTTGGCAGTTCCACTGCTCTGTAAAGTTGAGGCTTTGGTGGTAAGGGTAGCTGTGTTATTAGTCTCAGGTAGTCAAAGCTTTATGGGTCAACATCTGATAGCCCAACTGGATACTAATGCTGGATGACCAGTGTAACTTTTTTCAGCGACTTTTTTCTGTAGCTTTGTAGGTTCTTGAGGTCGTGGCCTGACCATTTGGTTCTTAAAATGAAGATTTTTATGTGAATTTGATTGTAAATCAAGCGACGCATAGGACAATGGGATGGATCCTGTGTTTGTAAAGACAGTGATATTCTTCAAGTTGAACTTTTTCTGGCTCGACATACGATTGGTAACTTGATCTCCTACAGGACATTATTAGGTTCATTCTGTCGCGCCTTTTCTAGAACAAATACAATGAAATTGTTATATTTGCTATTGCAAACGTCCCTAAACCTACTTACCTGTTGATGTTGCTTTGATTTCTCAGGTTAGCACATGGTTGTTCCCTTGTAAGATTTGGAATCGAAATAGCATTCTTCCTTAGTATTCTAAATGAATGAGTCCAATCGTTTACTGCTAGGGAAACAAACTATTTTAAGATGGAAAACGATACACGTGCTGATTCCGATTCGCCAATAATCGTTGTTTCTAGATTGTATTCGAAATTATTATTTATTCCGTATATTTGTGTGGTTGATTTTAGGTTTTGAACAATCTCCGTTTAAATTGACACCCGAATTTGTTGATGTCATGGGTGGCACAAATTCCGGACACTGGATCGAATTCAATCGCTTATTATTGGTGGGCATGATGACAGCACGTAAACATATGGATCGTATAATAAATTTCGTTGAAATTATGCGCAGCAGTAAGTATTTTTTTGAAATTTACAAATGAAATGAAATTTTTTTTGAAAACATGTCGTGTATCCGTTGTCATATTTTAGATGCCCAATTGCCATGCTTTAAGAATGGTTGCTCTGGTACCGTACAGAATCTCCGAAAACGTTTCCATATGAATTTAACCGAACAGGAAATGGAACGTAAAGTCGAACAATTGGTACAGGATTCGCTAAAGAGTCTTTCGACTAAATTATACGATGGCTATCAATACTATACGAATGGTATATTGTGAGAAAGGTTTTTCATGAAAATCTAAACAACAAACAGCATTCTTTGTCTTCGTCTTCTTAACAAAGAGAGAAATGCTGTAACAGAATGAATAACACTAGAATATAATATTAACAAGACATAATTAATACAACAAGATGTGTGTGCGCGTGTTATATACTACAAACAAATAATAAAAAAAAAAAATGGAATATAAATTAATAATACGAGTATAATAATAATAATAACAATTGTTATCATAATTAAAGAATTAATGATGATTAATAACTTATATATATACATACATACATACATATAAATAATGATATTGATTGTGAGTGTAAATATATTAAATAATAAATAATTAATAAAACTTAATAATTAATATACATACAATTAAAAATAAATATTTAATTAAATTATAAATAATATTATTAATTAAAAGAAAAAAAAACTTATTTAAAAAAAAAAAAATAATTAAAAACATTTTCTTTAATATTAAGAATTTTTTTATATTACCCTCCCCCTCCCCCCCACTTATTATATTTTTAGTTATACCATATAGTTTATGTTTTTATATACTATACATAGGACATATAAATATAAAAATAGAAATAGAAATAACCTTCCTAACTAAATACACACTCTTATTGTAAAATAATCACAATGGAAAAAGAAAAACAAAAATAAATTGATTTAGGTTTACAATTCTTCCTCTTTTTTTTTCTTTCTGTTTTAGTAATTATTTTAAGTTTAAAATCTCTTATGGCCATATATTATAATGTATTTCCTATTATACATTTTACCACATATTTCGCTAATTCATTATATTGCATAGGCAATATAGTAAATCAAGTACATATGAACGTACAAGGAAATCTGTCACTTTCCTTAACAGTTCCTGCAAAGCACTGTAGTTGGTTTAAAACACAAAGCCTAATACGCAGAGTTAAATATGGTATTCTACAATATCGATCGGTTATGGTTAAAGCAAAAAATAAACAAAAAACTGGAACTTTTGAAACCGCGAAAAACACTTCAGGGAATTTTAAAATTTAAAAAAATATGTACTTTTGAAAATATTCAAAGTAAACTTAAACTTTGCTAAAAGCAGCGCTTGCTTCTAAGATAAAAAAAATCTCACCAAAGTATTTCTCTCAAATTTAATATTTTACGAGAGTCGTTACATCAACAAGTTTCCGAAATCTAAAAATTTTTCAGATCATTTTGCAATTTTAATAAGTTTAATAAGAGAACAATTTTTGTGGGTTTTAATTTCTGTTTATGCCTTAACAGGTTATACTCCTTGTATGGACACATACATATCAGAAGTTTTGAATTTTGGTGGTAAGAAGATACTACACGCATATTTTTTATTGCTTCCTTAGATGTTCATTAAAGCATTCCTTTTACGGATACAATTCTCTGGTTTCTGTATGAAAATTTAAGGATATGATGATTTTAAAAAGGAATACATTGTTTAAGACTCATTTGGCAAACTCAGCAATACATTTAATTTGTAGCTTCTTCACAACGAGGGAACACTATTTATACAGGCAATTTTGAGAGGTTTTCTATGTTTAACCTTGAAAATGTGCAAGAGTTACATGAATATCTGTTTTAGTACTTGTTTTCCGAGTACAATCGATAGAAGTTTTAATAAGGGATTTTAAGCTTATAATAATTATTTAAAATTTATAAAAAAAAAAAAAAGAAAAATTATTAAATATCGCTCCTTTATTACAACCTTAGTCATAATCTCAAAAAATTAAAAATTTGCAGTTACTTAAGCAAAACTGCTCTTTTAGACATTCTGTACATATTTCAAAAAAAAAATCAGTTTTATATTCCAAACTCAACCGAAGTTATAGCAAAAAAACTTGAAAACTTAAATCGAATTTTGCTAAGTTCAAGTTTTTCTTTAAGATATGACTATGTTGCAATAAAGAGCGATATGTTTACCTGCATTGATTTTTTTGTGTAACTTAATAAACAAATAAATTTTTTCCAATCAAACAAAATATCCCTTAAAAGAAAATATTTAAATTACAAAAAATAGGAAAAAACCTTAAATAGCTAATGAACATTTTTAAAAAGCCTTTAAAAGAATATAGTATATATGTATATATACATACATATATGTATATAAATAAATTCTATATAAATTGCAAATACAATTAACATTACAATAAATGAAAATCTAAATGGATGTGTCTGTCTGTATAAAAGTGTATGAATGTAATTTTGTTTGTTAACATTTAAAATAAATGTCTAATATATAATTAAATATACTTTATATTAATTAATTATTAAATAAAATTAAAATATTTTTTAACTTTAATAACAAATAAATTTAAAAACAAATAAAAAATTGTTATTTATACTCGATAAAGTTTTCACACATTTATATATACATATTTAAAATGGAAAATAAAAATAAACAATAAAATAATAATATTTATAATTTATTAATAATTAAATAAATAATTAAATGCACCACTCTCTTCTTAAAAATTTAGCTAAACTAAATCAATAATCTAAAAAAAAAAAAATATTTAATTAATTAAAAAACATCAACTTTTAAGCTTGACACTTAAAAAGTGTCTTATTTTACATTTACAATTAAATACATACATACATTCATACATACATATGTACATTTCTTTTTATACATTTAATTGATTGCATTCAAAAACAAAACTTTATTAATTATTAAAACAAAAAACAACAAAAAATAAAACCCCAAAAATATCAAAATTATTTTAAATATATTGTAAAGAAAAACAAAAACTTTAAAGGAAAAAATGTGCGAAAACCAACAGAAATTAAAAAAACAAAATTTAATTTTACTTATAAGATTTACATTTACATACAAAAAAACAACAAAAAAAAGCAACCAACATGCATACATACACACATTATTATAACATGCATCTCCCCCCTCCTCCATACATCATTCGAATTACAAAAGAACAAAAAAAAAAAACGTAAAAAATTAAAACAAAAAAACAATAAAAAAAAATAATTTTTTTATTTGCTTAAATTTAAAATAAAAAAAAAGAAAAAGGAAAATATATTATAAGTAAAATGTTAAATCAAAACGAAATAAAACAATAGAGTTTCATTCATTCAATTGCGGATGTTACATTTTTGTAAGATTATCTAGGATACGCACAAAGGATCCCATGACAAGCAAAATTCCCAGAATTTGTTTATTTCTCAGCTTAATTATCTTAAAACATGACTGGAGGTTATTGAGGTTGTGGAGGCTGCCCTAAGGTCCGTTGGGGTTACCTAGAGTGATTCACGGCTTGTGCGTTAGTGCAGAGTCTCAAAGGACCTGTGAATCAGATGAAATCTATGCGTTGGGGGATGCATCGAGAGGTTATGTGTCTAGAAGGGATGCCAATTGGGAAATCAAGGGATTTTCGGGATTCATAAATCCCGAATCCCAGGATTTTTGAAAACTTGCTCCTAAAAAAAATCTATATCCTATGACTTCGATAATGGCTTCTCAGATGAGGAAAACCTCACTTCCATTGATAAAAAGTTATTTGATTCCATCGAAGAATGCAAAACCAACCCTATAAAACGAATTAAAAGGGTAACTGATTTAGATACTCAACTATCCAAAGAAAAAGATTTATTTACATGAGGAGTTAGTAGAGGTGAATATTTACAAGCTGCGTACAGCTATCTTGGAACTATTTTACCAGCAAATGTTGATTGCGAGAAGTGTTTTTCAACGGTAGGGTATGTTGACAACAAAATTCTTTCAAGTCTTTCAGATCACATGTTAGATGCTTTAATCTTTTTGTTGGAATCCAAATAATTTTCTTAAAACTAATGCATTTGCAGCATATGTATGAATAATTTTTATTTTTGTTAATTAACGCTTTGGAATGCACGGGATGCAATTAACGGGATGGAATGCATGCAAACAAGGTAAAGTTTCTGACTGTGGCCAATATGGCGACCACCAGGACGATCCTTGTCTTGCTGTATTCAAGTTGACACGCAGCCTCCTCGCGGCCCCTCCTGGATGGCATTCTAGCACCTGCTAGATGTTAACTAATGCGTGCAGCGAAGTCCAATCCCCTGGACGTTAAATTTGGGTTGTGCATAGGGCTTGGAACCCACCACGTAAAAATTTTACTCCAATGAAAACTAATATACAGAATTCCAAAAAGATCCCCTTTAAAGTTGACGACCACGGCAAATGTTCAAAGGACAACGATTTAAGAATAGCCACTTGGAACCTTCGCACCCTTCACAGGGTGGGCGCTTCCGCCCAGCTGGCGGATGCCCTCAAGAAATGTAGGACTGACATCACTGCCATACAGGAAATGCGATGGATAGGGCAAGGATGCAAAAGGCTAGCATCTTGCGATATATATAACAGCTGCCATGTTGATAAGCACGAATTTGGATGCGGATTTGTGGTTAATAAGAGACTCCGCCACCTTGTCTCTGGGTTCACACCTGTGAACGAAAGAATAGCCACAATCCGCATCAGGGCAAAATTCTACAACATCAGCCTGATCTGTGCTCACGCCCCGACGGAAGATAAGGACGATGTGGTTATGGTAAACTCGAGGACGTATATGATAAGTGCCCGGCTCATGACGCAAAAATTGTCCTCGGGGATTTTAATGCAAAGGTCGGGCGGGAAGGTATCTTTGGCCCCACGCCTCCACGCGAACACTACCTCCAATGGTATGAGGCTGATCGATTTCGCCGCGGCGCGTAACATGGTAGTATGTAGCACCAGGTTTCAACATCTCGACATCCACAAGGCCACTTGGATGTCCCCCGATCGATCAACTTCCAACCAGATCGATCATATTGTGATTGACGGAAGGCATGTATCCAGTGTACTAGATGTGCGCACATTTAGAGGTCCGAACATTGACTCGGACCACTACCTTGTCGCAGCTAAGTTTCGATTGCGCATTAGCGCCTCGAGGATGGCGCGCTCTAGTACATTGCGGAAGCTGGATGTCAAGAAGCTGCGATCACAAGGGACAGTTGAGGCGTTCTCCGCTCAACTCTCGGATAAGCTCCGTCGATCCCCATCTAATCTCAACGACATTGGAGGACTGTGGGCCAACATCTCCCACTCCTTGCATACTACTGCGGAAACAGTCCTTGGTTTCGAGCGCCCACCCCAACGAAATCAATGGTACGATGAGGAGTGTCGCGAAGCAGCTGCAGCGAAAAACGCCGCATACAAGAAGACGTTGCAGTCTGCTGCTACGCGAGTCATTGTCGAGAACTACAGAGAGAAGAAAAGGGAAGAGAGACGCCTTTTCAGACGCAAGAAAAGGAAGCAGGAAAGGCGTGAGCGTGAGGAAGTCGAGATGCATAGACGTAGGAATGACGCTAGAAAATTTTATCAGAAGGTTAAGCGTCTAACCGAGGGTTATAGACCCGGAGCGTCTTCTTGCAAGGACGAGAACGGAAACCTGGTTACAGATCCGCAGGGGGTGCTGAGGTTGTGGAGGAAACACTTCTCTACTCTGCTACAAGGCGATGACGACACCAATACCGCCTCTAGAGATGATGTTCCGAACCCGATCAATGATGACGGCGTGGAGATTCCGCCGCCTAGCTATGAAGAGGTCAAAGTCGCGATTACGCGCCTTAAAAACAATAAAGCGGCAGGTCCTGATGGCCTCCCCGCTGAATTATTTAAGACCGGATGTAATGAGTTGGTAGGGCGCATGCACCAGCTCATCTACAAAATATGGCTAGAGGAAAGTATGCCCAACGATTGGAACCTCAGTGTCCTCTGTCCTGTCCTGAAAAAGGGAGACCCCACAATTTGCTCCAACTACAGGGGTATTAGCCTTCTCCCTATCGCATATAAGGTTCTTACAGGCGTATTGTGTGAACGACTGAAGCCACTCGTCAAAACACTGATTGGACCTTATCAGTGTGGCTTCAGACCTGGCAAATCCACCATAGACCAGATCTTCACACTGCGCCAAATCCTGGAAAAGGCCCACGAAAAACAAGTCGACACACCATCTCTTTGTCGACTATAAGGCAGCCTTCGATAGCCCCATAAGGGATCGTGTTTATGCCGCAATGTCTGAGCTCGGTATACCTGCGAAACTGATAAGGCTATGCAGAATGACGTTGAGCAATTCCTGCAGCTCCGTCAAGGTAGAAATGGACCTCTCCGAACCTTTTGATACCGTGCGAGGTTTCAGACAAGGCGACCCCTTATCATGCGACCTCTTCAACTTCGTCATGGAGAGTGTTCTGCGAAAGGCAGGAGTGCATCGCAATGGCACTATCTTTCAGAAAAGTGTCCAATTGCTTGCGTACGCTGACGACATCAACATCATAGGGCATACCAAGCGAGATGTTACTGCTGCCTTTAGCGCTATTGAACGGGAGTCTAAGAAGATGGGTCTGGCAGTAAATGAGGGCAAAACGAAGTATATGTTATCGACAAGTAGAGACGTGCGGCGTATTGATTCTCAGATTACGGCCGATAACTATACTTTTGATACAGTCAAGGAATTTATTTATCTTGGCTCCGCCGTTACCACCAAAAATGATGTCAGTCTGGAGATCAAACGCAGGATTACTCTTGCCAACAGGTCCTACTATGGTCTCAATAGGCAATTGAGCAGCAGAGACCTCTCTCGTGCGACAAAATTAATACTCTACAAGACGCTCATCTTACCCGTGCTTCTTTATGGCGCAGAAGCATGGACCCTATTAAGAACTGATGCAGCAGCCTTGAGGGTATTCGAGAGGAAAGTCCTACGTAAGATCATCGGTCCTGTGCGAGTTGGCGATGATTTCCGCATACGATCTAACAGTGAGCTGTATGAGCTCCTCAACGACATAGACGTTGTGCAGCGTATTAATATCCAGCGGCTGCGCTGGCTTGGCCATGTCGTTCGAATGGAGGAGGATGCTCCGGCGAAACGGGTATTTGATGCGGGGATATGCGGAAGTCGGCGAAGAGGACGACCTTGTATCCGTTGGAGGGACCAAGTCGAGGAAGCCCTGTCATCGATTGGTGTGACCAACTGGCGTAGGCGCGCAAGAAGCAGAGGCGCCTGGAAGGATGTATTGCGGCAGGCCGAAATCCGTTAATCGGGTTGTTATGGCCAATTAAGTAAGTAAGTAAGTAATTAACGCTTCTTTGTTACATTTTGTCTTGTTGTTTTTATATTTTATTTTTAATGACATACAATTCTGGTATAGATAATTGAAATACAAATGAATTTGTTAACAAAATACTTTTATTATTAAGAGAAGATCGCGATTTTTCCCGAGATTTTTCGGAATTTACAAAACCCCGAATCCCGGGATTTTTAAAAATCGATCCCGTTTGGCATCCCTAGTGTCTAGAAGTCTATCATACATAATTGGTCATTACAACCCTTCAGTCTGAATTTTCGACCTAGTTTCTCTCCACCACTTATGTTGTGTGTTAATTTTATACATAAATTGCGCGACCTACAGTTTAAAGTCGACTCCGAACGAGAGTTTTTTTTTGAGAAACTTTTCATGGCAATTTTATTTACTCCCAGAGTTTTTGCTAGAAATCTGCTGAGAGGAAATCGCCAAAGAAATAATTTTTGTATTTTGTTTTGATGTCTGGCCTTGGGCTCGAATCCTAGCTTTACGTTTAATAAGCCAACACACTACCTACTAGACTACGACGACTAGAAGTCTATCGCCTGCTATAAATAGTGATAGAACAGCTTTGCTACTGAACTTAGATAATGCCAGTCTGAGGCTAGTTATTGATTTGATTACAGAGCACTGCGATATTAGATTGCTGATAATGATCTGGATGGAATTGTAAACTATCGAACAGCTCCTCTGCAACTGTGCAGCACCTAGTAGGTTAAGGTAACATTTCAGACCACACCACCCAAGTGGCGTGAGTTAATTTTATCTATGAGCAACAAAGTTTGCAGTTTAATGTCAGCTTGGAAGATCAGAGGGGCTATTGTAATGCAAGTAGTTACTGCTGCAGTTAGTTACAGAGAACTTCTGAAAAATATCAACAAAACACTTTCCACTACACTACGCCGACTACAACGCGCATCGCAAAAAACTCATGTCATCATTCAACTATCTTCGAACACGATTTTTCCAATCCAAGTCGTCTACTTTGGATCCTTCTTTATCTCAGATATGACGTGGAGATTAAGGTGCACTACAAAAACTTCTCCAGAACTTATTTTCAAAAATTGCCCGCAAAGCGGTTTAATGTACAGATCCTTCACATGTTAACATAGAATAACTCCATGACACGAATTTCTATCACGAATTGTTCAGGAAATATGGATGCGATCACGATGATCTTACAGAAAAAGTAGCCAAGACTGACTGAACATCATCTGTAATGTGACCCTGGTAAGGTTCCAGAGATCCATGTTGTTATTTTATTATCTCAGAATATTTTGCATATGATGTATACCTAATGATGAATCCTTATGGTGTATGTTGTATGGAATCCCAACTAGGTCGATTGTATACATGCGCTCAATATTCTGAGCTTAGGTCGTCTGATTATTTGTGAAGTTCTTCATATTGGCTGTACTCGTCCGAATGCCACTTTCGCTTTATTGTTATCGCAATACTGCTTAGATAGCAGATGCTATCCACGTATTCAACTGGTTGGCCTTGTAGTACGATGTTGTCGGTGCTTACATTATTAATCCTCATGGCTTTAGTTTTCTTAATATCTATCTCAAGTTCAACACTGCACGTTAATTTTTCTAACTCCTCAGATTTGTTTGTATGTTAGAGAGTTTGTGTGAGAGTAGACGAATATCATCCGCATAATCCCAACCCTTGAGTTTGCGTCTACACGTAATCCCCCTTCTCTTAGAACATACTTCGCTTATGGTATCATCCAGCACGATAGTGAATAGCTGTGGTAAAACGCGCATCCTTGTTTTCTCCAGCATTTGTATGAAATATTTTACCTGTATTGCCGTTGTGAAGAACTGATGATTCGTATTACGTACTCCTCCTTTTCTTCTCAATGCTTCCTATATGGCAGTTCGTCTGATGGTATTAAAGGCTTTCTTGAAATCTAAAGAGATTGTTCTATATATGCGTAGAATATTGGTTTGGTCAACGTAACTCCTGCCTGGCACAAAACCTGTCTGTGCGTCGTTTTTTTCCTCCATCTTACTTTGAAGCCTTCTCTGTATGATGATTACGAGTATCTTGTATATGATGTTAAGCTCAAGTCGTCACTTTTCGGTAATTTAACTGTGATGTCTTTCTTCCAGCTTGGTTTCTAGTGCTCCACTGTGTTTAAAATTGCTTGGGACTTGTTACACATACGATTAGTGAGTGGGACCGTTTATAGTCTGACGTAATTTCCTCATGTTGTTCTGGGTAGCTGCTTCTTAGCCGTTCTAGGACTTTTATTTTGTCTCCTCTTATAGCTTCTACTTTACATGTCTAACTAGTGGTTAGTATCGCTGTGATTGTTTAACTGCAACTTAAGTTCTCTTCTTAGAGGATCCAGGTTCCAAGTGTCGTCTGTCATCTTCGTTTTTCTTTGTGGTTGAACTACACCTAGTAGGTCTTTTGCGACTCGGTTATATGAGTGATGTTAATAACTGTTCACAGAATGCCATTGTAAACATATTCTTTGTTTCGTTATTCTGGAGTTGTAGGTCGAGCTTTTTCCGTTTTGTTTGCATAATTGTGAGTTTCTGTATTTCATTTCATCTTAATTTCGCCTGTGATAAGCTCATGATCACTACCGATGTCAGCACCTCTTCTGTTTCTAACGTCAGTTAAAAAGCATCTCCACCATCTCAGGCCTCTAGGAGAAGTTCGCATATATTTGTGTGCCTCCTTGTGTGGAAAGCAATGGGCCCATATTTGACCTCCGGGTACTGTACAATTGACAAGTGTGTGGGAAGCTGAAGACACCTATTGGGAGCTAAAATGTCTGGCACATTTAGATTATCCGTTCGATATTATTTTTGCTAACTCCACAACCGCGAGTTCCAATTCAAGTGGTGATGTTTATGTGGTCACTTTCTATCTTCCCATTGGAAGCGCCTCTCTAGCGTTGTGCGCAGAATTCATACATAATTGGTTATTAGAACCCATCAGACAGGATTATTGACCTAGTTTCTCACATCACTTATGTTGTGTGTGTTAATTTAAAGTCGACTCCGAACGACAGATTTTATGAGAAACTTTTCATGGCTATTTTATTTACTCTCAGAGTTTTTGCCAGAAATCTGCTGAGAGGAAATCGCCGAAAAAATACTTTTTTTGATGTCGGATCAGGGACTCGATCCCTAGCTTTTACGTCTAATAAGCCAACACACTACCTACTAGATCACGGCGACTTCAGAATTCATCATTCTCCATAACACTCTTGAATCGAGCCATTATTACTTGGTGGATTGAGAGTTTCCATGTTTGAGGGGCTTTTCCGATGCGTTTTGATTTCATGATTCCTATTTTACTTTCGCCGTCATATTCTATAACACTGTGTAGTACTGTACAACCATTTCCTATGATAAGTTCGCAATTATCATTCCATTTCATTTTTCTGATGAAACTTTTCTCTCTCGACGTTAAACTATAGGTCCCGATTAACACCCACGACATCAGTGATGTTAGAAGTCAAGTCGTAATCGTGACTAAATGGTTGTAATGACCCATTAACTTTGTATCGAGTGGTCTAGCTGTGCAAGCCTTGATGCTTCACGAATAATTCGTACGTTTCATTGCGCTGTAAGCATTACTTTGCGTGTGTCAAATGTTGTTGCCATAAGTTCCGTCTGGTCACCTCACATAAGTATTCATTTAATATCACCCATAACGCAGGCTGTAAAAACGTGTCTTTTCCATAGTTATGAGGTTGTTTTGCATAAAACTGGGCTTAGAAGACATTCGTGTGCTTGTTCCGACATCATTTTATTTTTATGCAAATCAATTAATTTATTGGTGAATAAATATTTTAAACTTAACACTAGCATTCCATTAAAATTTGTTCTTAAAATGCAACTAAATGTGCTTTTTTTTATTATAAATACCGTTAAAAGCATTACTAATTACACGAAAAATTTAAAATTAAAAACCAAAACAAAAGATAAAAAAAATATCAAACACTTGCCATATGTTCACACCACACACACATCACATCCATGTTTAATAAGTAATTAATTTTAAATTATTTTAGTGTTTTTTTAATTCTATTAATATGGGTGATATTAATGGAATAAATAACAAACAATAGCTTTTGACTTAATAATTGTTTATTTTTCTAAATTATCTTTAAATGCAAAATATGTCACGTATAAGTTTATCATACACGTTTTCGACTGACTGATAATAATAAAAAAAGTGTTTGCCACTGCGATCGTTGCTTGCAATACTTAAACTCTGAACGTTCAAAAATTATCACAAGAGTGGGTGTGTATGTAGAGTATGTAGACTGTATGTTAAACGGAAATTATCTTTTATATTTATGAGATATAAAAACAATTTGTATGCATAACAATCGAATTCTTAAAGTACATAATCGGAAATGAAAATGATTCTTCTTGTATTTAATTATGTGGGTTTTCATTCATCATTAACGAAACTTATATTGAGGATTTGTTTAAATTACGGAAATATTTCCTTTAAAATATTTGATTTGATAAGGGAATAAGGAAATACTGTTTATATATGTAGGGTGTTGTAATAAGATGTACTACCTGACTAAAGGGTAGGCCCTTAAAAAGTTCAAATTTAAAAATGAAATAAAACAAATACCGTTTGAAATTTTGACAAATTTATTTTTTCTGCTGTGAAGTACAATTGTTCCAGTTAGATTGTTTCGTTCATATGGTGACCGCGGCTAGGCTAACCGTGCCTCGTTCCATCAGACTAGTTTTCGTAAATTTTTTCAAGTGTTTGAGATAATATGTGAGCAATGGCTTCAAGAATATTTACCTTAAAATGCTCAATTGTCTCTGGTTTGTCGCCATAATACTTTTCTTTAACGGTGCCCCATAGAAAATTATCCAATGATGTGAAATCGCAGCTTCTTGGCGATCAATTGACAAAACCTCTTCTGCCCATAAAACGGCCATCAAACATTTAACGGAATAAATCGATTGTGGCATTAGATGTGTGGCATGTTGTACCATCCTGTAGAAAACAAACATTGTCCACATCAATATCATGAAGAGCGGGTACAAAAAAATCCGTTATAACGGTGCGATAAGAGTCTTCATTGACCGTAATGGTTACGCCGTTCACATTTTCGAAGATGTCTCCCCTATATGAGCCGCACCAAACTGATACTCGAAAAGCCACGAATACGGCAATTTGGCCTATGAACGTACCCACACTAAGATAAAAATGAGCTTCATCCGAGATGTTGATTTTTCTGGCAAAATCAATATCACCATACAGTTTCTCGTTGGCTCATCTAGTGAAGTGAAAACAATGCGGATGGTCATGCAGCGTTATACGATGACGAGTTGATGTTGATGCATTCTAATGCACACTCTCAGTCATGACTTCGATATTTTCGGATGTACGCACAGTACGAGTGCGCTCACTGGTTGGCCCATCAGCAATGATGGACTTTATACCGGACACTGTTGGTCCTTATCTGCGACCAAATTTTGTACGATATTTTCGACTAATTGTTTTTGTTTTGAAAACAAATTTTCAATAAATACTAACGCTTCTCAAACGTAAATCGATTCATTACGTTCAGTGGAATTAATATATTTAATATACCAGATTCGAAATAACCGATGTTTCAAATTTAAACCGATCGGTTGACCATCCGATATCAAATGCACTAATTTCTTCCACAACTTGCTGCTATTAAAAAACACTTTTCATTTGTCTCGCATGTCTATTCGGAAAATATAGTTTTACAAGTTTCTATTCAAGCAAATTTTCACGACAAATATTATTCGCCATGGAGAGAAACCAATAGGAATTACATATTGACTATGTTCGACATTAAGGTTTCTGCTTAAGAACCTTGCAGCCAAGCTCGCGGAGCATTAGTCTGTTCTTTATGAAAGACTATTCTTATTCTTATTGTCAATGACTGTATATTTAAAGGCAAGTGTTTGGGTTAAGGAAAGCACAGAATAGTAGTGGAAACTTTTGGGACCCTCAATCTGGTCTTCTGCGAATCTGATTCGCTGTGATAACTTAGGCTTACATTTTGTTATACATTGAATTTCTTTTTACATACATTCTTTTTACACACATCAAATCACAAACTGATGCCGGAGCACCACACTCTCACGGTAGAAATTCTAGCACTAACAATGTTATGAAGATCCAAATAGCAGATCGTATCGGATCCAAATGGATCGGATATCGAGTAGTAAACACTTAATACGAATGACTCACTGGTATCCGTATAACAAACTCCATATGGAACCGTGCGAATAAGGTCAAATTTAATACGCGTAAGATTCTTTACTGATATGCCATCTGTAACTAGGTGTAGCGTATATTTACAGGGAAAAAATAATGAAAAAAACAATGCGATGTTCGGTGATACCAACATATTTTTCAAATGCCAAAAAAAAAATTATTCAACTTTCTTTTAAGATGTTTTTAAGATGTTGCAACAAATACTTCATTTTACCTAATCCCCTTCCAATGTACATTATTTATATCAGACCACAGAAATAATGGAAAAAGTTCTATTTGACATCTATAAATGGACTGAATATTCTGGTGCTAAAATTTCGATCCAAAAAACAAACAAATTCCACATTTGTAGAAAACACCTTTGCGACTCCAATTCTTATAGAATTAAAATTAATAATCATGAGATTGAAAATGTAAAAAAATTTAAAATCTTAGGACTAACTTTCTCATCAAATTACACCTGGAAAGATCACCTAGTTGCGCTGAAGAACTCACTAATGGCCAGAGTCAACATAATCAGATACTTAGCAAACAAGACCCTTACCCACATCAATATTCTTCCTTACCTCACCAAAACTCTAGTTCTAAGCAAAATGGACTACGGCCTATACATTTATGATAAAAGTAGTAAGTCCAGCATCAAAATAATTAAGCCAATTTATCATCAAGCTGTAAGGCCATCGGCATACGCTTTCAGAACAACTCCAATGAACAACTTACTCAGAGAAACTGGTCTTCCGTCTATAGAAAATAGAATATATCATGCCAAAGCTAGAATTCTTCCAAAATTCTTAATAGTTCAAACTCAGTTATGGACCAGGACATTAAATCCAACCTAAACTCTAAACCCCCTAAAAGATTCAAATTAGCAATAGCTGAATCGGTGGAAAGGTCTTCTTTTTTTTAAGATACCACTAACAACACTAAAAAAACAAATACCATGGAAATTTGACCTAAATTGTCTTGACCTGTCACTTACAAATTTCATCAAAAACTCTACGCCACAGAATACATTTCGTTGTATGATTTCAGAAATTAAAGCAAATTTTAAAAATCAAGATTGGAATTTACTATATACCGATGATGGAAGAAGTGTAGTTCTAGGAACACTTTACGAACATGCTTCAGTTTTCACTGCAGAGTCCTGTGCTATTTATCTAGCTATTTGTCTTGGACTTAGAAACAAAAATAAGACTGCTATCTTAACAGATAGTCTATCAGTTCGAAAAACCATAAGTAGCCCATTTAATAACAATTTGAAAATAATATCACACATCATAATGGACGATACTATAGAAAAAATTGACATTCGACGTCACATCGAAAGCTATATTAAGCTCAAATTCAAGGAATCTCCCACTACGCATTATCATTATTCAACAATAAATCCGGAACACAATCTACCGATATACCCCACAATCATCTCAAAAAATAAAATCAAAACATTTTCAAGACTGCGTTTAGGGCATACCAGCTTCTCACATGATTGGTATGCCCTAGATAAAGACATCAACTTCTCGACCTTTCTGCACAGAATGTAAACACAATTTAACTATCAAACACGTTCTATCAGATTGCCCAGTTTTTGAAGCCCAAAGGAATAAAATACTCTCAAATGCATCAGGCATTGATCTTCTTAAAGAACCATCATATACTAATATTACCAAAATATATCACTTCATTAAAGCAACTAAATTAAAAATTTAAGCAAAATGCATTAATTTTGTAGTAGCAGCCGAGTCTGGCTGCACGCCTTGGCTACCTGGTGGCAGATGGAGTGGGAGGTTTATGCACCCAATTCAGTCGGTTGCCGGACTGCGGGTGTTCGGGTTTGGATGCGGCAGGTGCGATAACAATCCTCCCATTTTATTGTACAAATATATAAAAATAACTTTAGTAATAAGTCGCCGTGGTCTAGTGGGTAGTGTGTTGGCTTATTAGACGAAAGGCCCGGGTTCGTATCCCAGGTCAGACATCAAAACGAAAAATATTTCTTCGGCCACTTCCTCTCAGCAGATTTCTGGCAAAGACTCTGAGAGTAAAATAAAAATTGCCATGAAAAGCTTCTCAAAAATCTGTCGTTCGGAGTCGACTTTAAACTGTAGGTCCCGCCACTCATGTATTAAATTAACGCACACAACATAAGTGGTGCGAGAAGCTAGGTCGTAATCCTGACTGAAGGGTTGTAATGGCCAATTATGTATGTAATAAGCCTATACAAATACTTTTCAACCAGAGCTGATGGCCCAAGTAGCTAATGCTCTTAATTGTATTTAATTTCAGAATTGATTCTGTAGATTAAATTTAATAAATAAATAAATAATATATCAGACGTAAGAAGAAACACTACTCTTATATAGGGGCCCGCCAGTGCCTCGAAATCTATTTCATGGCTTCTCAAACTTTAAAAAAATTAGGCGACATTGCTTATTAATTGCGAAACAAAGAAAAATCTTATATTTTACATACAATTCGCCTTTCTGATGGAGCACATTCGATCGTGGCCTTACCAGTGGAACGTACAATGCATTATAAAGAAAATTCTTTCCTCAGATGCTCTATTCGATTCAAATCTAACGTCGATAAACACTACTCCGAATTTCCTTTTTCCTACAACATAGTTTATTAGTTTCAATACAATGCTTGGCCTTAATAGGCGTTATCTACCGAGTGCTCATCATGCCTTAAAAGTTGGCAGCATATTTATGTATTTGAAGTGAACGAAATTTTTTAATATTTCGAGCCTCTCAGTGTACAGGACAGAAGCATCTCTTGTGGGAATCGCAATTAATTTGAAAACTTTAAATGGTAATTTTTATTTTAAGAAGAAATACAAACAAAATAATAGTAAATGTTGTCTGCAGTAACTGGAAAAAGGGGTTTTTTCTAATTTACTTCAACCATGCATTTCACAAAAACAATAATTTTTTTTATGACAAATTCAATTACAACGTTTTAAGGTTCGAACAAAAACTTTTATTTTAAGTGCCTAGTATTACCAGCAAAATACCACAAATAATTAATTTGAACGCCCATCGTTTTCTTTTATACTCGCTGATATCATTGCACGAATAGCAACAGTTGATAAATGACAAAAACAATTTTTTATTTGTATTAAGGAAAGATTTTTATTGTGTGTAATAAAACACAAAAAAAATAAAAAATAAAAGATCGTAACAAATTAAAAGTCAATAAGTTTATTGTTGTTGTCAGTGAATAAAACAAAAACAAAAAAGCAATATGCAAACAATTTAAACTCTAGTATGCCAGACTTTTAGATAAAATTTTTGTCGAAAAACCAATCACACACGAAATTCACAAATTCTGTGTATCAAAGACGACGCTAACGATGGCGATAACAACGAGCCGCTGTTAGTTATTTATTATCTATCTATAACTAATACACACTATCGTTATGTACTATTTGCGAATGCTGAAATCAGTTCAGTGAAACAGTGGATGTAAAAATATAAAATGTTTTAAAGAAGACAACTTCCCAATTATTCTTAACAATTGCATTTAGAAGTGAACACACCAGACTGTGTTGCTTACCGCAGAACCATAATACAAAAACATTTTTTAATTAAAATTCAAAAGAAGGAAGAAAAAATTCCATAAAAATGTCTCAAATTTATTCATTGTGTGAAATCTCAGAAAATAATGGTAAAAATGGAAAACCGGTGTGGATTATTATAAAAGGCGGTGTTTATGATGTGACAACGTTTTTAAAAGATGTAAATTTTGAAATGATTTTATATTCGAAAGCAGTTTAGTGTAAATATTTCCATTCTCGCTTTAGCATCCTGGTGGTGATGAGTTAATCTTAGAGTTTGCTGGCAAGGATGCAACAAAAGCTTTTAATGCAGCAGGCCATTCAATAGATGCCATACAAGATTTAAATCAATATAAGATTGGTATTGTAGATAATCAAGTAAGTGGCATTTAAG
Source organism: Sarcophaga peregrina (assembly GCA_014635995.1). Classification (NCBI taxonomy): domain Eukaryota; kingdom Metazoa; phylum Arthropoda; class Insecta; order Diptera; family Sarcophagidae; genus Sarcophaga; species Sarcophaga peregrina. Next base: position 52,829,356 of record CM025792.1, on the reverse strand, counting down.
ATTTTATAACTTAAAATACATTTCGGTTTAAGAATTTTAAAAATCTTTTAACCCATGATATGGTATAATTCTATTCAAATCGAAGAAATAAAAATCATAACCACAATGCTTCATAGACTCCATATTATCAGTTTTAAAACCAATCAGTTTTTCGAACATAAAAAGAAATACTTTTAATTATAACGACCAGTTTTTAAAAATCAATTCAACTAAAAACAGTATTTAAAATAAATGAATTTAAAAAATTTATCAATTTAAAATGTTAAACACCACATCTATAATAAAAGAGTGTTACTAGTTGTCTTATGAAGTAGGCAAAACAATGGTAGATTCAAAGATTTGTAGTTTCAAACTGTTGTCACAACCGTTTCCTCAAACATTGCTATAGTTTAACTAAACAACTATGTACACCTCAAGTTGGTCGGAGCAATACTTGAGTTAAGATTGTTTTTCTTAGCATTAAAAATGCTAAATGACTTTTTAACTTTGAAAACATGAAAAAGCCACAGAAATCAAATATAATGTACATATGTTGGGAGAGTTTTTTGTTCGAAAAATCAATGTAAACCAAGTTAATGAATGCTTATACTCTATAGAAAACATACATATGTTAGATTAGGTTATCACTGTATGTGAAACAACACCGTTTGAAGATCAGAAACGGTCTATCATGGTTCATACGATTTAAGTGGGTCAATAGGAAAAAAGAGAAGTCAGAGTAACTAAGTATAAACTTAAATAAAATTATCATAAATGAATAAAGGAAAAAAGAAGGATAGAAAAAATCCAAAAGCTGACTCACCAAGGCTTTTGGAGAAAGAAATATCGAGTCTTTGTTTCTGCCTCCCCCCCCAGGACAGAGATACAGAAGGGACTCCTAATCCCTTATACAATCATAAACCCTACAGAAGGGTTAAGGAGCTCATTTTATACCAATCAGTGCTTGCCTTTAAGACACAATGACCCGTGGAAAAAACTTTCACGATTCTAATAGATTCCTTTCCAGTTTCAGGATATGAAGGATTCAATCTCCATATCCAATATTGAATCAAAGAAAACAATCAGCATAACTTTTACATTTAATCGAAAAAGACGTATTTTCTGGTTTTAACTCCTCCGTTCTAACGATTTGCACTTTAGTTGCAACAATATGTTTAGTTCACCATCAGTTACAGTGACAAGTTGATGGCCATGTGATCTTTCTGGGCAAGTGTAAAAAAAGGAACTTTTCTCCCATTCAATAAGCTAACACTGCATTCCTTTCCAGGAGTTTCAATAATAAAGTCTTTAACTGGTATTTCGGAAATTACGCGGTATATACAGTGGACTGAACTGTTTTTTCACTTTTTCAACATTTTCATTAGGGGTTAACAGAATAAATTTTCAACAACAGAAAGTCGTATAAAAAAAAGCTTACCATTGGGCGCAGTAGCAGATGATTTATGTTCTTTATCAGGGCTATCAGGATCGTTTATGCTTCCCAAGAAAGTTGAGTTTGTCGGGTAACGAAAAAAGATTGGCTAACTTGTTAGAGTCTATATAACACTAAAATAATAATTTTTCCCTTATTTTATTGTAACATTTCTACGTTGGAAAACATGCAAATTCAGTCTTCCAATTTTTAATAACTGCTGTTTTCCAGTAAAAAAAAAAAATTTTTTTTGCATACAAATCGTATAAAATTTTTGAAGAAATAATTTTAAAGAAATTTTATCAATAAATGCTCACCGCACAACAAATTTCCATAGAAACTGGACGTGTCTTTAAATTTTAATTTAATTTCAATAAAACATTTAAATTTTATGATAACACTTTAGAGACAAACTTTATATTTCTTTTTTTCAATCACTAAATACTTTAAATATTTTTTTTACATTTCAGTGTGCTAAAGAATGTGTCGTATCAACAATCTCAATGTCAGAAACAAAAATTACCGCCGAAACGACAGAACAACAATGTTGTCGCCGAGAAAAGAAACGTTTAAAGTTATTCTTTTGCTTTTAAGTCTTAAATACATAAACACGTACATACATAGCGTAATATTCCTCTCTAGTTATAAGAAATAAAAGTGATTGTTATTAAATAAAATCTCTGTTGTTTGTATTTTTTTTTTTTAATTATTTTCTAGTAAACATTTACGTAATAGAAAAGGGTTTTTCGTTTTTTTTTTTTGTAACAATTAAGCAAAAACTTCAAATAAAATATGTATTTTCTATACAAATTGTAAATTAAATTCAATTAAATAAGAAAATTAAAAAATTAAACTTACTTCACTTCATTTGCTTTTTCTTTTGCTATACTGCTATCGAGCTATAGATGAAGTAAAGACTTATTGCCTAAGATTAAACTGCATAAAAAGCAGACTGCTTAACTACGTTGTTTTTGCTATTGTTGTGTTATTGGTTTGGCTATCTTCGGTATCTGTAGTTTGAAATGTTTCACATGCTAAATCAAAGTGTGTCGTAGAGAAATTGCTTACGTTAATCGTATAATTTCGTAAATAATGATAGAAACGTGTTGAACGACGTTCTAATGTTGAACGTGTTTTTTCACTGCGACATATAGAACGTAAGCAGGGTTCGTAGTCTAAGCTACGAGCTCGATTAGATCGCATTTGCATTGTACCCAGCTCATCGCATAATAATATACTGTAAATAAACATAGAATTCAATAATTAATAACATAAATAAAGAATAAATAACATAAAATCGAAAATAAAATAATAATTTAACACTTAATTACCTATTTTTCGGTGTATCAAAGAGATTGTAGGGACATAACTCGGCTTCCAAATTAGTTTCAATGGCTTTTTCTACCAAACAATGTGATATAGTTTCGGAAATATTCGTTGTAAGACGATCAACAATTGAAGGTTTTTGTTTATTTGGACATTGATATTTATACATATTGTCCTGTTCATCCATTAGAGCTGCAACGGATAGATTTTCATAGAAAGAACACAAGTTATCTAAAGGTTTTGTGGGTTTGGCTTTTGTAGCTGTTGTAAGCCATTGTTTTTTCGGCGACTTTGATTTACGTTTTATTCCTGTTTTAATTGGAATTTCTTTAGATGTTTCCTTCGATTCCTTAAGTTTACGTGAAACTTGGAAAATTTCATTTAAATTTATATTTAAAAGATGAAAATTAATGGGAAACGGTATACGCCACTTTGAATTCTGACCCACGGTATAAAATTCAAATAAAGATCGATGCATATAAACCATTTCATTTGTTTTTGTATTTGTACTTGTTTTATCACCAAATGAATTATTATCAGTTGTTTCGGATTCTTGCTGTTCTACAGAGAATTGCCGTTTGCGTGGAGAAGCAAAGTAATTTGTACTTTCACTTATTGCATCCTTTTTCTCCATCAATTGACGTTGTCTGTCACCACCGCTTTGTATGAAAAATTGCAATTCCAAAAGAGTTTTTCTAAGGTCGCGACGATTGTACAAATACAAGGATATAAGATCGTCCAATAAAACTGGACAGTTTTCGATAAGGGATAAGACAGCTAAGAATTTTGATATGTTTAATACGTTTGGCGCTAGGAAATGTATAGTGTTTTGAGCCATCAGTCGTTGTAAATGGATGCAATTAGGGTTTGAAGCCACAATTATTACTGGCCTCTTTGAGCTTGCAGCTAATGTGTAGATGGCGTCTGTGAAACCTGCGTCTGTCTGTTCAAATATAACATCAGCGTCTTCAATTAAAATCAAGCATTTCCGCGCTGTGTGTTGCAAATCGGAATTGTTTGAATCACTGTTTTGAAAATCTATTTGATTAGAGATGGAATTTTGTCTTTTGAGTTTGGTTTTTAAACCATTTAAAGACATTTTTAGCAAAGATTTTTGTGTAGAACCGGAACCATTAGCGTCTTTGCGAATTTGATGAGATTGTGTAGCTTCGTGCAATTCTTGTAACAAACGTTTACCGGTTCTCTTCATGCCAGCATTAATTTCCAGAACGTTAAAGTTCATTTCGTTGGCGAGGGCAAAAACAGCATTTGTTTTGCCACTAGATACAGGCCCTAAAAGCACTACAGTATTGACAGATGGTCCTTGGTTACTCGAAGTGGAGTCATTCAGTTCCATGGAATCATCCAGAGTTTGTGAGTTTCGACCACTTCCCGCACCGTTGTTGGACCAGTTCGAAAGAAAATCCTTTAACTGCTGCACAGGGTTCAAATTAACCAATACTTGTTCGAATAACAAAGGCTTGTATTTTTCACTAAACAACAGCTCACCATTGGGCGCAGTAGCAGGTGGTTTATATTCCTCATCAGGGTTATCAGTCTCGTTTTTCTTTTGTGCTTCCCAGGAACGTCGAGTTTGTCGGGTCACGACAAAGGATTCGCTAACTTGCTCAGTGTCCTGGGCAGAGTCTATAGCACTAAAATAACGATATTTTTCCCTCATTTGATTGTAACATTTATAAGTTGGAAAACGTTCAAATTCCGTCTTCCAATTTTTAATAACTGCTCTCTTGTTAGCAAGAGACGGCAGTGAAACTTGGTCTAATGAAAACATCTTCATCTTATGATTTTGCAACTATAAAGATCAAACAATTTTATGAAAAAAATTCCTCAACTAATAAAAAAAAAAAGTTTATAATTAATCACCTGAAAATCTAAGGCACTACATTCAGATAACGTGCCTGCAGGCAGTAGGCGCTTATTCAGTTTTCCTTTTATTTTTCTTGGTGGTGAAGGTGTCTTCAGAATACTTTCTTCGGTCTTTAATTTAAAAGAACACTTCATTTGTTCTGCATCTACACTTAATTCGTTTCCGCGCAATTGTTTTATGTGGGAAATTTTTGGAAAAATTTCTGTTCCTTCTTCGTAATGTTGTTCATACTGCTTTTGTTTATCTTGTTCGATTTTTAATTTTTCGGGGACACCTGATTGTAAGAACGCCTTGCGAGCCCTAAGAGTCTCTGGATCGGGACTAGGTTTTGGTAATGACTTTACAAATAGAGGTGCCAACTTTTTAGGGGTACCTTGAGACGTGGCAGTACCACAACCACTCATATTCGAACTATCATCTAAGACTATAATGTCAACACAATCCTCTTCTTCCATGTCCTTTGTTGTGGGCATAATAGCATTACGAGATGTTGTTGATTTACGTGCTGGGGTAGTTTTAGTTAATTTGGCACTTTTGGTAGGACTGTCATCTAAGTCATAATCATAACGAGCTTTTGTGGTACAAGACCTTTCGGTCTACCAGTGGGTGTACCAAATTCTTTTGTCATATCATTCTGCAATTTATGGTTACTGTTGGCTGGTGTACTATGACGACTAGACGACATTTTTTTATTATTTACTTTAGGGGTATCGGCTGCTGCTGTAGGATTCGCGCTTTGTTGTTTTGCTTCAAGTGGTATTTGTTTAGATGGCAATTCTTTAGGCGATTCTTTCTTTTGGAAATATCCCAATAGATTGTCACGTTTTTTTGTAGGCGAATTTAACTTAGCTAGAAATTCCGATGTTTCTTCATCAATTTTTGTGGGTGTAGGCGGATCAAGGGATGTAACTGAATCGGCAGAGCTTAGACGGCGTACTCTACGACGTGTTCGTTTTTTCGGTTCTTCTTTTTGAGTATTTTCCTTAAGTTTTTTTGCCTTTGATTTGGTTTCTTTCTTCGTTGGTGGTGCCTTTGGACTGGATCCAGCTACAAGCATTTGTTTAAATCTAAATTTAAAGAAGGTTATAAAAATAATTAGCTGTTATGCCTTGTTGTGATGAAAGATGTGCTTCTTAGCCTACTGAGGAATGGATTTATTGGGTACTAATAATAGTTTTCAGAACTCTTGTGGAAACAAACGGCTCATTGGATACACTTACAATACTAATCAGAATGAGGAGGAGCAAATGTAATTTTAAGTAAAATAACTACAAACCTTTTCGCTCTTTGCTCCAGTTTTTCTTCGACGTAAGCCGCACGGGCTTCTTCCTCCAATTTACGTTTAGCGCCACCCTTCTGTTCGGCCCATTCGTGCAATTTTATTTTACGTTTAGCATTAACGGCTGCTAACTCCTTATCTGCAACGGGAGAAGGTGAATCTTTGCCCGGTGTATTGGAGCCGATCGATTTATTACGCGCATTCATCATCACTTCAAAAGCATTTGTTACTTTGGTGTTTTTAGGAGTTGTAGAACCTTTGCCAGCATTACTATTTTCATCCTCCAACTCAACAATAACTTCGACTTCATCGTCGTCTTTAGGACGTAAGGGATCTTCACCTTTTTTTGGAGTTCTTTGAAAATGTTGCAGTATAGTGCCTGATTTTAATGGACTTCCATGCACAACTTTATCATTTTCCAAAGTGGATTTCTCTTGCAATGGTTTCTTTTTGGAATGACGTTTTTCTTTATCACGGTGCTTATGTTTCTTTTCAGCATGATGATGACGATGATGATCAGGCTTGTTTGCTACATTCGCCTCTTCTGTTGTGCTTTTAGTACCACTGCCACTTACAGCTTCCAACATGGCCAGTTTCTTTAATTCCTTTTTCCTTCTATGTTTTTCTTTGTGTTGCTTTTTAACCGTATCCAAAACTTCTTCCATATTTTGTAAAATAATTTTTGAGTCTATACGTGGATAGTGTGGCGCCACAACAGCTAAATTGCCAGAGTCCTCTGCGACAATATTTTCATTTGCATCTGCGTCTGATGATCCGACACCGTTATCAATGGCATTCAAATCGCTTTCAATTGAGTGGGAATTCAATTCAGTCATATTTTATTCTTTGTTTTTTCTTTTTCTTTTTCATTCACATAAACTAATTTAAAAAAGCTTAACACAAAAATTATGTATATTTTAAAAATAAGAACAGAAGCGGCCACACATTTACAACAAAAAGAATAAAACATATAAAAAACAATAAAAAAAAAAAATATTGAAAAATGAGTTTCAAGTACGTTTAGTAAAACTGTATAAAGGAAAAAATAGCAAAAAAAAAACCAAATTACAACTTATCGAGAAAGCAACTACAATTGAAAAAAAAACATTTTTATGTTTAAGCTGTGCACACTTACAAAAATTTTAATTTAATAATTTTTTTTTTTGTATTCTCAGTGTTTTCCCGTTTTGTTTGTAGTTGTTGTTGTTGGTTTTGATTTATGTTAAACCACACTAAACAATTTTAACTGTTTTGCGAAAACACATTTCATTGATATTCACCATTTAATAACTCATTATACATTTGATTATTTTTTTTTATTGCAATTTTAATTTTACACAAAATATAAACTCTTTAAAAATAATTTTTTTCTTATTATAAAAATTTTCTAAGGAAATTCAGTGAAGTTCCACTACTTGTCGAGGCAAATGGCGCGCAAAGAAACGTCAGTCAGGGTTATTGACATATTTCGAGGTATAATGATGCCAGATCTTTGGATAATAAATAAGCTTCTTTAAAGGCGCCTTATTAGACATACTTGATATTTTAATAATTACTTCGGTATCAAATAAATTTTAATATAATATTGTATCAAATGAAGATTTCAAACCTTATATATATATAACATATAGTAAATAAATTAATTGAAAATAAATTGAAAAACATCCTAGAATACCATGTAATTTTTTTTCACCCTAAATAATAGTACTATAAACGCTCATCACAGCTTATCAATACATTTAATTTTTTTTTTACTTTTCTCTGACAAACATATGTAAAACATCTGATACTACTTTTATTTACAACTATTCACTTTCGTTTATAATTTTGGATTTCACAAAAAAATTTTTTTCTATTGTAATTTAGCTAGCAAAGACAACAAAATCTGGTGAAATAGTGTATTTTATATTTCATATTTCATAATCTGAAAAAGACAATAAAAATTTTCCAGCTACAAATGAAAAAAAGACAAATTCAAAGTGTTAGAAAAATATCAAAGACAATGGAAAATAATGTAAGTAGCAATGGGGAACCATTACAAGAAGATGACGATCAACAATCGAACAAACAAACTAACGACAAAGACAACGACAATGGTGAAAACAAAGGTAAAGAAGAAGACATGGATGTTAAGCCGTCCTCAAGCACAAATGTGCGCAATGCATCCGAGTCCGTTCAGAAGTTGAAAGACCGTACAAAAAGCGTAGCTGATAAGTTATTGAGAAGACGTCAGCACGTACAGCAGGAGATATCTGAACTAGATAGAAATAAAGCTGTTGTAAGTGAGTTGCTAGTGAAGATGGGTTTTAATGCAATGGGTTCGAGAAACGCTGTAAGTCGAGAAAAATTTAATGGAATGTGCTCAGCAGTCCAGTCAACGCCTATCGGTGTTGTGCCGAACAAAGAAACTAAACCCAACGGTGTTGTGCCAAACAAAGAAACTAAACCGAACGGTAGAATTAAGAATGAGCCTGCAGACAAAAAGTTTCGACATAGATACTCAAAAAAAGAACTACAATGCGTGGTTGAAGGATTGCAAGAACTTGTTACACGATTAACAATAGACGATAAAAAACTGAGGTCCAAAGTTGAGCGTTTGGCTCATAATATCACCGGTTTACAGAACTTTCCACTTTTCATCAATACGTCGGACTTGGAGCCGTCTACTTCCGCAGCCAGCAAACAGCGTCAAAATATGGCGAACGGTGGAGACGTTAAAAGACGTAATTCTAGACATAACTCTGAAACTGAGAAGGTTGAGAGAACTGCAGACAAAAGAAAAAAAGCCGAAACACTAACTCCAGCAGAAGTATTTGTGAAATATATTAATGCCATCATCGGGGAATATTTAGGTGATCAACAAACGGAAAAGCTAGAGAAGTATAAGTGTTTACCGTCTCATATCGAGGACTTGGAGGCGTACGCATCGTCTTTGGTCGAGGCAGGTTTCGGCGTTATTGTAGAGTCAGATATACGTGTCAATCGCAAGAACAACCGTCAGGCCTTTATAAGCATGACCTCAGATAGGGAATCTACCGAGAGGGACGGAATGGTCCTATTCCCCGTAGCACGACAATATGCTTTCGATGGCGATATTGTGCGAGCATTTGTCTTAAATGCAGGAAGTTCTGTTAATACTTCCAAAACTGAAGATATTATAAGGAAGCCTAGAACTTTATCTTCCCATATTGCGGGAGGAAATTTAGATAATTCTTTATCTTTAGCAGAAGATGATGAGCTCCTCGACGATATAGATAACGAAATCTTAGTAGAATCTGAATTTGAAGATCCTACCGATCTACTAGATACTTCGGTTGCTGTTACAGCGGATAACTGTCCTAAGGCATTTGTAATAAAGATCGTTAAACAGGCCGAGTGTAGAGAAGTTGTGGGTTCCATAAGTTTTGCCACTGCCACCCAAATAAATTCGAAATCATACTATAAACTGAAACCGCACGATATGAGAATTCCTATGGTTTATATACCAAAAGAATTGTGCAAGGATCATATAGATTCTGCCAACAAAGAAGATATCTGCGGCATGTTGTATGTTGCTAGAGTTTTAGAAACCGATATAAATGGCCATTGTATTGGGGAATTGGTGCAGCCTGTTGGAAAAGTTGGAAATTTACAGGACGAAATAAAAGCAATTCTACTCCACAATGGCTTAAAGGATATAAAGCCATACGAACAAAAGTTCTACGAGATGTATGAAGGTCCTATGCCACCACCAACAGATGAGGATTTAAAAAATCGTGAAGATTTGCGCAAAAAATGCGTATTTACCATTGATCCTTTGACGGCCAGAGATTTGGACGATGCCGTTTCTGTAGAAAAACTAAGTGACAATGAATATGAAATTGGTGTTCATATCTCTGATGTATCACATTTCCTAGAAGAAAATTCCGAACTAGATGAACTTGTTAAATACCGAGCCACTTCTATATATTTGGTCAATGAAGTCATTCATATGTTACCGCCTCCATTGTGCTTTAGGTGCTCTCTACTGCCAGGTGAAGACAAATTTGCATTTTCTGTTTTTTGGAAATGGCATACAGATAAAGAAGAATTTAGTAATCCACGTTTTACACGTTCCATTATAAATTCTTGTTCCCAATTTGCTTATGAACATGCACAAAAAATTATAGATAATCCCACTGAAGATTTTGATCGAACTGACTTTCCTGAAATTTATAATGAATGGACACCCAGCGATATTAAATGGCGCGTTCTCCTATTACATGAGATTGCTCAAAAATTAAAAGCCCAACGTTATCAAAATGGCGCTTTATCGATAAATAATCCCAAACTACGCTTTAAATTAGATCCCTTAACGGGTGAACCTCTAACGTATGAAGCTGAGGGCCGTGAAGAGGCTAATTTTCTAATTGAAGAGTTTATGTTGTTAGCAAATCAATCAGTAGCTAAATTTATACACGATCATTTTCCTGATACATCCATACTACGCAATCATGCTCCACCATTGCAAAAATCGTTGAAAGCGTTAAAAGAACGCTTAAACAATTTGGGCATGGAATTTAATATAACGTCATCCAAAGCTATATATGAAAGTATGCAGCGTTTATGTAGCGAGGCCAGTGATCCCATAGCTGTTGAAGCTTGTTTAAGTACCTTATTAACAAAGCCTATGGCAAGAGCCAAGTAAGTTAGCAACACCAGCTATTGTTGCAAGTGATATTAAAGATAATATTTGTTCGTAGGTACTATTGCAGCGAAGGTAAAACAACAGATGCTGACTTTTGGCATTACGCTTTATCTATTCCCATTTACACACATTTTACTAGTCCAATTCGTCGCTATCCAGATATTCTTGTGCACAGGTAAATACGATACATATTCATTTAATTTTATTTTTTAAAAACGATTGCAATCGATAGAAAGCAGTATGCATGGCTGAATTTCTATTCTATTCCAATAGAAGTTTTCAATCTTTCGTTATAATGAAAAGTTTACATAAATAAACTCTTCAAATTATTAAAGTACCAACTAACAGTAGGCGTTAAGGTGCATATTCAGAACGTGGTGAATAAATTCAGAGATTTGTTGTTTATGTCAATATAATATGCGTGCTGATACAGAATTTAGTGACAAGATTGACTCATAAGGTTTTCAGTTTTGTACTTGTCGAATTGTAACTGAGTGCGTGTAGTGATACCCTTGTCTTATCGCATGAATCGGAATAAGAGTAATAATAGGTAGCGTGTTGGCTTGTTAGAGGAGAGTCCGTGGTTCAGCCCCTGGCTTAGATATCTCCAACAAACGAAATAAAAAAAAAAAATATTCCTTATGGCAACCTCCACTCAATAGTTCTCTGGCAAAAATTCTGGGAGTGAATAAAATTGAAAAGTTTCTCAAAAATCAGTCGTTCAGAATCGACTTTAAACTATAGGTCCCGCCACTTATGGAAAAGGATTGTACCTGACTAAAGGATTCTAATAACCAATTAAGTAAGAAATATTGGACTGACCGACTATCCCTTCTTACGTCCAGGTTAGGTCGAAGTCGTAGTTTTAATTACCAAAGTTAACTTGGGCACACATAGCGGCCCGTTTGGACGCCACAGGTAAGAGCAGCTTCTGTACTGGCCGAATTAAACGAAATAAGGGAAATAAATTGGTTCGCAATAAACACTTACACCGTTCCTATCATCCATTCTAATTGAAGTTAATTGTTTGGTCCTTGGATTTTAAATACTTTCATAAGGTTTCGAATGAAATTAAAGACTATTTGGTAAAATTTGTTTGTTATAAATACGGTATTAAGAGTTTCAATTTTCTATCAATGTTATCCAAAAGCAGTCTACAAAAGCCATTCATTAAATATGTTTTATTCCATTAAATTCCTTTAAAATAATTTAAAATCGAATATAATTAAATTGATAATTCCATTCTAAAAAAAACGAGATACAATTAATAATTGTTGTAATATTTAAATTAATCACCGTGTATGTTATTGAATGCTTCAACCATATCTTCATGCAATAGGCGTAATTCGCTTAAAATTTTTTCTTCGCCATCTTTTAAAGGATCCTGTAAAACTCGTCAGTCAAACATTTATCATTGAATCGTATTGCAATATTTACCATAAACTTCATGGAAGATAAGCGATGCATAATGCTACCCAACTGAGTTCGTATATGATTCCACGTTATTTTACTATCCGATTGTGCTGTTATTTCAACAGAACTCTTGGCTAACTCATAGAACGATATCATGTTCTTTAGCATGGCGAACGTTTTATAGAATGGACAAAAGCGATCATAACCTGAGTATGAGTTTTGTTGTAGAAAATCATCTTTTAGCATTTTGGCAACCTCTAATGTAATCTTGTCCGATTCTGCTAAAGACGCTTTACCCACAAGTTGAACGATTTCTGATAAATCCTCTTCTTCTTGTAGAATTTCCTTAGCCTTTGTTCTAAGCGGTACAAAACCAGGATAATTGGCTTCATAGTAGGGATCTAATGCTCGTGTGTATTTCGAATAAGAAATTAGCCAGTTTATGGAAGGAAAATGTTTACGTTGAGCTAATTTTTTGTCGAGTCCCCAAAACACTTGAACTATACCTAAAGTGGCGGAGGTGACGGGATCTGAAAAATCTCCACCAGGTGGTGAAACTGCACCCACAATGGAAACGGATCCTTCACGTTCGGGACATCCTAGGCATCGTACGCGACCAGCTCTTTCATAAAACGAGGCTAAACGTGCTCCTAAATAAGCTGGATAACCTGAATCAGCTGGCATTTCTGATAGGCGACCAGAAATTTCGCGTAATGCTTCGGCCCATCTGGATGTGGAATCGGCCATCATTGACACATTCAAACCCATGTCACGAAAGTATTCGGAGATCGTTATTCCAGTATATATTGAAGCTTCTCTGGCTGCTACGGGCATATTAGAAGTGTTAGCTACCAATGCGGTTCTTTTCATTATTGACTCCTCTACACCATCGATTTCGATAGACAACTCGGGAAAATCTCTTAGAACCTCTGACATTTCGTTGCCACGTTCACCGCAGCCCACATAAACAATGACATCAGAATTGGAATACTTTGATAAGGCTTGTGATATAACAGTCTTGCCACAGCCAAAGGCTCCTGGTATACAAGTTGTACCGCCCAATACGGAAGGAAACAAAGCATCAATAACTCGTTGACCTGTTAAAAGCGGATAGTTTGAAGGCCATTTTTCGGCTACCGGCCTAGGATGTCTTACCGGCCAGACTTGTAGCATTTTATGTGATGTTTTTTTATCCTCGTATTCGGTTTCCAATACAACATCCTCTATTGTATAATTGCCGGCGGGAGCTACATATGTAACGCGGCCTTTGGCTCGTGGATGAAGCATTAAACGATGTGTTATCAGACTATTTTCTTTAACAAAACCATATATATCGCCTCCTGTTATTACTGAACCAACGCGCAAATTACAGGTGACAAATTCCCATGATAAATCCCGCGCTAAACTTTTCGTACTCACTCCTTTAGGAATATAAATGGAATTTGTTTGTTCGTATATCTGACGTAAAGGACGCTGAATGCCATCAAATATATTGGCCATAATACCAGGACCCAATTCAACTGAAAGTGGCTTTCCAGTACGTATTACAGGATCGCCTACGGTTAGGCCGGAAGTGTCTTCATACACTTGTACTGTCGCCATATCGCCTTCCAAACGTATAACTTCACCGACTAATTTAAAATAACCAACTCTTACCAATTCATACATGGCGGAGCCAGTCATGCATTCAGCTGTTACAACTGGACCAGAAACACCAAACACACGACCATAACTTGATTCATCATCTGTATTCGTTGGTTTTATATTATCAATCAAAACAGTGGGTTCTACTTCTTCAGACTCAACCTCAACACCTTGCATTGTTAGTGAATTGAATTTATATTTTCTTTTTTATTTTTGATTTTTTTTTTCTGTCTGTACAAGTTTTTTTCTTTTAAATTTTTTTTAAATTTCTCTACTTAAAAATATTTTTCAAGTCAATGTCAATCGATTGTCCCATATTGTGATTGACGATAAAATCCTTAGTGCACCTGTTTGATTGTCGTTAACGTTAATAATTCATTCCGTTTACGGTTTTTATTTCTTTTCCTTTTTTTTAATTTTGGTTTGAATTTTCATTAAAGCTTTAATGTTAGTTACAATCCTTTTGGATTTTGATTAATGGGGCACTGGTCTTCTGAGAGGATCTCCGAATAGAGTTTCTTTATAAACTGATCACCTTAAGCCTTTTTCAAGCGGCTATATTTACTTTTGAAGAAGTTTTTTCTTTTTTTTTATTTAACATTTCATCTTTATTCAAATATTATATATCCATTTTATTTCATGATTATATCTGAGGATACTACAATGAATATTACAATCATTTATCACCGATTCTACAAGTTATGTACAATATTTACGATGTCTTTTTAAAATATTTCTTAAAGGAAAAATAGGACAACCATTATATGAAAGGGAAGATGTTCAAATTATACCGGAAAATTTTTGTGTATGTATATAAAAGTATTTTAGGACAAAACTAAGACAATACATACTTTTTCCGCTTTGATGATTTTGTTTTTAAAGCTAAACTTAAGCCAACGCACTACATTCTCTTATCGACTGATAAGGCGAGTTTGCACTGCCTCGAAATATTTGCTTTTCAGTGACATTATGAAGTCTACGATTAGATCATATCCTGTTTCTTTATGAAGCAACCGAGTAATAATTTTGAAACATTTATTTTGAATAACCTGGAGTTTCTTAAGATGAGTTTTTGGTGTTGTATACCATATCGGGCATGCATACGTTAAATTTTTATTTTTTATGTTTAGTCTTTAACGATGGCATATAATAGGCCACAAATCCCTTATGACTTTAAGCGATTTTTTACAAACCACGTCTATATGTTTCGCAAAGTTTAGTTTCTTTTTGTCTAAAATTAGTCCTAAGTAATTCACTCATTGCTTATCGTTATTTGATCATTACTTAGACATAATCTGCGGTTTGGTAAACGTTTGCACGAGTTATTGTAGGGGAAGATAATGGCTTGAGTTTTGTTCATGTTAAGTTTTATCTTCCATTTTCTTTAACAAAGCCTTTGTAAGCTTGCTAGATGTTATTAGAGCGGTTTCATTTGCATTGTATGCCATTTTCATATACTTAGGTGGAGTAAAATACGAACTATAAATTGAGTACAGTAAAGGCGATAAATTTGATCCTTGCGGTAGGCCTGCTGTGATATATTTAGGAGAATATAATGTATTATTATGTACTTCTACTACAAATGTTCTGTTGTTGAGAAAATCTGCGATAATTTTACGTAAATACCTTGGCATATTAGAACGAATTAATTTGTATATGAGGCTACTGTGCCAAACGCTATCGACTGCTTTTTCCAAATCTAATAAAACAAGACCTATTGATTGCTTATTACATTTGTTATATTTAATCATATTTGTAATGTGATTTATTTGATGTATAGCATTATGTTTTCTTTTAAAGCCAAATTGCTCGCTGGCTGTTAATGGCATATATTCATTACGTCTTTTTGAAGACAGCTTCTAATAATTTGATTTTAAAGGTGATTTTTGTTTGTTGTAAGAAGTGGTTCCTTGCTATAAAAACTTCATAATAGCTTTTAGACTAGATCAGATCAGTCTCTATTAGTTTCTGTTTCAACGCTATTTGCAGGAACGGTAGGTAGGATGCACTTGCGACACTTTGCTAACCTTTCAATCTGCCAACTCTATGAACACATTGTAATGTGAGATGAAACAAATCTGCGGGGAAAACAAAACAGGGTGTTTTGAAATTGTGATGTCAGGTCGCTAATGTGGGATCTGGAATAGATCGCAGCCTGATTTCTACAAGGTATTTGGCGATGAGGAGGGTTTGGTATAACTGTCCAGCACTTTGTAGGAGAAAGTCGTGCATTTATCTTAGCTTATGTATTCGCCACTATAGCCACACGACTTTAAACCTGCCTACCGTGGTACCTACCTAGAATTACTTTTCCAGCAAGAACTTGTAAGAAATAGGAAATATTAATACGATTATGTATATCATATAGAAGAGATAAAATCCTATTGAGGGAATTGTTGCAATTATTTATACCATAACTGCCTGTATGCATACTTTTTTAACCCAGCGTACAGAGTTCAGGTTTGTAAAATACATTTTTTTTTTACAACAAAAACTGTTTTTCCATAAAATAAGTCATACGTTAAATGTAAAGTTTTGCTAACAAAAATATTAATTTTTAATTTAATTTTCTTTTGTCATTAGATTACTTGCCGCTGCCCTAAATTACTGCCCACCACCTCAAAGAACCACCGAGGAATTGCATCATTTGGCTAAAATTTGTAACGATCAAAAACTGAATGCTAAAAACGCCGGCGATGAATCCATCGAACTATTCTTTAAGCGTTATCTGAAATCGAAACAATCGATAACACTTAAGGCTGTAGTTATTGATATCTTTAAACATATGCTAAATGTTGTAACTATTGAAACTGGTCACACCATATCAATTACGTACAAATTGCAAAAGATTTTAGTGGATACCACAAATGTACCATCATTTGTCTTAGTTTCAGAGAAAAATTCACGTTTGCCGCCACTTAAATTGCAACTTTTATCGACTGTCAATATTAATTTGGTTCTAAGAAATGGAAAATTATGCGGTTTTATTGTATCACCAGACCTTAAACAAAGACGCTTAAATAGCCAAGAATCTTCGAAGAGAGATAAACATGCCCAGGGCAATAGAAATCGTTTGCATAGTAATTCATTTTCCGAACAAGAAGATGATTGCTCGCAAACAACCTCATCAAACTCGAAAAATTTACGCAAACTTTTACGCTTAAAAAATAAGGAGTCTGCCAGAGTTTATGCTCTTAAAGATGATACTAGTGCTTAATGTAGACAATTCTGAAATCTGAAATGAAAAAAAAAGTATTTACACTCTTTATTTATTTTGTATTTCTTTTCTTTTTATATTTTATTTTAATCTTATATGCAATTTTGTCAATTTTTAAACCAATTTAGTTTATACTAGCAAAAAAAAAAACATTTTCATTTATTATTGTGTAAGAAACAAATTACCTCAATCCTATAAACTAGTCGTTTGTCTATGTGCTTAAGCCAACAATGTTTTAATGGAAAGTTTTAAATAATTTTCAAAATCTAAAAATAGATTTATTCTCGAACATAGAAAAACAATAGTTTATAGATAATCGTACAAATTTTTATTGTATGTTGACTTAATTGTTTTCTTTTTTTTTTCATTTAAAAACTCATTCTTTTTATTTTTTTTGTTTAAAATTTTAGTTTAATTTTGCTTGGAGTGACGTTATTATTATTATCAATTTTTGATAAATAAGAATTTAAAACGTGTACAGAAAACAAATCACATATTTTTGTAATACTTTTTCAAATTAAAACGTTTTCCAAATCTGCTTATAAAAAACTAAATATTAAAGCAATACAAGTATGTCGTATGATCTTAAAAACGCAACACGTTTTCAATATTTTTTTTTTTTTTATTTTTAAAGTAACCTTTTAATATTATCGAATAACAAACTTTATCAGCAAAATTTGTAACAATGCTCTTTTTATTGTGTCCAAAAAAAAGAAACCTTTTTTAAGGTAAATAAAAAATGTACGACTTTTAATTAAATTAAATTATTAATTATTTTCTCTTAAACAATCGCACAAAAACATATCGTGCTTAAAGGGCTCAATTTTTAGATCAAAAAAATGCTCCGTTTCAATTCTACGGAATTTGTAGGGATCTATAGCTTCATAAGTTTTTAAATATGCATATTTATTCCATTCCTAAATTGTAGTCAAAGTGTATAGAAATATTCATCTTTATTCTCCTAATGAAATTTCAAACGTTTGTTTCATATTTATTTCAGATCAGTATGGAATGTAGTTTTGCAATCATTTTAATTCGCTACTTTGTAAGCGGTCTCCTTATTATACCTGAATCAATTGTAATTTATTGAACGGCCTTACAGCTTTTTAAGCGGGACTATTTGCAAATACATAATACCATTCAGCTGGCAATAGTAAATAACAATTCCAATCGCTGCTCGAATTAGAAAGGGTATGCCTAAATTATTCTTGCGCTTTTAAATTGAAATTTACGAATTTCAATACAAATAAATCTTCTAAGCAAAATGGTATTCTAGAGTTGGCTCTGAAGCAGTGTTCTTTGTTTCAGTATTTTTTTCAAACTTTCTTACCCTGATAACATGGATATGGAAAGTGTGTTGAACCAACAGCTTGTAAAATATCTAGAGTCTAACATGTTCTACTGTTTACCTATTGAAGTTACTCTCTAAAGATTTGTTAAGAGCAGAATTGTGCTTCTACATATTTTGAAAGCATTTGTCAGAGCTTGCCTCAGGACACTTTTAACGAAGTATTTAGCATTTGGTGTCGTTTTTTAGCTTTCCTAAGGATCTCATTATTTGGGCTGTTATAGATGGAGTTCAACAAGATGAGTTCAGGCTAAATCGTATTTAAATGTATTGATTCATTAGAGCATTATCGCTATTTTCATGAAATTTATTTCTTAAATAATCTAACGTTACGGAGTATTACACGTCTAGAGCGCAAACGTTCGTGGTTAATTGGCCAGAGGATACCACAAGCATATTTCAGAGAGAATTCTTTAGCCCCACTATTCGTATTTAAAACATTCTTTGCACAGAATTTTCACTTGCCACAGACGAACTACAAAAAAAGAATTTTTGAAGACCAAATGCTCTTATAAGATTAACAGACAGAAATCGCTATTTGAAATAGCAACTAAAAATACCAATACAATGACTAACTATAGTCTACCATCACAGTAGTTTATATATTTTTTTTACAGGAAAAGAGTAATACTCATTAAAAATAGCAAATTTTTCCTATTTGCACCCATTGTGCATTGATTGTGAAACCTAGGCTAGTTTTTATTTTAAGAATTTAAGAGTTACTTTGGGTTTGCTTTTTCTATTCTCTTTAGAAATAGTTGTGAGTCTTCTTTATATATGTATGTATGTAACATGTATACATACATATATACGTATGTATGTGGTACTACTTTTTTTTTTCTTTTTATAAAACCGGCTTAAATATGAAAATAAATTTCCTTGTTTTAAAGGTAATTCACAAGCTGTAGTCTTTGTAAGGATTTTTAACTAAAATTCTTAATTCTTTAATAGAATTCTTGTTAATAACGTGATTATACTTCAGAATAATATTGAATAATTCTGGATTAACCAATTTCATTAACAATGAGACCACAACACGTTGACTGTGCGTTTGTTTGTTTGCTAGTTAATATAACAGCACACAGAAACAAGCAGAGGTTTAAGTGTGATTTGTTTAGGTTTCGTGGTAAAAGCTAAAGCATCCAGCTTTATATTGAACTTATCAATGTCAATACCGGGATTTTTTTTTTGCGTTTATATTTTTAGTATCTGTATTACGTATGTACGTATAAATATGTACACATGTGTGCATGAATGTGCCAATATTTAAGTTTGCACGTTACTTATTTACAAAATAATTTGTAGGCAACCATCATCAGTAGCGTTTCGAACGGCCAAAGTCACGGTTAACATTTTAGAAAATTGAAATCAAGTTAATAAAATGAAATCTTTAATTATCTTTGGTAAATATAATTAAGTTCTTAAACAAATTATTTAAATTTTAAGCGTTTTATAAAGTGTTTAACAAAACGGTGTTTATCATATTATATACACTGAGCAAAATGTTTTGTTTATGATATCATCGAAAGTGTTTATTTAATTAAGAAATTAGTAAAGTACATCGAAATTCAAAAAATATTCGAATTAATGATTTATAACGTTATTTTTTATGAAAATTTTAAGTTCGAAATTATATTCGAAATCTCAAACATTGCACAAAGAGTGTTTAAAACGAATATAGAAAATGTGAAAAGGTGATCTAAATAGGAAACTTTAATTTTTCATGAATTTTATTAAGTTCGAAATTCAAACCAGGGTTAAAAAATTTAATTTTAAACATAATTTTAGCATTTTATTGCCCGTAAGGCCTTTGGAATATCTTCTCCTTGAAAATAGTATATTCGAAATCACGTATACGTAGTAAATGGAAAGGAAAACATGAATCTAATTTTTATTGAAATTATTGAAGTAAAATTTATTTCATTACAGGTTTTCTGATAGCTGCTACCTTGGCTAGACCTCAGAGTTTTCCTACACAACAGTTTCCCGTTCAACAATTTCCGGGAAATATATTCTTCCCCGGCACCGGCACCGGCACCGGCAACGGCAATGGTAATGTTGTGACATCAACTGCTGCCCCAACAACTGCTGCTACAGTAACTACAGCATCACCACAATATCTAGACTGTCTACAGAGATGTCCCTCAACCATGGAATATAATCCAGTCTGTGGTACAGATAATCAAAATTATCATAATAATGGTCGTCTATCTTGTGCCCAACGTTGTGGTAAAGGTAAGTCGAAAATTAAAAAAAAAAATCTTTTTCATTTCTTCATATTCATCCCATGGAATTACAGAACAATATCTTATGATTTGCTTAATTGAACATTCATTTTCAATATTGACATAAAACTATCGATTGTGTATTGTTGTTAATAGAATATATTTTTGAATATTTCGTCCTTTCCAGATGTTGCCGCTTTACGTCTTGGTACCTGTGCTCCTTTGTAATTGAATTAAAATTTTAATAACGATATTTATTAAGGATATTTATTCATAGTTCTTCATGTGTGTTCATTTCAACTCATTATTCTTCACATAATTTTTAGAGATTTTGTTTTTTTTTTAATAAAATGTGAGTATTTTTTTTGTTATTTTTAATTTGTTTTTTTTTTATTATTTCTGATGTACAAATTGTTTGATAAGGCGTGAAACTAAACAAAATTCCGTCACATTTTAAAAATAAACAGGTTATAAAGTCAAGCTTAAAATAAAAAAGAACTTAACGTGATACTCAAAAAGATGTGTTACTTTTTTATTCAATGTTTTTTAATGACATTGTTAATATATTAACATACATACATACATACATACTAGGGATGCCAAACGGGATCGATTTTTAAAAATCCCGGGATTCGGGATTTTTTAAATCGCGATACCGAAATCCCGGGATAAATCATGGGAAAAATCGCCATTTTATCCTAATAAAAAAAATATTTTGTTAAAAAATCATTTATGTTTCATTTGCCATTAAAGCAAAATACAAAAAGTAACAAAAAAGCAATAAATGCAGTAGTTGTAAGAAAATTATTTGTATTCTAACAAAAAGATTAAAGCATCCAACATGTGATCTGAAAGGCTTGAACGAATTTTTTTTGTCAACATACCCTACCGTTGAAAAACACTTCTCGCAATCAACATTTGTTGGTAAAAATAGTTCCAAGATAGCTGTGTGGAGCTTGTAAATATTCACCCCTACCACCTCCTGAAGTAAATAAATCTATTTCTTTGGACAGCTGAGCATCTAAATCAGTTACCCTATTAATTCGTTTTATAGGGTTGGTTTTGCATTCTTCGATGGAATCAAATAACTTTTTATCAATGGAAGTGATGTTTTCCTCATCTGAGAAGCCATTATCGAAGTCAAGCGATATAGAATTTTTTTCAGGACCTTTTGTAGGGATTCCCGAAAATCCCGGGACAAGTTTTCAAAAATCCCGGGATTTCGGGATTCGGGATTTCCCGATTGGCATCCCTAATACATACATACATAATTGGGTCTTCAGTCCGCAATACAACCTAGCTTCTCACACCACTTATGCTATATTATGTATGTTAATTTTATGCATGAGTTGCGAGACACGCAATTAACAGATTTTCAATAAACACAACTCTGAGTTTTTTGTGAAATCTGGTGAGAGAAAGTCGCCGCAGAAATATTTATTCGTATTTTCGTTTTATTTAGAGATATTTGATCTGTTGTTTAAACGGTACCGTCATGTCTAATAAGTCAACACACTACCTACTACAGTTTAATGTCGTCGCCAAACGACAAATTTGAGAATCTTTTCATGTCAATTTTTGTCTAATATACAAAAAAATAGGTAGCGCGTGGCTTTAAAATTAGATAGTATAATCTTTAAGATTTTACGTATTATTGTCTTTCTTAATAATAAGAAAATTGATAAGCGCTATGAAAGTATCTTATAAAACTTACTACAGATCTTATAAGATTCCTATATTTCCACTTCTAAAGACTAAAGAAGAAAGCATAGAACTTCTGCCATTTTCAAGTAATGTTCTCCAGACCAAAGCTCCTGTTTTTTTTATGGAGCTCTAAACACGCTAATATACTATATGCAATGAATATAAGGTAGCTTTAAGGCAGATCGTTTCTAATTTATAAAAATATGATGGTATAGCATGACTAACATATGTACAGTAAGACCCCGCTTAACGCGGGGAATACATTCCAATAGGTTCCAACGCTAAACGAAACAGCGTTAAACGAGGCAAGTTAACACGTATGTACATATGTATACACCTAGTAACGGTAATGGCAAGTAATAAATCAATTATGACGCAGGAAAGATGCCTCCGTACTGTGATTGCGACTTCGGAAAGTACAGTTGTAATCTTTTTTTTTTGAAAAGCCTAACAAAAAAGCATTGAAAAAGATACTTAGTATACACCGATCTTGGTTAGTGCATGACCGCTTCATTTGGGGGTCGCCGTGGTCTAGTAGGTAGTGTGCCAGGGCAGACATCAAAAATAAAAAAAATAAAAAATACAAAAAGTATTCTTTCTTTGAATTCTTCTCTTTCTCTTCTTGTTTCTCAAAAATCTGTCGTTAGGAGTCGACTTTAAACTGTAGGTCTCCCCACTTCTGCATAAAATTAACACAGACAACATAAGTGGTGTGAAAAACTGCGGGCTTCTTGGGGACGATTGCTCTAGACTGTCTAATGGTACAGGTATAACACTGGCCATTTTATAGTCACCAGCAGCAACTCGTTTCTTTCGCATCTTCCCTCTCTCTTTCCTAAAAAAAAACCTGCACAATGCACTGCATAAGTAGGGGTCATTCCCTGAGTGCTGGCAAAAAAAAACCGCGTAATACTGAAACAGCGTTAAGCGGGGTCTTACTGTATGTTTATGTCTGGTCTAATCGCCACATTGACGTAGCTTAGGAACTAATGATAAGTAGATGGCTATGACGTCGAAAGAATTCCCCTAATGAGTACAGATCGATGAAGCGTGCTAATTCAAGGTTTTTTCGTGCAGTAACAAATACTAGCTTTAAGAACATCTTTTGAATATACAGTCAAACCTAGTTATAACGCACTCCATGGGACCAGAAAAAATAGTTCGTAATAAACGGGGTGAACCCATAGAAGAAAATATAAAATGCAAAGAATTTTTCTTTGATTTATTAAAAACAAAAAGTATTTTATTTTTATTAAAAATCAAAAATAAAAGAAGCTAGGTCGTAATCCTGACTGAAGGGTTGTAGTGGCCAATTATGTATGTATGTAAAATGTATGAAATTTAATTACTGGGACCGTTTAAAGTAGTTCCTCTTAACCGAGAATCCGTTATAAACGAGTTCGTAATAAACGAACTTTTTTTGTACGAAAATTGTTATTAAAACGTTGGGACTTGAAAATATGTGCGTAATAACCAAGAACTTGTTATAAACGAGTTTGACTGTAAAACGCTTGATACAGTAGAACATATTGTTCACATAAAAACCGGCTGCATAAAGGCTTCAATGTGTACATATTTAAAGCAAGAAAATAAAATCCCCATTTGAATAATTTTAAACTAAAAATCTATACTGATTAATAAATATTTAAGAATAAAAACAGTTATACGACCAATAACAAATTAATATTCATTTAAATTTATAAAAATTCATGTTGTTGCTTTCAGATTAAAATGTGTTGCATTCTTGTTTTTGTTTTGTTAATTTAAAAGTGATAATGCGCAACAAAATTATTTACGAATAAAAACCAATTCTGCCTGTTCTATGTCATATTTTTCACTTGTGGTGACATCATTCTCATCCGAACTCATTAAGAACTCATAGATCTGAGCCATTTGGTCGGCGTGTACCTCTGTTACCTTGAAGACTTAAACCAATCCAAAGTGATATGTGCGCGCAATATTATTGATGTTATTCAAAGTCGTTCAGAGTCGACTTTAAACTGTAGGTCCCGCCACTTCTGCATAAAATTAACACACACAACATAAGTGGCGTGAGAAACTGCGGGCGTCTTGCTGACGATTGCAAATAGTGAAGGTATTGCACTGGCTATTTTATAGTCACCAGCACCAACTCGATTCCTTACCGTTCGCATCTTTCCTCTTTCTTTCCACCTTTCCTAAAAAAAAACCAGCACAATGCACTGCATGAGTAGGGATCATCCCCTGAGTGCTGGTTTTATATAAAAAAAAAGTGTTTCTATACTTTATTATAACAATTTTCTGCGGCGTACTGCTGCTCGAAAACAGACAACAGTTTGAGTTTTATCAAGTGATATCTTTGATTCCAATTCTATGCAATTTTTGAATAGTGAAAGTTAGCTTAACCAATATCAAAACTTTTCTGAAGAGCTATAACATTCAACAAAAGGTAGGAAACCTTACTGCAGGCATATAGTCAATTCATAACATAGTTGGCCATTATAATTCTCCAGTTAGGATTACGGCCAAACTTTTCGCGTTAATTTTATACATGCGTGATGGGACCTACAGATTTTTAAGAGACTTTCCTCGGCCAAATTGACCATTGGCCAGAAATTGTTTCGGAATGCCAACCTATCCTGGCTCTTGCTCCACCGCTAGATAAACCTGCCTCTTGATGGATAAAAGGCGTACCAACCAATTACTTGGTCTTGGTCGTGACGTCGTCTCGACTACAGTGGTCGTGCTTACAGGTCATTGAGTCATGGGTAGACACATGGAAAGAATTAGGCTCCCTTTTAACGACTTCTGCCGTTGAATCAGATCCGCTGAGGAAGAGGAGACTGTTATCCACTTTCCTTGTCAGTGCCCGTCTGTTGCTGGGTGTAAATATAGGTTATTTGGTTTCCCTTATTTGTCAGCTTAACGGTGCTATCATCTATTGATATCAAGGGTATAACTACGTTTATCAAACTTTCTGGCTGGTTTTCCAGTACAGGGTAGTCGTGCTTTCTTTGTGCAGTCCTTGCGCTAACTAACTTCTTCCTATTATCCGATTTTGGTGGAACTTGGTCAGTGCAAGGACTGCGTTTACGCGTGGCATTACAACACGCCGCTATGAGTGCTCAAGTGAACTTTGTAATATCAGAGCTACCACTCCGACCCATCCTACGCCTATTGGAAACTGTCCCAACCTCTCCATCCTTGACGTGACTTTGAAAACTGATCCCGATGTTGCCAGTTCATACGCAACTTTGTTGGCAGAAACGTAACAGTGACCAGGTACTCAGCTTAATTTAATTTGATAATTTGATGTCGTTCGGAGTCGACTTTAAACTGTAGATCCCGCCACTTCTGTATAAAATGAACAAACAAAATATAAGTGGTGTGAGAAACTGTGGGCTTCTTGGGGACGATTGCTCTAGACAGTCTAATGGTGAAGGTATTGCACTGGCTATTTTATAGTCACCAACAGCAACCCGTTTCCTTACCGTTCCTATCTTCCCTCTTTCCACCTTTCCTAAAAACCTGCACAATGTACTGCATGAGTAGGGGTCATCCTCTAAGTGCTGGATTGGAGTTTAAATTTGTTTTCTCATGCTGCTTGATTGTCACCCTTAAGCACGTCGGGATACGAATTTGACCACTTTCGTGGCCCTAACGATTCATAGATTCCGTTAGAATACTATGTGATCGTTAGATATTGCTCTCATACCTATTTTCATTTTAAATCCGGTACGTGAAAATAGCTCATCCTTACAAGAATTTATCAGACCCTCATGATAAAATCTCAAGTATTTGTAAATCGTAATTTTCATAGGATTCTGGGAAGTTTCTGTTTGATGACTGTATCAAATCATTTGCTGTAACTAAGAATGAAACGATTAAAATAAAGAGGAGCACATTTTAATGGATGCGGACTTTATAATGGTATACGGAAGTGCAGAAAGTTTAGGATAGAATGGTATATTTAAGAAATTTGATGAGGCTTTCATGTTTCTGTTAGGGTCCAATTAAACTCATTATTTCAATATTGTAAATGAATCCTCCTCCCTGTTTTCGTAAGAAAGACAATTTAGTTGGTCGACAAGTTATGTTTCATTTTAGAAAAGTTAGAAGAAAATGGTTTCACAGCATAACGGTAATTATGTTGAAAGAAAAACTTAAGAGAACAATTATAGTGTGGCCGAATTTTATGTGAACAATGTTTTATTATTAAATATAGTGAGTATCTATTGTATAAACAATAAAATTTTTAAATTCTCATTTAATTAAAGAGATAATTATTCAAAATGAAATGAAAAAAACAAAATGAGGAAAGAAAAATAATAATTTAAATGATTCAATGACTCAATTCTCTATAAACATCTCGAAGAGAGTGAAAAATGAAAGCTGATCTTACGGTATTTAAAATCAAATTGAAGATTATCTCATGCAAAATCGTAGAAATTTACATTGAAAAATTGAAAAAGAAAAGAAAAAGAAAATAATTTATAAACAAAAGCTATGTGATATTTTATGTGGTCAAGAATAAACAAAATAATTAAAAATTTTAGTCGAAAATTATTTGTGGAACCGAGCAGTTGGGGATCGTTGCTGTAAATAATTAAAAACTAGGTTAAAAGTTCTTCAAAGTAATCATGGGAAATCTTATGAATTTGTTTATATTATTGGGTAATTATATTATTGATACATACATAACAACAATAATATGCCTTTATATTTACTAAATTCCTTATACACACATTAGCTGTTTTCATTGCTGGCATTTATAGCTTTCCCGATTCACGTAATCCGAATTTAGAATATGAAATAATAAATCCCAAAGATCCTCAACCTAAACCGTTAGTGCTCCCGATAACAACTCCCAGAAATGTTGTTATTAATACACCTCCACCATCACCAGTCGATTCGAAAACGTTTGCCTACGATCCTGTTTCGAAGAGTTGGACTCGAGTCAAAGATACGGACCCTAAACCAGATGAAGGTACCCTACTTTGGAATCAGAGCAATGACAAATGGCTAACAATGGCTTTACGTTATTGAGTGAGAATTAACGATGCATATACTACATATGAATGTATGTATGTATGTATTTTTATAATTCGAGTTTATTTGTAATTAATCTTTCAGATTATTATTGTATTTTAGTTGTTTGATGTCATATTTCTATAAAGAAAATATATATTCCCATACGATTTTATAAAGGTAAACATGCATGCATACATACTTTATTTTATTAAATCTGTTGAGCATACGAACGTGTGGTATGGTGAACGAAGCATTGGTGTTTGACACTTTATATCATCATCAGGATTATGGTAATTCAAAAAAGAAAAGCCTTCAATTCTTTTTATATAACCTATCTAGTGAGACTCGTGATTCCGCCCCTAAAGAGTGAATAACATCTTACTGCTCTTTTGGATCCTACACAGAATTCCATAATAGTGTCCGTATGCTCGAGACTACTCTATTTGCTTATAAGATATGGATAAGAATGTTGTATGTGCGAGGATGACGCACTATCTGACCATTCGGAAACAACGGTTATCGGTTTCTAAATCAGCAGCATGTTATTCCCTATGGTTGTAAACTCCAAAATTCGAAGGCTTAGTATTTCTTCTTGCAAGCAACATAGTAAAACAGAAACTGATAGTTCGGAAGACATTCTTAAAAGAAATCATCTTGAAGCAAAAGTATGACGATTAAGGCGATAACATCATACAAGGTTATGGAACGGTATCTTTTCAATCATGTTCTAACCGTTTAACAACATGATAGAGTACGCTGCAGGCTCCACAGAATAATACGCAATGATTCGCGACTGAATGTGTGAGAATGACAAGTGTGAATCATTTTCACGAAGTGACCAAGACAAAGTGCACCACTCACCATCTGATGTAGGCCGGTTTATCAATATTAAACACAAAAAACTCTGCGGATCCCACCTAGAATTCCATAATAGTGTAGTATGCTCATGACTACTCTATTTGCTTATAAGATATGGATATGAATGTCGTATATCCGAGGATGATGAACTATCTAACCACTTGGAAACTACGGTTATCAGTTTCTAAATCAGCACCATCTTATTCACTTCCCTGTGGTTGTAAACCCCAAAATTCTAAGGCTCATTAATACTTCTTGGAAGAAACAAAATAAAACAGAAACTAAAAGTTCAGAAGACGTTCTTAAAAGAAATTTCGATAACATCTTGAAGCATAAATATGACGATTAAGGCGATAACATCATACAATAGAATGTGTAAGAATGACAAGTGTGAATCCTTTACACGAAGTGACCAAGACAAAGTGCACCACTCACCATCTGATGTAGACCGGTTTATCAATATTAAACACAGAAAACTCTGCGTTTGTCTCTTCTGTGATTACAGATAATAGGGATACAGTGAACACAGTCCATCTTTGGCACAATTGATATCTGGCTAAACAATCACATTACCTGCGGTTTCACTTATTTAACTATCTTGCCTGCCATTCGGTCAATGTTTACATATACCCTAAATACAGCAGAGCTGTTGCAACGACATCGAACATGAGTGCAAGGTAGGGCAGCGTCCGTTCTTGAGAAATATAGGAATATTTTCAACAAAAACTTCCCCAGCGATATCTGTTCTATCAATTCTTAAAAACGTTCTGTCAGTTTTTCACAGACTTCATTTATTCCACATTTTTTTTTTTATTAATTTTAAATTACAAATAATGTGTTAATACTTTAGTGCTTTTAAAATATTTATTTAATTAAGTTAAGAAAGGCACAATTTCCACTCATAAAAATAATACTGTTTCAGTTGCTGAATCTAAACTCTAAAAGTTCTATCGGGTCTCATGGAAGACTTTTGATCCATTAACAATTTTATGCGGCATAATTCTTCAACCGTAAACGTAAGCTTTTTAGCCGTACAATCCATAAATTTATCGAACTTATCGGTCATATCTGTTATTTGTGTTTTAAGCAATTGAATTTCCGATCTTACATCCGATATGCTATTGACATGACTTTTTAGCTTAACGGCCAAATCCGTTTCACCAGCCAAGATATTCGGCACATTGGTAGCGGAACGTGGTCGTAAAAGTTGTTCATTTTCGCTGCGCTGACACTCCCGCTTGTCATACAGATCGGTAACATTATTACGTAAAGGTGTACGTTCCTTACGCAATGGAGTAGTTGGCCTTTGCAATGATCTTTGGAACATGGAATAATTGCTTTCGAATTTACGCCTACGCATACTCATATTACGATCTCTGCGTTCGGCTACAAGTTTGTAAATGTTCAGTTTAATATCTTCGGGTAGTTGGCTATCGCGAGGATCATTGGGTCTTATTATGAACAACAACTTATTGCGAGATGTTCTCAATAGAGCACTACGTTTGCAAAGTTTTAAAATTTTTGTAGGCGCACCCCTAAGTAGGCGCGAAAAGAATAAACTTTCGAGACGTGAAACCAACTCGGCTTGTCTTACCAGACGATCCAAAGTGGCAGAAACCTGTAGACCCTGAATGTCACTGACCGCTAAACCCACCATAAGATTTGTTAAAATAACTGTGACCAGCAAAACGAAACTGAGAAATATAAAATGTGAGGTGACGGGATATTTCACTTTGACGTCGCCATAGAATATATCTTCGAATTCTAATTCGCCCGACATCATCGTTATGGACTTAAGTAGAGACCTAAAATTGAAAATTATTAGTTTCCTTGCTTTTTTTTAAAAACCTAGAAATAAATACCAAGTAATGCTTTCAAAAGCTTTATAGTCATTGAATAGCACAGAGAAGCTTAAACCAAAAGCAATCAAGAGGCATATGTAGGCCAAGAGGAATTTGCCGAAATTCACCGCCACTTTGGTAAACATTTGCACATATACGCCGAATATCGGAAAACGGCCCACTAGCATCATTAGTTCCACCCAAACCAATAAAACCACTACAGCTGCGACATGATGTTGCCAGACAGGAACCTCATCTAGTTTTCCTATTGACAAAATTTCAGGAGTCTAGAGGCCAAAGAAAATATATTACACTATCTCTACCAAGTATG
The DNA here is from genome assembly GCA_014635995.1 of Sarcophaga peregrina. Classification (NCBI taxonomy): domain Eukaryota; kingdom Metazoa; phylum Arthropoda; class Insecta; order Diptera; family Sarcophagidae; genus Sarcophaga; species Sarcophaga peregrina. The sequence goes on along the minus strand of CM025792.1, from coordinate 52,799,195 downwards.
TATTAAAATTGATTAATTTACCACACATAAAAATACTCCAAAAATAATGGCCCACTGTAGCCAATTTTCCCAGTATTTCGCATAGCCTTGCAGACCATGGGCCATCTGAAAGCAATTCAGAAAAACAATTTCTTTCCGTACAAAATTACAGAATCCACTTGAAACGCTTTACATACCTGAAATATTTCTTTGCCTAGTAAAATTAAGTTTAAAATTATTACGAAATAGCCCACAGTGGGTATATAGCCACGCCCAATACATTCCTTATCCTTTTGACAGCTATGGGCATAGACCCCAACAATATAGAGAGTAAACAGTATAACATAGATGGCATGATAGAACAGAGACATCAAGAAGAATTTACGTATGCGACGCCATTTTAAAAACAGAAACGTTTCACATAACGGATGCATTATGATACGTTTCTGGCCCACTTCTATAAGCGATAATAATAGCTCGGTTTCGCCACGTTCCAAAGCGCCGGGTGGCACCAATAAACGAAAATCCAATTTAATCTCACAGTCCACATCACCAATTTCATGATCGTTCACCTTAATGGAGGCATCTAATTTGGCCATTAGTTTGGGTATAATTTCGGGAGTACGGCGTACTATAAACGATAAGGCTGACACATTGCCATCCGTGCGTGCGGTTATATCGGCTCCGTGTTCTGAAGAAAATCGAAAAAAAATTGTTTAAATAGTTTTCCTCTACTTTCAATTTTACACTCACCTATAAAAGTATAAACACAATTGCTAAATTCATTTAGGGCCGCTATATGCAACGGTGTATAACCATAATTATCGGCTTTATTAACATCGGCTCCGGCTTTCAGCAAAGCATTACAACAATCCAAACATCTAGATTGTTTTACTATGGCTGCATGCAAAGCTGTTCTACCATCACGATAAATGGCGTTGACATTGGCTCCATAAGATATAAGTAACTCTAGAGTTTCTATAGATTGCGAGAGACAGGCCAAATGCAAAGGCGTCTGATGACTGGCATTACGGCAGTCAACCTCGGCCCCGTGCTCCAATAGCAAGCGAACACATTCCACATAATCATTTTCAGCAGCTGAAAGTAGATTATTGGAAATTTTATTTCTTTTCGAAAATTTTTGAATTAAATTTAATACGACTTCACATATTTATGTCAGAACTGTATTGTGCTTTCCCAGAATCTGATCTGTAACCTCTAAAGAAGTCATTTGCCGAAATGCAATGTCTGCTTTCAAAACCCCGAGAAATAAGATACAGTGAGAGAAATGCCCCAACGATTTAGTTTACTTTTCTTATTCAGTTTACAGGAGGTGAGTCTGAAATAAAGCAGAATTCCTCCACAGCTCTGGATTTGTTAGCGTTGATTAAATAGCTTCTTCTAACAGACATTCAAACAGAGGTAAGATATCTATGTTCAGGCGTAGGTTAGTAGGAGTGAGTCTGCTCTAGCAAGCTTCTTAACTAAACATTTGCCCGGTATATATTTATAACCAGGAACTCATATTAGACTGGCACAAAACTTTCACAATAGTCAATCAATGCTAGCCTATTTAGATCTATAATTTGCATCGCCTGGCTCTCGTGAGGATAGAAAGGCATGTAGCTGTAGATGCCGCAGCATAATGTATGGATATTAGCGAGGCCAGAAACACCCTGCGCATTGGAGAAAATTCGACAGTCTATTTTATTCTTAATTTTAGAATCGTCAAGTTCCACAAAATTCCTTAAGCAAGACCTATCTGCCCTCAGAAACCTTTAAATGTTATCAATCCTTTAAAACTATTTTCAGACGTGAGTACACAATTTTACTTACTTTCTGTGGTCTTTGAACGATCTAGGTATTGTAATAATTACTTCATATGGGATGGAAGGTGTTATGTGATCTAAATATCAAGAAGAAGTCAATATATGACGTACAAAGTCCACTACATTACTGAAATACACAAAAATTATAGGCTTAACCATTCCCTTACGACATATTCGGAAAAGAAAGAAGTTAATCAGTTAGGTGTTGTAAATTTCGGTAATTCGTTTTGATTACTATTCCCTGTCCAAACTTTATCCCATAAAAAAATGGACCAGTGGTAAAAAAAATTGTCTATAATAAAGAGGTAGAGTCTCCTGTTGATGATTATTTTAAGAAGTTGAACAGTTAAACAGACCATTACAACCCTTTTGTAAGGATACAACCTAGCTTTTCACACCACCTGAGTGCTGTATGCATTAATTTTATCTATAAGTAGGGATAGGCTATACCTCTACGCCTATTCCTTATCCTTTTCACAGCTATGGGCATAGACCCCAACAATATAGAGAGTAAACAGTATAATATAGATGACATGGTCGAACAGAGACATCAAGAAGAATTTACGTATGCGAAGGACAGATTTGAGAAGCCTTTTCATGACCATTAGTTTACTTTTCGATCTTTTCTCGAAACATTACTTAAGAAGGATTACCGAGCGAACTATTATTTTTTCATATCCTTTATTTTTAATATATGTATCCGACCCTTTTCTCGTAAGTCAACACACTACACACTGGACTATGACGACCGCATAGAAGCTATTGAACTCAGTAGAAAAAGTTTAAAGTAAAAGTGAGATTGTGTTGATAAAAAAGAAATTATTTTCGAAATTGATTGCGTTTTGAAAGCGGCAGGCAGGCTTCTTTTAGACTACAGTACGTGACGACATTAATTACAAAATTAACGAACACAATATGAGTGGTGGGAAAAGCTAGGTTGTAATCCTAACTAAAAATGTTGTAAGGACCAATTAAATACATAAGTAAGTAAGAATATTAAACGATTAATGGCTTCCAGACTTATTTTTACTGATTTTTGAATTATTATTTATTTTTTTTTTATCATTATTATTATTTAAAATTAATGTTTTATTTAAACATTATTCAAGTTTAGATAATTTCAACATCCTTTTCAAAATTTTATTGTGTACAAACTATGAAAAATAATGAATATTTTTCAATTCTATTGCTAAATTGTTTAATGATTTAAAATTTTTTCTAAACAAATTTTAAAAACAAATCCGTTGATAGGTCGGTGGTCATTTCGATAATTTCGTACGCTATAGACATCAACACTTCTCTTCAAAAAAAAAAAAAAAAAAATTAACAATAAAATCAAAAACAAAAATGCTCATTTCATTGAAAAGGCAAAAACACAAAAAAATTAAATAAAATTTAAAATGTAAACACAAAAACATTTAAAAAAACCAACAAAATTCAATAATATCAATTATAGCGAGAGAGAGAGAGAGAGGGAGAAATGTAACACTTACTTACCCAAATGCAATGCCGTCAATTTACCCTCTCCAAATTGTGAGCGAACATCAGCATTATGACTCAATAAAAGTTCCACACATTTTGTATAACCCAAGGCACAGGCAGTGTGTAAAGGAGTCTCCGTATATACTTGAGGTGTATTTGGATCAGCACCATATTTTAGCAGAGTCTCAACACATTCTACAGCATTACGATCAATGGCAAAATGTAAAGCTGAACGTTTTTCCAATCCGATATTTATATGAGCCTTTCGTTTCAACAGCAGTAATATGCATTCCACACTTTTTGCACTTGCTGCACAGTGTAAGGGGGAAACTTCCTTCTCAGCATCCCAACAATTGGGATCAGCACCACGATCTAGTAAAACTTTAGCAATGTGAGCATTACCACGACAACAAGCAAAATGTAAAGGCGTACGGCCACGTGAATCACGACATTTGGGATTACTGCCACAGTGATCAAGCAAATAACTGATTTGTTCTACACAGCCATACAAAGAACAATAAAGCAATGCCAAATGAGCATCATTGGATCCCGGTTCCAATTCACTGAAAGTTCCAGTCTTAACCATTACGAATACTTGGGCAGCATTATTAGACTGAGCCAATGTTTCCTCGATCTCCTGACTATCCCATAAAACTTTATTTTGTTGTTGTGTTAATAAGATCTCATGGGCCTCGTCACTAAAGATGCCATCACTGTTACTTTCACTGGAAATGCTGCGCTTATCGTAGAACACCTCATTGTCAATGCCACTTTCAGAATTACGTTTTAAATCATTTTCCTTGGAAGGTGTGAAAATTAATAGAACAAAAAATGAAATACAAACGACTTTATGAGAGATAACATAATAGGCAGACGCTTAAAAGTATGCGTTCTTAAAAGATTTTTAAAAATAATTTTTAAATAGTTGATCGAAGGCTTGTTAATGAAAATTGTTAATTTAAATTTTGAAATTTCAGAATTGTGTTTGAAAACGGTTAAAATGGATTCATACTTGATTTTAATATCAATTCAACCTTACAGTTAGTCTTACAACCTAGTTTCGCACACCACTTATGTATGTTGTGTGTGTTAATTTTTATCCATGAGTGATGGAACCTCCAAACGACTGATTGCTGAGAAACTTTCACAATAACACTTTATTTAATCTCAGAGTTTTTGACAGAAATCTGCAAATATTTCATATTTCGTTTAGATCGAGATGTCTGATCTCGATCTAAGCCAACACACTACCTACTAGAATACGTCGATTCAAAATTAATCATTTTTATTAAGAGTATTGTTGTTCTACTTAAGAAAATGTTTAAAAGTCATTGCGTTCAATTCTTTGGTAACAAATTTAATTTGAAGAAATGGCTTGAAGATGGCTCCTGTAACGATTCTGCGATAATTCTAAAGGCCATAATAAGAAAGTAATCTTTACGTACTGGCATAAAAAAACATAAGTATAGTCAAAACAACGTCAAAACTGAATATCTTAGGTGACAAGGTAATGCTCAGCTCCTGATGGAACGAGATTGCTGTATTCAGAACAGGTGAACACAATAAATTCATTTTCAGTCAGCATTTGTCGAAAAATATCCGGAATATGAGACTGAACACTCAGGAAATGACTCATATTCATGCAGCGCATTGAGTGAGAAAACAACATCAAGACAGGATTTGACTATATGTTGCTAGACTAGTTTGCTTTATTTAGTTCAGGATAGGAAATATCCTGATAGGATAGGAAATATCCTATCCTAAACTAAATAAAGGAAATTAGTCTAGTAACATTTAGTCAAACCCTGTCTTGATGTTGTTTTCTAAATATTCATAATCGACTTGATTTCTCCTTGAACACTCAGGAAATGATCCATATTCATGCAGCGCATTGAGTGAGAAAACAACATCATGAATACATAATCGACTTGATTCCTCCTTGGCAAAAAAAAAATAAGAGCACCACACAACATTATGATGCCAGAAAGATGTGTAATGTATCACGGAATAATTTTTTATTATTGATACCAAAGTTGCACAATATAATTCTAGAAGTTGCCAAAATCACACATTTTAGTTTTTATTTTCTTTTTTTTAACAAAATTTTAAAACTAAATTCATTTGTTTTATTAATGTACTAAATATTTATTTTTGCTTTTCTTAGCATTTTTACTTATCACAGTCCTTAGAGAATTTAGCACGATTTTAATTTTCTTTTTCTTTTTTTATAAAATTTCTTCAGGACCATGTTTTTTAAAAAATTTTAAATTTTTTTTTTTCGAATTTATGATCTTTTTTTTATTTATTTTAATTCAAAATTCTGGGGTTATTTTATTAAACCCGTTACAAATTAATTAAATTCATTGTTTTATTATATTTTATAGAAAATATTTTTTATTATTTAATATTTTAAATGTTTTTATTTAATTTTATTTATAAAAGAACGTACTTTTAAATGTTTTTCGTTAAGCATTTTCTCCGGTACATGGCCTTATAATAATGAATGGCTCCGTTACAATTAAAACAAATAATTTAACACTTACAATTATCGAAAATCGCACATTTTCCATAATTGTGAAAATATTTTCCTTTTCACAATTTACAAATAAAAAAAAAATTGCAAATTTTTTGAGTGATCTTTCTTTCTATGTCTTTTCCAATTAAATTTTTCGCGAAATTCCTTTTTTAAAAATATGGCCTTTTTGTTGTTGTTGTGGTTGTTGTTGTTGTTTTTGTAATTAAATCATAAAACACAAATAGCAAATACTCATCATTTTCAATTATTTTAAATAAATAGTGAGTGAGAACAAATCAATTCTTTTTATTTATCTGCGATTCTTGTTTTTTATTGTGTTTTTTCCTTTTTGTTTTTCCTTTTTGTTTATTTAACAAATAATTAATTTTCAGGTTCGTTCAAGTTCAACGCTTTGTTTATTGGTACCGCATCTACGTTAATCCCATCTATTTCGTTCTATAGTTTTACCGTTACTGATCTCTTTTTCATAAAATTTCGATTCGATTGCAAATTTCTTTCGATCCCATAGATTTTGAATGATATTTCTTTTTATTCAGTTTTAATTTTATTCTCTCATTATGTTTTACTCGCCAATTTCCAGATTTTCTTGACTGGATTTTTATTATTTTTTTTGTTGTTGTTGTATCGTAAGAAAATATATGGTTTTGGTCGCTTGGGGGGCAGTGGGTATCCCCACTCATCCACAAATGTCAGCAAACAAAATTTTGGAAAACCACAACAAAAAATAAGAATATGAATGAATGAAGAAGAAAAATGTGTAAATTACTTAGCCATTCTCACAATATACAATTAATTTGTTTATATTTTTTTGTTTATTTCCCGAAAATTGCATGTAAAATAATTAAAAGTTTATTACGATTAAAATATTCACAAAATATTCATGCACACTAAAGAACATTTTAAAACAATCAAGGTTATTTAGCAAGCAGTTCAAATACTTGTGGTTCAGTAAATAGGCCTCCAAATCAGAAGACAACAATACTGATTTTATTGATCCCTTATTTGTTCGGACGAAAAATCTTATCGATTGTTATTACTTTGGACTACGCTTCACAGAGGCGTATACAATAGCTGGGATCGTTTTGACATTGACACTTGTTATGGTCTATGTCATGGACTTCTATAAATATTACTCTGATTCAACATTATACTATCAAATAAACTTATAATGGCGGCTCAATCCTTATAAACAGGGCAAGGAATTTCATGCACTAAAGAATTAAAAATATGCGCATACAATATGCACTATAAGAGAAAAAAAATATGCACTAAAAATGTTAAAAATATGCAATAAAATAATTTTTTGCTTGAAATATATTTATTAAACAAATAAAAAGAATAAAATTCATGTAACAGATTTTAAACGTATTTTTTAAAGGAAACTTAGAAGATTTACTATGTATGTCATGGGTATATTAAGGGTGTTTGTTAAGTTGTTTTGCCTTCGAATTTTATTTTTACTGTTTGTGAGTGAAAAGTGCATTAAATCGACATAGCAATTATTGTTCAAATGGCATTATATATATTATTGATAGCTTGGCCCGATCCGCGTTGCTAGCCAAAAATTTTTCTTTTATTTTAAACTGCTTTTCGAAGAAAATCAAAATCAGTATGGTACCGGGCTAATTAACGCCACTGCATGCTGATTAACGACCCAACGCCTTCAACGAAACACAGCATAGTGCAGTAGAGTTCTTGAGTTACGGTGAAAAAACACAAAAAAACTAAATATTGGGCGATCTCTCGGACGAACTTCAAACTACACAGAAACACTCCTCAGGCCCCATAGAGCATGTATATTAAGTTTGGTCAAAATCGGTTCAGTAGTTTTTGCCTTTAACGATGACGAGAATATACGTCATTTTTTAAATTTAGTAGTAGTAGCTTTCCGATTTAACGACCATTCGATTCTACGAACATCACATTTAAAGAATAGGCAAATTTTTTCTATTGAGTACCTTAAATAGCGAACAAAATTTATTTTGTGTACGCAGTTTAACGAACAGAAAAAAAATATTATTTGAATGAAGATAAAATGAGATTTTTGCAAACTTATTAACATCAAAATATTTCCAAAAGAAAATTAAATATTCAATAAAATAGTAAAATATGCTAAATATATGCACTTATAAGAAAAATATGCAAAATATACATTTATTATAAAATATGCAACAACAAATCGATGCCATTCGATGCAAATTCTTCGATTCGAAAAGATATTTATTTTGTCAAAAGTGATTCTGACTTATCGACTACAAACATGCTTTGTATTAAAACCCTTGGCCCTGCTTATAAAGAACCTAGAAGAAGGCTGCCTTATTTTGTCTTATGTTTATGGATCTTTATGTGTTAACTTCAGAACTGCCATTCTCAAGATAAAAAAAGGATCCACACTGACGATATCGACGCCTCCGTTCTATATATAACATTCTAAAACGAAAAAGTGTGTTTTGAGGCTATGAGCTTTCAGAGTTTACACACGTCATACGACTATATGTGTATTCCCTCAAACCTCGTAACGTATCGGCGAAACTTAACCAAATTTTGACATTAAGGTTACGAACGTAGATTTTAAAAATGCAAGAACATTAAAAACGTGCTAAGTGTACTTATAGAATGGAGGCGTCGATGTACCAGACGATATGGGAACTTAGTATGCGTTATTATCCATTAATATCGAATATATAGCTTCGTCCATAAAACTTTCAGGCTGGTTTACAGTTCAGGGTCGTTGTACTCTTAGGGTGTTGCTCCTGTACTGACCAACTTCTTCGATAAGTTTGGTGAAATAAGGTCAGTACATGGACTGCACTTACGCATGGCCTCACAACGGGCCGGGAAGCGTGCTCTCAAGTGAGTTTTAGTATCAAAACTACCACTTCAATCTAACCTAACCTGACGATATACCTTTTCAGTCAGCCCCAGCAGTCTCGTATGAAGGAATGCGCGAAAATGCATATGTCAAAGTCGGTGTTGTACAAATAATTAAGTACGCTCTACTATATATATATTGCTTAAATCATCACTTATTTGAAGAAGTAGTTGAAGAGAGCATACAACTTTTAAGTTCCATTAAAGCCGCCTAGACTGGTTACATACATGCCTGTGTAATTCACGAATTAGGTAATGAGCTGATGCCCAGATTATGCTACGGAAACACCATCGGTTAATAGCAATATAAATGGCTCGAGCTAGTAAGCATGGCAGTCCCAGCAATTAACTTATTGAAAGTACAAAATGATAATGATAATGAGGAAGGATGTGCTGCGAAGATATAAACGAATTTTCTTTAAGGCTTAAAGTCGTCGGTTCTTCTGTTTTAAGAATTTGACTATCATCCTAACAAAACCCCAGTTATCATTTGTACGTACATACATACATATTGTGTCCAAAGACTCCAAGGAGAAGTTCTTCGCTCTTGTCCCTTCGTCCTCATTACAAAATCCTATGTTTGTTTTTTCAATGCTATTAATCAATTGGTCATTAGGTTTTCACATGGAAAGTTTATATTGTTTATGAGTAATAAATAGAGTATAAATAGGCCCACTAATGTAAAAAAGAAACAAATACGAGTCCTTTTTTAATGAATGCTTATTTTAAGTTGTAAACCCAGTAATATTAGTAAAAAAGCCTTTATTAGCCATGATCCATATATATTTAAAAGTAAAAATTTTTATCTTTATATGAGCCGTTTATTTTGAAAGTGGCTTAAAGTTCATTATCATCTTTTGTCAAGTTGGCACTTTATGCTGAACTGTCAACAAAAAATAAATGGTTGGGTTTTCAATATACTTAGTACATTTGAAAATTTTATATCATTACATTATTCTCAAAATAATAGAAATACTTGAAAATCCTAATTTTGAAAGTGGCCTAAGTCAACTTTTTATTGACGATGTCAAAAAGAAAGCCCCAAAATGTTGAAAGAAGTGACCGAAGGTAATTTAGATTACGTTTTTATATTAAATTAAAATAAAATTTTATGCAAAACAACCATGGATGAGAACGCAGAATTTAAAATTCTTGGTTGACCTAAAATGTTTGGGAATATTGTATTGTCACCGATATATAAAAGTATATGAAGCTCACATCACTAAAATACTGACATATGGTGGTGGACTTAATGCGGAACACCATAACTACTTCAAATCACTGCCGCATACTGAGAATGCTAACTAACGAATAACTAACTGTTAATAAATTTATTTCATTATCTAAACGTATACTTTAAATGTTTTTTCTATTTTTTAAGCTATATTTAACGAAATTAAGGCTCTTTCACTTTTTCTAACAAAACAAATTTTTATTTTAAAAGTGACCTAATAAGTCCTTTTAAGGTAAGAAAGGCAAGGTCATTTTATACATTTAATAATAGCAACTTTTTACTAGGTGGTATAAAAAATTAAATCCCTTAAATGTGATTTAATATTGCAAATCATTTACGTATATTTTTAATTTTGTAAAAACGCAAAACCTTAAGTAATTCAAATTAAAGATAAATGGACTTAAGTCGCTTTCAAAATGAACGGCTCATACATAAAAATGAATGTGTGGTTTGTTTGTTTGAAGTCTATAGACGACTAAACGGCTGGACCGATTTTCTTGAAATTTTAACAGTACATTCATGTATGTCTGGAAAGAACTTAATAATATAGGCTACTTTTTTATTTTAAAATTTCAAATAGGCGAGGTGCCCCGACCACAACCCAACAAGTATTTTTAATATCGCATATCTCATAAAATGTAACAGTTAGAATCCTCAATGGGAGATTTACGCATCTATTCTGTCGGTTGCCGGGCTGCGGGGGTTCGGGTTTGGATGCGGCAGGTGCGAAAAAAATCCTCCTATTTTATTGTACAAATATATAAAATTTAATAATAAGCCTACACAAATACTTTTCAACCAGATGGAGGATAGCTATGCATTGAACAAAATGGGTGGATTGGCAATAGTGGGCGTGTCGTCACCTCCCACATAAATATATTAAATGAGTAATCTAAGAATGTTTAAGTTTAAAATTCCAAGTAGACGAGGTGCCACGCCCACATATCCAATAAGTATTTAATGTCGCATATCTCATAAACTGCAACAGCTAGATTCCTGAAATATTGTACGGACAACTTTGACGTACAACGTATGAACAAAATGGGCAGACTTGCTGTAATCGGCGTGTCACCCCTATAAAAATATTAAATTAATATAAATTACAAATAAATCCAGAATTAAATGCCCTAAATTTTGTCGAAGCCACTTCAGTATCAATATGGATATTTTAGACAAAAATGGACTGACTAGCAATAGGGGGCGTGGCACCTCCCATGTGAATATATGAATCTATATATTTAAAAACGGCCGGATTGATTTATTACTGATTGAAAGGAAAAGTACTTAATAGTACTGACAATTTTTTTCGCAATTCATTGAATCCCAGATTCTAACGAGTTAAAATTTATTTTGTGAGTGATCATACATATGTGATAATTTAAAAACAAAAAAATGCCACCTAAAAATATTCGCTTTCTAACTAAACGCACCAAAAATTCAGTAATTTACAATCACAAAGGACTGATAAATTCCCGAGAACTGATGTTTGTCTGAGTGTTGAAAGGTCTAGAGGCGCCACATCTAGAGCTGCTCCAGACTCAAGTTTAACCTGATAACGTTTAGAAAGGGAAATAATACGATCGCAAAAAACCGTAGCTGCGAGATGTACGTGTATAAAGATAGAGACTGCGAGTATCATAATCTAGACCTTCTGAGACCTGATCAACGTTATTTATCGTCTTAAACGAAGACGATTCCAATCATCAAGGTCAAGAACTGATGACACAATGGATCAACGTGATTTACGCCTAGAAGGAGAGAGAGACCACGAATATCAACATCTACAGCTGCAGAAGCACGAAATCAACTTGAGCACGTCTTAAAGAAACCAATCCCAATCATCAAACTCAAGAACTGATGAGACGCCTAATCAACGCGATGTACGCCTAGAAAGAGGGAGATCGAGCATCAACATATCTAGTGCTGCTGAGAGAGACTCCAGTTCAATGTGATGTACGTTTAGAAAGGGAAAGAATGAAAATCGCAAAGAGCAGTAGCTACAGAAACACTAGATCAACGAGAAGTACGTGCAGACAACGAGCATCAACTTCTAGAGCTGCGGAGACACCAGATCAACGTGATGAATGAAGCACGTGTAGAAGGAGAGAGAGGATACGAGCATCAACTTCGAGAGCTGCTGAAACACCTGATTAACGTGATGCACATCTCAGAAGAAAACGAGCCCAATTATCAAGATAAAGAACTGAAGAGAGCCGGATCAACGCGATGCATCAAAATTCTAGAGCTGCCCTTACCGTTAAAATTTCAAGAAAATCGGTCCAGCCGTAGCCGTCTTATAGACTCTAAACAAAAAACTCACAAACAAATAAACACACATTCATTTTTATATATTAGATATCAATCAATGGCAGTAGCGAAGCACATCGGGTTTTGCTAGTCATTATAATTATCACACAAAAAGAAAGCCTTATTTATTCAAAAACAAGATTTCAAGGCAGATGTTTTTTAGTCTATGTGAAAAATTTCCTTATTATTTATTTATCCATTTAATTTAAGGGATGTTTGTTTGAAGGACATTCTTAGAGACGAAATTAAAACCCTAAAAAAGAAATAAATTTTGCAACATTTGCTACCAAATAATTATTTATATATTGTGATTAACATAAAAAATAATCCTTTTGAATTTATTTTGTATTTAAAAAGAACGTGTTTTCCAGCCTATAATAATATAAAAAATTCCCACGGTTCCCCAAATATTTATTATTTATTTTTTGTATGCTGCCTAACAAACAACACAGTGTTGAAAAATTTAGTACTTTTTCATTTCAAAAATACCACAAGCCAAAAACTTTCATCAAATTTGTTTTTTGTGTTCGTTCAAAAAATAAATATTTTTTAATAATTTCGCACATTCTTTTTCCGTTTCCTGGTTTATTAAATAAGAATTAAGGCACTGTTTGTTTAACGACTAATGTGGTCTATCTGTCTAATAGTAGTTACACAAAGAAGATGCTGCTGCTCAACGGTCACTGTGTTCAACTCCTGGTCAGGACAAAAATAAAAAATAATTTGTGTGTGGTGGGTGGGTGGATGTGTGATAAGTAACGGTAGGGACAGGGAGGGGGAGGGACTGGTAGTGGGAGGGAGGGGGTGGTTGTGGTGGTAGGGCGGGGTAGGGAAGGGGGAGGGTGGTTGTGGTAGGGCGGGGACGGGTCGCTCATCACCAAAAAGAGAGGGGGCCCGGTTCGAATAAAACAAAATATGTGGGGTGGGGGTGTTGTGTAAAAAATGTGTTTTGGGGGGGGGGGGGGTAAGAAAAAAAAATTTTTTTTTAAGTGTGTTGAATTTCGAAATTTTGTGGTGAGTTTCTCAACTGCGTGGTGAGTTTTTACAAAATGTGGTGAATTTTTGTCCGGTGTGGTGAATAAAATCAAAACTCACCAAAGTGCCGTTACTCGAAATGAGACTGTATAACCATAAACACATGTACTGTATATCGTGATTTGGACGGTGCGTGTCTAGAATAAGTATTTTTTACCTCTGTTAGCGCAGGCATCTTTCAAAATTTAAATTTTGCAACACTGCCACACATATTGTTAGTGTAGCAACGGCCTTCTAAAACTAACTAAACACAGCCATACAACGAACCAACAAAGGAGAGAAAAAGTTGAAAACATAAGTAAAAAAAATTATACTTTAAAAACCTGGTGCAATATTTGTTAGACACAATAAGGGATATTTTTGAAGAATTTCAAAAGAACTGGTTTAAAATTAAGATTTGCAAGGCTTAGGTAAAAATTTTAGACAAAAGAAATTTAAAATTTTCCTTAACAATAAACAAAAAATGGTCATTAAGGTACGCAGGTACCTGAATGTCGTTTGGTTATGAATACATTGGGGTGGAAATCTGGGACTATAAAAGAGAGGCACACTGACAGAACGGTATTCAGTCGTTGGCAAATCGTCGAGTCGTGTACATCGTGCTTGAGCAGTTATTCTTGCATTAGTGTTGCAAAGTGTAGAGAATAAAAGTTAGCTGAATTACCTCGAAAAGGTGTGTGTGTGTGTAATTGTAAAAGAAACAAAAAAAAAGTGTAAATATATATATTTTTATTATTAAAAATTAACAAAAATGGTAGCCATTTACAATGTTGAAGATGATTATGGCCAGAATCCCAAAACTTTGGGAGATTGGGTGAAAAATTTCCGTCTGAAAAAAATGCAAATGAAACGTAAAATACGTTCGGGTGGCGGATTACGTGTCTGCGCCATTTTGTCGACTGCTCTAATGTCGGCCGAATTAGAATTGCGTCGTAAGCAACAAGAACGTTTTCAAAAATGGTTAGAATTTCAAACAAAAATCAATAAAAACCATGAATTACAACCAAGTTCCGTATTACGTCAGCAACACAAGACTCCAGCCGAAGATGAAGCAGCCGACCGAGATATGGTATTGATTGCGAATCGTCATCAACATCTTTACGAAGAGAAGAGCGGCTGCAAACAAAGTGAAGAAATTAACAAATTGTGGAAATGTGAACTAAGTGAATTAGATAATTTTATGCGCAGTATTAGTACTAGTTGCAATAATGAAAACAACAACTGCGACAATAGTGATACCATTGGGGCCTTTAGTAAAAAAGACAGTTACCGAGAAAACTTTGCCCATACACAATCCATAGAAGTGACCAGTTAGTGTTTAAGTATTGTAATTAAAGAGAGAGAGACTTTCCAAAAGATTGATTATATTAAAAATTCCTTTAAGTAGCATGAATTCTATTATATTGTGATAAAAAAAAAATGTAAAAAAAATATTTGTATTTGAGTTATATTACGAAAGTTTTTCCATTTACAGTCCGTTGGGACCTTTGTCTTGTATTTGTAAATCAACACAAAATCCCAGCCATGAGTGGTGGATAAAGTCGAAAGTGGCCATGCGTATTGCACAAAAGGGGTGATACACTGAACAAAGACAGGGTCTTTCAGCTAAAGTATGTCAACGACTGGTTTTGGAAAACATGAGAGTCATAATCGGTTTGTAGATTTTTCTTTATTTTCATTTCATAGTATATTTATTCTGTAGAACAGAAATTCTAGAAAAGAACGAATGTTGATTACTCATCAAAAGATGAAAGCCCACGAACGCCATTTTGTATGTATAACAATAAAAACTATTTCAACGTTTTAAAACACTGATTTCATAAAGAAAATATCGTAGCGAAACAAAAGAAACAACATGGAAAAAAATAGATAGAGCTAATTTTCTCTCACTCATGCCTATGCGTGTGTGTATGTATTCGTTGGGAAACGTTTTAAAATACGTTTCACAACACTGACCTTACAAAAATTAAATTTGTAGAAAAAAAACAAAGAAACAAATATGGCGTCCGTGCAGTAGTGTTTTTCTATATGTACCTACTTTTGCATGAGTAATCATATTTCATTTAAATATTTTGAGGAAACTTGTATTGTAAATGAATGTGTACTAAAAAAAATTTTATTTATGATTCATATTGAATTACCTAATGTAATGTAAGAGAATAGTTAAATTTTGTGTAAAAAAATATTTGATGAAAAAAGCAAAAAACAAAAAACGATAAATTTAAATTAATAAATTGCCTTTATTAATGGATTATAAAAAAATACAAAAAATACGAATATGTCTTATTATTTCTCAAACAAAAAGCAACCAAATATGCCTAAATGCAAATTTTATTTTCCAGTGTGGGTAATTGGTGATAACATAACCTCATCCTCATGTAAAACTCTAGAAATGCACGCTTCTTCCTCCTGAACAGCAGTTGAAGTGGAGAGATGTTTGAAATACGCAAAAAAACCAAACCAAACAAATAGAAAATTTTGAAGTGACGTGAGCTGAGTGAGTCCAAAAAATCATCTCTTATTTTATCAACAAAGCACCAGTTTTTGTTACTCCCTAAACAACCATCCATCCGTAAGCAAATTCTACACATTTTCGAATAACAACTCGTTCTTCTTGTAATGGTCGTATGGGCAGCTGTTCGTTCTTCTGGAATTTTGCTTACCACCCACCAGCAACTAAAAAAAACAACAACAACACGTTGGCTAACGGAGTTGAAGGTTGGAGAAAGTTGTCGCTCGTCACCATTTCTGTTAACTCATTACAAAAATTTGCAGCGAATCAATTTCCCTGAGATATATCACCACTCTTCCTTCTTTGGTATTTATGAAAACTTGTGTTATAAAAACTATGCATTTTTCCCAAAAAAAATTTCAGTACAACTGGCTGCTGCATTATTTCGTAATTCCGTTGACCCATAAAAAATCGAATCGAATTTGTTAACCCCTTGTTCTGTTCTACTACTTTTGTAATCGCCATAATCGAAGTGCTGGTGAAATATTGGGTTGTCGTGTAAGCGGTATTATCATATTTTTTACAATTAATCATATACTTTTTAGGAATGCTATCGAAAATTCCTCCTAGACCACAACCACACACAGAGAAATGCTTAACATATCTTGGAACCGTTTTAATAGCCATCGTTGTTAAACATCTACTGGCAAGATTTAAAGAAAACCTTTTTAACATTTAAACATCTCAATATCGGGCAAAATTACTATAAAAATCTAAATTTTAGGAATGATATCGTAATAGTGTATTTAAAACCATTGGAGCGACTACATCCATTGTTGCTTAATTGAAAGAATCTAAAGGTACTCCCAACTACACAACTACATCCATTGTTGTTTACCATGGACGACGAAATGTATAGGACTTGTTGGACACCCTTAAGGGGCATGCATGCACCTAGAGACAAATCCTTAACCGCTCTTCTGCAGCCAAAGGATTAAACGACAACGTTTGTAAGACGATTATTTTCATACATAAACACTTCTGAATTTTTAGCATTATGACTCAGTTGAACGGTACCTGAGCATAATATGTGTGTGTAGCCTAAATTTGTATCTAGAGAGGGGGAAAAAAGCTAACGATTTTCTTTTGTCACTGTATGACGGAGAACACAATGTGTTTGACGCCGAAAAGTGTAAGACTTTGAAATTTATTTCTCCCACTAATCCGATTTTTGCAGACAACAAATCAAGCCATAAAACAAAGGAAAATACATTTGGAACTTTGAAAGAGTGTTGTGTAGATTTCTTGCTATTATTCTTGCTTACTGATAAGCATCAGCTCCTTTTCCAAAACATAATTATTGTGCTGATGAAGTGTAAGAACTTGAAATTGTTTCTACCACTAATCACATTTTTACAGACAACAAATCACAATTTTGGATATTCGAAGGATTTTGAGTTTGCTTTTCTGCGCACTTACTGCATTCCGTATGACACTTTCGCTTATGTGGACCAAATTTCTTAAGCAAACAGTAAGACAACAATGGAATTGTTTTTACAATTAATCAAATTTTTACAGACATAAAAAACTAAAATCAAGGGCCGGCCTCATATCTGTGGCAATATCTTGATATTAAGACAGTTGGCCATTTTGTATTGCGGCTTCTCCCCTATATTGTAATTGGAAAAGCTTTTGAACGAGTATTGTCTGCCCTTAACATTGTGGAACTAATTATAACTCACAGCGAATATATATTTATGGAATACAGGCAATTTGACATTTTGAAAAACCAAAACAACAAATTTCAGTTTGATTTTTAGCATTATGGACTCAGTTGATCCGTGCCTGAGCCATAATATAATTTGTGATCGATGGCGATATTTATTACGGGGATAATAAACACTGCACAGGCAGGTGATGGAATTTTAAATCACATTGTAAACTCTGTTGAACACGCCAACTGAAATGACCGTTTTCTGCTACCAGGCCAAGATTTCACTTTTAGCGGAGAATTTATAAAACAGGTGTGAAATTTTACAAATCACAAAAATTTTACAAAATTTTAGCATTATGGACTCAGTTGATCCGTACCTGAGCCATAATATGATTGGGAAGTATTGATCATCATCCTTATCGCCACCAAAATATATTGCTGATGAGTTAGTTGAGAGGATAAATACACAGGCTCTTACAAAAAATGCAGACAGGTGATGAAATTTAGAAATCACAATTCCGTTTTTAATTTTTAGCATTAAGGACTGAGTCTATCGCTACCTCCTGATCCATAATATGTGGTAACACCGAAGCTGGGCGGCCAAGCAAGCTTTCATCTACAATTAGAAATACAAAATACACAGCAGGCAGGTGTTGAATTTTACAAAACGAAAACTCTGTTACTTAAATTTTAGCATTATGGACTCAGTTGATCGGTGCCTGAGTCATAATAAGTATACTTACCTACCTAAGGGCGCCTTAACTATGTGGCTTAATTGTGATTGTTTCAGTTTTAAGGAGAAAAATAAAATCAACATTTTTACCAAAATGCCAATAAATGCACAGGCAGGTGTGTTACATTTAACTATAAAGCAAAAAAAACTTTGATTTTTAGCACAATGGACTCAGTTGATCCGTGCCTGAGCCTTTGTTATTTGGATAAAGTAATGTGATTGACATTTTGAAGGAACGTACAGGGTATTGTTCTCTTGGTGTTGGGCTTCACTTGTCACTAGAACCTCTGAGCCGATCAGTCTTGAAGTGTAAGAAAGCAATGATTTTGTTTTTATCACTAACAAAATTTTTACAGAAAAATTTTAAACTGCAAAGCCGACGACAAACAGACAGTTTCACTGTTTTGCTATTACTTGCTATATTAGTAATCCTGCATCACTTGGTGTATTATACAATATTTGGAAAACCCCCCCTTGCTTTCAAAGAGGAGATTTCAACTGTGTAAGGAATTATTGAAATATTTTTTTTACTAATGCAATTACAACTGGACTCCATATAAATTTTACAACACTCGCGCTAGATAAGCCAATTGTCGTCGATACTAATGAGGTGTGACGACGCATCCCTTGCTAACAGAATTTTTGTTTTTATACATTTTAGCTGCAACTGCAACTGAGAACATAATTTAATTAAAATGATAAAGCACTAGTACATACTTGAAGTGGCGCACCCAAGTAAGCTGCATGTCGATTTAATTAATAAATTGCTCGCTTCTTTAAAGGATTTTATAACTTACCGCAGTAATTCACGTAATCGTAAGGATAATGATATTTTAAATCATTTTAACATCTCAGCATATTTAGTTTATTTGTTTCGTATCGTACCCTGGCAATTTTGCTAGGTCATCGCAATACTAATACTTTGAAAGTTTTGTAATTTGTAGAGCAGAAAAAAAAAATGTTGGATTGCTGCCATTCGAATATGAGGATTAAACTTTCCTTCCATTCCTCTTCGTGCCGTTATAGATTTGCATACATACAGACAACGTTAGAAAGTAAGAAAACATCAATTTGTTTTCTAATCCATATTTGCATTTTGCAGGCTCTCTAAGCTATAATTCAGCAACAACTATCTGTCTATTTTATGTATTTGTTTTATAACTACTACGCTCTTTGATTTTAAAGAACGCAACGAACGCTATGTGTGAACATCTTTGTTAATATTTTTCTGTACGTAAGAATGTTTTTCGAATTTTGTACAACTAATACCACATTTTACAGGCAAGCATGTGACTTATCCATAGATTGCAGTGAACCTTCATATCTTTTTCTATATCGTCATATTGTTTTTGTATGCCAATTCTATTTTTCTGTAGTTATTGATTGAAGAGAGATTAAACGAAGATGATCGCTCTCTGGGTTCATAAAACTCCTGATCCTCTCCAACAAGCACACCCACCACATGCACCCAAAAGCAATTTGAATATCGCTCAACAATCCTAATGGCTGACAGAGAATATCACTCACGCAAGTTCACAAGTGTAAATAAAAAATAATACCAGTAAGCTAAGGGAATCGCAATTATGATATTTTGCAATATCGTAACCAACCCGTGGTGTTGATGATGATGAAATCGTACCTCACACTTCTCACCACAAATCACACATTCGTTTGCCAACGAAACCAGTGCAGAGTTATAGATGATACATGTTTCACGAATGTGTCTTACCACGTAAGATCTTATTTATTGCCAGACCTCTTGAATTATAATGATTTTTACAGATCAAGAGAGAGTCGTTTGTTTTTTGATGTTTTAAATAGAAAAACAAATTTCATATCACCACTCAAAACGATAATGATGATGATGATGTGATTAGACTTGGCGCTTAAAATCACAAGCACTCTAAAAATAAAGCTAAGGGAATCGCTAATATTTTTTGTGACAATAACTGCAGCCATAACAGCCGCAGCCACAGCCGCAGCAAAAGCTGATCATCACTAATGATACATTTATGTGTGCGTGTGTGTTAATGTATTGAATAGAAAAAGAAAAAGGGCTCCTGGCAATTTCAGTTTATTATTTGCGACCATAGTGTAAGTCTTGAAACTACCGCATACTGTATTGTAAGCTTACGTTTATTTAGCACTTTATTTAACTCTCTCATACTCTTTGAACATAATACCGAAGCATCATTATATCTGCAGAACACAAAAACCACCAACCCACCAAAAAAAAAAAAAATAAAATCCATTCTCAAAAAAGAAGCTTAAAATGCTAAGGGAATCGCAATGTTATTAAATAACGATGTTGAAATCTGGTGGCTCTTGTTGTAACACCCGAATTTGAATAATTGAATCCAACAAACATAACCTTTAACCAATCAACCAACCAACAACCACCCTTACTTAGTCCAAAGACAATGAATAATAAAACGATAAACGAATTAACCACAAACAAATGTAAGCTAAAGACACCAACAACAAATCATCACTAACGCTTAAGAATTTTTTTACAGATTATTACAGAGAAATAACTATCGTATGTATTACTGCATTATATAATACAAGCTAATGAAATAATTGCTAAGGGAATCGCAGCAAATATAGATAAGTTATGTATGTATGTATATACGTATAAATAAATATAAAAAAGCACGCTCGAAGAATCGTTGGAACAGGGTTGAACATGCTCCCTCCACCCAAACAAATCACATTATTATCTATCATCTTCATAAGTTGTGAGTGTAATTACATACATATGGCAAGAAAAATACTATTCAACTTTGGGCGAAATTGTGTCTACTTTATACATTGTATGTAAGTGTTGTTGTTATTTTTCTTATTTGATCGTTTAATATTGTTTGTTATTGTCTATGTTAAGAACATATAACGATAGATTGGTGATCGTAATCTTTTATCATTTTCGTAAGTCATATTTTATTACAACAGACATTATAACTTTGAAATTAAAAGATCATAATGAAGCATATACTATAATTTGCGATTTGATCATTGTTCGTCTACAATTCTTCAGTTCCTCTTACCCAAACGAATTGACTGAAAACTTTGACGAGATCATAAGAAAATATATTAATATGTATATGTGTATACTGCTATATATTCTATCGTTTCAATATAATTCTGTTTAATATGGCTGATTAAGAGATTACTATTGGCCTTATAAAACATTTTTTAAATCGTTCAAACTATAGATATACAATAACAACACACGCATACACTAAACTAGCATGAAACTTACAACTATTTTGCATACAACAAGTGGTAGTCGACAAAGATTTATTGCTTTAGTAAGTGGTGTGTCACATATTATGCTACTCACAACTGATGATTGCTTTGCTATCTATGGTGGTCGCAAATTAAACGAAAGCCAGTAAGAGCAAAGAGAGAGCGAGAGAGAGAGCTGAGTAACTTCTGGCGGTAACGTCGTTGTTTTACTATTTTCTACTACTGCGTTTTATTTGTGTGCTCTTTTATAATTTTTTTTTATAAGGCTTTTTTTAACTTTACTCTCTGTACTACCTCCACATATGTACATAAGTTTTGGGACAAGATACTATGGAAAATGCCTTGCTGGAGATGTGACGGCATTCTAACTACAGTTTCATGATTTTCCTTTTTCTTTTCTTTCATTTTTTTTTTTTTTTTGTTTGTGTTTTGTTCTTTTGCTTCTCTAACTTTTTTTTTGTAGCTCTATGCCTCAGTTGATCGGTGCCTGGGCATAAATACTAAGTACTAATAATGTAAGCTTCATTGCTTCATTTTGACATTGATGAGAGAAGGAGCAGGAGAAGAAAAGGAAGGTTATGACAACTATAGTTGGGACCTGTTTCCGTTTTCTTCTTTTTTTTCGTTTTGTTTTTGTTCTTCGTTTTCTCCTTTTTCTATAACATCTTTTTTAGCGTATGACACAGTTGATCGGTGCCTGTGCATACATCAAGATATAAAACCAATGAGAGAGAAATAATGACAGATTAAACTTAGCTTAAGAGCAGTGAGATCGAGGTGTTATTAGTGGACATGATTTTTCTATGGGATTATCTTTTTTCCATTTTTGTTTTTTTTTTTTTTTTTTTTTTTTTGTTTTTATAAAAATCTGTTTTAGCGATATGCCACAGTTGATCGGTACCTGTGCATATATTTATTATCAAGCCAGTGTGAAACAGAGGGAGACAGACACACATTAGAAGACGTTATAAAGCAAATGAGAACTAGATCCGTACCTATCTATCTATCTACCTAGAGGACAAGATTATTTTTCTCTCTCCTGTTTTTTGTTTCCTTTCCCTTTTATTATAATTTCGTTTTTATAGCATTATGACACAGTTGATCGGTGCCTGTGCATAATCAATTAGAAACCAGGGTGAAAGAGGATGATGTGATGATGAATTCAATTCGGAGAATGATTCTACTCGTCGCCGCCTTTCCTTTTTCTTTCTTTTTTTTTTTTGTATCATATGTTTTTAGCATTATGACACAGTTGAACGGTTCCTGTGCATAATTTTCTAGCTTTATTGAAGGGAGTCTTTCTGTCAAAACGCAACGAACAATGTGATCTGGTCTTTAAATCACCAGAAAGAAGACATCTTTTCCGCTTCTGTTTTTGTTCTCTTTTTTTTGTGTTTTTATTGCCAATTTTTTTTCTTTGAAGACCATTGTGGATACTGTTTCAAATTCTAAATATTGCGAAGTTGGTTTGGTTGGCAGACAGACTTACCATATTGTAACGACAGAGACCACCGAGAGCTCTATAAAGGGAGAAGAATGAAGAAGCTTTAAGGCTTAGTCTACAGCCATTGTTGACTCGACAGCTGGCCGGGCAACTTTGATTGAATTGTATTTGTTAAAAAAAAAAAAATGAACAAACAGGTTATTTTTTATTTTCAATTCCTCTTCGCTAATCCGTATCATTTACAGGCATTTGTTGTTTCCTAATTCTTCCTATCAAGCTTTAATAACTGTAATGTGAATATCATTTTCCTAACCATCACTACAAACACAAAAATTTATCTCTCTATCCATCTACTATCTACAAATATCGTTAAAGGGAATCTATACGATACAACAACTCAGCAGGGCCTCCATAAGTATATAAAACGACAACGCAAAACAAATGTTTCTTAAAAGGGAATCCAGAAACTCGGCGCCCATTTTATTTTTCTATTCTACTTTTTTTTCCCCCCACCCATTACTATTTTTTCTAATATGATTTGCTATGTATGTAGTCTTTTTTTTTTTTTAACTTAAATGTTGTAGAAGAAAAGTTCTATTGTTAAGTGATTCTGATTTAAGAAAGAGATCAACAAACAAATGTAAATTGAATTTACCATACAAGAAGCAAAAACAATTGATTTCAAATTGTATACGTTTAAGAACAAAATCAAGAAGAAAAAAAAAAACAACAAAGAAAGAAATTTAAGAAGACAAAAAAAAGAAAAACACAAATAGAAATATCCCACCTCAAATGTTTTGTAAACAAAAATTACTAAATGTCCATTTAAATCCTGTCAATAGTTATAAAAACAATTACATAATTTTACCTTGTTTTGTTATAAAATATTCTCAAATTTTTTCTAAATTGTATTTGATTTTGTTAAAACAAAAGTGTATTCTATTCTATTCGTTAAACTCATGTCTAGTAAAGAGATTTTTACATGTAAAGATGCTTAGAATTAACATTTTTTTTTTTTGTTTGTTAAATATTGTTCTGTAAAATATTTAGTAGTTCTTTTTTTTAATTGTTTTTTGTTGTAAATGTAATTTTATATTATTCTTGTAATATGTATTTGAAATTTTGATAAATTCTACCTTAATTATGTAATTGAAATTCAACTGCCCGGGGAATACACCCACAACCAATATGTAATGTGATCCAAACGGATGTACGTACCCTGAGTAGAAAGAATTACAAACATTTGAGAGCGATGAAAGCACGTAGCAGTTTAGCAGTTTCTTACTTTGAGTGTGAGTGTGTGGATGCCAAGTTAAACGATAAGAGAGCCTATTAGTTCTAGGAGAGTGAGAGAGGGATTTTTGCCATGTATAAACAACTATTAACTTCAATGACAACAATCCGTGTCTGGTTAGATAAAGAAACATTCGAGGGTTTTACGCTAAAAGCCATCGCAATACACATACAGATCGAGAAGTTTAGTAAACCTCTTCCGTGTTATCACAATATGAAAGAGTACGATTGCTTTTTGCAACAAACATTATAACATCAAGTTCCAATCAACGGGTCGGCCATGGTGTTTTATACACGTAGTCTACAATCAAAATTAAGCTGTTTAATAACCGGCTCTAACCTTTACTGTTCTTTACCATGGTGTGTCGACCAATATTAAATATCAACAGATCAGAAATATCCTAAACATCGTTAGCAAACGTCTTAAGTAACACAATAGCTACACTAACCACTACTACCTACTACTACTACACCTACTAAGAATCCATATATTCTTCTGAACGCACATCTAAATGAAGAAGAGACGTATACATATTATACTCGTATATACATTACATACGTATATCATATCTTCGATTCAAAAGAAAACAAGATGTAAATCCATCAACTACAGTCAAGTTTATTTCTTATATTTTACATCAAGAGAAGAACTTCTGAAGTCTTCTATACTTGCAAGCAGCCTAACAATCGTTGAAACATACTTGCAACAACTGTTAAAGGTCATAAGGCCTTTCTAAAAAAAACAAAAACTTCGAACAATGCCAAATAAGATCATTCAATTACTCGTAACACCAAAAATGTATCTTTCACTGGGCGCACCAACTTCAATCAAAATACAGAACGAGTTTTTGATGTGATCGTCTAAAGGCGTTTGACAAAAAAGAAAAAAAAAACATAAAAACTTTGATTGGAACATAGTTTTCAAGAACTAAGACCATCATCTTCTAGATCTGTACTACGAGGCGCGTGTTACACTGTGAACTACTGTTACATCCTTAGCAAATAGAATATCTTGAGTTGTTCTTTTAATATCGACTGATTAGCAATCAAGAGAGAGAGAGAGTGAGAGGCGTATTTTAAAAAAAGGGGCTGTTTGTAAAATCATCATCATTTCTAACTAAAATATCTTACTGAAACACGTTTATCAATCAATAATGAGTTATTGCCAAATACAATAATCGTCTCCTGTCATCATTAATCATCATCATTATGCTACAAAAATTTGATTGCGATGATTCAAAGCAATACTACAAAAACTACGATTGCAAAGCGAATTTGTCACACGACGGCTCTTACATCAGTAATATCTATCCTCTATTCCATGTAATAATAGAGCAAATTCTCAGTTTGAGGAGAGTTTACATAAAAGACAACACGAACGAACGAGACTTTGAAGCAACGTATATTATCGAATTGAAGAAGAATCTGATGTGCGAGTTCGCTTTGAAATTAGAAATTCGAAAATGCTATATTCAATCCCCTTGGCCTGGTCTGCTTTGCAATCGATCCTAAAACAGGCTTTTTGAGGCTGTTTTTATTTACTGTGACGCTTTACACCTTTTCTGCTACAACCTTTGGCAAACATTTTCCTTTCCTGGGATCAGAGCTTCTGAAAGTCATCTATCTATGCATTTCTACTCTATGATGTTTCGTTTTGAAAACTTGAGACCAGTCCTTGTTTTGATTCGTTAGAGGAGGTGAATATTATCTGTCTTCAAATTCGGCAGCGAGGGACTATCTATGTTTTGACGGGAGCGAGGGATTACCTATGTTTTGACGGCAGCGTGGGACTACCTATTTTGACGGCAGCGTGGGACCACAAATGTATTGACGGCAGCGAGGGACTTATCGTATTGATTGGGGCTTCGACGAGTGGTGTTGCAGTTTATATAGGGTCTTCGTTGTTTAGCAGATCTCATCTAAATTCTGACTGCGGCGTGGGATTCCAAGTATTGACTGCGGCGTGGGATGCCAAGTATTGACTGCGGCGTGGGATACCAAGTGTTGACTGCGGCGTGGGATACCAAGTGTTGACTGCGGCGTGGGATTCCAAGTGTTGACTGCGGCGTGGGATTCCAAGTGTTGACTGCGGCGTGGGATTCCAAGTAATGACTGCGGCGTGGGATTCCAAGTATTGACTGCGGCGTGGGATTCCAAGTGTTGACTGCGGCGAGGGACTTCCAAGTGTTGACTGCGGCGTGGGATTCCAAGTGTTGACTGCGGCGAGGGACTTCCAAGTGTTGACTGCAGCGTGGGATCATTGCGGGCCGACTTTTCTTTATCTTCTCATTACAATTTTTTCCATCCATTATTATTCGTTTTTCATCAAATTAGGATGGTTTTTTTTTTTACTTTGAACGAAGTTATCTTTTGTTTTGTTGAAGTTTGACTTTAAAAGATTGATTTATTTATCCATCGACTCCTACGAAATTGTGTAGAATTTGTATTTGTCTAATCATTTTAATTTCATTTTAAATAATCCAATTATCATCATCCATTGAATCATTTACGAAACCATTTATAATTATCCATCTTTTTTTGAAATTTGTTAAATAAAAACTTGTTGTTTGAAAAAATGTTTAAAGAAAATAGAAAAGAATTGTTTTCATTGCAATTAAATATAGAAAGAATTTGAATTTTTAATAAATTTAATATTTGAAAACAAAAGAAAATCCAATATGCAAAGTTTTATTATTTGAAAACAAAAACAAATTTTCTATAAAAATGTTAACGAAAACCAAAAACATAAATAAAAATAATTATTGAAAACAAAATTTATACTAAATGTGTTCTTATTTATTTATAAAATGGAAAATAGTGATCGGTTATCATCCCACTTGCTTAAACAAGTTGTGTATGCTAAACCCCTTTTTTATAATAGACTAGGCAAACCGAACGTGCTTCTTTAAATAGCATTTAATTGAAAATAAGTACCGTAATCATCAGTGGTGTTGTGCTATATTTTTTTTTACCGGAACGCGTTCACGGTTCGGAAAATCAAGCCGATTCGGTTCAAATATACAAACATAATTGGTCATTAGAACCTATCAGTCAGGATTATTGACCTAGTTTCTCACACCACTTATGTTGTGTGTGTTAATTTTATACATGAGTAGCGGAACCTACAGTTTAAAGTCAACTCCGAACGACAGATTTTATAAGAAACTTTTCATGGCAATTTTATTTACTCTCGGGGTTTTTGCCAGAAATCTGCTGGGAGGAAATCGCCGAAAAAATCCTTTTTGTGTTGATGTCTGGCCTGGGACTCGAACCCTAGCTTTTACGTCTAATAAGCCAACACACTACCTACTAGATCACGGCGATCTCAGAAAGAACAATTTTTTATATTCCGTTTTGTACGAGAAGCCTTAGTGTGATTCCTGAATCACGTGATATAGAAGGATGCACTTTGAGGCACATGAACCATGGCAAGGTCATTAAGCTAATTTATAGGTTAACATTATACTTACACTGTATAATCAGGTTCAGCCATGAAATTTTAAGTTTAGTAATGATTGTCGTTCAAACATTATAGTTTACAAACCACCATAAATATGTTTGCTCGGTTTTCTCCTTTGAAAACTTCTACATTCCTTTCGGATAAAGACTAGCTTAACAAAATTACAAAAATAAAATAATTCTGTTGCTATCATATTATATCGCTCCTTTATTGTAACATAGTCATATCTCAAAAAATTAAAAATTTGTAATACTTAAGCAAAACTACTCTTTTAGATGACAGAAACATGCTGAAAAAAAATGAGTTTTATATCCCAAGTTAAACCGAAGTTATAGCAAAAAATGTTTGCGGCAATTAGATCATAGGACCTATGTCTTGAAAACTTAAATTGCATTTTGCCAAGTTCAAGTTTTTTTGAGACATGACTATGTTGCAATAAAGGAGCGATATGTAGATAAATTTGGTATCATTTCGATCACCTATATAACTTTCTTCTCAAAGCTTAAAAAAAAGCTCAATTAGAGAGCTTTTAATGTTCATACATGCCTTAAAAGTTCTTAGAAGAATGTTTACAACAGACCGTATTTCAAAAACAGCTTTTTAATTACAAAATTAAAGTAAACCGTTTTTTACATTGTGCTTTCACACACGAGATTATTTTTTACGCCGCACAATTTTTGTTTTTTCAGTCACATACGAGACTATTTTATCTGGCATTAAATTGTATATTTTTTCTGTTTCTTTACATGTAATTCCTCCGTTTCCCATTCTCCCCCCCCTTCCCTATATCCTCTATTTCCTTCCTCCCCTAAGGACAATATACAATGGGTCAATTTCGACCTCCGGGTACTGCGCTTGTCTTGACCTACAGGTGCACGTCCTCTAACCTAACCTAAATTGTATGCATATACTCTGCTTTGTGTGTTCGTATTAGTGTTTTCTTCACTACTCAACGCTCAACGAAAGACTAAATATGCTTTACACAAAAAAATTTTCTGAACCAAAAGCTTCAAGAAACCTAACTTGTTTATTCTAATTCCAATATTTGATTAATCGTCTATGTTTTTGGAGTTTATTAAGAGAGTCAGGTTTTTATGAATCATAATTATTACTTTGTGCCTGCACCTCGTTGTCGGCAGTTATTACAACTGACGATTTATTTCAAAAGCTTTATTTAGACCGCCGGCATTCATTCAAGTTAGCAGCACTATTTTGTACGTGATTTTTTTTTTTTTTTACAAGTGAAACCATTTTGTAAATTTCTTTTCTTCTTAAAATTTGTTTCAAATATAATATTTTGATAAAAAGAATCTTAAAACTATGTGTTTAAAAAAGAAAATCTTTTTAAAAAAAAAAGTAAAATTAGTGTGATAGTGAAGATCAGTTTGTTGTTTAAATGTTACGCCAATGAGGCCAGGTTTTAATTTCATTAAATAATTGAGTACCGGGGCAGGAGGTGGCCTTTGTTTGGCGATGACCCAATAAAGTGTAATTGTCCTTCAAATAACCACGACTAACGGCTTCAGCTATTAAATCTTTGGCATTTTGCAACATTTGATTTGAGGGCTTGGTGTCTAAAAGATAAGATAAGAATTAAAAAGTGGACAAGTGAATAGAATAGAAGATGCCAAGAGACGTACTTTCAAAATTGCCCAAAAATACAATGCCAATGCTGTTGCGATTATAGTTGGGGGCATGTGAACCTTGATAGCCCCAGCCTCTGCCTTCATAGATATTGCCATCGCCGCCAATAATGAAATTATAGCCAATATCACTAAAGTTACGGCGTCCCTTGTGATCGGTTTGTATATTTTTAATTAGCCTTTGGCAAGCACTCTCTGTGTTACAGCCATTGGGATTATCCGAATGATGTATAATGACATAATCGACAGCACCGTTAATACGTGCCGGAGAACGGGCAGCAACCGCACCCCAGCTACTACGTGGCTTAATTGTAATGCCCATGCAAGCAGGTAAGACTAAAATTTATTTTCAATTTTTATATTTTTTTATTATTAAGTTTTAATTTTATTTTTTTTTATAGTTCTCATATATAATTTCCTTACCCAAGGCTATTAAAGCAATCACTTTTATTAAATTTGCCATTTTGTATGTTTAAAAAAGAAATTTATTTCCCCTTGTGGTCTCTAGTGGTTTCAGCTCAAGTATGATTATGAAATTCTAAAGATTCTTGGCTTTTATATAGATTGGATTTGTTTTGCTCTCTTAATGAGAGTGATCTTTAGGTTCATTTCCTTATCAATCGCTAAAAGGTTTTTTTTTTTTATAATTTGTTTTGTTGGTCTGCGTTTTATTTTTTATTTTTGTTTTGTTTAACAGATTGATGAGGGGATTTACAAAGTATCGCTTGATAGACTTCATGTGTTTACGTATTAATACAATATTTTTTTTTATATTATTAATAAACCTTTATATACATACATATGTACGTATGTAGCAATTCATTAATACATACCCACATGTCTGTAGATAATTTCTAAAATGATATTCATGCATTACGATTTCAGAAACATGTTTCTGAGAAAAGGTAATCAAGGGATTTCCAAAAAAAAAGTTCTCCAAATTTTGTAGATAAAAAAATAACCGAAGAAAGCAAAACTTCCGTATAAAACCGAATAATAAATAAGATATAAAAACTACCCTCATTTCGTAGACTGGATTTTTATATACATTCAGGCATACATTCATTCATACATATGTAGTTAAGCATCAGGTTATTGTACTTTACTTCAATAAAAATACAAAGATTTTACAATATTATTCAAGTTCCGCTTATTTTCAGTGAGAATGATAGTATTTTAGTACTTTTTATGTATTTTAGTATGCTGGAAGCATAGTCTGCGGGTCTTATATGGTATGAAACTTTCACTAATCGGTATTCCTGATACTATTCATCGTTGGCTAGACTCCTACATTTCCCTTAGGACTCAGATTGTATATGTTACCTCTGGTGTTCCGTAGGGTAGCCATTTGGGTCCTTTACTGTTTTTATTGTTTCTGAATGATCTTCCTTCTGCTGTTTCTGATTGTAATATTCTGATGTATGCTGACCACGTTAAATTATTTTATACTTTTAATGATGATCTTGGCCAGGCTGTTCTTCAGCGAAATATTGATTTGTTTGTTACTTTGTGAATGTTAAATTTAATGGATCTTAATTTGAAAAAATGTAAATGCATGGTTTTCTCCCGCTGTGTTGAATTCTCGTCCACTTATGTTTTTAATTCTTGCCCTTTGGAAACTGTGCCCTCATTTCCAGATTTGGGAGTATTATTGGATATTAAATTGTCTTTTATTGATAATATTAGTTCGATGATTGGCAAGCCTCAGGCTGTTCTTGGTTTTGTGAAGAAATAGGCTAGGGAATTCATTGATCCTTATATAACAAGACTACTGTACATTTCACTTGTTAGGCCTATTTTGGAGTATGCGTCTGCTATTTGGAATCCATACTATCGTTGTCATAGTGATTCAATTGAGTCTGTGCAGAGGCAGTTTTTATTATTCTGTTTACGTGGCTTAGGATGGGATTATGACAATGAGCTTCCGCCGTATAAGGATAGATTAGCTTTGATAAAACTTCCAACTTTGGAATGTAGAAGGGCTGTTTTAGGTGTTTGTTTTGTTTTTAATCTGGTTAAAGGTGATATCGATTCTGAGTTCTTGCTTTGTAACCTGAATTTCAGCATTCCAGCATGATTTTCACGGCACTATCGTCCTCTTTCTTTAGATTTCTATAGAACGAACTATGCATGTAATTTTCCTTTTCGTAGATTATGTCATGATTTTAACTTGCATTATGATTTTATAGATTTTAATTTAGTGTTTGCAATGTAAAGCGTGACTTGTATACTGGCATTAGTTTATAAATTATTATATAAAAATGTATTTTCCTTCTTGTCTCAGATTGTTCCGTTTTATTGTTACCTTATTCAACTTGTGATTTAGTTCTGTAGCTGTTTTATGTTCTCGTTGCCATAACTTTTCCCTTATCCGCTACAATCCGGACTCTAGTGTGTACGTGTCCCTACGTAATGGGGACGAGCCCTCCGTTCGGAAAAAAAACAAATTTTAAACTTAAAATTGCAAAATCTTGTAATAATAGTCAATCCTAAATATTAATAGCGAGTTATTTGTGAATTAACAAATTATAACAGTTCCAGTAATATGTAAACAGTTCCAGTAATATATACACCAAATGTTCCAATAACGCAACGCTTTATAATAGTAGTAGTCGCCGTAGTCTAAATCCAGGTCTGCTATTTTACTGTCTTTGTCTTATTGCTGCTCCTAGGTATTAACATATTTTTTGTAGTTCAAATGATAGAACGTTTCCGAATAAATTTTTTAACTGTGCTTTATACTACATAATGTGTGTGAAGATATAATTTGCCCTTAACAGAGAAAAATTTGCCCTTAACAGAGTCCTGTTAACTGTTTAAAACTCTCCATCTGAACAAGGTCACTTGTTTAGGAGCAAATTTTAGTCCATATACTAGGTCTATGAGTAGTATATCATATTCTAGGGATTGTTTCAATGCTTCTTAATATAATCAGTATTATACGGACTTTTCAACCATGGTTGGAAAGAGAACCCTCTGGACTACCATTTGCATATAGTATGTATGATGTACTAGTTCTTATATGTTCCCAAATGGCCACTGATCTTCTAGAGAATTTTCATATATTTTTGGCCAAAAATCGATTTTTTTAAAATTCAATATCCTCGACTCCGAAAATTATTTCAGCTATCCCACTACCAGGGCTGCAAAGAGGACCCTCTAGACTATCATTTGTATTTAGTATATATGGTGTACTATTTCTTATATGTTCCCAAATGGCCACTGATCTTCTACTATTTCTCAAATATCATCTTAGTTTCGAACTTTAAAGTAATAGAATGCTCCAACTTGCCTTCAAATAATTCATCTATTAAGTTCAGGGATGTAATACAAATCAGGATTACAACCCGAACGTTGTTGTCCCCAGAGGATGCATGAATTATTATTATTTATTTTGTAGATTGGGGTCTCTGAAGTCGCCGTAGTTTAGCAGGTGTAGTTTTGGCTTATTAGACTCAAGCGTGTGTTTCAATCCAGCTCAGACATCTCGAACAAAACGAATTATTTCTTCGGCGACTGACACTCAGCAAATGTTTGGCAAAAACTCTGAGTACATAAAATTCTTATGGAAAAATTTCTAAAAAATTTGTCGTTTGGAGTCAACTTTATACTGTAGGACCCGCCAATCATGTATAAAATTAGTACACTCAAGTGGTGTGAGAAGCTAGGTCGTAACTCTAGCTGTTAGTGTTTCAATAGTTTCCTTCTCAAGATAGGCGTTGTGTGTACATTTAACTATGATTATCCGAAAATACTGAAACCGTATTTTAAACACTTTGGATTCAATTCACCATATGTAGGCTACTCAGATAGTGATCGTTTTGAATGTGATTTGAAATGGCAGATGCATAAATTAGGAATTTTTTATGTGAAACAGTTTCCAGCAGATTAAATAGTTAGAATGATTAATTCGTTCCTGGTTTTGTTTGGTTGTGAGCTCGTGCTGCACGCACTTTGCAACAAAGCTTTGTCATTCCAAATATTCATGGAAACATTCTTACTTTGAAAACGTTTCATGGATATCCTTAGTGTCTCAATCAACTTCAATTTGCAGTCATCAAAAGTTATTTTTTAACGTTTCTTCAGTGCATCGTATTCGCTGCTCATTTCACCTCGTTTACACTTGGCAAAGAACTTGTCAGCTATTGACTTCCTTTTGGAGCAAACTCCGAATAACATTATGCCAAAATGTTTTTGTTTTCTGTAAACAAATAAAAGTTGCTTCACCCTAAATGCATTATCCTATAAACTAATACTCCGAGAGATGTAAAATTTACACACCTGTCTGTTAAAGGTTAGGTTAGAGTAGTAGATTATTGAGTCTATACCAAAACAGTGTGTTTGACGTTATAAAAAATAAAAGATATCATACGATGTATTCCAAATGTTGCCTAAATGCCGAACTGTTGCTTATAAAGTTAATTTTGTTTTTGTTCTTTTATTTTTTGTCCAAGTAAACTAAGAGTATTACTTTCCGTAAATTAAATTAAAAGAAAAATGTCGAAATGGTTAGGTTTCTTACAGTACCGGACATATGTACGTACAGTGGCTAATAATTTATTCTGCGCACAGTTATCTGCTATTCTTATCAAGATACAATCGTAGACATATGGATCAGATCCATGGCTACTGCAGAAGTTAGTAAAGGAAATGCTAAGTCGATCAGTATATAGTGAAGTAGTGGAGGGTGAAGTGGAAATGGTATAAGGAAACAAGTCAATTTAGTTCTCTTATGGAGTTTCATTTGTAAAGTAAACGGAGAATATCCAGTTTCATTTGATCAAAACCTGTGTATGGCATATAAAATGTCGTTGTTTGTAGGCTTTGTACAACAATATAAATAATAGGCCATTACAACCCTTCAGTCAGGATTACGACTTAGCTTCTCACACTACTTATGTTGCGTGCGTTAATTTTATACATGAGTGACGGGATCTACAGTTTAAAGTCGACTCCGAACGACAGATTTTTGAGAAGCTTTTCATGGCAATTTTTACTCTGAGAGTCTTTGCCAGAAATCTGCTGAGAGGAAGTCGCCGAAGAAATATTTTTCGAACCCGGGCCTCTCGTCTAATAAGCCAACACACTACCCACTAGACCACGGCGACTTGTTCAATTAATCATTTTACCTTTTCAATGATTCGAAATTTCTTTGAGAAATCCCTGACATTATAGTCACGGTAACAATATACGATTCATTCGTTGTGTAAAGATAGCACATCTGCAGTCCCTTGCTAGAGTTATTATCAACCTTGCCTTGTTAATATTAAAACACTTTCAATCTTTTTTTTTTCCAATCTTAAATAATTTTTACTGAAATTTCTTTTATTCATGTTTAATATTAATTTCTTTGTTTTGTTTTTGTTGTTGTTGTTGTTTTATTTTGTTTATAGTATATAATGTATATTTCTTTTGTTATTATTATTAATTTTTACAATTTTATTGTATATTTTTAATATTTTTATTTTTATGTTTATTTTTTTGGAAAATCTTTTCGTTTTCTTTTTGTTTCTTGTTTCTTCTTTCAAAAGACAAAATAAGAATGAAATTGTTTTTTGTTTTTTATTTCTTCATAAATTGTTTAAAATTCAAATTATTTGCAATTAAATTTAAACAAATTATTGTATTTATGTTCACATAATAATAATTTCGTTTATGCCGTTTGTTTTTGTTGTTGTGTCGTCAGTTTTATTATTATTATTATTAATTATAAATTATATTTGTTTTGTATTGTTTAATAATAATAGTGTTTGGTTGTATTATATGTTTGTATGTATGTACATTTGCTGTATAAATTAATAGAAAAAAAACATAAAATTAAATTAAAATTTATTTTTAATTACAAATTTATAAACTATGTATTAGTTTTTATATTTTAAAAGACATTTAATAATATTATTATTATTCATTTATTTATTTTTAAATTATTTTAGCTTCTTTCTGTTTTTTTTTTGTCTGTATTATAATTTTATTTATAATATAATAATAATATATAGTATGTATGTATATATTTTCAATTTTCTTTTTTCTTGTTGTAAACGTTTTATAGAAAAGTGTGCTATTTAATGCTTATTTTTATTTTCCTTATTTAGAGGGAATACTGTTTTTCTTTTCTTCTTTTGTTTTTGTGGCAAAATTCTTTTTATATTTCAATTCAAAAAAAAACCTATTTATAAAAATAAACCACAATTAAAACCCAAGAAAAAAAAAAAAATAATCTGATTGCAATGTTTTATTTTTAAAATCAACCTTTAAAAATGTTTTAAATTTAGATTTCATTTAAAAATGGTCCAAGACTGAAATGTTTCTTGTACAAACTCATAAAAAATTCTGAATTATTTGATTAAATTTTTAATTAACAATCTTTATCAACAGTGTGGGATTTCAATTTAATTTAAAATATTCGTAAAAAAAAAAGTTGTTATCAATAAAATTTGTCAATCAATTATAGAAGAAGTAAGTCTAAGTCTTCTGAAACGCTAAGGAATATCAAACACAATATCACGCTATAAAAAAATATATGCAGATATGCTTCCAATATAGCACGCTAACATAGATAGGTAGATAGGTTTGTAAACGTTTAAAAAGCATAACGCTAAATAGAAACACTAACTATCAGTGGGACTCATTGTTTGAATGGAGGGATGAACTGTTCTAAGATTATCGCGCATTCCTCAATCAGCGTAATCTAATTACAGTATTCCCTCGATTTACGTTCTAGAATGTTCCGAAAAAAGACGACGTAAATCGAATTTCAAATAACTCATACTAACAGATGCAGTTTTTTATGTACATTTTCCAAAAAAAAAAAAAACTAAGTAACCCTTTCCCTGTCCTCTACATCACATGTGATGCATAGCAAGTTGGTTTCATACGCTTGGGTATCACATGGACAGGGTAAGGTATAATGAAGTTTTTATTCTATGTATTGAATTTTTTTTAAAAGAAAGAATTGCCGTTAATCGAAACAACGTAAATCGAGGGAATACTGTACAAACCTCAGGATAGTCTGACTACTGTGTGTACACATAGAAAATTAAATTGATTCCAAAAAACCCTCTTTCAGAATAATCAATTTCCTACAAAAAGCGGTTTAGACCAGTGTTGAAAAATTCAGTAATTTAGTACTTTTTTTTAGTACTTTTTCATTTCAAAAATACATCAGTACCCCCGCAACACTTTCAGTACTCTTTTTATTATTACATATTTTATGGTTTGAGGTTTTCAACTATTAATGGCTTAGCAACATGGTCAACGTAATGCTAAAGGCAGAATTAGCCTTTAGCCCCGGTTAGCTCAACGTCCGCGGAACATTTGTAATACAAAAAACCATGAGAACGCCTGCCGCCGAATCGTAACGTAATTTCGGTTAGCATTTGCCGTGCTTTTTAGATGCTGAAAATGAACGTACGTTCCATCGATGTTTGACTAAATGGGGCTTTTACGTTCCGTTTCATCTTTTTGTTTTGCATATGAGAAACATGGATAAGTCATTAGTTTTTCTATACAATTCCGTACGCGTATTAAAAATTTTTTAGGGTAGCACCATTTGATGCAAAAAAGTATTCTTTCAGTCATAGTTCAGTACCATTTCCAAATTTCAATTTTGCAACACTGGATTAGACGTAACGTTCTCAAGTCATTCTCAGCTACATATGTATATAATGTAGGAATCATGTCTTAAACCCCTGTCTGAGGTCTGAAACCTCAATATCTTATTAGGAACCAAGTCACAAGTTTCACGTCAGATAGTTAAATCCTTTCAAAATAACTCTCTACCAAATGTGCAGGACGTTCCATTGTCTCCAACTTTCTCATCACCACATACCATCTAGCATTCTCTTAAATTAATATTAGAGAAGTGATATCATAATGTCCTGTAAGGAATGCATATTGGCCTGATCCACAGAAGTACAGCAGCTAGATAGTTCTACAATCGTCGTGAATAGCAGTGGACAAAAACTTCTAAATGCATAGTACCACGGTTAACCTCCAGTGACGTTGCTTCATATTCCGGAGTCCACTCTGATGAGTCTCTAGGAGTAGTGATTGCAAGATTAGGATCAACAACCATATCATTAATGATAGTAAAGTAATAGTGAAACCCAAACTAGTTTGGGCTCTAGCTCTTTCATTCCTAGCAAAAACACCATTCCCTGGGAATCCAACAGAAACTGATTTGATCTGTTCTTAACTCCCATTCGGCATCAATGGCTAACTACTTTCTACAAATTATCGAAAGATGATAACCTTAGCAAACATGAAAACTGCCAGCTGATAAAGTTGATGAGTATGGTGTACGTAACTAAAAATTCCGCACATTCCAGCGAGTGCTGGGTTGAAAATTAATTGTGGTATCACAATGGGTCTAGACGCTGATCTATGTGAGACTCTGGACTTATTTTGTATTATTGGGCTTTGAGTAGGATTTTTAACACAAAATACTCTTTGCTTGGCATTTTGTTGTAATGGTGAACCAGGGAAAATAACACGCCCTATAAAAAGCCAATGATAATTGCGGTGTCCTACACAATAATTTATTTGACCAACCAATAGTTATTGTATTCTAACAGAAGTGGGTCGCTCTTATATAGGCATTCTTCAGAATCTCAATGATTACTTAGAAAACCTCTATTATTGGCTAAGCGAAAATAAATTCTCTTAACACAAATCAATGAGAATGAATTGTCCATAACTCTCCGCTCTGTCCAGAGAAAAGTCGAAAAGGCAGATCATTTTTAATGGAATACTAATCACCGGAACTAAAACGCAAGTGATAAGTAATGCTAAGCCTATATTGCTATATTTAAGTTATTGGGTTGGCTGCTTTTGCTACCATAAGTTCCGGTTGGTTGTTATTCTGCCTTGGTTCCGTTTCGTTACATACATACATAATTGGTCATTACAACCCTTCAGTCAGGATTACGACCTAGTTTCTCACACCACTAATGTTGTGTGCGTTAATTTTATACATGAGTGGCGGGACCTACAGTTTAAAGTCGACTCCGAACCACAGTTTTTTGAGATGCTTTTCATGGCAATTTTTACTCTCGGAGTCTTTGCCAAAAATCTGCTGAGAGGAAGTCGCCGAAGAAATATTTTTCGTTTTGATGTCTGACCTGGGATACGAACCCGGACCTTTCGCCTAATAAGCCAACACACTACCTATTAGACCACGTCCGTTTCGTTAACCTATTATTATTCCAGATAAACAAGTGATTAGTCTGCTGTAGCAGGTATTAGAAAATGGTTTTGCCGTATTTCGTTGCCTAGAAACAACGCCATTTTTTTAATGCGATTTTAAACTCAAGTTTAAGTTAATTTCCAGGTAATCTTCGTTTTTAGTTTTTGAGTTTACTTAATCCTACGTTTAACGTTACAGTTAATGGGTTAACCTTAAGTAGTTGACAAATTTTATTTAAAAAAAAGCTTTTAAGTGAAACAAAACCGAATAAGACAAATTTTTAAGCGGTTTTGAAATAATATAAATCACAAATGGACAATAGACAGTCTTAATTTATTTATTATTTTTCAAAAATCAATAGTATTTAGCTTTTGTTTGTTTGTTCTATAAGCATGGCATCTCTACTAGGTGAAAAGTCATTTAACGAAAGATTAAATTTAACTAGAGATTAACTTAATCTTGAGTTTAAACTGACACTCAGAAACTGGTCCTTAGAGTATGTGCTGTAGTAGCGAGGAATCTTGCTTTTTTCCCGCTAGTTGACGGCATTGCCTGATCTCCGAAGAACGAAGTCTCTTAATTTAAAACATCGAAAACCTTGATGAATGATTTTTTTTTCAACTTCATCGGATTTCATTCATTTTTCATTAAGCGTGATTCAGAGACGATCTTCAGCTCTTCAAATGTGCGTTACTAGACATACCCAATAAAAAAAAAAACAAGGAGTTCTACGAAAATTCTCATAATTAAGCAAATAAAATTTCTAGGTTCTTTTTAAATAAAAAATAAAATTTAATTTACAAAAAGAAATTTGGGTTGTGTGGCTGTGTGTGTGTGTCTGGTATGTAAGCGATTGATTCTTAGCAAAAAGGAAGATCTGTTTCAAGTTTCATTAATTTAATAATTAATTTGTAAATTTAAATGTATGCTTTTTATTTTCGTATTTTATGCTAACATTATATGGTTAATATTTATTTTGTTTTTGTTTGTTATTAATTTTTAATTTTCATTAACCATTAATTTAGTCACGAGCATTTACGCGAGCTTTTTTTCTCTCAAATAATTAAATGTTTTTATACATTTTAATTATTTTTTATGTTTTTTTTAATTTTAATTTTAATTTTATTAAAACAATTACAAAATGAATTGTTCCTTTTGTTTGTTTAATAATACAATATAATATAATTTTATTATTATTACTTATTTTTATAGATTTCTTTCTCTTTTACTAAATTGTTTTTTGTATTAAATTCATTTCTTTACGTTCTTTTTGTTTTTTTGTAGCAATAGTTATAATTTGTTTTGTAATAATTATATACCAATATTCTATAAATACTTAGGTTTATGAAGAAAAATTACAATTTAATTAGCTTAGACAAGAACCCATAATTTCGTATCATTAAGAGTTTCGCCATTAAAAGAGTTTTGTAAAAATCACTCACTGTACAGGTGTCCAAAGTATAACGTGATGGTTACGTACCGCGCTTGTAATTCGCGTTATAGAAGACTTAGCTTTCATATAAATTTAAGGGTTATGTTCTAATAAATTTTTCCAAAATAAAATTGGTACTAAATCAAAGATGTATGTACGTTTACAAATCAAAATCAATATTCGTACTTTATTTAAAAAAATTAAAAAATATAATGAACAAAAAAAACAAATGGAAAACATAAATATTCACTAGCCTGTGTCATCATATTACCTCAAAATAGTGAGCGTATAACTTCAACAGAAGAAATTTCATCGGAAAAGTTTTCGTCATTCGATAAAAAAAAAAACATTTTGTTGGACGTTCTTCCAATGATTATGCGATTTTGAAATTAGTTATCTGTGTTTTTCTAACTGTTTTTCGAGTTTGTAATAGGGCGCTAGTAATAAACGCGTTATTCAAGTCGAAATTTCGCGTTGTAATGAAATTGTTTTTTTTATTTAAATCGCGTTATATCGAAAACGAGTTGTAGAGGTACCGCATTATATGAGGGATGCCTGTGTATAATACAATCCCAATCCCCCCTGTTTTCCACTTCCCTTTAGAATGTCTGTAGAAAGGGTCAAGTTGATTTCCGGGTGCTAAACCTAAACTGAATATAATAAACATTTCTGGAACTAAAAAGCTATATTAACATCGTTAAATTGAAAATAGTTCCAATTAAATATAAATCGAGAAATTTTTGTCTCGATTCCCTATTCATTCCTTGGTTTTATAACCGCATATTTGGCTGTACCTAAAGATTTATTTGATTTGAGTTCTACTGTTATATTGTCTTCTCTTCTTTTACTTGCTTAATTGGTCATTACAATCTAGTTTCTCACACCAACTTTGATATGTTTGTTAATTTTTTCCATGAGAGGCGGAACTTACATTATAAAGTCGATAACGATAGATTTTTGAGAAACATTTTACTCTCGAGAGTTTTTTGGCAGCTAAGGTGTTGCACTCTTCTCATAATATATTTTCTAGTATAAATTCTGGTTAAAAAGTCTGTCAATTCTATTTACACTGTTCCATAAATACTTTTAAACAATGACTTGACAGTTCGAATATTTTTTACTTTTTAGAAAAATTTCATATTCAAAGGGTAGGGAAATCGTAAACCCATTTCTGCCAAACATATGAAATAATAATTTAGAACGATAGATTTTTGAGAAACATTTTACTCTCGAGAGTTTTTTGGCAGCTAAGTTGTATGAATAAGTTACTTACTTACTTAATTGGCCATAACAACCCGATTAACGGATTTCGGCCTGCCGCAATACATCCTTCCAGGCGCCTCTGCTTCTTGCGCGCCTACGCCAGTTGGTCACACCAATCGATGACAGGGCTTCCTCGACTTGGTCCTTCCACCGGATACAAGGTCGTCCTCTTCGCCGACTTCCGCAGATCCCCGCATCAAATACCCGTTTCGCCGGAGCATCCTCCTCCATTCGAACGACATGGCCGAGCCAGCGCAGCCGCTGGATATTAATACGCTGCACAACATCTATGTCGTTGAGGAGCTCATACAGCTCACTGTTAGATCGGATACGGAAATCATCGCCAACTCGCACAGGACCGAAGATCTTACGTAGGACTTTCCTCTCGAATACCCTCAAGGCTGCTGCATCAGTTCTTAATAGGGTCCATGCCTCTGCGCCATAAAGAAGCACGGGTAAGATGAGCGTCTTGTAGAGTATTAATTTTGTCGCACGAGAGAGGTCTCTGCTGCTCAATTGCCTATTGAGACCATAGTAGCACCTGTTGGCAAGAGTAATCCTGCGTTTGATCTCCAGACTGACATCATTTTTGGTGGTAACGGCGGAGCCAAGATAAATAAATTCCTTGACTGTATCAAAAGTATAGTTATCGGCCGTAATTTGCACTCTTCTCATAATATGCTTTCCTTCGAGTAGGAAACAAATTCTAATAAGGTTATGTACACTCGCCAAACCTGTTCTGTCCTGAAATGCACTGTAATTGTAAAACTTTTCAATTTTTAAAGATACGATTGAAAACAAAATATTTTCTACAGAATTATGTAATATTGGAGGAGTTCTCTAGTATAAATTTTGGTTAAAGATGTCTGTCAATTCTATTTAAACTATTTCATAAATACTTTCAAACTATGGCTTGACAGTTCGAAAAGAGCGCGTTACTTTTTAGAAAAATTTAAATTTTCTAGCGTAGACACACACACATACCTCCATATTCAAAGGGTAGGGTAATCGTAAACCCTTTTCTGTAAAACATATGAAATAATTATTTTGAAATACAAGATTAATATTTTATTCATATTGGAAACCTTTTCAGAATAATTTTACGTTGCTTGTATCAATCAAAAATCAGGGGTTTGTATTCAAAAGTCGGCGTTGTATTTATTCCTAGTAGGGATGCCTAAACGGGAAATTCCCAAATCTAGAAATCCCGGGATTCGTGATTGTGAATTCATATGTATTTTGACCCTACAAAAGGTCCTGAAAAAAAACTCTATATCACTTGACTTTAATATTAGCCACTCAGATGTGGAAAACCCCTCTTCCATTGAAAAAAAGTTATTTGATGCCACCGAAGAAGGCAAAAGCTCTATAAAACGAATTAATAGGGTAACTGATTTAGATACTCAACTGTCCAAAGGAATAGAATTATTTACATTAGGCTATAGTAGAAGTGAATACTTACAAGCTGCATACAGCTATCTTGGAACTATTTTACCAAGAAATGTTGATTGCGAGAAGTGTTTTTCAACGGCAGCGTATAATGACAACAAAATTCGTTCAAGCCTATCAGATATGTTAGATGCTTTAATCTTTCTGTTGGAATCCAAATAATTTTCTTAAAACTAATGCATTATCCCGAAATATCCCGGGATTCGGGATTTTGTGTAGATTTTTAAAAATCGATCTCATTTGGCATCACTACTTCCTAGGTAAGGGCTACTTGAAGGTAAACCTTTTAGAGATTTGTTGGTGCCGCCGTTGGTCATTTTCTTAGTTTATTCCCGTTCATCCTTACTGTACGATTTTATTTTAAGCGTGCAAAAAGAGTCAGTTAGTTTAATGGATAGCAATTGACTGTGAATGTCAAATGGAATCTGTTCTCTGACCGAATTTTAAACAAAATACCATTCCTTTTGGTATACACAGAAGGAAATGATTTTCACTAGGCCTTATTGTACGTTGACCAAAAGTTGGCTCTGCACTAATAATTTAAAAGGATTTTAAATGTAAACACAGTTTAACGTTTCATATCGCTTTTCAAAATTAATTGGTTTTATAAACTTGCAATTTTTGGTCTAAGCTTATTAAAATGTGCATCTATCTTCATATACGATACTAAATTTATAAATTTTTTTGTTTTTCATTTTATTTGTTAATTAATAAATGTTTTTGTATTTTAATTTTTTAAATTACTAATTTATTTATTGCTCTTTTTTAAAATTGTTTGTTTTGTTTTTGTTTTTAGGGGGGTTTCTTTTGAAAAAATACACACTACAAATTTTTATTTGTTTCATTAATAAATTTTTTTTTTCTTTGTTTTTCGTTTTGTTTTTAGCTTCTGTTTGTATAATATGTCTTTATGAAGTAATTTATTTAACTTTTAATTTTACCAATTTCTTTTCTTCTTTTTTCTTTTAGTAAATATACTATATATAGTATGTATATACTTTTCAAATACTGGTCAGGCTATTTATTTTAGATTTTTTTTTTTTTTAATTTAATTTTATATATTTTGTTAAATTTTTTTTTTTTTGTTTAATTTTTTGTTCAATTATTTAATAGTTGCCACTGTGTTAAGGCTTATTATGTGTGTTGTTAAATATATTTTTTCTTTTTCTTTTTTTTGTTAAATATTTTTTTTTTTATATTTTAATAAAGCAAGTAGAAAATATAAGTTGATTTTTTTCTCTCTATTTCTTTGTTTCTTTTTCGGTCATTGAATTGAGTGAAATTTTCTTTTTATTTTGTTTTTATTTTTTTAATTCAATTTTATTTATATGTACCTCTAATGATGATATGTACAAATAAAAATCTTAATTTTTTTGTTTATTTATTTATTTTACTATTTTATTAATTTGTTTTTAATCTATTCTGTGGGTTTTATCATTAGTTTTTTTTTAACAAAGTAGAATGTTTACGAAGATTGAAAACCAAATAAAAATAGGTCTTAAGAAAATATAAAATAATTACTCAAAAGTAATTAAAAATAAAAAAAAAACAAAAATAATACAATTTCATTGTACATAAAATTCTATAGAACATCTTTTTAAATCTTCAAAACTATTTTTAAAACTCTTTGCAGTACTACTCCTATAAATTAAAAAAATAAAACTGCTTTTAAATTAACAAATTCCTATAATTTTGGTTGTCAAAATCAATAAGACAATTATTGATTCAAGTCAGAAAAGGACATCCGATAAAATTAATAGAAAACCACAACAAAAAAATTTTTTTCCAAAAGTTTGATAA
Source organism: Sarcophaga peregrina (assembly GCA_014635995.1). Taxonomy (NCBI): domain Eukaryota; kingdom Metazoa; phylum Arthropoda; class Insecta; order Diptera; family Sarcophagidae; genus Sarcophaga; species Sarcophaga peregrina. The sequence continues at coordinate 52,754,809 of CM025792.1, read as the reverse complement.
TGAATGCCTCAACTTACATGCTAACCTTTATAGGTCTGAATAGAAATTGTATGTAATTTTGATTTCTAGTCTATTCCATTCCTAGTTTTCTATAGGACTTGTTTGTTTTTTCAAACCCTTTCAAGGTAGACAATCCATCTTTTTATAATGCTTGAAACAAAGATTGTGAATCTTAAGCTACTTTCAAAACCTTATTCTAAATCCTGCTTTAAGGTTTTCTGTGCCTTACTACCGTCTGTCTAACAAGATTCCCTATTGCCAAAATGATAATTTTTTAAAATTAAAAAGAGAACTCAACAGTTCGGGATTTAATTGTTTATTTACTTTAATTTTTTCTTAAGATTCTGTATAATCTCTTTGAATTGTTGTTCATACTTCCAATTTTTTTTTATTATATTCTCTATTTCTTCAACAAATCTAAATGGATTTTTGGCGTCTGATCATTTATTCAGATTGTGTGGAGCTTGTATACTAGGCTTAGCATATGGTTTTAGACACTTCTACCGAAAAAATCCCTATCAATTTCAAAAGTTTTATAACATGGAGCTATAAACAAAGTTGACTTAAAGCCCTATTAGAGATTTTTAAATTTCTGTTTGATCTTTAGATTAAAATTCTCACAACGTATGTAAAGTTTCAAAGTTCACCTTTAAAGTAGTTGAAAACCGTGTTGATAATATAAGTCTTATGTATGGCTTATAATCGGTATAAAATTTTATCAAAGTAAATAGGAAATGTTCGTATATTAAACTGACTAAGAAATGTTCGAATGAACAATTGCCGCAGATTTGAAGACTTGTTTGGAACTAAGCAATCCATTAGAAAATTTTGTAAACTTGAAAAAAAAAAAAATATTCAACTGTACACAGTAGGCAATGCGGAGTTGAGCAGATCCCTTTTTCAAGAGCAGAATTAAGCTTTGAAACTTGATCAGACTCAATGAAATAAAGTACTTTTTATGAATTTGTTAATACTTCATTGACCTACGTCAATATCCTCCGCACTAAGTAATACTCTAGTAAATTACCGATTTATGTTAAACAGAAAAATTTGCAATATTTCAATTTGAATTACAACAGATTACTTTATAAGCTCATATAGCAATTGCAAACTATAACAATTTTAATATTTTATGCTACTCATTAATTTACTGGCACACATTAATATTCTCTGTTTGAAAATAAATTCGATTTCGAATAAAAATTAAATTTATGAAATTTTTTTTAAAATCTATCTCAACTTTCCCCCTATAAAGCGCAGTAAAGCAGTTTTTAAAATTAAAATTATTTCAAAAATAAATTAAAATTCACACAGAAAACATTTTGGTTTTTTTTTTAATTTTTTTTTATTTATTAAATGAAGACTTTATTTTTTTATTTTTATTTTCCTTTCACTTGGCTTGTTTTTGTGTTAAGAGTAATATTATATAATTAAATTTAAGGGCAAATTAGGTGGTAATACATCAATTTTATTTATTAAAAAAAAACATAATTAATACATTAATTGTTTAAACACAAAATAAAAACTTTAATATAATATTTTTACATACGAAATAAGAAAAAAAAAATCAAAATACAAAAAAAAAAAAAAAAGATTTCACAATTTAATTTAAAAAGAAATTTAAACAAATTATTTTAACTAAACAATATTATAAATTACATTAGTTTATTATTACAAAAAAAAAAAGAAAATTAGATTTAATTAAAATATTTTAAAACATATTATATTTTTGTTTATATAAAATTGTCTTTTACAATAAAATATAAAATTGTAAATATTGTTGACTATACGGTTAAATGTATTCCTCTTTCCTGTGTTTATTTTTTTTAACATATAAATTATAGTTAAGAATTAAAAAAAAAAACAAATTACATTAAATTTGTTATAAAAGTAATGGAATATTTTAAAATAAAAATTATAGAAATACAAAGAATATTTATAAGGGATTTTTAAAGTTTAATTAAAGAATTTATTTAAAAATTAAAAAATAAAACATAAATTTGCAAATCGTATTTAGTAGAAATCCTTGTCTGTCTATAAATCCAATATTTCTTTTTCGTTAATTAAATAAAGGTTAGCCACAGTTTTTGTAAGAGGAAAATTTTAAGAATTTCTATTTAAACATTCAATCCGGTTTCTTTCTGTAGAGAAACTTTATAACATCATTGCAATCAGTCAATATCATTTTAGGAATGATGGTTTTCTGAGTATTTCTAAATTGTTTTTAGTTTTTTAAAATTGTATAAATTTCTCTTTTGTTTTTAATAAGAAAGTCCAGACTAGCCATTGCAGTTTAAAGCTGACAATTGTGAGCATATTTTTTGCAATTTAAAAATAAATTTCAAACATTATTTTTAAAGAAATTTTAAATACTCTCTATATGGCTTTTTAGGGTCTGAAGATATTTGTTGGAATTTCGAAAACTGTAAATTGTTAAATATGATAATTACAGATTTTTTATTTTGCAAATAGTGTTTGATTTTTATGCTTGGTTTTGAGCGATTGCAAATTTATGTTTTTTTTTTTTTAATAAATTATTGACGAGACCAAAAAGTTTTTACATATTTTGACTAAAAAAAAAACACAAAAAACTGAATATTAAAACATAATAATAATACACTTTTGTGTACAATTTTCTAATTGAAATCATTTTTAATTGCAATTGCATAAAAAACAAAAAAATTGTTGTTTGTTGGCATGTTCTTAGTGTGTTCGTTTTCGTTTTTGTTTTTGTTTTTCATTTTTATTTTGTAAATTAATACAAAGTATTTAATAATTTAATAAATAACACAAATGGTATAAAAGAATTGCTTAAAATTGTTGTTGTTGTTTCGTTTTATTTCGTGTATGTTGTATGTGTAGTATAAGGAAGAATTTTAATAATTTATAATTAATTAAAAGAGGTTTATTTTTTTTATAAAACAATTAATAAAGAAGAAAGGAAATTATATTATAATAATTAAAATTATAGTTAATAATTAATTATATTATGTACAATGAAATTAAATAACTACGTATTCAACTTTCCTTTACTTTTTATACGTTTTTCTTTTTTTTAGAAAGGGATGGCTAATTATTCATTAATTATTTGCTTTTGAAGTTGAATAAAATTAATTTCTTCCTTTTTATATGGTTTTTTTAATTTTTTTCTTTTTTGTTAAATTTAATTATTTTTTTTTTTTTCATTTCAAACGAACTCTGTTTCTTTTTTTGTTATCATTATTGTTTTCTCACTACTTTATAATTATTTTTCTTTTCTTTTTTCTTTAATTATTTTGCATGTTAACAATATTTTGTTTTTGTTATTAATATTTTAATCTTTTAAAAATGTTTTGCTTTTCTTTATTTAGAATTAATTGTATTTTTATTTGTTTTTAATTTTATTTCTCTTGTTTTTATCGTTTACTTTAACTTAATGGAATCTTGTTTTAACACTTTAATTGTGTTATTTTTTACTTTTAATTCTTAATTAAGATAAGAAAAAATGTTGCTTTCTTTCCCCATTTAAATTACAAAACTTTTCCTGCCTTTCATGTATTTTTATTTTGTTTTATTTTTTTTTTTAATTTTAAAGAAGACTTTTAAATTTATTTTAATATCGTTTCATTTAACTAAATTAAAAAATTATTGCTTTTAATATACATAAAAACGTAATTATTATTATTATAAATTATGATATAATTACAAACATAAGCTGTTTTAAATTTATAATTTATTTATAATATTAAATAAAAACTAATTTATTAATTAATACGTTACATTAATGGAAAGCTTAATTGATTTTTTATTAAATTAATTTGAACAAAAAAGAAAATAAAATAATAATTAATTTTTATTTTAAAAAAAGTCCTTAAAAGTCTTCTTTAAATTATTCTGTTTATTTTTTTTTAATTTGTAATTTAGCTGGTTTAAAAAAAGTTGGCTTAATATGAGTTGTAGTTCTTGAAACCCATTAGTTTTTGTTGTTGTTTTTTTATTTATTTATTAATTTTTTTTGTTTTTTGTAATTTTTTTGAGTTGATTTTTTTAATTTGCTTTAATTTTTTCATTTTTTTTTTTTAATAATTTTTAAAGTTTTACAATTTTTATTTGATTTTTCTTTTAAATTTTTCTTTTCAACTTTTTGTTTGTTTTTGCTTAAAATTTTTTATATTTTGTTGCACAAAATTTTGTTGGGTATGGAGTTTTTGTTATGGTGATTTTTTGCCATTGCAATTGTCATGGCCTATGGAACCTGTAAAAAGAAAAATAGAAAAAATTAATTTTGATTTGATTGGAAAAAAAATAAGCAATATGGCTATCAAATTCAATTTAATTAGCTTAATCAACTACTTAGTAATTAATAGACCATAACTCAGTACAATTCATTAAAATTTTGAATGCTTTGTGATGCTTGGTGTAGTGGGAAACTTTTCGTAGCATTTCATTAAATGATTTTCCAACAGATTGCATATTTTTTGTGTTAATATTTCTGTATATTCCTCAATCATAAATTGATTTTCAACAAAACTTAAGCAGATTAAGACTTTTCTTTTTTAAAATTTTTAATCCCTGGTTAGGACTTTGTTATATTTGTGAAGTACTTCTTTTTTTCGCTTGGTTTTGTAAATTTCCTTTTCAAGCTTCGTACTCCACGTATTTGCGGGTTGACGTAATCCACTTTTGTTTCATAGATTTTAGTCAAGGAAATATCTACATTGTAGGTAGTCTAGTAGGTAGGGCGTTGGGTTATTAGACTTAAAAGCCAGTCTTCGAGTCCCAGGCCAGACATCAGAACAAAATACAAAAAGTACTTTTTCAGCGATTTACTCTCAACAGATTTCTGGCAAAAACTCTGATAGTAAATAAAATTTGCCATGAAAAGTTTCTCATAAATTCTGTCGTTCGGAGTCGACTTTAAATTGTTGGTCCCGCCACTTATATGTATAAAATTAACACACACAACATAAGTGGTGTGCGAAACTAGATCACTGACTGATGGGTTCTAATGACCAATTATGTATGTGTGTGTGTGAATATGTACATTGCAATATCATTATACTCTCTAGGGTATAACCTGTGTACGCTGTTCATGATCACAAAATTTCTGAATTTTCGAACACAAAAGTTTGTAAAAGCGATACAAACGTTGAAGGGCACATCTATCTACAGTACACGCGCACTAATGTGAACTAATTAAAACTGGCGTTGTTCAGTTTTGCGAATTGTTCACATTTCCTAATACCGAGAATTTTATACGATCTTTTAAACAAAAATCATTATTTATGAATTTGTTTATAATTTAATAATCTTCAAAAACTTTCTTCACAGTACCAGTAATAGCAAATGACAAATAAATTAGCAAGCGGATGTACTAACCCGTACATATATGTACACCTAGAATAGGGATACCGCAACTAATAAACACAGAATTTTAACGTGTCAATTTAAAATGAAATCACTTAAATTTATAGGGGTTTTTACTTTTTTTTCCTCTTTTAGAGTAGGCAAGGAGGCAAAAATGTTTTCATATTAACCGGTGTTCGCATTAGCGCGTGTGCACTGTATATAGAACTACTGAAATTATGACGAAGCTAAAGATTCGTATTTTTATTTTACAAAAGACTGAAGAAACGTGTCAAATGTTTTAAATTTGATCAAATGCTTGAGGTGCATTTTTTTATTCGGTTTTCAATGTCATCTAGGATCTCATTTGTTTAAAACCTCAGTAATGATGAATAGAATTTAGCATAAAAAAACGTTTGTTTTTGTCAACTTTAATGCAGAACGCAGCACTAGCTGTGAGCATAGTATGCGAGGCACATTTGTGTTTCGCATTCTTGGAGGACAAGCTAAGAAATTTATAAGATATCTTAAATATTATCTTTGTTTTTATTAAATTTGAAAATATTTGAAAATAAAGAACCCAACTGTAATAATTTTTATTTGAAATGGTGTCGGTCTCAGAAGCCAAATCTATCCATAGTATAAAAAACATTTTTGCAATGGTCCAATGAGTCATTTCTCACAATAATATAAAGCTTCAATGATCCTCAAAATTTGCTAAGAAGTTTATAACTGGAAATGTACTATGAGTACATTCCAACTGTTGGGATAGAATTTAAAGCAGTATTTAAAGGTACTTAGCAAAAGTGCCTTCAACATTGCAACGAAAATAGAATAGTAGTATTTTATATTGTAGTAGTATTTTATATTGTGATCTCATTTTCGAAAAATATTTCAATTTTGTTTACATAAACTTAAAGTGTTAGGAAATTTCATGAGCTCCTTATTTTGTGTCGGAGGAATTTAATATACATTCTCATACGTTGTAATTTAAAACTGCTTAAGTCGAAATCTAAGCCCATACTTAATTAGTTACATACAATATGTATACCTGAAGTCGCCGTGGTCTAGTGGGTAGTGTGTTGGCTTATTAGACAAAAGGCTCGGGTTCGTATCCCAGGTCAGACATCAAAACGAAAAAACATTTCTTCGGCGACTTCCTCTCAACAGATATCTGGCAAAGACCCTGAGAGTAAAAATTGCCATGAAAAGCTTCTCAAAAATCTGTAGTCGACTTTAAACTGTAGGGCCCGCCACTCATGTATAAAATTAACGCATACAACATAAGTGGTGTGAGAAGCTAGGTCGTAAACCTGACTGAAGGGTTGTAATGGCCAATTATGTATGCACAATATACATACAGTTTTAAATATAATTTAGGCTTTTAACTTGAAAATTTGTGCTTTTCTTAAAATTATAAACTAAAAAACTTTGCGTTCTTAAATGTTTTCTATTCATGTGAGAACAGTTTGTAACTAACCTAACCCTACTTTTATTTTAAAATTATAATTTTCTCTCTCAACCACTTTGCTATTTTTTTCTACTTCTATTGATAGAATGTTTTAATTGAGATTATTTACGGAAATGGTTTATTTTACACATGAACGCATTTTATTTTTTTTTTTTTTAAAGGTCATCAAGTATGTAGGGACAGGAGACAATCATTCTTCTTTATATCAGAGTTTAAATATTGAAAATAAATTTAAAAATAAATTTCCAATGAACTTGTTTTGCCCATAACCAATCCTGAACTTACCCTAAAGTATTCAATGTTAAAAAATAAGAAAATTACAAAGTTTTGAATTTAATACTCTGTTAACGTAAAGAAAATTTTAGCTCTAGGACTACAAATCATTTCCATTTTCAAATTCTAATTTCGAAATAGTTTAGTTCTGACAGTAGCACGTGTTTAAGCACACTTGAAGTTAAAGACCTAATTCACATAATTGAACTATTTGAAGCAGCTTAAATTGACATGAAAAATGAGAAATCATCAAATATGCATTTCTTGTTTAAACATTAATTGTTTTCAGGAGAGCATTCAAAGTGTATGCATGTTTAAGTTTAAAATTTTTGATCATAATTTAAATGAGGCCGTACTGAATGCCTCTTTATCGATATGAAGATTTTTGCTGATCAAACACATTCTAAACTTATAATTTAAGACCATAGTAGGTAAGAAAATGGCAGCGAATTCTGCAATTCGTCTAAAGAATATTTTGCAATGAAATGCGATTACTAGCGGCAAGCGAACAAGAACTGTCTATCGTCTTTTAATGATGCAGGAACTTACAACAGAATGGAAGTGCAAATTAGCTTGCCAGCTTAGCAATCTTCGTACTATTACATACCTTGTTAAATGCCGACTGCCCTCGTGTACTGCCATTTCGCTGGATTTAAATTCATTTAATTCTTTACGTATGGCAGCCTTATCCTTTGGTGTCAGTCTTGTCCATGGCTTATCAGCTCGACGATCATAATCGTGAGCTTGGGTCACTTCAATATAATCATTGAAACGTATAATTTTCTTTTCCTTCAGCTCCTCGACGGTGGGTCGAAAACTCAACTTGCGCAATAAATATGATTTCTTTTCTTCTTTTTGCTTTTTCTCTTCGGCGGGTGTTGTTGCTAAAGTCACAAAAAAAAAAAAAAAACGGAGACATTAAAATGAAAAATCGATTACATTGCAATAAAAAAAAAACTTACTTTTTAAAATGTTACGTTCCACCAATTCGTCGGCTGTTGGTCGCATCGATAGACGTCTTATTAAACGTGCACCAATGGCCTCTTTGCTCTCTTTGATCTCATTATCATTAACCGGATGCAATATATTACGATTAATGAGATCCTGTTTATCAGGACGCAATTGCAATTTCAACGATAATGATTCTTTGCGTGCAATCTTTGCTTGTCGCGATGTATCATCATCACGATACAGTACACGACTGCCATCCTCATCACTGCTATCACTATTCGTTTCACGTATCACATATGGCCGTGCATTCTCCTTATTCTCCATTGTACAAGGTAAATTAATGTTAAACATTTGTTGCCTACTGTGGGGAGTACAAAAATAAAAAAAATATAAAAAAGAGGAGAATATGTTAAGGATTAAATTACATTAAAAATAACGGTCTTCTTTATATGTATACGATAAGTATGTAAATATACTTAATTTCTAATAACACAATACGAGTACATACAAACATGTTGGGGGGAAGTGTAGGTGATTTTAAATTTATTTAATTGAAGGTGAATTTTCTTTTTATATACATAGCCATACGTATGTACTTAATGTGCATATAAAAACAGGCATAATTAATTAATTAATTAATTAAAGTGAAGTGTGTGCAGTATATAGGGGTTCTCATAAAGCAAATCTATTTTGCGAGAGACAATTGAACATAAATTTGATAAACATTTTCTCGATCAAAAGGAACCGTCTTCATAACTGACTATCTGTGTACGTAGTTAATGGAATAGATTTGCTATATGAGAACCCCTGAATATTTATAAGGTTTAACAAGTATTTAAATTTACCAGCCCTTGAGTAGAAATAATAATGAAAGAATAAAACTTTAAATGATCAACTTTATCAGCTTTGAGGTTATGTTATTGGTATGAAATATTTAGTATTCACACATCGATTTCAGACAAAGATTGGCCGAGTAGAAGATATGATTTTATGATAATGCGGCATAATAAATCATAATGCCTGAAGCTATTCTATAGTTTTTTTTTTTTCTAAGAAGTAGCACTCAATTTAATTGATAACCATTTTCTTCATTATGGGTCATTAAAACAAGGAAAAATAAATAGAAAGAAAGAGAGAAAGTAAAGTTTTAGTTCTGCCGCTGCTGCTGCAGTTCATGCTACAAATTTCATAACAGAGTGATACCTTAGGGTATGCTCTATTTTTTTAAATCAATGTGATAAAGCCTCTTATGCAACTTCCCTTAGTAAAGGAGCATGCAAAGAAAAAAGCTGAGCTTAAATCCAATGGATATTGCAAGTTTGAGTTTAACAACAACAGGATAAAATATTATGGCGCCTTTGGGTATGCAATATTCTTTGTTTGTTTGAAAAAAAAAAACTAACATACAGTATATTTTAAGGCTATTATCAGTTATTTTTAGAGGTTCACATTATATTAGAAGTCTTCCAGCACGAAGGACGTCTTTGAAACACTAAAAAGAAGAAGTGTTCGTCTGCTAGAGCAAATAAGCTACCGTTTGTCAGATATAGAACTCAAAAGTCAATTATAAGTTAAGAACCTCAAAAGGAGTAATTTACTATTTTGCTTTAATTTCCTTTTGTCCTTATTTAAGACAATTTCTGATTTCTATTTAATTTATTTCATTTTTTTCTTTTATGAATAAGATATTCGCTTCCTTTTGTTCAGGCACTTTGTAAATTGTGAGAACATAAATATTAAGCATAAGGAGTGGCTAACAAATTCCTTATTTTTTCCTTCTTTTTTTTCCTCATTTTTTGCCAATTATTTGTAGAATTTAACAGATTCTCTATTGCTGCTGTTTCAACTTTTTTTTCCCCAGAAATTTTTTATTTTTCCAAATAAAATCTACGATATCCGTTGATATTAACATGTCCTTGTACAACGAGCTAATGATGCTCAAAATGAAGATGGTTTTTTGTTTTTCTTTCTATTTTTCCCTTTCCTTTCCCTGCCCATACTGTTTTTCTATGGGACAACATCATAAGGACAGTGAGAATGATGATGGCAATGAGGATGATAATAATGCCACTGCTAGCCGCTTTTCTTCGGTTCTTAAAAAAATATTACAAAGACAGTGACGTCCTCTCTGGATAATGTTTAGGAAATTGGATTTTAATTCCGGTCTATTAAAGGCATAGTTTACTGTTGTTGACTGTGAGTGCCCGCCTTAGTTGGTCACATCTGTTGGAATTTGTTGTATTAGTGTGGTGGGGAAGAAGAGCGGTAGTATGGATATTTTATGTTACAAAAATGAATGATTTTTGTTCACAATTTAATTTTATGAATTTTTCTTTGTTGCTCCATTTTTTTTTTTTTTTTTTTGTTATTTTGTTAACGAAAGACGTGTGCGTGATAAATTACAATCAAGCGATATTTTATTTCTTGGGTGAAAAATGTCTACAGGGGATGCCCACACTATTTAAGACATCTATACTAAATCGTTCTTATAACGACTAAAATACAGTGGAGTTTCAAAATTTTCTAAACGAATTTAATCAAAGAAAAAATACGCTTTTGTGAAGAGAATAGACTATGAAGATTTGTTTATTTTCCATTTTGCAGAAATTTCGATATAAATTTTCTTCAGTAACTTGCGTTTTTATCTGTGTCTAGTGATGGAGTAAGAGTAAGAGTATTTGAATAACGGTAAACGGCGTTTAAAATATACAAAGCTCTCATAGACCTTGTAATTACTTGACTTAATGTTTTTTTAAAATCGTGCCAAAGAGACAGGGTTTTGAAGTTACTGTCGCGCACTACCCATTTTCTTTGTGGAAATTAATAACTCTTAGAACTTTTGCCAAAATATTGCGTACAGGGATGCGTAGTTTTTTATTTAATTTTTGCTTATTGCTCTCATATAGCAGGTTTAAGAATAAAAGCTTAGCCAAATAACGTTGCCTATATAATACAGTCCTCTGTGCATATATAAAAACACGGTAAATTTTTCAATTTTCTACCTCTTCACGGAAACAATGTTCCTGCAATCAGGCTTTTCGTAGTTGACTGTTATCAAAATTTAAACGTTTAGTTTGTGTTTGATAGCCACTGAGGAGCAAACGGAAAAATACAAGCTCGGCAAAGACCTTATATTATGTTCAGACATACACTTTTATTAAATCAATATTCGGTTTATTGAGAACAATATTTTTAGCGTTCAGACATATAATATACGAAAATTTTTTTGACAGCTGATAAACAAAACAGCTGATTGCTTCAACAAAATCGCTTTTAATTTAAGCGCGAAAATTGATGCCAAAAATATTTTTTAGAAAAAATGGCAAACAATTTAACATTGGAAAAGGTATTGCTAACGATTAACCGAAACGTTGAGCTGTTGCGGTTAATAAGGACTACTTGTGACTCCAAAGTGGCTTTCCTCGGAAGGATAAGAAATAAAAATTTTATAATATTGGATTGCTAGCAGAAAAGAAAGCTTTTGCTTATGGCACTATCGTTGTTTACATTTGAGTTGCCAAATATCAATAGAAAGAGTTCGGCAAAATGTAATATACTCACTGAACGTGCTTATGGCGGTGTTGTATTTGAAGTTTTAATCAATATTGTAACAATTTATAAATTTATTGACCAATAATTAATTGAAATTTTATATGAAATATTGAATATCAATAATGCCGTTTATTGCGATTTTCTCAATATCAGTGCATGTCTGAACATAGTACTACAGCGAAACAAACACAAAACAATTTAAAAACTTCACCATATTGTGTATGGCAATCGAATATTGAGAGTGCGAGAGGCTCTGAAGCTCCAAGCATCTCACACGGATCAATGGTTTTAATTTTAATTGAATACTTGGTTATAGAAATCGTTGCGCACTTATTAACGCAATTGTGTGACAAAATCGTAGGAGTGTTTGGCATTGTTCAAGTACAATTAGGATGAATGTTTGAACTACACAATTCAATAGAGAACAAACATCAGCCAAAACAGTCGGTTTCTTGTGGCCACTTATAATCAAAAAAGGAAAAGGTAGGGTTGTGTTTCACATGTCAATACATAAGTCTTGTTTCTAAATGAGTTTCCAAGAGGGGAAAGTATTTGAAACCAACGATGAAATCTTATTAGAAGCAATCCTGTTTATTGAAAATTATTGTATACAAAATCTTACAAAAAAAAAAATATTGCTCAGGTGTTTTGTTTTGGATGATTGTATTGGCATATGTGCTAATGAAACTTTCTTACTGCACCCAACTTCATTGTTCATAAATGGATACATGAATACATCATCAGATTCGGCCGGTCTATAGAGAATAATTTTGTTGATAAAAAATTTTCCCCAACAGAAGGATGAAATAGAAGTGAAGATAAGGACGAGAAATCCATTTAAGGATAACCTTCAAACTGACAACATGTTGTCTAATAAAATGACAACACATTAAGCTTGTATTGAGTCATTCATAAAATGCTTTATCTTATGCAAATATAATGGATTTCTTTTTACTAGGCAGGGGATTTTTCGCTTTAAAAACATGTCATTTAAAATTTATTCGAAAATAAATTTCAAAATGAAATTTAACAACTGACATCAATTACTGTCACCACGTTTTTTTTTTTTTTCATTTTACTTTTGCTGTGAAGGAGTGAAGACATGAGAACACCTACAAAAATTATAAAATAAACAAGAAATTTTTTTTTAATAAAATATGTCTGCCTGCCACAAAATTGTAATCATTTTAAAATTAAATTTGATTATAATTTGGTGTGATGACGACAACAAACAACAACAACAGCTAAATAAATAAAATTATATTTTCGTTAGCATCTTGTCATTGACATCGCTATCATCATAGTCATTACCATCACCGCCATCATCGGCAACATTATTGTGGCAGGAATATCGTCGTTATTAAACAGTTTCTAAGACACAAAGGAAAAAAGAAAACGTGAATTATCAGACTCAAGGACAAGTTATTATATTTTAAAATGATTAAAAAAAAAAAAGGAGAACGAAAAATCTAACGAAAATTGAAAATTTTTCCCATTATTTATGCATTAATTTTCAACAGCAAACAATTTCAATTGATTTCGATTCAATCCTACTTAATCCCAACAGTCTATAGGACAAGCAAAACAGAAAAGGTCAAATCTGGCTGTCAATCGTTTCTCTCTCACTCTCTCTGTCTTTTGGCTTTGTTTAACCTTTTTTTTTTTTGATAGGAAATGAAACTATTGAAGCTAAAAGAATACAATATGTGTCTGTATTTCATTTTAATCTATTTTAAATAACAAAATAACAGAAAAAAATGAAAGATTCTATATAAAAAAATATACAAAAATTAATGCCCGAAGAAGGAAAAAAAAAGAAAGATACGGCAAACGAAAGCCCTTTTGTTTTACAACTGACGATTCCTGCTGTACTCTTAAGCCCAATAGTACAATAACAAATGCCTCTCACTATTATAGTATTTTCTTCTTTTCCCTTTCCGGAAATATCCTTTCAGCCATTTTATCTCGTTTGTATTCGTGGATGACAACAATATTGCTCTTGAGATGATAGATTATCAATTTACTTTTGTTGGAATCTAAATTTCTAATGAAATTAAATAAAAATGAGACAAAAAAAGCTATTTTAAGGACACATTTCCAAAAAATATGACACAATGTTTTGAATATTAAGCTCAAAAGTTTAATCATTTTCAATCTACAGTGGCAAACAAAATACGTTTAGTGTAGAAGTAAAAATCAAGCTTACGCTTTAGATTTTCAAATTATTAGTGTTTGGAATACGATATTATAAAGGCGTGCAGCGAAAAAACCACGCCAAACACACCAAAACTTAGCATATTCAACGCGCGTGCAAGGTCCACTCTGTTGGGCGAAAATATAACCGGGCTTGTAACGAACACAATAATGCAAAAACTACGCGGATTTATCTAAAAGTGCATCGTATATATGATAGCCTAGCTAACTCCGCTAGTAACTAAAATTTCTGTAATTTAAGGAAAGTGGTAGAAAATTGAATTAGCAAAATGAGAGTATTAGAGTGCAAATCTAAACCTAAAGATCTAATAACACTCCTTACTCCAAGAGCTAGCTTTGAGTTGACATGGAATGGCGCAAAAAATTATATATGCAAAGTTTAAAGTTTTGTAGTCTAGTACGTAGTGTGTGCGATGACTTTTTTTTCACGAGCCAGTGGTTCAAATCCCCGCTGAGACACTTCAAACAAAACGAAATATTTTTTGGGCGATATACTCCCCCGCAGCGTTTCCGTTGAGAGACTAAAGTCGCAATTTTACACTTTTTCAGCGACCCGCCACTTTTTTGCCCCCTTACTAAAATGAACTAAATCTGGCACTTTTCAAGATTTTTGACACTTTTTTCCCCTTTTTTCAAAAAGTATTTTTTCTAGACAATATATTTGACTATAGACTAGACTGTATATTAGACTATAGACTAGACTGTATACTAGACTATATACTCGACTATAGACTAGACCGTATACTAGACTATATACTGGACTATAGATTAGACTATAGACTAGACTATATTATATACTATACTATAGACTAGATTGCATACTAGACTATATACTAAACTATATACTAGGCTCTGGTCATGTCGATAGTCTAGACTAGATACCTAGTATATAGTCTAGTATATAATCTAGTCTAGACTATATACTAGGTATCTAGTCTAGACTATAGACATGACTGGAGCCTAGTACATACATACATAACATAATTGGCCATTACAACCCTTCACTCAGGATTACGACCTCGCTTCTCACACCACTTATGTTCTGTGCGTTAATTTTATACATGAGTGGCGGGACCTACAGTTTAAAGTCGACTCCGAACGACAGATTTTTGAGAAGCTTTTCATGCCAATTTTTATTCTCAGAGTCTTTGCCAGAAATCTGCTAAGAGGAAGTCGCCGAAGAAATATTTTTCGTATTGATGTCTGACCTGGGAGCCTAGTACATAGTCTAGTATATAATCTAGTCTATAGTCTAGTATATAATATAGTCTATAACATTTAAAAATGTTGCCCCTTTTTAATGCCAAAATACACTTTTTGTGCGACTTTTTTTTTTTTTTTTTTTCAAAAATCCCCTTTTTGTGCGACTTCTTAAAAATTTCCAGCGGTAACGCTGCTCCCCCGTTCATTTTTTTTTTTTTTTTTTTTTAGCAAAAAGTCTGAGAGAATAATAAAATTCCCATGAAATATCTATCGTTGGGAGTTGACTTTAAACTGTAGATCCAGCCACTCATGAATAAAATTAATATACGCCTCATAGGTGGTAAGCAAATCTGGTTTGTCATCCTAGCTAAATGGTTTTAATAACCAATTAAGTAGGTGAGTGATTTGTTCCAAACAGGTTTAAGTGAAAATTTAAGCGAAATAGAAGAAATTGTAGAAATTACAAAATTTGGCGTGAGCAATTCTTCGGAATAAGCCACATGTTTACCTAATTATTTTTTGCAGCACACATATCGCTTTTAAAAGTCATGAAAATTTATTTATATTGACAGAGGATTTAACTTAAGAAAATTATTAAAACAATCTTATTTGAAGGTTATTAATCTCTCTTTGCTATATGAACATATGCAACACATATACATACATATATTATGTATATAGGTATCACAATTTCATAAGCCTACATTTAGGCATACACACACACATAAAATATTGCCTACTCTTAAGGAATATTATTTTAATAAAATTCATTGTTCATGTTTTTGATGGCATGACAATGACAATCAAATTGTTAAAATATTTTATGTGTTAAATGTTTTAATATTCGTATTTTATTTATTTCTTTATTTATTAATATGAGGCTTTGTTAAAATATTTAATAAAAGGAATACAATGTTATGAAATTGAATGTTTAACCATAAACTTTAACCACATCAGACCACATCACACTTAATGTTACAACAACAGAATTATTGTTGCCTACCATATTTTGATGGCACAATACATTTTCCATACTTTCTACTTTTCCAATCTCTCTTCTCACTCTTTGCATTACAGTCTCTTACATATGGTAACGTATATGGTAACTGTGGTATTGTTTCGTTTTTTTTGTTTTGTTTTGCCTTTTGTATAGCTTAGCTTTTCTTGATTTGGTGGTAATTCTCGAACTCATAAATTATTTTAGTTTTCTTTGGCATATTTTCTATGCGGTTTTGTATGGGTTTTCAAGTGGTTCCATTCTATTATTTTGTTTCTTGTGATTTTATCATCGTTTCTCTTTGTACCATACATACATACATACATGTCTATCTTTACATATACATATTTAAAGAGTTATCCTTACTTCGGGTTTCAAGGTTCAATTAGTCGTGACTTTACCATAACGCTGTAGTCGTAACAGAATCCATAACCGTAAATTTACTATTAGCAGCAATCAGTGCTACCATGGCCATAAACAGCTGTTTACGTTAACTGCACATATGTATTTTTCAAAAGTACAAAAGTAAACAAAAAAAAAGTGTGTATACATGTAAGTAAATTCAGCAAACTGCTGTTTATGATTATGGCAAAAAACCAAAATTCAATTGGTACTTATGGTTATCGTTATGACTATAATCGAAAACAGTGATGTCCATAAAGTTGGTTAAAACAGCTGATTTATATGGTTATGGTTAAGTCACGACTAATTGAACCTTCAAAAGCAATGAAATTTTTACTTCATTATCAGGCTTAGACGACCACGCCGTTACAATTATGCAAGAAAACAAATATCATTTGAATAAACGGCTCTATATTGCTTACTGGATTTATTTCAGACTTCTGAGGTTGCGTTAATTTTTTTTCATGATTGGTGGGACCTACTGTTTAATATTGATTCCGAACGATAAATTTTTGAGAAACTTTTCATGTCCAATTTTATTTTGCTCTCAGAGTTTTTAATAGCACACTGCTGAAAGAAATATTTTTTTTTCATATGTCGTTTTGTCCAAGGTATTTGAGCTGGAATTTTTACCAAGGGCTCTGATCTAATAAGTCAATACACTATCTATTAGACTATGGCGTATCTAAAACATTGAAAGTGGTCAGCTGGATTTAATAGTGAAAGGCCAATGTACGCGGCAAGCGGCAGCGGATGGCAACAGTATTATCAACCTACAAAAAATTGATTTGCTTACAAAAGAATTCATAAACCCATTTTGTCAGATTGAATTTAATTCAAACTGGCAACACTGTTACGAGCGGCCAAGTGGCAATGTTAAATTTAGTTCAACTTTTTATTTTGCCGCATCAACTTGTGAAAAAAAAACAAAGTTGGAAAAATGGAAAGTATTGATGGCAAGCAGCTTATTTCTGAGGCAAAGAAATTTAAAAATTTATACAAAAAGAGCTCGCTCGACTGCAGAAATAAATTTAAAAGACCAAAGGCTTGGGCAGAAATAAGTGCTGCGATTAATATTGATGGTACATCAACTTAAATTTTTTGAACTCTCAATAAACAAATTTTTACTTTAATTGGCCGCGTTCATTTGCCTCTCAAAAACAAATTCAAGCGGCGAATAAGCCAGCTGATTGCCGCCCTTTGCCGCATGCCGCGCACATTGGCCTTTCACCTTAATTGTTGTGTAAGTTGTATATGATGCTTCCAGTCTCTTCAAATTCCATTGTAATCCTATTAAAACCTTAAATAGTTGATCGATTATAAAATTCATAATCATTCCGTAAAGCTATAGGATTGGCTACGCTTTATTCATAAATTTTGCAGTCAGTTTTAACACGTTTTTCGGTTGTTAAACAATTTGCAATCGTTAACGGCTAACCCTTAACTAAGACAATGTCTTTTAGCATTGCCAAATCGGCTATTTTGAAACCACTAAATACATCACCCTATATACTATGTATGGATACATAAATAAAAATACATTTTATGGATAAAAACAAAACCAAACTTGTAAGAATTTTGTATTATTTTTAGAAATGTTTTTCTCTCATTTCTTTCTCTTTTTATCTCAAATAATACCTCAAGCGAATAGTATAAATAAAGTAGACTAAACCCCAAGTGTCATGTTAACATGTTCTTTGTAAATGTAATGCCATGTTAAAAATAAATTTTAGTTTTAATTCGTTTCTTCTTTTTTTTGTTTTGCTTTAACAATAATTCTAATAAAAAGAAACCAAAAAAAAAAAAGGAAAAAAAGTGTTATAATCGGCTTAAAAGAAAGCTCATTTCTTAGGTTTTAAAGTAACATAATAGAGGATTGAAAACCCTATTTCTATGCTTTAAATACGAGAAAAAAGTTCTTTAAAGTAATTTATTGCTCTAGACTTAATAGTAATCATTTGTATACTTTTATTCCTTTTTATTGTACTCCCCTTTAAAGTATGTTTTATATTTTCAATTTACTATTTTAAACCTAATAGTAGGCTTTATTTTCTTTTTTTTTTGCCAAAGACCTAAAAATATACTTAATATTTTGAATTTAATAGTGTTGTCCTAAAGTTATGAATTTTAATATGGTTTTTTCCTTGCTTCTAAAAGCATACTTAATATTTGTTAATTTATTGCCCAGCACCTAATACTAGGCTTTCATTTTTCCTCTTTAAAGTATACTTTATATTTTTAATTTATTGCCTTTTTGCTTCTTGCTGCAGACTTTATTATTATTACTCTCTAATTAATGATATGATATTCATAGAATGGTTTCGTAAAGTAATGTTGAAAATAGAAAAACAGATAGAGTGGATAGAGAGATAAAGAGAGTGATATTTAAGGACATTTAAAAGTTCGTTAAACTATAAATGATAGGTACGTGATTTCCTAAAGGTGGTCTGAGGAATAGAGCAACTAAAGATGATATTACATAGTGGATACCATTTTGTGAGAGCTAGTGGGGTTTACAAGTGGTGCACAAAGATTTCCAGGAGCATTTAAAAACAATTATGAATAGAAGGTATTATTCTGTTATTTAAGAAAAGCCACCTTGTAAAACTGTTGAGAGGCTCTTCAAGCAGCAACTTCTCTCGTCTTTGATGGATCCACGTTTTGTTCACAATTACAAAACGACAAAAAACTCTTTCAAATGGCAACTGAACAATGTCAAACACTTTTGTGAAAATGACGCATGATTGTGTTTGATGTCAGTTATGTGCTAAATGATATCAGTGGGTCTATAACTTCTATAATCTTTTACATTTTCAATATTTGATCGACCAACTCTCATTTACATATCTTTGCTTCAGTTCTGCAATTTATTTTAGATTTTAGAATGATAGGGTTGCCATGTGAATATAATATTATATTAGTTAATAATAACTGTTTAGCGATTCCAACTTATTCCTTTCTAAAGTATTTGATAATCATGTTATTGTCCTTAGAGCAATTAAAATGAAGGTTTTGAAAAATATTTCAAATTCAAGTGGCAATATAAAATGACTCGATTATACCTTTTATTGTTATCTGATATTTAAAAAAAAAGAAAGGAAATGAAAAAAAAAAATCCCTTAACATAGATTAAAATCACTTTTTAATCCAAATTTCCATGTGACGCTTGAAAAAAAAAAATAAAAACTTTAAATTGCCCTTTGCTTCATGCCATTTGTTGTTTATTGTTATCGTCGTAAACTAAAGTATCATTTTCTATTGCAATTATTTTTGTACAATTTCTTTTTATTTTATCTTTCCAAATAATGAATAATAAATAAAAAAAAAAAAAAAATTGAAAAACTGAGCATTAAAACTATTTCTGACAAATTCTCTTCTCTTCTATTTTCATCCTCGAAATATTCTCAGATTTTGTTTTTTTTTTGTTTTGCTTTTTAGAAGTTTTATTTTTCGTTTTTTTTTCACATGCAAAATACAATTTTAGTGTTAAACACTTGACAATTGTATTGAAAATAAGTTCTGACTTTCATTCAAACACCCACGTAAAAACTGCATACATAGACACACACACACACGCACATAAACATACACAGACAATGAAAAACTCAGCAGTTGCAGTTGTCCTGGCATTCATGCTCGAACAATGCCAATAAAAGTTCCATTTTATTGTGCGAGTATATCTGCTTTGTAACAGCAGCAGCAACTGCTGCAAGAACACAATAAAAAAAAAAACGACTAAAAAAGGAAAAATAACGACCAACAACGACAGCAACAGAAAATAAACTGGAAAATAAAATTAAATATTAAAATAGTTGCATATACAACATCATAAACATAATATACATACGTACACACATACACTCCACCCTCGCATATTTGCAAGTAAAACTAGGAAAGATGCTACAAAACTCATGTACGGACTATAAGAGAGAGAGTCATTGAATAGGTAGTTCAAGCTAATGTTTAAACGATTTTCGAATATTAGTGGCTTCTCACACGGCTAAGGGGCCAGGACCGTTAGTTTTTTTTAAGCATATAAATATTTCAATATATAGGTAGTTTGTGATGTTATTACCCGAGAGAGGTAAAGGCTTCATAAATAAATTATTTGAAGATACATAAAGGCATCATGGAAGTCGCCGTGGTCTAGTGGGTAGTGTGTTTGTTGGCTTATTAGGCGAAAAGGCTCGAGTTCGAATCTCAGGTCAGACATCAAAACGAAAAATATTTCTTCGGCGACTTCCTCTCAGCAGATTTCTGGCAAAGACTCTGAGAGTAAAAATTGCCATGAAAAGCTTCTCAAATATCTGTCGTTCGGAGTCAACTTTAAATTGTAGATACTCCACCACCCATATATAAAATTAAGGCACACACAACATATGTAAGTGGCTTGAAAAGCGAGGTCAATAATCCCTAGTGCACGGATGTAATGACAAATTATGTATGTTAACAAGGGCAATTCCCTGTTCGCACTGTCCTGTCAGTGTACCTAACTTTATTGCTCGATAATCTTAGCCATGACTCAAACCTCTTCCTGTTGCAAGAAATTACAGAGCAAAAGTTTAGATTGCATCACAGCCTCTAGGTTTAAAAAACACCTCTGCCACACTGTATCTATCGCTTTTGCTCCGTATTTTTCCGCTTCAGACATTTTCATATTTGCAAAAATCCACGTACTTATTCACCTGCTATAGAGTGTGGAATATTTTTTTTATAATTTTAAATGCAATACACGTCTGCATTTACAATAGAAACCGAAATAAAATAGACAACACGACTGCCAAAAGAAAAAAATAAAGATACTTTACTCACACAGGCACACATACATATACATACATATGAACGTACGTACATGCATATGTATTTATGACAACTTATCTGCATAATACTACACAGCATTCTTCTCTATCGTTCTCCTTCGCTTACTCGCTCTCCCGCTCTTTCTGTCTCTCTTCTTTTACTCTCTTACATAAAAATATTATGGTAGTATAGTGTAGTATGCTTTTAGGTGCTAGTAAATAAAATTAATGTACAATTCACATGCCGTAAATAGAATTGTTGTATTGCTGCTGCTGTGCTCAAGCAGGTTTATGATAATATGACATCCATATAATGTGCATATGACTCTCTCCCTCTGCATATCTCTCTCTATAGCTTTTTCCACTATCTCTCTCTCTTTCTGTTTTTACTATGAGTTGTAAAAAATATATGGTTTTTAGAGAAAATGACTTGAATTCAAAATCAGAATGAATTTCTTTTGCAAGTCTCTTGCAAAGATTTCTTTGAAATCGAAAACAATTGTAAAGGAAGAAAGTGGAATATTTATTCCAATTTCTAAAGAACTTTTTCGTTTTTTTTTTTCTTCTTTTCCCTTTTTTTTAAAGTTTTTTGGCAAATTAAAATTTTTACCATTATAAACACTCACTCACGCACAATATTAAGCACACTTTGTAGAGACAGTGATTATTAGACTTTTTTTTTCCCAAACATTTAACGGAGCACTAAGGTAGTTATCAAAGGGAGGGGAGGGAAGAGGTTAAAAAACATTTCAATTCATTTCATATATCGAATGATAAGGGAATGGTAGGATAAAGTTTTTCTGACTGTGCAGTGATAATTGATAATGACGTCTGGTCACTATTTAGTTGGCATAGCCCAAGTACAAGAGTACACTTTGTGTGAATGAAATAAGAACCTATATGTACAGCACCATTTGTAGAAAACAGCAACCTTGAAAAACTTATCGTAACTATTGCAGAAGCTATCCGATTATTATCCCTTATTTTTTTGTCTTTTCTATCCGATATACATACATATGTACTAGTCATGAAAGTGTTAATCTCTACAAGCGATACAACTATCTACAACATAGCATAGCTTTTCAATCTGTAAGCAATCTCTGCCCTTCTGCACTTTGACAAAATCTTTGAAAGGATCGTTTTTACAAGAAGCTAAAAAAATACCTCAAATTACTCTGTCTAGAATAAATGGGATCACATTTAGTTTCAGCACCAAAGATAAATAACCTTGTTTGACTCAAAGCTTAAATGGAAGGACAACCTATCCTACTCGATGAAGACTCGTGTTAGCGTTTATCGCTCGATTTATACCATGGTTGTCAAAAAGTCGCAATAGTCGAGCAGGCAAATATCTCCTAGAAAACGAAATATGAAATATCATTCCTTCGGCGACTTCTTTCCGGTATATTTTGGAAAAAAAAATCGTAAAATTTCTCAAAAACTTGTTGTTTGGAGACGACTTTAAACTGGAAGTTCTCCCTTCTCTTGGATAAAATTAGCACACTTAATATGCGAGAGTGAGAAGCTAGGTTGTAATCTTAACTAAAGCGCTGATACGGTCAATTAAGTAAGCGAATGATCGCAACTTAACCTCCATTAGGATTGCAACGTAAATCTCCTTCATAAAGACCCCTCAAGGTGTGGCACATTATTCTTACAGAATAATGTAGGCATTTTTGATAGGAAATTTTATATTAGAATACCAAGCAGGCTTTCATGGAAGTCTATACATGAACGGTTTTAAATTTCCTTCAAAAGGTTAGATTTTAGGGAAACTTTACGCCTCCCTGAGTACTGTAGTAAATTTGTTTCTTAGTAATGATTAGTAATCAGATATATCTCAGGTGCAACTTTCAAGTCTAAATTAGTAGGCATGTTTTACGACTACCTTGTCAGTCTTTTATAAGCTTTTAGTCACAGGAAAATTCTAGGTGTAGCTAATGAAGTTATATTAGATGAGATTAGAAGTCGCCGTGGTCTAGTAGGTAGTGTGTTGGCTTATTAGACGAAAGGCCCGAGTTCGAATGCCAGGTTAGGTATCAAAACGAAAATATAAAAATACTTTTTCGGCGACTTCCTCTTAGCAGATTTCTGGCAAAAACTCTGAGAGTAAAAATCGCCATGAAATGCTTCTCAAAAAAATGTGTCGTTCGGTGTCGACTTTAAAACTGTAGGTCCCGCCACTCATGTATAAAATTAATGCACACAACATAAGTGGTGTGAGAAGCTAGGACGTTGTACAATGGGTCAATTCGACCACCGGGTACTGTACTTGATAAGTACACGTCCTCTAACCTAACCTAATGAACTCACTAGAGCAGGCATGTTACTAAGGAATACCCCATCCGCCGTGTATGTGGATTTTTTTCTTTGACTGTAGGCTGTCTATTATTTCAGGAAGAATCTTGCTTCTTGGCAACCTTTCCTTACCTGCATGGAATAAGTAGAAAGTGTACCAACCATTTAAATTAGATTGTAGGCATATAATTTTCATTGGAATGGTATGCGAAGAAGCTTCGCTTACCCACAAATGATTTCTCCGGATGATGTAGACCATTTGAGGAAGAAGAGAACCAGGCTCATTTCACGTGGACCCAATATAAGTATTTGACTCGGCACATCCTTTTTTTTTTTTTGGTACTGTAACGAAGCTGTTGTTGATAGATATCGAATTCATCATTGAATTTTAAGAGAGTCATGGAAGACCGGGTGCTGATTATCACTATTGGCTAATAATTACTTGTCAGACACAATGGATCGCTATGTGTGCACAAGTGATCTCTGCCTCACTGACCTAAACTATTATAATTAATAGATTAATTACGATTTGGCATTTCATTTTGGCATTTAAGCTTTGATGTGAAATAATAAAAGTTTTTTTTTTCATTTTCATTAATATTCAGATCACAAATTAACTTTTGTGTGCGATACTTTAATTACAATTGCCATCCGCTCTCTTGCTATCATGTGTATTATTATACGTTTTTCAAAATTAACCACCTTATTTAGCTAAATTACTTGTTTCCATGCGAAACAAGTAGCAGGAACAAACAACTTGACAACTATTAACTCTTTTTGCGTATCATGAAAGGGTATGGAAAGGGGGGTAGGACTTCAAAAGTCAAGGAAAATTATTACTTTTCCTAAGAAATCGTAATCATATTTATTTTATATTTATTTGTTGTTGTTGTTCTTTACTCTTTCTCTATCTCTCTCTCTCTCTGTCTGTCTCTCTCTTAATAAACTAGTGTATTCCCGTAAAAAAAAAAGAAAAAAGTAATGAAAATAACTTTCAAAGTTTATCATTTTCATTGGCGCAGAAGGCTCATCATCATCATTAGAAGGCACGTGTAAAACATTCATTATATTTGACAGCAAACAGAGGAAAGTTTTTCATTTCTTTTCTTATTTGTTGTTTGGTTCTTAAGATTTAAAGTTTAATAAAGAAAAAGAAAAGAAAACTCAAAAAAAAACTACATATTTGAGTAGGAAAAAAAGTAAAAAATAAGGCAGCGGAACAGGAAATAGAGCATAAGATGAGCAGCAGCGAGTGTTATAAAAAGAAAGTGTTTTAATGTGTTTTTGACTTACACACACTCGCTCTTTTATGTGTATAATATATACACACACATACACGCAACATATCCTTGCCAGCAGAAGGATGTTATCACACGATATTTGTTAAAAGGAAATCCCTTTTGGAAAACAAACACCAACAAAACAGAATCATATGAATGACATGCAGAAAATGAGCACCATTAAAGAAAACGAAAAGACAGAGAGAGAGAGAGAGAGATATGGAAATAAAGAAAATAGACCCTCTTTTTATGTAAATTGAAAAAGAGTGTGTATAAAGAAAACCCCCAATATATCCCCCATGAAATCTCGCTAGCTAGAGAGTGCCATTGTTATTTAAAATATAACGTGACTTTATGATTTTTCTCTCATTTTAACAACTCAAATTCTCATTTGATTTCTTTTGGCTTGCTTTTCTCATGCCTTTTATTCGCGTGTAGTGTGTAAAATATAAAGTGATGATGTGGGTAATTTCTGATAAGAAACGTGCTGGTGGTCCATTATTGAATTGCTTTGTAGGAATTTCCAGAATAAAAAAAAAAAAATCAGAAAAAAATAATTTCAATCATCCAAGTAAATATTCATTTAATGACGCTGTGTTTACACTTCCTACTCACGTATGTGGAATTTTTAAACCGCGAATATTCTCTTCTGTTTGAAATGAAATCAATATAAAAAAAAAAACGAAGAATAAAAGGAGTAAATATGGCGTAGGAATTTACAGATCAATAAACAAATTTTTTTTGAGAACAATTTCCAGTTTATTAAATTCGCTTCTCTCTAGCACCGGGGCCAATAATTATACTACCCGATAAAATCAAATATCTTGAACAGCATTTTGATCGGAAATTTGCATGCAAATCTAGAAACTCTAAGACAGCAACTACTTTGTACCTTCTAAAGGTTTTTCACAACATGGAATGACTAAAAAGTTCTTAAGGCTTAGTGATGTTCATATGCATCTGTTATTATACCAATAGCCAATATACACAGAAGACCATAATTCACTCATAAATAATAAACACACAGCAAATGTTCGTTTTTTTCGATCCAGTTTTATTTTGGAGCTCTTCATTCATTCACGGGAAACGCCCTGATAGAGATATAGAGACTGTATGTAGATACATACATACATAATTGGTCATTACAACCCTTCAGTTCTGGATTTTTGACCAAGTTTCTCACACCACTTATATTGTGTGTGTTAATTTTATACATAAGTGATGGGACCTACAGTTTTAAAGTCGACTCCGAGCGACAGAAACTTTTCATAGAAGGTTTTTTTTTTGCTCTCAGAGTTTTTGCCAGAAATCTGCTGAGAGGAAATAGCGGAAGAACTACTTTTGGTATTTTGTTTTGATGTCTGGCCTGGAGCTCGAACCCTGGCTTTACGTCTAATAAGACGACACACTACCTACTAGACCGGGTGACTTTGAAAGCAACACGAAGCTATTCAATATTGTTATTTGGATGTAGTTTATAAATAAGCTACTACAACAGTCCCCAAAGCCAAAGCCATTGACCAATCTCTGCTTAATTTTTGAGTCAAAGCCATGTAAAATAGGACATTTAAGTTCACTCCCTTTCGAAAAGTCGTGGTGTGTGCCTAAGTGCCATGTTATACTCCTTACTTAATGCCATCAATAGGTATTTCAAGGGAAAAAGATTTTTCGATGATTGACACTTTGTTTCATTAAAAGTTAATGAAAGATCTGATGATATTGTAATTGAAAGTTTTTAAGCTTTAAAAAACGATCCATATATTTATGCATCTTATAGTCATTTGAATAGAGAAGATAACGATTATGTACGAAGCTCTAGATTACACTGCAGATTAATGACTGTTACTAAATACGTTGCTTTCCAATTTGATTAAAATAATATGAACTCGTAGCGAATCATTGTCATATCGGGATAATATTCAAACCAAGATCCATTTGTCACAACGATAGACTGCAGAAGACTTACAATTTAATTTCATATTGTGCATCAATATTTTTATCTTTAAATTACTTTTTATTTTCCACTCCAAATGGAATGCTCACAGTTAATTTCAATCCAAATAGTTTTGCTGAAGTGCCAAAGAAAATTACAACAAATTTGTGGAAACTAGAGCATTAACAGCGTATCTGTTTCAGTTTCAATTTCAGTTCTTAAGAAAATTTTATGGCATAAAATGTTGCTGATGATGTAATTAACGAGCGTTTAAAGATTTTTCGCAAAAACAATCTGTAAAACAGTAAAATTTCGATTAATGAACTCTTAAAGAAAGTTTTAAGAATTTTTTTTTTGTTTTTTTAAGTGAATTATTAAATTGTCCTTAGCACAGTAATAAAAAATACTAAATTGTTTGGGCATATGTACGTACGTATGTATGTATGCAGATGTCATTCTTAAATTACTTTATGCGACAATTCCTATTCCACTGTAATTGTTATTTAGACATTTAATTCATTTAATAAAATTTTCCTGTTTTTTTTTGCTGTTGGTTGGTTGGTTTGCAATTTTGCTGTTTAATTTAAAAGAACTGAAGCGAAAAGTAAATTTCTGCTTTAGTGAATGTCTTTTACTTTTAAGTAGAAATTTATAAATTTTATTATAAAAATTATTTGAATAAAACCTAAGATTTTTCATAAACCAAGAGTACGATGTTGCAAATAAAGAAAATTAACAACCTTTGCTTATCACTGCAGTCAAAAGAAATTATTCAAGCAGTTTTTTTTATCAATTATCATTAAAGAAACAAAGTTTGATTTCAAATCTAAGTGAATAATTTTGATTTTTTTTTTGAAATATCTTTTGAATTTCAAATTACTAGCAGCATCTACTGTGGAGAGAATAGCATGTGTTCTCATTATTTTGAAATTGCTAAGAAAATTTCTTTTAGAAATTGTTGTTTGTAATTTGATTGATCTTTTACAGAAAGGGAGAGTGTAAGAAAATAAATTTGCTTTTAAAAATAGCATAGCAATCCATATTAAATTTAAGGAAAGTTTTTCAAATTTACCCTCATTAGTTATGAAATGATGGAAAATTTTAAGAACAAAAAAGAAGATCCTGATCTGACATGAATCTTGACGTTGAGATTGTCAAAATATTGATCGTTTAGATGTAAGGTAAAGTACAGTAGATTTCTGACAAAAGCTCTGATAGTAAACAAAACAAATTTTCCAAAAAAAAACCTATCGTTTAAGGTCGCTTTTAATCTATGGGCCCCGCCACACATGTATGAACATAAGTGGTATGAGAAGCTAGATCGTAATACTGACTGAA
Organism: Sarcophaga peregrina; assembly: GCA_014635995.1. Classification (NCBI taxonomy): domain Eukaryota; kingdom Metazoa; phylum Arthropoda; class Insecta; order Diptera; family Sarcophagidae; genus Sarcophaga; species Sarcophaga peregrina. The sequence continues at coordinate 52,726,773 of CM025792.1, read as the reverse complement.
GGATAATAATGACTAGGGCAAGGATTTTAATGCAAATGCACTCAAAATGAATTTTGACAATATATTTTTTCGAATCGAAGAATTTGCAACAAAATGGCATCAATTCGCTGTTGCATATTTTTCTTATAAGAGCATATATTTAGCATATTTTACTATTTTATTGTATATTTAATTTTCTTTTGGAAATATTTTGATGTCAATACATCAAGTTTACAAAAATCTTATTTTACCTTTTTTTATTCAAATAATATTTTTTTTTGTTCGTTAAACTGTGTACACACAAAATAAATTTTGTTCGCTATTTATGATACCCAATAGGAAAAATTTGCCTATTCTTTAAATGCAATGTTCATAGAAGCGAATGGTCGTTAAATCGGAAAACTACTGTATAAACTCAAAAACTATTGAACCGATTTTGATCAAACTTAATATACATACATGTTCTATAGGGCGTGAGTATTTTGGTGTAGTTTGAAGTTCGTCCGACAGATGGCGCAATATTTAGTTTTTTTTTTTGTGTTTTTGCACCGTAACTCAAGAACTACTGCATTATGCTGTGTTTCGTTGAAGGCATTGGGTCGTTAATCAGCGTACAGTGGCGTTAATTAGCCCGATGCCACACTGATTTTGATTTTCTTCGAAAAACAGTACAAAATAAAAGAAAAAATTGGGGCCAGCAACGCGGATCGGGCCAAGCTATCAAAACTATATAATTCCATTTGAACAATAATTGTTATGTCGATTAAGTACACTTTTCATTCTTCTTCTAAATATCAATCAGCCATGACTTTGAATGGAAACCAGACTAACAGTGCAAATAAAATTCGAAGGCAAAACAACGTTTGCTATGTAAATGAATTATCTTCTAATTTTTCTTTAAAAAACTCATGTAAAATCTTATATATTCCTTATGAATATGAAACTGTGACCTGAATATTATTTTTTTATTTGTTTAAAACAAACAAAAAAAATTTTTTATTGCATATTTTTCACATTTTTTGTGCTTATTTTCTCTCTTATAGTGCATATTATATGCGCATATTTTGAATTTTTTAGCGCATGAAATTGAAGTCGCCGTGGTCTAGTAGGTAGTGTGTTGGCTTATTAGACGTAAAAGCCAGGGTTCAAGTCCCAGGCTAGACATCAAAACAAAATACTAAAAGTAGTTCCTTCGGTGATTTCCTCTCAGCAGATTTCTGGCAAAAACTCTGAGAGTAAATAAAATTGTCATGAAAAGTTTCTCATAAAATCTGTCGTTCGGAGTCGACTTTAAACTGTAGGTCCCGGTACTCATGTATAAAATTAACACACACAACATAAGTGGTGTCAGAAACTAGGTCAATAATCCTGACTGATGGGATCTAATGACCAATTATGTATGTATATGTATGGGTTAGTACATCTGCTTCCATATTTATTCGTTATTTGTTATTTAGATTAAATTATAAAAAAATTCATAGTGATTTTTGTTTAAAAGATGGTATAATTCTGTTTTAATATTTTCGGTATTCGGAAATATGAACAATACGTCAAAGTGAACAACGCCAGTTTTAATTAGTTCACATTAGCGTGCGTGCACTGTATGTCCAATAATATCTTGATATCCACAAAGGTATTTTAGTGTGTAATTACTGCGTTTCAAACATGAGTAAATGAAATAGGCGTGGCAATATTAAACATTTTAAATGAATTGATGAATTCACTTTTAAATTGCAAGCAATTTAAACACTTGTTAGTTCGTCAAAGTTGATCTTATGCATAGAATTCAAATTAGAATGCAACAGTAAATAAAAATTTCGAAAGTAGGAAACAAAAATCAAAAATCATAAGTTACACAGAGAAAAAAAAATTAAGAGTTTTTCTTTATTTTCTTTTTGGTTAAGTGTAATAGATTTTAGTTAGTTGTTAATACATTTTTTTTGTTGTGTTTTGTTTTGTTTGGTAGACATAAAATAAAATAAATCTAGAATAAATTATTACCATATTCTAATCCGTGGTCGTAGTATGGGCCTAATTGTGGTTAAAAAGGAGAAAAAAAATAAAAGAAATTTTGTGGTGGTAAGAGGAAGGTGGAAACAAGAAAAGGATTTGAAATCGAAAATTAAACAAAAAAAATTTTTTTTATTTTTTTTAGGGAAGGAAAAATAGAAACAATAAAAACACATAGGTTATGTGGAGAAGAAAGAAAAAAAAGTATTTTTTTTTAATTAAAAATGTTAAGAGAAAATTCTTTTTTTTGGTTAAAATATAAATTGTAAAAAAAAAAAATTAAAAACAAAATCTTTATAAAAGAAAAACTACTCTAGATAGTTTGTTTGTTTTCTTTTTGTTCTTTAAAAATTTAACAAAAACCGAAATGAAAAACCATTCAAACTGAAAATCACAAAACCAACTAAGTTTACTTTATTTTTTTTAATAAAAAGTGTTAAAAATTTTAACATTTTCTCTTAAAGTTTCATTGTTTTGTTAAAGGATTAAAAAAAAAAAAATAAATAAATCAAGTAAAAACAAATTTAAAATAGTTTTTGTTAAAAAAAAAAAACAAATACAAAAACACTTGAGAAGTATATAAAATAGAAATAATGTTCAACTTACTTTAGATTATAACTATTGGTAGCATCCTGTCGTACTACTAACGGACGCTGATTGGTTGATGAGCCACCGCCACCAGTGTTGGCATTACCGCCCATTCCCATGCCTTGTGGTAGAGTACCATTGGCGTTACTGTGATCTTGTATGGGTGTGGCCGGCGATGATGATGCATTCTGGCCGGGTTTCTTCTTTAAAGCCGATTTAAGAGGAACTGCGTTAAGTTTTGGCTCTTTGGCTGGAATTTCCTCAATGCGTTGTGTGTCGATATGATTGGCAAATGTTGGATAATTATAATCATTATCCGAACCATTATCATCCTGATCGATTTCGTTATCTGAAAACACATATAAAAAATTAATTTAGTTTTAAAATATTTGGATTTTAGAATTCACTTTTAAGTTTCAGTAAAATAATTTCTCTTTTTTATACTAAACTATGCCTTAAAGTATGCTTAACTTTTCGTTTATGCCTCACAACTATGCTTTATCTAATAGCAATTGTCGTGTAGTAGAACTAGCGTACTGTCACGACGTGATATATTGTTCCGATCTCAATCTATATACAATGTATGTCTCTCTCCTTACTTACTTACTTCATTGGTTAATACAATGGTCGGGATTATGACCTAACTTCTCACACCAACTACATATGTTGTGTGAGTCAATTTTACACATGAGTGGCAGGACCTTCAGTGGAAAGTGGATTCCGAACGACATATTTTTGAGAAATTTTTCATGACAATTTCTTATTTATCTAAGAATTTTAAGCTAGAAGTGGCCGAAAAAATATTTTTCATTATTCGTTTCGTTGGACATCTCTGGCCTGTGGGCTAATTTAGACAGGAGTCAAATGATATATGCCTATTGTCCTTCCATTTAAGCTGTTAAGCAACCTATTGTTATTGTGCCTATTTTATAGCACAAGCAACATTCAAGCATCCCAAAAATATTATGAAAATTTAGACGTCAACTAATTCACCTCTGACTAGATAAGTGTCCAAGTGCATGTGTCTAAGCGCTCGGCAATCACAGAATAGATATCCAGTGGTCCACTATTCTTCCTCAGCATTACAGCATTGAAAACTAAATTTGGACTTTTAGGGCGTGTATAACTAGTCTTCGACGCCACTTTATGACCGCTATAAGATCTCTAAGCTGGATTCTAGGTAGCTTCAACAAAAATCGTGCCTCCAATTATATCTATAAATTACTTACTTACTTGGGTCATTACAACCACTTGGCCAAAACTATAAACCGTGTTGTGTGAGTGTTCATTTTATCCATCAGTGGTGGGACCTATCATTTTATTTACTCCCAAAGTCTTTGCCATAAGGCGGCTGGTGACAGGATGTCACCGAAATAAATATTTTTCACATTTCGTTTTGTTCGTAATGTCTTAGTTGGGGTTACATCAATGGGCTCTCGTCTAAAACCCAACATACCGATTTTGCGCTTCTTTCCCTTTGCGAACAAGTAAAGTCGTATTCGATTACCGAGAGGGAAAGATTGTTTCACGTCTGAATTCGTTCGTGTTAGTTTTTGTGTCGGCTATTTCGTTGTTTTGTCTTCTAACCATGGATTGTTTCGATATCTTTTCGAGAAATATACAGCATTTATGAACAATCTGATACACGCTGTCCATATTCTTTAAGGATCTAATGCCTTTACTTTCCTAGTCCATAAACCCTGACAATGATTTTATTTTAGGCTTGTGTTAAAGCCATTATTTCGTTTTGAATTACACTAAAAAATCTAAAAGGATTCTACATCTGATCTTGTAAAGTTGTTTTGATTCCGCTGTATTCTACGGCAGATGGCCATAACTGTTGCAGTTCCCGTTTTCGAGGCATTTAGTTAGTTAGATGCTTGACGGTTAGGATAATTGCTCCCACTTACATATAGACAAAAGGTGTTTGAATAGAAATATTTTCGAAATCGAATTAAATTAATTTATTTTCAATTTCTCTTGAAAAACTCCAAAATTCTTATACGCCTGAAGGTAAAGAATTTTTATTCATGCAAATTCTCTATTCATATCTTAACACAGCAGCGAAAAATAGTCTTACCCCTTAGGAATTCAATGAGGGAGGTGTCAAATCAGCTCAATTTCTTAAGTGGAGTATTTGTTAGATCATCTTTGATCAATATCATCATTTTAATATAATGCTTCTTCTTCCTCAAATGCAACTACTAAACCGCAAAATCCTTCAGTAAATTTTTTATAACATAGCAAAAAGCAGATTTCTTCATCTCCTTTGGTTCCAGTAAGAATTCAAACAATAGAACTCCGAGGTTTTATCTCAAGATCAGAAATCTATTTGAAAGGGACATTATCTATGTTGATTACAAGCACAAAACTAAGTTTCGGTGCCATATCTCAATATAATCAGCATATCACTAGCAATACTATCTTTATCATGGCTTTTGAATTTATAGTAGTTGTTGAGTCCATAGCCTCCTTAACTTCGAAATTCACAGAAGGTGCAAACAAATTTCAATTGAAAAGGAGATTTCTCGCAAAAAAAGGAAATTTATGCAAAAATTTGAATTTAATATTGCCAGAAAACTTAAGACAAATCCACAAGGTGCTTGGTTAGAAAGAGTTTCAAAGGTCCTTGACATAGAAGTTTAAAAAATTATATAAAATCTGTAGGAATAAGGATCTTAGTTCGATGCAAATTAAACAAAGTGGCAATTTACGTCTCTTTACTGGCACTACATCAATATTTATTTAATGTTAATCCGTGGTTACGTAATTTTTCCTGCATTTCTTATGTGGCACTATACAATAAAGGGCACTTTTTGCAATTTTATTTATGGGCTTTCATCAGAATGCCTCAACAGTTATTCTTCGTTCATGGTTTTAATTCTGTCTGCTTTATATGCAATAATATTCCACAGAATATAATATACGACGTCATATCGCACAAAAACAACAGTAATAACAATAAAGTCTACATACTTGTTTATCTGCTTTACATATATATACTTTAAAAAACTCCTATTACAGAAACCCCTATTAAAGTAATTTCTTCGTAAATAATGTCAATGAAGGTCAATTATATTGAAATTTAACAACAAAAATTTCATTTATAACTTCTAAACACTCTGAGAACATTTTTGATCTATTTCTCACTCTTGCAGAGTATACAAAAATTCACAAAAACAAATCCTATTACAATGAACTGTAATTAACCGTTTTAAAAAGCAAAGCACATTCATGCAAACTTATGTGTTTTCTTCATTCATTCATATTATGCCTCTTAATTTCTTTCTTCCTAAATCAACGTCATTTGCATTATTGAGTCTTGTTGTGTTAACACGTGATGTTAATTAAAGTGCGTAGAAGAAATTAAGAACAAAATCGTAAGGGAATCAATGGAGTATTTTTTTTTTATGTGATGTGATTAAGCGAAGTAAAGTGTAAAGTGTTGTTTAATAAAGTTACAAATGAAAAACGTAAATTATTCTTGAAATGGTAAGTGGAAATATATGAATTTAGAATTTATTTCCGAATTACAATTTATTTGTTTCAAAATTAAAAGCCTTATTATAAAATTATAATTTCCTCATATACACAGTTACAAAAGTACACATACGATTTCGTTAAAAATATTTACAATTGTCTGATATTTTTTCTCGACTTTAAGATGGTCTTTTGCATTGCAATTTTTTAATCAATCCGTTTTCGTTGAAAATATTTATAATTGTATTACAACTTTCCTCGATTTTAAAACGGTCTTGGCTAAAAAATGTCTGAAATTTGTTAACTTTTGTGGGCCTGTCCAAGCCGTATACATACGGTTTACAAATTTCACAAATTTATGAATGCAATGCAAAAGACCGTCTTAATAATAAGCAGAAAAATATCTGACAACGAAAACGGATTGGAAAAAAATGTCTGAAATTTGTTAACCGTATGTATTCAATCATTAACAAACTTCAGAAATTTTTTAACCAAGACCGTCTTAAAATCGAGGAAAGTTGTAATACAATTATAAATATTTTCAACGAAAACGGATTGATTAAAAAATTTCTCAAAATTTGTTAATCGTAAGCATACTTTTCTAACTGTGTGTATCTTATTAAAGTCCTTTTTCATGGCTATATTTTTTAATCAAAAGGAAATTTAAATACTTCGCCATACATACATAATTGATCATTATATATGTAAATAGTCTCCTATATATAAAAACATATGAAAAAAAAACGTTTAAACTGATGACGTCATTAAAAAAAATTAAAATTTTTATCACTCACTTAAAAAAATATGTTTAAATTTAAATAAAAATAAATTTTTACTAAAGTTGTAATTTTTATAATAAAAATCCCGTTAACATCCCATGATTTATTTGAACAGTCAGTGTTCAATTACGATAGTGACTTCAAAGAATGTCCCTGTCTATGAAATATACATACATAAATACATAATTGATCATTATATAAATAGTCTCCTATATGTAAAAACATATGAAAAAAAAAACTTCCTACAAATTAATGTGGTAATTTATACAAAAAATAATCGTATATCCTACGCTGCTTAAATTTTCGTTCAATCTGATGACGTCGTCAAAAAAACTAAAATGTTTTCCTACTTATAAGAATATGTATGCCTAAATTTATATAAAAATCAATTTTTACAAAAGTTTACATTTTTCTAAAAAAAAATCCTTTGATTTACTTCAACATTCAGTGTGCAATTAAGTTCCTTACGACAGCCATTTCAAAGAATGTCCTTGTCTATGCAACATACATACATTATTTTGAATTGTTCTTTACAACCATCCAGTCAGGATACGACCTAGCTTTTGTAACCGCTTATGTTGTGTGTTTTTAATTTTTTTTACATGAGTGTCGGAACCTGCAGCTTAAAGTCGATCCCGTACGACAGATTTTTTTAAAAAACTTTTTCGTGGCAATTTTATTTAATCTCAGAATTTTTGCCAAAAGACTGTTGAAATGAAGTCGCCGAAACAAGTGTTTAACCACAGCCCTCGTCTAATAAGTCAAACCCTACCTAGAAAACCACTCAACTAACTCTGTTGCCCCGACAAATTTCACTAATTGTTCGGTGGCAGTAAGATACATCCCATCCTAGTAATTTGTATGCATGCAGGTCTTTTCTTCTGAAATATACAAAATCCTTATATAGGCTTGAGTCGATTTATTTTCGTAACAAGTATGTACAATACTAGATCGAAAGGTCTCTCCTGGATAGTCTAATGCACAATTGATCTCTTTTCTCTTTGTAAGTGTAATTTAATTTTCAAACCCATTAAAACCTCTCTTCATTATCCTATTCTCTTCTATTTCACTAAAATCTTGTTTAGTTGAATGTCTAAAAGTGTGACTCAACATTTTATTTAATTTTAATTTTAAATCGATTAGCACTTTAGAAAAATTAATTTTTTATTTTATTTTACTATTTGGAAATATATTATAAAAAACGGTATATTAGCTGAGCCTTAAATTTAATTAAGTTTATTCTAGGATCTAAAACAATACTTTAAAAATACGGTTCTACTGAAAATATATTTTTTTTTTAAATTTTAAAATAGTTTTTTAATTATCTATTTAATAATTTAATTAATATGGTATTATGATCACGTCTAAAAGTATGCTTCAGTCCCTTTTTATATATACCATGTATTCTTTAGATTTTACAATGCTTCAAAAGGTTCTTTGTTTCCATTTTTCTGCCATAAACTGTATCATAAAAGAAGTTAAACTCTTTGTTAGATTACAATTTGATTGAAATTATTTCTATGCCTAAAATTACGCTAAAGTTTCTCTTATATAATTCGATGTCTAAAAGTATACTTTAATTTTTAAAAATTTTTTCTTCAACTTCTTACTGTACTAACAAATTCTCGTTTCACCTCCATCAAGTACGTTACTCTCCATCATATTAAATCATTTCCCCTATTTTTCTAAATGGCCTCGTTAAAACTATCAACAGGCACTTAACGTATCAAGTTTATTACCAGCTTTTAAGATGAGAATAAAACAAAAGAGTAAAAAAAGAAAATTAATTGAATATCTAAGTACGTCAACATGAATTCAATCCAGCAGCTTGTGCGCGTACTTCAGGATGAATAATGATTAAATCAAAAAGACAGTGAAAGAGCAGGAAGAATATCGTAAACTTCAATTGAATCTCAAATATTGACTCGTCAAATTGAAATGGGGAGTACAGGAAATAAACTTGAAAGACTTAGTGTATAGCGTTATTATGAATGAATTTCTTGTTATCAAGACAAGTTAATAAATCAGATATAAACATGTCTATAAAAAATTAATGCATATTTTAAGGTGCAAATGTTTATTTCATTAAATATTTATGCTACTTTTCTACAGCAATTTAGCAGGGAGAAAATGGTTTACGACTTGTAATGAATTTCAAATATGACTGTAATAAATGTTAAAAACAAAACATACTTTTAGGGAACCAAAAAAAAAATATATTTTGTTGGCAGCGAAATATGTATTCATTAGAAGGAAAAAAATTATAATGAAGCACGGTTTTAGGGGAACAATTCTTTGTAAGGAATTTAAAATTTTTTCTTTTAACTGAGTTTATTTTATAAAAAATGGCATATACGAGGGTAGTTTTAAATTAGTAACGCAGTCGTAACTGTAGAAAACAAATAAAACGATATGTTTTAAGCATCCCTTAAGACTATTTTCACTACAACTAGCAATTGTCTGGTGTCCTCTTATGAGACATTGAAGAAACAAAATCGGATTTCAATTGATTCACTATGAGCCGATTTAAAACTCACAAAGAGTTTACGTCGTGATACTTTTAGGCAAGAATTCATTTTATATTAATTAACTTACCGTAATCATCATAGGGTTGATAATCCTTGTCATTAACAGCGCCCGGCCCATGCGGTCGACCAGCCACCAAAGTTGGTGATGGCGTTGAAAACATGGGAGGCGGTGGGATGGGACCAATTTCGGATACTGGTATAGGAGGCTCTGGCAATTCAGACAGCATTACACCACCCACCATTTTACCACCACCATGATGATGGTGATGATGGCCACCAGAGCCCGACGCATCAGCATATGGTGGTGGTGTGCTACCCGGCGGACCACCCATCATGGCATTTGAAGAACCATCGGGATCTGTAAACAAGAAGAAGAAAAAACAATGAAAACAAATATTTTAAAAGGAATCATTTTTCATATCATATCCCTACGTTCTCTTCTCACAACCACACATACTTTTTAAACCACTGAACAGTTATTTGCTCCCATGGCTCCTTAAAATGTATGTGATAAGTTCTTAACCAAAAAAAAAAAGAAAATCTTTAAACAAAAACGATGAAAGAAAAAAGTTTTCATAGCTGAGTGCTTGTGAAAATATTCCCTAGTAAAGGCATGGCATTTCACTTTATCATGAGCTCTGCTGGTATGGCAAGTATTGAAAAAAATTATTTTTCATACTTTTCATGACAGATTTTAAAATTTATGTGTCAAGTTTAAGATAAAAACAAAATAAATACTCCTATACAGGACACACACACACACACACATACACCGCACTTTTCGTTTTCTTGTTCACTTTCGCAATCTCTGTCTCTCTCTCTCTCTCTCTCTCTCTATGGGATTCCTTTGGCAGCCATAAATATTGTGTGTTTGTCTTTTTGTTCAACAATAACGGTCACGGAAAAAGGAAACGAACTGCAATATTGATTTATATACGCGCTCAACTTTTAGTACTTGCGGTTTTTGTGTGTGGAGTACAGGGTGCAGCCAACGTGAATGACATGGAATTTATAATTCTTATTTAATAAACCTTAAAGTAGGAAGTTTAAAAGTTTATTGAATTTATTTTTATTTTCTTTACAGGTTTTACTATATTGGTTGGATATTTTCAATATTTTTTTTCCAAATAGTTATTAAAGAATGTGGCCAATGTGGAAATCTTAATAAAATGTTGTCAACTGAATTCAGAGAATAAGTCAAAAATATAATATTCCAACGAATTCAATCAGCTGAACTTAGAAGGTAAGCTTCAAAATCAATTAATTTGTTGTTAAATTTTGTTTAAATAATATATATTGAGGCATATTTAATTTTTAAATTTTATAAATTAACTGAATAAGGATTAGACAAAATTTTTCCTACAAAAGTGTTTGACATTTTCTTATTCAGCTAGCTGAATTACAAAAACATTTTAAATAAATCGATACTACATATAAACAAAATTTTATTTTTTGTGTGTTCCAGTAAAAAATAAAGACATTTTTTTTTGTTTAAAAAATAAAATTAAGATAGATTCAGTTGGCTGCTGAAATTTGTACTAGAATTTCTTTTTCATGTATTTTAATACATATGAATTTAAAATCAATACTTTTAAGATAAATTCAGCAAGCTGAATTAGATAGAATTTCCCAAATTTTTTTTTACAACTTCATAATTAATTAGAATTAAAAAAATTAAGGACCTAAGTGTAGAAATTCGAATTACTATTCTTTATTGATAATAATATATTAAGGAAAAACTATAGGGTGGATTCAATTTTCAAAATGCAATTAAAGGAAAATGAATTGAAATTTTGGAATATTATTTCATTCACATGTTTGCCGCAGCTGAATTCACAGTAGCTCATTTGATCGTACCAATTTTCGTGCTTTTTTTTCGAGTGCAGTATCTCGGTATTGCTATCACGAATCTTAGCCTTCAAATGCTCAATTGTCTCTGGTTTGTCAGCATAACACTGTTCTTTAACCCCGCCACACAGAAAATAGCCCAACGGTTTCAAATCTCACCCTATTGCCGGCCATATGATATCACCATTTCGGGCGTTTTATTAACGCAATAAATCTATTGTGGCATTGGACGTGTGTCATGTTACACCATCTGTTGAAAACAACGTTCACATTAATATGATGATGAGCGGGTACAAAAAAAATCGGTTATCAGGATACAATATGTGTCCGTCCTCATTTTCAAAGGAAATATGTTCCACGGATGCCGCACAAAACCAAACAGTCACTCGTAGTAGGTGCATTGGTTTCTCCGTTCAAATACGGCAATTTTGCTTATTAAAGTACCCACCAAGATGAAAATGGGCTTCATCCGTAAAGATGATTTATGTTACAATTTTAATCAATTTCCCGCTAGGAAGTAGGTTTCGATAAACTACAAACTTTTGTATACTTTTAATGGCCTTAGCATTAGCCTATGACGGTCATTATTATTAATTTAAGTTTATTGTAAATTAAAGGTTATGTTTCGTGCCCTCCCTATTAAAATAATGAATTTTGACTGATGCTATTGCAACCTATTCAGGGTAATTTTTTTAATTCAGGGGGTTTTTAATTAGTCCGTAATAAGGAAGGCGGCGTGTCAAATGTTTTCTAAATTACCCGATAATTTCGTGATCGAAATTTTGGTACATTTTTTTTGTATGAAAACTTTTTGGTTTAAATGAATTTTTTTTTGTTTTTGGTTTTTTGATACTTACAGTGTTCATAGCAGACATTGACGCGTCGTGCTAATTTATTTGTACCCAATGTATTGGGACGTTCCATTTTGGAATTTTGTGTATGGGAATCATGTTGATCACGACCACTAACCATGTGTTGTGAGTGATTTTGTTGTTGTTGCTGTTGTTGGGCGGACATACTACCGCCACCGGGTGGAGGCAACAACGAACCCTGACAGGGTGGCTGTTCAGTATTGGGCGACAGAGTGCCATTACCACCATGTTGTGCATCAGTCTTGTCTTTTCGGGGTTCTGTAGCAATGCATGCGTTGGAATTGTTTTATTTTTTGGGAAGAAACAAAAAACAAAAGAGAAAAACAACAAAATATTCTGTGATTAGATATTGATTTCTTTTATTTGTTTGGATATTAAAGGGTGTTAAATTTATTATACAAATTACACGTGTTCTATAACAAATTTGGTACTTTTTTGATTAGGAATGAGTTAGGTTTCCACAAATATGAGGAGGTTCATTTCAAATTTTTTTTTTGGATTTTGAGTATGTTATTCACAATTTTTAGTAGGTATTTTCAAAATGGCAAATGTTAAAAGTGTAGACACCAAAATGTGCTAAAAAATGTTCTGTGAACACAAAGAAATAAAATAGTACGAAATATTTAAACACAGATTATGAGAATTAAAGAGATTTTAGTACCAGCAATACTTGTGAAAAGATATGAAATTAGTACCTACTTAGTACCAAAAGAAATTATTAACGCTGAAAAAAGTTTATTAAAATGCAATTAAAAATGTTTTTTTTTCGTCTGAAGCTGCTAAAAAGTGCATAGTTTAGGTCCGGTTATGGGTACTTTACGTAATGCAGAACAAAGAAAATTTAAAAAGAAAAAGGAAGAGAAAGATTTTAATCTAGAAGACTCTGTAGTCTAGTAGGTAGTCTTTTGATTTGTTAGAAGAGAGTTAGAAATTCAAAACTCAGTTTCCCAGCTTGCCACAATCTTCGAGAAAAATCGGTGAGAGTTACAAAAATAATTGTCTCGAAAGGTTTGTCAAATCTCTCATTCGGAGTTGATGTTGTACTGTAAACAAATTTTTGTCAGTAAATAAAAGAGAAGTTTCTCTAATATCTTGATCGGAATCGATGTTAAACTGGAGGTTCCGTAATGACCTTAATAAAATTAATATACACAATATAGGTTACGCGAAAATATAGGTTGTAATTCTAATCCTGACTAAAGGGTTGCAATGACTAATTAAGAGAGTAAGTACAAGTTGTACTTTGTCGTCTCAGGCTACAGGATACCTGTATGCTCTGAGCACAACATTCAGTCAAAAATTGTATTAAGAAGTCTAAAAAGTCTCCAACACAAGCTCAGGCCATTCTGTTCTAGAACAATTAAGTCTGTATCTTAGTTGCCAGGAGATACTTCAATATCTTCTATTTCTTCATATACCAAATACCTACTCTCTATTTCATTTACTGATTGCACGGCCTGAAGATGTGAACAACAGGAGAATTTATGGACCCATTCGAGAAATATACGTATTTTGAGTTGCCCTCTCTCTCTCTCTCTCATTTTCCAGAAATCATATCTTCTTCAATATTACAAGCCTTTTCATCTTAGCAAACTTTCGTGTGCACAGAGCCAGCCGTATGAATGAACTTTCTACCACCAAAATCAATTTGTTGGCAGATTAGTTCGCTCGTCTTTTAGATCGTTAACTTCACACTTTCGGAGATACTGCACTCATCATAGGACAGCTTTGTATTATTTTCCACAATATAGGCTCTCGTCAGTAGCCAGTGCTGCACTGGCACTGAAGGCCGCATAAGTGTACGGGGTAAACATCTTTAAGAAAAATACTTCCGAGTACAATCTATCGAAATCATATACCTACTTTGGAAATGTGAGTTATTGAAATCTATCTGACACATAGTCCAGTTTATACCCAAGTTTTCATAATTTAATAAGACCATCTTCAAAGAAAAATATATTAATTCTCACACCAGCTATTAGAAAAGTACCTTAAAAAATTGCCAGCCACATTAAAATATAATGAATATTTTCTGGTATATAACCATATATGTATAGGGAGAAAAAAGGGGAAAAAAGTAAGGTATTATGGTACCTTTCTAAAATTAAGATCTCGAATAAAAGTTAAATTTATTATTTCTGAATATTTTCCAAACCTTTTGCGATAAGTAAAAAATTTAAGATGTTATATTTTTATCTTATTAAAAATAAAAAAAATCTTTATATGTATATCCCCCCTTTAATCTTTTGAAAAAGTTAAGCTTCAAAGAAATAATTTATGAAACCTTAATTCAAGTCATGTCGTCTTAAGTTGTTTCCAAACTGTCCGCACATGTTAAAATGAAATGAAATTTTAATTGAAATTTTCACTCTACTGTTGAGAGAGAGTGAACAACAGCAACAACAACAATAAGAAATTTAATTTTACAAAAAGCATTCAAATCTTTTAAAACTTAACAAATGACTTTTTCGCTTCATTTCTACTCAAACAGAAAATTCAAAGAGTAAATTGTTTGGCATTTTAGTACTTTTTAAAATTATAGGACAATTTCGTTAAAAATACGTATTAAAAGATCCTATAGAACTCTAAACTTGAAACAAATTTGCAAATGTTGACATAAAAAGGGTACAGTTTGGCTTCCGAGAGGTACCTTTTAATTTTGAAATGTTTTTCACATTAATTTTGTATTTCAATTTAAAAAATTTTGTATACAAAGATTTTTTGATGCTAATTTGGTATTTTTTAAATTTTAATACTACTTTTGGTACGTTTTCATATTTGCCATTAACGAAATGGTACACATTTTGTAAAAATATTTTGGTGCCTCAACACTTGGTACTTCAACACTTTTTAGATAATTTTAATTTTAAAAATTTATTTCAAAATAAGTTGAAAAATCCCTTAAAAACGTGTAAATTAAAGAAAAGCAAAAGTTTTTCTTTTGTACTTTTTTAAGTACTTTTATTATTAGTACTATTTTGGAAGTTTCACCTAATTATCCTAAAATGACCTAAAAATGTTCATATTAAGGAAAACATTTAATTAAAATATTCTTTAAAAATACATTTTTTTTCTGCCCCTAAAAGTATGCATCAATTTTAAACACTGCATTCATGAACGACAAACGAGAAGCATTGAAACTTGTTTATATGTTGAGTGCGGTTTGATATTTTCTATTCTGTGTTGCTGTTACGTGTGCCTGGGTACAGGATTGTGTATTTAATTGTTTCATTTATTATTTCTACTTTTTACACCATTTCCACGATAAAACAATAATTCAAATTTATTTTAAAACCATAATATTTCTATTGTTTACTTATGAAGTTGGAAATGGTGTTGTCTAGAGATTGCTTAAGTGTGTTGTGCTTTTGTAAATTGATTTTGAAAATGTTTGAAATATGTTTGAGGGAGTTTAGCTTTTCCCCTTTCATAGCTGTTTAAAACCGATAAACTGTTTTCTCTCTCTCTCTCCTCTTTTATTTTCTCGCTATTTGTTTTAGAATTGGTGTTAAATGTGTACAGAGGCTATAAGCTTGAGGGAGTTTATTAATCATTTTATGGTTTTACAAGTTCACTAAGAACTGACATAAAGAAAAATGAAAATTTAATCTATGTACTTATTTGCTGCAATCGCTCTTATAGCATAGCCTTAAACTAGGCAATATTTTTTTTATTTTTTATTAGGCGCTTTCTTGTAAATCAATTAAAAAGATTGCAAATCTAAAGAATAACAATATCCAACAAATTAAATATTTTTTTAAGAAACACACTAAATATTTAGAAATGTATTAAAAAAATTGAATTAAAGGCCTAAAAGTATGCAGTTAATTTTTAAACATAAAATAAATAAAACCCTAAATTTTTTTAAATTTTACAATCTGGCTAGAAATTAGAAACCAAATTGCCGCAATATAGGCCACCTTTTTGAAAGCTATTAACTCTGACTTATTTTAATAAGTGTGTAGTAGCCTCTTACATGGTTTCTTTATAGAATCTACTGTAGTGGTAAGAATTTCAAGTGTTTTTCACAGTAAATAGAAAGCTTTAACCAGACTCAAGTTTTTAAAATATAAATTAAAAAAGCAATTAAAAAGCTTTAAGATATTCTAAATTTAATTCAAAGAATAAATTAGCGCTTAAAAATAATCAGTCGGCAAACAGTAAATAAACAATTAGTCAACGTTTTTATATAAAAACAACCAACCTACCTGAAAATAGACAACCTTAAACATATTAACACAGTTTTAATTTGATGAGTTTATGTGGCTTTCATTGACGTATGTAAACAAACAGTGAGGTTTTAAAGTAATTACATTCCTTAAATTATATTCCTAAAAATATGTAACATTTTTGTTGAATAATTCTTCTGAATAAGAGCAAAAAAAAAAAAAAAAATTGCTTCATTTAAAGAAAATTATGTGATTAAAATATAGAATGCTCTCCAGGAGATAACAGCCCAAATGTAGGTCGTAATAAATTCAATCTCTTGGTGTGTTAATTAATTAAATATGATGCTCTTTTATTGTTCAAAAGTTGTCGTTTACACAAAGTTTGTATTTTCCAAGTTCTATATGTTTTAAAATTATTTAATGCCTGAAAACATGCAACATTTTTAATCAAATTATAGTTCTTTTCTTTAAATCAATGTTAAAGTTTAAATTATTTATTGTTAAATATTTCTCTCAATTAATAATTCTTGATTGTAATAAATCTTTGATCTAGATGAAAAAAAAAGAAATTATTTTATAATTTAATAAAATTTTGCCTAAAAATATAAAACAATAATCAAATCTCTCCGCTTATTTGTTCTTATCCTTAATTATTTTAATATGTTGCTTTTAAAATACTTATTTTTGAATTTACAAAAAGAAATTTGATACTTTTAATTAAATTTAACATATGCTTAAGCCTAAAAATAGGCCATATCTTTTGTACTTCATCTTATTGTTCACAATTGAAATAAATAAGTTTTCTAAAGATTTTAGAAATTACTAAGCACTTGAAATTGTTCTTCCGAAACAACTATATTAAATAGTAATTTAAATCCATT
The DNA here is from genome assembly GCA_014635995.1 of Sarcophaga peregrina. Lineage (NCBI taxonomy): Eukaryota > Metazoa > Arthropoda > Insecta > Diptera > Sarcophagidae > Sarcophaga > Sarcophaga peregrina. The sequence goes on along the minus strand of CM025792.1, from coordinate 52,709,639 downwards.
ATACTTCAATAAAATTCTGCCTAACAATATGCAATTGTTTTTGTTTTGTTGTTAAAAATGTATTTTCCTTATAATAAAATAATTGGTTGTTATGGCTATAGTATTGTTAATCTAAATTTCTTTTTACAAGTTAATTATAAGATTTTTGTGTAGATTTTGCAATAACAGCCTTACAACAGGCAATAGTTTTTTTTCTCATTTGATTTTTATTTTATTAAAGATGTTTGCTTCTCGTTATATAGTTTTCTAAATTTGTATAAAATTTTATTAATTTATAAAAGCAACTGAAAGTATGCTATAAAATTATTTAAATTAGTTTGAGTTTAAAAAGTTTTCTTTTCTATTGTGTTCATAATTTTAAAAATTATATTTTTTCAAATGAAAACGTTTGGTTTTTTTTTTTATTATTAAGAAGAAGAAAAAAACCACCAGCGGAAAAGCAGGAAGGAATGATGCTTCAAAAAATTTCTGTTATGACCTCTTCAAAGTTAAAATAAATAGAAAAGAAAAAGTAGTTGGAAAATAAGAACAAGAACAACAACAACTTTTGCTTGTTTAAACTTCAAGCATCATTAAGTTAAAATGTATGTATGTTTCAAATACTTTTACGATCTATATGTACATATATTTTTCCATCTCTTTTTTCCCTCTCTCACTGCCTCTCTCTCTCCCTCTCTCTCAGTTTTTCTTATTTCCTTACTATTCTTCTGTGCAACAAGAAGCGTCTGTGCTTTTCCATTTCAACTGCTATTTCTTTTCCTCCAACATTTTTCGATCCAGTCAGAGCTGGGCAAATGAAATTATTTTTATTTACAATTTGAGGCCACTTTAAATGTAAACTGTTTAAAAGAAATCTGAGTAGAGAAGAAAGAAGGAAATTAAAAAAGGACCGATTTTGCACATTAAAGACCCACAAAAGTAGGCAACATATTTTCTTCTGACCTTTGTGCTTATTTTAATAAATTATTATTTTCAACTACATCCTACCTACTCTACCCTACTCCCACCCCACACCATCTTTTGAGTAATTGAATGAAAATTCTTTATTTTTGTTTGCTTACATTTTTCCTATGTAAATACCTTTTCATAGGCAAAGAAAGCAACGGAGGAAGGCAAATAAATAAACAGAATTTACATAATTCTACTAAATTTCATATTTAAATTGTACTTATCATTATTAAGTCAAATAAACTTGCCTATTTGTAGGGGGCCTTAACAAATTATGATTGTCTATTATTATTCTTGTTTAAAGTATACTTTTGGGCTTAATATGACTAATTTATTTTATTGTGATATTGTAATATATTAATGATAACAGATTATTGTTAATTGATGTTATATTTTGGTATTATTATTATATTCTATAAATCTACATAAAATGTTTTAAAAACTAAAGCATACTTAAGGGTTTGTTCTCTTTTACGGAACGTTTTTTTGACTTTAATTTGATTAGCATTACGGAGATTAGTTTTTTTAATTTTAACCAATAAAGTAAAGGACATATTAAGCCCCATTGTCTTGTAGTTGTGAGAAACATTTCCATTAAAACTCTAAATTTTGGTCCTCCATATTTTCTCTTTTAATTACTTTTGGAGAACATTCATTGCTCTTTTGAGGTTTAAATTCTGTTTCTTAAAAACGGTTGTATAATTAACCGGGTGTTTAAGCAATTACGGTAACGGGCCTATGAGCCTTACCAAATCGTCTTAGCTTGTATCAAAAATTAAACTCAAGCTTCGTATCTATTTATAAAATTTATGTTTAAGTGCGAATTTATCACAAGTATAAAGTGTAGTTAAAAGAAATCGTTTATTTATGACTGTAGCTGGCATTTGATTAAGGTATTCTGAATCCGAATCATTAATCAAGTCTCGCTAGAAATGGATGGCGACAACTGCTGGTGATAATTCTTGTGATAAAATGATTGGAATCGAATCATAGTAATCTGGTGCAATTATTGATTATTCACAGGAAAGTTTTGTCATTTATTAAGACGTATATCGAAGGATATGCTCTTTTACACTACTGCCAACTACTTGGCTGCTTAGCCAATAAATATTCTCATCATCAAATAAAGCTGAGCAATCCAAGGCTTGGCGTATTATAAATAAAAACCAGAGCTTTAAAGCTGCAGATAAAAATTGTGTTAAATTTTACGGAACAAAGTCAAAGAAAACTGAAAATTGTTAAGCATTTCATTAAACTGTTAAACTGTGTTATGTAGAAATCGCACGGTATTGTATTTCGTTTGTGAACTTGAGCACAACATTTTAGGGAGACGTGAAAGTGAAATAATAGTTGAAATGGAAAGTAGTTAGGCTAACATATATTTGAGTATGTAAAAGCGCTGTTCAAAGTAGGTGTCACACCAACAATAGTGAAATATTTTAAGCTGTGCTTCCATAAAAAGCCTTAATTTATGCATTGAAATGAATGAACTTATCAGCTCAACTGTTAAGTGAAGTGGTAGTGATAGTGGTATCACTCCGTGAGAGAGAAGCCTCCAAAGCTGGATTGCCTTTGATGGAGCTTTTGTAGAGATCTTTACTCAATATCCGATTGGAGAGAAAGCGGTAACAGATATGATGAAAAAACTAACGTTATGCACATATTGCTTCTATGCCGTCAAGCAGTACTGAATCTGCTTGGATTAGAACAGATGATGTACTGTGCAGCAGGTTCTCGTTACGATTGAAAAATATTTTAGACATTAACTAACACTTAAGAGACTAGGTTTATGCAATAAGAACCCCATATAATAACTTTTGTAGGTTTTTTGTAACAGTGCTCAACTATTTGCTACGTTATCCAATAAACTAAAGACGTTTTACTGCTTGAAACTATCCTTTATGAGATCGACAACCTACAGTCGATTAACTGTAGCCGGATCACTGTAAACGTGAGGAATTTAAATTATTATTTTTTCTTTTCTTTTTTAAATAAAAACTTTACTGAGGTTATGTTTTCTTTCATAAGTCCCAAATATTGATGTTCTTTCTAAATTTATCAATTCGCTGTACTTTACATCAATCTAAACTAGGTTTTAGCGCTAGTCTCATTAAATGATTTGTGCTTTGAAGACTAAAAAAAAATTCGGAAAAGGCTAATCACTTAGGCTAGCCTTTGCAAGTAGAAAGTATTAAAATTTCTTGCTTTAAAAAATATTTTTTTCTGCTAAAGTTTAAAACACAATTGATGGAAAAAGCAATTAAAATGCCACTGGAAAAATAGAGCAAAAAACAAAACAAAAAAATATAAGATAAGACTGGCATAGTTTAACAAAAAAAACAAAATAAAACAAAATAAAACTTGACGTCAAAGTTTGAATTTGTATCAGTTTTAGTTTTAATTTCTATTTTTGTTGTTGCAAATTTTTTAACAAAAAGAATCAAAAAATTCGCTAAAAAAAAATAGAAATTAAATATTGAGGGTGTTAAAAATAAATTTAATAAAATACACAAAACACACACACACAATGGAAACGGAAATAGAAAAAACAGAAAGCAGAAGAAAGAAAAAAATTAAAAACAAATAAATTCAATCAAAAAAATCGAGAGTGAACAAATAAATAGTTTTGAAAAAGCAAAATGAAAAAAAAAGCAACCAAAATTTAATTGGGGCACTTAGAAATTTAACATTGAATATTCATTGATTGATTGGTATTTACAAAATGTGGATGAAAACATATACACACAAAACTAAAAACGGATAAAAAAAAGCGCAATATAAACCACAAATTAAATTATAATTAATTGACATCAAATGTTTTTAGCCATAGAAATATTTGAAAAATTTATTTAAAAATTCAACACTCAAAATCAAAATATTTATTGTGTACACACTACTAAATGATGATAGGCCCGGCGGCCCCCTGCCTGAAACATAATAAAAATGTTTGAGAATTTATTTCATTTGATTATTTTGTGTTGATCATGACAGTAGTATTGATGAAACGCAATAAAAATTTAGAAAAAATTCCGCAAATTATGAAGACGCCATAAACATACCCTCCCCCCCCTTAGTATTGTGGCGTATCTGAAAATATCATTTTTCTAGACGTAAAAGCCAGGAGATACAAAAATTTGAAGAGAAAAAAAAAAAACAAAAAACACAAATAAATATTTGTCACCATAAATATTTCAAATTGAATTAAAAACGAAAACATACGAAAAATAATTAAATTTTTATTAATCACACCCACGCCAATCGCAAATCGCACAATTTCTGCTTAAAAGAAAAATTTCAAAATTTCGTTAATCAATCAATTATTATGTTTAAAAGCTCTTATTACGATCAATGTCCACGATCGTTTTTTTTTTTTGTTGGTTTTATCGTCTGGTTTAATTTTAGTATCTTGCAACCTTCTGGGTTCCGCTATTACTGGAAACCAAGCTAACTTACTGAATGAGAGTCCCAGCAGGTGCTGTTAATATAGTAGTGGTATATGCTTATAAAGGCCTGTCATAAGCCAGTGTTACACATCTGGTGATCAAGTCCTCCATCGGCTTCTCTTAAACACAGAAGAATCTACAGGTATTGGTATGAGATATGGCCATCCAGTATAGGGGCTTATTGAAGGCATAGTGGGCTGTTAGAAACCACCACCCCTCTCCCTTTTTCCGAATTCTCCCTTTTTTTGGCAGAGATGTACTCCCATTTTATTTTCTTATATAAAGGTACGTAAGTTGATAGTTAGAAATGGGTATTGTGATAAACAACTTTTGTAACTCCGCTACTATCCTTTGTAAAGCATTCTGGATCCTTGGAATATAGAACACCGGCCACGGTGGATGTGGAACCTTTTACCTCCTATTTTAACATCTGCTCCCCTACAATGGTTGTCAGTAGTGGAAATTAGCAGATCTTTCCATAGGAAAGCATAAAACTTATGCGTTTCTATGTCCTCCTTTGCTATTGTAAAACTCACAACACAGAGGCATCGTTGGAGATGAAAAAGCCAAAGAACTTGCTTGCAACGTCTCTGATATCTGCTAACGTTCAACGATCATTAAGGGGCACAAGGATTCCATCTTTCAGTCGCTTTCTCTTCTTATGTGTACTGTCCTAAATCAGTAGTCAAAGAGGGAAAACTACAGCTTCGATCGTCAGCAGCACAGTAAAGTTATCTCTTGTGGGGTTTTTAATAAAGTTAGAACTTCGGTATACAGTTGCTGTAGTTTTGTAGGTAGTGTGTTAGTTCGAAATCTAGTTCAGCCTATCGAACAAACAGAAAGCCGAAAAATATGTATTCATCGACGACTTCTTCTCAGAGAAAACTGCTCTGAGTAAAATCAATTTGCTGTGAAAAGTTTCTCAAATCCATCGTTGGATAATTAACGCACAACATGAGTGGTTTTAGAGAAGCTTGGTTTGAAACCTGAATAAACTGCCATTAACTAATTCAATAAGTTGTGATCGTGGCAGTACCCTGAATCTTTTACAGATTCCCCGATACTTTATTTTCAAATACAAAGCTGGGTACCCTCTTAATGACCCATTGTCCTAACTAACTTAACTGTTAATCTTTTCTAAGGGCATAATCGTTCATTTACTGTATAAATGTTTGGGTTTTTTTTTATTTTTTTTTTTAAGAACGCTTCATCAACCCTAGATTTCCGAGTTCTCCATTTTGGAAATAGTTCAGAACTTTTGTAATTTTTTATTTTTTTATTATTCGCTACTTGTAGCCTTGAAATAATTTTCTTCCGTTAATTATCAATTAATTAACGTCAACGTTCAAAATAGTAAAGACACAAACCTTGTGCAAAATATAAGCGATTAGTTGTCAATCCCTCCATTCATGTTTAAATTAAACATTAAAACCTCCATCCTTTCAATCATAACTTAACAGAGAATTAAAGCCTCTTGCAAATATTTTCTGTACGAGAATTATTCTGCAAGAATTTCATTTAAGTTTTTTGGTCACAGTGCTTGCGACCACATGATAATAAATAACCAGATGGACTTGGTTGATAAACTTGAAGTCTCTTAAGCTGGTACACGTACACAGAGCGCCATAAGTGAGTCAACATCCACTATAATTTTAAATTTTTTATTATAAAAAATACTAGATGACCCGTACGAATATTTCGCACCGTTAGTTGTCATTTTTAAAACATATAATCACAATGACAACAGTATTATTATGCAGTTCTATATAAAATATAATTTTTATCAATGAAAATATTTATTTTTCAATTTCTAATTATTTTTCGTCATTAGTGTTAGATATAAGCTTTTAAATGAGATATCGTTCATTAAATTTGATGCGGTGGTATGTGAGATATTTGCAACCGACAAAAGAAAGTGCTTTAGAAATAATTATAAAAAATATTCTTGTAGCACAACAATAATTTTGTGTTTTGTTTTTGTTTTAACATTTTATAAGTAATAAGTAAACGATTTTATTTTTGAAAATTTATTCGGCTATCCTAAGAAAATGTATTAATTCAGTGATGTTTATTTACTTTTGGCACTCAGTGTATGTACATGATGATGATGAGGGTACTCATTTTAATGGTCAATATGAAATACGAATTAAAACATACACACCCACAGACACACTTAAAGCGTGTATACATATGTATGGAAGAGTAAATAAATTTATTTGTGTTTACTCAACAGCCTAAATACACACACACACACACGATTGTCACCATACATACATATGGAGGAAGCATTAAGAGAGTTTAACATGGACAGGCATTTATTATATGCAAATAAGAATGTTAATGAATATACAAATACTGATACACACACACACACACACAAATACAAACACTGAATACGCACTTGAAAAGCATAATAAAGGCAAACAATACGAAGAGTACCTTAAGGAATTATATGCTGACATTGGAAATTTATGTACGCACACTCATACACACACACACACATGCTGTAATAAATGAATAACAGCGTCATGATTTCCTTTGAATGCCTTACATGCATGCTCTACATACTTTAACAGTATGCAGGACTATTCTAACTCTCTCTCTCTCTCTCTCCTGCTGGTTGTGAGTAGTGTGGTGGTGGTGGTGGCTTTGTTTGTAAACATTTTAATTTACTAACACATGATATTTTGGAAATTTTATACAAATATGTTGGCATAAGCCTAACACAAACAGAACGTGACAGAGAGAGAGAGAGAGATTTAGAACGAGAGAGAGAGAGAGTGAGTGTATGTATAAACAAATATTGATGTTTATGTGCATGTATGTGTATTTGTTTATATCTGCAAATTTTCAACTATAAATTGTGTGTATGTTTTTCTGTTTTTTTGTTTTTTTTTTTGTTTTTATTGTTGTTATTGTTATTGTTTTTGTTATTATTTATTTTCACTGGCTTTATGCCAAATAATCTCAACACAAAACTATTTGCGAATATTTTCTTTCCTCTCCCTTCTAGTTTTCTCTTCCAATACTGTATGGAATATATTAGTACTGCAAATATGTGTGTGTTGGTATATATGTATGTATGTATGTGCATAACTAAAGTTGAATTTAACAAATCAATTTCAGATTTTTTCTTTTTTTTTTTGGGTTTTTCATTGTTGTAATTGCTGTTGTAATTCAAATCCCAATGTGGAGTATGCATTTTACACACAAGGCATGCTTTCCTCTCTATCTCTCACACTCTCTTGTGTATTATGAATTTTTTTTACTGCTCATAAATTTATTATATTTTGATTGCTGTTGTTGTTACTGTTGTTATTGTCTTTAGAGTATAACAATACAATTCATTTGTATTTGTTTTCAAAGCTTTCAATTTATTTTCAACAAGTTTTTTAAACTAAAAAAAAAAAAATTGAAAATAATTTTTGAGTAAACATTTATTGTCTTGTCTTATATTTTTGTGATAAAAACTAGTAAAATAGACATTTTGCCTGGTATATTGTTTCTAAAATGATTTCCTTTAATCTAAGGAAAAATGTTGAAATTTATAATTTTTTTTTTAAATTCAAAATTTTAAAAAATATTTCCTAAGTTAGCCACCAGTATTTTACTCAAAAATCTACACTGCCGGATGTTACACAACTCCTTTCGAGACATTGAAAAATTTTTATAACATCAATCGGATAACGAAAAGTAATATGGAAGAGTTCTTTCGTAACAGAAAATACGAGAACCGATCTATTAGATGGTGAAGGAAACACAAGTTTCATCAGAAATTAATTTTTTAATACATAACCCCTTGGAGTTCTCTACTCTTAGCCCTACGTTTCGCTAGTTTATGTATTAACACGTTCCCTGCCAAGCTGTTTTTGAGAAGGTGTCATTTCTAGGCCACGTGTACCATTTTCGGTACACGATAACTACTTTCAGAAATCTATAAAAATACAAATTCTTTTTTATTTTGGAAAAAATTTATGTTATTTTCAAAATTATTACTATTCAAAGGACAAAATGCACAAAATAACAACATAAAATTAAATTTATTTCATATAGAATAAGGGACATAAGGGTAATGTACAAAAAAGAAAACATATTTTACTCAAGTTTGATTACACTATTATAATTTTTCATACTTTCGGCATACCATGGAATCGCTGCATCCTTTTTACTGGTGTACCATTACAGTTTTGTTACTCATGGTGTAATTCTAGAGGGTAGGACATGGTCATCTTCTTCAGAAAATACATTCTTATTTGTCTTACATAAATATGAAATCAGTAACATTCTATGTTTTAAAAGGTGAAATTAAACTATTGTTTCTTGTATTATATAAAATCGATGCACTTACAACTGTCGTATTCAATAAAAGTTCAAAAGTGGTCCGATAACTAATGACCACGCCACGTGTACCGTTATCAGTACATCGCTCTAAAATTGCTCTAAACATCATTACGTTACATAAAATAGTCCTACTAATAATTAAATTTTGAATATAAACATTTTAAATTAAAAAGTTCAGCTTGGCGTAGAAATGAGGTTTAGCGTGCACCGAAAACGGTACACGTGGCAGGGAACGTGTTAAACGGTCATCGAAATGAATTTCTTTGTACTGCTATTTCAGCATAGTGTATGAGAGTCTGGTCTCACTTATATTTTTTATTTATTTATTTAAGAATTACAATACAATTACAAATTATATTGTATTCATATACGAGCTGAGTAACTTCGACCATATGCCCGGTGTAGTATCACAGACCAGAGCCTCTGGTGGGAATCGAACCCACGACCCTCACGCTAATAGTCTAGCACACTACCCACTAGACTACCAGGGCGCTCTGGTCTCACTTTGATAAAGTATCAAAATCGCCTAGCCTAGTAGGTAGGTCAGACATTTCCGACAAAAGGAAAGATGAAAAAATATTTCTTCAGAGACTTGCCCTTAGCAGATTTCTGACAAAAACTTTGTAAAATAACTGTAAATGAAAGTGCCATTATAAGCTTCTTAAAAATCTTTCATTCGCAGTCAATTCTAAACTGTAGAACCCGCACTCATGTATAAAATTAACGCACTCAACGTAAGTGTTGTGAGAAGATAGGTCGTAATACTGACTTAAGTCTTATAATGACCAATTATGTATGTATGTGATAAGTTATTAACAATTAATCATCAGTTTATTTTAAACTTTTCTAATTTGGTCTCCTTCTATAACTCCGCAAAAAAAGTCCCACTCTTTTTCCTTTTCTAGCCTACAGCGGTAATTCACGTGTGGTCTTCGGTTACCAATATTGCGATTGAGCAACTCCAAAGACCTCTGCGTGTTGCTGCATGTTGATTATTTAGTCGAATGTAAGCAAGGACAGCAATCATCAGAGTCTTCTGTCACTCCAATAGCCTCCATATCTTCCCTCGCACGTTGAATTTTCTTTTGGTCGATTCCATGTTGTAAATTTTTCAGTGCTTTCCGATGTAATTGGGCATCCTGAATGTTGGGCGTCCTTAATGTTTGTGTTCGGCCTTTACAAAATTCTTTGAAATTGGTTCCCATTATACCCTTAGTTTGAGTGATACTTTTTAGAAATTCCTATATTCTGATCTCAAATTAGGTGGTATTCTGTTGTCAGTGGCTGTTAAACACAAACTAAATGACACAATTTGTTAAAATTTTGACAGAGAGCAATTGTTAGACGACTGTTCTTAGTGGCCATGCTCCTTCGTGAAGGAGTTGATGCATTAGTCATATATACAAGAATTCGTAGTTTAAATCCCAGATCTGGCGACCCAAACAAAACAATAATGAAAAGCAGTTTTTTTTTCTCTCATCAGTTTTGTGGCAAAAACTCTGAAAGTAGATTACGCCACTCGCGGGAAACGCTAGTGGTATAAGACCGCTAGGTTGCAATCGTAACTAAGAGATTGTAATGACCCTAGGGTCTCGTCTAATAAGCCATTACATACTATTTACAAGACTACAATGACGCTGTATTATACGCCTACAGAAAAATTATTTTAATTGTTCCATAATAAAATATCAATTTAAATTAAAATAAAAAAATAATAATTAAAATATGAATAATTTTATCAATTAATTGCTTTGTAATCAAATAGGCCACATCATAATAAATTATTCAAAATGTTCATTTCATTATAATTTTCATCATGCAAATTACACGTGACATCAAATCCTTTTTTTTATATTTTAAATTATCAGCCAACGCATCAATGGATGGATGCATGACTAAATGGCGAAATGAAAATTCATTTCCATGTCATTTAATTTAAATGAAAACAAGAAAAAAAGAAAACATTAAATAATCGGCTTTTATTTTGTAAAATTAATTAAAACACTGTCACTAACTAAAGGTTAATATTTTATAATACTTCTCAATGCAGGTGGTTGGTTTGTTGAATTTGTTTCAATTGCTTAACAAACAAGGGGCAATAAATTTTTAAAAAAATTTTCTCTTTCATTTTTTGTTTCAACTTAAAAGTACCCTTAGGCATATGATTAATATAATTTTAATTATTTAACTTGTAATTGACTAGCGTATGAGTATGAGTATTATTATTATTTTCATTATTTTATTTAAAAGAATTACAGTATTTGAGCCAAGTTTACAGCGTAGTTTCCTTCCTTTCAAAAATCTACAACTCCTGCAAAAGTTAGTTGAGGGAATATAAGTCTACCGGTATGTCTTCGAATGGAATTGTCAAAGTAGATTCAGGCAGACTGAGTCTAGCAACGAAGTTTAACTTCCTTGTAAACTGATTGAGCAGTAGCCCGTTAAGGCAAATGGAACACATACGTATGCCTTTCAATATATCGGGGATATTGTAAGCTTTGTACCGATGCAATTTTCGATGATATTTTCTAATGTTTTTTGGAACCCAAACAAGAGTTACCATTAAATCAGTCGATATTTTTCTAAGAATTTGTTGGCAGTCTTGGAACAAAGAGGGTGCCGGAATGACGGTTCGAGAAGGATAGGATTAAATGATGACCATATGCAGACGCCGGCACAAATAGATACAAATGTGGGTGTATTTGTGGGAGGCATTGTGTATAATCCGAAGTCGCCGTGGTCTAGTGGATAGTGTGTTAGCTTATTAGACAAAAAAGGCTCGGGTTCGAATCCCAGGTCAGACATCAAAACGAAATAATATTTCTTCGGCGACTTACTCTCAGCAGATTTATGGCAAAGACTCTGAGAGTAAAAAGTGCCATTATAAGCTTCTCAAAAATCTTTCGTTCTCGACTTTAAACTGTAGGTCCCGCCACTTATGTGTAACATTAACGCACACAACACAAGTGGTGTGAGTAGCTAGATCGTAATCCTGACTGAAGTGTTGTAATTGGCCAATTATGTATGTATGTATGTATTGTGTATAATCCAGAAGAATTGTTGTTAGTAATATGTATTTTCAAGTGTAATCTAATAATATTTTTACACCAAATCCCTAAAAACTGCGGATTTAACTTTACAAATATGCTTCCAAGAATTAAAATGATTTCTCATTGTTAATAAATTAATCTCATTAGAAAATAGTGAATCATCCTACTGTAATTTTTCTTTGGGTGTATAATTGATAAAAATTTCAAAAAGAAGCGACGACAATCTGCTTCACTGAAAGTTCACAACCAACTGAATGCATTTTTATGCTCTTATTAACGAACATTGTTGATGTTCGAGTCCTATGTGTGTAAAAAGTCGAATAGGATCGTCCCCTGAGGGACATATGGCCTTCGCCATAAATTCACCGTATTCTAGTAGGTAGAGTGTTTGTTTATTGGACGAGAGGCATCTTAAACAAAGCGAAATATGAAAAAATATTTCTATCGGTGACTTCTTCTCCTCAGTTTTTTTTTTTTTTTTTGGCCAAAACATTGATAGAAAAATAAATTTTGTATGAAAATATGCTTAAATTTATTGTTTGGAGCTCCTTTTAACTGTAAATCATTCGTGTCACACTCATGGGTATAAATAATTAACGCACATAGCATGGGTGAAAAGCTAAGTTGTAATCCTGACTAAACGATTATAATGCCTAATAAAGGGAGGAAGTAATGCTGTTTGCCTGGAAAATCTTGCGTAGCCTCCGCAAAAAACTTGTGTATATGTCAGGAGCCTCGAAGTAGGCATTTTTCTGAAATTTTTTAGAGATTCATTTGCAGTGAAATTGTATGGCCATCCAGTTTTGCGTTAATCATTATTCATCAAAAGTTATTAACCTTTTAGCAATAATGGCCATTAAACTATTAGCATTAGCAATGCCAAGTTGATGACAACTATTGCCGAGTGTTTCATCTTTGCCAAAAGCAATATGGGATTAAAATTAATCACACGCCTTAATGTCACAAAAATGCCTTCTCCTTTAGTAAATTATAATAAAATATTTTAAAATTTTAAAGACTTTAAATTTTATTTTTTCTTTGGCATAACATTCATCGTCATCGTCATCATATAATCTGATCATCTGACTTTTTACTAAAAAAAATTCTTTTTTCCTAAAAAATAAGAAAAAAAGAAAAACATTAAAATTTTTTTCTAATATTATGACATTGTTTTTCAAGTTGTTGAAATATCAACAGCGAAACAATTTCACTTTTCAAAAATATTGAAATATTTGGGAAAGGAAAAACAAAAAGATTGAAATCTTTATCCGAAAATCTATTGAAATGTAACAACGCCATAGACAGAGTGAAATTAATTGACGCCATTTTAGATGGTGACTAAAATAAATCATTTTCGAAAATGTTTCAAATTTTTTTTTTTAAGAAAATTTCACTGTCAAATAACATTTTCCGTTTTTGTGATTACCCAACAATTTCATGGCCAAAAGAAAAGGAAAAGTCATTAACAATATATTACCTTGAGCTTGAAATATTTGGAAATATTTTTTGGGTGAATAACTCACTCACTCACTAGTATACACTAAAAGTAATCGAAATAATTCTAACACTTGTCATGAGTTTTTTTTTTTTTTCTTGTATAGAAACTCATAAAATTTTTAAAGAATTTTGTTTTTCTTTAAATTTGCAAAATAGAGGTGTGGGTTAGGTTAAATTGATAGCATAGCTTTCTTAGGTTCTATTCCTGCATTCAACTATAATTTCTTAATAAAGTTTGCGGTGGATTCTATCCAATCACGTTCTATCAATAGATTCTGTGCACTCAAGAATCCTTTGCCTCAGGATTTCAATAGCCGGACAGTGTCCAAAGAAGTAGCATTTTCTTCCTCCTCGTCATTACACATACACACCTGCTCAAAATAATGGATACAACTTATTCTAAATTATTAAAGAAACGTTAACCGTAAAACTACCCTCAAAAACGCATCCAAAACTATTTTTTATTATAGTGCCACCTGACCACCTGAAATTCCGATGAATCCATAAAAATTGTTGGTCATAATAATAGATACAGTTGACTTAATTATAATTTTTTTCCATTTACATTCAAACATAATTGGACATTACAACCTAGCTTCTCACACCACTTATGTTATGTGCGTTAATTTTATACATGAGTGGCGGGGACCTACAGTTTAAAGTCGACTCCGAACGACAGATTTTTTTTTGAGAAACTTTTCATGGCGGGTTTTTTTTCACTCTCAGAGTTTTTGCCAGAAATCTGCTGAGAGGAAATCGTCGGAGAAATATTTTTCGTTTTTGATATCTGACCTGGGATACGAATCCGGGCCTTTTTTTGAGAAACTTTGCCACGGTAATTTTATTTATACTCATGAAGTTTTTGCAAGAACCTTCGGTTAAGGGGAAGTCGCCGGAGAAATATTTTTTTAATATTTCGTTTTACTGGAGATGTCTATTCTGGTCTTTGAACCGTGGCCGCCTCACGTCTAATAAATCAACGCGCTACGTACTAGACATCATTACGACTTCAGAAAAAGTCATTGCGAAGGATTCCCCACCTGCGGCTTTGTACATCTAGAGGCCAGTGGTATCTCAATGATTTCAATTTCGAATTATAACTTGGTTATGTGGAAACTTTCCAAAAAAGAAATGCGAGCCGCGTGACTAATTTGCATGAATATTTTAAGTCGTTTAGGAAATACGGACAACCAGAGACGGGATAGCAGTAAAAAAAATTGATTTTCTCGTAGAGAATTGTTGTCAGCGTAGGCAAAGCTGGATTTATGGGCTAATAAATCAATAGCGACGATTTTTTGAAATAAAGCTCGGTAACGATTTGTGTCCTTATCTTTAATTGACCGATAACCAGGTTATTGGTCTACTGTGGCAGGTTCTGGGATGAAAGCGTTCTCAGGTATACTTGTGTAGAGACAACGGTTCGTGAGAGAATGTATTACGCCGTTGTTGTCTTAGGTGTAGAACTAACGAATTACTTGCAATGAGTCCTACTATAATTTACAGCTAGGAGATCTCTCCTAGATGGACTATTGGTAGGTGATTGAAAGCTTTTAATTTTCTAAACTCTTAACTATAACATTGCGTTACTTCCTGAGATTACCGCCAGAGTTGGAAGGCCTTAATCGTATTTCTATTGATTTTTTTTCAAATATTTTGAAAAAAAATTGTACAACGTCTGACAATGATAACGAAAGCTATTCACACAACGATCATATGTTTGTCAATATTTTCGTTCGTTGATGATTTAATAATGGGTTGTGAAAATGGCGTATACGGCCATGTTATTGGGTTTAAGGTGCACGTTCATAGGAAAAGAAATTTTCAACAGGTTTTATTGACAATATTGTGTTGAACTCAGATAAACCTTTTAACAACGTTTTTGCTATACAATCTGGATGCTATAGCAGAAGCGTCATGGAACAACTGGGGGCCATCAAAACAGTAATGAAATACGGCACAGCCTTGTGTTTCTTTTTAAATAAGATTTCTATTTACCACACCTTATATTCATTGTTGAAATATAAAAACTGAAATAAGAAATATTTACTAACGTTTGTTTGGATTGATTTGCTGTTGAAATTTTGTTTTACCAAAATATTGCCTATAACGTTAAATAAAGTTAAATGCACGTGTTGAAATAAAAATTTTAATTTTTTTATTTTTATTTAGCGTTGGTTTTCAATAAAAATAAACAATAGAATCCAGACAATAGGAAAAATGTTTGTTTTAAGAATTCATAATAAATGCAACAAAAAACAAAAGAGATTTATTTGATGCGAAAAAGATTTCAAAAAAGAAAGAAAAATTTTTAAATATTTTTGTGTGATTATTTTTTTTTATTTAATTTCTCTGATCCAACTAAATAGTACGCCTTCATTAACAATTTCATTGCTACCGTTGCACATTACAGTGAAACCCTGTTTCATGAGACTGAAAAAGATTTTTTTTTAATACTTTTCAATGGAGAAGCTAAAGCAAAAAATTTTTAATCAAAGGATCTTGACACTTTGAGTTCAGAAATTGAAGCCAAGACACTTTTAATGCAATCAAATCGTATCGAGGCTAAGGAAATGTTCCCAGACACAGAATTATTCTAAAATTGAACAATTAACGTAGTTAAAGCTGGCTGTCGTTCTAAAATTTGCAAATTATTTAAAGAAGCATTTCATTACATACATTTTCTATTCATCATAGGCAGCTAAGTAGGGGTAGGCGAACATCCCACAGAGGTTGCAATCGACATACTAGACTATATAAGGCCTATTGTGATCAATGTCAAGTCATTGCTTTGCAGGGTAGAGCTCTTCATTCGTAGGAATTCTTTGGTTAACCACTTGGTATTGGTGGTGCAGGGCAAATATATTAGTGTAAGCAACTGCCTACCTAATAACCAAATCGGTCCGGGCCATTTACTTTGTATTGCGATTAAGCCTGGTATAAAACTGAACGAGATCACTACAATTAACTACATTCCTGCTGCCATAGGTTGTACGAGTATCAGTGTAAAGTCGGTCGAAAGTGGTTGGGTGCGTGTAATGAAAAAGACGAATTGAAGGTAAAGCGTGTAGTGGCCATGTATTTACGATTACGACATATTGTACGTGTTAATTTTTATCCATAAGAGGCGCGACCTAAAACTTAAAGTCGACTCCGAACGGCAGATAGATTTGTTTCAGTGGCAACTTTATTTATTCTCAAAGCTTTTGCCAGTTAGACTGTTGACAGGAAGTTGCCGAAGAGATATTTTTCAATATTTTCCTTTTGTTCCAGACGTCTGATCTAGAGTTTGAAACCCGATCTTACGTTTAACACACTATCTACTTTAATGCTGCAGGTTCGGCGACTTTAATGCTTCGGTTTCATTAATCCTGTGAATAAGGTAATTGGTGTACTATTTTTCAGTAGGTCTTACATATCGATGGCTTAATATAGAAAGATCGTATTTCGTTTTTTTTTTTTTTCAAATCAGGATTTTTAAATATTCTGCTAGGCAAAACCCACATAGATATCCTCTGAAAAATTCAGCTTTCTATGATAACGAATAGTTGACTTTCAGTAATTAAAAGAAAAAGCCCTAACTCATATAAAATTGAATAAATATTTTTGACCCTTTGTACTTCCATTATTTTTTTGATTGAATTCCTGATTTATTTTTAATAAAGACTACATTTAAATTTTGGTTTTATAAGATTTTTGTTTTTTAGATTTTATTTGTTTTTGCCTTCTCTTGTAAAGTACTGAATACTTAAGATACGACCTTTCTATATTAAGCCATCGATATATTGACAAAGTTGCCATTTGTCTTTGACAAAAATAAATAAACAGGGTAGATGTATATGTATAATACCGTTACAGTAAAACAAATTTCTGAATATTGTATTTGAAATTCAAATTCTTTTTTAAATTTTTCTATAGCCAGTATGTCATTAATGAGGTTTCACTGTTGATTGCAATGTGCCAGCAGTAGTGTATGCACTTAAACTCAATTAGCCGTTGCCGTAATTACTATGTAGGCGTGAAAATATTTACACACAGTTTCAATTTGGTCGGATTTATTTATTTTTAGAATTTTCCTCACATTCATTTACATACGAATTTCGATTTTATTTGATTTTTATTTTGTTTACAAATTTCAAAATTTGTTTATTTTTAATTTTTTCTTTTTTTTGCTGTAAAATTTTTTCGTGGTCATGAGCAATTTTTAGATGTTTTGGAATTTTCATAAACAATAACCTCAACATCATACTGTAAACAACAGCGGCAGCAGCAACAGCAATTGCAACAAAAACAATGGATGTCATGCATGCTGATGTTTAGTTTGGAACCAACGTCACCGAAATTCATGTTTTTTTTGTTTTCTTTCAGAATTTCTAAAAACATCGTGTGGTTTTGGGATATTTTCAATCATGGTGTGTAGTAGTGTAGACTGTCCGTTAATTTCATTCATTAAAATTGTTATTCGTCGTTCTGTGTGAGTGTGTGTGTGTGTGTGTGTGAAGAAGAAGGCGACTTCTTTGCTTCCAATCGATCCGACAATCCAGGCATTTATTGTTTATTTATGATGAATGATTGCAATTGTTAATGTTGATATAAAAGATTTTCATTTTCTACGTTATTGTCGTTGTTGTTGTTGTTGATTTCTTTTTTTTAAATAAAAAAAAAATTTTTTTTTATTTTATTAATCGCCTATCAGTAACTGTGTATGTATGTATGTGTATATTACTGTTTATGATGCCTTGCCTTGTTGTCGGTAAAGGTATCAAAGTGTGTGGGTGTAATGTTGATAAGTTTTCGCATCATTTGTGTTGCTTTTAAAGAAATTAAAAGACAGCACAGTGCACAGCCGAGCAGAACAGAGCAGAGAACAAAATAATATTTTATGACATTGACATTTGCCTGTTCGACGCCATGCACACCGAACAGGAAGTGAGTTGTGTTTGGAAATAAAAAAAAAACAAGAAGAAGAAATTAAAAAACAAATATGCCTCCTCTGCTATGTGACCTTTATTAGAAATTCAATGATTAAATCATTGCATGACTACAAACATTCATGAATAGCTGAATAAATGATGAATTGATATTGATATTCAATTTCAATTATACATAACATAATACGTACGTATATCCTTTATTGTGCTTTATATTCATCATCACAAAAAGGACATTAAGGAATACACTTACAGTTTAGGCATATTAAAGATGAGAATTGGTGAAAAATATTTTTTGAGAATTATTTTTATAAGAGGCAAGACAGGTAGTTTAGCACAAATATTTTTCAAAGTTTAAAAATTAAAAGAAAATCTTACATAAAATAGAAACGACATATCGCTCCTTTATTGCAACATAGTCGTATCTCAAAAAATTAAAAATTTGTAATTACTTAAGCAAAACTGCTCTTTTAGACCTTATGTACATGTTGAAAAAAAATCAGTTTTATATCCCAAGCAGAGCCGAAGTTATAGCATAAAGTGTTTGCGGCAATTAGGTCACAGGACTTTTGTCTTGAAAACTTAAATCTCATTTTCCCAAGTTCAAGTTTTTCTGAGATATGATTATGTTGCAATAAAGGAGCGATATGTATACATGAAACGCTCACGGAACCTTTGCCAACACACCAAGAAACTTGATAGAAAGAACTTATGCTACCACAAACTCTAAGTGCATAGGAGTGCTTAGCTGAAAGTCATTATATTCGATGAAAATGATGCTAGGATTCAGATAACACCGCCCGCATTAAGGAAAGTTCTGCAGAAACTGCAGGACACAATAAAATATGTTCTCTTGCACCACACGTTCATATTGGATACCCTCAATAATGTACAAAACCATACTATCCTTAAGAAACAGACAGATGGTAGCTTGTAGTATTACACTTTGCGAAAACTTATGAGTTTGTTAAGTCTAG
The DNA here is from genome assembly GCA_014635995.1 of Sarcophaga peregrina. Taxonomy (NCBI): domain Eukaryota; kingdom Metazoa; phylum Arthropoda; class Insecta; order Diptera; family Sarcophagidae; genus Sarcophaga; species Sarcophaga peregrina. Next base: position 52,690,455 of record CM025792.1, on the reverse strand, counting down.
AAAAAGAGCAAACAATGCCGGCTGACAGGGACATCAGATGCATTTAAAATACCTTTCTAAGAGCGGCTAATAAAGGCGAATACAAGCAACGGTGAGATAAAATTGAAAGAATAAAAAAAATTCTATGTTATTATCAAATATTCTATGAACTATGGAGATTCCAATGATTTATGTACGATAACACCTTACATAACATATTTTATAATTGGTCATTACAACTTTTCAGTCAGGACTGCAATGTAGCTTCTCACACTACTTGTGTTGTAGAAATGAGTAGCGGAATCTACAGTTTAAAGTCGACTTCGAACGACAGATTCGTGAACAATTTTTTCATGGCAAAATTGTATTTTCACGCAGAATTTTCGCCAGAAATCTGCTGAGAGCCGGTCACCGATCAAATGTATATCGGGGGTTTGAACCGTGTTCTCACATTTAATAAGCCAACACACTATCTACTAGACTATGGCGACTGACACGCTACTGCGATGCACATCTAGCCAGCCATTAATCAACAACTAAGCATTGCGATACAGATTTAATTGGAAAAAAATCTAGTATTTCTGATTGGTGAATGCACAACAGATCGATGTGATGACTTGCGGTGATGTAAACCAATTGTGTATAGGAGAATCCATTTGGGAGACAAGGGACCAGTCTGACCATTTCGCTTTGTTTTGAAACCAGGCATTTAATTTTACAGAAGCAAAACTGAGCAAATTTTCTCATCGTTATACCCAGTAGAACAACCCAAAATATTTTTTAGGTTACAAGGTGTTGTTTTTAATCAACGATTCATAATCTCAAGACCTGCCATAGCAGACTAACCACCCACCAATCTATCCAGAAAAAAAAAATTCATTAATGAAATAACAACAAAGCAAAGGAATATTCAGAAGGAGAAATGCACTATAACAAGTATAAGTAGTATACATGATCAGTTATGCAGCGAATATCTGCGAATAGGATAGCAATCCAACAATCGGTTGCCCGTGTCTCTTTAGAGAAGAAGAATTCTTCGAGAAATGTACCTTCCGGTACATTCTATTTAAAAAATTTGTTGTAAAAATTAAATTTTAATTTTAAAAACCGTTTTTTATTTTAACATCTGTCTAGACCTATCTTTTTTTTTTTTGTTGTTATTGCTGTCAGTAGCACAACAACATGTAAAATGCACATCATGTTTTTGTAGTAATAATTCGTCGTCCTAGTTTATGGCTGGCCACTCTAATTAATAGCGTTAAATTTTAATCGATTTTTAATTGAATGAAAAATAATTCTTCTGTTGCTGCTGTTCATTTTACATTGAATTTAATTTGTTTTTTGTTTTATTTCATGTTTTTGTTGTTATTTTACTTGCAGTCCAATTTGTAATTTAAAAAAAATATTTCCATGAAATTCCAACACGTAGAAATAAATGTTTTTTGTTTTTTCGGGTGAAAATAAATTGGAGCCACTTAAAATTCTTTTTTTTTTTTAATTAAAAAAATAAAAAAAGAAGAAAGAAAAATTAAATTGATTGAATTAAGGTTTTCAGAAAAAAAAAACACACACAAAAAAAGATTTCAAGGAATTTTTAATGAAATTAATTGGCTAGACAACTGGCTTATTAAGGAATTAATTTCGAATTTTTTTTTTTATTATATTAAAAATCGATGGCCTTTACAAAAAATATATTTTTAACATTAAAAATGTTAAAGAATTTTATTTTATTTCTTCTTTTTTTCCCATTTATTTAAAAGAATTTTAAAAATAATTTGTCTACAACAGTAATTTTAAAGCGTTAAACATTTTTCGACTTTAAAAGTAAAGTTAAATAAATCACATCAAGCTGTAGTCAAGTGGGTAGTAAGTTGGTCGTATTAGAAATAAGGTTGTGGTTAAAACCTCAGTCTAGAACTATTTCTAAGTGGCACAAGCTTAAAAAGAGGGTAAATAAAAATGCTATGAAAAGTTTCTGAATTTAAACTGTAGGTCCTTTCCCTCCGTCCTCTCATGGATAAAAGGAAGACACCCAACACGAGTGTGGTGTGAGAAGCTGGGTTGTAATCTTGATCAATTATATAAGAAAGTCCATTTCGGCATAGTTCAAACCTGACATTTTATTCAATAACATAATATATTAAAATAATTCAAAAAAATTGGATTTCATTATGAGATTATGTGCAATCTTTTAGAAAAACTGGCAATAATGTCTAATGCGGCCAATTGAAACATTAAATTGCTCTTTTTATAGAAACTGCTCCTGCAATATAGCCAAAAAGGATCGCTGTCTTGTGTGGCATATCCAATTCATAATTGTTTAGTTGCAAGACAAAAAGAAAATTCGATAATCAAATGACCATCCGAATTGACAGCAACTATTCTTCCAAAGTCTTTCACGAACAACTAATCAAAGATTCTGCACCCAAAAGAATAGGACCAGTTTTAGTCACGTTTTGTAACCGTGGAAGTCTACACTACAATGGTACCAAACGCCAAAAATTCGTCAAAAAAGTAGTTTCTTGAATAACTAATCGGTGTGATGGATTTATCAAAATAAAGTTCGTGTTTTTTTTTTGAGGCGGTTTAAAGAGAATTTTAAAAAAAGACTATCCTATTGAAAATTATGTTGCCGCTAGATTTCCTATAGAAAATTATGTTGCCCCCAGGATTTCCTATAGAAAATTATGTTGTCGCCAGATTTCCTATAGAAAATTATGTTGCCCCCAGGATTTCCTATAGAAAATTATGTTGCCCCCAGGATTTCCTATAGAAAATTATGTTGCCCCCAGGATTTCCTATAGAAAATTATGTTGCCCCCAGGATTTCCTATAGAAAATTATGTTGTCGCTAGATTTCCTATAGAAAATTATGTTGTCACCAGATTTCCTATAGAAAATTATGTTGTCGCCAGATTTCCTATAGAAAATTATGTTGCCCCCAGGATTTCCTAGATTTCCTATAGAAAATTATGTTGTCGCTAGAATTCATATAGAAAATTTTGTTGTCACTAGATTTCCTACAGAAAATTATGTTGCCGTTAGATTTCCTATAGAAAATTTTGTTGCCGCAAAATTTCCTATTGAAAATTATGTTGTCGCTAGATTTCCTATAGAAAATTATGTTGTCACCAGATTTGCTATAGAAAATTATGTTGCCCTCAGGATTTCCTTTAGAAAATTATGTTTTCGCCATATTTTCTATAGAAAATTATGTTGCCGCTAGATTTCCTATAGAAAATAATGTTGCCACTAGATTTCCTATAGAAAATAATGTTGTCACCAGATTTCCAATAGAAAATTTTGTTGCCCCCAGGATTTCGTTTAGAAAATTATGTTTTCGCCATATTTCCTATAGAAAATTATGTTGCCGCTAGATTTCCTATAGAAAACAATGTTGCCGCTAGATTTCCTATAGAAAATAATGTTGCCACTAGATTTCCTATAGAAAATTATGTTTTCGCTAGATTTCCTATAGAAAATAATGTTGTCACCAGACTTCCTATAGAAAATTATGTTGCCCCCAGGATTTCCTATTGAAAATTATGTTGTCGCCAGATTTTCTTGCCCTAAATCTATTCTAGAATGCATGGTAAAAAAAAAAAATACAATAAAACAATATTAAAAAAAATAATAAGCCTCCGAATTGCTTTCAACCCGCTACAAACATCGAATTTAGTGCCCAGTTGCAAGTTTTTGGTTGCAAACTTGGCGTTACGGTCCGGAGGAAAGAGATTTGACACTAAAGATCTGGTTTGTTTTCAAGTTTTCTTCATTGGAAGTAAAGAAACTATTTAAAAAAAAGATTTTTTCATGAAATTTTATTTAATTTTATTGAACAATTTACGAATTTAATGAACTGCCCTTATTTATTGTTTATTGACTTAACATAGTCCAACCAAATAATGATGATGTTTGCCCCTTTAATAGGCCATATATGTACGTTATCTAAGACGGGACACCCGGTAAATCGTGTATTTTTAAGTTAAACACCCAAAAATTAATATTTAAATGAGACAAGCATTACTAATTGATCAAATGGCATGTGTGGTTAGAAATGAATGAATTTCAAATTTCATACCCCTACTGCTCATTATTTTATTAATGAACCGACGATGCCAAAAAATTAAATTTTCTTCCTTCCCTACTAGGGGGGAAAAATTCAAAATTAATGCCAAAAATTTTATTCTAAATTAAGATGAGAAAAATAATTAAAATCTTTCCCATCATCAATTTAACTTTGACACTTTTTTATGAAAAATAAATGTGCAAGGAAATACCGCACAAGACCGACCCATAGTGCACATGGTCACAATGAAAGTGTTGACAAATTTAACACACTTTGGCTAAGAATTTAAGAAAAAACAAAAAAAAAAAATTTTTTTTTATTGCAAAAATAAATTTAAAATTTTATTACTAAAAAATAATCAAATTAATGGTTTTGTGATGAATTTATTATAAAACAAAAGCAACAAAAACAACAACAAGAAGAAAAAAATTACAATTTGTTTTATTTTTAATTTCTTTTAGCCACGTATTTGGCAATTTATGATTTTATGGTCGGTTGATGGTGGTGTGCTGCTGCATCCGTTTCATGTTTCAACTCCTTAATGTTTATTAAGCCGGGGCGTAGAGAAAAGGAGAGGGGGTAAGTACCATTTCCATTATTACTACTACAAGTTTTCCTTTTTTTTGCTTGTTTTTTGTAAGTATGCCGTGTTACAAGTAATAAATATTTATTTGAAGGTTATTTTTATACTCAATATGGCCCTGGGAAAATGAAAGGATTCCAACGCCACTATATTAAGCACGTTCCGAAAATTACTTCTTTTGGTATTTGAAAAACGTGTCTTAAATATGGTTCGGGTTTCTTTCTTTAATTTTTCTTTTAAGTTTAATTTATGGGCATGACTGGCCAAGGAATATTTTGCCAAATAAGCACACACACACACTCTAATTTTAAGGATTAAAGTGGGTGAGAAATGTGAACACGTTAAAGAAAATCTTGAAAAGTACTTTTTAACTGTTTTAAAAGGAAATTTTATTGGATTTTCTTTTCTTTTTTTTTGGTGAAAATATTTATTTTCGGCATTAATTTTAAATCGGATGTGTAAAGTTAAAAACTGTCTACATAAGTGGTGATTTCATCTTGATCAGTTTTCAAGCTTTACCTGGTCACTATAAGACATCCACTGCGTAAGGAATAGCGGCACGATTATAAAGAAATTTGAAGAAATTGTTGCATCACTCAACAATGGCTTCTGCTAATGAATGTGCGATACTCTTAGCAACAGAGCCGTTTTGTATTTGATTTGCATCTCCATTTAGATAGAGTTCGACTTGCATGCCTATAAAAACCGACGAACTGACCATTCACAATGCCGTAGATATGCTAATTGATTTTTTAACCCACCCATCCACGGAGGGCTCGTCCCCATTACGTAGGGACACGTACACACTACAGTCCGGACTGTAGCGAGTAAGGGAAAAGTTATGGCAACGAGAACATAAAACAACTACAGAACTAAATCACAAGCTGAATAAGGTAACAATAAACCGGAACTACATAAAACAAGAACGAAAATACATTTTTCTCGAACATGTGTAATCTCCTCTACGTATGGAACTCATATCTAATTTGATAGTTACGTTAACCAGTAAAATTTGGCCCATTTGGCTCTCCGAGAATCCAGAAGTGATAGTGGAAAAAGTGCCTGTTTGTGGCATATTACAGGATGGAAGGGCCACTGTTTCGTATGTTTTCAAAAATGGCACTGGAGGAACAGTTATTGTCATTTCAGAGCGCTATGATTATATGATAATCGCCTTGTTTTTACTTGCAATTGCAAATTTTGAATGCAATCTCAACAAGACGGGGCCACGGGTTATAAACCACAAACAATTTTAGGTTTACTGTGTGAGCCGAGAGAAACTGACCTTAACGGCTGGACTTTACTTTTTAAGGTATTTTAAGTCCAGACTCCACATTATCAACTGTCTGGACGTTTGACGTGAGATTAAGCCAATGGTTTGGCAGTATACTCGCTGCATAAATCCACCGCCAAAGCCCATTAAGTTAATTGTGTTCGATTTTGCCAGAAGAAGAATAAGTGCTCTTCACTATTTTCGAATTTCAAAACGAAAAACTCTGATCCCTCCAGAGAGGATGACGTGTATGTACATTTTCACAGATACAGTTGTTTCTTGACTACGTCAGATGTTACCCTATCATTCCAGAACCTGCTGCCGTAACCAATCAATCATTTAGTTCGAAAAACGAGGCAAATAAAAGTGTAACCATGCAAAATAAATAATCGGCGATGAAGGAGGAGATGAAGTCTAATAGCATATAGTGTGTTGGTTTATTAAATGCGAGTCCTTGGTTCCAACCCCCAGTTTAGTTTTCTTAGACAAAACGAAATATGAAACAAAATATTTCTTTCAGCAAGTTCCTCTCACCTAGCTTCTGGTAAATATATGATCTATCGTGAAGAATATTCCTAGCTTTAGACTGACCTTGAAAAAGTATTAAGCAATGCTACTCTAATTCTTCCAAATATTCATTTTATTGGCAACAAAAACTAATTCGTCTACACTTTTACAACAACAAAAAAAGAAGAAAAAAAAAAAACGTAAAAGATTTTTAGTATTTAAAATCATCCTCTCTCTCTTCCTTCCGACGAAATTCTAATTTTAATTGAAATATTCACTTGTTTTCTATTTTTTTCCTATGATTTTTTTCTCTTCCTCTTTTTCTTTTCACATTTTTTATTTATTAATAAAATTGTAAATACAAGTAAAAAGTATTTCAGCTCATAAATTATTTTCATGAATGCAAATCCCCCCGAAAAAAAAATGCAAAAATTTTTAAAAACAAATTCAAATTGAAAATAGGAACAAGGGGCAGAGGAGTATAGAGGGGAAAAAAGGCGAAAATAAATTCCAAATGAATCATCGTCAACAAAAACAATCTTTCGTCGTCTACCGTACAAAATTCAAAATAAAATAAAAAAATCAAAAAAACAAAAATTCTTAAGTTTTAGAATCTCTGCCACCTCTTTTGAACAACCACTCAGCAACCGCAAAAACGCAAAACACAAAACCCTCTAAAATGTTGAATAAAATTGAGATAAAAACGAACACAAAAAAAAGAAAGGAAACCATTTGAATTAAAATGAGTTGAGAGATGAAAAAATATACTCGAATACTCTTTAAGCATCATACAGATAAATCAAAGCGGAAAATGTTCATCTAAAAATAAGAACAACATGAACTACATACTTCTTCTATAACACACACAGACGAGAGAGAGAGAGAGAAAGAGGGAGCAAAAGAAAATTTATGTGGGCCAGAAACCTTTGGATTGTGCTGCTGCTTGCTATTGAAAATAAAATTTTCCCAACACGGCAAGTCACTATAAAAATCGAAATTGTCACTCGATTTGTAACGACAAAATGTCAACATAAAATACGTGTCAATATTTCTGCTTCTTCTGTTTTTTCTATTTCATGTTCTTATCGTTTTTTTTTTTTTTTTATTTCTTGTAATAGGAAAGACCCAGAGAGCTGTGAGTAATATTTTATAGGGAGCCCCTTGAAATTATTTTTATTTTCATTGTAAACTGTAATGGAAACGAAAGTTTTCTTAGATTTATTCAAAGAGTGTCTCTTACTCTACCTGGCCACACTAAAATTAAGAAAAAAAAAATCCTTAAGTTTAAGGTGTAAGGCAAGAATGGACATTTAATACGACTGAAGAAATTTTACAATCTGGCAAACGAGATGCTCAACAAATAATTTGCAAAACAATAATACGATGCATCCTGATATCTGACAGAAAACACTACAACCAGACAACGAACAACGTTGTTGTTAAACTACGTGAGAGGGCAACATTATTTTTCTAGACAATGTCCGACTAAATCAATCTGCGTGCTAAGCTGCGGAACATCTTAATCTTTAAAGAAGGGATTACAAAAAACTATGCCCTATTAGAGCTTTTTACGTTGATTTATCTCCCAGGTCAGACATCGAAAAGAAAAAATATTTCTTCGGCGATTTCCTGTCAACAGATTTCTGGCAAAGACTCTGAGAGTAATAAATTGCCATGAAAAGCTTCTCAAAAATCTGTCGTTCGGAGTCGACTTTAAACTGTAGGTCCCGCTACTCATGTATAAAAACGCACACAACATAAGTGGTGTGAGAAGCTAGGTTGTAATCCTGACTGAAAGGTTGTAATGGCCAATTATGTCTGTATCTCCAGAAATCTTAAATAATTTTTAAAAATAAACTGTAATGGGGTCCATGAGTTCCTGAATGCACCATCTCCTATCAATAAACTATTGTGAGTGGACTTCTGATGAAATGTAAAAAAGCTGCCTGATTTAGTCTAGGTTTCCCACACAGTGTGTAGGGGGAGGAATAGAAAAATAAAGTAGAATAACTTTATAAATAGTTTAACCTAGTGTAAGTTTAATAAAAATTATGGAAACTCTGCACCATAGTTTAGTGGACAAAGTTGTAGTGGTACAAGTATAGCAAATGCCAAAGGTAGAAGGAACGCCTTGTTGTGGTCTTTACATCCGAAATAATTGTAAATCGTTACGATATGATGTTGCCCGGAGTATGGAGAGGAAACGGCAAGAGATTGCGGAAGCCTTAAACATCATACATACATGGGTCAATGGTTTATAGGATGTTCAGCCGCAATATTTTTAAAGTTTTGCGCTAATACGTAACCGTGCAGATAACATAACTACACCACAATACACCAGTTACCAAATATCAGTTAAAACAGTGCGTTTCTCAAAGCTAATCAATATTACCGAAAGGCCAATGTGGGTTCGTCAGCCAACAACTTCAAAATAAAGCAATTGCATGAACAATTAAAAACGCACTTTTTCTAAAAAAAAAAAACAAAAGAAAAGATTTTCCTGCACCACACTACTACGAATTTGCTGTTTGGCAGGCTATTGAGGTTATGGCTGATCTCGCTTTCTCTAATGCGGATTCTTACATGATTTTCTTTCATATTCACACTACCCCATGAAGGAGTTCTTGACTATAAGCACTGCATTGGAGTCCGATATTTTTGGGGACGAATGGACTGAAACACTTGCAAGAATTCTCATTCGATTGGAGATGTTGTCGTTAGTTCTAATCCTGTAATCGTCAACTGATCAGAAGATGAATTCGGTAAGGTGGAAGAGTCGATGAAAGGATACATTGAAGTGCTACATAGATAGGAGCCTTTTGACGCTGAAACTAAATAAGCCCCACATTAGAATCATGACCGAGTTCTTTGCTAACAGAAAATTGGGACAAATCTCTGCCGGTGAACATATCGCCTGTGACTGTGGCTTCAACTCTTCGTAATATAAGACTGAATATCCTATGAGAGGGTTACTACGAGGAAATATGGCATTCATTCTCTTGTAGATAATTTGTTTGCTTTATTTTCTGCATTTTTCTTTTACTCCTCATGTACCTTCTTTTCTTTCCCTTCATTTCATTGCATTTCGTCGCTTGAACGAAATTCGTTTTCACATGCCTTCCAGGTGTTTTTGTACTTCCCACTACGAGTATACATGTTCTCAAACTTACCTTATCTACGAATTGTTACCGCATTCGTTCTATTCCAGGACTTTAGCTTGGAGTGGGCATTAAAGATATGATTCTACGAAAAGGAAATTGTATCTGACGACTACATGCATACATAATTGGTTATTAGACAACCAACCCATCAGTTAGGATATTGGCCTTGCTCCTCCTCATAGCACTTACTTTAGGCGTGAGTGAATTTTGTAAATGAGTGGCAGAACCTATGGTTTAAACCCGACTGCAATCGATAGATTTTTTATAAACAAATTTGGTTTGGTGCTCCCGTGAATTGGAGGAACGTGAAAATATAGCCTACAGGAGGAGATTACGAGTATATGAAAAACTGAAACAATTTGTTGCCGAAAGATTCATTAAGTGGACGGCCCTCGTATGTGCGAAATTATTTTTATAATCAATTTGTTTAAAAAGTTTTCTAGAAATTGTTGCGTTCTCTGACAGGCATTAATTAATTAATTAATGTTTTTAATAACCTTTAGGAAAATAAATTTTAGAATTTTTTTTTTCTTTAAATTTTTGTTTCTATTTTAACAATTTAGTTCATTCTCTGTGATGAATTTAAAATGAAAATTTAAGATTTTTTATTCTTTGGTGCCTCATACATGTGTATGTACATACAATCACTCCGTCACTTGGTGTGATGATGGGTGGGTATGTAAGTAAGCATGTGTGCAGAATATTTATGACAGAACAAAGTATTAAGAATTTATTTTATTTATTATTATTATTATGATTCTTTGTTTTTTATTTAAAAAAAAAATAAAAAAAAATATACATATTTTAGCATAATTTATATATAAAAAGAAATATTTTAAAAAAAATAATCACTTGCGATAAAATTCCAACACCCAAAATAAATATTTTTTTTACGCGAACAAAAGAAAAAAAAAATGTGAAAGAAAATGTTCGAGAAAATTTCTTTGCGAATTTAATAAAAAAAAAAAAAAAAACATTTAAAAAATATTTATTTGATGTGTCATTAGTAAGTACTTGCTGTTTCATTACTGGGCGATGCTGTCTAGAAGGAGAAGTTAACGTACCTGCAAGTAAATTAAAAATAAAATAAAATTCATTATTCATATACAATTTAATTCAAAATTAATCTATTTAACAACAATATTATTCTTAAATTATATCTATATAATCCTTTTTAAGATTTCATCAAACAACTCCTTGTAGTATGCTTTAAAAATTTCTAATATAAAGCCATTAGTCACAAACAAATCTAATTTTTAATATTAATCAGAGAAAACTAATCAAACAATTAATTTAAAAACAAGTGTTTAAGGCATGTTTTTACAAAAAACGCCTACAAGTATGCCACATTAAATAAACTTGAAGCTCTCAGCCTTACGGTAGACTATACTATGCAAACTAAGTAAACAAACTGCTTAAGGTAACCCTTAAACAACTAGAAATACTTACAAATTACATTTGCCGACATTGAAAACTGTTTCGTTTTTGCATTTAATTTTCAAAGTCTGTCTTTTTTATTTTTTTTGTTGTACAAACATTGTAATTGTAAATTGTAGTTGATGTGGGTGTTGGAGGGGGAAGAGGTTTCCCAAGTTCGTTAACTTCAGTTTCTCATTTTAATCAAGATATATTCATTCTCTGTAATATTTTCCATTTCACTTGAACAGAATTGTGAGAATTTCATTTAAAACTTTTGTAATTAAAAAACACCTTAAAATCTCTGCCTTAATGTGGTTAAAAGATTTTCGAACCTTATTAAACACATTGTATCACTCTTACTTGTAGTTTTAAGAGATTTTATTTCGTTTAATATTTTGTAGGAAAATTTTCTCCTCAAATTTTATAGAGAAGGATAAGAGAAGAAAGAAAATGATGGAAAATCCCAAATACTATGCTACTTTTAATTTATTTTTAAATTTTATAGCATAGTTTAAGGGATATTGTTTTAAATGAAAAAAAAAATTAGGTTGTGATTGTGGATAAATTAATACGGAGAAATGGAAATCTTATCCTCAGGCAGTCAAATAGGGGCTTTTTTATTTTTATTCTCCGTTGGTCTATTTGTTTTGAACTCAACATATTTTTCGGTAATTTTTTACTAGTAGTCTCAATGATTTTCTTGTGAGACATGATTAAGAGATTTAAGGAAACCGTATGTCATAAACTATGGTTAATTATGCTTTTCCTATCTGAGAAAATGTTGAACAAATTGTTCTTTGGCAGCAACTTTCAAGGCTTTAATCTTATCGTTTTTGTGCTTACATCAAGCATTTATTACCAACTCTAGATCACTCTTTTAAATGTGCCATCTTGAAAAAGCCAACAGCTGTTGATTGGTTTCAAGCAATTACGAATTTGCTTGAAAGCTTTTTCACTAAAGAAGTTGGCTTTTGCATTACAAGAAGGAGATTCGGGCTTTGTAATCGTTTACTTCTGTTTACCCTAAATGTGTTGTGCTCGTACAGAGCGTTTTCACGCTTTGTTATAAAGTTCTTGGCTCAGGATGCAGCAAATCTGGAAGAGACTGTAAGATCTCAAGTTTTCTTCATAGGAAAGAAAGTTTTCATCACAAGCTATACTGTCATTCCGATTATTTTTCGCATGGTAACGAAAACATGAAATTCGCTGTTAAAATGCTTAAAAGAAATGCCGATTTAGTCCAAGGGACCGGACCTTCCTGTACACAAATATAGAGCATTTCATAGTTGGCTGTAAAAGTTTATGTATTCACTACTTCCGTAAGGAGGTTGGTTGAGCGGGGCGAATTGTTGGAGTTTCCTGGTTTGAAACTTCACTAAAAAGAAATTGTAAACATTGATGGAACAATTCAGGTTCTAGTTTGATAGGGTTGCCATCTGTATTCTTATAAAAAGGAGATTCTTTATGAAAATGTATTAAATGTCGTGATGTGTTACTCCTTCAGAAACGCTAGTTTAAGCAACAAACAGCTGATAACTCATGTACTAAATCAATAAAAAGAGTAGCTTCCGAAGAATATGAAATGAAATTATTGAAACTTTTGAAGCATTTAAACATTTTTAATGTTTAGTCTTTAAACATTTACTGCAAAATATTAATTTTACATGAATTTCTTTAGTTTATAACAAAACCTCTATCCCCATATTGTTGTTCGCAACTGTTATGCGGCATTATATCCTTACGCCGTATGTGAAAATCTGTTGTTGTAGCCATTTTAAGTACAATTTAATACAAAAATACTCATGTACAGACAAACACAACTGCACACATTCTCAGTTATTCAGTTGTGTACTGAAATACAAGCAGAGCTACAGTTACAAGAGAAGAGAAGCCAGGCAAAATGGCTTTTTTAGGATTTCATTGTACAACATTCTTGTACTTTGACAATGCTAAAGAAAGAAGAATACCGTTACTATGCTATACAAATAAATACACACACATACAGGTTCACTCACTAACTTACACACACCCATACACATAAACATCCATATAAAACACAGGCAAAAATACCTATTGAGCTTATGTATATGCAAACAGAGTTGGTGTGCATAGTGAGAGACAAGTGATGTAAGGAGCAGAGAAGAAGAGTTGTGCTTGGCTTGTATAGAATATTTCATTGGTACGCAATGAATACAAAAAAAAAGAGAGAAAAAAGTGCAAAAGAAAACAAAAAAAAAATGGCAGAACAGGAAAAGAAACAATTTGTGAGTATGAGTGTGTGTGCGTGCGCGTTTATGTATGTAAGAGTATAATAACAGTAGTTACATAACACAAAATTGAGGTTATGGTATATGATAACGTATACCAACAAAACTGTTTGGAAAAATGAAAGGAAAAAAATTTATACAAAACGTAAATGGAAAATGTTGTTTCTTTACCACTCTCTGACTCTCCCTCTCTCTCTCTTTCTAACACATTTACACTAACATACATACAGAGATACATGCATTGGTTTTTTTTCAATAATAAAAATCCCATAGCAATTGCAAATAATAAAGAGAGTGACTTGACTGGTATTAAAAATCTTAAAATACATTTTTAAAGCATATTTTTAGGAGTATGTTGCCTTTTACAAGCAAGATATTTAAAATTCGTGCAATATGTGGCAAATTAAATACTAAAATGTATTTTTTTTTAAACTAAGTCTCTGATAAAGTAAGTGTGCGCGTGTGTTTATGTATTCTTAACACAAGTTATTCAAAACCTTAAACCCTAAGGCTTAGCCTTTACAGAGATTTTTTCTTTTTTTAAACACTACGGTTTAAGTTTTAAAAACCGACAAGAAAAGAAAAAAAAAAAAAACAAGAAGGAGAAAACGAGGACTTTATTGCCTTAACCACATGGTTTGTTGCTTTGCCCAAAGAGCAGGCTAATAAATGTCTTGAAGAGATTTGTTTTTATTTTATATTTCTTACTTTTCAAGGACGAATGGAAGAGAATACCAAGAAATAGCACAAAAAAAAAAGAAAGAAAAAAATAAAACGAGATACATAAAATCGAAATATACACACAAAATTTTGCATACTTTTAGGTGTAAAAAGAAGAAAGAAATAAAACGGGAAACAAACCAAGAAAATAGGTAACGGAAAATGACACCATAAGAACAAGAAAATAAAATAAAAACCGAGAAAAAAATAATAATGAAAAGAATGTTTATGTCCTAAGCATTAATATTGATGAGGGTTTTTACAACTAAAACTGGCAGGCAGTAAATGCCAAAAACAACAACAAATTTATTAAGAAATCTACAGAAAGTAATAAATAAACTTTATGACTTGTTAAATACATAAATACCACCACCAACAACAATACGCCAAAAATATATTAAAAATTCCAAACTCCTCACTAAACAATTATACTCAATAGTATATTCATATGCTGCCTATTTTAAGGGGTTTCCAAATGAATATTGGTTAAGTACTCATGTAAGACAAGGACACATTTTTCATTTTGTTGCTGAAAAATAAATAAATATTTAACAAAATAAATGACCTTAAATAGAAAGCAAACAAATTTAACAAAATAAATGGCCTTAAATAGAAAACAAATAAATGAATAAAAAAAAAAATCTATTACGTGTTGTAATTTTTAATTTTAAAAAGGTTTTTCAAATAAAAGCCATTTCAAGGAAAAAGGATCTCCATTATAAACGAAAAAGAAAAAATTTAATGTGGATTCAGGGACAAATAATTTGTTTGCCCTTGATAAGAACATCAAAGATTAAGTCCCTTAAATCATGGACAGCCGTCCTGTAATAAAACCTTTCAAAAAATTGTTTTATTAGATGGAATCTAAGGAAGTAATTCCTCTTTGCAAGCAACAACTACATTATTGTAACGGGAACAACGTGATGTGGTCCAAGCTTGAGGCTTGCATGCATATGTCCTTTAGATAATTAAACTTGGCGGCGAAATGCTGTTTTGGACATCTGACATTGGTTCAACTACCTGGATTCGAGGAGGAGGATTAAACGCAATCATGCACCCGCCGATCTAGCAATCATCTGAAGTTGAATTTATTGTGTAAAACGATTGCCATTTACATCAATGACTCAACAACCAAATGACGTGTAAAAATATCTAGAACTTACCTACAGAAGTGATGATTCAAACATTGCTTTTCTTCGGGTATTATGTAGCAATTAAGTCCGTAAAAATTGTGAAAATGTACTGAACGAAGAATTGCCGGTTTTATAAAGGGAGAGAAGGCATTATTTAAAAATAAAAGTTCTCATTACGAGTGCTTTTTTTAACTCTTTACCATGCAACAACATTAATCATAATGTAAATAATTTAATTTTAAATAAAAACATATGTTCGATGTCAAATATGTTTAAAAGATTTATTTTCGTTCGCACAAAATAAAAAAAAAAACGAAAATACTTTTAAGTTCATAGTCAGTAGAGGTTGAATAAACTCTTCGCATACACAACACAGCCGTCTTGTGTAAATAAAAATCTTTCAAAACATTCTAAAAATATTTGAAAGAATTTCTCGTTCTCAAATGCTAAAAATATAATAAAAAAAAAAAAATAAATTAAAAAATGTGTAAATATTTTACAAAAATGTTTATTTTTATTGCCTTTAAAATATAACAAAACAATCTTTATTAACGCATTAACAAAAAATTCATCATTTTCTTCATCGCTTTACTCACACACAATTTGTGCGTTCATTAACACGGTCACAAATGTGTGGCGTCGCTTTGTTTATAGCTGTGTTGCTAATGACCGAAATAAAAAACAATAAAAAAAATAGTTCAAAAATATTTTTTTTTTAAATAAAATAAACAAAAACTTTTAAATGTTTAATCACAATAGAATTTGAAACAATCCAGTCAAATATTGTATAAATACATACACATATGTACACACCCAAATGAAGCATAATCGTTGTAGCGTAAAAAGTGTTAGAGAGTGAGAGACACAGAGAGAGAGAGAGAGAGAGATATAGAGAGAGTGAGGTAAAGTAAACAAAGTTTTCAATTATTTTCAATTGTAAACAATTGTGTCTCGAGTTTATTATGCTTTTTAAAAGCATACGTAAGAGTGCGTGTGTATGCTTGTGTTTATGTTAACATAGCAGCCAATGAGGATGGAGAAGAGAGTACAGAGAGTGTGGCCGTATAGCAGCTTAATGGCTTCTTTATTTATTTACTCGTTGTTTTTCTCTTTCTTTTGTGTTTAAGGTGAAGTTCATTAAAATTCTTTCAATTCCATTCCATTAGGTGAAGGTCGTCAAAACATTCGTAATGAACAACGCATTGCTTTTGTTGGGTGTGTATGTGTGTGTGTTTGCCAGGGATGGGAAATAGAAATTTTTGCAATAAAACCAATGTTTTTTTTAAACAGTGTAAGGGGAGAAATTAATTTTTTACCCAAACGAAAAGCAGTAAAATTGTTAAAGTAAATGAAAATATTTATTTAGGACAATAAATGAATCCGTTTTATACTTTTCTTAAGTTTACATTGCATTATATTCATTACTGGCTATTATAGTTTTTCACGCAAGCAGGATTACGGCATGGTTCCTCATGCCTTCAATATTCTGTGTCTTAACATTAAACCTACCATGGACGGGTCAAATGACCCATTTTGAACTTCTTGTCAGAATTTCTTGAAAATAACATTAATCACATCGCCATTTTTCTTTATGACTTTTATTACAAAACATGTCGAATGTGTTTTCCTAGATTTACTTTTCTCTTGTTAATTTTTTTTTTTTACCGAGAAATATTTGTAATCTACCTTAAATACCGTAAGGGGTCATCTGACTCCCTTTGGAATACATGAAGTATCGGTAGGTTTAGTGTTAATTTATCCATGAGTGGACGCGACCTGCGAATCTAAACAACAAAATTTGTTAAGAAAATTATATTCCCGGATGGGCTATTTAAAGCGATATTTTCATTTTCAATTTGGGTGGGGGTTTGGGAGGCTTAAATTCTTGAATCTTTGCCTAGTAAACTAACCCCTCACTTCCATACATACATAGTTTGTATTTACAACCCTGCAGTCAGGATTACGAAATAACTTTTTACACCATTTATGTTGTGTTTATTAATTTTATACCTGAATGACGTGGAATATACAGTTCAAGGTCGGATTTAAACGATTTTTTTGTTAGCCTAAGAGTTTTTTCAAGTAATCTGCTAAGAGGCAGTCGCTTCAGAAATACTTCTTTTTATTTGAAATGTCTGAGCATGGGTTTGAAGCGCAGCCTCGCGTCTAATAAGCCCACGTCTAACTAGACCACTGTGATCATAGATTGCATTTTACAAAGTTTATCTCATGTAAATATTAACCACCGCTATGCTCCGCTGTAGCTTTCGGACTGTGGCTCACCCATATCAGCTGTAACGTTATCTTCACGGGTAAAAATAGTGGCTGGTTTGTTTCTGTACCTTAGTGACTTCAATTAAGTCTATGAAAAAAAAAGTCCAGTGAGGTCAAATAGCGTGATTATGGCAGCTAATTGATTTTAGTTCCCAATAAGTTCATATCGCGTTTAATTTTTTTTTTATCTTGCGCAAAAATTTTGAGAATCATTTGCCGCTGGCAACACCTTTCTCCTAAAATATAAATTTGATAATAAATTTCGTTGATTTGCTATCAGTGTTTATTTCCTGCCCTATTTACAGTGAAATGTTTAACTTTACTTATATTTCGGGTAATGTCACATGTCATGAATCCTTTTTTAAACTGAACATTCTTCACACGATTTCGATGTATTTTGTTAAAAACTGACTTTTAATTAAAATGACACATTAGGGAGATTAGAGGCACAGATGAATTACACGACCAAAGTATAGCCAAATTTTTTCGTGTCCACTCCTATTGATTAAAATATTTATCAATGTACTTGTTGTTAAATTTCACAAGTAAAAGGCACACATAGAAGTTGAAATTTTTTCGTGCCCATTCCTCACATACAATTTATTAACAGATTCATTAACTTAATGCTCACTGTAAATAATAGAAAATCGAACTTAGTTTTTCTTTAATCTTACAATATAAGTGCTTCATTGTAAATTAATAGAAATAATAGCATACATTTAGGTGTTTATTAAATAAAAATAAGTTTTATGGCTAAAGAAAAACTTTTCACATACTTTTCTCCATTTTAAGTAGAAAATATTGATATTGTTGTTGCGATGACTCTTGTAAAAAACATATTAACAAAAATTAATTGATATTTATTGCACGGCATACTTTTAGGCAGTAATAAGTATAATAATCTTAAAACCTTATTTGACCGAAAAAGTTATTGAGCTAAAGTTTTTAATTCAAAAAGGAAGCAATTTCTTAAAATGTCCTTAAAGCAAATAAAGATTTAATATTTAAAGCATACTTTTAAGCTGTAATAAAATGTATAAAAAGTTGGGTTAATTAGGTTTTTCTGTGAGGTTTATTTTTTTTTCATCTTTCATGGATTCAAACAATTTTGATTGATTTGATCGTTGACCGATTATAAAAATAATACAATGACATCTTAACACCGCAGTACGTTAATAACTGCTGCAAATTCCGAAAATGAAAAGGAAAAAAATGAAAGGTCGATGACGCCTGTTTTTGGTTGGACGACATGCATATTTTACTCGAAGGCCCCAGGAACCAGAGATACAGACGATGAAGCAGTCTTTTTTATTCGAGCAAACAAATATAAAAAGTGTAAACCGACTTGGTATAGCTAGGAGCGTTAACTAGTATAACCAATAGAACTGGCTTGCTGCTGCTAGTTAGTTGTATAGCTGGCCCTCAAGTACAGTTGGCTAGCCGCCTAACATAGCTAGTACCCTGCTTGCTTGCTAGTACAGCTAGTAGCTGACTTACTTGCTAACATAGCTAGCAGCCGGCCTCCTGGCTAGTGCTAGTAGCCGGCTTGCTTGCTAGTATAGCTAGTAGCCCCCTTGCTTACTAGAATAGCTGATAATCGGCTAGCTTGCTAGTATACCTGGCTAGTAGCTGGTGAGTAACTGGCTTGCTAGCAAGAAGAACTTGTAATCGCCTAGCTTGCAAGTATTCCTGGCTTGCTGGGTAGCACAGTCGGCTAACTAGCTAATAGCTAGCAGCAGAGTTGCTGGCTAGCATAGTTAGTAGCCGGCTTGTTAGCTAGTACAGCTAGTAATAGGCATGCTTGCTAGTATAGCCAGTAATCGGTTTGCTTGCTAGTGTAGTTAGTAGCAGGCTTGTGTGCTCGTATAGCTAGGAGCCGGTTTGCTTGCTCGTATGGCTAGTAGTCGGCTTGCTTGCTCGTATGGCTAGTAGTCGGCTTGCTTGCTCGTATGGCTAGTAGCCGGCTTGCTGGCTAGTACAGCTAGTAGCCGGCTTGCTGGCTAGTATAGCTAGTAGCCGGTTTGCTAGCTAGTGCAGCCAGTAGCCGGCTTGCTGGCTACTACAGCCAGTAGCCGGCTTGCTTGCTAGTGCAGCTAGTAGCCGGCTTGCTTGCTTGTACTGCTAGTAGCCGGCTTGCTTGCTTGTACTGCTAGTATCCGGCTTGCTGGCTAGTATAGCTAGTAGCCGGTTTGCTAGCTAGTGCAGCCAGTAGCCGGCTTGCTGGCTAGTGCGCCCAGTAGCCGGCTTTCTGGCTAGTGCAGCTAGCAGCCGGCTTGCTGGCTAGTGCAGCTAGAAGCCGTCTTTCTGACTAGTAGCCGGTTTGCTGGCTAGTATAGCTAGTAGCCGGTTTGCTAGCTAGTGCAGCCAGTAGCCGGCTTGCTGGCTAATATAGCTAGTAGCCGGCTTGCATGCTTGTACTGCTAGTAGCCGGCTTGCATGCTTGTACTGCTAGTAGCCGGCTTGCTGGCTAGTGCAGCTAGTAGCCGGCTTTCTGGCTAGTGCAGCTAGTAGCCGGCTTGCTTGCTTATACTGCTAGTAGCCGGCTTGCTGGCTAGTATAGCTAGTAGCCGGCTAGCATGCTTGTACTGCTAGTAGCCGTCTTTCTGGCTAGTACAGCCAGTAGCCGGCTTGCATGCTTGTACTGCTAGTAGCCGGCTTGCTGGCTAGTGCAGCCAGTAGTCGGCTTGCTGGCTAGTAGCCGGCTTTCTGGCTATTGCAGCTAGTAGCCGGCTTGCTTGCTTGTACTGCTAGAAGCCGTCTTTCTGGCTAATACAGCCAGTAGCCGGCTCGCATGCTTGTACTGCTAGTAGCCGGCTTGCTGGCTAGTGCAGCTAGAAGCCGTCTTTCTGGCTAATATAGCCAGTAGCCGCTTGCATGCTTGTACTGCTAGTAGCCGGCTTGCTGGCTAGTACAGCTAGTAGCCGGCTTACTTGCTTGTACTGCTTGTAGCCGGCTTACTTTCTTGTACTGCTTGTAGCCGTCTTGCTGGCTAGTGCAGTTAGTAGCCGGCTTTCTGGCTAGTGCAGTTAGTAGCCGGCTTTCTGGCTAGTGCAGCTAGAAGCCGTCTTTCTGGCTAATATAGCCAGTAGCCGGCTTGCATGCTTGTACTGCTAGTAGCCGGCTTGCTGGCTAGTACAGCTAGTAGCCGGCTTACTTGCTTGTACTGCTTGTAGCCGGCTTACTTTCTTGTACTGCTTGTAGCCGGCTTGCTGGCTAGTGCAGTTAGTAGCCGGCTTTCTGGCTAGTGCAGTTAGTAGCCGGCTTTCTGGCTAGTGCAGGTAGAAGCCGTCTTTCTGGCTAGTACAGCCAGTAGCCGGCTTGCATGCTTGTACTGCTAGTAGCCGGCTTGCTGGCTAGTAGCCGGTTTGCTAGCTATTGCAGCCTGTGGCCGGCTTGCTGGCTAGTATAGCTAGTAGCCGGCTTGCTGGCTAATGCAGCTAGTAGTCGGTTTGCTGGGGAGCGGGTATGTAACTGCAATGCAACGCCACTGTCCGGTTTTAACTTGGCAAAACCCAGTGATATCCTTGCAGGTACATGCCAAGCAGCTCACAGCCTCCGTATCTTAGATCAGGCGCTCCCCGGGTACTGGTACTCAGCATCCGCTGGGTACTTGCTAATGTGAGAAGGCGAGATTGACGATTTGGCGCGACCTTGGCTATGTTTAGAAGATCGATTGTGAAGATGACGCAAGTGGGCTGACGTTTGTTGCATTCTGTTACCTGAGTACACCGGGTGAAAACTGGTCGAAATGGCTTTCAGGTTAATGTTGCAGACGCCTCCGTTCCGTTAAACCCTTGGCAGGGCTTCAAGTACGTTCGATTATCGTCGCCATTTAGTTGGCGATGCAGGTTTAGTTGAGATGACTCCTAATTAGTGTTCGACCTGGCTCTGAACGCAAACTCCCATAAGGATTTGCGTCAACCCTCGCGAGGACCTCACTGATTACCATAGGCACCCTCGGGGTCTTTAAGGGACAACTGCATATTCGATATGAGATAGCGGCTTGAAGATGGAACCCAAATAATAAAAATGAATAAACAACGCATATTAGAAGTGGAAGAGATGATGCAAGGGGAAGTAGCTTTCATGAGCAGCCCAAGAATCCGGCGATCACCGGCGAAAAAATCCCAGGCAACGGAGAACCCTCAGAGTGCAGACGTGAGGAGGGCTGGGACTGAGAAGAGTGGCGCGACACCAAGATCGGTGCAAGAGGATGTGCACTCGCGCGCAACGCGGCAAGCGTATAATGGAGCGGAGAAACCTTGTTCAGGACACAGTTCCCCTAGACAAGAGTTTATATACAAGATGAGGAACTCAGAGGAGGAGACGTTTAATAAGTGTCAAACTGTTATGCGCAAGATTAGGGCGGCAATAACGAAGGCTAGGAACATTAGCATGGAAGTTCAGAGCGGATTTTCGGAATTAGAGGAGCTAATTGACGTAATGAAGAACTACAGAGAGAACTGGAAGACTGCAGAAAGGGAAAAAGAAGCGAGCAAGACTCTTGACGACGCCAAGAATAAAAGGAACGATTGTGATGTATCCACACCCGTAAGTTCCCTCAACAAGAGAGGCGCCTCAAGCCCGGCGGAGGCCCGCCCAGAAAAGAGGCCGAAAGGAAAACCAACGGAGACCACGACACAGCTCAAGGAAACATTAGTGGATGGAGAATGGAGTACAGTAAAGAGTAAGAAGTCGGTAAGGAAAGAGAAAAAGGAGCGACAGAAAACGGTAAAAAATCGTCCAGAAGCTGTGATAATTCACCCAACCGAGGGGCACAGTTACGCTGATGTTCTGAGGAACATAAGGAGCAAAATAAAGCCGGAGGAATCGGATATAGCGATACGCGCCGTCCGGAAAACAAAAACAGGTGCCATACTCATTGAGATGGGTAAGGGAGGCAAAAGGGACGAGTTCAGGGAGAACCTGAAGAGCGTTCTCAATCAGGAGGCAACCGTGAAGGAACTCACACCGGTGGTCACTCTGGAAATACGAGACCTAGATGCCCTCACAACCACCGAGGAAGTCCTGGCGGCGGTACAGAGAGAAGTGGGCGGTACAAATCCGGATATATCCATTCGTCTAACTGGGGCGAACAACCGGGAGCAGAAAAAGGCCTTCGTATCAACCTCTACGAGCTGTGCGAAGGCGCTTCTGAAACTACAGAGGATCAGAATAGGCTGGACAAACTGTAGGATAATGGTAAGAGAGGAACCTATACGATGTTTCCGATGCTTCGGAATTGGTCACAGACGGTGGGAATGTAATGGGCCGGACAGATCAAGCCTATGTATGAAATGTGGAGAAAAAGGGCATAAAAGGAAGGAATGCCGAAACACACCAAGGTGTTGTATTTGCTTTGCGGAGTCGGGAAAATCCCTGCAACACCTCCCGGGATCGCGGGGCTGTGAGTTGAGCGTGCGAAAGGCAACATGAAGATATTGCAGCTGAATATGCACAGAGGGAAGGTGGCTTCTTCTCTGTTATCGCAAATAGTCAGAGAACAGGAAGTTGACGTAGCTATCATAAGCGAACAATATGCGCCGAAGAATAGTGGATTCTGGCTGGGTGATGAAACATCTACGGCAGCTATATGGATAACGGATAACCAGGGTCCTCGACCGAGGAGATCAGGCAGGGGAGATTGTTTCACCTGGGTACAGTTTGATGAGATCACTCTAATGAGTTGTTATTTGACTCCCAATGATGACGTGGGAACATTTGAGGAGAAATTGGCCAGAATCGAAGACGCAATAGCGCAGATTGGCGGCAATCTCATAGTGGCAGGAGACTTTAACTCTAGAGCAGTAGAGTGGGGAATGCGGAACACCAACCCAAGGGGCAGGCGAATTGTGGAGATGGCAGCTCGAACCGGACTAGTCTTCGCGAACGAGGGGAGCGTAGCCACCTTCAGACGACCAGGCTGCGAGGGCACCATTCCGGATATCACTATGGTCTCGGAGGGCATGTATCACAGAGTCGAGGACTGGAAGGTCCTGGAAATATACACGGGCAGTGATCACCAGTACATATCGTACACCTTTGCTTCAAGGAATAGAGTTGAGGAGGACAATCACAACACGAACAGTCGAAGATGGGATGCACGGAAATTGAATGCTAATCGGCTAATCTTGGAAGTGGACAGACTGTGTAGCAGAGTGGAACTCTCGGACAACGCGAGGACAAGAGTAGAACAAACAATGGAGATAATAAGACGCGGATGTAAAAAGGCAATGCCCTTGCTGAGACCCCCGAATATCAGAAAGAAAGCAGTGTACTGGTGGGACGATAATATCGCAGCACTCAGGCGAGAGTGCCTACGTCTACGGCGAAGGTACACGAGAGCCAGACCCGATGGACCAGCCGTTGAGGAAATGCGGATATATAAGGAAGCAAAGAAGTCTCTGAAAAAGGCTATAACGCGCAAAAAGTTTCAGGCATTCCAAGAACTACGCGAAGACGTAAACTTAAACCCGTACGGACTTGGATACAAGATTGTAATGGGCAAACTCAACAAAAGGAAACCAATGGAGATTATGGATGAGCGAGTAATGAGAAATATAGTGGATACACTATTCCCCACTCACGAACCGGCGAACGAACGGCGACAGAACATGTCCAATACGGAATTTTTACCATTTTCCACAGAGGAGCTGAAAGCAGCGGCGGTCGGATTAAAACCCGGTAAGGCACCAGGGCCCGACGGCATCCCGCCTGAGGTAATACGGGAGATTGCCAGTCAAAGACCGGAACTCCTACTGAGAATGTACAACGCGTGCCTAAGGGAGTGTATTTTCCCCGAAATATGGAAGAAACAACGGCTGGTCTTAATAAGCAAGGGAAAGGGCGATCCGGAGGACCCATCCGCGTACAGGCCACTGTGCATGCTGGATACGACGGGAAAACTGCTCGAGAGGCTTTTGAAGCCACGGCTTACTGCGGCTATTGAGAATAGTGGCGGATTGTCTGCCAGACAATATGGATTTCGACCCGGTCGGTCTACCATTGACGCCTTGAGAGAGGTGACAGAAGCGGCGATGGTCACACAACGTGGGAATAGCTCTACGAGGCCAGTGCTACTGCTTGCGACTTTGGATATTAGAAACGCGTTTAATAGTCTAAGATGGAGCGATGTATTAAATGCTTTGGAATACAATTTCTCGGTACCAAACTACATTCTGGCCATGATAAGTAGTTATTTGAGTAACAGACAGCTGTTGTATAACACAAGCTCGGGACCAAGGGTGAAACATATAACATCAGGAGCGGCACAGGGATCTATCCTTGGCCCTGACCTATGGAACGTCAACTACGATGGAATTCTAAGAGAGGATATGCCAGATGGAACTTTTTTGGTGGGATATGCAGATGATATTGCTGCCGTCATCACGGCCAGGAATACGGAAGAGGCGCAGAGAAAACTGAGACGTGTCATGCTAAGAACGGAAAGATGGTTGGAATCCCACGGCCTAGACCTGGCCAAGCACAAAACAGAATTACTGCTGATCACTAGTCGCCGTATCCCCTTACAGGTGGACATGAGTATTGGAAGCGAGGTAATTAGGACCAAGAGCTCGGTAAGATACCTGGGAATAAGGCTGGACCCCAGGCTAAAATTTTCATACCAGATTCAGTACTCGGCTGACAAAGCCCGGAAGATCGTCGGGCAGCTCAGCAGATTAATGGCGAATATTGGAGGCCCGCTACCGGCGAGACGGAGACTCCTGATGGATGTTGGAAGCAACATTATGCTCTATGGGAGCGAAATCTGGGCCGAAACGCTAGGGGTTGAAAAACGGGCGAACTTACTTCTAGCGGTACAGAGAACGGGTGCACTACGTATCGCGTCGGCATATCGTACGGTGTCCGCCCCAGCCGTACTTGTGATAGCAGGTACAATCCCTGTCGATCTACTGGCAGCAGAGCGGATGAAGATTTATAAGGCGAAATCGGCTGGAAACCACATAACCGGTCACTTCAGGGAAAACACAATTTCAGAATGGCAACGACGATGGAACAGCGAGGATAGAGGAAGGTGGACGGCGAGACTCATCCCGGAAATAAAGCCATGGATCTGTCGGAAATTCGGAGAAGTAAATTTTTATGTTACACAGATGCTATCGGGCCACGGATATTTTAGGAAATATCTCAACAGAATGGGCAAGACCACCTCGCCTTATTGCCTTTACGAAGAAGAGGAGGTAGTAGATGACGCGGAACACACTATCTTCAAATGTGCACGCTGGCAGAGCTATCGCTCTGCACTGACGTCGATGATCGGGACGATAACGGCCGCTAACATTGTCGGGGTTATGATTGCGAGCAGAGAGAATTGGGCCTCAGTGGCGAATTATGTGGAGCGCATTCTGAGACTGAAGAAGAGAGATCTGGAGGCCGCGGAGCAGGCGGGCACGCCGGCATAGATGGCACCAGCTCACGTGTCAAACGAGGTCCCAGTCGGGAGCTTGGACGGAAGGAATAGTGGAGACAATTAGAAGTCTCCCCAACCTTCATTACGCAGTCCGGACGCGGATGTGAGCATGAAGGCGGCCAAAGGGCCAAAAAGGACTCCACTCCGAAGTAATACCACCGTAGTTCCGGAGTGGACACAACAGTCCACGGTACGAGGGGGGGATTTAGTGGGTGAGGGCCCCACACACGGAGGACGTGACGACTTCCTCTATGGTGCGGTTAGGTACATTTGCCCCTCCTCGGCGTAAAAAAAAAAAAAAAAAAAAAAAAAAAAAAAAAAAAAAAAAAAAAAAAAAAAAAAAGTAGTCGGTTTGCTGGCTAATGCAGCTAGTAGTCGGTTTGCTGGCTAGTATAGCTAGTAGCCGGCTTTCTGGCTAGTGCAGGTAGCAGCCAGTAGCTGGCTAGAGCATCTAGTAGCCGGCTT
This sequence comes from Sarcophaga peregrina, assembly GCA_014635995.1. Lineage (NCBI taxonomy): Eukaryota > Metazoa > Arthropoda > Insecta > Diptera > Sarcophagidae > Sarcophaga > Sarcophaga peregrina. The sequence continues at coordinate 52,664,175 of CM025792.1, read as the reverse complement.
TCTGCCTAGTACAGCTAGTAGCCGGCTTTCTGGCTAGTACAACTAGTAGCCGGCTTTCTGGCTAGTACAACTAGTAGCCGGCTTTCTGGCTAGTGCAGCTAGCAGCCAGTACCTGGCTAGAGCAGCTAGTAGCCGGCTTGCTGGCTAGTAGAGCTAGTAGCCGGCTTTCTCGCTAGTAGCCGGCTTTCTGGTTAGTACAGCTAGTAGCCGGCTTTCTGGCTAGTGCAGCTAGCAGCCAATAGCTGGCTAGAGCAGCTAGTAGCGGGCTTGCTGGCTAGTGCAGCTAGAAGTCGGTTTGCTGGCTAGTGCAGCTAGTAGTCGGTTTTCTAGCTAGTGCAGTCAGTAGCCGGCTTGCTAGCTAGTGCAGTCAGTAGCCGGCTTGCTGGCTAGTAGAGCTAGTAGCCGGCTTTCTCGCTAGTAGCCGGCTTTCTGGTTAGTACAGCTAGTAGCCGGCTTTCTGGCTAGTGCAGCTAGCAGCCAGTAGCTGGCTAGAGCATCTAGTAGCCGGCTTTCTGGCTAGTACAGCTAGTAGCCGGCTTTCTGGCTAGTGCAGCTAGAAGCCGTCTTTCTGGCTAGTACAGCCAGTAGCCGGCTTGCATGCTTGTACTGCTAGTAGCCGGCTTGCTGGCTAGTGCAGCTAGTAGCCGGCTTACTTGCTTGTACTGCTTGTAGCCGGCTTACTTTCTTGTACTGCTTGTAGCCGGCTTGCTGGCTAGTGCAGTTAGTTGCCGGCTTTCTGGCTAGTGCAGTTAGTAGCCGGCTTTCTGGCTAGTGCAGCTAGAAGCCGTCTTTCTGGCTAGTACAGCCAGTAGCCGGCTTGCATGCTTGTAGTGCTAGTAGCCGGCTTGCTGGCTAGTGCAGCTAGAAGCCGTCTTTCTGGCTAATATAGCCAGTAGCCGGCTTGCATGCTTGTACTGCTAGTAGCCGGCTTGCTGGCTAGTGCAGCTAGTAGCCGCCTTACTTGCTTGTACTGCTTGTAGCCGGCTTACTTTCTTGTACTGCTTGTAGCCGGCTTGCTGGCTAGTGCAGTTAGTAGCCGGCTTTCTGGCTAGTGCAGTTAGTAGCCGGCTTTCTGGCTAGTGCAGCTAGAAGCCGGCTTTCTGGCTAGTGCAGCTAGTAGCCGGCTTTCTGGCTAGTGCAGGTAGCAGCCAGTAGCTGGCTAGAGCATCTAGTAGCCGGCTTTCTGGCTAGTGCAGTTAGTAGCCGGCTTTCTGGCTAGTGCAGCTAGAAGCCGTCTTTCTGGCTAGTACAGCCAGTAGCCGGCTTGCATGCTTGTAGTGCTAGTAGCCGGCTTGCTGGCTAGTGCAGCTAGAAGCCGTCTTTCTGGCTAATATAGCCAGTAGCCGGCTTGCATGCTTGTACTGCTAGTAGCCGGCTTGCTGGCTAGTGCAGCTAGTAGCCGGCTTACTTGCTTGTACTGCTTGTAGCCGGCTTACTTTCTTGTACTGCTTGTAGCCGGCTTGCTGGCTAGTGCAGTTAGTAGCCGGCTTTCTGGCTAGTGCAGTTAGTAGCCGGCTTTCTGGCTAGTGCAGCTAGAAGCCGTCTTTCTGGCTAGTACAGCCAGTAGCCGGCTTGCATGCTTGTACTGCTAGTAGCCGGCTTGCTGGCTAGTGCAGCTGGTAGCCGGCTTGCTGGCTAGTGCAGCTAGAAGCCGGCTTGCTGGCTAGTGCAGCTAGAAGCCGTCTTTCTGGCTAATATAGCCAGTAGCCGGCTTGCTGGCTAATGCAGCTAGTAGTCGGTTTGCTGGCTAGTATAGCTAGTAGCCGGCTTTCTGGCTAGTGCAGCTAGCAGCCAGTAGCTGGCTAGAGCATCTAGTAGCCGGCTTTCTGGCTAGTACAGCTAGTAGCCGGCTTTCTGGCTAGTACAACTAGTAGCCGGCTTTCTGGCTAGTACAACTAGCAGCCAGTAGCTGGCTAGAGCAGCTAGTAGCCGGCTTGCTGGCTAGTAGAGCTAGTAGCCGGCTTTCTGGCTAGTGCAGCTAGCAGCCAATAGCTGGCTAGAGCAGCTAGTAGCGGGCTTGCTGGCTAGTGCAGCTAGAAGTCGGTTTGCTGGCTAGTGCAGCTAGTAGTCGGTTTTCTAGCTAGTGCAGTCAGTAGCCGGCTTGCTAGCTAGTGCAGTCAGTAGCCGGCTTGCTGGCTAGTGCGCCCAGTGCAGCTAGAAGCCGTCTTTCTGGGTAGTACAGCCAGTAGCCGGCTTGCATGCTTGTACTGCTAGTAGCCGGCTGTACTAGCCAGAAAGACGGCTACTGGCTGCACTAGCCAGCAAGCCGTCTTCTAGCTGCACTAGCCGTCTTCTAGCTGCACTAGCCAGCAAGCCGGCTACAAGCAGTACAAGCAAGCAAGCCGGCTACTGGCTGTACTAGCCAGAAGACGGCTTCTAGCTGCACTAGCCAGCAAGCCGGTTACCAGCTATACTAGCCAGCAAGCCCGTTACCAGCTATACTAGCCAGCAAGCCGGTTACCAGCTATACTACCCAGCAAGCCGGTTACCAGCTATACTACCCAGCAAGCCGGTTACCAGCTATACTAGCCAGCAAGCCCGTTACCAGCTATACTAGCCAGTAAGCCGGCTGACCAGCTATACTAGCCAGTAGAACCGGCTACCTAGCATATACTAGCACAGCAAGCACGTCTTCTTAGCTGCACTAGACAGCAAGCACGTCTTCTAGCCTTGTCACTAGCCGCAAGCGGCTACAAGCTAGAGTACAATGCAGCAAGCCGGCTAATGGCCTGTACTAGCCAGAAAGACGGCTTCTAGCTGCACTAGCCAGCAAGCCGGTTACCAGCTATACTAGCCAGCAAGCCGGCTACCAGCTATACTAGCCAGTAAGCCGGCTACCAGCTATACTAGCCAGTAAGCCGGCTACTAGCTATACTAGCCAGCAAACCGGCTACTAGCTGCTCAAGCCAGCAAGCCGGCTACTAGCTGCTCTAGCCAGCTACTGGCTGCTAGCTGCAGTAGCCAGAAAGCCGGCTACTAGTTGTACTAGCCAGAAAGCCGGCTACTAGCTGTACTAGCCAGAAAGCCGGCTACTGGCTGCACTAGCCAGCAAGCCGGCTACTAGCTGTACTTGCGAGAAAGCCGGCTACTAGCTCTACTAGCCAGCAAGCCGGCTTCTAGCTGTACTAGCCAGCAAGCCGGCTTCTAGTTATACTAACCACCAAACCGGTTTCTAGCTATACTAACCAGCAAACCGGCTTCTAGCTATACTAACCAGCAAACCGACTGCTAGCTGCACTAGCCAGCAAGCCGGCTACTAGCTGGACTAACTAGCTAGCCGGCTACTAGCTGTACTAGCCAGAAAGACGGCTGCTAGCTGCACTGGGCGCACTGGCCAGCAAGCCGGCTACTGGCTGCACTAGCCAGAAAGCCGGTTACTAGCTATTCTAGCCAGAAAGCTGGCTACTAGCTAGCAAGCTGGCTACTAGCTGCACTAGCCAGAAAGCCGGCTACTAGCTGCACTAGCCAGCAAGCCGGCTACTAGCTGCACTAGCCAGCAAGCCGGCTACTGGCTGCAGTAGCCAGCAAGCCGGTTACCAGCTATACTAGCCAGAAAGCCGGCAACTAGCCAGCAAGCCGGCTACTGACTGTACTGACGAGAAAGCCGGCTACTGGCTGCACTAGCCAGCAAGCCGGTTACCAGCTGTACTAGCCAGCAAGCCGGCTTCTAGTTATACTAACCACCAAACCGGTTTCTAGCTATACTAACCAGCAAACCGGCTTCTAGCTATACTAACCAGCAAACCGACTGCTAGCTGTACTAGCCAGCAAGCCGGCTTATAGCTGTACTAGCCAGCAAACGGCTTCTAGCTATACTAACCAACCAGGAAACCGACTACTAGCTCCACTAGCCAGCAAACCGACTACTAGCTGCACTAGCCAGCTACTAACTGCTAGCTGCACTAGCCAGAAAACCGGCTACTAGTTGTACTAGCCAGAAAGCCGGCTACGAGCTGTACTAGCCAGCAAGGCGGCTTCTAGCTGTACTAGCCAGCAAGCCGACTTCTAGCTATACTAACCAGCAAACCGGCTTCTAGCTATACTAACCAGCAAACCGGCTTCTAGCTATACTAACCAGCAAACCGACTACTAGCTGCACTAGCCAGCAAACCGACTACGAGCTGCACTAGCCAGCAAGCCGGGTACTAGCTATACCGGTTACCAGCTATACTAGCCAGAAAGCCGATTACTAGCTGTACTAGCGAGAAAGCCGGCTACTAGCTCAACTAACCAGCAAGCCGGCCACTGGCTGCACTAGCTAGCAAGCCGGATACTGGCGGCACTAGCCAGCAAGCCAGCTACTAGCAGTACTAGCCAGAAAGACGGCTACTAGCTAGAAAGCCGGCTACTAGCTGTACTAGCCAGAAAGCCGGCTACTGGCTGCACTAGCCGGCTACTAGCAGTACTACCCAGCAAGCCGGCTATTAGCTGTACTAGCCAGAAAGACGGCTACTAGCTAGAAAGCCGGCTACTAGCTGTACTAGCCAGAAAGCCGGCTACTGGCTCACTAGCCAGCAAGCCGGCTACTTGCTGCATTAGCCAGCAAGCCGGCTACTAGCTGCACTAGCAAGCAAGCCGGCTACTGGCTGCAGTAGCCAGCAAGCCGGTTACCAGCTATACTAGCCAGAAAGCCGGCAACTAGCCAGCAAGCCGGCTACTGACTGTACTGACGAGAAAGCCGGCTACTGCTGCACTAGCCAGCAAGCCGGTTACCAGCTGTACTAGCCAGCAAGCCGGCTTCTAGTTATACTAACCACCAAACCGGTTTCTAGCTATACTAACCAGCAAACCGGCTTCTAGCTATACTAACCAGCAAACCGACTGCTAGCTGTACTAGCCAGCAAGCCGGCTTCTAGCTGTACTAGCCAGCAAACGGCTTCTAGCTATACTAACCAACCAGCAAACCGACTACTAGCTCCACTAGCCAGCAAACCGACTACTAGCTGCACTAGCCAGCTACTAACTGCTAGCTGCACTAGCCAGAAAACCGGCTACTAGTTGTACTAGCCAGAAAGCCGGCTACGAGCTGTACTAGCCAGCAAGGCGGCTTCTAGCTGTACTAGCCAGCAAGCCGACTTCTAGCTATACTAACCAGCAAACCGGCTTCTAGCTATACTAACCAGCAAACCGGCTTCTAGCTATACTAACCAGCAAACCGACTACTAGCTGCACTAGCCAGCAAGCCGACTACTAGCTGCACTAGCCAGCAAGCCGGGTACTAGCTATACCGGTTACCAGCTATACTAGCCAGAAAGCCGATTACTAGCTGTACTAGCGAGAAAGCCGGCTACTAGCTCAACTAACCAGCAAGCCGGCCACTGGCTGCACTAGCTAGCAAGCCGGATACTGGCGGCACTAGCCAGCAAGCCAGCTACTAGCAGTACTAGCCAGAAAGACGGCTACTAGCTAGAAAGCCGGCTACTAGCTGTACTATCCAGAAAGTCGGCTACTGGCTGCACTAGCCGGCTACTAGCAGTACTACCCAGCAAGCCGGCTATTAGCTGTACTAGCCAGAAAGACGGCTACTAGCTAGAAAGCCGGCTACTAGCTGTACTAGCCAGAAAGCCGGCTACTGGCTCACTAGCCAGCAAGCCGGCTACTTGCTGCATTAGCCAGCAAGCCGGCTACTAGCTGCACTAGCAAGAACGACGGCTTCTAGCTGCACTACCCAGCAAGCCGGCTTCTAGCTATATTAACCAGCAAACCGACTACTAGCTGCACTAGCCAGCAAACCGACTACTAGCTGCACTAGCCAGCAAGCCGGCTACTGGCTGCACTAGCTAGCAAGCCGGATACTGGCTGCACTAGCTAGCAAGCCGGATACTGGCTGCACTAGCCAGCTGCTAGCTGTACTACCGAGCAAGCCGGCTATTAGCTGTACTAGCCAGAAAGACGGCTACTAGCCAGAAAGCCGGCTACTGGCTCACTAGCCAGCAAGCCGGATACTGGCTGCACTAGCCAGCAAGCCGGATACTGGCTGCACTAGCCAGCGAGCCTACTACTAGCTGCACTAGCCAGCAAGCCGGCTACTAGCTGTACTAGCCAGCAAACCGACTACTAGCTGCACTAGCCAGCAAGCAGGCTACTAGCTGTACTAGCGAGAAAGCCGGCTACTAGCTCTACTAGCCAGCAAGCCGACTACTAGCTGTACTAGCCAGCAAACCGACTACTAGCTGCACTAGCCAGCAAGCCGACTACTAGCTGCACTAACCAGCAAGCCGACTACTAGCTGTACTAGCCAGCAAACCGACTACTAGCTGCACTAGCCAGCAAGCAGGCTACTAGCTGTACTAGCCAGCAAGCCGACTACTAGCTGTACTAGCCAGCAAGCCGGCTTCTAGCTATACTAACCAGCAAACCGACTACTAGCTGCACTAGCCAGCAAAGCGACTACTAGCTGCACTAGCCAGCAAACCGGCTACTAGCTGTACTTGCGAGAAAGCCGGCTTCTAGCTATACTAACCACTAGCCGACTACTAGCTGCACTAGCCAGCAAACCGGCTACTAGCTGTACTAGCGAGAAAGCCGGCTTATAGCTGTACTAGCGAGAAAGCCGGCTACTAGCTATACTAGCGAGAAAGCCGGCTACTAGCTGTTCTAGCGAGAAAGCCGGCTACTAGCTCTACTAACCAGCAAACCGACTACTAGCTGCACTAGCCAGCAAACCGACTAGTAGCTGTACTAGCGAGAAAGCCGGCTACTAGCTGTACTAGCGAGAAAGCCGGCTACTAGCTGTTCTAGCGAGAAAGCCGGCTACTAGCTCTACTAACCAGCAAACCGACTACTAGCTGCACTAGCCAGCAAACCGACTAGTAGCTGTACTAACCAGCAAACCGACTACTAGCTGTACTACCGAGCAAGCCGGCTACTAGCAGTACTACCCAGCAAGCCGGCTATTAGCTGTAGTAGCCAGAAAGACGACTACTAGCTAGAAAGCCGGCTACTGGCTGCTCTAGCCAGCAAGCCGGTTACCAGCTATACTAGCCAGCAAGCCGGTTACCAGCTATACTAGCCAGCAAGTCGGTTACAAGCTATACTAGCCTGCAAGCCAGCTACTAGATATACTAGCCAGTAAACCGACTACTAGCTGCACTAGCCAGTAAACCGGCTACTAGCTATACTAGCCAGCAAACCGACTACTAGCTGTATTACCGAGCAAGCCGGCTACTAGCAGTATTACCCAGCAAGCCGGCTTCTAGCTATACTAACCAGCAAACCGGCTACTAGCAGTACAAGAAACCAAAGCGGCTACTAGCTGCACTAGCCAGCAAGCCGGTTACCAGCTATACAAGCCAGCAAGCCGGTTACCAGCTATACAAGCCAGCAAGCCGGTTACCAGCTATACTAGCCTGCAAGCCGGCTACTAGCTATACTAGCCAGCAAACCGGCTGCTAATTACAATTATTTTTTTAATTTTTGATGTAGAAATTGCATTAATTCTACCAATTATTTGTATTATTAAATTCTCAAATCTTTTCATATGAACAACTACATCAACTATTTTTATTCTAATTTTACTAATTGGTCTTTATCATGAATGAAACCAAGGGATACTAAATTGATCTAATTAAAGGGTTGTAGTTAATTATAACATTTGATTTGCATTAAAAAGTATTGATCATTCAATCTACCTTGAATATGAAGCGATAAATTGCAATTAGTTTCGACCTAATCTTAGGTATAATTTAGCCTTATTCTTTAATTGAAGCCAAAAAGAGGCTTATCACTGTTAATGATAGAATTGAGTTTCATACTCCAATTAAAGAAGTATGATGTTCAAGAAAAAGCTGCTAACTTTTATCTTTTAATGGTTGAATTCCATTTATACTTCTTAATTTATATAGTTTAAATAAAACATTACATTTTCATTGTAAAATTAAAAATATTTTTTTTTTATAAATTACTAAAAAAAAAAATTCACTATTCAAAGATAAATTTATAAGATAACTATAAGCTATTTGAATAAAAATAAGATATATATATATATAACTATAATTCAAAGAATAAAACTTTAAATTATTATTTTGTAATACCTGATTTAATTGCAAATTTTTTACTAAATTATAATACAATTGTTGCCCTCCAATATATTCAGATCAACCTTGATCAAAAGACTTAACATCTAATTTACTAACAATTAAAGAATAATTCATAATCGCATAAGTAGAAATATAGGGCATAAATCATATTGACCCTAAAAAGTAAGATGAATTATAATTATTTAAAGCCCTATTGAAAAAAAATAAAGAAACATTAGAAATTAAATAGCCTATTAATCCTCCTACAATACACACAAATAAAGTTAATAATTTTAAATAAAAAGGTAAAACAATCACTACAGGACTAGGACAAATTAATCAATTTAATATTCTACCTCCAAAAATTCTTAAAATTAATAAACCTATTATTACTCTTTAATATAACTCAACCTTCATCATTTAATATATTTAAAGAAGAAAAATTAGAATCTCCAGTTATAGTATAATAAACCAATCGAAATGAATAACAAACTGTTAAGCCAGTTGAAAAAAAGTATAAAAAAAAAAAGAAAATATATTAATATAAGACAAAGAAACTATTTCTAAAATTAAATCCTTTGAATAACACCCAGCTAAAAAGGGTATCCCACATAAAGCTAAATTAGCTACATTAAAACATGAAGAAGTCAAAGGTATTATTAGACTTAAACTACCCATTAACCGAATATCTTGACAGTTATTTATATTATGAATAATAGCTCCTGCGCATATAAATAGTAAAGCCTTAAATAAAGCATGTGTTAATAAATGAAAAAATGCTAACTTATAATAACCTATTGATAAAATACTTATTATTATAGCTCCTAACCCTGCTATAAACATAGTTAAACCAGAAATCAATTATAAAAAGTTCCCTATTGAAGATCTTCTTAAAACAATATTAAATCGAATTAATAAATAAACCCCTGCTGTTACTAAAGTAGAAGAATGAACCAAAGCAGAAACAGGAGTAGGAGCAGCTATTGCAGCAGACAAGTATAGCCAGCAAACCGACTACTAGCTATACTAGGCAGCAAACCGACTACTAGCTATACTAGTCAACAAGCCGGCTACCAGCTGTACTAGCCAGCAAGTCGTCTACTAGCTATATTAGCCAGCAAACCGGCTGCTAGTTATACTAGCCAGCTTATTAGGCAGCTATATTAGAAGCCAGCAAGCCGGCTACCAGCAATACTCGCCGGTACGCTAGCTACTAGCTATAATATGTAGCAAGCCGGCTACTAGTTATGCTAGCCAGCTATATTAGCAAGCTACTACTATGCCATTCTACTTTGTATCTGATCTCGATCAGCTTTATATCTGGTCACGATCTGATTTGTTCCTAATCACAATCTGCTTAATGTCTTGGGTCTATATCTTTTGATTTTAAATTTACTATATCCTGCTCTCTACAAGCTTCATCGAATAAATACACTCCTTTGACTGGTTATCAAGGGCAATAAGCCGCGTAATTTTTACCGGTAAATTTGCGAATTTACAAGTCGCCGTGGTCAAGTGGGTAGTGTGTTGGCTTATTAGACAAAAGGCCCGGGTTCGAATCCCAGGTCGGACATCAAAACGAAAAAATATTTCTTCGGCGACTTCCTCTCAGCAGATTTCTGGCAAAGACTCTGAGAGTAAAAATTGCCATGAAAATCTTCTCATAAATCTGTCGTTCGGAATCGACTTTAAACTGTAGGTCCCGCCACTCATGTATAAAATTAACTCACACAACATAAGTGGTGTGAGAAGCTAGGTCGTAATCCTGACTGAAAGGTTGTAATGGCCAATTATGTATGTTATGTATGTAAATTTGCGAATTTTCCCATTGCCATGGCAAATTGTATGACACAAAAGTAGCCAAAGCTTGAAGTCAACTTGAGTTGATAAGAACTAGATCAAGAACCAAAAAACAAAACATGATCCTATGAATCAGGAAAACCATGATTTTTCCATCGTGATTAGCATGATTGAAATCGCAGTATCTGCCACAAATTCTAACGGTAAATAAAACTGATATGAAGTTTCTCAAAGAAGTGTCGTTCGGAGTCCACTTTAAAACTAGGTACCGCCACTCATGTAAAAAATTAATACACACAGCACAAGTGTTGCGAGAAACTGGGTCGTAATCCTGACTAAATGGTTGCAATGTACCAACCAAGTAGGTAAGTAAGACTCTCATAAGTTCCATCTGCTCGTAGTTTTGATTACTTTCTATTGATTTTACTGTAGTTAGCACCTATTTGGTACTTTTATTACGAAAATCATAATGAGTGTTCTCATGTAAAATAATCATAAAAATTTCCTTAAAATATCCTTCTTAATATGTTTCCTTTCTTCGTTTTGACTTTTTTTTGTTCAAACCTGATGTGAATTTAAGACGACTTAAGCTTTTTTTTCGGAATCTTTTCATGTGAATGAATTGAATGTTCAATAAATAAATATGAAAGTGTGTGTAAATCGCCTTAAGGTTTTTCTTTTTTTTTTTTTTTTTTTTATTTTCAGAAAATCTAAGCCGCATATGTTTTATATTCGTAATACAATAAATACAGAATTCCTGCTCATATGGGACAAACATAACGAATGGAAGAGAGGTGTTAATCCCTTTCGTTATTATTTTCTTTTTTTGCAGAATCAAACGAAATTTTATTCCAGGGAGTTGTTGAAATGAAAAAGATATTAAACTTGGAAAAATGTTATTGTAATAATAATAACAAATAAAAAAAATACAATTTTTGATTATAATTTAAAAAAAAAAAAACATTCCTACCACCGTATTTTATATCCCCCACATCCTCGTAATAAGGCTAATAAGGAGGGAATAATGAAAATACAAATGTGATAAGAAGAAATCTCTGGCAAACCCTGTCAGATTATGTTAGGTGGGACAAACTGGAAGATGGCAATAATACCCCCTATTTACGAACTTTGCTACAAGAAATAATTCCATAGTGATTCTGCTATTAATAGAAAATAAATTGACTACTGTGCATGCTAACGTGTAACTTGTGGTCAGAAGTCATTATCTGAAGCAGCTTCTTGTAAATAATCACCGACAATATATCGTGTAGGTTGTCTGATTAAATACTGGCCAGTATTAAAGAACTTCTGCGATTTAGAACATTAAAAAAATGCTGCACGTCTGGTTTTATAGGTCAACTGGCATCAAGTCTCATATTAATCGCTCTGTCATACTCCACGTTAAACGAGAAGACTGAAATACTAATAACGTTTCAGGGTTATGGATGTACTGTTGCAGACTCTGGTATAACGTTATCAAGCGGAATTTTTCCACGCTACTTGGGTAGCGGTAATTATTATGGATTTATAAAACCTATTCGACAAAACATTTGCTATCATCTTAATCGGGTAGTTCAGTTTTTTGTTTGTTTAGTTTCAAATAGTTTTTCTTTGAGCCATGGTTAGAAGATATGTAGGATCTGGTTTCCTGATATGTTGAATTAGCCGCGATTTAAAACAGATGAAGCGTTTTTTCCCTCTTACATGTCTTTTTCAGAAGTTGGAACTAAACCGTCTGCTACTTACAGTGTTACTGCTTAGAATTCGCTTGAAATTATTTGGGACCAAATTGCTGACATCTTTGACAGAACTGTCTGTATTTGGGATAAGCGTCATTGCCTGTTATGCAAGTGAGTGTGGAAAGCGTCCTAATTGTGTACACCGTAGATTGGATTGACATCAATATATTGGCCTTTTGGTGAAGTTTAATCAAGACTTTCCAACTGTTTTGGTGATTAGTCAACTGGAGCAAATCCCAGTCTACTCTGTTGGTGCTGCGAAACAATGCCACGTGCGTAATATCTTTCTTTTTAAAGTTATATGCTTAATGATGCAAAGATTCGCCAGCATTATTTATATTCGTGCATCATGTACTAAACTCATGTTGATACTGTGAAGCAAGGGTTACAAAAAATTTTTTGGTTGAGTATTAGTGAGAGAGAGAGAGATGGAAAAATAAGTTGAGAGTTTAAAGTCGTAGAAAAATCTTGGTAAAATACCCTATTTAGATTTTTATTTCATCAACATACATCAAGTTACACAGCTTTGACTTAATAATTAGGTAATGTACTTTAGATATTTACTGGGATCTAATTTTTGTTCATAAATTTCCAATGCTGCCAAATAATCAACCTTTTAATTTTCCCAAAATATGGCTTTATGTCTATAAAAAAGTTGTTCTCTTTCCATATCATCTAAATTACTATTTATTTGACTATTAAAACAATCAAAAAATTGATTTCTTGACATAAAATATTTTTTGAGTGTAACCATAAAAAATTAACGTAGCACTCTCCAAAATGTGTGCTCGTCGCAGTCTGATCGACGACTAAATACAAGAGCATAATCAATATGTGTGAATTCTCTCTGCACAATTGTGCTATAAAATGCTAGATAGTGAAGAGATAGATTCTCACACATTATATCCACCGAACTACTATATCTAGAAGCTAGAGGGTGAGGCAGCACTTAAAAAACGTTGTATTGTGTTCAAAATTAATAATTTATTTTTTAATTTTAAATATTTCGTCCCAGTTAATACAATGAAGCAATAATTGCAGCATTAAATAATTATTATCTAATGGCTGTCTGTCTAAATGTCTATTTCTGTGTGTGTCAAATGAAAATAATTCGTAGCTGTAGTTTGGCCTTGAAATATTTCATGGGCAAGCAAATATTTGCCAACAAAAAATTTTTTTTTTTTTGCTTAAAGAAGTCACGATTTCATAAAATTTAAACGCAACACAGAACACAATTATTTCAACAATAATTTGTCATTTTTTTTTTTATAGACATTCTTGTCTATTAAAATAACAATAAAAAAAAAAAATTAAGAAGAATAATATGAAAACAAAAGCAATAATAAGAAAAAAATAATTAAAACAAAAGAATTCTAATTTAAAAATTTCAATTAAAATTTCATTTATATGGACGTAACTTATACTTGCAAAATCCATTCAAGAATGTTTACAGAGACCCAATAAGAGAGACAGTTTAGAGGGTACACTTTTATACACCAAAATTTGCATAATTTTTTTATACCAACACATTTTTAAACACTACACACACACACACACCCAACGAAAATATCGTGGGATCTCCTATATTTTGAAGTGTTTTACGCTCGTAGAGCATACTCTAATATCCCTATAAGTATGCCAGGATGTTCATTCATGTAGTGCCGTTTAAATCGTTGTGTGAGTGTTCTTGTGTATGTGTAAGTGCGTGTGCTGTGTGAGTAGTGGTAATTAAATTTGCATTTAAATTTTGTTTCCATACAGCTCTTCATCATCATATTCATACGTATTAGTCGTTTTCGTTCCGTTGCTCATGCAACACCATGAACACAAAACAACTGCAAAAGGATTCTGTGGCCAATTGTCTAAATAGAGAGAGAGAGAGAATGAACAGAAAAAGAATTGATAATAAAGCATATGAATGTAGCATATATTGCCGCATACAACTGCTGGCTCTGGTCTGATGCCTAATGATGATAATGTTGACGATAATGTTGATGACAACAATGATGGTGGCGGGTCGGGTCTTTAATTTATTATTTTGCCTTAAAATTCATTATTTATATGACTGGCCATTCGCTCTCTCCATCTCTCTCTCTCTTATATGTTCTTTAACTTCTGTTTTTCAAATGCCACCACATTCTACTACTTCTTCTTCTTCACCAACCATCATCATCATCAAATCATGGCATGCATGACGACAACCATAATAATTTTCACAATTTGCCAACCATTTGCAACAGAAACCAGCTGGTTGTGTGAGCTACGAATGCAAAGGCATGAGCCAACAGCAGCTGTGGCTACAACATCAACAACACTTTATAATTTAATGCAATTAAATATTGCAATAACGTACAGCGTTGAATATTATGGCAATGGGTGCACATTGGCTTTGGTGTGTAGTCTCAACCAGATTGAGTGGCCGAAGCCATTAGTGTCTTAAAGACTTCCAGTGGCCACAACTGCGGTGCCAAAAGGCATATGAAACGTTATTTATTCATACTTCATACACATATTTGAATAAAAAAAATTGTTGTGTTAATCGTTTGGTAACTGAAAACGATTGTTAGCCAAGTGTGGAACCCTGTTTACAAGGTAAAGTCTGGCTTTAAATATTTAAATAGTTGTTTTAAAATAAATTGAAAGTATTTTTAAAGAGGTCGAGTATTTAACGAACAAAATTTTCTTCAGAAAATTAATTTAATTTCTTATTTCTTTCTAGGCGGAACGTTAACAAGCCAACCGTCGATTGGATAACTCAAGAGTAATTGTGGGAAAGCCAATACATTTACAAAAAAAAAAAAAAAGTAACAAGTTAGTCTGCGTTATAATCTGCAGGCAAAATTTTGTCATAAAAATATTCCCTAAAATATGTTTTAAAATTCAAAATTTTCCAGTAAAGGTAAAACACTTTAACGTTTTGACGGACACTGACGTCTACAGACGTTATAACAAGGATTTCTGGTCAACGTGTATACAGGTCATAAATTGGTTCCCTTCCAAATAAAGGAGATACAGAAAGTGTCCCACGGCAAGGCCTCTTAAAATGTTGGTGTCCGTCAAAAGGTTAAGGAAACATATTAAAATTCTTGAAATATTATATATTAACATTCCTCAGGCACGTGTTTAAAGTGTGTTTAAGAAATATTTTTTATTTCTTTAATTGCATTTATTTTTTTTGAATTTGTGTTTAATCTTTAGGAAGCAATTTTAAAATTTGAAATTCTTATGGCATACTTTTAGGTGCTTAGCAGATTTTATTTTCTTTTTAACTCTTTGCATATGTTTAACTACATTTTTTTTTTATTAATTTTCTAAAAAAAAATTTTCACATTCAAACCTGACCTCGAAATAGACTGCGTGTGCAGCAGAATATTAAGAGTATATATGCGTGGGAACATGACTTTTGCTCTCTCTTTCTGGTGTTTTTTGTTTTGTCTGTACCGACAAGCATCTGCACGTGCAGTTTTATTTCATTTGAAATCCTTTTTGTAGGTGAAAAACTTTGGGTTAATTTTTTAATTAATCTCTGGTAATTTTATTGTATAAGCGGAAGAAAATTTAAAATTGCGTAAGGGGAAGAGTGAGAGAGAGAGAGCGAATGAAAATCAAATAGAGAAAATAGTAATTGAATTTCTAAGCACTCATTTGAATTAAACTTTTAATGAAAAATGTATTAAACTGGGAAATTGATTTCCTTAAAATATATACGAGAACTTGTGTTAAATTTAATTAAAATGCAGTCTACTCTTAGGCGAATAAATACTGAAAAAAGAAAATTAAGCATTTTAATTCGAAATATATATGCAATACACCATTATTTATGTTTTCTCTTGAAAATATTGCCTACTTATAGGTATGGGAATGGCAATTGAAACATTTTGTGAAATATATCTCCAGAATTAAACTTTTTATAAACTAATATATCTACTTTATGGCTAGAGAATAAAAAGTAATTACTGGTTTATAACATTTAAAATGTTGCCTGCTTTTAGGCAGTAAACAAAACATTAAACTGTAAGGAAACTGTATCTCATAATTAAAATTTATGTTTTCTTGCGAAAGGAATTAATAGCATTGTTTGTTCTAAAGTAACAAAATAAAGTTTTTCCCTAGAAAATCATACACCGAACTTTGATTTAAATAAACGTATACTCTTGATTTTGCTCTGTTATTTATAAAATGGCCAAAAATTGAATTTCGGTAATCATTCTAGACTACGAATCGCTGCCTCTGGATTTATCTCCAAGCGTGAACTTCTTACATCAAAAAACAAATCTATTATGAAGAATGGGGAATGAACCGTTTTTATTTTATATCAAAAATCGGTTTTACATTTGAAAACATTACGAGCTTATAGACTCATTCAAAAATTTTAAATTAATTGAAGCCAACTTATGGGTAAAAAATTTTAATATCCTTAAATAAACTATTTTGCAAAACACGGTCTTGACTTGTACTTAACTTATATTCTACCTAACTAACTACCTAACTACCTAAGCTGAACTGTAAACGACTTTAAAGATTAAAAGAATTTTCCTACAACAAATTTTAAATTTCTCTCAATAAAAGGATTTAAATAGAGGCGTAAAAAATTAATATTACTTTTAGCCACAAAAGACCCCAGATTTATTCAACACCATGCCTACTTTTAGGCATGTTTAATCACTCTGTTTGTAGTACATACCTTAGGGTGCCTAAAAAGTTCTTTACATCACAATTTTTGCTAAAAACAAAGCACAGTAATTTTTTTTTTTGCCAATTGTTTCGTTGAATACAGCCTTCTCTTCACTTTTTTTTATTTTCACTATGTTATGCCAGCCCAGGGGGCATTAAAGCGAATTCCATTTTGTGTTAAAATAAATGCCACCAACGAAAGATTCGCTACTAAATGATGGTGATGATGAGATGATGGGCAGATGGGAATAGTGATGGCACAGAAAAAATAAAAGCCGTTCGAGATACAATCAGCCAAATATTGTCATAAATTTTCATGGAAATTTATGGGGCAAATAAAGAAAAACGAAATAAAATCCTCGAAGAACAATTTTGGTCATGACCATGAAAGAAAGGAAAAGTAAAAAAAAAAGATTTAAAGTCTCTCTCTCTCTCTCTGAACTACTTTGCCTTTTTTTTTAAAAGGCGGGTAACTGATGCGTTTTTTGTGTTTTGAATTAAAGAATAGAGAAAAAAAAGTTTGAAATGTGTCCTTAAGGAGGAACTCTCTCTCTCTTTTTGTCATTTAAAAGATAAAGATAGGTTTAAAAAATTTTCTTTGGTGACAATACAAAAAAAAAATCGAAATTTTCTGACATTGATATGGTTCCTTTGATAGTGATCTGGCATTGGTGTTAGCTGTTGAGTGTTCAATGTTGAATATTGTTGCTGATGACAATGCCGAGCAACGAAGGATGCTGTTGATAAGATCTGTTTATTTTCTTCACCCTATTTTTTTGCGCTCCAACAATAATATTTTGCTGGCTATTGTGTTGCATACATTCATGCTGACTTGCATGTCTGTCTGCCTGCCTGCCTGCCAGTCTTTAATAAAACCCGATGATTACAATACAGAAACTATAACAATAAAACAACAATGGCTTGTATTCAATACAATATTTTCTTTTCTGTAGGCATGAGTGTATTTGTATGCAAAACTTATGGCCATGGTCAAGGTCGTTTAAAATTCTATAAAAAAAAGAAACCCATTCTTTTGTTGTATTATGGCCCACTAACACTACTACGAGTATCAGCATAAAAAAATTATTACTTTGTAATAAACAAATAACAATAAAACAAACGTAATAAAATAAAATTTCAATTTAAAAATTTAAAAAATAAAATATTGCCGGACTTTTCGCATTTTTCATTATTCATGGATGGAGTGGCCTTAATAAAAATTTTTGTGTAAACTTCCTTGATAAAGTAAGGACATCTGTTATGATAGAAGTTATCAGATGAAAGGCCATTCTTGGTACTTTTCGGTGGCAACTCCCGACCTGTCACGCTGGCATAATTTATTCTCTTTCGGCACTCTGTACAAAAGCAATATTACGCGTTCTAAATAGATGAGTGTTTTGATAAGAAATTTTTCTTTGGATTTCCAAGCCAGGACAGGTTTCAAATGATTGGAAAATAATGTGAGTGTCTCTAGCGACTCCCATGGTAGTTTTGTGCCACGGGTAATTGTGTAGCTGATCAAATCCCTAGACTGTTTTATTACCACACTCTCCTATCCTAAATTGGACGAGTATCATAACAATTAACTACTATTCAAACTAGTCAAAAATCCTGTAACTTTATAAATGCCTTTTCCAATCCAACAAAATTTAAAAAAGCAGCCTTCTTTCGCAGAAATATTTAAAGTCTTAAACTAAACTAAATATGTAATTATTACACTTGTACCGCTGTTTACGCTGTTTTTAAAATGAAAAAAAAATTTTTTTTACTTATATTTTATTCAAACTGAAGTTAATTCAACTATTCTACAATCTAATGAGATAACTTTATCCACTGAAGAGTTGGAAATCACAGAAATTCGTAAAGACTTGTTGAAAATGATAGTGATTAAGTTAACTTAAAAATTTAATGTTTTGTGTCGTAAGGCACATACTTTAACAAATTATTAACAGTATAAAATTATATTTTTTTTAATGAAAAAGCTTTTTTACAGTAGGTATTCACTTTACGCGGTTTTTCCATACAAAAATGTTAACTTCGATTTACACCAATTGACCAGGAACGTATCTACCGCGTAAGTCGAGATACAGGTGTACTCCTTTTTAATACAGAGTATTTAAAAAATTTTTTGGTTTTCCTTTTTATGGCATATTTTCAGGAAAATTATAATAAAACATATCAAAGCATACCTTTAAGCCAGAAACTTTTAACAAATGAAAGTGAAAAACCAAAAAATTAAAAAAGTTTGTCTCTCACAGAAAATACCGCAACAACTGACGAACAATTAGACAAGTTTCGCAAAGCATACTTTAAGGTGGAAAATAATGAGAAGAAAAGAATCTGTTGGGACGAATATTTGATTTAAATTAAATTTTTTTTTTTAATTATAAAAATATAAGATAAACAATCATATTTAAAGCCTTAGACAAAATAAAAAAAAAACTTGCAAAAATGGACCTTTTTAAAAAAATTAAAAATTTCGAAGCATACCTTGAGGCAGCATAAACAAATATAGAGAATGTTTTAAAAGGTTTTAAAAATCTTAAAACTTAATCTTGTTATTTATGATTATAAAGTTTATACTATTGGGTGCATGACTAAAAAATACAATTCTTTAACTTCGATCAACACGCCTTCTACTCAACCATCACTTCGTACTGGAATTTGGAAAGTAGGAGTAGACAAGTTTATGTTTTACGGCATATCACTTTTTTCCTTTTAATAATTCCTACATTAAACAGACAGGATCTCTGGTGGGAGTTAAGCTTTTAACTCGTACATTTGCAGATTAGCTTACTTTGGAACTGCCAGAGCTTATATCCCTAGGTTTTTAATCCAGTGGCTGTTTCTAGCGAAGGCGTTCTACTCGATAAAAGCCACTTATGATCAGGAAGCCCAATTTCATTAGTCCATAGTAGATGACACTTTTCTGTATGCTTGAAATATAGGGCATTAACTTGGTGGTGTAAATAATATCCAGTGTTTGGATCGATTTGGCTTCCAAAATGTTTTTAAGTTCTTTTTGTTTGTGACAGTAATCCTTATGGAGTAATGCACCGAATTAATTACGGTTTTGACTAACTTCGCAAGACTCTCTGCCATCCGAGTAATATAAGTGACCGGAGTTTACTCTTCACAATATCATACGATTTAATGAATACACAATCCGTATGCAATAGTTTGACGTTATACACCTAATATAGTCTGCAGGCTAAACGATTTTCTTAAATACAGTCTACTTTTAGGTGCAGACACATTTCGATTTAATCTCGTTTTGTTTCTTCTTTTTTATTTTTGAAATGAAAAATAATTACTTTGCTGCAGTACTTTTTATTTTTGGTATTCAAATTAAACACTATAGTTTAGAAAGTTCCCCCTCTCCCTCTGTGGCTCTCTCTTTCCCTTTTGGTATACACTCAACTATAGTGGTCTACATCCATGTTTTATAATTAAAACTGGTTTCTGTGTAATCTTTGTCCTTCTCTCTATATCTCTCTGCATCCACCTCTTTCTGAATTTACATTTGCTGGGGAGAAAATTTTTTCAAATGAATGTAAATTTTTGAGTGACATACTCTCTATTTTTTTTTTTTTGGTATGTAAGTTGGCGTATTTTTGCATGTGCAAGTGTGCAAATGAGTTCATGTGTATGTGCAGTGTATAATTGCATAATAGTTTGGCAACACTTCTCACTAATTAAGTGACCATTTTTGTCGTTTGCAAATCATTAGTAACACAGTTTTATTTTAAAGCCAAACTTTTTCTCCTTCTTCCGTTTTTTCACTCGCATTCATACAGTGTTTTGGATGAATTTGTGTGTGTATATGCATGTGACCTCAAACTGTTCATGAAATGTGGTAACCAGCATAATGAAAGTGTTAAAGATATGGCAAAAGTGAAATAGGAAAAAAATTGTATCTATTTTAGAAGTGCTAGTGAAATTTATTATGCCTGCCAGATAACACGTATAAGAATAAAAACAGTGCAGACAATAAAAATAAGTACAAAAGGTAGAAAAAGAAGTGCAGAATCCTAATGTAATGTGTCTAGTAGCTAGCGTGTTGGCTTGTTAGAAGTGAGGTTCAAGGCCCAGGTCAAATATCTTAATTAAAACGAAATATGAAAATATATTACTTTCGGCGACTTAGCCTCATCAGTCTCCTGACTAAAGCTCGGAGAGTATAATAAAATTGGCACGAAAAATTTTTCAAAAATATGCTGTTTGGAGTCGCCTTTAAACTGCGTGAGATAAGAGAACTTCAGCTTATAGATCTACAAAGTCAAGCCTCGATCACATAAACTGTTTTATAATGAAGCTATGAAATGACGATCAATACTTTGTTTAGCATTCATGGACATACGAACACACAAGGATTTGTGCTGATCATGCCGATAGTCGTAGGATAAACGAGGCAGAATCTGTTGATTGGCTTCCAGTAATTTTTTAAACATTCCTTTTATTTTAGCAGATCTCCGACATCCTATTACATAAAGCTGATAAAAATTTTTTCTTTCGATGATAACTGCTGGTTACACAGTGTTAAGTAATGGTTCGATTATTTAACATTTTTTTTTTTTGGCAGCATTATGGTTAGTCTGGCCTAGTGAAGATATTTGTTGAGTTCTCCATGACTACCAGGAAGATCTGTATTACAAGAATGAAATCTTTTTGCTTCTGTATAACATCATGAACATGGGAAAAGCAATAAACGATAATTTATCTTGCCCGAAGGTGTAAAGGCCCGGATATGGCTTGGTTAAGTAATTTCAAGGAACGATTCTTCTGTTTCCTCATTTAAAACACGTTTTATACCAGTGGTAATGCGGAGAGGTTATATGCTGAGACGTATATTCAATTATATGGTGTGTTGTAATTAAATCCATAACAAGCCTAAATCTTTTCAAGAGCCAATAGAGCTTTAGTTTTTTCTTTCAGCAGAGATTTGAATATCCTGAATTCCGTTTTCTCTTTGCGATCACCTTAAAACAGGAAGTGCATTTAGTACAGTGATGGTGACAGAATTGATCAGATTTGACAGTGAAACAGTGTAAATCAGAGAAGAGAGACCCACAAGAGTGCATATAGGGAAGTCACAGAGGCGACGTCGTACCGATTACATATTTCTCTCGATCTGAAAATTTCTACAACATGTCTGAGGATGAAGTACTTCATATTTATGCTCCTTGAAAGATTTGAATCGATACACTCTCCCAAAAGCCGGAAACAGTTTGATCTTCCATAAAAAAAAATAAATCAATTTGACGTACGCTAAAGCTCTATATTGAATTTTAGTAGAAAAGAAATGTATTCTTTCCAGTTAAAATTGTTGTTCCTTTTATATCGTATGATTTGATGCCACCAATTGAGTATTTCAATATCGTTGCACAACACATCGCAACTTAGTTTCCTTTTTTCCCCTCTCTTCTTTTCCAAGTGTTAGGCGATAAAAATGTTGCTGCCTTTATTTTTTTTTTGGTGTTATTGTTATAGCAGCAATTGCTGCTGTTGCTATTGCTATTTATTTTCCATTATTCACAGCCAGTTGAGTCATTTTATGCTTCTTCACTTTTTGTTTGTATTTCTTCTGTATCTCCTCTTTTTGTATGTCATTTGTCCATCCATGTTTATCGTCCTTTTTACTGCATGTATTTTCGCTTCTAGTTTTTCTGTATCATTTATTGTTCATCTTTAAAATGGTCACGTTTACGAATATGTTTGTATTGTGTTGTGTGTTTCAATATAATTTTCACTCTCTATGTTATTCTCTTTTCTTTAGTTGTTGTTTTTGGAAAAAAAAACTTGTCAGTTTATTTTTTATTAACAAAAATAATGAAGAAATTCTTTTTTTTTTGTGTTTATCATGGTGTTGTTGACACATGACATGACACAATGGTAGAGCAGTATGGCTAACATCAAACATGCCTGCAATGTTTAAAAGAGTAGCGATGTGCATGGCTGTGTGTATGTACTGTAACAGTATTGGTATTTTATAATTTATAACACAATGTTTTTATTCATCAGCAATTTCAAAGTTTTTTATTTCACACTTTCACTCTCTTATTCTCTCTCTCTTTCTATCTGTTAACCACCACCTCATCCTTTTTGCACACTTCCTTTCTCTGGCATCCTTCTCTTGTTTTTTAAACAGTCTGCTATAGTTCTGCTTTTTTTTAAAGGTTTTGTTGTTATTTTTTTTATTGTTGTTGTAGTTGTAGTTTTATTGTCAATATTTGTCTGATAGCATGTTGTCTGTTAAAGTTTTCTTGTTTATGGTTGCTTGCTGGTCATTTTTTATATTGAGTGAGTGGTAGGCATGGTTGCACTCTGTTTCATATACAATACAAGAATACATGGGACTGGCTAAGAGAGTGGGAGGGTGAGAAATATAGATACGAGTGTACATGTTGTATTCGGTAGACCAGCAACAGGAATAGTAACACTACCACTGCCAGTGTACTGTTGTGTTCTACTGTGTTGTATTGACAGTTGATTTATGATTTTTGATAAGAGAAATCATTTTTGAAAAAGTCGTTTTTAATATTTCCATTAAATTGTTGAAACTCTAACGGCATTCTTTTTTTATTATTATTTCTTTTTTGTATTGTATTTACCAAATGCTTGTTTTTATTGCGTGCTGGTGAATTGTTAACAATTTTTATAACCATGCAAATAGCCTTAAAATAGGCCATACATTTTTTAAAATATTTTATTTTCAATTTATACTGTGTTCAGACATGCAGTTGTATTGAGAAAATCGTAATAAACGGCATTATTGATCTCAATATTTCATATAAAATTTCAATTAATTATTGGTCAATAAATTCATAATTCTATTGATATTAGACACCTCAAATGTAAATAACGACAATGCCATAAGCAAAAGCTTTATTTTCTGCTAGCTATTCAATATTATTAAATTTTTGTTTCTCATCCTTCTGAGGAAGTCCACTTTGGTGTCACAAGTAGTCTCTATTGACCGCAACAGCTCTGCGTTTCTGTTAATCATTAGGAAATTCCTTTACCAATGTTAAATTGTTTTCCATTTTTTCTAAAAAAAATGTTTTTGGCACTAATTTTCGGGATTAAATTAAAAGCAATGTTGTTGAAGCAATAAGCTGTTTTGATTATAAGCTGTCAAATAAATTGTCGTATATTATATGTTTGAACACTAAAAATATTGCTATCAATAAACCGAATATTGATTTAATAAAAGTGTATGTCTGAACATAGTATTACGTTATTCTTAGCTACATTATAAAATAATATTTTAATGGCATATATATATTCTTATGAAATTAATTTAAATATTTAAAAAAGGAAAATATTCAGGATTTAAATTTCAATAAATAATTTAATTTTTTTTTTACTTACGAAATAAAATTTAATGCATTGAAAATATATGAAAAACAGTACATACCTGAAAATAAAAAAAAAATTAATAAATTAATTGATTTTCAAAAATAATTAACAATAATTCATTAAATCTCTAAGTATAATTAAATTTTTAATTTTCAATAAATTTTTTAAAAATATTGCAGCATAGCATTTATATTTCACATTTGGTTTGTGTCCTTGATATTTTATATGCCATTTTTAATTCCTATTTTCACTTTGGCTTGGTTAAGAAAGATTAAATTGACCGTCGTCGTAAGCATAGGATGCTTACAAGCAATACCATCGAATTTATTTTATCACATTTCCTATTTATACAGTTTTTGGTGGATAAATCTTAGTCGACCTGACCTGGCTTTAAAGAATTGTCAGCTTTACTGACCAAACAATTTGTGTGTGCAAATTCAATGACTTTTTTTTAGTATTGTTAGGAAGATAGTGGTACGACATCTAATATCAACTTTCCCAGCTGAAATAAAGTGCATTGGTGGTCAGCTACATATCGACAGCGGTCACCGTAAAGCACGGATGGCCCAGCATCGCCCCGTATAGCAATTAGAGTAGTATGGGTGTAAAAAAAAAAAATAACAATGTGGCTGCCTGTTCGTTTTCACCAATGGTATGTCTTTCCTACTATTGACGCCACGTATTTGAAGAATCCTTAAATAATATCATAAATCCAAAAGCTCTTCTGATTTAAATAAATATTTCGTTTTTTCTAGAGAACTTGTTTCCTTAACAGCATTTCATAATTCGTTTGCGGTAAGGGAATAAGAAAAACGTTTCAAAGTATTAAAAAAAAGAGAATGTAAGGAAGTGCTTGCTTGTAATTTATTTGAATAGTTTTATGGTGTGGCATTTAAATGGAATTGCAACTCGATTTTTAAAGCTGGTTGTGTAATCATTTCTCTTTTTGTTTTTTTTTTCTTTTTCCTTTAATGGTTGAGTACTTATGGATCAACAGCATACCACTTACATAAGCAAATACATTAGAAAAATTAATGCAAATTTCACAGAAAAAACAGAAAATATGAAATAAAAATCAGTCTCTTTATATTCAGTATAAAGTATAAATTCAGTAAAGATTATCATTTATTGTGGAGTCACTTAAACAGAATTTCCAAGTAAAAGGAATGGATTTAATTAAATTGAATTCGTGTTTTTTCTTTTTATAGAGAAACTGTAATTTGTGTTTAATTTATTGCAATAAAATCATTTTAAAGCAATGAAATGTGGCTGCTAAAACAAACTTTAAATTATGATCCAAATTTTTTTTCTTGGAAACTCATTTCCGTTTTGGTTTTTTTTCCTCTTCCACTTTGGGTGAAATATATTTTTTTTTTTTTTGAAAGGAAATTTTTAATTTCCTTCATTACAACGCCTTTTAATTTTTCAACAACTAATTGTTGTTGCTCTCCAAAGTACACGTACACCAAAAATAAAGTAAAAAAAAAAAAAAAAAAAGAGGAGGAAAAGAGTATGAAAACAAATTAGTTTATTCAGAATATTCTACTCGTGTTGGCCCTCTGTCAATGCTAGAAGGTGACTGCCAAAACAAGTAAATTTAAAAAAAAAAAAAACGAATTACTTTGGTGGGCAATAGAAACTTGAAGCATAAGTTTTAAGTAGCTAATGCGTTTGCAAATTAGTAAAATTAATATTGAAAATTGTTCCAGTTCCATCAAGATCATAATGTCCAAGCTTACACATCTACGAAAAGGATAGGTAAATCAGTGAACTAAAATTTTAATTGCTTCTTTAAACCACACTTTCAACCAAGTCATAAGTCTGATGACATTTGCTAAACTGTTTAGAACTTTCTCTAAGTATATGGGAAGTATGATTGCTACTTAACTGCCAAAAATTAGGTGATCTCTGACATACAACGCTTTATAATGGCCTAGAATGCGAGAAAATCTATTTGCCCTTGTGCTCAGAACCATTTTTATATATTTCTATCGCATCACTAGAGACAACCACATCAGAGAACCGATCACTCCTACTTGAAATGTATTGTGAAAACCCCTATCCAAGTAATAGAAAGAGGAATGCCCAGATTGCCAGAGCATTAAGTCTTATTGCGACGAGTGCCTATTGTTACCTGACACTGGAAGCGAGTAAGGACGATAAAAAGCACTTTTGTAGGATTAGTACCTATCACACCTTTAGTTTGCTTTGACAGTTTTCTTTATTTCATTAAGAGGTTTCAGCATGCATGCAGAAAAACTTTTGATTGAATACACTGTCCTCAATGGCGCATCAATACAAAAGTACAGAAAAGAGGATAAAGTGTCGGAATGTAGTGCTAAATGATTTACAGTTATTAAAATATTCATAGCTAGTGATGCTCAAATACTAGATAAACGTGACAAATTCGTGTGTTATCAAGATAATGACCGAAAGCAAAAATTCATAAAATGCTTATAGTGGATTATTGTCCAACTGCCCAAAGGTTATTGTCACGCCTGCAAGGTCTCCTGCACTGAGCATTTTTGTAATGAACTGAAGAGGACTCGGTAGTAATAGATGCTTTACTATTATAATTGAATTAAAATAATTTACGATCTTACAGAAAGTACGCCATAAGGTATACAAGGCAAATTGACAAAACATCAGAGAAGTTACTTTTGTCAGTTGTGACTGGGTATTCCATTTCGAGAACAAGTCATCCATCTTATGAGTGAGAAAACAAAATTATTTGTTTGATTCCATATTCCTTTTCATATTTATGTTAGTTTTAAAGCATTATTGTAGATAAAGACATGGCTTAAGTTTATGGCAAATTTTGTAAGAGATTGTAGATAGTTTCTTTAAAAATTCAGTTCGTTTTAAATAAAAACAAAATAAAAACTTACAGAATTAATGTGTGTCCTTTGTTTGATATCTTCTGAAGTCTTGCTCTAAAGGTAGTTACTTAACAGCTAATTTCCTGCATTCATGTTTTAATCGTATTTAAGGGCTTTTACACCTGTGATATCATTTTTATTTCTTTTCTTTTTTTTTAATCTTATTTGTGCACTATTTTATTGTAAGCCAAAAGCAAGCGTTCAATTATATCCCGTATGTTCCCTCACACGTTTCACACGCGTACCGATTTATATTTAAAATTTTTTTTATTCAGGATGTCGTTGTCTTTAATTTAATTTTACTTGAGCTGCCTCATATTTGGCCTGCAATTTTACCATGTGTAAGGGAGGGGATTAAATATTAAAAACCAATTAGAATAACATCAAATACCTCCAGCACTACTTTATGCGTATTATCCAAGCCAGTCAAATAGGCTTTTATGCTTTCATCCTCGGCATGCAAGTGCATGCTAGCAGTGGCTAAATGACAACATTGAACAATAGTTGCGAGAAGAAACCAATTTAACACGGACTTCAAATCACTACGCACCATAATGTATTGCACAATATTCTACATCCTTTTTTTTTTCTTTATTTAGCTATTTATTTAATAATATTAAATTAAAGAAATTAAAAATATTTGTATTGCAAATTATTTTCACCACAAAGTACAATTTTCACGTATAAAATGTACGGTTTACATTTAAATGAACTGAACACAGCTTAGCAGCGATTAACAGAGCTGCTTATAAAAGTATTATTAAGCTTGACAAAAATAAATGCAACTCTTTAAGAGCACATTCACAATAGATAGCAAAAATTGGGAAGAAGTTGCAAAACCGCTAAATATGAATTTAAATTAAAAATAAATTTAAATGATTGTAAGCAAATAAAATAATAAATAAATAAATAATGGGAAATTATTTTTTAAGGCGGTATACTCAGTCAAAAGTTAATTTCAAAAGGTAATATGAATACTAATTAGAAAAAAAAAAAAATTACGGTGACTTCAATAGGCCAAATAAATGAAAACATTTGATCCAAATAATATCTTATATATAAAAGGATTCTAAGCAAATAAAAGTTATAGGTTAGATTAGTCAGTAAAAACAGCTGGTCATTAGAACAAATGGTGAGAACCTTATTAAGAGGGTTGTAAAAGCCTATACTACTCAGTGTGGTATATCCGACATATTTCGGTCCACAGTAATCTGTACAGAAATGAGTTGTGAAATATTGTTTAATACTTGACTCTTTAAACTATGCAAAATAATCCTTATCATTTTTACATTTTTTTTTGTATAGCACAACCACACTGTCCACTGTGTGTTGACATTTAACAGGGGTGTTCATTAGAAGAGATGACTTTTATTTTCTAGTTTTTTTTTTGCTTTTTTTGTACAACAAATGACTTTGTGCTGGCTGGCAGCCTGTCAGATCAGAAAACTAATAATTTATTATTCAAGAGGGTTCACTTTCATTCACAATATCTTGTGCCATGCCAAGGGATTTAGTCGAGTCCTTTGGTGTGCCTTACGAAACTTGGTATTTTTTTTTTGTTCTTCACTTCTGCTTTCACATTCATTAACCCGATGTATTAAAAATTCTTCTCTAGTTTATTGACTTTTTTGGTACACTCTTTCACTCAGTTTTTTTGCAGTAGTTGTGGTGGTTCATTTTCATTTTCCCAATACAAGTTGTTTTTCTTTTCTTTTTTTCTTTGTAAGTAATTTTGCCTTCTCATTTACTCTTTAGATATTCTTTTCATTGAAACTTTCTATTCATTTCTTGCTTTTCATTCTCTGCTTTCGATTTGAATGCTCCCTGAAGCTGAATTCGGCTGAGGGAAAACGGTGATGGCAAGCAGAAGCTTTTATTTTAATTTCAAAAGAGTGTGCAAAATAAATGAAAAAGAAAACGAAAATAATTTTAAGAAAAATCAAATTTACAGCATTTTATTGTCCTTGATTTAGTCAATGAAATGGAATCAAGATATTGAAAATTTAAGTTTTTTTTTTTTTGTAATTAAAAAAAAGCAAAGAATTCTTGTTAAATTGTATGTCATCGCTGAAAAAGTTACCACATTTGATAGTACAGCATGGGAGAGATGTTAAAATCAATCCTTAGCTTCTAAGGTGTTCAAATAAAATTTTGTTTTATTTTCTGAAAAATTCATTTTAGAGAGTAAATATCCCCCATAAATTCCCACAAAGCGATTAAATAAATAAAAAGAACAACACCAAAACTTTTTTCATTCAATTTAATGAAATGGTCAGAAGATGAACCACATCAAAATCTCCGTAATGCTTTTCACTATCTCAGTATGAGAAAGCTTGAGAAGGTCAAAAAAGTTTGAATTGATGAATTGAAAGCACCACGTATTCATGCAAAGTTGCTCTTTAGAGCCATTCTGCCTTCCGCATTTTAAGTGTGTACGTCATTAGGTAGGGGACAATTCGAATCGATTCATGTTAACTCTTTTATGCATCGGACAGTGTCCTACAAATTTATTTTTGACTATACGATTAACTGTTTAAGGTAAGAAATGGAAATCATAATGCTGGATAGAGGTACGCAAGTGAAAGAAATACTCTTTCTCTCGAAGGAATGGATATGACGTTGAAGTGTATGTACAACCGAGGAATAAAAACTAAATGTTCCGTCTTCCTTGAACACCACGGCGATCGAGCAGGTTCGATCTTCTATGAACGAAGTGTTAATTAAGGAGTGGAATTTATCCTCCTCTCAGCTGAAGTGTAAGTATAAATTGGATTAAACAAAAGAGTTGCTTAGTTTTGTAGTCCTTCTAACAACAAAAAAGGTCAATCGGTACGCTTTTCCATTTTCCGGGGAAATAGTCGATATTCATAGAAAACATGAGGGCTGGTCGATATGATGCTTGCAAATTACTTTATGAGATTTTGACAGAATTTTAAAATATTCTCAGGAAATTTTTAATCATCAAGGCGAGTTGCCAGGAACCGCAATCTTATTTCTAAAAATATAAAGTGCCTTAACGAATCTTCTTATAATTTTCAATTAAAAAAAATAATTCATTTTTAACTACCTTTCTTCATATAACAAGTTTAATAACAATACAAATTAATGCATTTACCTAATAAAAAAATCTTTTATTGTGATCTACTAACACACACACACACACACACATAATAAATGAATCTCCATTGAAAATGAGCTACTAAAAGTTTAACACATCAAGTGGTTGCAATTAATAACCCCCAGCACTGTGTATAATATAGCATAAGCACCCCATATAAGTTTATTTAACACACACTAATGCAATTAAAAAGCAGCCGCCATTAAAATCAGAAAGCACACATGCACTCGCACACTCGTGCCGTTATTTAGACAAAAGTGTTGCTGTGTTTATTTTATGACTCCAATTAAAGCGTACAATGAAACAAGCAACAGCACGTTAAACGTGCTACAAATATGTTCGGAGAATAAACAAAATTTTAGACACACACACTCTCTCTCTCTCTCTTACCATTTGTGTTTCTTAATACTCTTTATGTGTGTAAAAGAGGTTCTTTTTTGTTTGTTTGCGGTATAGCAGACTGTGTGTGTGTATTTTGAGTTTGTGCAACTATGTTTGTGTTTTAAAATTTTGGTTTAATTGTGTTATAGTTGTTGTTATTTTAAAATTATAACCAGACGTCGGCATCAATGTCCCTCATGGGACACTCATGGGATAAGAATATAAACAATGTTCGTTAAAAAGAGCGTAAAATTGCATTTATTTGCTTGTCAGCTTCTAAAGAAGACGGTTTATGTCGCTTTTTCCAGGTTCCAATTATACACCCAAAAAAACATTATAGTCGAATTCACTAATACTCAATGAGATTCACTAACAACAATAAGAAATGATCTCCATTTTTGGAAGAATATCTGCCAAGTTAAATATGCAGGGTTTAGGTGTTTGGCACTGAAAATTTTTCCTATATTTTTCACTACATAAATGTATTGAAAATATTACTAACAATTTTGCACTGCCTCTCACAAATACACTCACATTTTTATCATATTCCCTTTGTGCCGACGTTTGATTATAACTCGCTGGTTAATTTATTATTTAATACTCTCTTTCTCTCTTCCTCTCTCTCTCTCTCTGGATTATTTTGTTTACTTTATTTACCGTATTATTTCAAGTGTTTTTTAAATGTGTGACTACAGTGAGCGTATATATATGTGTGTGTTTATTTAATTTATTTGTTTGTTTGTTTATATAGCATCGTTACGTGTTTGTCGCCAATTTTTGTTTAGATTTTATAACCTCGTATTTGTTTTTTTTTTTTTTATTATGTTGTTTATTGTTGTTGTTGAGCTGGCCTTAAATAAATATTTTAGAACCACATCTGCATTAAATGTCGCGGTGATTTCAATTTCAAGATTAATTTTCCATTAAAATAAATTTCATTTTCTTTTATCTTTCGTTATAGTTGTTGCTGTGGTTATTGTTAGCATAGGTATTTAGTTGAAAAGGGTGATTCTTTTCTTTTATTATCGTATTATTCAATGTAAATTCGTGACACGTGGCACCACCACATGATACCACAACAAACGATTAGCTGCTTGAAAAAAAAAAAATTACTTCAAAATAATATTTTATAGTCAAATTTATTCCAATTTTTTCACAATTTATTTATTTATGTACGTTTTACTTTAGTTTAAACACATAAATTTTGAAATTTCTATGCTCTTTTATAAATGCATTAAAATGTCATGCCATAAACGAATTAAAATCCATTTTAATTTTTAATTTCATTTGGTTTATTATGCGGTTCTACCGGTTTTCTAAAAATTTTCAATACAAATATTTCATTATTCTATAATAAATTTATTAAATTTATTACAATTTATTATTATTTATTGCCACCATAAAATGTAAATAATTTTTGGCCTAATTTATGCAAAATACAGTAAACAGGTGACATTTTAATAGGATTTTAAATAATATTATAATTTAAAGGGAAAATTTATTATCATTTATTATCAAGCTAATTATAATCGAATGTATACTTACATTACTTAGTATAAAAATTACGGCAATATTGACCGTGTAGGAAATATATTTTATTGCTATTCATAGAGTATAAAAAGACAAATTAAGTTTGACAATAAAAAAATTTTTAACACTTAAAATTAATTCAAGGTATTCTATTCATTCATTGTTGTCTGAAAGCTTTTCCAATTTTTTTTTTGTGCTAATACATGGAAATAAGTAGTGAACAATTTTCGGAAACCAAGAGACAACCCTTGTGCAGCTCGCTCTTGCGCTGACCAACTTCTTCTTCTTCCCATGGGCCGCTATGTGTGCTAAAGTGAGCTTTGTGATATCAGAGCTACTACTACTTCGACCTAAGCTAACCTTCAAATTGTAGGTCAAGAGCGAATTCTGGATTATGTGAAGAACGAGACAAAACTCCTTAACAACTGGTTTCGTGTGGCCAATAGTTGTCATGATGGAATATTTGGTGAAATATTCCGGAAGATTTTTGGCTAATGCTAGCTTTAAATGTAACCACTTGTTGAGAGACACTGCAGATCTGGTTCGATATATAGTTACTTGCTTACTTAATTAGACTTTAAAACTTTTTAGTTAGGATCATAACCTAGCTTCTCACACCACTTATGCTGCGTGTATGTGCTAGTTTTATCCTTGATTGGGGAGACATACAGTTTTAAGACAGATTTTTTACAGAAACTTTTGATGGAAAGTTGCCGAAATAAATATTTTTTTATATTTTGGGCCCGTGCTGAGCTGTACCTGAAACACTAGTTCCAGTCTTTTAAAACAACACACTATTAAACTATACATTTCTACCTTGGAAGATGCCACATTAGGTATTACGGATACAAACAGTGAGTAAAAGATAGACAGACCATTTGTTAGTTGAAATCCAGTCTGACCTCAATGCAGTCTTTTATTTTGAATAATTTAAATCTGTTTTTAAAGATGTCTTGATTATGATCACATGTTCATAAAACAAGTCTTCTCTTCGTGACCTTTGACCTCATTTTATTTTTTATGTTCTCTATACGGTATCAATTTCATTATCAATAAGCAACAAAATAATTTTAAAATAATTAAATAATTTCAACATAAAAAAGAAAAAACTGCAATCCCCAATTCGACTGAATTCTACATTTCCATGAATGCAACAACATACAGATGCAAATTGGCCTTACACGAGAAAAATTTTATTCATTGCCAATGCAATGTGCTTGCACCAGCATAATAAAGGCGAAAAAAAGAGAGAAAAAAAAAATTGTTTTAAAAATATTAAAAACCATACAACAAAAACAAAAGAAAACAATAAAAATAAAAACAAACAAATAATTTCACAAAGTGCCTAAAAATCACTCACAGGTGAGAGAGTGAGTGGGTGAGTGAGTAAGTGACAAGTGTACACAACAAGTCGACTAAATCGTATGCAAATGCGTGGCTTAAACAAATTGCCATTGCCAGGTGACCTGTACACCCACACAGCCAGCGCTCTGCATATGCAAACACAAACGAATTTTTTTTTTTGGGTTGTGTTTACACCCGTATTGCACATACATGTGCATAATAATTCAACAAAAACTTTCCTCTCTGCATCTCTCTCTCACTCTCACTTCTGTTTCATTCTCTGCCAACAAAATCCACAATAAGCTGCCACAACAAAAAGTGTTGTTGCACACAATCCATCCTGTAAACATTTAAATTTACTCGTCATGAATGTACATACAAATACATGCGTTATCGGGAATATTTTTGTATCAGTGTATGTACTCACTCTCTCTTATGCCAGTCAATTTGTATGCCAAGTCACACGCGTTTGCATTTCCGGTTACAATTACACAGTGAAACTACAATCAATACGAAATACTAGGTCATAAAGGCAAAACGACAATACATTGATACACCAGCCAGCAGCAGCAATGATTGCACTTGTAAGTGTGCATGTCTGGCGTGAAGTCAAGTGTTAATCCGGTTCGTTTGTTGGCTGAATTTTGTTGTTGTAATTATTGTTGTAATCGCTTGTAGTTGAAGTACATAAACTTTATGCAGCTTGAAATTTAATAAAAAATTACAAATTAAGAGATTCAGTTTTAATTGGTATTTAAAAAATACTCAACGACAGTGGGAGAAAAAGTTGTACTAACACTGCAATAAAAAAAAAACCGAAATAAATATTGAATTTTAAGGCAACTAAATGAGTTTCTCTGAATTAAGATGCCCTAAAAAGTTCAATTATATAGTAAATAGAATTTTGAAGAGTGTACCGTGATCGATAAAAGTATTTACACTGTAAAGTAAAATTGTAATAGAAATATTTTACAAATAGGAAATGACTTTCGTATTGATAAAAATCTCCAAAGAGCTAATATTTCTTCAGAAGAAACTCTGGCTTCTAACCGATAAGTATTTAATTTAAGAGTGAATTTCTGTTTATTATTAACCTTTGACCTCCTTTTTATAATTGTATACCTAAGACAACAAAAACTTGTATGTTTCTTCCGTACATCTGACATTTATTCTTATTAAAGTTAGGTTACAATAACAGCCTCAATAACAGTCCCCAACGGACTTTAGCATTTCGCACCTGTTCACTGAAAGTTAGCCCTGCCTTCGGATAAATCTTAAACAATCTGCGTAAAGTTTTACAATTGTTTTACAAACTCGACAGTAAAAGCCAAATGTTAAATACCCTGGACGCCCACTTGAAATAATTGAATACACGGCATGGTGTTAGGTAATCGTAGATTTAAAGTGAAAGTGTAAGGAAACTCACATGACTAAACGTTTCGATTTTGAATGAACACTTGGTGAGGTATAAGTGCCGCGTTTCCTCACAGTCAGCTATTAACACAATCGTTTAACAACTTCTCAGAAGTGATTAGCGTGGCCCAACTGTTATGTGGGCGTTCGTTTTGTACACCAGAGACCGAAAAGAGCTGGCAAAAATGGGGTTGTCGGTGAAAACAAATTGATTGGAACCACTTAGGTTAGGTTCAGGTTGGAGTGGTAGCTCTGAAAACTCACTTGTGCACGCATACCGGCCCATTGTGATGACACGGGTGAACGCAGTCCCTGTACTGACCAAGTTCCACCAAAATCAGGGAAAAGGAAGAAGCGCAAGGGCTGTACAACAAAAGCACGACTATCCCGTACTGGAAAACCAGCTAGAAAGTTTGATGTACGAAGCTATATCCTTGATATCAATAGATGATAACTCCGTTAAGCTAGCAAGGAGTGGAGAGCCAAATAAACTATATTTACATCTGGCAAGAGACGGGCACTGGCAAAGAAAGTGATTAACAGTCTCCTCTTCCTCAGTGGACCTGCATCCACGGCAGAAATCTTTAAAAGGGAGCCTCATTCTTTCCGCGTGTCTACCCATGACGCAATGATCTGTAAGCACGTTCGAACCACTTAAGTTTAGAATTTTCTAGCACATGCTGGGAGATGAGTGGTTTTAAGAATCAGAAATGCTGTCAAAAATCGAAACAATATTTGCATCAAAATACAGCTCACATCCGTTCGAGGTCGGAAGACTAGTGTAGACATTACGAACAGAATTCTTTCTTTAGTCACAATAACGGAACATAGAACGCGTTGCAGCTTCAAGACGTTGGAAAATGGCTTAGGGTGTCTGAAATGCTGTTATAAATCGAAATATGACCACTGGATGGACATTAGATTGCGCAAGGCTCCAGAAGGAAGTTCTTGAGTTGCATTACATGAGCGTAGAACGTATACACTACTACCTCTATTCTCTCTCATACAGTCCCAGCTGTCAGTTTCAATAAAATGAACTGGATGAAGTAGGAGCCACTATCTAGGAGTTGGATGCATTTAAAAAAAAAGACCCGAAGCAAAAGGAAATATACTATATGGAGAAAGACGAATCTGCTCAAAATCTTTGCTATCGAATACAGGCCACTGGCAAATTTAAAATTTTGTTGCACTAAATGATGGAGAATTACCTTCCCTTTGCACAATACGTACTTGCCAATATATGGGATTTTAAATAACTGTCTGTGTGTGTGTGTGTTAGTGTTATGGCCTTCTAACACAAGTGCAAGGTCATTGTGTGGCAGAAAACAAATAACGGTTACTCACAAACTGTTGGCCCCTACTGCACTGTACTTCTTTTTTACACGCGCCTAAACTTATTTAACACTTTTTTTCATAGTAAGTCAGAGAGAGATAGAGAGAAAAAATAAAAGATTTTTCCTTTTATCGTCTCTCTCTATATTTTATTTCCATTTTCAGCCCAATTTTTCTGTGTTTATTTTGCTGTAGGCTTTTAAAAAAATATGCAAAAAAAAAAAAAACGAAACAAAACGAATCGAAACAAAACAAAAGCAAATAAACGACATTGCTGAACACAGTTGTGAAAATGGTTGAGTGAATAGAGCAACCCCTGAGGCCAATCGTTTAAATACGGCTTTTCTTTTTTTTTTTTTTGCCAAACATGGGTGTGGCTCGTATAATCACTTGAATCCACATTCGCATTTCGTTTTGAAAATGTTTATAAAACACTCACCAAACAGCACTACTACAGCACATCAGATCAGATAAATTGAATGTGAAGAGGAAAAGCGTGTAAAATTATTTCAAACAAATTTTTTTTTTTTTTGCTTTTTTAAGAAAGCAGATGATCTCTCCTCTCTTGTAAATCAATGCGATTTAAATGTGATGTGATTTTAATTATTTTTTTTTTTGTTTGTTTTCCTTATTTTTATTTAACATTTTAAGCCAACATTTAATTGACAATCGCTGGCAGTGGTATTTAAAACAAAAGTTTCCCCAAAAGCTTTAGGATTTAAGAAATATGAAAAAAAAAAGAAAAAAATTCCGTAACTTTAAAAAGGATTTTCAAATCACACAAATCTGCAAATGGAGAGCATGTGCAAGTAATTAATTTACTTACGAGGGTTTGGAGATGCCAGGAATATAGTACGTAATTAATTAAATTACGCAAAAACTAACTTTTCCTTAACCATTTAAAACAGTAAGTCTTAAAGTCGAAGCAAGAAAAACAAAATTTATACGAGTTGTCGTTTATGGCCATAAAAAAAGAGTGTCAAAGTTGGCATATAATATCCACACAGTCATAGTTGTAAATCACTTCTAAGAGGACACGTGTTGATCATAAAACCAGAAAGAAAAATGGAGGTAGAGAGAAAGAGAAAAAACAATGATTGAAATGAAAATAAATCAAATAAAAAAACTACTATAAAATATTAACATAAAAATAATTTACAAAAATTAAAGCATATAATTAGGAGTATGGTAAATAAAATATAAAACGATAATGCTTTTTAGGAGCAATAAAATCATAAAATTATGAAAATAACTTAGTATACAACTAGGGGCAAGTGTTTTTGTTTTATTTACATTAAATCATATCATTAGGAGTATATGAAATATAGTACAACAATACAACACGCAGATTATAATAACAAATCTAAAACATATTTCTAGAGTAAATTTAAAAAGAAAACAATGTTTTTATTTTACTCACGTATTATTAGGAGTATGAACTTCAAACGGAAAATTAAAAAGAAACTATCATATTTCTAGAGGGAAAAAACGTAATTCTTATATTGGGGCAATAAAAAAATTTTAATTTAATTTAAGATAAAATTATAGAAATACGAAAAATTATAGCATATTTCCAGGGAGTTTAAAAGTATAATTTAATTTTTAATTTTTTTTTGGGAAAGAAATTGACGAAAGTTTATTAAACAAACTTAAATAAATAATTTATTATTGGAGCATACTTTCAGAGGGGGTTAATACTAATATTTATACAACGACATAAAAGCTAAATTATAAATTTAATATGGGGTTATACGGATTGACAAATTATAGGGTTTCACTACTACGAAATTCAATTGCTTGTAGCCTTCTTTAGACTCCTTATATTTTAAAATAATAATGGAAGCGGTTTACGTGGCTACTATCGTTGGAGCCAATGTACTTCATTACCTGGAGATTGTGCTGAAAAAGATGTATGGCTGTTTTGCAAGAAGAATACGGTAAAAACTAAATGCATTCTTTTCATCAACAAGTTGCATTACTTTTTCTACTTCTTTTTAAGTGGTACTTAAGTATTAAGTGGCTATTTTATCAAAACAAACGTACAAATATGATCATCTCCCAAGTATACTTCTACTCAATGCTTTTACTTTATTTGCAATCCAAACGAATTTAAACGAATTTCAATTCTATCATCCCTATCAATTTCATTAAATTATTACCCGTAAATCCTTAAATATAATCTGTTTTTATTTAACTTTGTGGCTGCTTAGCAAGTAATTCGAAAAGTCTTTTAAATCATCTTATCGTTTTAATTTAAAGCATTTAAATCTTTAAAAACAACTTATCTTTCCTATTATTAGATTTAAAATTTCAGCAAAAAATTCTCAGAATATAAAGTGTTCCTAGAAGTAGGCAATACTTTCCCACAGTCTACACAAAAGGCCACAAGTATGCTGTAGTGATTGTGACAATTTCTGGGATTAAATTCCATTTCAGGTGAAATTTTAATTGAAAATTTAAGTATGTTTTCCGTAACAGAAGAAAATGAAAGTGAGTGGGGAGGTAAAAGTGGAAAATTAAATATTAAGAAATTCTAGGAATTCAAAAGAGAGCGTGAAAGCAAATATTTTCTTAATTTTTACAGAAGAGAATTATAAATTTAATTTATGTTTATAGTGAGCAATTTCATTCCCTTTACATTTTGGTATGCCGCGTCAAATCTTATCTTGAGGAACTCAAATTAATTGGAAATATTTAAGAAAGTTTAATAAGTGTGCCGAATATGACCATTTCATGATCTCTGCAGTCTTCCAAATGCCACTATCCCCTGTGCTCAAATTTTTGCATGGGCACTCCTTAACACATTCCACAAATTTCGGCTAATAAAGCTCAAGGATAAAAAGTTTTTTTTCATACACTTTACATCTAAAACGTTGATCTTAAAAAAAAAAAATTGTCTGACAGCAAGACAAATGGAAACATTGTAACAAATGACAACAAATTTCTAAAGTAGCAAGGGAATGCTGAATTTTTCTTATTTTGCTTGAGTACCAGAGCTATAAAACAATGTTTTCTTGAAAAGATTTTCTTTTAACAAAATTTATAAGAAAAAGAAGAAATTTTAAGGAATTTAAAGGAAAAATGACAAAGCAAAGCCTTCTGTGGTAATTTATGTTGTTATCTTTTCTCTCTTTTGAAGCTCTCTTTAACATGCTGTCAAATTATGTCATACTGATTACACTTGTTTTTAAAGTTTTTCTTATTTTTTTGCACATCCTCTCCCTCTCTCATTTATTTTACAAACATAAGTAAGTGTGTGTGTGTGTGCATGTGTATGCCTCAGTTGGTTTTTTTGGAGCATACTTTTTGGCAATTTATTTTTAATGCCTGGTAATACTTGTACTTGTGCTAAATGTACTTGCTTGCCATTCTTTTTGTTTAATTTTATCTTTTGCCTCTGTTGCTAGGAAGGATTTTCATTTTTTGTTTACCAAAGCACATGCCGTTGCAAATTCTGAAAAAAACGCTGTTGCTTTGGCAACCACTTTATCACTGCTGTCAGTTGCTCAAAAGCTTGCACAGCAAGTGGAAAAAATTAAGAGAACAAATGTTCCCAAGACCCAGCAAAATAAAAGAAAAAATGCGATGCGGGGTTATTAATATTTAGTCATGGAAAAAATGTTGCTAATAAAACTTCTTTCACTGTTTGCTGCTGTCTCTCTATCTCTCTCTCTCTTTCGCTCTGTTGCACAGTAGTTTGGTAAAAGTGTATAATTTAAGCTTGATAGAGGTTTTAGTTTTGTTTATACACTGCTGCTAAATAAATTCTATTGAATATAAAATTATGGAAAATTGAAAATTTTCAGATGCCATAAATTAGTTTTTTAGGCAACATAAATTAAGTTGCCTTAATAAATTATAAAATATTCGAAAGTTTTTTACCTTCTTGTTCTCCTCTCTTCCTTTCAATCATCTTATCATAATAAAAATTCTCTTAAATTATAAATCAAAATTTTCACCCGAAATGTTATTAAAAAGCCGCAATTGCTACCTTTTTGAGGCATATTTACAGGCTTCTGGATAGTATACAAAAAGTATTGCTTACATTAAGGCATATTTATTAAATTCTGTGAAATTTTGTTTCCTCTTTCCAATTAAACATTTTCGTAAGATTCTTTTCTTGTTTCTTCTGAATATTTTATAGTTTTAATTTGAATTAATTGGTTGTCATAAAAGACATTCCGAGAAAGTTAAACAGCCGCAAAGTTAATAAGAAAATCAATTTTTTTTAAGGTTTTACCATGAAATAATATGAAGGAAATTATGAGGAAAACAAAGTCAACGTTTCAGTACAAAAATTAAAACTCATGAAGTGTACTTTAGGGGTGGAATGATAGATCGGAAATACATACATATACAGTGATGGAAGAATTTTCTTACTACCTTAACGTTAAATATCTAGTATTAGCCTCAGAGATAGACAGAATTATTTCTAGATCGCTATGTAGTCTTCTCTTTGATTTTCTTGTGTACGCTGTACGACTGTGTAGTTGTATTACTCGAGGAGAACAAGCTGTGCAACTAGAGAAGATTCATTACGCAAAACCTATTACATTAACCTGCCGATCTTGAGCTGTACAAACATCCAAGACCTATTTAGAGTTTAGCATTCTGCACCCATAGTAAAGGTACAATAATATTATGAACATGGTGGTGAGTTTAGGCCAATCGGTTTAACAAAAAATATGTACATGGGTCTCAGAGAGGATAATGTTTTATAAATGGCAGCTTAGGTTGCAATGGTTCTCAGGGGTATACGTAGTGACAGCAGCTTACTTAAGATTTCTCCGTTGGATACTGTTTCAACGAATTTGTAAGCCCAGAGACTGTCGAAATAATAGCAGGTAAATAATTAGAGTACTTCGCTAGCACTTTACTCTCAAACCTATCCTGGGTAACAGTGCTGAAGTTAAAAGACGTAACAGTGTTGACGATTAGAATTAAAAAAAAAAAAAACAATTAATTTAGAAAATTTAGGTTTAGAAAATGACGAAGGCTTTAGTTTATTACTATCACTGCATTCTTTAATTAAATTTCGTTTTAAATTCTGTTTTGAAATATTTAAAGTTTTTTTTTTTGACAAAAAATTCAATTCAATCGAATCCAATTCAATCCTAACCATTTGATTCATAAATAAAAAGAGAGAAAAATTTCGTTCGACTCTACACAGAACGTTTACAAAATTGTTTCTGCAAAACTTATTAAAAATTGAATTGAAAACATGCTACAGTGTGTGGCATTAAAATAACATCCAACACAAAAAAAAAAAAAAAACAAAAAGGAATAAAACGAATTACAAACAAAAGTTTATGGAGGTATAAACTTACAATTCAATACCCATTCAATTCCAATTCAATTCAATTTCAACACAGAAAAAAACCTAATGAAGCATAAGGCACACCAAACAAAAACAAAAAGAAAACGAGAGAGTAAAAAACATACGAACACACCTATTACTCCTACAACAAGAGCTTATGA
The DNA here is from genome assembly GCA_014635995.1 of Sarcophaga peregrina. Taxonomy (NCBI): domain Eukaryota; kingdom Metazoa; phylum Arthropoda; class Insecta; order Diptera; family Sarcophagidae; genus Sarcophaga; species Sarcophaga peregrina. The sequence continues at coordinate 52,623,110 of CM025792.1, read as the reverse complement.
CTGCATAAGAGAGTATATACAGGCTTATGAGCAAGCTAGCAATGGGGCATTTGGGCCATCATAAAAAAGAAAACGAGGCAAAAAAAATGGGGGGTAGTAGTAAAAGAAAAACAAACACCCTTTACAGATGGGCTTACAAGTGCTTGAAGTTGTTAAAATGTAAAACAACAACAACAACAAACATATTAAAAGAAAATATCGAAAAAAAAGTTTTATTGCCAGACAGTATTCCTATAGCAGAACATGATTAAATATTATATCGTATCGTATCAACTAAAATGCCAATTTATTAATGCCGTATATTAAATAGAACACTTTTACACAGTCATTGGCAAAAAGAAATAGTACAGCATAGGAGTAAAATACAGTAAATGAAGAGAAACAAATATCGTATGTCGTCTGTACAGTAGAAAACTAAAATAGGCACAGTGGTAGAGAGCTTTAAGAGCAAAAGTATTGGCTAAGTTTAGGATAAAATATGAAAGAGTGGCAGTCTTTTGTAAATCAATACTAACTTCAGCAGTTATTGCGGTGTCAAGTGTTAATTAATTGTCCTTAACAAATAGCACTAGGGCTTTGAATTTAAAACACGAATTCCTTCGAATCAAGATAAAAACCAGTCTAAAAGTGTAGGAAATTTATTGATCGATCAGGTATCTAGAAAGAGAGCGAGTCAAATGAGAGTAGTTTGTGTTGTTAGCAAATAATTTGGCCAACCAAAGTCTCTCTGTATCCCTACCTATAACCAAATATTTGAAGTATTTGGTTGCAATGCTTTCTATCCAAATCATGCATGTGTTGAGTTATTAGACGAAAGCGCGGTGCTTCACTCCCAGACAGACATCTCGAATAAAATCTAAAGAAATTATATTTCTTTCGCGACTTCCTCTCACCAATCTCCTCACTAAAGTTGCCATGGAAAGTTTAAAATTGCAGACACAACAAAAGGGATGCGAGAAGCACGGTTGTAATCCTGACTAAAGTGTTGTAATGTCCAGTTAGGTAAGTAAGTAAACATCCTATTAAACTAAGGCCAAGTGAATCTTACAATAAAATAAAATTCGGTGTGCCTCCTACACAATTACAAGGGATATCCCATTGATACAAAAATGCCGCGGGAGTTGATCGAGGCATATGACAACCATTTTAGACTTGTAGGGTGCACTCGAAAGAGTTTTGATCGTCGCATGGCCGTCAGAGAGAGGATGGAATTGCAAGTAGTTGGGGAACTCGTACTCGGGATAACTTTCTCAGCGCGGTCTAAAGCGCAGTATAGTATTAAAGGAGCCCGAGAAATATCCTAAAATTAAGGCTTTTGAAGAATATTCCAATATTCTTTCATTTTCCAAGTCTAGAATAATCTGCATGGATTACACCAGGACACATTGTGTCAGAGGATATGGTGCTAGGAATTGTAGTGTACAGGACTTTGTGCATTCAGAGTCAGAAAATCGATTATTTTAGCCTTTAACTCTAGATTGGGCTGAATCACTCAGAGTCTGAAAATTTTTTATTTCAGGTTACGGCCTTGCTTACTCACATTTTTTCAATTAATTTTAATGCTAAATAACCTACAGTTCAACATCGAAAACATACGACCGATTTGAAAAAGCTTCTTAAGGACTATTGTCAGAAATCTGCTTCAATTGGCAATTAGTATTGCGGTTTAAACTGTGAGTCCCCGTCTAGTCGATGAATTTTGATTTTTTTTTTTCACAATTTTTTAAAAACTTTACATAAAAAACAAAAACTCTTATAGTCTTATATTAATCTTATACTTGTAGATTTTAAACATTTAGACATTTTTTTTAAATTTAAATTGGAGCACTGGTTTAGGAAATTCTTTTAATCTAATGAACAATTAAAATTTTTTTTCAAATAAATCTAATAGCGAATTTTCTTATACAAAAAATCAAAAACTCTTATACTTGCTTGTTTAAAAATCAACAACCAGTGTACGGACATGAATACAATACATACCTGTAATGAGAAGAAAAGAAAAAAAAAAAGATTAAATATTTGAAATTTAAAAAGAATATAAGAAAGAACAATTTTATTTACAACCGAACTGGCCTTAACTGCTGGCACACGACTGTAATTGAAAATCAATTTATCTTTTGAACATAAATACCCTTCATATGTTACACATTAAATTACCCTCATTTTGGGTGGGGGGAGGTGAATGTAAAGGTTTATGTAGGAATGTAAACAATTTTCTTTATACATAATATTAATAAACATTATAAACGTAAATAAATAAATAAAAAAACTAAAATACAATTATTGGAAAAAGGCCTATCACACACATACTTGTACACGTGTAGAGCGAGAAAGAGAGAGAGAGAGAGAGAGAGAGAGAGAGCAGAGTTAAATTGAATATTGAATGTGAAGCCCATTAAACAACTACGGTTCAATTCCCCTGTCGATTAAAGTCCATTCAGGCCTAAAAGACAAGACAAGGCAAGACAAATAATTCAGGATCATTCAACAGCTATAAGCATTCATTTAAAAAAAAAAAAACGCCCATTTATGAAGTTAAACGATAAACAACTATGTACACTCCAAAATAAAAAGGACGAAGTCGACGACTACGAAATAGACAGAGATGAAAGAGGTTAACAACCAAAAAATATATTTTCTGTTGTTGCCATAAATAAGAGATAAAAAAATAAGATGGAATTTCTGTCATAATGACCACTAAGATGTAGAGGATGGTGTGGTTAAAGAGCAAGCAATACATGTTGTTTGTTATAACTGATGCTATTGTGGTTGTTGTTTTTGTTAGCTAATGTCCTTGATGTCCTTGTTATCCACGTGTAGCAAAATAAAATCATCACGCTTCAATTGTTGATGTTACAAGCGTTTCTATGGACATGACAGAACTTAAATAGACTGAAATTTTGATGGTTGAGCAAGTGAGTGAAGCTGTAACGAGGCGTCAGAGTGTCAAAGAATTTATAGATCCCACAGAAATGTATACGAAGGGGAACAGAGAAGAGACAAGAATAATATGAACATTTTAGTTGGTAAACGGCGCATACAACAATCCAATACATTGTTTGTTGGCAACCCTAGAACTCTAAAAAGTGCTTGATTAGTAAAAGGAGCTGGAAACCGCAAAATTTTTGAAAATTGAAAGCAATTATAAACATTTGTTTGTTTTCTCCTTAACTGATTCGAACGAGCACATTAGCCAGCTCAGTCAGTTTTATCACTATGGCCACAAATCCTTCAGAACATCACTTTTCAGCAACGTGTCAACACTATTTCCTTTTTGGTTAAATCTAAGGTTTTAGAAGAGCATATGAGTTCTGATTGCCTGGGTTAACTTCGGTGGCAGAAGTCCAGTATTGCTGCTGTACTTATACAAGAGAAACATACTTTCAATTCATATGTCAATTCTTTTCTTTGATTCGTGATTTTTTCTTGCATTCCATTGAATTCTCCTTAAACTAAGGATTAATGCGGCAACAGGATATCATTGAGTTTGCCATTGATTTGAGGTTATACAAAAAGCTTAACTTCTGGCCTAAGGAGAGCTTCATACTTCAATATGCTGTAGTATATTCCATTTTCGTCTACTGCCTTATTATAATTTAAAAATTCCGTTTAAATATAAAGTCAGATATGCTAAGCTAGGTGTTGAGGGTAAAAGTGTTTAAAATTTTATTTTTATTTCGAACATTCAATACCTTTAAGGTACTGTTTTAAAGCGTATTTTTGTGTATTATTATTAAAGATGAGGCCACATAAATTCCATACAATACATACTTATATTTCAGCATGTGTATGTGGATTTGTGTATGTGTGTACGATAGTATGTTATGTGATGATAAGTATCTATGGATACACCCACCATTATTATTATAAACGATACGATACGATACGATACTGATATTAACGAGATGTGGCTATGGATGGATGAATGGTTGGTTGGACGTATAATGATGATGATTGTGGTGGGCAAATTTCAATTCTTGGTTTTTAACAGTTTATTTTCCAAGGTTAATATCCACACAACCACATAACTACAGATAGTGTGATGATATGGCGTTGGCACATGAAAATGTTCCATATAAGTTTATACCCACTATTCCCTCACCTGTACCCGCAAACCGCTCTAATAATAAATGCCACATGGAGGCCCTCGCCTCTCCACCGTAACAATTTCAACGTAACGTAACGTAAGTGGAAGTATTTTTTCGAATTTTTTTTATTTGTGGTCTAAGGTTTATTGGAAAAAATTCCAATATTTTCTAGCAGTTGCCTCTTCTTCTGCTGCTTCTTTTCCTATAATTTTAATGATTTTTTTTCTTCTCTTTTTTATGATTTTTATTATTATTTCAACAATTTGTTGTACAGCTGTAGAGCGAGCATCCTATTTCTACTTTATGACAGAAAAAAAAATAAAAAAAAAAATACGAAAAATATGTTAATGACGACAATAATTCCTAAATTCTTGAAATATCCTTTGGCTTCAGAGTAAGGCATCACAGAAGAAAAATAAAACAAAAAAAAAAAAAATTACGAAAACGAGCTAAAGTCCTTAAGAAGAAGCTATTATATAAAAATCCACTGAGAGATTTATTTTAAAGACAATTTTTTAAAGCAGAAAACCATTTTGTTTTGTTTAGGCCTTAAAACACTAATTAGAAAAAAAAAATCTTCTACCGCCGAGCGTTCATTACAATCGAACAGAAACTTTAGCTTGTCTTAAAATAATCGATCGATAATATAGATTTGAATGAGTTATGCTTTTGAAATAAAATTAAATTTAAATATCCAAGATTCAAAACAATCAAATCGGAACTTATGTTGCTACAACGCTTTCAATTTTCTTAAATTTCTGTACTAAATCACTGCCAATGTTTTGTACAGGCTCACGTACATACTCATTACGTAATGCTTGAATGATGCAATGACGCCGTTTGGAATTCCAGTTCTGGTTGTCAATTGTAAATATTTTTACGGCTCGGTCAATAGTTAAACGATCACTATACGTAAGCGGAAAACTTCTTCCATAATAAATGACACTTCCAATGAAAGATACTTGACAACTCTGCCAGGTTAGGAATTTGGAAACAGATAATCCGATACTGAAAACGGATGCGATCAATCCTGTATCCGCTTCGACAGCTGAAGATGGTCTTTATAGATAACGTCATCATCTTATAATGTTTTAAAAGTTTAATTCAAATTTAAAAACCAAAGAGACAAACCTATATTATTCCACCATCTCTTTAATTTCATATTTTAACCACAACAGTTATTGATCAGCGTTTTTTTTTCATAAATGACGTATAACTACGTCAAACGTCATAAACACTTTCTTTAAGTATGCATTCAGCAAGTCAAGCATAATATTCATAATTTTGAATGCATTTATAAGCTACAGATTTGAATTTTTAAGAAAATTCATGGACGTATTAATACGTCAAAAATAAAATCTGGCTTATTGAATACATTAAAGTTATGCCGTTGATTCAAAATCCTTTAAACTGCAAGTCAAAGACTGCCTTTGGATCTTCACAAATTGTTTTTAATTTGAACATTGACGTGTAAAGACCGTCAACTACTTTTAATGCTCGTTTGGCATAATCATTTTCTGTACTTAGTTTATATTCTTCCTTAAGCCAACCATTTACTGTGTATACTAGCAGCCATTATATTGATTGATTTGTGGGATTTTCTCCAAATAAGCATGAAAAATAAGAAAAAAATAAAATATCAATATTATGGTGTAAAATCAGAGAGAGAGAGAGAGAGAGAGAGAAGGAGAGAGAGAGAGAGGAATAGAAAATAAATATTAAAAATATTTTTATTTTATGTGATATTTTCAAATTAAATATAATCGTTTGCATTTTGTAAGATGCTCTCACTCTTATACTCTTTCATATACATCGATACACTTGAATACATACAAACATCATAATGTTATTTACATATGTAAGTATGTACACATACATGTAGAAATGTAAACATATCGTGCTATTTACTTAGAAAATTTAATATCTTTGATTGATATCCTTGAAGTTGCTATACTTTTAGACGTTATTTGATGCTGTTGTTTTATTATGTTTTCTTTCTCCTTACTCTCACTCTAGCTTCCACCCTTCCACCCACTTCCACCCTTTTTTTCAGTATGTGATTTTTTTTAATGTATTTTCATATCGATAACTTTGTTTTCTGTTTTTTTTTTTGTTTTATCGTATCGTATATATAGAAGATGTTGATTGAAAAAATTTATACTTTTCCGTAAAGGATAGAGGAAAAGGACTATATATGCCATGCCTGAAATCAAATCAAATAATTGGAATACGTTACGTTATATATTGGTAAGGTAAGGCAGCAGAAAAGAAACGTCTTGTAACAGGAAATCAAAATTTAAATGAAATCAAAAACTAAAAAGCAAAAAAAGATCATAAAACTAACCGAGGTTATTTGAGAATATTTCAATTTTCTCAGTCCATCCTAATCTTATAAAATCTATTGAGTCCACTTCCTAATTAAATTGATTGGATAAAATAAAATTTTACTCATTTAAGGTTTTTAACGTATTTATACGTCAACCAAGAACTAAATATATCCTAAAATATTTACGGAAATATCAATACAATTTAAAATAAAATAAAAACCTTTTATAAACGTTTCAAATTTAAGTTTTATATCATTTGACGTATTTAATCGTCATGTGGATAAATAATTTTATTAGAAACAACAAATAAGATATAAAAAAATGTCTCTTTAAGGTTCAGATATTAATCGATAAATGATATGACGTATTTATACGTCATGTGAATAAACTGTGTACTTTAAACAATTAAAAATTAAACATTGTTGTGATGAAAGAGTTAACATACTAATCAATAAAATGAAAAATATCTAATTAAGCCCTTAAATTCATTCATTTTTCTTCATATAAATTAGAGAATTAAATAAAATTTGTTACGTATAATTTATAACAAATTGGCATAGCCCGTGTAATTATGAAAACGAGATTTTGATTTAAGACAAAAAAATTTCTGATGTGAATGCTTCATTAACAAATTGCTGTGCAACTTCTAATTTAAAAATAAGATTGTGAATTTTTTTTTATGTAAAATCAGCACTCAGTGGATGACCCCTACTCATGCAGTGCATTGTGCAGGTTTTAGGAAAGGTGGAAAGAGGGAAGATGCAAACGGTAAGGAAACGAGTTACTGCTGGTGACTATAAAATGGCCAGTGACATACCTTCACCATTAGACAGTTTACAGCAATCGTCCCCAAGGAGCCCGCAGTTTCTCACACCACCTATGTTGTGTGTGTAAATTTTATACAGAAGTCTAGGGACCTACAGTTTAAAGTCAACTCCGAACGACAGATTTTTGAGAAACTTTTCATGGCAATTTATTTACTCTCAGAGTTTTCTGCCAGGTATCTGTTGAGAGGAAGTAGCAGAAGAAATAGAGACAGATAGACAGAGATGTCTGGCCTGGGACTCGAACCCTGGCTTTTACGTCTAATAAGCCAGCACACTACCTACTAGACCAGTTGCTTAAACAACTTAATAAATGTGTGGCAACCGCTTTAAAATTTAAAAACTCTATTTAAATTTGTCCAAGACGACTTTATTCGTTGTTTAATATAGGCTTTTAAAATTGTATTTACATTCCCTACTACAAAAAATTATTGCCATTAGCGGAGTTTAAATTGGTTTTTATACAAAAAAGTAACTGATTAATTCACTTGACGTACTTATACGTCATTTAATAATTTTACGTCAAACTAATCTAATAATTTAAGAATTTTAAAAGTTATTATATCGTACAAGAATATGCAGCCTTAAAATATGCTTCAAATAACTATAAAAAACTGTTATTATCTATTTCCCTCAATTACAAACTTTTCGTAGATTGTTTTTTTGTGTTGGCAAGTTTATTACAAAAACTTATTGAACTATTTTCATTATAGACACTAAATTATGGTGACAATATAACACAACAAACTATTTTATCGTTTGATTTTCAATACAAACTACAAAACTTTTAACAAGCAATTAGCCTTAAGGTATGCTAAAGAAAATTCTGTAATAAATTCTAGTTTGTTTATGAATTTAGTTTTTTTTTGTGTTGATTTAAAATCTAAGAAATTATCTGACACACAATAAATTTACAAAATAATACGCATACATACATATATAGACTAAAGATAAACTCAACAGAATTTTCCACAAACCCTAAAGTATACTAGAATTGTTTAATTTACAAATAATAAGATTGTAAACTGAGGGTATCAAAATCTTTTTTGTTTCTTTTCTCATTATAGATAAGGATAAAGGGACAAGTGCCAGCATAAAATGTGTATAATTTCATGAAATGGAAATTAAAATTTGAAAATTTTATTTAATGATCCTAAACATAGACTGTAAATATTAATTTTTCCCTTTTCGAAGTACTTTTTGTAACCTATCTAAATATCACAAACTGGAAAAAATAAAAATGAATAAAGTTAAAGCACTTTATACTGCCAATAAATTCACAAACACTCTTAAAAGGGCGCATCTTAAAGTTTTAAACTCTTTCGGCATTTCCTCCTGCCATTTATAAATTGTAATCCATACTTAAAATAATTTCAATCTCGTTACCATGGCCCAAAAAGATGTTTATTATAGCGTTAGAATTGCATGTATTGGGTTTGGTAGTATATATCGCCACTCTCCTATTCTAACAGACCTTGTTCCTAATAATACAAACTATTGCCTTCCGTGTCCCCACTTTCATTAACGACTTTTTCTATACTCTATCACTATGACCTATTTCTGATAGAACTTCTCTCATGCAATAGAGATCAAATTAAGGTCTTCAATACCAGAGCTGCTATCTAAATCAATTTGAAGGCCGGTAAGTGAAATGATGTTTGCTCAGGTTAGGATTCAAAAGGGCTATCAAGTGGCTAAAGTTTATTGGGCTTTTTTACACAATGTCCACTGGTAGTGCGAACAGAGAAACACTGGCTAGCTAAGGCAGATATTAAGTTATCAACATTAAAACTATTGCGGATCGCTCGATACTCACGGATACATGAATGGTGTTCTTGTCGCACTGAGAACTGATGTGGATGAGGTGCTATTAAAGTATACCCAAACTAGATGAGTTAGGAACATAACCTGTGTAATAACGCGGTAGAGCGTCTGTCTTGAACAGGGTTCACAAATGCGGCCGACGCGTGATAGTAACAGTGATTATTGGAAACTACTGCCCTATCAGTGGTCATGCGAGAGGTCTAAGTATAGGATCCAATATTCACATCATTGTCACGAATTGTCCTATAAAGATACCCTTGGCATGACTTAGCTAACCTAGCAGGCTCTACGGATTCATTTGGACTTCAAAATGGTACGGTGAGTAACTAGATTTTGAAAGTGTTGTTCTTATGAAACGGTAGATGACAACCCTATCCTTCTAGAACCTGCTACAACTGACCAAAAGCTCGATTAGTTGGGGAAACTTGATTCATGAGAATAAAACAAAGCTAAGGAGTAATCAGTTGATGAGGGGAAGGGAGTATTTTGTGGCAGCTGTTTAAGTCCTTTAAATGTTACTTTAGATTGTCAAAATTGTTATCAATCGTGAAATAAAAGTTTTAATTTAGCGTTACAAACAGATTTTAATAATCTATATAGGGTGGAGCAGGCATTAAATCAAAAATATTGAAAAACTCTGTTACACATCCCTGAGATAGGCAACAGTAAATGAATTTATGAAAACTCTGACAGAAAAAAAATCCCAAAGAAAATATTTTCATTTGTTATTATTATTCGTTGGAAACTTATTCATTTGATTTTTTTTTTGCATTTCCAAAGAAATTCAATTATTTTGCAAAAAAAAAGTTTCAAACAACTTTTTTGGTTTTGTTATCAGCTCCTACTCTTAGAGGGCTTATATAAATTAAACAAAATGTTATGATTGCGAAATCATAGCCTGTCATACAATAAAATTTCAATGGAATTGATATTTTACAACAACAAAAAATAGAGAATTTGGCCAACTTTTTGTATCAATAAATCCTCAATTGTTTTGAAGTCAAACAGAGAGCGAAAAAAAATAAAAAACATTTCTTAAATACAAAAGAATCAATTAAAAATATTTATGTTATACAACCACCACACACACCGCCCGCCCTACTCTTCCCCAACAACAAGAATATATGCATTCAATATAACATTTTGAAATAAAATATTTATCTTAGACTCAAACCCTGTCTTCCTTCCCCTTGATCATCCGTTAGCAAACAAAGTTTTTGCAAAGGCTTTCGTTTTCCAAGAGAAAACTTTTGGCACTCTTTTCGGCAAATTGCTCTCTGGCTGGTTGTTGGTATTTAAGCCATTTTGTATTTCATTTTTTTGGAGAGAAAACTATGCTAAAATAATTTGCTAAACATGGTGGAAAATAACAAATTACAACAACAAAAACAACAATATAAAATGGGTACAAAAAGTATTTAAAACTTTATGGTGTGGCTTAGAAATTATTTTCAAAATGGCTTTTATAGTGTAAAATTGTTGCTGCTGGCAGTTTGTTTATTATAAAACAAAAAAAGAAAACTAAATTTAAAAAACTTTAACAAATATTTGCAAAATAATACAAAATATTCAAAATATTAAATGAATAAGGGCAACTGCTCTGAAGCAAAAGAAATAAACATAATTTTTACAGTAATATTGTAAAACTTTAAAATTATAGACCCTAAATGTATGCTTTAAAAACTAAAACGTTTCCTCCTAAAAGTATGCCGCCTTGTTTTTTTTTTTTAATTTACCTTCTTTGTGGATTTGAGGTACCACAAAATGTTTTCTCAATCCTGTTGCTAGTATCAATAAGGGAAGGAGATAAGCTACAGGTAATTCTTTCCAAAAACTATAAAGACTAGTCAGATTCCTAAGATGGATTCCGGTGATCCGTTGTCCTTATTACATAATTTATTTAAGGGGCTTGAAGCGCTTGCTATTCTAAGCAAATGTCCTTTCAAAATATCTGGTCACCATTGTCCACTAGGTAATGGGTTGGTTTATTAGACGGGAGCCCATAGTTCCAGTAAATAAAGTTGCCACGAAAAGTTTCTCTCTCTATCAGTTGTTCACTTGTACGGCGTCGATATTACACTAGAGGTTCCTTCACTCTTGGATAAAATTGTTATTCTTAATATGAGCTAAGTTTAATCCTGACAGAAGGATTGTAATGGCCAATTAAGTAAGTTAAGGGCTCCTTAGCTTGTCCAGATAGTCTCGGAGGGTGACCTAACTGTCTATGACAAGTTGAAGTGAGCACATCTTACAAAGAAATAAGGTAAGCCTATCCTAAGTTTTGAATGGCAATCCTCGATAGATCAGTGAGATTATCTGCATAGAAGCATGAATGCCCGAGAGTTTTTTTCCTCCACGATATATTTCTGAGCATGTACACAAAATATGAAAACCAGTTTCCCTCTCTTTATTGTCTGTGCATAGAGGGCTAAGGTCAAAGCGTCTTCATGGCCACCCGAACCGCAATGTTCATGTGCTTTTGTAGAGTTCATGGAATCTATCATGACATTGTCACATCTAATCTTGCAGTTGAAAATCTTAAAAGAAAGACCTTTTGAAAGGTTACTCGCCACCCATGCTCCAAAGACTCAATGAAAAAAGGTATAATAAAGTTTGTAAAGACAATATAATAAAATATTCTCTTATAAATAAAAAAAAACTTTTAATTCTAAGTGATGATAATCTATTTACATTACCATTTACATTTTCAAATTTACTGCTTTAAACTATGTTTTTGAAAATTTCTAATGACGACTTAATCTTTTTTTGCTTAAAATCATAAACTTTTCTTAACTGTTTTGAAAAGTTTATTACGAAAATTTATTGAACTTTATTGAGTACATTACTGACAAAATTATGGTAAACTCCGATACAAGACGACAAATTATTTGATAATTTGCTGTTTATTACCAAACAATATTTTAATTAGTAATTGGCCTTAAGGTATGCTAAACATAATTCAATAATAAGACAAGGCAATCAAGGTAATCAATATTATGGCAACTTAGCATTTTAAGCCAGCAATATGGCGCATAAATGGGCAAAATTATTATCTTGATTGTATATCAATTTTGTTTCGTAGAAGACTTTAATTTAATTTTTTTAAGCTTTATTGACCTTTTTTGATAATTAGAGCCTTAAACTATGCAATAGTATTTAGGGTTGGTTTAACCATTTCGAGCTAAGGTATTACAGTTTTGCAAGCTGAGAGGGCCAATATTTTTCACTTTCATTTGTTCCTAAAAGTATTTTATTCTTTTAAAAAGATTTACTTTTCCAGCATAGTGACAATATTTTAAACTGTAAAACACACGCAAGAGTCCAATAGGTCCAGTGTTCACTTAATGGACGAGAGTTCGCGGTTTAAAACCCAATTCAGACATCTCGAACAAAAAAACGGAACATAAAGAAATATTTCATTCGGTTGTTTCTTCTCAAAATTGTTCCAATCTGTCGTTTTGATTCGACCTTAAACCTTATGTTCCCCCACTCATAAAACTTTTGATTGAATACACTGTCCTCAATGGCACATCAATACAAAAGTACAGAAGAGAGGATAAAGTGTCGGAATGTAGTGCTAAATGATTTACAATTATCAAAATATTCATAGCTGGCGATGCTCAAATACTAGATAAACGTGACAAATTCATGTGTTATCAAGATAATGACCGAAAGCAAAATTCATAAAATGCTTATAGTGGATTATTGTCCAACTGCCCAAAGGTTATTGTCACGCCTGCAAAGTCTCCTGCATTGAGCATTTTTGTAATGAACTGAAGAGGACTCGGTAGTAATAGATGCCTTACTATTATAATTGAATTAAAATAATTTACGATATCTTACAGAAAGTACGCCATAAGGTATACAAGGCAAATCGACAAAACATCAGAGAAGTTACTTTTGTCAGTTGTGACTGGGTATTCCATTTCGAGAACAAGTCATCCATCTTATGAGTGAGGAAACAAAATTATTTGTTTGATTCAATATTCCTTTTCATATTTATATTAGTTTTAAAGCATTACTGTAGATAAAGACATGGCTTAAGTTTTTTTCAAATTTTGCAAGAGGCTGTAAATAATGTCTTTAAAAATTCAGTTCGTTTTAAATAAAAACAAAAGAAAAACTTACAGAATTAATGTGTGTCCTTTGTTTGATATCTTCTGAAGTCTTGCTCTAAAGGTAGTTACTTAACAGCTAATTTCCTGCATTCATGTTTTAATCATATTTAAGGGCTTTTACACTGTGATATCATTTTTATGTCTTTTCTTTTTTTTAATCTTATTTGCGCACTATTTTATTGTAAGCCAAAAGCAAGCGTTCAATTATATCCCGTATGTCCCTCACACGCGTCCGATTTATATTTTAAAATTTTTTTTATTCAGGATGTCGTTGTCTTTAATTTAATTTTACTTGAGCTGCCTCATATTTGGCCTGTAATTTTACCATGTGTAAGGGAGGGGATTAAATATTAAAAACCAATTAGAATAACATCAAATACCTCCAGCATTACTTTATGCGTATTATTCAAGTCAGCCAAATAGGCTTTTGTGCTTTCATCCTCGGCATGCAAGTGCATGCTTGCAATGGCTGCATGACACAATTGAACAATAGTTGCAAGAAGAAACCAATTTAACACGGACTTCAAATCATTACGCACCATAATGTATTGCACAATATTCTACATCCTTTTTTTTTTTTCTTTGTTTAGCTATTTATTTAATTTTATTAAATTAAAGAAATTAAAAATATTTGTACTGCAAATTATTTTCACGCACAAAGTACAATTTTCACATATAAAATGACGGTTTACAGTTAAATAAACTGAACACAGCTTAGCAGCTATTAACAGAGCTGCTTAAAAGAGTATTATTAACACTGACAAAAAGAAATGCAACTCTTTAAGAGCACATTCACAATAGACAACACTATGTTCGACAAAAATTGGGAAGCAGTTGAAAAAAATTTAATTAAAAATAAATTTAAATAATTTGTAAGAAATTAAAATAAAACTCTATTAGAAAATTATACAATGTTAAATTTATTTTTTAAGGCACTGTATTCAGTAAAAAAATTTAATTTAAGAAGGTAATATGAATATTACATATTTTAAAAAAATTATGGCGACTTCATCAAGCCAAATAAGTGAAAACGTTTGATCCAAATAATATGCTACATATAAAGGATTCAGGATTATATAGGTAAGTTGTTCAGGTCATTGAAAATAACTTAACCGCAATTAGCTCTAGAGTTCTGTCGTTAGATAATAACAATGCCGTCAATGAGAAATTTAAATAAAAAGGATAAAAAGGGCAGGCTTACTGCGGCCCAAAGGTTTTGATAATGATATTTTTATATCCTTTCTTAAACTTATCATTATCAAAAGTAAACTCCATGTTATTAATATTCACTTATCTCATATAAAATTACCAACAATTCTCCAACAGTCCATGAAATATCATAAAAGCGTGGCAAAACATAGAAAACCCCTTTATATATGCTGTAAATGTTGTGCTAAATATAACACTTTAATTGGCAAGTAAATGACAATTGTGAACAATTTTTTTTTGCTAAAAATACTTTTGTAGGCGTACGAGAGTATAAACTGAAATATAAAAACGTTAAGACCTCCTTTGGGGAGTAAATAAAATATTTAAAATTTTTTTTTAAAGATTTTTAAAATTTTCTTATAAATAAGTTGAATATATGTTAATTTTAACCTAAAAGTATGCTATAAAATTCAATTTCATAAAAAAAAAACATAAAACCTAATCAAATGGAAGTCGATCATATAAATTTTGTATTTTTTATTATTTCTTCATCTGCATGCTCTGTAGTTATAATTTATTACTATACGTGTAAGCCTGAAGGTATGCAGTATATAATAAAAAACTGTTGACTGATTTTATGGTTTTGTTAGCAATGACGATAAATCAGAGTATCAAAATTTATCAATCCCAAACAATTTTAATTATTTAAGCACAGAAATAGGAAAATAGTTCTGTAGAACTGTGTTATACTTTTAGGCTTCATAGTAATAATTTCAATGGTATTATTATAGGTATTTATAATTTTTATGTTTTGCAACTTGTTTCCTTGCATTATGTATGCTCATAAGAAATGTTTTTTTTTACATTTCTTTTAAATATTTATAGCATACTTTTAGGTTAATATAGTTTTGTACTACAACTGTCAAAGCAACAAATGGCATTAGGAAAAAAAGAAAAAACAAAAAAGACTTCAAGTAGTTTTTTTCCTTTCTATAATAGGATTAAATTTATTTAGACATGTTATACTTGGAAGTATTGTTTTTGAAATAAGTACTACTGTGCTCTATTTATAAAGCAAATTTCTAGGCTGATAGGGGAAAAAAACAAGAATTTAAAATTGAAAAAAGAAACAAAGGCTATTTAAAAAGAATTTCGCAAAAAATGTAAAATCTTACAACAAGACGTGGAAATATCCAGCTTTAAAGCCTTTACGTATGTATGCTTGTTTTTATGTTATTGATTTATTTCAATACCAATAAATCCAGAAAGCAATCAAATTTTTTTTTATTATTTTTTAATTAAAACTGAAAGACTTTCACTGCCATGCATATAACAAATGTTTTATTTGAAAAACCAACTATTTTATTGATATTTTAGAGCACAACATCAGGCTTAGCGTTTGAATTTAATCTATATATTTTGTTTTTTTATTCTGGCACACACAAGTAAATACCATAAAATGTTAAACTCATATAATAAAGTATGGCAAATAAATAATAAAATTGAGTAAAGAAATATTTTAAATAATAACAGATAAGTTTACAAAGATAAAAAAAAAAATAAATTTCAATAAATCGAAAGCATAACTTCAGGGATATTAAATAAATTTAAACTGCATACATTTTGCAAACTAAGAAGATTATACGATTTACTACTTGCAATAGAATTGTTGACTTTAAAGTCTAACATTGCAAAAAATTTAAATTTGAATATATTTTCAATATTAAAACATATTTTAAGGCAAATTCTTCCTCTTTCAGTATAACCTTAATTATCACCTAATTTCTTCTGGAAACACCATCACGCACGCCACCTTTAAGCCAATAGGCAACGAATGTAATAATTATTAACAAAAGGAAAACGACTTTATCGGTTGGTGCCAACTGACAAGTCAGGAAGGATTCCGAGTATATTTTATGTGTTTAGAGCCTTTTTTTAGAATTCAACTTGCGGACAAAACTATGGAATTACTTTCCCAGAGTTATATATTGAAAGGACTGAGTCAAGCCGGGTCTATGGAAATTACGAAAGGCTTTTATTAGAGTAAGAGGCATCAGACGTAGTGCGCCACATTCTCTGTCAATGCATGGCGCTGACTAGACGAAATTCCTATCAGTGATATGCTGCGCTTTATTGAGAGAGAACTTGATATTTAAAGATTTCTCGCTTCTATTTCAAGGAAACCTTATTGGATGAATGCCGATGGACTATTGTGGTTAACGGAACATCATCTGCAGCAAGAATACAGTTTCAGTTTTTAGCTGGTTTAACACCAAGGCCCTCTAGCTGCCTTAGAGCAGCTTCAAGCCTGTGATATTATATTCCAAGTATTATCTATTACTCTTCCTCTCTCAATTAAATGTAGTTACCTAAAGTACAAATAAGATTAAAGTCATTGTTGAAGGACTTCTTTAAAGCTATATTTAATTATGTGGCATACCTTAAGGCCAAGTAAAAAAAAGACTAAATACAAATGCTCTTTAGAAAAACCCCAAATTTAAACCATAACAATTTTATTTGATTTCCTTTATGACCTAGGGCAGCTGTCTCTAATAAAGGACAAAAAAAAAAAACAACCTAAAGAAAATATACAATTTGTATATTTCAATGGTGGCCCCTAAAAATATACAATCAATTTCAATTTGATAGATAGATAGATAGATAGATACATAGACAGATAGCATGAAAGCATTTGGCAATAACAACAATAGCTTAAAAAAAATTCAATAAATTTTTTTGTGGGCTTGTTTTTTTTTTTGTTTTTGTAACAACAAATCATGTCAAACAGAAAAGAATTTTCTGCATAAATTTGTTGACAACTAAAGCATAACTTAAGGCTATACACAATACAATCACACACACACGTACATAAATAAAGAGAGATAGGGAGCTACATATCTAAACATATACAATAAATACAGACAAAAAGGGATTTAAAGTAACACACACACACACACACACATATATAGACCTTATAAAGGCAAAACGAAAATAATTGGAGAGATATTTTTATAAAAAAAAAACACACACACAAATTGTGTAGCATACATAAAGGCTACAGATGTTGTGTATAAAAAAAAACAATTTTATGCTTGTCAAATGATGATGCTGTAAACAATAAATGTCATTCATTATTATTTAATTTTTATTCTGTTTTTTTGTTGTTGTTGTTGTATTGCAATACAATATTGCAAAATGCGGGTAGCAACAGAATACCAGAATAAAACATTTTTTTTTTGTTTTTATTAAATTTTATTCAATTTGAATACAAAATTTGACAAGAACAAGACAAAATTGATTTGAATAAATTAGAGAACGAGGGAGGGAGGGAGGTAGGTAGAGAGAAACAACAAACATTCGTTAGAGATATGTTAAGACATACCTCAAATTTTTAAAAATATTTGAAAAAAAAAGAAAGAAATTGATGATGGCAGATCGATTCTGTAAGCAGTAGGTAGTGTCCTAGTAAAATACTTAAGATGCTGGTTTATGAACCTAAGCAATCTGGTTCATCACGGTTTTTGAATTTAAAACCGAATTACTAGGTTTTAAACGCATTCGAAAGAATCCATTTCGGTAGCTGCCTGACTCAGAGAGAATAACACCAACAATTAAGGCAACGTCTCGTTTTATAAAATAATGCATTAAATTATCGTTTTCGACAGTTGCTGATGGTAACCCTATCATTTCAGAAGAATTTGAAAAAAAAAAAGATTAAAAAGAACTCTAAATTTTCTTCGATCAATTAAAGTGTTGCTCACCTAAAGACCGCTTAACTGCTGCACTTTTACTGGGAGTGGTGGACCGCTTATAGCCTTCCGAAAGGAAAGCAGGTGGTGGTGTTATGGGCGGTGCCGGTATACCCAATTCACTGATGGGCGATGTTGATGCCGATTTTGATTTCGGATTTGGAAATTCTGTTGTAGGCGACGAATGTGATGACGATGAAGTCTTATGACCACCGGCTGTTTCGCCGCCATGATACAATTCCAAATGGTGACGATCGCAACGGCGACGCCGTCGTATATTCGGGGCTAATGTTTTCATGGTTTTATCACGTGTCGGGCACACGTGATGGTTATTGCTGTTGCTTAACAAACGATGGCTATTATTGTTGTTGTTGTTGTTATTGTTCTCGGGGGGGCTAAATAATGTGGGCGCCTGCTGTGAGATCGTCTCTTGAGAGTTTAAACGTAAATAATAGACTTTTAAAACCGGTTGTTGTTGTTCTCCCGACGTTTGTTGTTGTTGTGGATATTGTTCGTTATGCTGATAGTGTAACATTTATGGGGATTTGGGGTTTTTTTTTTATTAATTTTTTAAAATTAAGGAAAATTTTTATTTTTTGGTTTTTGTTTTGGATTTTTTTTTGTGTTTTTTTTTATTAAATAGCAATTAAATATGTTTGTTTAAATATATGCACACAAAAATAGTTTTTTTTTTTTTTAATTTTTATTGCTGGTATTTGTTTTTTTTTTTTTAAATTATTTTTTATATAATTTTATAGTAAATATTTAATAATGATTTTTATTTAAATTCTTTTTGGGTTTTTTTTGTTAAAATATTTTTCATAAAATAGTAACTTTTAATAGGTTTTCTTTTTTTTATTTTTTATTTAATTTAATTTAATTTTTTTTAAATAAAATTTTCAAGTTAATTTTGAGTGTATGTCTGTGGAAGCTTATTAGTTGCTTTTTCTATTTGTTGTTGTTGTTGTCTATATATGTATATAATTATTAATTTTTAAAAAAATATAGTTTTTGAAAAAATAGTTGTTGCAATATTTAATTATTTTCCATTTAATTTTAATATTTATTCGGTTTTTGTTTTTCCTTTTTTTTTCGTATTTATTTAAATAGGATTTTTTTGTTTGCTTGCCTTTTTGTTAAACCACAATTAAATTTAAATAAATTAACTTTTTTTTTTTTAATAATTTATTTATTTCGTTTTGATGGCTTTTTGTTTTTGTCTTTCTACTAAAAATCAAAAACAAAAGGAAGCTTTAAAATTTATTTCTTTTCTTTTATTTGTACACACTGTTTGCAGTAGTTTTAATAGTTTTTTTTTCGAAAATCTATTCTGTTGCTGTTATTGTTAATAAATATTTTGTATGGTTTTTTTTGTATTATATAACACTATATATGTAGGTAGATAAATATATATGTATACTATGTATTTAGTTGAAATATAATAGTTTTATATATATAGAAGCACTTTAGTTGCAATTTTTAGTTAAATTTTTTTCGTTTTTGTTTTTTTTTTTTAATTTATTTATTTGTACATATACAATGAATGTTATAAAATCTCTCTGGCTGCTTTAGCGGCTTTTATTATTTTTATTTTATTTTTAATTGATTTTTTACTTCTTTTTTATTTTTAATATTTAAATAGCATTTAACAAGTTTTATTTAATAGCTAAGTATTGTTTTTTATTTTTTTAATAATTATAGGATTATTTAATTTTATTGTTTTTACTAAAATGAAGAAATATTCTTAAGCATTATAAAATATTTTATCCAAAAAAATATTTAAGTTTTAAGAGGATAAAGTTGAGATTGAAAATTCAATTAAAAAAAAAAACCGAGAATTTATATAAATAAATTTACAATTTTGTAATCTGTTCTATTACATATACACATCTGCTTAAAATAATAGATACAGGAAACGTTAATTGTAAAAATATCCTCGAAAAAGTATTTTTTATTATAGTTCTATCTGACCACATCTTCAATACGAAAAATAATTGCCAGGTAGACGCATTTATTTAAATATAAAAAGCGAAATTCCAATGAATCCATAAACATTGTTGATCATAATAATAGATACACCTGACTTATTTATGATTTTTTCCCATAGTAAATTGAATTTTTTAGTGTTTTTCATTGTATTTACGTGAAACGGTAAGAATAATTTCATTTTTAAATATAAAATTACAAAAAATCGAAAAAATGTTATAAAGGAAATTATCATTGCACTGAAGAAGAGAAAAATGTTATTAAAACCATGAGAAATCACGGCATATACCTTAGGAAGATCTTTAAACCTTGTGAAAAATGCTTTAACAAAAAAAAAAAAACCCAAGATTCTCGAAGGAGACCTAAGAAAATCAGCTCAGACTCCAATATTTGCAAAAAATTACTGCTTTTAAACCTCTAATGCTATTTCAGATAGGATTTTTATTACAATTAGTCCAAGACAATTCGTCGTTGATTTGTGCAAACTATTCTTTCAGGAAAACCTTGCTGAAAAATGTTGACTATTGGTGTTTTCTTTTCTACAAAGAAAATGTTGCACCCTGTACATTAAAAAAATTTTTCACCAACCCTGTTGTAATGTAATTTTTTATTTTAGAAGAACATAACACAAATATTTAAAAAAGGGCGTCTGTTGATTAGGTATGCAATAAATTTAGTAAGTCTTCTTCATCAGATGACGAAGATGAATCTAATAACTGATTTGTTTCAATTTTTGCAAATAAAATAGATGCATTTGCAAAATTTTTATAGTTTTATTTCTCATCTGTTTTCAATAATAAATGTAAATATGAAAAAGGTGTTGCCAGAAAAAAAAAAAAAAATTGGCCATTACAACCCTTCATTAAGGATTACGACTTAGCATCTCACACCACTTATGAAGTGTGCGTTAATTTTATACATGCGTATGGCGGGACCTACAGTTTGAAGTCGATTCCGAACGACAGATTTTTGAGAAGCTTTTCATGGCAATTTTTACTCTCAGAGTCTTTGCCAGAAATCTGCTGAGAGGAAGTCGCCGAAGAAATATTTTTTCGTTTTGATGTCTGACCTGGGATTCGAACGCGGGCCTTTTTGTCTAATAAGCCAACACACTACCCACTAAACCACGGCGACTTGTGAATGCAGTTTTTTATATTACTGACCATGTAG
Source organism: Sarcophaga peregrina (assembly GCA_014635995.1). Taxonomy (NCBI): domain Eukaryota; kingdom Metazoa; phylum Arthropoda; class Insecta; order Diptera; family Sarcophagidae; genus Sarcophaga; species Sarcophaga peregrina. Next base: position 52,601,875 of record CM025792.1, on the reverse strand, counting down.
CTTTAATAATGTAATGTTTCCCTAAGGTTACTTATCAAAACACTGAAAAAATTAACTTCAAATTGGATAACAATACCAGGCGACTTTTTTTTAAATATCATCTGGTAGTCCTATGAATAAACGTAAGTCATCTGCTTTACAGGGCATTATCAGCACTCTCGATTTATACCGGGCATAAAATGCAATGCCCTCCTCTACCATTGGCAAGTGCAAATTATTTAGAATGAAACATACCACCCTTTTAGAGGGCGAAATATTTTTAAGAAACAAACGGAAAATTGCATTTCGCCTTAATAAAATGCACATTTTTTTTGGTAGAAAAGAAAACACCATATGAGAAAACTAGTATTTGGCTTAAGATAAGAAAAGTCTTTTATGTTCCTAAAGAAAGTGTGTTCTAATAATTGCAATGCAGGTCACATACTGTTTGTGTTTGCTTTGTTTTGAACAAGTTTTATTACCTCTGATATAACGTAAGCCATAAAGTTGCTTATGGAACTTTCTATGAAACATAAAAATCATTTTAAATTACTTCTGTTGTTGTTCTTCTTTTTTGTATTTTTTTTTAAATTGCTGCATAAAAACTTAAGTGGTTTTTGTTATTAAAGAAGCTACAGCCATTCAAATCAAATCATAATTTATGTGGCACTCAAAGAAAACTGTTGTTTCAAAAGTATTGCCTATAAAAAGGCGTTTTTTTTTGTTGTCTATAATAAGGCAGATAGACCTTGAATTTTTGATATTTTTCAAATATTTTTTTCTTTTGTTTATTGATTGCAACTAATGACCCTATAGAAGAAAACTTTATTTTTGTATTTTTTTTTTTTATTTTGTTCTAACAAAATAAAATTTTCGGCCTGTTAATCTGCCGCAGAAATAATACACTGGGAGAAAGAGAAGGAGAGAGAGAGCGAGTGGAACCAACAAATGCTTTAAATTTAAATAAAGCATACATTAAGGCATTCGTTACATATTTTATGCGTTTGGCTTTCATTTTCCTACTGTTGCCTGTAATTTTGCGAAACATTAATTTCAAGTTAAAATCAAAATGGCCGACGCTTTTAAGGAAGTCCATAATTTTTTAAAGGAAACATAATAAACCAGCAAGAAACCACAGTATTACGGGGGAAATTCTTGAAATTTATTTGACGTGCCATCATCTACTCCTACCAACTTAACTACTCTATGCCAGGACCCTGAGCAATAAAAACAGAAAAAAATGAAGGGAAAAAAGAAAATTTTTTTCGACATGAAAATAAATTCGAAATAAAATACAATAATTTCCATAAAAAATAAAATGAAAAACAAAAACGCACACAACAGTGAACAGCAGCAGAGATTTATTAAATTTATGACAAAAAGCTGTCATCTACAGGCATACTCGTACAATAGTATACGCGTGCCATTAAAACCTAAAAGAAGGAAATTAAACGTCCGTTAAATTTTCAACTTTTGAGATTATATGAAAAGCGATAGAGAGAGAGAGAGCAAAAACGAGACCGTGTCAGCAAGGACGAAACAACTAACGTAACGGAAGAACTTTAGCACTGAACTTGACCATCAGTTCAGAAACTTTACCAGCAACAAGCCAAGCCAAGCGGAAAATGCACAGTATGGTCTGCAATAATAAGTACTTAATATTGGTTGGCTAGTCAGCTGGTTGCGGTAGTCACATTCTCTTGGGGCATTTATAACACTATCGTTATCTCTCTCGCTCTAACTTCCTTTGCTGTATACATGGCATTGCACTAAACACATTTTTAAAGCCAGCCTATATTTTTGACCTAAAACATGGTGTATAGACAAAAGTCAAATAGCCTTTAGGGCTAGTTGTGGTGGGGTTATTGTTATCGGTGTGAAAATATGGCAACAGCAAATGAAACGTGAGTAATTTTTCTTGTTTTTTTGTTTTTGTTCTCGATTTTTCGTTTATTTTGTATACAAAATGTATGCACTAAAATTTTTTTTTTGCTAACTTTGCCTTAATGTAGGCAATGAATTTTTTTATTTTTGGTTTTTTTTTTGCTTTCCATATAACAGCATAACATGAAAGTCACGTATTGTTACAAAATAACATGAAAATACAATATTTAAAAGTCTACTTTAAGGCTTAAACTGAAAACAAACAGTAAAACAAATATCCCTAGAAAATATGCTATAAAAACGTTTTTATTTTTCTTTCGTTTTCGTTTCTGTGTAGATTAAATTTATAATTGGCATATCAAAAGAAGGGAAATTGCTTGTGAAAATTGTAAATGCCAATGGCAGCATTACGAAACTGAAATTTTAGCATGTGGTGGTAAAATAAAATAAAATGTTGTCTATATAAAGGCGTCTAAAAAAAAAGAAAAAAAAAAGGTTGTTTTAGGCATTTACTGAATTGAAATCATGGTGCTTGTTCTAAGAAATGCAAAAAAATACTTGGGATATTTTATGGGATTTCCAAGTAGTTCTGAGTTGATGCGTATTCTGCGAGGTGGCAGACAGTATCCGATATAGGCCAGAATGTCTTTTATAATTTGTGTCTTAGCCATGAGGACTTAAAGGTTGTGAAACAGAGCTGAAACACAGAAATTATGCTTTGAATGTGTCCAAAAATATTATTTGGAACCTAAAGGATGATTATTTGGACAAGAAAGGCTAATTTGAGGACAATTCCAATGGACTTGAATAAGATGAAGAGCTTGGTATCTGCAGGTAGATAGGCTGACACAGTCAACTACATAAAAGAACATTTGCATGGGATCAATATGTATCTACATATTGTAGTGAGGGGAGTGAATTATCAGAACATATACCTTATAAGGAAACCACTAAGTGCGTATTTTTACAGACACTAAACAGCGTTCAGAAGTTTGTCAGGTCAATAGGATTCGGCGAAGAGATTATTGGAAATCAAACATCAAATTGGGAATAGATAATTACATCGTATGAAATCATCGAATGGCACACGTAACACTGGTCAGTGTAATTATCAAATTCGTTTATAGGACTTATGATGGAAGAGAGGATAAACCTTCTCTAACACTATATAACACTAAATACACAAATTGAATGAACATTTTTTTTTTTTTTTTTTTTTAAGAGGAATATTTATAATTCACTTGAAACGATTAAATCAACACAGCGAAACTATTTATTTTCAATTTAAGCCAAATATTGTAGATTTGTTTTGCCTGCATTGAAAAACCATTTGGGAAATTAATTGAATAACTTGCTGAAAAGACAATAGAATAACAGAGAGAGAGAGAGAAATTCATAGAATTGATTTGAATCATTGAATAGAATATTAAATGACTCTCGGATTCTAGTATAAAATAAACGCAGAGTTCTTTTGCTTTCCATATTTAATTGTGTTGCAATTTGTGTCACTCCAATGTCATTTAAAATAGGCAAAAAAAAAAAATGGAAAAAAGCAATTAAAAGCTTCTCTTAGATCTTTAAAGGGTATGCTACTGCGTTTCGGATTAAATTTCGGATGTCTTTGACTTTTACATCTAATAGTCCGTGTGAGTGTAAGTTAATGAAAGTAATTCGCTTTCAAATACTCTCCTAAAATGTATACTTTTACACACACACACACACGCACACATTGAGTAACAACAGCTTTTAATTAAATACCTCAGCTTCAGTTACTTTGTTTGTGTTTTATTTTCACACACACACACACACACACATACACACATGTGTGACGGAAGGACGAAATGTAAAAATAAATTGTATATGCGAGTGTGCAAGTATGAGTGTTTTTTTGTACTCATTATTTAATTAAATATTAATATTGTCGTTGTTGTTGCTGTTATTGTTGTTGTAGTTGTCGTAGTTAAACATGGAACAAGTGTTCATTTACTTTTACAATTACACACACTCGTACTCTCCCCTATGTGTACAGGGTGGCACGAGGAGGTAAGTAACACAACTTATTCTCGCCCTTTATCGCTTTTACTCTCTCACTCTCACTCTCTTTCTACTTTTCTCAGCAATTGTACATGTGAGTAGTCAAAGAAAAACAGAAAAAAATTAAATTTTCATTTCACTTTCTTTAAGAAACATACACACCTACTTGCAAAGTTAAGGAAAAAAAATCGATATACACCGTAATCTGAACTGAAAAGCTAGGTTTTGTATAAAGAATCGAGGCTTGGAAGGTAATAACAAAATGGTCCCATAAACTGCCAGGTTAGGTTAGGTTAAAGAACGTGTACTTGCCAACTGTGACAAGTACAGTACCCGGAGGCCGAATTGACCCATTGTACAACGGCCTAGCTTCTCACACCACTCGTGCTGTATGCGTTAACTTTATACATGAGTCCACCACTCATCTCCGAACGATGGATTTCTGAAAAGCTTTTCATGGGAATTTCATTTACTCTCACAGTTTTTGCTCGAAATCTGCATAGAGGAAGTCGCCGAAGAAATATTTTTCATATTTGGGATTTGAACTCGAGCCTTCCGTCTAATAAGCCAACACACTACCTACTAGACTACGGCGACTTCATCAGCTACTAAATGTGGGCTACTGTGACTGTATGTACACTTTTCAATGTGAGGGAGTGGAGTACATGTGCATATCTTGTCATAGAGCACACGAACATATCTAGTAACTCTCGTTAAGAGCTCATAAATAGCGCGTTTGACAGAAGGAGGTTTCATATAAGGAGCATTTCAGTAAAGGTCTGACTTGCCATAGTGATACGCAGAAGACTTGCAGAGAACTTTTGGCATTGTAAGCCCGGAATTATGCACTGAAAAGTATACCATGATGGTCAAAGCAATAATTACTTATGTATGTGACTGTAAATCTGAAAATAGTTCAAGTAGAGTTAGACAACATATATAGACTAATGTGTGGTGACGTAACGGGGATTATAAAATCGTGTCCAACAGGCATTGGAAGCTGTGTATCTTGGATTTAAAAACGCTGCACATGGTAGTGACCGCCAGTCCGCCTTTCTTAATTATCCTCTGGATAGAACAAGTACATCCTTAAGATTTTGGAAAATGTCTTACAAAAAGACTTTGTATGAAGTTATCTTAAAAAAAAAATCGGGCCATTTTGTACTATACAGACGGATCCAGAACAGATTTTGTGACAGAATGAAGTAGATTCAACCCCATAAGGCAACTCAAGAGTATCTTTCAAAGGAAGATGTGCTTTCCTCTACTTCAAAGGTAAGTACAAAGGACGGGACTTAACAAAATAGTTAGGCCGCCACTCGGGCATGGGACTCCTATAAGGTTAAATACAAAATAGTATGGGAATGTCTAAGGACACTGAATCAGCCAGAAACAGAAAGTAGGTAGGACTACGCACCACTAAGCACGCAGCTAAGCTTGTGAGGAGGGTAATATACATGCCGCCGTTGGAGCTATAACTTTTACGTGGAGGGAAGTTAGTGAAAGGCTTGCTTTCAAACCAAGGCACATTAAAAACCAGATTCAGATTCTGCACAAAATAACCTAAGGTTCGTAGTCAGAATTTATACAGGACAGTGTCGTTTAAAAAAGAGATATTCACGAAGCCAACATGTAGATCCTGTGATGATAAGAATGAATCAACGAAATACATTCTTGGAAGATGTAAAACATTAGGCACAAGCCAGCATAATGCAACACGTGGATACAGATCAGTTGCAGGGAAGAGAATTATCATCCGAGCAGCATTCTGAAGTTTTTCAGGACAATAGGCTTGGGGGAAATTTTTATAGGGCCATCCTATGCAGTTTTAAGGCAGTACAGTAGATAATATGAGAACTCTGATGTACCACTGATGTAGGTTTTCTCAAACATTTTTTTTGTTGCAAAATTCACAAAAGTATTAAAATACGGAACAGTGCGTATAATTTTGCTTTTAACTGTACATAATTACTTAAACCAAATAGGTAAATAAATACAGCTTTTAATAGCGAAAATGAATTTAATATATATACAGTGGGAGTCAAAAGAAACTGTACACTAAGGATAAAAATTCTAACAACCACCAAACTCAACTTTTATCACTTAAGGATAGTGCCTAAAAAAATTTTTGTAAATATTTCGAAAATTTTTTGTAACTTTTTTTTTTTTTTTTTTTATTTCAACTTTAAAAACTGACAATGAAACAATTTTAATATTTAAAAATAACGGTAATTTATTGTGGGATATTTTTGTTTAATGTACACTTTCTTTTGATGCTCACTGTATATACATGCATAGTATATGTAGTAGGTGTGTGTGTGTGTGTGTGTGTGTAAGTGTTTTGTTTACAATACTTTTCATTTCCTTTAATTTTTTTTTTGTTTCTTTTGACTTTACGGTACTTTTGCTCTCTCACTTACATTTGCTTGTAAGTAAACAGGCTCATTAGCAATCATAAGAAGCATGAGAGCATATTTATTTCATTAAGAGAGTGTGGAAGGAGAGAGAGAGGGAGAGATACCTAATTTTATTTTGTGTTTTGAAGAAAAAAAAAGGTCATTCCTTTATTGGCTTACTAAGGTTTTGTTTTTCTATGTTTTTTTTTGTTGTTGTTGTGGTTGTTGTTGTTATTATTTTAAGTGTTGTTCTCTTGTACTTTTACAAAAATGTGAGAATTTAATTGTTTTTTTGCCTCAAAACACTTTTTCAGCTTTATTTTCATTTTTATTTATTTGCCAAAATAAAAAAAAGAAGAGAAGAGAAGGAAAAAGATCATAATCGTTTAACAATAGGATTCTGATTTTTTTTTTTTCATTTTACTTTCTTTTGATTCCATTCTATGCTCTAAGCATGTCCTTTTTGTTTTTCTTGTTTTCCTTCAATGCTTTTAAAAAATAAAATTTTCCTTTTTGGGGTTTTTATTTTATTGTTCATGTTATTTGTCTTTCAGAACAGAAGGCAAAAAAAAGACTTGCGTGTGTTTGTTTTTTTTTATTAGTTTTGCTGGTGTTTTAAAACTTATTAAGACAGTTCACTGTAGTTGTAGTAAGTAGAAGAGACTTTAGAAAAGTTTTTAATTGTTTACGAATCGAAACAAAATGCTTTTAAAATATTGATTACAACAAACAACAATTAATTAAATATACAAACATACTTATGTGTATACTCGTATTTGTAGGAACTTTTAAAAACTAAAACAAAAGTTGAAGAACTTTACCAAGCCACAAGCAATTCGAATTACGAAAATGATGGACTAACTTACTTACCAAGTGAAGTAAAAAATTTTCATTAAAAAGCCGAAAAAGAATGAGACTGAGAGACACAGGCTTCACATCTTTTTTGAATAGATTTTTCTTATTAATTACTTGCACAATTTCTCTCTCAATATTTTATTACAAAATTTTTATTTCCGATGACTAGGACATAGAAATTTTGGAAAGTATTGAAATCAATAACAATTTAATATCCGTAATGGAAAAGCCTTCTCTTTCCTTATATATAAGCATATGGAAATATCAATCAAAACTATATAATTTTTGGGAATAAGATGTTCGAAATTTAAACCCAGGCCTTATGTTTAATAACCCAAGATGGATGCCAAAAGGGATCGATTTTTAAAAATCCCGATCCCGAAATCACGGGAAAAATCGGGATTCCACACATATCCAAATGCATTACTTTTTAGAAAATTATTTGGAGTCCAACAAAAAGATTAAAACATCTAACATGTGATCTGATTTGTTGTCAATCAACATTTGTTGGTAAAACAGTTTTAAGATAGCTGTATGCAGCTTGTAAATATTCACCTCTACTATAGCCTGATGTAAATAATTCTATTCCTTTTGACTGTTGAGTATCTAAATCAGTTACCCTATTAATTCGTTTTATAGAGCTTTTGAATTCTTCGATGGCATCAAATAACTTTTTATCAATGGGAGTGGGGTTTTCCTCGTCTGCGAAGCTCTTATCGAAGTCAAGTGAAGTAGAATTTTTTTTTCAGGTCAAAATACATATGAATTCACAATCCCGAAAATTTCGGGACAATTTTTTAAAAATCCCGGGATTCGGTATTTTGTGAATCCCGAAAATCCAGGGATTTCGAGATTCGGGATTTCTCGATTGGCATTCCTAGTACATACATATGTTTATTAGTTTTTCGAAAATGTTTGAAAAGCTCTTCGGTAAATATTCTATTACAAACCAAATTTTTTTTTGTAAATTTTTTCAAATCTTCAAATCTTCAATTTTTACAATATTTTTGATTTTAATTTTTTTTTTTCGATAATTTCTTACAAAAAATATTTTCGATAATTTTCTCAAGTGAACATATTTAACACGATACAAAGGTTTGTAGTAAATTTTTTTTGTAGTAAAATATTCCAAAGAAATATGTTTTTACTTCCAGTAAATTGTTAAAGGAGATTTATATTTACATAATATTTTTTAAAACCACAATATTAAACCTAGTCTCGTGTTAAGTAATATTTTCCTATCACCAATAGTATGAGTCACAATATTTAATATTTTTTTTCAAACTATTTTCCGATTAATTGTCTTTAAGAAAATGAAACTAATACATTTAATATTTGTTAAAAAATAATTATAATAAAATAAATAATTTTTTTTTTGCAGAAAATTATCGATAACTTTTTTTTTTTTTTTTAACGATTAGTTAGAAAGTATCTCAGAAAGTATTTAAATTTTATTTTTCAAAATAATTTTTTTTTTTTTTTTAGTAAATTTATCAAAAAACTTTTTAACATTTTTCGATTACAAATATATTTTCCTGACAAACAATTGTATCTAATAAGGAATATGTTTTTTTTCCGGATTAACTTTTTTTTTAAAAAAAATTTATCGATAAACTTTTTAGCACTTATCGATTGCTTAGATAGTTTTCTAAGTAAGCAACTGTATCTCATAAAATATGCGTTTTTTTTTAAATAGTTTTCGATTTAATTTTTATAAATACATAATATTTATCGATATATTTTCAGTGGAGACAAATTTAATGGAAAGTATGATATAATAAATAATATAAAAAATTTTTTGCATTAAATCAATTGCTTAGAAAATTATTAAATCATTTGATTGGAAAACATTTTTATACAGTAGAAGCTCACAAATTAGAACATCCAGTAATTAGAAATTCCAGAAATTCGAATCAGTGCTTGCTATACATTATACGCTCTAAAATTCGAACTTTTAATTCTAATTCCTAAGCGTTTCTTTTTTTCAAATTTAAAAATTTATTCTGTAAAACTAAAAAGGGGATTCACCAAATTTTATACGTTTTTTCCGTATTTGGTGTTTTTTTTTGTCAGATTTGTGGCAAGTTTACGAATTGTTACGTTTTTTTCTTGTTTTTATCAATATAAATTTAATAAAAAAAAATTTTTAATTCGTTTATTTTAGTTTTTAAAAGGAAATCTGTTTAATTCTTTATTTAAAAAAAAAAAAAAAACAACGTCCAGAAATTAGAAAAATTCAGAAATTAGAATTGCCTCAAAAATAAAGCGGTTCTAATTTGTGAGCGACTGGTGTATAAATTTCTTCCTTAGAAATATATTTTTATTTTTTAATAATATTTTAATAAAAAAAAATTATATTTTTAAAAAATTTTTTGGTTTAAAAAAACTAAACATTTGAACCATTTGACTTTAAAAAAAAATATTTTTTTTACTAAGTGTATAATTTTTTCATTCAAAATTTGGTTTTTTTATAATTTTTTCATTCAAAATTTGGTTTTTAAAATTAATGAAAAGTTCGTTCAATACATTTTTAACGTTTTTAAGAACATATTATAATTTTTTTTTATTTAAATAATTTAGTTTACTTCATTTCCAGTTAAACTGTGAAATAACATTATGGAAAAATTTAAAATTAAAAACTAAAAAAAAACAATTTTTTTTTTATTTTTAAAAATAAAAAAAAAATATTTTTTTTCACTTTCTTTTATTTAAATAATTTATTTATTTATTTATTATTATTATTATTTTTTTTATGTTTATATACTCTAAACTTTATCCTCTTAGAACCAAAATGTATGTATTTATTTGACACATATTAAAATTATATTTTTAATTTTTTAATTCAAGTTGCTTATATTGTACAAAAAAAAATTAAAAAAAAAAATAATAAATAAAAAACAAATCAAATAAAATATATTGCTATGTGCATATGTATTTAGCTTTTGAAAACAATGTATTAAAAATATTAATATAAATAAAAATATAAAATGAGTCAAAGATAATCAGCAAAAGAATGACGCCAGTTTTCTAATTCTTTTTTTCGTTTTCTTTTTTTCTCGATATTTTGCAAAAAAATAAAAATAAAAAAAAATTTCAAAACTTACATATAAATTTATTTGTTTTTTGTTTTTGTTTTTTTTTTTAATTTATATTGTATATAAAGCAGACAACAACTTGTTATATTAATTTAATATTTTTTAAATATATGTATGTGTATATGTATACGTTAATGTATTATAGTAATAATATATTATTTTCCTTTTGAATATTTTTAACAAGAAATAATTTTTCGTTTTGTTGTTATTTGTTTTTTTTTTTTCAAGAAAGTTATTTTATATTATTGCAGTAATAAATAATGTTTGTAGAGTCGTTTTAATCATTATTTTGATTTAATAAAAAAATATTCATTTATTTTGATTTATTTGTTGTTAAATTTTTGTATGTTTTGGTTTTCACTTTTTTTTATTTTTATTGCAATATTAAATTAAAAATAAATTTTCCAAGTTAATAACATTAAATATTCCTTGTTTTGTTTTTTTTTCGCTTTATTTGTTTAATGTTTATTTAAAAATTATTATGTTAACGAGTTGTTTTGTTTTGTGTCTGTTTTTTATGGAAGAAATTGTTAATTATTTTGGTGATGTTCATAAATTTAATTTTTTGTTGTTGTTTTGTTAACACAAGAAAAAAAAAATGCAATAAAAAAACAAAAAAAAAAAAAATTCTCTTTGAACATGAAATTCCTGTTGTTTTGCTGTTAAAAATAAATAATAATTCACGGTCAATGGTACAGAGCTGGGACGATTCGACTAGCGTAATGAGTAATTAAAATGAAATGTTTTACTTTCTTTCACTCTCTTACAATCACTCACTCACACACTCACTCTCTGACTCTCTCTCTCTATCCCTCTCTCTGTAGCTGTTTCTGTGTATCTATCTCAGTGTATAAAAAATTTTAGCGCCTTTTTTCTTGTTGTTGTTGTTGTTTGAAAATTTTCTTTTACGATCAACTTGTTTGATTCTTTTCTAGCATTTACGATTTATTTTCGTGTGTTTTCTTGTTTCTTCTTGTTTTTTGCAAATCTTATTAATTTTTTTTTTGTATAAATTTGTCACAAATTTATTTTTGCTTTGTAAATATCGATAAAAACTATTAAAAATCACTTCCGAAATAAACACAAAAATTCTTTTAAAATCCCTCTATTGTTACTCGTGAAACCAATTTGAGAAAAATTCACTTAGAAACATCAACCACTTGTTAAATAGAGAAAAAGTTTAAAAGTTTTTAAAATGTTATTTTATTTTTATTTTAAATTTTAAATTTAAATTTACATTTGTCGTTTGTGTGTTTTTGTAAATTCGTAATAGTTTTTCTTTACTTTTTTGCCTTTTTGTTGGTAGATATTGGACTGTTTTTTTTGTTAGTAATTTTCGTTAATTTCGTATTGAACAACAATTTTTTCTTTAGTGTTGTAGGAAACCAAACAGAAAAAATATTTGAAAAAATATTTCTTTTTGTTTTTTTGATTTAAAAATAAAAAATTAAAAATAAGAGTAGCGCGCACTTAAAAAAAAGAGGCGTCTGCCACGTTCGAAATTCGCCAACAAACTGATACTGAAACACTGATGCTGTGCTTAAAACGTGAGTGTCAAAAAGGAAACACAGCCGCACACAAACACACACACACATACACACACTCATACAACGAAAACATTATTTTTGTAGAGCCAACTGAATATAGAAGAAAAACCAAATGTTTTGCTCATTTCTATTTTCTTTTCTTTTGCAAGCACACTAACACAAGTTTATATGTTAAACTACACACACATACAAGCATATAGTAGCCATACATACATTGTATATCAAGAGATTTGTGTACACAATATGGTAGCGAGTAACATACAGAGGACTGCTCAACAAAATAAAATGTGAGCCAGTGTAGCAAACAGGCAAGATATCGAGCAGAGCAACCACAAGCAGCAGCAAATGTTTGCAAAGACTTTTTAGTATTTTTTGGTAATATTACATTAAGTATTCTTATATAGTTTTATCGATAAATTTTAAAAGAATATAAAAAATTCATAAAATTTTTAAAAATTAAAAAAAAATATTTTAAATTAATTCTTTTTTTATTAGAATTTTTTAAACTTTTTTATTTACAAAAATTATATAAAATAAAATTTATTAATTTTAATTTAATTTTAATTTAATAATTAAAAATAAAAAAAAACTTTTTTTTTCGATTTTTAATTTGTGCAGGATTTTCGATAATTTTTTTTTTTTTTGTGAAGAAAAATTTGCGATAAAACTTCTAAAGACGGAAATCAATTATTTTCTCCACAGCTTATACGGTAAATTTTGTGTATAAAACCCTTTTCAAATAAAAACAAAAAAAATTTTTATGTTTTAATTTAATTTGAAATTTTCGATAAATTTTCACATTTTATAAAATATTTTTCTTCTCGATAAATTTTTTGTAAGAAATTACATTTTTTTTCGATAATTTTCCAAAACGTTTACAAAAAGTATTAAAATATTTTATTTATGCATAAAAGTTATCGATAAGTTTTTAAAAGGCATATAAATATTATCGATAAATTTTTTTTCTATTTTAAACAGAAATCCATAAAATTTTTAAAATTCCTAAGTATTTACGATACGTTTTAGGAATTAGGAGAATACTTATGTAAAGAAAAATTGTTCGTAAAAATTTTCTAAAGAACAAACACCAGACAAGGCCCATTAACAATATTTTTTTTAAAAGAAGAGGAAATAAATTCGGACTATCGAGGAAACCTTTATCAAACCATGAACATACAGTAGAACTTTTATAATTTGAACTCCTTTACTTGAATTTTCTATAAGTTGTAGCACAGCACCACAGCATCTTGGAGTGAAATTCTATCAGGTTTTGCTTCTTTAACTTTAAGTTTCTAAAAGTTGAATGTTTTTTTTTTCTGGATAATGGTGATTCAGTTTGTGGAAGTTGGACTGTAAAACTGTTTTTATTTTTTTTTTAACATTGATGAGTTATTTTGTTAGTTTATAGTGACCATAGTCTAGTAGGTAGTGTGTTGGCTTATTAGACGTGATTACATGATTCAAATCCAATAAAATGAAATATGAAATCATATTTCTTCGGCAGCCACCCCTCACTAGTTTTGTTCTATTACAAACTCCAAGAGTAAATAAAAAATTGACATGAAAGAGTTTCCTAAAATTCTGCCCTTCGAAGTGGGCTTTAAACTGTAAGTCCCGTCACTCATGTATAAAATTAACATACACAGTGTAAGTGGTGTGAGCAAATAGGTTCTAATCTTGACTGAAGGATTGTAATTAAAGTGTATGGATTTAGCTATTTTCTTAATTTAACTGGACACGTCTGGATTTGTTTGAAAAGTATGAACGTATTCTTGCTGTACTATCCCGCCATAGTAGAAAGAATAATTTGACAAAATTTCATTGAACAAGTACCAATTTGATTGGAAACAAGTCGTAGGATTAATAATACTAGCAGATTCGTTTAGTTTTGGTTAGAAATACAAACAATTTTAAATTCAACTGTTAAAAATAAATTTCTTATTTTGTTTGAGATTTCTTTAAAGTATTATACGTGAATGGCGGGTGCTACAAATTAACGGCAATACCGAATGACAAATTTTTGAGAAACTTTTTATGGCAGGTTTATTTGCTTTCCGAATTTTTGCCAGAAATCTGCTGAGAGGAAATCGCCAAAGAAATATTCTTTTTTATTGTTTCGTTTTGATGTCTGACCTGGGATACGAAACCAGGCTTTCAATCTAATAAGCCAAAACATTACCTACTAGACAACAGCTAGACTTCAAAGCACTTGGCCGTTGTAATAAAGAAAATTTTAACTCAGAATAAAGATTTAAATCCATTAGAAAATCTGCAGGCCTTTATGGGAAACCTAATTATATATCGTTGGTCTCATTTAGAAAGGTCTTAACTCATATTTTTTTCAAAATTGATTTTTTTTTTGTGAAAAAAATTATAAAAAAAAAAAAAAATATGCAAGTTAAGGCCTTTCTACATGAGACCAACGGATATGTATCTATGTATGTAATAGCTTAATTATCGGCATGTATACCATACGTGACACTTTTAAGGGAGATATAAGATCAAATTTTGCTTAGAAACATGAGTAATTTGTTAGTCCTGATGATTTTTTATCTTATATCGTAGCCCTAAATTTCGAATAGAATCTTAAAGCTTTAATTTATTGTCAATATCAATATTTTTTTTCTTCTCTTCACTGTACATAACATAACTTTCGATAACTTTATGTTTTATAAACTGGTATATAACTGATTCTATGGCAAAAAAAAAAAAAAATTTTTTCCACTAAAAAGTTGAATAAAAATTATGATGAAAAATTTGTAAAAAATTTTTAATATCAAATTAGAATTCAAAAAATGTTCATATGTACATACTTATGTATTCAATCTGCATATATTAAAAGATATTCAATTACAAAACAACTTTCCTACGTACTACAACAAAGAGAACTAACAATATATTAGGCCCACCTATACGTATGAGTATTATCAAGGAAGGAAGAAAAATGTCATTAAATATTGCTCATACGCCAGAGTTATGTATTAAAATGACGGAAAACTGATATTAAAAAAGTATTTCCATTTTTTCTCTTAATAAAAATGAAATTAAAAAAAAAAAAATAAATGAAAAGGCATTCAAAGAATTCCTCTTTATTTGTAAACCAAAAAGAAAATGAAAAAAAAAATAAGTTTTTGCTGCAACCTTCTTGACACTTGGCCAAAATTTGACTGAATATGTGAAAAACAAGAAAAGGCAACAATTTTTCAAAAAGAATTCGTTTTAGTTTTGTATTAAATGGCATCCTTTAGTTGTTACATGAAACGCAATGCAAGATATCCAAAAAGAAATTAGAAACTAAAACGTACACACACACACACATGCAACTACAATTTCTTATTGAAATTTTATTTTCTCTTTGCTGGCAGCATATCTCTTGCCTTATGCTTGCTTTTCTCAAATGTTTGCAAAATTCATTTTATTTGTGTATTTGTAAGCAAAACCTTCACGTGTTTAAGTGTATTAGTGTTTACATTTCAAGTCCATGATTCCCTGCTGACTGTCATGCCAGCTTTTAACAGTAACAATAACAACAATAACAACAACAGCAATCAAGGAAAACACCCGCGCGCAGATCACATGTTTAACTTGAATCGTCTTTTTTTGTTTTTTTTTTTTTTTTACTACACCAACACAAGAAAACAACAAAAATAACAAAATTTCACTATCCTAAGAAATATTGTAATGTTGATATTTGCCGTTATTGTTGTTGCCATTTGTTTTGTTGAGCAAAGTAAACACAAACGAATGCTTGTAGACGCACACATACACTTGCAAATACCAAAACAAAATTCTGAAAGAATATTTTACGAATACAAACTAAACGAAAGAAATGATACGAGCGAGCACACGAAATGCCAACCGTGCAACAGTCTCATACACTAACGGCCACAAAATTTCACTGCATATCGGTATTCTCTACTCAAAAAGGTACCAAATGCTGTAGTACGTTCTTTGTATATTGGAAAGAAAAATTTTTTGACAGTAGGTATGAAGCAAATATTTCGAAGAGCTCGCAGTGTAAAGAAGTTTTAATGTCACAAGAAAAGTTAACGAAGAATTTTAAATAATTTGTTTATTTTTTTAAATATTATTAGATTGCCTAACACAAAAAAGGGTTGAATTTGACCGATGGCATGAATTACATTAGCTTTGAGTAAGGCGACTTAAGGAAATCCCTTAAGAAAATGTTGAATGTGGTCAAAGCACATGATATGAGTAACCAGTTTACATTATCTAGAATCTAATAAGAAGGCACATGTTTTTGGTGTCCCGATTATCCTTTTTGAAAGAAGTTGAAAGTCATTGGCTTCTAATGCCCGCGGTTGGCAGTGATGTTCTGGTCGACGTTGTTCTCAAAGAAATAAGAACCAAATAATGCCGCCAACCTAATGCACCTATTTTGGGATGCATTACATGCTTTTGAATTTCCAGTGAATAGGTAGCGCCCAAATTCGCTGAAGGTAATTATTTTAGGGGATAGCCGTGGTCTAGTAGATAGTGTGCTGGCTTATTAGACGTAAAGCCAGGGTTCGAGTCCCAGGCCAGACATCAAAAATAAAAATGAAAATACAAAATAAGTATTTTTTCGGCGATTTCTTCTCTTTCTCTTCTTGTTTCTCAAAAATCTGTCGTTTGGAGTCGACTTTGAACTGTAGGTCCCATCGCTTCTGCATAAAATTAACACACACAATATAAGTGGTGTGAGAAACTGCGGGCTTCTTGGGGACAATTGCTGTAGACTGTCTAATGGTGAAGGTACAGCACTGCCCATTTTATAGTCACCAGCAGCAACTCGTATCCTTACCGTTCGCATCTTTCCTCTCTCTTTCCATCTTTCCTAAAAAAAACCTGCACAATGCACTGCATGAGTAGTGGCCATCGCCTGAGTGCTGCTTTTATTAAAAAAAAAAAAGCAAATTCATTTTAAATTAGGACCAGTTTTCAATTCCTCCAGAGTTTCATAAGCGAACACACGGCGTTGCTTATGCGCCTGCAAGCCAAAGTGATTCTCGGCCTGCATGCTCGTATGAAAGATGAAGTTCTTGGGAGAGATGCGCCGATGAATTAGGCAGAGCTAGCGTTGCATCGTATATTAATTTTATACATGAGTGGCGCTATCTGAAGTCAAAAGTCAACCCCAAACGAGAGGGTTTTTGTGCTAAACTACTTCATGGCAAATTTTATTTTAATTTCAGCATAGCATAGTCGCCGTGATCTAGTAGATAGTGTGCTGGCTTATTAGGCGTAAAGCCAAGGTTCAAGTCTCAGACCAGACATCAAAATAAAATACAAAAACTATTTCTTTGGCCTATTTCTTCTCAGCAGATTTCTGGCAAAAACTCTGCCAGAGTAAATAAAATTGCCATGAAAAGTTTCTCATAAAATCTGGCGTTCCGAATCGACTTTAAACTGTCGGTCCCGCCACTTATGTGCGAAAATTAACACACACAGCATAAGTAGTGTGAGAAAATAGGTTCATAATCCTGACTGAAGGGTTGTAATGATCAATTATGTATGTATGTATAGCTACCAGATAAATGAAGGATCAAATCATCAAATATTTGAGAAAAACAGCGTCAAAATCGTCAAAGACATTCATTGAAATTGTAAAAAAATTGTCAGAAAAAAATTAGTAAATAAATTGAAAGGTTTTTAAAAAGAAAAACAAATAAAATCAATATTAAGCAGCAATAATATTGTATCATCTATACCCATGTGTGAGTCAGCAGATCTTGACTTTATGGTCATGAAAATTCAGTGTAATGCCCGTTGGCATAAATTTCCAACAGTAACAGCTGCAAATAAAATACAAAGCTTAACGTACTAAAGTAAAGAAAATCATGAAAATTTTTAATTGCTTAAAATCGTCAAAATATGGACATAAAACGTCACATCGTCAATATGATATTTTTTGGAGCACAAAATCGTCCAAAATGACGGTAAATCGTCAAATCTGGTTGACTCAGACTTTCTGTTGAAATATTTTTTCATATTTTCCTTTTGCTCGAGATGTCCGACCTAAGATTTGAACCGAGACCTCATGTAACAATAACAAGCCAACACACTTCTTACTAGACTACGGCGGCTACTAAACGGCGACTACTATGGCGATACAAAATTAAGTTATTTTTTACTCTTTTACAAAATATGTACATATTCGCCCTGCTTAATACTATGTTCAGACATGCACACTTAAATTGAGAAAATCGCAATAAACGGCATTATTGATATTCAATATTTCATATAAAATTTCAATAAATTATTGGTCAATAAATTCATAAATTGTTATATTGATTAAAACTTCAAATACAACACTGTCATAAGTATGTTCAGTAGGCATATAACATTTTTCCGAACACTTTCTATTCATATTTGACAACTCAAATGTAAACAACGACAGTGTCATAAGCAAAAGCTTTCTTTTCTGCTAGCAATCCAATATTATCAAATTTTTATTTCTTATCCTTCTGAGGAAAGCCACTTTGGAGTCACAAGTAGTCCCTACTAACCGCAACAGCTCGGCGTTTCGGTTAATCATTAGCAATACCTTTTCCAATGTTAAATTGTTTTCCATTTTTTCTAAAAAAAAATTTTTGCTACTAATTTTCGCGATTAAAATAAAAGCAATTTTGTTGAAACAATCAGCTGAGCTGTTTGTTTAACAGCTGTCAAAAAAATTTTCGTATATTATATGTCTGAACACTAAAAATATTGTTCTCAATAAACCGAATATTGTTTTAATAAAAGTGCATGTCTGAACATAGTATAAGATGAACGATTTCTGTTAGTGAGATAATAATTTTAAGCAATTAAAATAGAATTGTTCACTTAAAATTTTAAATTAATTTTCTGTGTTGTACTTAAATCACTCCCTCAGGACTGTTTCCGTTTTTGGGTGTCAACAAAAGCTGTTAGCGGCTGCAATTGTGGCCACACATAAATATAAGAAGATAAAGAAATAAAACCACAACAAATATCAAGTTCAAGAGCTTTGAGACTATAAAACAATTGAAACAAACAATCATTATATCAAAACAATATAAACAATAACAATAATAATATTGATTAAGAAATATTAACAACAGCAACAATAATAATAATAATAATAACGAAAGATAGAAAACAACAACAACAACAACAACAAATAAAAGTTTTGTATTAGTAATTGAGAAAATTCTAGGGGGAATTTTATTAAGTCGTCATCAACATCGTTTGCTCTTTTACGTAAAACCAACACACGAATGGATGGATGGATGGATGTTTATAATTATGAACGTACACCCGAAACCTGTTAAAAACAAACGAAAGTGTGAGTGAGATTATATGATTTACTATTCCTACAGCAACACCTACAGCAACGAAATTACTAATACAATAACAGAGAATAAGTAAAGCCGATAGAAAAACCGCTACCTATGCCAACACTACACACCGAAGTAAAGGTCTTTGCAAAACAACACCTACACAAACAATAATAAGGCGAGCGAGAGAGAGAGAGAGAGAGAGTGAACGTGAGTTAAAGAGAATAATAATTCAGAGAGTTACAGCCGACCAGGCAAATCACATGTACTCGATACGACAAAATATAAATTTTACGCGACTGTATATATGTGTTGGTGTGAACTTAGACAAGGACATTTTAGCGGTAAAACAAACATTGAATTTTACTTTTTAAATGCGCATGTTACACTTTCTAACACTTACACACACAAACACGCACACAAACACATTCATAGCAATACAAATTATCAAAAGTAATACAGGCTACTACATATGTTGTGACATTTACATTGAAAAAATAATGAAAGTTGTTGGAGAAAAGCTTTTGCTAAACACTTTGTAAGAAAAAGCTTTACTAAAGAGATGAAAGAGAGAGATAGAGAGAGCGAGAGTGAGATAAAGAGAAGAAAATAATTTGTTGAGCGTGTTATTTTTTTTTTCAATGTGTAGGTGGTGTTAAATTGTATACAGTCAATGCAAAAAATTGTTGCAAAAATTCTCTTTTCAAGAGTTCTTTTGTTCTTTCGATAAATAATTTCAAAAAATTTTTGAATAATTTCTAGTAACGTATGGTAGACATACTACGCTTATGGAATATTCATTTTCTTTTATGGAAATTTATTAAAGATTTTTGGATAACTTTATTGAAAGAAATTTTTCGATAAATTTTTGTCATATTTCTTTATATATTTTTTATTTGTGTAAAAACGTTTTATTTAATTTTTAATGCGAAATAATAATAATATAAATATAATCCAATACATGTTGTAATAAATTTTTTTTAAAATAGAAAGAGAAGTGAAATTTTGCGTTTATAAATTTTAATAATTTTATGATTTTCTGTTTTTTTCCCCTTACAGAAAATCATATATATTATTTCTAAAGCACTTTTTTTGTCGGTTGCAAATATCTCCCGTACCACCGCATCAAATTTAATGAATGATATCTCATTTTAAAGCTTATATCTGACACTAATTGCGAAAAATAATTAGAAATTGAAAAATTAATATTTTCATTGATTAAAATTATATTTTATATAGAACAGCATGATAATACTGTTGTCATTATGATTATATACTTTAAAAATGACAACTAACGGTGCGAAATATTCACACGGGTCATCTAGTTATATTAAATTCTTTTTTACAAAAATTTATCGATAATATTGTCGTAATAGAAAATATAGAAAAATCTTTACGATAAATTCCCCTAACGAAAAAGTGTTCAATATTTTTATATCAAAAATTTTTACAATAATTCGAATCTAATAAATAAAATTCTCATGTTACGGTATTAATGGTTAAACTCCACCAAAATGGTTCGAGCGATTTTCATGAAATTTTGTGTGCAACAACATCTATTTTTCATATCCGTAACTATTAAGAGGGCTTGGCAAATCGTTAAAATTGAATATTAAAGAATATATTGATCGTAGATGACTGCAAATTGGTGGGTAAGTTCATAAAGTCGATATCGACAAACTCACCAAAAATGGGCGTGGCAATCCTCTCTCTTTAAAGAGATAACTATATATATATGTGTACATGCATATAAGATGTTGTATGTCTCTTAGTTTTTCCTTTGAAGAGATTACAACAACTACAACTTAATTAGCGCTTTATGCAGCGCAATGTGACCTGTTTTGGGCAATAAAAAAAATCAATTTTAGCCGGAACGATGTTCGCCGGATCAGCTGGGTTTATAACAAAAAATTTTTTCTATCATTTTGTTTTATAATAGAAAAAAAAAACAACAAAATTTTTACAAGGAAATTTGCAATAAGTTTTGCAAAAAAAATTTATCGATAGTTTTTTTTTTATAGTAGAAAAAAATCGATAAATATTTAAAATGCAAAGGCTTTTGCTAAATTATCGTTAGTAGTCTTTTTTTAAATACATTCGAGCATAAAACTTTTCCGATGAGTCATTTACATACACAATTAGCCATTAGAATTCTTCATGCAGGTTTACGACCTACCTTCACACACCACTTATATTGTGTGCATTAATTTTAATCATGAGCGTTAGAACCTACAGTTCACAGTTGACTCTTAACAGACTCGACAGATGTTTGAGAAGCCTTTTCACGGCAATTTTATTTAATCTCAGAGTTTTTTGCCCGAAATCTGCTGAGAGGAAGTCATCGAAGAAATATTTTCATATTTTCGAGCTTTTCGTGTAATAAGCCAACACACTATATACTAGACTACGGCAACATCCAATATAAAATTTAGTTTTCTAATTAATTTTAAACTTAGGATAGCTTAATAAATATTCTGTTAAAGAAACTTCTTCAATAACACACATAATTGGTCATTACAACCCTTCAGTCAGGATTATGACCTATTTTCTCACGCCCACTTATGTTGTGTGTGTTAATTTCGTGCATACGTTAGTGGTGGGACCTACAGTTTAAAGTCGATTCTGAACGATAGATTTTTTGAGAAGCCTTTTCATGGCAATTTTATATAACTCTGGCAGAGTTTTTGCCAGAAATCTGCTGAGAGGAAATTACTGAAGAAATATTTACAAATTTTCATTTTAATGTCAGACCTGGATTTGATTTCGGGCTTTTCGTCTAATAAGCCAACACACTACCTACTTGGCTACGGATTCAATAAGTGATAAAAATATTTTCTATAAATTTTACAAAAATTTTTTTGTTAGTTAAATATTTTTAAATGTGGCAATAGTTTTTTTTATAGTAGAAAAAATCGATAACTATTTAAAATGCAAAGGCTTTTGCCTAAATTATCGTTTAGTAGTCTTTTTTTAAATACATTCGAGCATAAAACTTTTCCGATGAGTCATTTACATACACAATTAGCCATTAGAATTCTTCATGCAGGTTTACGACCTACCTTCACACACCACTTATATTGTGTGCGTTAATTTTAATCATGAGCGTTAGAACCTACACTTCACAGTTGACTCTTAACAGACTCGACAGATGTTTGAGAAGCCTTTTCACGGCAATTTTATTTACTCTCAGAGTTTTTTGCCCGAAATCTGCTGAGAGGAAGTCATCGAAGAAATATTTTCATATTTTCGAGCTTTTCGTGTAATAAGCCAACACACTATATACTAGACTACGGCAACATCCAATATAAAATTTAGTTTTCTAATTAATTTTAAACTTAGGATAGCTTAATAAATATTCTGTTAAAGAAACTTCTTCAATAACACACATAATTGGTCATTACAACCCTTCAGTCAGGATTATTGACCTATTTTCTCACGCCACTTATGTTGTGTGTGTTAATTTCGTGCATACGTTAGTGGTGGGACCTACAGTTTAAAGTCGATTCTGAACGATAGATTTTTGAGAAGCCTTTTCATGGCAATTTTATATACTCTGGCAGAGTTTTTGCCAGAAATCTGCTGAGAGGAAATTACTGAAGAAATATTTACAAATTTTCATTTTAATGTCAGACCTGGGATTTGATTTCGGGCTTTTCGTCTAATAAGCCAACACACTACCTACTTGGCTACGGATTCAATAAGTAGATAAAAATATTTTCTATAAATTTTACAAAAATTTTTTTGTTAACTTTTTATAACGGTAATTTTAAATTTATAAAATAAAAAAAAAAATCACTAATAAACGGTTTTTTCGATAAATTATTCCTTGTACTAAATTTTACAGTAATTTTCTTGCATTATAAAATATTTTCGATAAATATTTCTTTATAAAAACGATAACGATACTCTTTTTTTTATTAGAAATATTTTTTTATGAGATAATTTTTTAATTTATTAAAAAAATTGTAAATTAATTAATACGTAAAAGATTTTTATAAAAGATTTTTTAATAAATTTTTTGCTAGTAGAAAATTAATCGATAAATTTTGTTTTACTGATAACTTTTCATTTAAATATTATTCAATGAAATATGATTTGTTGAAAACTTTATGATAAATTTCAAATCAATGGAATATTAACGATAACTTTTCTAATCAATGGAATATTAACGATAACTTTACAAATCAATGGAATATTAACGATAATTTTTTTATTTATTGAATATTGCAATCTGGGAAAATGTTTTTCAAATATTAAGTTTTAAATGCCATTGCATTCTTTTTTTGCGCTCCACTATCATTTCAATTGAAACGGATGGATGAAATATTAGGTAAAATCAAGGCAGCATTCAAAACTCTTGAGATGAAAAAGCTTTTTTTTTTTTATTCCCTTTTAAATTGTTTTCTCTGCTTGCTTTCGTTAATATTTATGAAATAAAATGTAAACAAAACACATCCACAAACAACACATTTACACACATTAACACGCATACAGTTTTACTCACAGTATTGCGTGTATGTACATATGTATAGGTGTAGGTGTATGCATGAATGTGAATACACTAGTCATATGAGTGTATGTGTGTAGTGTATAATGCTAGTTGAGTAGGCGTTGATAAAATTACTCAACACATCTCTAATGGCTCATTTCGTAAATGAAAGAAAACGAAAAAAAGGATGACAAAAAATGAACAATAACAACAACAGCAACGATAACAACAACAGAAATGGCAATACATAAATAAATAGGCCGACTAAACGCAGAGTTGATTTTTCACACTCAAAACACATGCACACTTACACATACATAAGTATGAATAATTAAAACACTCTTTAGCTTACACACTAACACGAACCCATTAATAAATGCCGCTTTAACTGGGTACTTGTGTTTGTGTTTGTGCTTAAAAACAAAGCGATATGACGATGAGATGAGATGACATTGTCATTGAGCATAACATAATAAACATATGCGTCCATAAGTGAGTGAGTGTCTGTGTGTGCGAGTAAGAGAGAATATGAGACTCTTGTACTCGCTTGTGAAAAACTACGTAATATTCGTGTGCAATTTATAATTTTTTTTTCTTTCTTTCTTGCTTTCTTTCTGTTCTCTTTTGAAATATTGCCTTGATAGCCAGCCTGTTGCATAATACAGATGCTGAGCATATTTCCTATTTTTTTTCTTGTTCTTCTTCTTCTTTTTTGTTTGTTTGTTTGTTTGTAAAAATACTGTAATAAAAAAAAAACTGTTGCATATTTAAGGGTGGTGGTTATACATTAATTCTGTGTGTATTTTGTTTTTACTTTTTATCCCTTATTTTGAAAGTCAAGTTCCTTAAAAAATTTCCCTTTTTTTATGCAAAGCTTTTTTGTTTGCTTGTTTGATGGTGTAAGAGAGGGAGGGGGGGCGTGTGTATTGATTTTAATTAAATTTACATTTTAAAAAACAACACTACCATATGCTTTAATAATGAAGAAGAGTATTAAAGTAAAAAAGACGATTTTTGTTGTTTCATTCAAACCATAAACAGTAGCACAAACAACCCGTTGCTTAAAGAAAGGAAAAGAGTGGAAAAGGTAAAAAATTCGAAGAAAATATGAAATGACAATTTGCATTTTAATGCCTAATTACTTGGGCATGACTAAACAAAATAAAATGATTTAATTTTAGATTAAGAAAATAGAAAAATAATAGAAAAAAAAAAAAAATATTAAAAAATCATTGCCTGCATTTAGGCGTTTAACAAAATAAATTCTTATAGTATAAATTCCAGTATTTAGAAGACGTTGCACAACAATAATATAAAGAAGAGTAAAAAAGAAGATTTTAATTGAATTCTCTTTTTACTTGGTTTTATTAAATGTTTCGAAAATATATGCAATTCGAACGAATGCTTCTTCTTCAGCAGCTAATAGCTGGTTTTTATTTTAATTTTCTAAGTTTTAAATAAATTTTAATAAATTTTTTTTGTATTTAAATAGACGCTCGATTAAAAATTGTATGCGGTTCATGCACCAAACATAATTAAATTCAAAGTAATGCTTTGTTCCCAAGAATATTCAGCCCTGAAGTTGATGGCGATTTCTTTTGCTTCAATTTGCCGTGATGGAGTTTTTTTTTAATGATTTGGTAAACAATTTTCTTAATTTCTTTCTTAATTTCATCAAGCATTGGAAGAAGCTTGATAAAGAATTGTCTTCGGGAACTGTAACGTATGATTTTTTTTATTTCAGCGAATAAATGACAGATTTTTACAGTAAAAAATGTCATAAACTTTATTACAGATACACAATATGTAACAGATCCTGCATTTTTTCGGGAAACAGAATATAGTGAGAAAATTTTTAATCCTTTTGGGTTGAAATCAATTTTTTATTAGCGGATATGGTTCCTACTAAAGAAGTTTGAAAAACAGAAAGAAAACTAGAGTTATTTATTCAACATCGTTTACTTATTCACACCTAAAGTATTAAAAAAAAAAAACAAATCACGCTATGGAGTTCATCAAGCGGAGAGATTCTGAAAGTGTTAGGTAAATCACATGGTTCATTACATTGAATTTTAAATAATCGCTGGATATAAAAGAGCTCCTATGTTTGCACTTAATCATGTAGTAATCTCGCAGGAATTGTTCAACTAAAATAAAATCAAATTTTTTCCCTGTCCCATATAGGAGTAAACGAAATCTGGAACAACTACAGCACATCATTGGAAAAAGACCGAAATTAAATGAGAATTACTGTAACATTTCCCTCTTATTCTACGGATTTAACGCAGAGTGAAATCAAGAGTTAAATTAGATCATAAAGATATAAAAATTTAATGAGATCGTAAAATTTTTAGCATTTGAAATGGAGAAAAATAAAAAATTGCAGATACATTGTGTTAATTCTTTAGAGCTTAGACTCGATTTTTTTTTATGCAAAAGTCTGTAATACATTCACACCATCAGGAAGTTGTTTTACAATAAATTGAATTTTTTTATTTTTGTTTATCATCATATATTATCTCTAAAGCAATTTTTTTGTCGGTTGCAAATATCTCCCGTACCACCGCATCAAATTTAATGAATGATATCTCATTTAAAAGCTTATATCTAACACTAATGGCGAAAAATAATTTGAAATTGAAAAATTAATATTTTCATTGATAAAAATTATATTTTATATAGAACTGCATGATAATACTATTGTCATTATGATTATATGTTTTTGTTCAAGTGTGCTAATACAGGGTCGCTTAATAGTAATGCAGTTCTACATAATATAGTATAGTATAGTACCGCTATTTACTTTAATGCCATTTATTATTAAGTCAGTTATATATAATATGCATATTAAGTTGTAAAAAGCTGTTTTGGCAATACTTTGCAGTAGTTGTTAGATCAAGTACGATAAACAGGATCGCTTAATTGTAATGCTATTCCACATAATAATATATAAAGTTGTAAAAGTAATTTTGGTAATGTCGTTATTGTCATGGCATTGTTTGTTTTATGAAGTGTAGTAATACGGTGTTGATATATTATGATTTCTAATATTTTTATAATTTTAATAAAATTTCTATTAATTTTTTTCATTTCATGGTACAAAAATGACAACTAACGGTGCGAAATATTCGCACGGGTCATCTAGTTTAAAATTAATTTTCATCAAGTATTAATAAATTAAAAAAGAAAAAAATACTTACAATTAGTTATTAAAAGCAAGAGGCGAATGTAAAAAAAGTTCACTCACCTGAAAGTAGATAAAATAAAATTATTAAAAAATTAGAAAAATTTTTTAAATTATTCAATTTCAGTAAGAAATTTCTAAAAACAAATTAAATTAAAAACAAAAACCATTTTTTTTTTATTTTATAGTTAAACCTGCTGGCTTATTAAACCATGAATTTATAGGAATTGTTTTATAGCGAACATCTATAAGATCAAATTACTCACTTTTTATACTCAAAATATTTCGCGGTGCACTTTAATTGAATTAAAATGTTGCATTTTTGCCCCTTCCCCTGCGCAGTCACTTCACAATCATTTAAAATTTTTTTTGTTTTTTATTACACTCTAATATTCGTTAAATAGCTTGAACGCCTTAAAATATTCTCTTCTCCTTCCCATTTCTTTTCCTCATGGCTTTAATAATCCTCTCTCTCTCTCTCTGTAATAATAATAATCTCTTATTCTTCTTTATTCTATCATAATTAACTGTAAATAAAGCGAGACGACCACTATTTAAAGAAAAACATTAAAAATCATTTCGTAACAAAAAGGAAAACCTAGAAGACTACATAAATACAATGGAAATAAAAGAAGAAGAAAAACTTTAAATCATAAACTAAACAAGCGAAGATACCACCAAGCAACCATCTAACCCACCAAACAACCAATAAACCAGCCAGCCAGCCATTCATTAAAATCATAAATAGGAGAAAATAGCACAAGAAATAGCAACAACAAACAAAAACGTGAGTAACAACAAAGGCAGCAACAAAAACCAATACAACCAATACAAGGACAGGACGGACATGGTCATACAATACAACACAGGGCATCATTGAATTTTTATTTTTGTTTTTATTTTTATTCTCAGTGTACTTGAAACAACCAAATTTTTTGGCAAACAAAACAATCTCTTTCTCTTCACTATTACAACTCTGCTGCTTTACAACTGTTAAATACAACGATAAATAAATAAATGATACAGCAAACCACACTTTTACACACACACACACACACAGCACAGCACAGTCAAGTCATGCAATCAAGAAGGATAGCAAGTGGTATGACGAAATTACACAGCAAACTCACATTGTAAGTAACTGTATTATTTGAGTAAGGAACAGAAACAAAAACAAAATATAACTGTAAGCTAAGAGAAGGAAGCATACAAACAACAGGAGTATAATTGTTGTTATACGAGAACAATTTCGTTCATTATTTATGATTTTTGTTTGCAACAAGAAAAGCACTACCGCAGCAACACTATGTAAATATAATAAACACAGCAGTAGTAGTACTAAATAAAAACCCGTTGTGCTTCGCTATATGTATCAGTAGTTTATTTGAAATGAAATTATTACATGAAATAAAATTAAAATTTTTAGAAATTTCTTTTTTTTTATTACTGAAAATGAGTAGAATTTTAAATCTAATCTAAAAATATATTTCTTTCATGCCGAAATGAATTCATAGTTTATTTCTTTAAATACATCATGATATCCTTTTTGCAAGGATTAACGAAGTGTGCTTGAAAATTTCTTCATAATCATGAAAATAACAATCTACAATAGAAATAATAATAGTAATAATAAAAAAATGCTAAAGTCTAGCAGAATTCAAACTTATTTACGTACTTTATTGGTCATTATAACCCTTTGGTCTTAAGAACTTTAGTTTCTCACACCACCCATGTTAAAAAGGACCAGAATAAGAAGCAATAGCTGACATTGTAATTACCGGTGAACTCTTATAACCCCCACACAGCATCTAGTACATACATAGTTGGTCATTACAACCTAGCTTCTCAAACCACTCAATAATGATAAACTAAAGATTACGTCTTGCGCATGATTTCCCGTTAGATGACGTAGTTGTGCTCTTTTAAAGATTTCGTATGTGAAAATTAACATTTATTCTGAAAAGTGTGTGGCAGCCCTGCAATATATCATACATTATCATTAGCCAATAGGAATAAAATTTGCGTGACGTCATTGATTCAACATGCACAGAAAGTTTTAATTTTGTGTGCGCGATGGCGTAATCTTTAGTTTATCAATCTTATGTTGTGTTTTGTGTTAATTTTTAAATGAGTGGAGGGGACCCACAGTTTAAAGTCGACTGCGAAAAACAGATTTTTGAGATGCTCTTACTTAGTATCTAGTACTGACCGATAAAAAAAATTGCGGAATATTTTTTTTCCTAGCTTATCATAGCATTCATGTTTCGTCTGCTAATTTTTTTCGTGACTTTGGTAACTTTCAGTTTAAAGTTGACTGCGAAGGCATATTTCAGAAAGTTTTTAAGACAATTTTATTATATTCTTACGAATTTTTGGCAAACAATTGCTAAAAGAAAGTCGTCGAAGAAATATTCTTTTTTTGTATTCAGTTTTGTTCGACATCCAATCTAATCCTTTAGGTTCTATTCAAATTTAATTGAATTTATAGAAAAGATCTCAAATGCTAATGCGTAATAAAGCGAGTAATTCTGCATAACGCCTGGTCTTCTTAGAAACGTATTCAATAAATAAAGTAATGAAGTAGGGTGCCTTAAAAAGGGGATTAGAAATCTGATCTATTTACACAATGCGATAAAATAAAAAAAAAATTAAATACACCCGGCTAATGACATAGTGTGGGTTGTAAGTTTTGTTGAGTAGATCTCAAAAATATTTTTTTTCAAACTTTTTTACTTCACAAAAACTTCACGCACAAATTTCTGGATTACTCAAACATTTCTGACCAGATTTCCAATATTTAAATCTTGTTGGAAAGGTGAGAGATGGACCTTTAAAACGGTATACATAGATCTATTATTTGTCTTAACATGCTATAAGTTTTGATGAGGAAAACTTGGAAAATGCGACATTTTTTTCATATTTATCTAGTTTGTCCGTTCGTGCTACTAAACTTTACTTAAAAAATCTGAAATAAGTGACGACATTCTGAAAGTGCATTATATTGTGAAGAGATTGACACGTTGTTTGATCAAATCGAACTAAAATTACCGTAATTATTAATTTTATAGTACAATAGTCGTGTTATATTTTTTAGTTCAAAAATTTTCAGAATTTTTGAGGGATCTTGATTATTTACGGGAAAATGTGTGAAAGAAACAAACAAACAAACAAACAAACAAACACTCTACCAGACATTCACTTTTACATACACAAATACATACATAAGCTCTGACCAATCATATTTTTAGGCTACAATGATGGCTTGTGCAGATAATACAGTACATGTACTGTATTGCTAAATTTTAATTCTTTTTGGTTTTTATTTTTAGAAGATTCAGTATAACTTTGTTCATGTTTTTTTTTCTGCCTTGGGCCGGAGGTGGTAAATCTTCTAAAGATACTTTTGTGCCGATTAAAGCATGGACGATTCATCATCCCTGGTGCCTACGTACTAAAAACCCACCCCCTGCACACATCGACCACTCTCCCCCCGCGGGACTGCCGTAAGGTATTACTTCGCGGTGGGCTGGTTAACTCGAAAGCTTTATCACGTCATCTCAAATTTCGCCTTCGTTCCTTCGGAGTACTATCATTAATTCGGCCATTTTCTAGCTGTATTGGCTCCATAACGTCCTAGAATTCAACAGCTCCTCCATGAGCCGGTTTGGTTCTAATCTAGTTTCTCCGGGCCATCTAAATCTGGGTCAGGTCAGCATATTAGAATATGCTCCGCATCTTCCTCTTCATCTACACAGTTTGGACATATAGGGAGGTGGTATCATGTCCAAATCTGTGCAGGTACTTCCTAAAACATCCATGATCAGCTAGGAACTGGGTCACGTAATAATTCAACTCGCAATGTTCGTTCTCCATCCAAGGGGCTATAGAAGGGACAAGCTGAAATGTCCATCTTCCCTTTAAACTGCTCTCCCATCGTGACTGGAAGTCCATTTGTGCATGAAAGTCCTTCTTTTCTCCGCTTCTATAGCCGCTGTCCATCCTGGACTCTCCAAACGGCGAAAGTATATCCGTCTCATCTCATCCACCAATATGTCTATTGGTATTGGCAAAGACAATACCAATACCGCTTCATCAGACACTGTCCTGAAGCCACTTATCCGTCTAATCGCGCTTAGACGATACACAGAGGACAGTATTCTCCTTGTCGACCCCACGGAGAGTGCCTCCGACCATATGGGACAAGCATTTAGCATTATCGACGTTACTACCGCTGAAATTATCCTCCTCTTGAATGGACCTGATCCTCCAATATTTGGCATCATCCTCTTCAGTGGTCCCCGCGTTACAGATGCCTGCTCGCCTATGTGTTTTACGTGCTCCTTGAAGTTCAACCTGTCGTCAATAAACCCTCCCAGGTATTTTATTGCCCTCTTTGATTCGATTTCTGTGCCTCCAACGGTCACTTTCATCTTCTCCACTATCTCCCGACTGCTTATTAAGACGGCTTCTGTCTTATGTGCAGTAAACGTCAGACCTGGCCCATCCAGCCATGCTTTAACATTTCGAATCGCTGTGCTAGTTTTCTCCTCAATTTATTTACCGTCTTAGCTACCGAGACTATGGCAATGTCATCTGCAAAGCCTACAATTGTAGTCCCGTTTGGCAATCGCAGTCGAAGTACTCCATCGTACATTATGTTCCATAGTAGTGGGCCAAGTACAGAGCCCTGCGGGACACCCGCCGTCACTACATATTCCTGTTCTCCTTCATCCGTTAGATATATTACCTTCCTGTCCTGAAAGTAATTGTTCAGAATCTCCATTAAGTATGGCGGCGTACCCATGTTAAAGAGGCCTCTCATAATCTGCCCCCAATTCGCTGAGTTGAACGCGTTTTTAACGTCAAGTGTGACAACCGCGCAGTATTCCTTGGTACCAAATCTCCATCTTTCGCCCTCTATTGCATCTCTTGCAATGTCGACTACCCTCCTGATCACGTCAACAGTGTTTCGTCCTTTCCTAAATCCGTATTGCAGGTCCGAGAGAGCTCCTCCTGCCTGGGCACGCGTCAGTAGTCGGTTGTATATTAACCTCTCCAGTATTTTTCCCATTGTGTTAAGTAGACAGATGGACCGATATGACGATGGCTCCCCTGGTGGTTTACCAGGTTTTGGAATGAGAACCAATTTCTGCTTCTTCCATCTACGTGGAAAAACACCCTCGACGAAGCACTTGTGGAACACCTTGACGAACATATCAGGTTTGAACCGGATAGCCGCCTTAAGTGCCCTATTCGGGATTCCATCTGGCCCCGGTGTTTTCTTATCTCCTATGCCATTGCATGCTGCGAGTACCTCCTCTCTTGTTACCTCAGGGATGGTATGATTGGCTTCCGTATCACTACTTATGAAAGTGTAGGGCTGGCCTCGTGGGAATAATGTACTAATAATTTCCCGTAGCAAAACTGGACAGCCTAGTTTAGGCTGTTGCTGAGCGCCGATTCTCTTGCAGACGACTCTGTAAGCCGTCCCAAAAGGATTTATGTCAGCTTCTTGGCATATCCGCTGAAAGGATAGTTTCTTGCTCCTTTTAATGGCTCTTCTAAGTTGATGCCTAAGATCCTCATATGAAGCCCGTTCGGCTTCCCATGTCGCTCTTCCTCTTGTACGCTGGGCCCTTCATCTCGCCCTAAAGCATGCCGACCGCAGATTTCGAATTTTGTCATTCCACCAGTAGCAGGGAGAGCGTCCCCTACACACAGTCCTCCTAGGCATAGCAGCATCACATGCTGTGTTGAGCATTTCGCATATATCGCTCACTAATTCCTCGGCCGTGCTGCCAGTCGTATGAAAAGACGACAACAGCAATCTATACGTCTCCTCGTCAAAGCGGGTGTCCT
Source organism: Sarcophaga peregrina (assembly GCA_014635995.1). NCBI lineage: Eukaryota > Metazoa > Arthropoda > Insecta > Diptera > Sarcophagidae > Sarcophaga > Sarcophaga peregrina. The sequence goes on along the minus strand of CM025792.1, from coordinate 52,569,252 downwards.
CCCATTTAGGTCCCGTAAATTTCGCCAATCCATCTCCTCTTGTGTTGCGTCCAGTAACCGTCATCACGATTGCCTGATGGTCACTATTCGTGAAGTGTATGTGTTTGTGTGTTTGTGGGTGTGTATGTGTGATTATCTCTTCTGATTTGTTTATTCATTATTAAAAATGAATGTGAAATAATTATAAATAATTGTCATTATTTTTGTTGTTATTATTTTTGTTGTTGTTGTTCTGTTGTTGTTATTTCTGTTCATGCTCATTGTAAATAATTATCTCCGTAGTAAGGCAAGTAAAAAAAAAACAAAAAATAATTCTGAAAATCTAAAGATAAATGAAGGAATGAAATGAATTGTTAATAAAGTTGTGTTGCTGTTGTTGTTGTTGTTTAACGTTAATAAAGTTTTTTTTTTTGTTTTTCTTTTTCTTCTTTTCTGTCATTGTTCGACGCTCTCTTATAAATGAATTGAAATTATAAATATTTGCGCCCTAAAGCATGCAACAGCAAATAAAACATAAACGAGAGAGAGAGAGAGAGAGAGCGAGCGAGAGAGAAAGAAAGCATAGCCAAAAACTTTTGCTAATGACAGCTGAAAAAAAATTATGAATGATGAGAGTTTTTGCTTTTCTTCTCTTTTTCGTTTTTTGTTAAGACAACAAAACCTAACCAAAAAACGAAAAGTTTTTGTAACTTTTAAAATGGAATTGATGATGTTTGAAGTTTAATTTTAAAGAAATTTAAAAATTTTACAAAAAAAAATTGTCATCCAAATTCAAAGGGAAGGATCCCTACAGTGGCATTAGTTTATTAGTCAAACCTTTAGTCAGGATTACAAAACAGATGCCTACTCCACCTAAGTTTTGAGTGTTAATTTCATTCAGATTCTGTAGAAGCCTTTCATGGCTGGCAATTTTATTTACTTTCAGAGTTTTTGCCATAAGACTACTGAGCGGAAGACGTCGAACAAATATTTTTTTTATATTTTATTTTGGGGTTTGAACCACAGCCTCTCGTTTAATAAGTCCACACACTAAACTATGGCTACCACATTTGGTTCGTTGTGGCGTGTTCATGAACTGACATTCTCCTGTATTAACATTTCCAAAGTTTTTTTGGTCATTGAGTTCTACTCATTCGCAGCAAAAACGTGCTCCGTCATATCTCCCTATAGAGTATGTGATTGTGGCTCCATTTTGTTGGATTCGAAACTGAATTATTTGGGTTTATAGCCCACCTGAAGAGGCCGCCGTGGCTTATTATTATGTTGGCTTATTAGACGAAAGACCCGAGTTCGAATCCCAAGTCAGACATCAAAACGAAAATTTGAAAAATAATTTTTCGGTGACTTCCTCTCAGCAGATTTCTGGCAAAAACTCTGAGTGTAAAAAATTGCCATGGAATGGTTCTCAAAAAATTTATCGTTCGAAGTCGACTTAGACTGTAGGTCCCGCCACTCATGTATAAAATTAACGCACACAACATAAGTGGTGTGAGAAGCTAGGACGTCGTACAATGGGTCAATTCGTACTTGTCAGAATTGACAAGTACACGTCCTCTAACCTAATCTAACCTAGACCACCTGATTACGTATAAGTCTTGCAGCGTTATTCTACTGCTGGAGATGTAACCTATATGGCAGCATTACGACAGCTACACTTTCTAACTGATACTCATTCACACCTGCCATCAAGTGTTTTCCAAAAAGAAGCACCACAATAATCTTCAATGTGGCAAGCTTGAACGTTTTTTTTTTGTACTTTTGTATAGGTCAAAGTTGAAGAAAACCATAAGTTTGAAACCCTTAAGGTTTTACTGCCACCTGTTACAGAAAGTTTTGTAATTAATTTACTGTGTGTGTTAACAATAATTTCTCATTTCTGGCAGTTGGTATTGCAACACACACACACACATACAATCTAAATTGTAAATATAATTACAGCATAACTTTAGGCGTACAAAAATATAATGCTTGCAAAATCCTGCTTATTTGGCTAATACAATAAATTTTTGGCAGGACTTGTTGCCTTATTAGAGAAGAAGAATAAGAAGAATAAGAAAAAGTTTGTTTTTTTGCTTAAAAATTCCAAAAGTCATGTTTGACTTTCTACTTATGAGAAACTTTTTTTTTTTTATTTTAAAGGGAGAACTCCTGTAAATATACTACAAAAATTATGTTCATCCTTTAGATTGTATTGTAAAGTTCACTACGCTAGAGAATTGAGCATGACAATGTGCTAAATTCGTATGAAACATACTCAGCCAGTCACACAAAGTCAAGGCAAATGCCAAAGCATTAGAGATGCAATCAAATGTAAATCAAATTCTCTTCAAAAGTTCATATTTTTCTCCAGCATCCAACAGGTAAAAAAGAAATGTTTTTTGCCTTTTTTTTATAAGGACTTACTGCTGGAATTGTTAAAGCCTAAATACTTGGAAATTTATTTTCATTTATTTGAAGTTTGTTTGTCGCTTCTTCCAAATGTTTTGGATCTCCTGGTTTGCTTAAGGCATAAACATTTTTCACTTGAATTTCATGAAATATTTAAAAATTTAATGCAAGAATAATATGTTCTGGTTGTTTAAATTTGACTTTTAAAAGACATGAAAATAGGCCAGTTTATATGGAAAAATAATTATTCTGGTTAGACGAAAGCTGACATATCTCTGTCAAAGTAATTGCACTGCAAATTAATTTTTTGCTTTTCTTGCTAAGCACCTTCCATTAAAGACATTATAAAAAAAAAAAAAAAATCTGCCTAAAAGTAGGCAATATATTTTACAGCATTAGATATACGTTGCTTATGCTATAAAAAGTCAGTTCTCCTTTGTATAACTAATAAGTTTCGGGCCTCTAAGTATTTTAATGCAAGCATGCTAGAACTCGGCTAAAGTTCTTAGAACGGATCCTCAAAAGTAAGTTATGAAGACATTAAACATTAGAATTCATTCATTCCCGAACGAATTCAACACTTCCACAAACCCAAATACAACGCCGTATAAATAAAATCCAGATAAACGATCGGGAGACCATCAGATCTAAACAATGTTTTGATATTTCTATGCTAAGATAATCCCCTACTTCTTTACTCTAATATCCGCATCGAATAACGAACAACGATCAATGCTGCTAAACTGAAGAGGAAGCAATTTCAGGCCGCTAGTAATCTCAAACCAATTTAAAGTTCTCACAAAAAAGAAACAGAAAGCAAGTAAAGGTTAATCGCCACACGATTTTAAGCAACTCCAGAAACTTCTAAAGCCTTCTAACATTAACAAACGCTACATGGACTAGACTATTGTAAAAGGCTCATTATCTCTAACTTTCCTTAGCTATAAAGAATACCGAATAATGGCAAAGGGAATGAATTTACTCCTCTTTACTATAAGCACTGCAGGTCAGGTCACATAGGGCGGAACCCTGCATTCATAGATGACTTTAATGATCTCTTTAAAGTCTTCCCAGAAAACCTAGAAGTATTGATTGATTATATGTGGAGTCGCCGTGGTCTAGTAGGTTGTGTGTTGGCCTATAGACGTTAAGCCAGGCGATTTCCTCTCAGCAGATTTCTTGTAAAAACTCTGAGAAAAAATAAACCTCCTAGGAAAAAGTTTCTCAAAAATCTTTCGTTCGAAGTCGACGTTAAGCTGTAGGTCTCGCCACTAATGCATAAAAATTAATGCTCAGAACATAAGTGGTGTGAGAAGCTAGGTTAATAAGTCTGACTGAAGGGTTATAATACCCAATTATGTATGTATGTATGTATGTATGTCTGTATTAATTGATTAATGACTGGCAATGCTGTCGGATGTTCAAAATTTTTCATCTGAAACGTTATGTGCCCTGTGAATCCTTTTTCACTTACGAAAATGGATCTTTTAACAATCAAAGGACGCGTAATAAAATTTACGATGGCATTATGGTCCTCACAATTAGGCCACTGTGTGAAATATTGGCAACATTGAATTGGAATTCTAAGATAACAGAAGGCCTGTGCATCATAGCTGGGTACGCATTGCGGAAACAATAGCTTCTAATAGAGAAATTATGGCGGATAATTTGAAAATGTCACAAAACACATATACTCCACCGATTGGAGGAGAACTTTGCATTTGGATTTGTAAGTTCATTAATATAAAACCAAACTCATGCAACAATTAAAGTCGGTTGAACATTTACAATAGCATAGATAGATATGCTAATTATGTGTACTACATGGCGACAGGCTTTCAATACGGAAAATCTCCTCACCTATGAAGCTAATAGTCGGTGGTGTTACATGAAATAACACAATTGTCAGATGTGGACCTAATAGAATCCATAAAAGATTGTGAAAAAACCATGACATTTAGGCACTTTTTGGTCAGGCAATGGAGGTAAATGTCGAGGTGTGAAATGTAAAGTTCGCCGTGGTCTACTAGGTAGTGTGCTGGCTTATTAGACGTAAAGCCCGGGTTCAAGTCCCAGGTCAGACATCAAAATAAAATACAAAAAGTATTTTTTCTTCTCAGCAGATTACTGGCAAAAACTCTAAGAGTTAAACAAATTGTCACGAAATTTTTAAACTGTAGGTCCCGCCACTTATGTATAAAATTAACACACACAACATAAGTAGTGTGAGAAACTAGGTCAATAATCCTGACTGAAGGGTTGTAATGGCCAATTATGTATGTTATGTAATGAAGGTAAATGTACGTATTACGCTGATTATTCTTTAACGTTTGCACGTTAGAAAATCTTTATTTGTCAAGTTATCGCTAAGATCATGTCTGTAATGTCGTCTGCAAAATTGTTCAAATAATGTAACCAATCCAGAGGCTTTCATTTAAATGGTCAGGTAGTATTGGTCCAGATTAATGCCCTGGTTACTTAAGCGTAAGAAACGTAAAATCGTAACGTACGTAGCTTTTAAAACGTTTGTGTAGTTATAGAAACGTTTAAAAGAATTTAAATAGAATATTGTGAGAAGCCAGGACGTTGTACAATGGGTCAATTCGACCTCCAGGTACTGTACTTGTCACACTTTACAAATACACGTCCTCTAACCTAAGTTAACCTAAGACTAGAATTTTATTTTGTTATTTTATGTTTCTCTTTTTCTCAATTGTAATAAAATAAATTCAAATTTTATAAAAAAAATTTTTTAATAAAATAAAAAAACTATGAATTTAATTTTGGCCATATTTTTCCTTGTTTGGTGATTTATTTTCATGAATGTTGGTTACAATATCATCACCTTACTGCTCTCATCATCTCTCATGTTCAAATGTCACGTAAAAACGTGGAAGAATTCTATTTTATACAGATCGCTACGTTTTGCTAACGAGAGAGAGAGAGAACGATTATAGATTATCCTCCATATGCAAAAAAGAGAATGTTTCCAACGGTACGTTACATTACGTGTGGCTAACGACAGTATAAGAATTAAAGAAAAAAGACTAATTCATGCATTGTTTTGTGTGTGTTTAATCTGACTTTTCTTTATTAAAATTGAAAAACTGAGGAGTACACTATAAACCATGTTTAATATTCTCTCTCTCTTTCTCTCTCGCTCTCTTCGTTTAAGTACTTGATTAATAACACATCATGAAGAGGAATATGTTTGTCTATTTAACAAATCCATACTTAAGTCCTCTTTGTATTTATTGTTTGCCCTCTCCCTCTCTCTCTCTCTCTCTTTCGCTCTTTTTTTGTCGTTGTCTTTTGAAACTTTTTTTAAATTCCATTTTATTACCCCGTAAATACGAGTAATTTTTCTAATCCGTTTTTAAAACCGTGTTATTTCCGTGTTTATTTTTTTTTTAAGGTGATTTTCATATTTTTCTTATTCTTTCAATCTGCTTTTCTTTCATTATCTCTTTAATTCTCTCCCTCTCTCTCTTTCTCTCTCTCTCTCTCTCTCATAATAAACGTTTTATTTTTATTGTGGTTGTTTGTTGATGATGGTTTTTTTTTTCATATTGTTTGTGCCAATGACAGCCAAGGTTGAGTTGAAGGCTAATTGTTATTCTCTATTATTTCCTATACCTCTGTTGTTACAGAGGCTTCCCTCACTCACTCTCCTACTACTAACTGGCTCTACTTTTCTTTAATCTTTTTTTATTTTATTTTATTTATTTTTGTTTTGTTGTTTTTGTTGTTGTTGTTGCTCTTGCATAGTCACCAACAATTGTTTTTTCCGTATTTTTGTAATTTATCCTAGAAATTCTTCTGTTTAGTGGTTATGGTTGAGGAGAGCCAAAGAGAGTGTAAAGAGAGAGTGTACACCGTTACTCTGCATTATGGCTGCTGTATTGTAACAGTATATCCGTGTGTGTGTGTGTGTGTATGTGCGTGTGATGACTAGGAACATTTGTAAGTTGATACTGGTAATGATAATGAAGGTTCTATTTCCAATGCTTTTCTGCTGCTTTCATGTGTTTGTTAAACACAAGGACATAATTTTCTCTATTTCCTTCTACTTCTCTCTATCGCTCTCTCTCTCTCTTTCTCTCTAGCGTTTTATTATTTATTTTAATTTTATTTATAAAACAATCTCCCCATTTTTTTTGTTGTTGTAAAGTGATGTAATTTTTCTGTGTGATGAGATGAAATTAAAATTCAATTGAATTCTTCACAGTAACACAAACAAAAATTACAAATTACTTGAGCTTCTTAATCAAGGAGAACCTTGGTAACACACCACAGCTGTTTTAGTCGATGGTTTTGTAAATTTTTTCTTAAATTTTCGTGATTATTTTTATTAAATTAAATTCAAACAATCTAATGATTTATATGCTGCTTCCTTCTTTCAACATAATTATTAAATAAATTAATTTATTATGTCTTCGGCTTTGTCTTTGTAAAGCAATCAATAACAAAAATAACAACAATTAGGGAAAAGCATTAGCACAGCTGCAAACCAAATAAATAAAGAAAAAAGAGAGAGAGAGAGAGAAAAGAAAATATCTTAAGAGATTAATTTGAACACAACATATTAATCAAAGTGGATAATTAATAAAACGAAAAAAAACCTCTCAAGAACACCAGAGAAAATTACAGGAAAATATGTCGTAACGATTGAGATGCCACTCTACACTGGCATGTACACTGTACAACAAAGGATCTTAGAAAAATTTTGTAAATTAAGCAAATGGTTTGTGTCTGTAATAACATTTAAAAAATCTGTTTTTTATTGTCTATTGCTATTAAAAGTAAGGTTATATCAAGTCGCCGTGGTCTAGTAGGTAGTGTGTTGGCTTATTAAACGAAAGACCCGGGTTCGTATCCCAGGTCAGACATCAAAACGAAAAAATATTTCTTCGGCGACTTCCTCTCAGCAGATTTCTGGCAAAGACTCTGAGAGTAAAAATTGCCATGAAAAGCTTCTCAAAAATCTGTCGTTCGGAATCGACTTTAAACTGTAGGTCCCGCCATACGCATGTATAAAATTAACGCACACAACATAAGTGGTGTGAGAAGCTAGGTCGTAATCCTGACTGAAGGGTTGTAATGGCCAATTATTTGTGTGTGTATCAAGTCACTGTAGTCTAGTAGACAGCAGTCTGTGGTTCAAACTCCAGCTTAAATACCCAAAAGGTGAAAAAATATTTCAGATACCACTTCCCTACCGTACCCTTCTGGCAAAAGCTTTCAAGAGTAAAATAAAATTGTATCACAACGGGCCGTCATGCGTGCTGAAGTGAGCTTTGTGATATCAGAACTACCACTACGACCTAACCTAAAATAAAATTGTCATGAAAAGTTTCTCAAAAATTTGTCAATCGGAGAAGACTTAAACCAGTAGGTTGCGATAGTTAAAATGATCAACCACGACATGAATGGTGTGAGAAGCTTGGTTGAAATCCTGACTAAAGAGATTGTTGCAACAACTGCGGTTATATTGAATTTGAATTTTCTGCCATTAAAACTATATACCATTCACAGCTCGATGAAGCTTTGTTGCAAATTTATTCAAAGCATTTCGACATCTGAGGGATGGTTAACGCCATTGAGAAAGCGAAAACCCATCAGCCCACGCCCACCGTATATAATAAACCAAACAGATTCAGAGATGTTTGTTGTTTGTAACCAACGATAAACAGCAATCCTTGTCTAGTGGAACATGCTCGAGGTTTTTGAAGAAAAATTGTATGCGTTCAACCGTAAACTAAATATCCAAGAAGCCAGGGTAGGCGAATTTATCACAATATATAGTAAGCTGTACAAAACTACTTAATTTAGCTGAAGCAAGTACTTATTACAATCCTTTAGATAGGATTACAACTTAGCTTCTATGACTAGCCATGTGGTGTGTGTTAATTTTATCCCAGATTGGCGGAGATCAGTTTTTTTGAGAAATGTTTCCTCCTCCACATAAGCTAGGTTAGGTTAGGTTAGATTAGAGGACGTGCTCCTGTCGGTCAAGACAAGCACAGTAGCCGAAGGTCGAAATTGACCCTTAGGGGAGGAAGGAAATAGAGGATATAGGAATGTAGGGAAGGGGAGGGAGAATGGGAAATGGAGGAATGTAAAGAAACAGACACAAAAACAAAAGAGGTTGAGAGTGCGACTACACTTATGAAGCCCTAGCACCTTTCAACCAGCCCAAGCTGCTAATGAATCTGTGGAGAGCCTTGATGTCGGCTCTCGACACAGAACTCAAATTCTCAAAGAAGGCCCTGCCAAGGGTCCTCAACCTCAACCTACCAAGGGCTGGGCAGTTGCAGAGGAGATGTTCGACAGTCTCCAACTCTTCCTCATCGCAACATACCCTGCATTAGTCCGACTGGGATCTGGAACAACGACCTAATTTCGCAGTGCCCCGTGATAAAACCACATAAGCTAACCACACCTGCAAATTGCTCGTGCAGAAAATTCAATGTGACGCCTTCACAGGGGACTCTTAGAAGAGCTTGCTTCTTTCTTGGTCTAAAATAATTAAAATTTCGATTTCTAAGGAACTATATTGCCATACAAATGCAAAACGAAAAGCTAAAAATTTAACGAAAACTGCATTTTAAATTGGTGCACACGCAAATTCCTATTGACTTCACTTTCCTAGAATGCTCTTACACCCTGAACTAGTTGTAATTTTTTTTTGTAGTATCTAGTTGCATTGATGTCCACTAAATCGCAAGCTTTAGCACACAACAAGTATTGGGTTTCCTTCAGCCATTGCATTTCGCCTTTCCTAAATATCCTCCTTTCATCCTATCTTTTCTATTATCCTTCCTTTTTTTTAGGACGTTGTACAATAAGCCAATTCGACCTCCGGTTGCTGTACTTGCCGTAATTGACAAGAACACGTCCTCTAACCTAACTCATTGCGATATTTTGTAGTGTGATCTTAAAGAGTCAAGAGTATCTACAAAATCTTCTGTGGTGTGTTTTCCATTATCCATGGGTATACATTTCTATTCGAAATATTCTTTTAGATCACCTTTAAGTCGTACGATAGATGGCAAAGCTGAAACAGAGTCGTTTGCTAAAATAAGTGTCGACCTTGAGTAAAAAAAATCAACAAAAAATTCAACAAAAGCTTCCTTTGTTAGGTCGAATATACTTCTCACAACAAAATTCAATAGATTTGGATGCGTATTACAACAAAAAGAACAATTTTACCGATACAATCAATTACACACAAAGAAATGTCAGGAGCAACAACAACAACAACAATAACAACAATAAAAAAAAATTAAGAAAAAAAAAACCCCAAATGAGAATTACTTTGTTTGGTTGGCATAAAATAACCACAGTTTCTCAAGTATTTTTCGTGATTATTTAACGAAAACAAGAATTTACACATACACATACACACCCGCACATACACGCACACAAACACACTCTCATTCAAACAATTACTCAATGTTATATGCTTTCATCTATGTATGTGTACGTCCCTCTCTTCATTCAAATTTCATAAAATTTTTGTTTATTTTCTTTAACACACACACTCACTCACACACATTCTGTGTTAGTTTTTGTGTTGGTGTTGGTATCGGTGTTTGTGGCGGTGCCTGTGCCTGTATGTTTTTCTTTTAACACAATGCCAGTGTGCTTGTATTTGTGTTGTGATCGTATTTTTATTTATTTTTATGGTTTCTACGCCTCATTAAAATATATGCACACTTGAATGTATGTTTGTATGTATGTATGTATGTGATTGTGTAGGTGTAAGTGTATATAAATATGTGTCAATTAGTTATTTACTGTTAAAAACATAACGACAATGTTTGGTGGTGATGGTAATGATCCAAATAAGCCACATTAAGATAAGACACGATATTCACACTCACTCACACACACACTCATCCACTCACTCACAAAAAAACGCCACATCATATTGAGCGTGAATTTTATTTCATGTTTTTCTCTCTTTCATGTACACACGTACCCTTTGTCACCCATACACATACATACATACATACACAGAGAGGTTTACCTATTTTGACTTGCAAAAATTTACTTTTTAATGAGTAACCCAGCCAACCATAAGATAACATCTTGAAAATCTTCTTTAATTTGATCCAAATGTGTAACATAAACAGATACTACATACGAAATGGAATGGAAATGTTTTCAAGTAATTACAGTATTGAGTAAAAGTCACACATATGTTAAGAATTTGGAAAATTTGTTAAACGATTTTTTTATAACCTGAAAATCTTTTTTTCCAAAGAACAGATCATATTTCCTAGTGCGTATTAATTCTAGACAACGACAAATGGCAACTCTATCATTCTAGAAGTTGTCACAGTACACAAATCTTTGCTTATTTGAGAAATAAAATTGAAACAATGCAACGATCATTACCATAAGCAATGGACAACAAGAATAAAAGACATTATGAGCCTCAGGACGAACTGAATTAGTCTCCTTGTGTTACCACCCCTACGAATAATTGCTCCAAAAACGATTCCTACAGACTTTGCAATGTAATTTAATATCTCTTGAGTAAGGTATTATTATTTGAAGTCGCCATGGTCTAGTAGGTAGTGTGTTGGCTTATTAGACGAAAGGACCGGGTTCGTATCCCAGGTCAGACATCAAAATGAAAAATATTTTTTCGGCGAATTCCTCTCAGTAGATTTCTGGCAAAGACTCTGAGAGTAAAAATTGCCATGAAAAGCTTCACAAAAATCTGTCGTTCGGAGTCGACTTTAAACTGTTAGTCCCGCCACTCATGTATAAAATTAACACACACAACATAAGTGGTGTGAGAAGCTAGGTCGTAATCCTGACTGAAGGGTTGTAATGGCCAATTATGTATGTATGAGTAAGTTATTAAATCAACTATCGCAAGCATGCATAACATTCGACGCCAATATAATCGTTTTTGGGAAGATAAATTAGAATTCAAATAGCAAAGACAAAAACCAAAATTTTAACAGAACAATGCACAAAGGTTCAGTGTTGTTTTCTTCAAAGTTTCCCTTCTAAACGGAAAGCTGACCTAATTTACCAGATCCTAGTATAATAGTCTAGCCAACTATTGGTGCTAAGCAATAGAAAATTCTTTGGCAATATCTAGGGTTGTTGTATGAGGTGTAATGATGATGTTGGTTGGGTTAGTATTACACGACATTATTAGGTGAAATATCATCAGCATAACTTAAACCGAAAAAAAAAAACAATTTATAACTCAAATACAGTTTCTTCAAACGTGTTAAAACGTAATTTAAGAGGTCACATCAACCACTTCATAATAATTACGAAATATCGTGTAAGAACTACATCCTAAATATTCCATGGCGGTGATATTTAAAATTTGGACAATCGTAATATAAGTAAAGTAATTAATTCCTTGCGCGGTAAGTAGAGTCATCAGTGTGGATGTATTGCTATGTGTTGTGTCTTATAATCTACATTAGAGCACCTGATGTCATAGCCAAGGATACAATAAACATTCCTCTCTAGTTTTCACGAATCAGGACACTCCCGTATACCTATTAACTACTCTACTCCTGCTTAAACGGTGACGTTGCTAATATTCTGCGTTATTTAATGTTGATTTCTTTCAATTTTCAAAAAACGTCTTAAGGGATTACTTGGTGGTGTATGAAGCCTGCTTATTTCATTTCAAAGCAATTCCGATGAAACGATTTTTCTTCTTTTCTGATTGCATTCGAAAATGAAACACATTTTACTGAATCGAACACATACGTTTACATATTCGATCAAAAGAAAAAAAAATTATTCCGTGGATATTTACAGTTATCGATATGTTATCGATAAATAAATCGTACATGCTTCACTTCATTTTTTTTTTGTTGCAATTCATTTGAATTCTAAGCAATCTTCTTCAGAAAATCGTTATTTTATTATAAATTATTCCGTGGATATTTACAGTTATCGATATGTTATCGATAAGTAAATCGTACATGCTTCACTTCATTTTTTTGTAGCAATTCCTACGAATTCTAAGGAATCTACTTCAGAAAATCGTTATTTTATTATAAATTATTCCGTGGATATTTACGGTTATCGCTATGTTATCGATAAGTAAATCGTACATGATTCACTTAATTTTTTTTTTTTGTAGCACTTCTTACGAATTCTAAGCAATCTATTTCAGAAAATCGTTATTTTATTATAAATTATTCCGTGAATATTTACGGTTATCGATATGTTATCGATAAGTAAATAGTACATGCTTTACTTCATTTTTTTTTTCTGTAGCAATTATTACGAATTCTAAGCAATCTACTTCAGAAAATCGTTACCAACAATACCCTTTAAACACCAGATTAATTTAAAAAGTTTCCCACTAAACACTGTTGCCAAGTAATACACAAATTTTCTTAGAAAAACAAATAGTTTAAATAAGACAGTTTGTGTGGGTGTGTTTAGAGTAACAAAAAAAAAAATTTTCCATTTCCAACCATTATTTAAATCCATCCCAAGCCAGTGAAGTACGAACGAACGATGCTTTTGAAAACAAAAAATAAGAAAAAGAAAATCCGTTTTCATCATTTTATAAACGATTTTTGAAATTCTTTTAAGGCTTAAACGACGATACTCTAAAGAAATCCCCTCATATAGTCACTATTTTTCTTTCACAATGTGTATCCGGTGCGCCGTTTCTATAACGATTTTCTCACATCCAAGACACACACGCATACACGTAGTACACACTGACACGTGCAAAGGACCACGCACATGGAAGAGTGAGAGAAGCATTAACGTGTGTATGAATATTAGAGAGGGATTCATAAAGGATTTCTTTTTTGTTTGTTTTTTTCTTTTTCTTTTTTGGTGATAACAACACTTTCATATATTTTTTGTGTGTGTGTGTGTGTACACACTTTAAGGCGTAATGCGTTTATCATTAGCATTCTGATAGATAGACAATAAATCCAGTGAACCATTATAAAAGCAATTCAAAAATATAAAAAAATAAGTTTGGCAATGATCGAAGAGAACGAAACTGTCAAATACAAGCTTCGAGTATACTTTCCAAATAAAATCCCAGAAACAACATAAGTGGTGTGGGAAACTGCGGGCTTCTTGGGAACGGTTGCTGCAGACTGTCTAATGATGAAGGTATAGCACTGGTCATTTTATAGTAACCAGCAGCAACTCGTTTCCTTAGCGTTCGCATCTTCCCTCTCTCTCTTTCCACCTTTCCTAAAAAACCTGCACAATGCAGTGCATGAGTAGGGGTCATCCCCTGAGTGCTGGTGTTATAAAAAAAAATCCCAGAAAACTGCTATATTTCTCTGCAACGGAAAGCTAGACCAGAAAACTATATAAGCGAGGCAAAACAGTGTGAACATGAGATCTGGCAATACTGTATGGATCTACTTTCATGCCTTTTCGATCCTCTAGGAGACATTAAAAGGTCGTAAAGAATCTCTTCAGCTCCTTATTTATCTTCTATAAGTTTCTTTACTCAAGATTTTCTAGCTAAGCAGTTGACAGATTGACTGCAGCAAGTCCTACATTGACTTGCAAATACCGTACCCTGCGTATGCGCCAATTGATCACAACGATCAAAATTTATGCGTAAAAATCTCCACGAAAACGGCCAACTTTTCTTTGTTAGTTTCTTAGCAATGAAAAAATCACTGCGCCTACAACTTTTGTTCTAGAATGCTGGGCATGACTGGAAGAGATAACAAGATATGGGTACCTTGCAATGGGGACATCGAAGATAACAGGAAGCGAAGCTAGCTAGCATAACGGAGAATTCATATAAAGCGACAAACACGTGGTTTCACAAAAACAAAATACACTGACAAGGGTATGAGCCTACTTCTAGAGAGTTATCTAAGCCTACCTTAAAGCAGTTACAACAAGAGGTAACTGGTAGTACCTCAAAATGTTTTCTGCAGAAGCTGCAACAACAGGGGAGAACAGGAAACTATAGAACATTTTCTCCATTATTGTTCGGCGTTTGAATATCCAGAATCTCGGTATGGTTGATAATGCCAAACAACAACTGCAGTAGTTATATGAAGGAATAGCTAAATCGGTGTAAACATCAGAACCTTATAGGACCCACCAAGGAAGCTGTGCCCTTTGAGGCTACTCTAAACAGACTAAAGAGATTCTTTACTTGTAGGAATTCGGAATGTCTTATACCAAGAGCGAGCTGCAATCCTATTAGCTTTGCAGGAATTCTGTGCTCAAACAATGAGTCAAAAACTTGAGCCATTATCAAGTTATCGATATCTGCCTTATACATAGATACATAATTGTTGATTATAACCGTTCAGTCAGGATTACGACTTTAGCTTCTCACACGACCTACGTCGTGTGTGTTAATTTTACCAAAGAATGACAGGGCCTTCAGTTTGAAGTCGTTTGCCAACGACAGATTTTTGAGAATCCTCTCTTATAGTCGACAAAAGCATGACGCATTATGTTTGGTTGGGTTTCAAAGGCCTTCTTAAAGACTTGGCATATTATGGATATCAGTAATGAGAAATCCAATCAGTGCTGGTGAATAGTTTTAGTTGCTTTCATAACAAGCACGTAGCCGGTTTCCATTGTCAAAAACTCGATCAAAAATCAAAAGATTTGTAGTTTTTTTTTACACAAAGAATGTTGGATTGTGATGTAAGTTAAACGCAGGTTCAGTTATTTCCAATTACTCTAATGGTTCACTGGGTTATTGTTATTAAAATCGTTTTTTTTTTTATTTGTATGCGTAGACGTACAAAAATTTAAAACGATATGTTGTGTTGACAAAACAAAACAAAACAAAAAACAAGGCAAAGAAAAAGAAAATCAACTTGAAAATAGCAACAAAAACAACAATAATAAATCGGTATAAAGAGTGATAACAACGTTATTATATTGCCACATACAAGTAGATTTTGTTTATTACAAGGAAAACAAGTACATCTTATAACAATAACGGTATACTTAACACTAATACAACTATTGTCTCATAGAGAGCCTTAAATCTTTTTGTTATTAATTCTCTTCTCTTCTTAATAATCTGTTAAGCGAGGCAATAAAGCCAGAAATGAGTGTAAAGAGAATGAGAGAGAGAGAAAGAGAGAGAGAGATAGAGAGATAACCATTCTACGATAATAGTTGCCAGATAAATAAATGAAGCATCACATCGATCATAGTTCATTTAGTAAATGGAAGCACCAAATCGTCAAAATCTTCAAAGACGTTCAATGAAATCGTAAAAAACTCGTCAAAATCGTCAAATAAATAAATTGAACGGTTTTAAAAACAAAAACAAATAAAATCAATGTTAAGCAGCGATAATATTACATCATCTATACCCATGTGATGTGTGTGAAGATAAATTCGAATTTGAAAACCCAAGACGCAATTCATAAATTTTAGCAGCGCCACACTTAGCTCTGAAAATTTCAATTTTTTTGGTTGGAAAGAGGACCCTCTGGACTACATACATAATTAGCCATTACAACCGTTCAGTCAGGATTACGACCTAGCTTCTCACACCACTTATGTTGTGTGCGTTAATATTTATACATGCGTATGGCGGGACCTTCAGCGTAAAGTCGACTCTGAACGACAGATTTTTGAGAAGCTTTTCATGGCAATTTTTTACTCTCAGAGTCTTTGCCAGAAATCTGCTGAGAGGAAGTCGCCGAAGAAATATTTTTCGTTTTGATGTCTGACCAGGGATTCGAACCCGGGCCTTTCGTCTAATAAGTCAACACACTACCCACTAGACCAAGGTGACTTCTCTGGACTACCATTTGCATATAGTCTGTATGGGGTACAGTTTCTTATATGTTCCCAAATGGCCACTGATCTTCTAGAGAATTTTCAATCAAAAAAAAGCCAATTTTTACAATACCATATCACTTCATATAGGACTTTTTTGCTGATTCTATTAAGAGGCATTGGAACAATCCCTAGAGTATGACCTACTATATGCCCTAAAATTACCTCCAAAACAAGTGACCTTGTTCAAATGGATACTGTTAAACAGTTAACATTGTTAACGCTAAGTGTGGCGCTGCTAAAATTGATGGATTGCGTCTTGGATTTTCAAATTCGAATTTATCTTCACACACATATTAAAAACAATATGACTTTGGAATTGAACAAAAACAAAAACAATAAAAAAAGAGAAGAAATCACAGCAAAATACTGTTCACACTTGGCTCAATGAGTAGACACACTGTGCGGAAACAAAACCCCAAAGTGGAGATAGAAAGGGAGAGAAGGAGAGAGCAAATATGGCAATTAAATGAAAACAAAAAAATTGTGTGGGTATCACAATCATTAAGTGAATATGATGAACATAAAATTGCTTTTAAAATTTGCAAAAAGTGAATACAAGAACAATAACAACAACAAGAATTATGTTGTAGGTGTTGATGTGTTGCTTTTAATTGTGTTGTTGTTGTTGTTGCTGCTGCTGTTGCTTTGTAATAAATAAACCCAACAAGAGTGTACAAGAGACGACAATGTCTGTTTGTTTACTTTTTGTGGACAATTTATACACACTGAGTATGAAAATACCTACTCTTTACACACACTCTCTCCCTACTACTATTCATTAGAGTCACTCACTCACTCGCTTACTCATCTATACACCACCATTGAAGCATCAATTTTATTGTTATTGACATTTGACAATTGACATGTGAATGGAAAATCATTCTCATTTTGTCGTTTGTTTTTACATTTCAATTGATTTGAAAATTATTTCGTTTTTTTTAATTTTTTTTTTAGTTTTTCTCTTGAAAAATTAATTATTGAATGCAAATGAGAACGAATGAGGAGAGGGAGAGAGAGAGAGAGCGGGCATCAATTAGGAGAATTGATATTTGAATTCTTAACAAAAGGAATTCATTAATGCCAGCTGATAGATGCAAACGATGAATGGCAATGCAGTAACTATGTGACAGTGCTACTACGCCTCTGTATGTAAGTTTTTCAGAAATGTAGTGATAAGAGTGTCCGCAAGTATTAGAAAGTATATGCAAACAAACACATCCATACATACCAGAGATCAGCAATGAATCGTTTTTTTTTGATACTCATAAGTACTCATGAAGTTTTGAGTGTGTGTGAGTCAACAGTATTGAAATTCAACTACTCTCATTCATTCGTACTCGCCACAACATTGATTTATAAGTACAGGTTGCAATGAGTATAAGAACAAGGTTGACATCACACTCGTAACATTCGAAATATGTTTGATTCATATGCCTACTCATTCAGATTCGTAAATTTAGAAAAATACTTATAATATGATTATAAATACAAATGATTCGAATCATTCATTAAACTTTACAGTCTTAGTTGTTATTGCATTTACAAGACAAATAAGATAGAAAAGATAAAGACAACAAGCAAAGCAAACACCCAACCTTCTTGTGGGTATTTTAGCATTCGTACTGCGAATCATATTTATTTTGTGATTCTTGTAAATGCTGATTTCGACTCGCAATCAACAACATAAGTACGATAAGTACTTCGAACTTTAAATACAAGTAGTATGAGTAAGATATTAAAATGAGTACGTATAAGTATCAAAAATTATGAGTATGATTCGAATCTGTTCATCGTTTTGAATACTCGTTGCAATTTGATAATGTTCTCTGAAAACCACAGTGTTTGTCAAAGTTTGCTTGTTCGTTTAATTGGCAATTACAATCCTTTAGTTTGGATTAAAACATGGCTGGACCTACAGTTTTAAATCAATTCCGAATGACAGATTTATTTGAGTAAGCTTTTCATGACAATTTTATTTACTCTTAGCGTTTTTTGTCAGACTTTGAAGACTACTGAGAGAGAAAGTTAGCTAAAGAAATATTTTTGCTTTTGTTCCAGATGTTTAAGTGGGGGCTTTATTCGCAGGCCCACGTTCAATAAACCAACACACTATCTACTACACTACGGCAACTACAGTTGCTCCATGGAAACACCCCAGATGCTGTCCTATTATAGTATGTGCTTGAGTATAAGAATGACTACAGCGTGATACCTCTCTACAACGACTCTGTAGCCTTCATAATAAATTATCGTTGCTGTTAGCCACAGCGATTTCCAGCGAAAGCCTTCTGTTTTCTGTTGTTCTAGATATCATCGACTTCCGTAGCTCTCCCCTCACATGCAATGGCCAAAAAAGGATCCAGCCCCGTTTTAGGAGAGGTTCTCAATGCTCCGTTTATGGCTAATTTCAATGAAAAATGATTTTAAATATGTTCAGGCAAACATGGCCCCCCATAGGCATTAAAGGGTTAATAAGCAAATGTAATTAATTAAACCTAAGACACACAAAAATACAAAACCGCCCATTACGTACACACACTTGTACAATAACAACACAACAAAGTTACTGCACAGACGCACTCAAACACTCATACACAGGCACAAAACATCCAAATGCATAATAAATACTCTCTCTATACATCTATACAGCAAGCAGAGACACATAGAGTAATATAGCGAAAGAAAGAGAGAGAAGCAGTAAACAGAGAAGAACAAGAAAAAAAAGAACTGAGCACGTGTTCTTACACATACAAATATATGTAATACGTCTTTCTCTCATGTACATACACATGCATCTCTAACACATACATTTTCATTTACATTGTTATTGCTGTTGTCGTCATTGTTGTTGTTGTTGTTGTTGTTATTCAAAGTTGAATGCAATTCTCCTGTGTGTGTGTATATTGTTTACATTTTTTTGTTTGTTTTGTTTTCGTAACTATTGGTAAAGTATGTGTGCGTATGTGGCTCTGTCAAGTTCAAGTAAATTTTACACACACACACATACCCAATCTCATACACGCAATAGCCTTCCATACTCCACTCATGGCTGAATTCAAGTTCAGTTTCAAGTACGTACGCTTGTTTTACACTCTTTCTAGGTTGTTTTCCTTTAACACTCATACATGGACATCAGCAGCATTAGTGCTTCAACATTCTCATTGCATGTTTGTCGTGTATTTGAACACACATACTTAGATAGAATGATACACACACACACATTGTTTGCTTGCTTACGCATGGATTTATTGAAAGAAAATAAATAACCAGGGTTGGTTATTGAAGGAATTTTTATTTTTTTTTTTGTGGAATTTTTGAAAACAAACTTGTAAGAAATTTTCTTTTTGTTTCGTTTTGTTTGTTTGATTTTTTTTTTTCATTTAAAATCAAAACGTGTTTCATCTTTAATGCCGTTTAAAATCAATTTCTACCTTCTCTATGACTCCATCAAATGGTGATTGTTTTAAACGACTTTCGTGTCTATTGTCTTTAAGTGTCTGTGTTTTATTGTATAGAACCTTGTAAAATCCATTGAAAGCATGTGCCAGTCTTCGAATATCAATAAAAATTTTCAATTGAAATGGAATTGAAAAATGATATCACAAACATTGCCCAATTTTGGATGTTATTTCTTAAAATCGGCGTAGTTTTGTTGGATTAGAAACTTGTTGCCAACGATATGTACGACATTCGCAAACGGAATAAATTTTCAAAACATTTAGAAGATCATTGTAGAGTACTGGCCACTACAACCGTTTAGCCAGGATTACAATTTAGTTCTTTACACCACTCGTGTTGTGTGTGTTAAATTGTATCCATAAGTACCGGGATCAACAGTTTAAAGTCGGCTTTGAAAGACAGATTTCTGAGAAACTTTTCATGGCACAGTATTTATCAGAAGACTGGAAGGAAGACAGGAAGTCGTCTTAATAAATATTTTTTTTTATTTCGATGTGGTCAAGATATCCAAGCACGGGCTTGAATCTAAAACCGCCTCCACTACGGCAACTATGTATTTAAAAATCCTTAAAGAACATTCTTTATTTGATGGCCTAAAGTGGAACAGGATATTACTAGGCAAACATCTTTTGGCCTGTGTGGCTATAACAGACTCTCCATAACACAGTTATGCCTTCTGTATATATTTTTAAAGAAGTGTACCAAGTGAATAGTGCTTAGGGGATGGACACCTTGTTATTGATAGAACTTTGGGAATTAGTTTTCGAACAAAGTTCCGATATTATGTTCCGTAAGCTAGGGAAAGGCTTGTGTTGATTTCAATTGCTTCTTGAGGCGATACTTGCAATAAACACGTGAACTGGAATAGGCAACATAATTGAAGCAACTGTAGCTTTAAGGGAAAAAACTCATGAGAAGCATTCAATCACCAAATGGGCATGTGTGATTCGACCCTGTTGGACCAAAATTCACTGTGTAACTGGGAAGGAAAAGTTTGAAAATGTTTTTGGATCAGAAGATGTCAGAAGAAAGTGAAGAATTTGCTGGGCAACAGTAAGGTTCGATGGTAGGAGAGGCAGGTAACAAACGTGCTTCAATGCTGGCTAAATAAGGCTACGTTTGACTTACGAACATTCGATGCCACCGTTTTATAACATTCTAAGGCGAAAAAGTTTATTTTGAGTTATAAGCTCTCAAAGTTTACACGCGTCATACGACTACATGTGTATTCTAAGTAGATTTTTCCCTATATCTACGAAACGGTTCAGCGCATCTTAAACAAATTTTGACAGTTTAGTTAAGGTAGAGAATGAAGAATTTAAAAATACAAGAACACATTAAGTGCACTTAGAACGTTATAGAATGGAGGCCGTCGAATTGTGTATTACAAGGGGACCAACATAATTGACCAACAATGGCTCCCATCCTGTGGTCAAGCTATCATTCTTGCAGTATCCGAATAAGCCATTCGTCCATGGTTGATAAGCCAACACACTACCTACTAGACCACGGTGACCTTAAGTTTTTAAATTTGAAAATCATAATAAAATGGATTTTGTTGCTTCTATCTAAATTCTAATGTTTTAATTACTAGATTTCGCAGTCAAGCACACTAAACACTACGCTACGGCGCCTTTCATGGACTCAATGAAAGCGTTAAAAAGTTACATTTCAAGCACAAGCAAAGGGACTAACAGTTAGGTCAACAAGTGAAAAAAAAAAAACAAAAACAACAAGACAAATTTATTTAAATTACCTCTCTCTTTATCTCTTTCGCTCTCTCTCTCTCTCTCTCTGTTTCAATTATGGTCTCCCTATGACAGGGATGGGAAATTGGTATTAACAAATTGTACTAACGTTCACATAAAATTGTACTTTTTTCAAACCGATTGTACTAAATTAACTTTTTCTGTTTTTAAACTTTTTTTTTATTATAAATTAATGAGAATATAATTGACAATTCATTTCATTGCGTGTAGTATTAATGTAAAAGAACAAAAATAATAATAAATTTTTCAAATTATTAGCGCAATTTTGACTTCCGTATAAAAATTAAGGTTTTTAGTCTTTGCAAAATTGTATAGCACCAGTATGAGACTGGTTTGTTCAGTAAGAAACTTTATTTACCAAAAATATTTGTACTTAAAACTTAGTAATCCTGCCCTTATTAAATTAAATATTCGGTCCTTGATATTCTTATAATGACTATTTAATACTTCTCCATCTATTTTCACCCACTCTTCGATAATTTCTAATTTCAAATATTCAGCACTGGTAAATTGAATGGGGAATTCGTTTGGGAAAATGTTTTCAATAATATTCATATCAGGAGAGCAAGCTGGCTACGATAAAACCTCAATAGATTGTTTATGGAACCATTCCATCCTCAATTTGATGATATGAATTCTGGCATTGTCCTGTCGTAAAATATATTTTTTTATTATTTTCTCTTAAGAAGGGCAGCAAACTACAATTAAGAACAGTAATGTACTCTGCACTATACATTCGCGTAGATGGAAACTGAAATTCAAGGCAACCACTTAAAGAAATAACCCCCCAGCAAGAGACTGTAGCCATAAAATTTGAATTTCTAAGGTCACGACAGTAGTATCGATAGTCATCTGGTCTATCTAAGTTCCACTTTTTTTTCATCAGAGAATATAACCTGAAGACATTTCATTATTTGTTATTATTGAAATGCTCTGGTGGTGCTATAATTATGAAAAGCACTTTATAATAGATAAACTTAACAACTTACTTTAATATTTAACTATAAAGGAATAAACAAGTTTATGAGATTTAAATTTTAAATCACTATTTGTGATAAATTTAGTACCAGCAAACTATTTGTTGTTTCAAAATTGTAGCACCCAACTAATTAAATGACTTCAATAAATCCCTTGTTTGGATTAAATTAGAGACAGTCAAAGGAAACAGTCCATTTGCCCCTTTGATTTTTATTACATTTTGATATGAAAATATCCTTTCTGCATTTGCAGATGAATGTGGAACGAATAATATTCCTTTTATAACTCTTGATATGTCAAGTTATTAAGGAGTTGCCATATGGAAATGAAACGAAAACAAAACAACACCGATGAGACAGAATATTTGAGTGATGATGATAAAGTAGAGAACATTTTTCAATAGTGCTAAATAAGTCATTGAGGTGCTATGGTGTTTTTGACTTCCAAATAGTGCAATTGTACCAACTTTTCCATCCCTGCCCTATATTAAGTTCCTCATTAACAGTTAAAAAAAATTTAAAGTAATTGCCATAGAACCTTAACACAGCCGAAGGACTGAAATTCAATTTAAAGGGCAACACCAGAATGTGTGTGTGTGTGTGTGTATGTTAAAGAGTTTAAAAGTTGATGTGTTAATTCGTATTGGTGTTAAGTAGTCTAGTGCAATTAAAAAAGAGAGAGAGAGAAAGAGCGATTAAACAAAACACCAGATTGAAAAACGCAATTGTTTTCAATATTTTCCTAGGTTAAGTTTTAAGTTTACGCGTTATGGACTATCGTTGCCATATTGTTGTTGTCTCACTGTCGTTAAATGAAACAATTAAAGCAAAGCTAGGGGAACATTCAGCGACCTGGGGGAGAGAGGGAGTCCTCTTTATGCATTTAAGAATTAAAAAAATAAACTAAAAACTGTGTGTGTGTGTGTGTGTGTTTGAGTGTATGGGTTTATGTGTGAGTAGTGAGTGCGATTAAAAACAAAGTTTTGAATTTTTTTTTTGTTTTCACTCGGTTTTGGTTTGTTTTGCTTTGGTTTCTCATTGGTTGTACTTGTTGTTCCTTCTCCTTTAGACAATATTTGCGTTGTTTTTTTTCTTTCTGTTTTCCTAAAGCTTTTAAGCAGATAAGTATACCAACAAAGTGGAAGTAGTAGAGCGACATAGTGAGGGAGAGAGAGAGAGAGAGAGAGACGGCAACTCTGTTAAATAAGTTTATTTATGCACTTTGTGGTTGCCTTTCCCAAGTTTATAACTTTATTTTGTTATCATCATAGATGCTGTTGTTGCCTTGCCTTGCCTTGCAGTTGCTTGCATTAACAACAACAACAACAATTGTTTGACTAAAGTGAGTATAAAATTCTCTTTATTTAATATTTTTTTTTTCTATTTTTTTGAGATTTGAAAAGACCAGTGAAGCCATAGCAACACCATTAAGTGTAGTTTTTTACTTATGGCCTGAAACAAAAATCAGAAAAATTTTTAAAAGCAGGCAGGCAGACAGCTGTTGGTGAAATAAATTGTTTTCTTTTTATTTTTATAATTTAAAAATTTTAAAATAAATTTTCAATTTAAAATTAAAAAAATATTCACAGGAAACATAAATCAATTTAAACAAACAAAAATAGAAGAATTTTTCTAAAACACTGTAGATCAGAAAGCGATTTCCATGCCATTTGCACTGCAAGAGAATTGTAAGGATAATGGAAAGTATTTCAGGAAGATTTTTATACGATCAGATGGCTAATCTTACGAAAAAACATGAGAAGCCAAAATATGCTCCAGAATCTTTAACATGGAAGCTTCAGTTTATTTAAATATTGTTTGAATTAGGTTTTAATGCTGAGGCAAAAACTTAGGAGCAAATAGTTAGAGTCTGGGCAATCACTTCCTGTCCCCAAGAGGAGGTTTTTAGCTATTAACGTGGTGTCTGATTGTTAACGGAGCCCTAAAAGTAATTGTCTAAAGCGATCATTGACTATTCAAGCCTTTGCAAATGTGTCAGTTCAAAGAGATCTTGAGATTATAAATCTTTGGCGCATGTTGGCCAGCCATAGCTACGCTGAAATCAAGCAATAATAGCTTCAATCGTCTTAACTTTTTACCAGACCAGTACGCTGCATGATGTACTCACATACCAAGTTTATTCGCTTCGTTTTACACTTTACATAAATATGTACCAGAGATTCCAGTAACGAGTATTCAAAACGATGAGTAGATTCGAGTCATACTTATAATTTCAGATACTTATACGCATTCATACTTATTTTAATATGATACTCATACTACTCATACTCAAAGTTGGAAGTACTCGTTGTACTCATACTTAACAATACTCATGATGGTATTGACTTCGGCTCGTTTCTACTTAACATTTACGCAAAGCACAAAATGAGTATGATTCGCATACGAACACTGCAATACTCACAAGCAGATTGTGTGTTTGCTTTGCTTCCTGTCTTTGTCTTTCCTTTTTTCTTTGTTTGTATATGCAGCAACAACAAAGGGTGTAAATTTTTATGAATGGTTTGAATAACTCGAATCACTTATAAGTATTATAAATACATACATACATAATTGGCCATTACAACCCTTCAGTCAGGATTACGACCTAGCTTCTCACACCACTTATGTTGTGTGCGTTAATTTTATACATGAGTGGCGGGACCTACAGTTTAAATTCGACTCCGAACGACAGATTTTTGAGAAGCTTTTCATGGCAATTTTTACTCTCAGGGCCAGAAATCTGCTGAGAGGAAGTCGCCGAAGAAATATTTTTCGTTTTTGATGTCTGACCTGGGATTCGAACCCGGGCCTTCAGTCTAATAAGCCAACACACTACCTACTAAACTATGGCGACTTGAACTATACGCCAGTAAAACTAGAGGCCTGGCAAGTTTAGCGCATAATCTTTGAATTTGAGGCCTGAAACCAAACATTCTTAGAATAGAGCAACTCAAGCTGTATCGCTAATTAAAAAGTACTTGGATCTGCACTAACTAAAAAGGCAGTTCTGTTACAAAGACATCGATTCTGGCAAGTATTGCTCTTGAGAGAATAAATCTCTCTACTAATCATTACAACCTTTTAGTTTGGATTACAATCTGGCTTGTCGCACCACCTATGTTATGTGTGTTGATTTTATACAAGTGCGGCGAAACCTACAGTTTAAAAAGGGCTTTTAACGATAGATTTTTGGAAAGCTATTATTCCCCCTTAATCTGTATGCCACAAGACTGTTGATAGGAGGAAGCCAGTACAATACCTAGTGGACTAAGGCGACTTTCAGAAAGTACATGAGAATGCATATTTTCTCTGTAATTAACGGTTTGATTGCTGTTAGGATGCTGCTAGGGAAACAATGCCATTTGCCTTGATGTAATGCTCTATCCTTGATTCAAATATCTTCTTAAATAAATTTTCCTTTTTTTTATTCGCCAATTATTTATGTATAGTTTGCAACAACAAAATAAAGTCACTGGAGCAGATAATTGTTACCCAAAAAACCATAAGAATTGTAAAGAAAAAAATTTGTTTTTTTTTACAGCTGCAAACACATTTACAATGTAAGGTCAAATGACCAACAACACACATGGTCATAAACTCAAGGTCAAATTAATTAAATTTTCATTTATTGACCATCCTGTACATAACATGCATACGTAATATGAAATTCGGATAGGGGGGACTTTGTTTTTTTGGCAAAGTTACATAAAAATTTTCTTTTACATTTTAGGCAGCAGCAGGAGCAACACAAAGCAATCAGAGAGAGATGGTCATTAAAAGATAGGAAAAAAAAAATCGGAAAATGAGAAAAGTTAGAACGTTTTATTACAGTTTTAGTTGTCTAATAATTTATTTTCTTGTTTTTTATTTTTTTTTATAAAATAATTGTAATTATGGCCAGTCATGGTATTTTAATGTAAAAGAGCCAACCACTGTGGAACCATGCAACCTTATGTCTGCTTGCATTAGCACACAGCATCAACCAACAGTTGGCTAAATGCCGAAAAAAATTGAAAGAAATTAAAATGAAGCGTCACAAAAGCCCTCTGCCCTCTGCCCTCTCTTGCCCGATAAATGTTTACCTGATGATACGACGTTGATGTGTCACAGGTTATGGTTCCACTGTAACAAGCATTTTCGTTGACATTTTGTTATTGTAAGCAAACAATATTGTTGTTGTTGCTGTTGTTGTTGGTACTATTCTAATGTAATTTATTTAATTACAACTGCAGATTTATTTTTTATTTTTTTTTGTTGAAAGACAACGAAAAAATGTTGCAAAATTCACATTCAAATTCATAATTCAACCCCATAAAATAAAAACAAAAAACCATTCGCCCCTATCGCCTCATCGCTTAACGCTTTCATTGTAATCAATTGTGCAATAACACAACACAACACAACGTTCAACGAGAGCAGCAACTTGGAATAACAACAAAGAACGGTTTTTTTCTTGTCCATGACCTTGAGTTGGTCAAAGAAAAGCACCCAGAAGGTAAACAACAAAGAAAAAAAAAGAGAGAACAGCTCTCCATTGCGAGGCTAGAATTAACAGAGAGCGGTTACAGTGAGTGTTGCCAGAGAGGCAGAGAGAGAGTAGAGCCACGTGTCTACATTTTGTTTCCATTTTTCTTTTTTTTTTTTTTGATTTTCTCAACGATAACTTTATTACCGTTAACTAGTTTGGTAAAGAAAAATTGTAAAGGAAACAGCGAAAAAATGATGATGAGCCAAAGACTGGAAATTATTATTATTGCTGCAGCATAAGATTTAAAAACAAATAATTTCCTCAAAGAAAATAGTCGATAATACAGTTCCTTCAGACTACACCAGACAATTGACTGCCTTAATAATCGCAAGACTAAGAGAAGCCAAACAACAGTTGCTACTACTACTAACAGGCAACGATGTACCGATACGGCTTTAATGGAAAAAACATTTCAAAAAAGGTTGATAAAGCCATGATCGATGTAAGCATCGTATATCGGAGAAAACGTAATAGGATACCAGGAGTTCTGGTGAATATGATTTGAAAATACTTCCAGACCTTGCAGTTAAAAATGGCTCAAAAAAAGATCAATTCATTAGAAGTATGATGGATTGACATCGAAACCACAGATGAACTTCTATAGTTCGCGCATCAGTAACTGGCCTAAAAAAAGGATTACAGCCCTTTAGTCCGGATTACAACCTATCTTTTAACACCACCCTATACTGGGCTAACTTTTTCCATTAGCTAGGCAGCCCCTGCAGTTTAAGGTCGACTTCAAAGAACATACTTTCGAGGAAGTTTTCATGGCAATTTTATTTTACTGCCTGGCTTCTTGCCAAAAGGCTGCTGAAAGAAATATTTTTTCTTGTTATACATCGTAGGAGATGCCTGAACTGTTGTTTGAACCACGGACTTTCGTGTAATACGTAATCAGCATTACCTCTTAGCCTCCGGCATCTGCGTATAGACCTACCATATACAAAAAAGCAAGCAAACTTGCAATACCTATACAATACATACATAATTGGCCTTTTGAATCCTTCAGTCGGGGTAACAATCTATATCCTCACACCACTCAAGAATGATAAACTAAAGATTACGCCTTGCGCATGATATCCCGTTAGATGACATAGTTAGGCTATTATAAAGGTTTCCAAGTCCTTTTTAATATGTGAAAATAACCATTTCTGCTGAAAAATGTATGCACTACGTGAAAGTAGTTGGTAGCCCTGCCATATAACTTACATTATCATTAGCCAATAGGAACACAATTTGTGTGACGTCATTGATTCAACATGCGCAGAAAGTTTTAATTTTGTGTGAGTGATGGCGTAATCTTTAGTTTATCATTCTTGACACCACTTATGTTGTGTGCGTTAATTTTATACATGAATAGAGGAAGCTACAGTTTAAAGTCGACTCCGAATGACAGATTTTTTTGAGGAGATTTTCATGGCAATTTTATTTACTCTCAGAGTTTTTGCTAGAAATCTGCTGCGAGAAATTCGTCGAAGAAATATTTTCGTATTATCGTTTTTATGTCTGACGTGGGATTTGAACTCGAGCTAGTTAGTTAGCCAATTAGCTAACACACTACCTACTAGACCACGGCGGCTATTAGTGCAATACCAGCTAAAATTCTATGACCTAGCATTGACACCATTATTAAACTTCTACGAGCCAATTTTTGCTTAGTTTGTATGTATGTACCCTTTGTATCATTGTGAATTTAAGAACAAGTACTTGAAGTATGCAATAACTGGGTTATGCAATTAGATTGGGTATGGTGGTGTAGCCTACATAAAGGTCAGATAATATTACACAGTCCCTATAGAAAAAACAAAAAAATTTTATTCATGCTGTACATTTTTCAGAGCTCAGTAAAATATGACAAGAAGCGAAAGACCAAGAACCTTATCCACATGAAGTGAATGATAGTCAACTTCTCTTCTTCTACTTCACAGAGTCTGCAAAAGTCATGCGAGCGAATGTGGAAACCCTAATAGATGGAAGTTTTCGCCTAGAGAGATTTGCTTTATTTTAAAGCTTTCTCTATGGCATCTGATAGAGGCCATACAAACATTATTACAACTTGGGTTTAGTTAAAGGTACCTTTAGCTAAAGGGCACTGTAAAGTTACCTTTAAATGATTTTCGTTATTACAATTTGCCGATAAAATAAAATTAAAATATGGCAGTACCGGAACAAAGTCGATAAAACTGTTCAATTAAACAAGATTTTTTTAATACAGTGGCAACAACGGACTTCGTTTGATTGTATACAGTCAAACTCGTTTATAACGAATTCTTGGTTATTACGTACATATTTTTAAGTCCCAAGGTTTTAATATAAATTTTCGTACAAAAAACTTCGTTTACTACGTACTCATTTATAACAAATTCTCGGTTAGAAGGAAATACTTTAAAGAGTCCCAGTAATTAAATTAGAAGTCGCCATGGTCTAGTAGGTAGTGTGCTGGCTTATTAGACGTAAAGACAGGGTTCGTTGTCATTGTGATTATATGTTTTTGTTCAAGTGTGCTAATACAGGGTCGCTTAATAGTAATACAGTTCTCCATAATATAGTATGTATAAAAATCTATCCTGGCAATACCGCTATTTACAATAATGCCGTTTATTACTAAGTCAGTTATATACAATATGCATATTAAGTTGTAAAAAGCTGTTTTGGCAATACATTGCAGTAGTTGTTAGATCAAGATGTATGTAAATATGTATGATGATATTATGATTTCTAATATTTTTATACTTTTAATAAAATTTCTATTAATTATTTTCATTTTATGTTACAAAAATGACAACTAACTAACTAACGGTGCGAAATATTCGCATGGGTCATCTAGTTAAAATTAAAAGAATTATTTGTATTTTATATTTTCTTTTATGACTTCACTCCGTTTAGTACGAACTTTGCCTATAACGAACTATTTTTTTGTGGTCCCACGGAGTTCGTTATAACCGGGTTTGACTGTATATGCTCAATTTGCTTATATTTGAATTTGCCGTATCGAAAATAGTGTGATATGATATGATATGGCAAGTTCAAACATAAAGTGACCCTTAAACGTTGAAGGTAGCTTAACGATCACTTTTATCTTATTGGGTACTCATAATAATGAAAAACAATTTATCTGCCCTTTGAAATCCTCCCTTTAGTTAACGGCAAGTTGTAGTACTGGCCTATAGAATATCAAATTTTTTACAAGGAAGTTTAAGCAGAAATCTTACGATTTTAGAGAATAAAAAGTGGCATGTAATTATAGTGTCTTAGAACTTACTTATGTACTCACTTAGTGGTAATTTGCTTTAAACAATTCAAGAGGTACGTACCTGGAAATAAATTAAAAAAAAGATTTCAAATTAAAATATTTTTTTTTATTTTCAATTTTAAATATCAAGATAATGCAGAACTTCAAATATGATCGATAACGAAATCGAGAAAATTTTAATGCAGGATTTATCGTGTTAACCAATTCCATAACCTAAAGTCATTGTGGAATTCAGGAATTCCGACTGCAACTTACATGATTACAGCATGACAATGTCACTGATGTGATTATGCTTTACTTAAAATTAGATTGAATCCCAGTCAATCTGGAGTCTGGTAACGATAGTTCTCTTGGACTTGGTTGAGCCAGTCTACAATCCATGCCCCGAAATCATTTGATTAAATAAAATTAATACACACCACTCGCCATGGTCTAGTAGGTAGTGTGTTGGCTTATTAGACGAAAGGCCCGGGTTCGAATCCCAGGTCAGACATCAAAACGAAAAATATTTCTTCGGCGACTTCCTCTCAGCAGATTTCTGGCAAAGACTCTGTGAGTGAAAAATTGCCATGAAATGCTTCTCAAAAATCTGTCGTTCGGAGTCGACTTTAAAGTGCAGGTCCCGCCACTCATGTATAAAATTAACGCACACAACATAAGTGGTGTGAGAAGCTAGGTCGTAATCCTGACTGAAGGGTTGTAAAGGCCAATTATGTTATGTATGTATGTAATACACACCAGAGATCAGCAAATTAATCTTTTTTCCGCTACTCATAAGTACTCATGCAATTTTAAATATGAGTGAATCAATAAAATTTAAATTCAACTACTCTGATTCATTTGTACTCGCTACAACATTGATTTATAAGTACTGGTTGCAATGAGTATGAGTACAACGTTGACATCAAACTCATAACTTTCGAAATGTGTTTGATTCATACGCCTACTCATTCTGATTCATAAATTTGGAAGGGTACTTATAATACTTATAAGTGATTCGAGTGATTCAAATCATTCATAACCATTTACAGTCTTTGTTGTCGTTGTTCAAAGAAAGCAGAAAGGAAAGATTTATAAGTTTAGAAAAATACTTATAAGTGATTCGAGTAATTCAAATCATTCATAACCATTTACAATCTTTGTTGCTGTTGTTCAAACAAAGAAGAAAGGAAAGACAAAGACAACTAGCAAAGCATACACACTCAATCTCCTTGTGAGTATTGCAGTGCTCGTACGCGAATCATACTTATTTTGTGCTTTGAGTAAATGTTAAGTAGAGATGAGCCAAAGTCAATAACATTATATGTATTGTTAAGTATAAGTACGACGAGTACTTCCAACTTTGAGTATGAGTAGTATGAGTATGATATCAAAATAAGTATGAATGCGTATAAGTATGACTCGAATCTACTCATCGTTTTGAATATTCGTTGCTGATCTCTGATACACACAATACATGTGGTATGAGAAACTAGGTTGTTAATACTGACTGAAGAGTTGTTTGTATGTAAAGTCTCTTAGCTTGCCGTTTTGACTAATGAGAAGATATATGTAGAGTGACAGGAAATGGCCCCTAGGCAGAGCTAGTTTGGCAACAAAGGAAGGTTCAGCATAGGACGTTAGCATAGAATTTGTTAGGATCTAATAGACCGCCGAACGCTGAACGAAGGTAAAAGGGTGCATCAACGTTCGAGTCCTGAACGAGCTGCTTCCTCTGGCATTTTCATTAGCTGCACAATTGTCTGGAATTTATGTATCTGTGTGGCTAGGAAACCTTAATACTGAATGACATAAAACCGATGTAAGAATCGATCGATTGGGTTTCGGTACACACATATACCAACAATTTTAAACTTAATTGCCCTCTGATTGCCAGAATGGATAGGAAAGCTAATTGATGGAGATCCAAGTTACAGAATCAGTTCCACACCGCGATTTATGGCCACCATTTAAGCTTAACACGCATTTTACTATGAAATCTTGTGTTTTCAATTGCAAAATGTTGTAGGAAAAAGAAGAGAAGAATAAAAATGAAGAAAACAAAAAGAGAATTTATTAAAAAATAAAATAAAAATTAAAATGAAATGAAATAAATTGAAATTAAATTAAATGCCGGACTCGTGTTTTTTCATTATCTTGTGTGTCTCCGTGTCTCTGTGTCTCTGTAACACTATTAAAGTCATAAAATTTAATTAAAACGCCTGACTTTAAGCGGCTTAACAAATTACACAAACGCACAGAGTCACTAGAGCGACAAAGCCAGAGAGATGACTGCCATCTAGGAGTATGGGCATGAGTATGAATAAATGGCAGCGTTTCGTTTTCTCTCTGCATTTTCTTCTTCTTCGTCTTTTTTGTTTTTCTTTCCAGGAAATCCAAGGAGTGAATCACATAGTGTTTCCCTTTCGCTGTTTCTCAATTCTCAGCTGTTCTGCCACGTTTGTTGTTTCCTTCGTTTGCGTTTAAAGGGGGAAAAAAAGGTTTTCCCTACACCATCGTTGTAAAACCGTAATTATGCGTGGACTTACTTCAGTCGATTGTGTGTTGGGGGGAGAGGAATGGTAAAATGGCGGAATGATGATAAAATGAATGACAATGAGACTGCATGACTTGCGTTGGTTGGTTGCGGTTGCTTTGGTTTGGCTTGACTTGTCCATGGTTCGGTAAGTCCATAAAAATCACTGCGAAAAATAGGTGAACAACTAAAGGATTATGAGAACACGTGCCAGCGTATACGTATTAAAGAAAAACACAATGTCAGTCAGCAATGTTTCCGTTTCCCTATGATGGTTTAAATTTATTTTCTTATACACACACATTCACTTCACAGTAGATGAGAAAAATATTTCAATAATAAAGAAAGGCAATCGCAGGGGAGCATAACTGACCGAAAGGTAAGGGTTACAAGTGACTACATTATTGAAGTGCTTGAATTGTTTGACCACCAACTGAAGTAACCTAGGTTCAGATCAGGGTGAAAGAAGGAAAATTTTCTGCTTCACCAGCAATTTGTGTTGCCCTCTAAATGATGGAACCAGGAAGAAAGGACAAAAATTTGTCATTTATTCTCAGTTTGATATTGAAGTGTTCGTAATCTATTAGGTAGTGTGTTGGCTTATTAGGTGTGAGCCTGTGGTTCGAACCTGAGCTCAAAAATATTTCTTCGGCGACTTTATCTCAGCAATCATTGCCATCGAAAACTTCTCAAATCTATTGCTTGGAGACAACTTTAAACTGTAAACGCATAGTCACTCTTGGATAGAAATTATCACACACAACATGGCAGTGAGGAGGAAGCTAAGGTTGTAGTCCTGGCAGTTAAGATTTGCAATAACCGATTAAGTGACTAAGTAATGATATACAATAGTAAGGTTTGATCCGCCTGACGGGAAAACCAAGAGTAAGGGCGACGAGCAACTTGAGTGCACTAATTCCACTAATAAGTTTAATGATAGGACACTTTACCTTAAATGTTTACGTGAACCATAATGGCGCAATAGAAAAGGCATTTGGTGAGCACATACAAACGATGTAACATTTTTTTATGACTGTAGGGCATGTGATGAAGACATACAACTGATAGATCATTATCATTGCCCAGAATTCATGAGGCTACGATCCCAATATAGCCTATCATAGAGGAGCAAGCTCGAGGAAGCATGAATGGTCGGTATATATCAAATTGTAAGCAAAGGA
Source organism: Sarcophaga peregrina (assembly GCA_014635995.1). Lineage (NCBI taxonomy): Eukaryota > Metazoa > Arthropoda > Insecta > Diptera > Sarcophagidae > Sarcophaga > Sarcophaga peregrina. The sequence continues at coordinate 52,535,373 of CM025792.1, read as the reverse complement.
TAAGCTTACTTAATGGCTTAAATATATGCCGATGGACACTAAACCCTTAGTTTGTATCCTCTCCTTCAACTTGCCTACCTTACGAAGTCGAAGTCTATCCCATAGAGAACATCCGCTTATGGTCGATTGGACAATGAATGCGACAAAGCAGTAGAAAGAGACTTTCGAATCCGCACCTTTAATTTGAGACACTCTCTTCTTGCAGAAGATTTTCCTGCATACAATATAAACAAATTCAAATCCAATGACCGATAACGTTACAGTCCCCTTTCCTCTTACGCTCTTTGACTAACTAAAGGGTGATTTTTAAAGGGCTATAGGAAAATTTTTCAAAGAAAAAAAAAAAAACACATAAAATTCAGGAAATTGCATGAAATCTTTATTTGGATCGATAGCTGCGGTCCACATACTATAATGTTTGAAGATTATTTCAAGCAAATGTTGACCGCGACTGCGCCTCAAATGGTTCATCTGCTTAGTCCAATTTTGACATACTTTTTAAAACGTTTCGACCGGTATCTGACGAATAAATGCTTCAATGTTGTCTTCCAATACGACAATTGAACCGGGCTTGTCTGTATAGTCACGAGCTTTAACATAGTCCCATAAAAAATAGTCTAAAGGCGTTAAATCGCACGATTTAGGATGGCAATTGACCAGTCCCGAACGTGAAATAAAATGTTCACTTAACTCGCCTCTCAATAAGTACATTGTTACGCTTACGGTGTGGCATGTGGCACCGTCTTATTGAAACCACATGTCATGCAGGTTAAGCTCTAGTATTTTGGGCAAAAAAAAAAAAAAATTGAATATCATGGTAGCGCTCACCATTCACAGTTGCGTTACGATTCGCAGCATCTTTGAAGAAGAACGGCCCAATGATGCCACCAGCCCATAAACCGCACCAAATTGTGACTTTTTCTAGATGCATTGGAAGCTTTTGCAATGCTTCTGGCTCATCTTAACGCCAAAATCGATGATTCTGCTTATTGACGTATCCAGTGAACCAAAACTGAGCCTCGTCGCTGAACACAATGAAATGGAAGAAGCGCTTGATGAACTTTCTTAACAGAGCATGGATTTTGATAATAAAATTCAATGATTTGCAAGCGTAGTTCGTTTGTAAGACGATTCAAGGTTAAATTATCAACCAAACTGTAGCTGTTTGACAGTGATGCAAAACTACGAAACGTGGATGAGCTGTTTAAACCAGTGTTGCTTAGAAGCAATACAGTGTACTGCATAAGTAGCGGCAACCCATTAAATGTTGGGCGTCGTATTAATAATACATCACAGATAGGTAGAGAGGATGATTTATCTCACCCTCTAGGAAAGGCTAGGTTAGGCTGAAAAAGTGGTGATGCCATGCCTTTATCTAAACGATAAAAAAAATGGAAAAAAGCAAAAGGAGAGACCATGTTCCACTGTAACACTGCTATAATGTAAAATTCTCTGATAAATATGTACACTTTACTCCAGAACATTATTTTCGAAATTGTTTGAATCGTTCTTCGCATTCTAGCAGCGTAATCTAACCTCTAAGCTCTTCCCTTTTAATGTTCGCCGTCTTCCTTAGCTTTTCAGCTGTTTCTTAGATTCGCTCTGCTAAAAAATTTTTTTCAATTTTTTTCTCTCAATTTTCTTTAAGGAAATATTTGCAGTGTGAATATTTCATCACATTTTCCTCTTCGTTTATTTGGAAAACGATAAGAAAAACCGAGAAAAAAAAAATAGAAAAAGAAAACTTCAATAACAAAATCTATAATTTAAGGGCATAACATAATAGGGTGGGTGCTACTCTGCAATGACTTGGGTTCTTAACGAGATTATTCTTCTCCTGCGTTTTTAGAAATTCTTTTGTGTACTTCATTCACGTTACCTTTTAGGTTTTGTTGTGTCGTAATTTTGAGGTTAATCTCGTATAAAAAATATTCTCACCAAAGTAAAGGCGGTTGAAGGAATGAAAAAAAAATTTTGTTTTTCTATTTCCTCTCAAATTTGTCTTAAAATATTAAGGGATTGAGAAACTGCAGCCATAAGTGACTTGTAAAAAGACGAGAGTCAATAAATTTATTATTTAAATTTCTTTTCTCATTCCTTAATCGATATTTTATGTAAATTTGCTAAACACAAGAGGGGAAAAACAGAAAATAGCAACTGAGTGGGTTATAAGTTAGGTTAGGTAGAGGCAAGTTTATTCGGTGGTCTATATGGTCCATTATAATGCTCAGTATAATGTTGGTAGTGCTGAGTGTTTAAGAATTTTGTAAAATTTTACTTAAAGATCAGTACAGCTTGACTATTTCAGGATGAGATAATAATTGCAATAAATCATGCTAATGAATGGGTCCGTAGTAAGGAATCACCATCTACTAGAATTTTTATACTTCTTGACTGCCAAAAACAACCATCAGATCGCTTTTGACTGGCACACCTTCAGGTGTAAATTGCTTGGCGTATGTCAAGGGTTAATAAGGGTTTCTGATCACAGGAAAACCATCCCGGGTAATTGTAAAGGTTATGAACTCGCTAGGCAAGGCATGAAGACATACTTCCAATTTCCTTTTTACCCGAATTTTTTGGTAACGTATCTATCATGTAAAAAGTAAATTAAGTATACCCGTTGTCTCTATTCTGAACTGAGAATAATTCTTGTTTTATTACGTCACTTAGTTCGCCTAAATTGTATAGGAAGCATTGCAATCATATTACTTAAATTATATCACAAGGACAGCTCTTTCACTGTATCTAATTCCACAGGCGAAGAGAAAGATTTCGTTTGAAAGGAAAGAGAACACTTTATTTGCCAAGGACCGTTTGTGATTCTTAGAGGATTATTTTGATTTGACAAATCCGTTCCAGGTCCTGTCGTTACTGCACATCCAATCGGTCATTAAATTCACCAAAATTTTAGATGGTTTATCAATTGGATTCCAAGGGTATCATGCTTTATGCGCAAAACCCTGGTCGATTATATCTCTAGTGCTAAGGGTTACCCAAACGTAACGAAAATTCTTATAGAGTCCTTGATGCAATAGCTACTCTTCCCAACGTCCGATGAAAATTTAGTGTCATTAATCAATTGCTCCGTCGCCGTATTCTAGTAGGTAGTGTGTTGGCTTATTAGACGTGAGGCCTCGGTTCTAAACCCCAGGCCAGACATCTGCAACAAAATTAAATATGAAAAAATATTTCCTCGGCGACTTCCTATCACCAGATTTCTGTCAAAAACTCTGAGAGCAAATAAAACAGCCATGAAAAGCTTCTCAAAAATCTGTCGATCGGAGACGACTTTAAACTGTAGATCCTGCCACTCACGTATAAAAATTAACGCCCACACAACATAAAGGGAGTTGAGAAGCAAGACTGTTATCTTGACTGAAGGGTTGTAATGGCCAATTACGTATGTAATCAACTGCTCTAGAGAACATTGAACGAACGTACAGTTTTGGCCAAAAGTAAAGCACCCCCTGAGTAGATTTTTTTAAATGATATTTTTTTTTTTAAATGATATTTTTTTTTTTTTTTGTACGAAAACAAAGCTATTAAATTTTTTTTATATTTATTATATATTTATATCCTTATTATTGAAAAACATAGACTTAAGGAATTCGGAATTTCTTAAAAAAAAAAAAAAAAAAACTTCAAAAAAACTTTTTAAGTCGCAAATATAAGCGGACAAAACTAAAGCACACCCAAATTAAGATGCACAAAAATCAATATTTCGTTGCAAATCCTCTATTCTGGATGGCACAGGCACATCTTTTAGGCACAAGAGATATGAAATTATTATTTCTGGAGATATTGTTTCCTAGGCTATTTTTGTGGCCTCTAATAATTCTTCTTTTGTTTTGCAATTTTTTGGGATTGATTTGTAACTTAATGATTGGATTGGAAGACAAGAAAAGACAAGTCAAGACATCAATTGAGGCTAATTGCAAAGTTTTTACAGACTGTTCGCAAATCTCCTACTCATTCTGGAGGAAAGTCATATGAAACTTCGCGACCTGAAGACTCTTTAATTAAAAAGACAATCCAAAAGATCCTACAGCAACTTCTAGTCACATACGTAACCGCTTAGATTTAGAAATTAACGAAAGAACGACTCCCAGAAGGGTGGTGGCGGATGACCAGCAAAAAAACCTTTGATATCGTCAAGAAATAGAAAAGACAATCATTAAAAAAAAAAATATACTGAGGAGGTGCTTTAGTTTTGACCAATACTGTATGTGATTGTTTATAAACATCCAAGTTGATCTATTAGAACAGACTAAATAAATGACAACTAATTTGACAGATGTGACTTCAACAAAATGAGCCTGTTGGAAGGTTCTATACTTTCATGTTAATAGGTACAATGGCGCAATGAATCAATGAATAACTTTTGCCAAATAGCTCTGTGAGATATATAACTAATTCAAACGGTTTTTAATTCAACACAAAATATTGACATGCATACGCTGTGAGAAAAAACGTTTTGCCCATACCCAATAAATTTCTTTCTGTTCTTACATTCGCTGTGAGTCTAAATATTTGCCTGCCTGTGTGTGTGTTTGTATGCAATCATAATAGATGCATCATAAATGTAAGACACACATATTATACGGTAAAAAGCAACAACAACACTAACAACAATTGCAAGAAAATGAGAAAAGTTTATAAACTATTCATAAACACACGTCAACATCTCTCAATATTTCCAAAAACAAACTAAAAAAAGGAGAGAGGAAAGAAAAGAGAGAGAGAGAGAGCCTTACACATACAACACATGCATGCCTATAAAACTGTAAATTTGTTCTCTCTGTATGCGATACTGAAAGTAATATGAGTGTGAGTGTATGTGTGTGTAATATGTAAACATTGAAGAACCAGGAGCATAAAATTTCTTTGTTTTTTTTTTTGGGGGGTTTGTGTTCGTACTTTAAAATAAAGTTTCTTTATGGTGCGTTAGGTGACTGGTGGATGGTAATTAAAATATTGCAACCGACATTGTTTATGCAACACTTTTACTGCAATTAATTAAAAAAGTTTAGAAAAAAGAAGCAAAATTTGTTTCTTGATCAGTTTACATCAGATTTTATACGTAAGAACTGAGAGAAGAGAGGAATTGCTCCTCATTAATATAATTGTGGCGTCAAGTGATTCCTAATCCCAAATGAAAAAAAAAAACTTAGATAAGGTGCTTCTGCTAGGTAGAGCAGACTTAAGCCTTTTAAACGGTACACTTTACGATACAGTGAAGCCAGAGGTGCCATTCGAACGAAATTTGTTTCTTTTTTTTTGGAATGTGGCAAAGAGAGTTCAAATCGCGTTCTTTGTCTGGCTGTGCCACTTGGGTGACACTGTCGTGCCTGCATTTAGGTTGTAGAAAACAAAAATTCTAATAGAACTTTAATTCCTTAAAAGTCTTGGTGTGGAAGGAGGATTATGTCATAAGTTTTGCACAATAAGTCGCAGTGATGTGAGGCCACGAGCATATAGGCCATTTGGCCTTTTTGCCAAAATTGCTAGAACTTTTGATGAATTTAAATCTGGCTATCTTTATATATCTCAGGGCCCGTCACAAATTAACTTAAAAAATATACTATAGCAGATCCTAGTATGACAGGGTTGCCACTGTTATTACGTACAGTCTGTGGTATTTTGGGGGGATGATAAACTGTGAACTTTATTCATTAAATCCTACGCTTTCCATCTCTCCCGTGATTTTCACTATTAATGTTGTTCCCTACTATAGCAGATCCTAGTATGATAGGGTTGCAACTGTCGTTACGTACTGTGAACTATATTCATTAAATCTCTTAGCTCTACGATAAATTCAATAACGATGATGAAATTCATTTTATTTTCTCCTGCATTTAAACTATCAACTTACTGGTGCCGGCATTACTGTTTTCAGAGTGGTTAAGAGTTTTCTGTTACCTATGCGAGCTTTAATAAGTTCCGATTCGATTGTTGTCAATATGGTTTACGTGCTAATTTCCTGAAAACCATTCATTTAAGTACAGAAAACAGGAGGGGAAACTGTTTGGAAAAGCTTTAAATCGGCTCTACACTTTACAACTGCCGTACTATACGTTATCAAACGTCATCGCCGTTTAATAGTCACCGATTGTTATAGCACTGTTCCCTCTCTCATCTCTCTCTTTCTCTCTCTCCCTCTCTCAATTTGTATTAAAAAATCATTCTCATGAAAAATGTTTACTTCGTTCGTTGTTTTGTTCATTTTCTTTAAATCCTTAGAGCTTCAATATCCTTCATTATAATCGCCCCATATGTGTATGAGCCCGATTTACTGTAGGAGGTATTAGAAGTGAGGGGGATTCGTTGTAACCCCCTAAGAGTTTATTGTGCTTACAAATATTCACCTGCTCGAAGCTTAGTCAAGTGTTTACGTGGCATTAAGTTGATGAACAATGGCTGTGTGTGTGTGTGTTAGCGTTCCGTACTTTAAACTCCTACACGCTTATATACATTTGTATACAATATAAATAAGTTGTGTACAGGGTGAGGTCATCAAAATTTGGACTGTAAAAGACTTTAACAATTGCAGTGTTTTTCAGGCAGAGGTTGCATCATACTGAAAGCGGTATAATGCATACAAGCTGACAAGACTGCCAGGATGCGAACAATTTCCTAACTGAGGTTACCGTCCTCTTTGCCCAAAATGACGTTGATTTTTCAGGAAAGTTTCGTGGCATACAAATGTGACTCTTATATGAGTTTCAGAACATTTGGATGTCGCCAGAAATTGCACTGCATAGGAAGTGATCAGGACAGGTAAAGAGCTTACATTTTCAAACATTCTACAGGGCCTAGGTTTAGGTTAGGATTGCTTTCGGTAAACTAGATATTGATCGAGAGTTTTACAGGGAGACTCAATTTCATTAGAAGCATGATAGTATGCCTAGTATTGTCAAGTGCTCAAATAACTGTGGTAGCAGAATAGGCCCAACGTGGCTTACCAACCTACCTACCATTACCAGGTTCTGCTGAACTGATATGGATAAAAAGTAGGAGATATTGGGAGAGAGAGTTCTCACAAGCCACTACCTTATTAGAAGACTTTCCGATAGACTTGACATTAAACGAATGATTTCTGTAGATGATGTCGATTATAGTAGCAAGATCGCCATGAAGATCTAGGGATTTTTAACTTCTCATTTCCTATTACATTTGGCTGAACTGTACAAATCCCGAAGTCGCGTGTCTAGGGGTAGTGGTTGGCTTTTAACGAAGCCGGGTTCGAATCCCGTCGACATCAAAACGAAAATATTCTTCGGCGCTCCTCTCGAGATTCTGGCAAAGACTCTGAGAGTAAAATTTAAAGCTTACTCAAAACGTCTCGAATACTTTAACTGTACGTCTCCCCCCTTTAATGCATAAATTAACGCACAACATAGCGGTGTGAAAGCGGTTTAATCTGACTGAAGGAAGGCAATTATGTTATGTCCAATCTTAGATTATGGGGAGGATTTGTCATATTTCAATAACAAATTCTTTACTTCAACTATAGGCGAGCCTCTTAATGTTAAATCAACTGCATGAATGAGAAATAGTATTTTAAGATATTCTTACTCACCTAATAGCCACGTTCAGTTCATAAACAAGTTATACGATCAAATAGGCATATTTACTAGTAATCTGATAATAGGGTCCTAAAAATATTTCGATATTCTAACTGTATTGAACATGTTTTCTCAAGAGGTGGTATTTACTGTTATATTCGATGTTCGTTTTATGTTGTACTTTCTGGAGGTTCGTTGGTTGCCTACTACAATCCATCACTTGATATCCTACCAGGCTGCAAGAATTCTTGCTTCCCCATTGAATACTTTTTGCACTCTGCTATCCATGACGTACAGCAAAATAGTTTTCACGATATTAGCTACAAAGGGGCAAGGAAGAAATCATAAAATATTCATAAAATTTGCTTATGAGTTTAAAAAGAAAGAAAGAAAGAATGAAAAAAAAAACAACACAAAAGGATATACTACACATTGGCAACTCTAGAGGAGAAAAAAAAGAAAGAAAGAAAACAACAACTTCATGCTTAACCTTTGCCAATAAATATTAAATTTAAAAGTTTTTCTTCTTTTTTTTTGTTTTTGTTTTTAAAGGAAATTGAGATTCTGAATAATCAATTCAGGCTTAAGTAAGTTGCACTGCATTATCAACCGCTTCGTTATGGTTTGTTTCCATAAAATAGGCTACAATGCCGGTCCAAACAATACACATTTTAGACTCAGGGAAAGCAAGGCTTTGCATCATCGTGTCTTTATAAAGAATTTTCTCTCATATTTTCATAATAAATTTGAATTTTCTTTTCGTTTTTTGTGTCCTCATCATCACTTCATATTTCATAGCCACACTTTAGTGCTGCTCTGTGAAAATTACTCGTAAATTGACTCCTGAAAAGCCTGTTCTTTGTGCAGCTTTTTTCACGATTTTTTTTTTCGTTTCTCCCAACAACTTTTTTTTTGTTTCATTGTGTTCGAAGACAATAACAAATTTTATCATCTCGCTTAACTTTATTTGAGTTAAAGTTGAAAAGCATAAAAACAGGCAACAAAGAAAGCACGTGACAAGCATAAACACTGGCACACACTTCTGTTCTGGATGCCACAAGAATTGTTTGCTGGTATACAACAATTGTTAAACACATTGGCAGCACTTACAGCGGAATGACATAGTGGAAAATATTCACCTAACACAAACTATGTTCACGTAAGCAATTTAATTGAGTCAATATTTGTTTAATTGAGACCAAATTTAACCGTTCAGGTATAATAAATTTACGCAATATTCAGTTTACTCAATATTCATTTGACAAGCTGGTAAATAAACCAGCTGCTTGTTTCAACAACATTGGCAGCACTTCGAGTGGAATAACTTGGCATAGAGGAAAATATTCACCTAACACATACTATGTTCACGTAAGCAATTTAATTGACTTGATATTCGGCTAATTGAGCACAAAATTTTAACCGTTCAGGTATAATAAATTTACGCAATATTCAGCTTAGTCAATATTCATTTGACAAGCTGGTTGTTTCAACAACATTGGCAGCACTTCGAGTGGAATAACTTGGCATAGAGGAAAATATTCACCGGATACATACTATGTTCACGTAAGCAATTTAATTGAGTCAATATTCGGTTAATTGAGAACAAAATTTTAACCGTTCAGATATAATAAATATACGCAAATATTCAGCTTACTCAATATTCATTTACTTTGAGAGTAAAAAATTGCCATGAAAAGTTTCTCTAAAATCTGTCGTTCGGAGTCGACTTTAAACTGTAGGTCCCGCCACTTCTGCATGAAATTAACACACACAACATAAGTAGTGCAAGAAACTGCGGGCTTCTTGGGGACGATTGCTGTAGACTGTCTAATGGTGAAGGTATAGCACTGGCCATTTTATAATCATCAACAGCAATTCGTTTCATTACCGTTTGCATCTTCCCTCTCTCTCTCCATCTTTTCTAAAAAACCTGCACAATGCACTGCATGAGTAGGGGTTATCCCCTGAGTGCTGGTTTTATATTAAAAAAAAAAAAAAAATAATCCTTCAGTTAGAATAACGAACTGGCTTCTCACACCACTTATGTTGTGTGTGTTAATTTTATACGTGAGTGGCAGGAGACGTACAGTTTAAAGTCGACTCCGAACGACAGATTTTTAAGAAGCTTTTCATGGCAATTTCACCCGTTTATTATTAATTAAACTTCTCTAAGTGGAACGGATCCGAAATGATCTATTCTTCATGACTCTGCCGCATAAATCAAGCTGGATTTGACCAATGGCATGGATTATATTGGTTTTGAGAATCGCCTCCCTCCATAAAAAGTCTAACAGAGTCAAAGTCCATGTCGTAATGATGTCACCAAATAACCCGAGCAAAATAACCAATCTGACAGGAGCTGTATAGCATATAGCGTCCTCCTATTGAAACCACATATCGTTGGCATCCAAATCATCTCATTCAAATGAAGAGAAAATTTAGTAATCATCGGCCAGTAGTGCTCACCGTTGACAGTGGGCCAACGTCGTTCGTAAAGGAATATGGGTTGATAAAGTCGGCATTCTAAAATCCATACAAATTAGTGACTTTTTTGGAATGCCGGTTTACGTATGCATTCATGCAGAAATGGGTCTCATCAGAGAAGATGACATTTCGATGAAATTAATTAACGATTGTTAAATGCTCTAGAGAGCAATTGGCGTCCATTGTTATATCACAATACGCAGATTGAATAAATGACAACTAATTTGATAGGCGTAGCTTCAACAATGTGACCGTTATGAAGTTATCAATTGTGAAAGTTCATAAGTCCCTGGTGGTAGGGAGGTTTTAAACTACAAAAACTATATCAAAGTGATGGAGATTGTTTCATCACACAATCACGCTATTGTGTGGGTTTTACTGAAACCGAAAAATGGATAACACTTTATGTAACCGATGATAGCCGTGACCAGTATCGAATTGCCGCGACATTTCCAATGTTGTCAAGTAACGCTTTTCGTTCGAGATAGTCCTTGGAATAGATTGCGGAAAGATCGTACCTTTCTGGAATTTTTGTTTTCTTGTGCGATGTCCTCTCCAATACATATATACATACATAATTGGCCATTACAACCCTTCAGTCAGGATTCTCACACCATTTATGTTGTGTGCGTTAATTTTATACAAGAGTGCCGGGACCTTCAGTTTAAAGTCGTCTCCGAACCGACAGATTTTTGAGAAGCTTTTCATGACAATTTTTACTCTCAAAGTCTTTGCCAGAAATCTGCTGAGAGGAAGTAACCGAAGAAATATTTTCGTTTTGATGTCTGACCTGGGATACGAACCGGGGCCTTTCGTCTAATAAGTCAACACACTACCTGCTAGACCACGGCGACTTCATAGTCTTCTCCAATAGCCCATCCAATATTGTTTCAAATGGGCGTACGTCCAGTCTCCAGTAAACATCCAGAGAGTTGCGATAAGCTACCATAAGATCTATTCTTTGAAAGTCAAAATTTTCGAATTTTTGTTGTTGTTTTTTTCGCGTTTCCTGTGCTCCACTATATAGTGGAGTCCATAGTGAAGTTTTTTTTTTGTTTTTCTTGTTTTCTTTAAGTTTGATTTCTAAATTTTCTTAAATCTCTTGTGGTTTGGAAATTTTTGCTTTCTTTTTTTTCTACTTTTTATGTCTCTTTTTTATGTTTTTTTTTATTTCCTTTTGTTGTACAACATGTTCTCGTAAACAGCAAAAAAAAAGTTTTGACAACAACCACTATAATAACAACAGCAACAGCAACAACAACAATAACACTCTCTATGGGAACAACAATTACGAGTACTCGTACATGCACTTGATGCTCAGGATGATGATAATGATGATGATGATGACCATGATGATGATGACGATGTTGATGTTGATGTGCAATCAGGAACAAGTGTATGGAGAGCGTTATTGTGTGTTGTGATGGCGGATGGCACGATGGCTGGCTGGTAATGGTGATATTGTGGTGTGTCTCTGCTATTTGTGATAAAAAAAAAGAAAGTACTCGGGAACAGCCATGAAAAAAATTAAAAAAAAAAAAAACGAAATTTTGTTTTAAACGCGCATTTATCGCGTTGTTTGATTGTCAACGACAAACAATTCAAAAGAAATGAGAATAAAGCGAGAGAGAGAGAGAGAGAGAGAGAGAGAAAGAGGGATAGAGAGTGAGTGAGAAGTAAGCGAATACCATTGTTGTAGTCATTCTAGTGGAAAGGACAACGCCTTGAAATTAGGAACACAAACAAAATGCCAGTGCATGTGTGTGCGAGTGCCAGTGTTTTTGTATTTAAGTTTTTAGTGAAGGGAGGTCGTATAACACACAAAAAAAAACTAATTCTTGGAAAAAGAATTTTTTTAAAATTCTTGTTACAAAAGAAAACCTCTTGGGTAACATCATCAACATGGATGGCCATTCTCCCACACACACATACACACACACATCATAGACTACAACTAATGCTAATGCTACTGCAGCAGTTGTCCATTGTTAACTTAAACATGATCTTAAATGCTGTTCTCTTCGTCCTGCTGTTGCTTTGGTCCCTTTAGAAGGGAAAACTGAAAATTGGCCACTTTTTTCTATCTCACTTCTCTTCTCTCTCTCTTTTATTTTTTTGGTTTTGTTTTCGTCGTTGCTTAAAGGACACATCATATTGCGGTTCTTTTATTTTAGCAGCAGCACTTTTGTTTTGTTTTCCAAACGTTTAAGGACGACGACAACGACGAGGTAATAATGAATATTATGCACCAGCACCAGACCCCCCGCTTAAAAGAATGAAAAACTTTTCGCATTTGCTATTGCCATTCACGATAATGAGGTGAGAGTGATAATTAAAACAATAGCCGATAAAAGATTTCCTTTAAAAAAGAAAAAAAAAATTTTTTCATTTTTTCATTTCGTAGAAAATTTTGTAGAAAAGTTTTTGGGTGGCCAACAGAACGGTTACGGTTATGGCGGTTAAGGAAACAGGATAATAAAAAACGACAAATTTTTTAATGGTTTGTCGTAAAAATTTTTATCGTTTGGAAATGAATTGAAAAATCACAAAAGGTCACCTAGAAAAATATAAAATCTCGGGCGACTTAGGAGAAAGCTCAAGGCAACTGGTTAAAGACTTTCAGAAATAAGTTTCGCAAAATTTTTGCTTTTTTGGAAAGTAACGGCTATGACAAGTAAAAATTAAGAGAAAATTTATATTTTTCCTTCTGGTACCAAAATGAAAAAGTACTTTTTTCAAAGATTTTTAAAAAACTTTATGGGTAAAGCTTATTTTCTGCTCTTGGTACCAATAATAAGTACTTTTTACATTTGATGTCATAATTTTTCAATTTCATTTTGAAATTATAACAACCAAAGCTTACACTTGGCACAAAAAAGTACTTTTTGAAATTGGTACCAAAAAAAAAACTGTTTTTCATTTTATATTGTTACGAAACAAAAGTTCCAAAAACAAAACATTGGACTTGTTCACGTGATCAATGGATAAGTAAAAAAAAAAAATAACAACAAAAATAATGGCAATAACATCTGATAAAAAGATGTAAACAACCAACAACAAAAGTGCAGCGGACAAAGAAGTAAACAAGCAAAAACAAAGTGCATAGCGGATAGACAAATGCACAAGCAACAACTACTCTGCCTGTACGAATGGCAAACCAGATACACAAACAATAACAATGAAAACAAGTTGTTTACAGTTTTAGATGTCGAAGACATTCTCCTTCAAGAGCATCCATCAGTTTGCTGTCCCTTGTGATATAAAAGACAAGAAAGAGTAGGCAACGGCAATTCAGAGTTAGAATTCAGTCAGCCGTTTGTAAAGACGTTACGTGGAATTGAATAAGAATTCGGTCAGACATTTTGTGTGTCAAGAGCATATTGCGGTGAAAATAATAGCGAACAGTTGTTATTGCGGACGCGGAAGAGTGTGAAAGAAGAATAGCAATTAAAGTAAATTTGTTTTTGTGTAAATCAATTTTTAAAGGTGGCACACGGAATTGTGCGAACACATGTTTATTTTTATTTTGTTTGCAATTTAAAAAGTTAAAAACCTAACAACATTCTAAAATTAAAAGTATGAGTACAATTTACTTTTAATATGAAATGGGGCAAATTAAACTAGACACTCGCATTTCATTTTAGGGCATTAGTTTTTTAAATTTGCCTTATTTTAATTTGTATTTTTTCTTTACGCAATAAGAGAAGTACTTTTTAGTGATTCAATGACATTATGACTGAATTCGGGTACCAAAAGAGTACTTTTCCATTAGATTCTATTATATTTTAATTTCTTCTCAAAGTCATAATTAGTTAACTACCGAAATTGATACCAAAAAAAAGTACCTTTCCTTGGAGATAAAAAAAAAGTTAAAGAGATCAGCAATAAGTATTCAAAACGATGAATAGATTCGAGTCATACTTATAGTTTCAGATACATATTTTGATATCATACTCACACTACTCATGCTCAAAGCTGGAAGTATTCGTCGTATTCATACTTAACAATATGCATCATGTTATTGACTTTGACTCGTCTTTACTTAACATTTACGCGAAGTACAAAATAAGTATGATTCGCGTACGAACACTAAAATACTCACAAGAATATTGTGTATTTGCTTTGCTTATTGTCTTTGTCTTTCCTTTCTTCTTTGTTTGTATATGCAACAACAACAAAGGCTGTAAATTTTAATGGATGATTCGAGTCACTCGAATGACTTATAAGTATTTTTGTAAATTTATGAATATGAGTATGAGTAGGCGTATGAATCAAACATATTTCGAATATTGTGAGTTTGACGGCAACGTTGTACTCATACTCATTGCTACTTATACTTATAAATCAAAGTTGTTGCGATCAGAGTAGTTTAATTTTAATTCTGTTGATTCCCTCATACCCAAAATTGCATGAGTGCTTATGAGTAGCAGAAAAAGGATTCATTGCTCAATCGATTTGAGTTTGCTTATCTAAAAACTTAGCCCCTAAAGAGCAATAAGAATCGATGCTTTTTCAAATCGAAAGCTATGGAATCTTGAATCGTTTTACTTTTCCTTAAGCAAAGTCAATGTTGTCTACATTTATGGGGGGAAAAAGAGTTTAAAACTATTTTCCCCGTGAATGTTTTTAAAACGTTTCCGTTTCATTTAAAATTTTTGTTGGGGTAGGGGTGGGGTCTTTACTTTTTCAAACTTCTTTTATACTTTTGCTTCAAGAGAGAGAGGAGAAAATGAGAGTGGACAGAGAGAGAAGGGAAGTTATAATTCTTCTATTCGATTTCCATTGGATGCCGCTGCTACTCATGCTCATGTTACATGAATAATGAAATGCTTTTGAATATTTTTTTTTCTTTTCGTTCTTAACCTTATCCTTGACAAAAAGTTTCCAATTCAAATGATGTTTTACAAGAAAGAAGAGCAAACGTACATACTACGTACGGACATAGTTGAGGGATTTTAAATAGTCATGAACAAAATTAAAGGATATTTACAATAGAAGTATTCGTATGTGTCTGTGTGTAAGTTCTCAAAGAGATAATAGTGGAGGTCATTTGTTACTCTCTTTGAAGAATAAAAGAAACAAAAAAATAAAAATTGCAAATAAATTTGAGAATAAAAATCTGATTTTCAATGTTACAAACTCACCTTGAATGTAATTTTTCTCTCACTTTCTCTTTCTCTCTCTTTCTTTTATTTACTGGGCTATTTATTGTTTAAGTTTTTATATGCTTTGGTATGAAATTCTCTGTCTGATGGAAAATATTGTTGAAAAATGTAAAGGAAAAAAATTCAAAAGGAAAGAATTCAAAAACTTGTATTCTCATTATAGGGGAACTCCCCTTGAAATGAATATCAAAGATGTCTTGTTATGAAATTGTATCAAAGATCTGTAGCACCTCTAACGACTTTACTTCCTTCGTTCCTTAAGTGGTTATTACAAGCCTTTGTCCGGATTATAGCCTGTTGTGGGTGTAAATTTAATCCATGACGGGTAGGACCCTACGACGTCGAATGACAGATTTTTGATTAGCTTTTCATAGCAATTTTATTTCGCTTTTAAACATTTTATCCAAAGACTAATGAACGGAAGTTAAAAGTTAAAAAGTTTCCTTTGTCCGAAATATTTGAGCTGCGATTTGAACTAAGTGATCGTGTCTAATAAGTCAACACATTAGCTACTAGAACAGATTATCATTTAATTTTATTTACAAAATTGGTATTAAAAAGGAAAACCCAATGATTCAAGCATTGCAAATAAGACTAGTAATGTTAAATCGCCAGAGAGACGGACTGACATCAAAATGGATTTCGGGTCTTCCAATAAGGACTTTCGAACTTTAACAGCTGTACACGACTACTTGTATACGAATTATGTACTAATTGATAGCGACCAAAGGGTTGAAACTGTATCTGCCATATTCGTTGACATTTATTTAGAAGGTGTTACCCTTCATGGATAAAATTAACACCCACAACATGGGTAGTGTGAGAAGTTAGGCTGTAATACTGACTAAAGGAATGCAATGACTAATGGTCTTCCCCCACTGAAAAGTGAATCTTCAGCAACGAGGCCTGTATCCGTATGAATGGGCAGGTGAACAGACAAATTTTGGAACGATATCCACCCAATACAAATGAGATCCAAGAGTAGTCCAATGCATTTCGAAAATCTCACTTTTCGGGTAAGATTTTGGGCTGGCAGTGGCAACGGTACATCATATCTCTTTGAGCATGAAGTTTGCTCGATGATTATCAACTTCTTTTGGTCTAAATTAGATAATCTAGATAAAAATTGGGTAAGGTTTCCAGCTAATCGCCGTGGTCTAGTGGGTAGTGTGTTGGCTTTTATTAGACAAAAGGCCCGGGTTTGAATCCCAGGTCAGACATCAAAACGAAAAATCTTTCATCGGCGACTTCCTCTCAGCAGAATTCTGGCAAAGACTCTGAGAGTAAAAATTGCCATGAAAAATCTTCTCAAAAATCTGTGGTTCGGAGTCGACTTTAAACTGTAGGTCCCGCCACTCATGTATTAAATTAACGTACACAACATAAATGGTGTGAGAATCTAGGTCGTAATCCTGACTGAAGGGTTGTAATGGCCAATTATGTATGTGTGAAGGTTTCCAGAGAACAATGCTTCGTGGCACACAGGTCATGCCACGTTTGACATAAGTCGCCTGAAATGCATGGACGACATCTCACATGGAGGTGATGCGAACAGGCCGAACTACCGAAATCGAGCAATTTTGCTTCATTGGACTTCTTTTGAGGGTTTTGTTCAGCCGCAAATAATTTACAAACGACAGTGGTTTTCAAAGCCATCATAATCCAAGTCACCGCACCACCCACACTTTGTTTGATAAAAAAAAAGAAATTTCATGATAAAAAACGCCTAATGCCCACCCCAAATCAAATGTCGATTGTTGCTGGAATTTTATTGCGGGTCTCAAATTACTGCCCGGAAAGGTAACATTACTGTGATAAGTTTTATTGTGTTGTTGTTGTTGTTGTTTTTTATTTCTTCCTCATTTTTTTAATTAAAATGTTGCAAGTAAAGTTTCACTTTCATTTGCATATGCTTTACAACGGGAGACAGACAGACAAACAGATAGACAGACAGACGGATGAAAATAGAACAAAAACAACAACATGAGAATGCAAATGCAAATTGTTTTTTTCTATTAAAAATTATTTTTTTTGTTTTTCCTCATTTTAAGCACTTCCTTCTGCTTCTGCTTCTACTTCTCTTCCTTTTCCTTTCGCCATTACTTTTCTTGCTGCCTGTTGTTGTTCGTAATTCTATTGCAGTGTGTCTGTATGTGTGTGTTTGTGCGTGAGTGTTGCAAATTAATTGCAATTATTTTGGAAAAGTTTTCCTGTTTTTACTCAGAGTTTTGCAACAGCAATAGCAACAACAACAGCATTCAGCAATGAGCATAAAAAATTTGTTGCATTAAATTAAGTACTCATTCACTCATTTGTTGCTGTATGTGTATGAGTGTGTGTGTGTGTGTGAGTTGTTACCAACTTTCTGCTGTCTTTGCTACTGAGTAAGTGTAAGTGCGTGTGTGGGTTAGTGTTGGTGTTAGCGTTGGTATTCCATATGGTATTTACAGAAGAGACGACATCATCATTAAAAAAAAACAGCTGGTGGCGCCTGTTAGACCAACATAAAATGGACCTAGAAATGTGTAAACTGCTGTTAAATGGTGTGTGTGTGTTGCTTAAAAGTTTTGCTATTTTTTTTTTTTCGTTAAGTCGTTAGAAACTTCCGTGAATATTTTTTTTCAATTGTTGCATGTGTCGCATGTGACTTAAAGGAAAATGTGTGTTGTATTGTCCATGAAAAAATATTTTCTAAAATAACCGTTAACTTTGAGTAGCAGAGTCCTCTCTGGTGCGATTCTACCCGCACTTCTTTCTGGCATAGAGACATGGATCCTATTAAGAACTGATGCAGCAGCCTTGAGAGTATTCGAATGAAAAGTTCTACGCACCTTGATCCAACAGTGAGTTGTATAAGCTCCTCAATGACATAGACGTTGTACAGCGCATTAATATCCAGCAGCTGCGCTGGCTCGGCCATGTCGTTCGAAAGGAGGAGGATGTTTCGGTGGGATAAGTGTTTGATGCAGGGATCCGTGGAAGTCGGCGAAGAGTATCCATTGGAAGGACCAAATCGAGGAAGTCCTATCATCGATTGGTGCGACCAACTAGCGTAGGCGCGGAAGAAGTATTTCGGCAGGCCGAAATCCGCTAATCGGATTGTTATGGCCAATTAAGTAAGTAATAATCTTCAAACATCAACGATAATTTTGATAGTGATAAGTCGCCATAATTGCTTTTGTTTCACCATCCCTCTAACTTTTCGTTCAGTTTTCCTTATACTGTTCCTTTTCACCTGAAGCGTTCCAAACTTGTGTTTTATAGCCGACGATATTACCGGTACGGTATGTCAATAAAACTCTCAATGCTGCTATTCCTTGTGTGGATATTTAGTCTTTAAGCCTTCTGTCATATCTGTAAGGTGGTATTACATGATAGAACATGCTTCCATTACCTTTCTTTCCTTCTTTTTTGATAGGTTCACCTACATTCGCCACTAGGGCGTTCTATTTAAGCGTTACATATACTCTGCGATGTATGCACTCTATGCGGGGGACTGAAACTGGTTAAAAAAACGTGAATCTCATAACCAATCATAATTCGGCATTATGTGGGGCCAGTATTAGTCCACATGGTTCAGTTTACATTGGGAATCTTCTGCGGTAATAGCTTCTAGCAGAGCGGCAATATCATTTGCTTAGGTATCTGGAAAAGCTAGCCCTGGCATATCAATAAACACAAGAAGTATCATAGCTCGCATTTCATAGATACATTAATAATTGGAAATTACAACCCTTCCGTCAGGATTACGGCCTAGCTTCTCACACCACTTGTGTTGTGAGTGCGTTAATTTTATACAGGAATGGTGGTCGACACCGAACGACAGATTTTTGATATGGCAATTTTATTTACTCTCAGAGTTTTTGTTAGAAGACTGTAGACAGGTAGTCGTCGTTTTAATGTCTAACCTGGGGTGTGAACTCTGGCTTTACTCTTGATAAGCCAACAAACTACCTACTAGACTATGCATTCCACAGATCTTTCAGCGGCCCCGCGTGTAACTTGTGCCCATAAGGTATACTTTCTCGTAACACAGTGTCAGAGCTAAAATCGAAACTAAAGTTTTGCCGACATTCTATGACACTGCTAAGCATTAATTAACCCCGAAAAGATTTCGGTCTATTGCTTCGAATAAAATGCTTAATTGAGCAGTATAATCTGGATCATTTTACGACCATATTAGCATGACAACCCACAATATAAATATAAATTTAAAGAATTTATAATATATTGAGCCATAAAATTTACATTAGAAGCGAATTCGCCAAGTCTTTACCTTGTGTCTTGCAAAGTTAAGTTAATGAACTGCAGATAAGTGATCGGTATACGGCAGTTTAACCAACCCGTATTTGACTACTCAAATATCAATAGCGACGACAAAAAAAATGTTGTTGAAAGAATCAGCTGGTTTGTGTACCATCTGTCAAATAAATATTGAATAAGCTGAATATTGCGTATATTTGTTATGCCTGAACGGTTAAAAATTTTGTTCTCAATTAACCGAATATTGATTCAATTAAATTGCATACGTAAATACAGAATTAATACCAATTCAAGATTTAAATTTGAATTTTAAAATAAATTCGGAATGGCAACACCCATGAATAGAATAAAATAAAATAAAAGCTTGTTAATGCAAGCATTCTATTGAAAGCTCTCCACTTAATGTTATACAAAATGAAACTGTTATAGCACACAGAGAGCCTGCAAAAAGTTTATGAGAAAACTTAATTAAGCTTTCCTGCCATTACTGAAATGTTGCAGTACAGAAAGCTTTTGTAACATAAAAGTTTTGTAATGTAAGAAAATTCTGTTGGTAACAGTATTTATTAAAATAAAAAGTAAGGTGGCCATATCAAAAAAAATTTAATTCAATAGAATATTTATATTTCGGGATTAAAAAAATAAATAAAAAATTAAAAGTTAAAAAGATAGGGCCAATTAAAAGGCACCGCTTTTCAGCAAATAATGTTTCCTCAAAAATTTTTGCTGCCATTAATATGTGGAGAGGAGAGGTAATTTTGAAGCAAGTGCAAAATATGTTGTATTAATTAATTATTTTATAATTATAATATTAATTAGAAACTTACTGATATTATTTTAAGACATATCTTGAAATTAAGTAAGAACTCACCTGCAAATAAAAAGAACAGAAAGACATAAAAATTAGAAAAGATGCCAGATTTGAAAGATTTAATTACTACATACAAATAATTTTTTTTTTTATAATTTAATTGCAATTACATAGTGACAAATAATAAATATTTTTATAAAGAATAAAATAAATTAAATAATATTATCAGAAAATTTTATTTGAATTTTTAATATTTTTTTTTAAGTTTTATTTTTTATTTCTGTTCATTAATTTTTTTTTTTTATTGTTTTTTATTTATTTTTAATTTTATTGCGTTCTTTTATTTAATTTTTTATTCTTGTAAAATTGTTTATTTTTTTTATTTTTATTTTATTATTTTATTTAATTTGTTACTTTTCTACTTCATTTATAATTTCTTATACATTTTATCTTAATTTTATTTTGATTTTGAATTTTTTGGCATTCTTTTTGTTCCTTAATTTTTTTTTTATTTATTTTTATTTTTTTAATTACAAATAGTAAAGTAAAAATTTAGTATGTATGAATTTTTTATTTATTTGTTATAATTATTAAATTTTTATTTTATTTTTTATTTATATACATATTTTTTTATTTCATTTTTTTATTTAAATTGTGTTTTTTCTTAAATTTTAAATTCTATTACTTATTTTTTATATTTGATTTAATATTTGAACTATTTCTAATTTTTTATTTTCTAATCTTTTTATTTTACTTTTTATATTTTTTTTATTCTACTTTTTATATTTTTTTTGTTATTTTTTTTATTTTTTTATAATTTTTATAATTTAATTTGGTTTATTTTATTTTTTATAATTTAATTTTGTTTATTTTATTTTTATATTTTTAATTTCTTTAAATTGTGTTTTATCTTAAATTTTATTATTTATTATTTTATTTTCTATATTTGATTTAATATTTTGACCATTTTTAATTTTTTATTTTCTAATCTTTTTTATTTTAATTTCTATTTTTTATTTTTTTTATTATTTCATATTTTATAATTTTGTTAATTTTATTTTTATATTTTTAATTTCTTTAAATTATGTTTTATCTTATGTTTTAAATTTTATTATTTATTATATTATTATTTATTATTTTATTTTTTATATTTGATTTGATATTTTGACTATTTTTAATTTTTTTTATTATTATTATTTATTTTTTATTTTTTTTTATTATTTTTTATAATTTAATTTTGTTTATTTTATTTTTATATTTTTAATTTCTTTAAATTGTGATTTATCTGAAATTTTAAATTTTATTATTTATTAATTTATTTTTTATATTTGATTTAATATTTGAACTATTTCTAATTTTTTATTTTCTAATCTTTTTTAATTTACTTTCTATTTTTTATATTTTTTTTCAGTTCTTTTTAATTTTTTTCTATTTTTTTATTTTTTTTTATTATTTTTTATAATTTAATTTTGTTTATTTTATTTTTATATTTTTAATTTCTTTAAATTGTGTTTTATTTAAAATTTTAAATTTTATTATTTATTAATTAATTTTTTATATTTGATTTAATATTTGAACTATTTCAAGTTTTTTATTTTATAATCTTTTTTAATTAACTTTCTATTTTTTATATTTTTTCGTTGTTTTTTTTCAGTTCTTTTTAATTTTTTTTTATTATTTTTTATAATTTAATTTTGTTTATTAAATTTTTATATTTTTAATTTCTTTCTTTATCTTAAATTTTAAATTTTATTATTTTATTTATTATATTTGATGTAATATTTTGACTATTTTTAATTTTTTATTTTTTAATCATTTTATTTTAATTTCTATTTGTTATTATTTCTGTTTTTGTTTTTTTCACTTCCTTTTAGATTTTACTTTTATTTTTTTAATTTTTTTTTTATTATTTTTTATTATTTTTTAATTTTTTTTATTATTTTTTATTTATTTTAATTTAATTTTGTTTATATTATTTTTATATTTTTAATTTTTTTATATTTTATTTTCCCTTACTTTTTAATTGAATTTCTACTTTATTTATTCTGCTTTTATATAATTAAATGCCACTGGATTTACACTGAGCGCCATAAGTAAGTCAACAGCCACTATTTTAAATTTTATATTATAAAAAATATACTTGCAGCACAACAATAATTTTATAAATAATAAATAAACGTTTTAACTTTTGCAAATTTATTCGATTATTCCCATTTACTTTTCTCGATATCCTAAGAAAATGAATTATTTCAGTAGGGTTTACTTACTTTTGGCTCTCAGTGTGTATCGTTTCATTATCATAGATCATGTCTTGTTATATAAATAAAATTCAACGACTTTTATTACAAAAAATTAATAAGAAAAATTAAAAAAGAAAAGAAAAATACATTTCTGATGGCCAATACAATCGTGTAATCGTGTGCTACTGCTGCAATGTTAGATCAAATGTTTATTAAACAAATCACAAAAGCATATCGTAAATAAACTTCAAACGAATCGCATCAATAAAATAAACAAAAAAAAAAAAAATTTTGGAAATTGAATTGTTTTATTATTTAAGAATATTTCATCGTTTTTGTAGCCTCTGAAACAGCGATAGTTATAATTTCTTTACGTAAACCAAAAAACAAACAAAACCTCAAATGGAATACTAAAATAAGAATAGATTTCAAAACAATTTGTCGTTTGGAGTTGATTTTAAACTATAGATCCCATCACTCATGTCAAAATTTAACACAAATTTTGTGAGAAGCTAGGCCATGATCCTAACTGATGGGTTGTAATGACTAATTATTATGTGTTTATGTAAGCATGTTTGAACTCACCTCTTTAAAACCAACACACTACATATGTCCTGGACTATAGTGACTATCTTACGAATCAATACATTTTTATGGACTCGATATATTTTATGTTTAAAAAGGGATTGAAAGAAATGAAAAGCAGGGCGAATACAAATGATTTTTTTTTTAGCCAAAATGAAAGAGCTACAGAATAATTGACTTCACACTCGTAGTCTACATACATACAGTGCACGCGCGCTAATGTGAACACCGCATTATATGAACACCGCTTAATGTGAACACTTTATTGCCTCATTGACTACTCTAAATGATGAAAAAAAAAAGTTAAAAAGTCCTATAATTTGAAGTGATTTTTTTTAATTTGAAACGCTAAAATTCTGTTGTTGCTGGAACCCCCATTTTAGGTGTACATATATACAGTGGCTCCATCGCATAATCGGACAAACATTTATCTGATATGTATGGGCTTAAAAAAAAACAGGTTTTTTTTGCTTATATTTACACTTTACATTTCAGACTTTCAGATTAATGCAAAATATGTTGTTGTATAATTAATTATTTTATAATTATAATATTAATTATAAACTTACTTACTGATATTATTTTAAGACATATCTTGAAATTAAATAAGAACTCACCTGCAAATAAAAAGAAAAGAAAGATATAAAAATTAGAAAAGATGTCACATTTGAAAGGTTTAGTTACTAAATACCAATATTTTTTTTTTTTTATAATTTAATTGTAATTACATAAGGGATATTATAATAAATATGTGTATAAAGAATGAAATGAATTAAATAATATTATCAGAATATTTTATTTTAATTTTTAATATTTCTTTTTCATTTTTATTTTTTAATTCATTAATTATTTTTAATTTTATTGCGTTCCTTTATTTTATTTTTTTTATTCTTGTTAAATTGTTTATTTTTATATTTTTATTTTATTTTATTATTTTATTTAATTTGTTACTTTTCTACTTCATTTATAATTTCTTATACATTTTATCTTAATTTTATTTTGATTTTGAATTTTTTGGCATTCTTTTTGTTTCTTAATTTTTTTTTTATTTATTTTTATTTTTTAATTACAAATAGTAAAGTAAAAATTTAGTATGTATGAATTTTTTATTTATTTGTTATAATTATTAAATTTTTATTTTATTTTTTATTTATATACATATTTTTTTATTTCATTTTTTTATTTAAATTGTGTTTTTTCTTAAATTTTAAATTCTATTACTTATTTTTTATATTTGATTTATTATTTGAACTATTTCTAATTTTTTATTTTCTAATCTTTTTATTTTACTTTTTATATTTTTTTTATTCTACTTTTTATATTTTTTTGTTATTTTTTCAGTTATTTTTTTTATTTTTTTATAATTTTTATAATTTAATTTGGTTTATTTCATTTTTTATAATTTAATTCTGTTTATTTTATTTTTATATTTTTAATTTCTTTAAATTGTGTTTTATCTTAAATTTTATTATTTATTATTTTATTTTCTATATTTGATTTAATATTTTGACCATTTTTAATTTTTTATTTTCTAATCTTTTTTATTTTAATTTCTATTTTTTATTTTTTTTATTATTTCATATTTTGTAATTTTGTTAATTTTATTTTTATATTTTTAATTTCTTTAAATTATGTTTTATCTTATGTTTTAAATTTTATTATTTTATTTTTTATATTTGATTTCATATTTTCACTATTTTTAATTTTTTTTTTTGTATTTTTTTTGTATTTTAATTTAATTTTGTTTATTTTATTTTCATATTTATAATTTTTTTATATTTTATTTTCCCTTATTGAATTTTTTTTCTATTTATTCTGCTTTTATATAATTAAATGCACATGGATTTACACTGAGCGCCATAAGTAAGTCAACAGCCACTATTTTAAATTTTCTATAATAAATAAAATACTTGTAGCACAACAATAATTTTATAAATAACAAATAAACGTTTTAACTTTTGGAAATTTATTCCACTATTCCCATTTACTTTTTTGAATTATTTCAGTGGTGTTTACTCACTTTTGGCTCTCACGATACACACGTTTTATTATCATAGATCATGTCTTGTTATATAAATAAAATTCAACGACTTTTATTACAAAAAATTAATAAGAAAAATTAAAAAAAGAAAGAAAATACATTTCTGATGGCCACTACAATCGCGTAATCGTGTGCTACTGCTGCAATGTTAGATCAAATGTTTATTAAACAAATCACAAAAGCATATCGTAAATAAACTTCAAACGAATCGCATCAATAAAATAAACAAAAAAAAGTTTGGAAATTGAATTGTTTTATTATTTAAGAATTTTTCATCGTTTTTGTAGCCTCTGAAACAGCGATAGTTTTAACCCCAAATGGGATAGTAAAATAAGAATAGATTTCATAACAATTTGTCGTTTAGAGTTGATTTTAAACTATAGATCCCGTCACTCATGTCAAAATTTAACACAAATTTTGTGAGAAGCTAGGCCATGATCCTAACTGATGGGTTGTAATGACTAATTATTATGTGTTTATGTACGCATGTTTGAACTCACCTCTTTAAAACCAACACACTACATATGTCCTGGACTATAGCGACTATCTTACGAATCAAAACATTTTTATGGACTCGATATATTTTATGTTTAAAAAGGGATTGAAAGAAAAGAATAGTTGGACAAATACTAACGATTTTTTTAGCAAAAATGAAAGAGCTACAAACTAATTGACTTCACTCTCGTAGTCTAGATACATACAGTGCACGCGCGCTAATGTGAACACCGCCTAATGTGAACACTTTTTTGCCTCATTGACTACTCTAAAAGATGAAAGAAAAGTAAGAAGCTTTGAACTGAATTTTTTTTTTTTTATTTTGAAACGTTAAAATTCTGTTGTTGCTGGAATCCCCATTTTAGGTGTACATATATACAGTGGCTCCATCGCATAATTGGACAAGCATTTATCTGATACGTATGGGCTTAAAACTTAAAAAGAATATATTAAAGAGGTTTTTTTTTGATTATATTTACACTCTATATTCCGGACTTTAAGATCAATAAAAAAAATTACAACATTTTTCATGATAACGGTAATTTTATAAAGAAAAAGGAAATTAATTCAATTTTTTGCGCTCAACGAATAATCGGACAAATAAGAGCATCATTGCTAAAAATGACATGACCTTTGTTCTCAAGAACGACCTGAAAACGTTTTCGAATTGATTTTGCCAAATTGTAGCGTACCACAGGTTCTGTGGAGCTTAATGCTACCAGTAAAGCCGCCTTAAGCTTATTCAAAGTTTTAAATTGTTGTCGGTATACTCTTCTAGCTAATTCTTCCCAAAGATGTTCAATTACTTTGCGATCTAAGCTCTGCGCAGGGGTTTCTAAAAGTTTGGGGCAATTATGGATCAACAAAAGCTTTGCCACACCCGAAGTATGCTTGGGATGATTGTCCTGATAAAAAGCATAATCGTTCGCTATGCCTAAAAACTAAAAACATTTTTAAAAACCGCAGTGGAAAAGATGTTTCCTTAAATACTATTCGTAATACATTCCACAAATATAACTGCCAAGATAGAGTTGCCAGAAAAAAAAACCGTTTATTAGTCCTAAGAATAAAAACAATAGAATAAAATTTACTAAAAAGTATTTGCAACGGAAATGTGAACAATTCGCAAATGGGAACAACGGCAGTTTTAATTAGTTCACATTAGCGCGCGTGCACTGTATTTTTGCAAAAGTGTTAGACGCCTTTTGCACGTTGAAATTTGTTTCGAAACAAATGTGAGAAACTTTTTTGCATTTTCTTTTAAAATTTCTTTCGCTTTTGGACGTAAAAATTTATTTCAGAAATTTTGTTTTCTTTTATCGCGTCGTTCTGCTGTTTTTGTCAGTTGCAACTTTGTTTGGCATTGTGATTTAGGTTCAAACACAAGACATGAACATTATATGAATATTATATTTGTTATTATTATAATATATTATAAATTTATGTGTTATTATTTTTTAATATATTTACCTTATTTAAATTATATTCTTTTTAATATTTTTTATTTTTATTTTTCCAACCTTTTTTAATTAATTGTTTGGCGCTAAAATTTTTCTTTTGCTAATGTTTTGATTTCAAACACAAAATCAACAAAAACTAATGATATTTTAAATTATATTATTTATATTAACACCTTTGACTAACTACGAGTCATCTCTTACCCACTTTTTCTCCTAAAAAACATAATTTTTGCCTTTTAATGATATCTACGATCTAAAAATAGTTTTTAGTAATATAATGTGAAAAATCAAATTGTCGTTATTGGCCAGTTTTCTGTAAGTTGCCGCGGCAGTCAAGATGTTAACTTCTCTATGCGAAACAAAAAATAAAAGAAAATGTGAAATCAAATACAACTCTGTGCATATACGAATAAAGAACAAAGCAAATTTCTGAGTACATGAAATTCTAAAATCACCCCCGCTCGTTTTTCCCCTCTCTCCTACAAACTCAAGAGTGTTGAAATTTGTTTCGAAACAAATTTCAACGTGCAAAAGGCGTCTTACGTATGAACACACACACACGCAGATGACCAATAGGGTGGTGTGGTGTTGTCCTTTTGCCTTTGTTGTGTGGTAACCAAATTAAATTTAAACAAAATAAAACACTTTCTCTCTAAACAACCTCAATCTAATAAATTGTAATAGTAAAGAGAGAGAGAGAGAGAGAGAGAGAGATGGATCATAATATTGATAAAGTGAAAGAAAGAGAGAGAGAGAGAAGGAGAGAGAGAGGGATATTTGAACTTGTATGGGCATATGTTCTTGTATAAGGGTGTGTATGTTAGTGAGTCTTTGTTTATTTTATGTTTTATGCAGAGTGAGACAGACATGCACACACACACACACACACACTTATGTACATTTATTTGTAAGTATGCGTTTACGAACTGTTATATTTTATAGTTAGAAGGATCTCTGTGTGTGAAAGAGCCAAAGGAAGTGGCAAAAGAACACAAAACAAAACAGAGGCTCATGTTACTTTAAAAAAAAAAAGTAAAGAAAAACGAAACTTTTAATGGCCAAATATTATGCAAAAAAAACAAAATATTGTTTAACAGTGGTGGCAGGTTTATGATTGTTAACAATTAAAAATATAAGTATGTACTAAGGATGCCGATCGGGAAATTCCGAATTCCGAATCCCGAAATCCCGGGATTTTCGTGATTCACAAAATCCCGAATCCCGGGATTTTTCGGGATTTTCGGGATTGTGAATTCATATATACTTTGACTCTACAAAAAGCCCTGACAAAAAAAAATTCTCTATCACTTGACTTCGCTAATACCACTCAGATGAGGAAAAAACCTACTTCCATGGATATAAAATTGTTTGATGGCATCGAAGAATGCAAAAAAGATATTCAAATGTCCAAAGAAATAGATTTTTTTATGCCAAGAGGTGATTGAGGCGAATATTTACAAGCTGCATACAGCTATTTTGGAACTATTTTATCAATAAATTTTGATTGCGAGAAGTGTTTTTCAACGGCAGCGTATGTTGACAACAAATTTCGTTAAAGCCTATCAGATCACATATTAGATGCTTTAATCTTTTTGTTTGAATCCCAATAATTTTCTTAAAACTCATGCATTTTTATATCTAAGAATAATTTTTATTTTCGTTAATTTACGCTTTTTTGTTACATTTTTTCTTGCTGTTTTTATATTTTATTTTTAATGTGATATAATTCTGATATAATTGAAATATAAATGACTTTTCCAACAAAATATTTTTATTATTAAGAGAAAATCGCGATTTTTTCATAATTTTTCGGGATTTTTGGATCCCGAAATATCCCGGGATTTACAAAATCCCGAATCCCGGGATTTTTAAAAATCAATCCCGTTTGGCATCCCTAGTATTGACATATTAATTGATATAGAAAACGAAATTAACTGTGTTTTTTGTTTTCTTTATTCTGTTTTTTTTAACAATTAAAATATTAAAAGAAAAGAAATTAATTAAATAAATTCGTATAAAACTGTTTCAAAAATATTTATTTGAAACAAAAAAAAATGCATTTAAAATTGCTTGCTGCTATGTACGTATGAGTAATAATTGTTGAATTGTTCATACGCCCCGGTAAAATATTACAATCTTATTAAATTGACTGGCAATGAGACAATTTTATGATTTCGTCAATTCACAAAACCCGTTGTATCGTTGTATTCAGTGTATTATGGGACGATTATCCATAAGAGTATGCTTGTTCCAATACACATTTTTTTCATATGTTTTCCAAAAGTTGTATTGGTTTCGTGCTATCAAAATTACATTAGGAGTACGAAATATACAATACAGCATAGCATTGAGCTTTCACAACAACCAAGTGTAATCAATCTAACAAACACGATACAAAATCGTGTGAATTGGTGAATTAATTCAGGCAATCGAATTAACTTCACGAAACACAGGAACGTTGTTTGCAGCAAATACAAACAAAACATTCCACAAAAAACTGAACGCAGACCAATAGTGACTGCCTTTTTCAAATTATTGACGATAGGAAGGAAACTAACTGAACTAAGTAACTGAAATGCACTAGCCCATTGCAGTACATACTACATTTACACATTGAAACTAAAGTTCAGTTTACTTAAGGGAATAAACAATGCCGTCAGCCAATTTCAATGACTTTTACACTGGCCAAAATTTCGACCTCCGGGTACTGTGCTTGTCTTGACCGACAGGTGTACGTCCTCTAACCTAACCTACACTGACCATGTGGATGGTTTTAGTCAGTAAGGATTAGATTTCTAACTCCAACAAAAATATGAGGAGCTCTACCAAAATTTTTAATAATTTTTTTACAAATTTTATGAAAACAAAAGAACATTTTTTTCTCTTATAATTTTTTTTTAAGTTTTATTACTTTTTGTTATTATTTTATCCTTTTTTTTAAGCTTCGTTAGACATTAGAATTTCCATTTTATTTACCCATTTAAAGCTTTCACAATTCCATTAAATTTTTTCATAAATTTTCAGTCCCTTGTTTTTAAATTGATTTTCTGGTGTGGCAGCACGTTTTGTGCGTTTAGAAAATGCATTTAAAATTTATATCTTACTGTGCATACACACATACATATATGCAGTACACATACATACATACGTACATACATATTGGATGTACATATGTACGCAAGTAATATAATGTGACATCAACAGCATAAAAGTCAAGTTAAAGGAAAATAAATGGACATAGAAACTTGTACTTGCACTAACTCTTTAACTCTCTCTACATCATACACAAACACAGAGACACGTAGTGACATTACTCAACTATTTTATATGTATACATACACACAGACATACATAAGC
Organism: Sarcophaga peregrina; assembly: GCA_014635995.1. Classification (NCBI taxonomy): domain Eukaryota; kingdom Metazoa; phylum Arthropoda; class Insecta; order Diptera; family Sarcophagidae; genus Sarcophaga; species Sarcophaga peregrina. The sequence goes on along the minus strand of CM025792.1, from coordinate 52,504,904 downwards.
ATACAACAACTCACAAACTAAGTTAAAATAATAATTTTTAACAATATTACTTGGCACGCATATGAGACTACTCCATAAGAAAATATGTAAATAAACACAGGCATACACACGCACACTCGTACATAACAGTATAAACTTAAATACTAAATGCCTTTATATAGAGAGAATGCAATAATATACGTAAACAAAGAGAGAGAAAAAAAACGAATTAAAATAACTCAGTAAGACATCAAAAAGAGAGGGAGAGCAAGAGTGAGAGAATAAAGGAACGAACACACTCTGTCTTACTTGCCACTTACTCATACGGAAGAAAGTCAACAAAGTAAACAAAATATGCATGGACAACAACGACAACAACCATATTAAGATGTACTTCTTCACTTTACTAATAACGGAAAAGGTTAAACAATAACACAATAACAGCAACAACAACAACATCAAGAAATTATAAACTTTGTAAATCACTACAGAAATGTAATGTGTGAGCAATGTTCTTCTCCCTTCCCCCCTACCAAACTATGTTTACACTTTTTTGCTTCTTCTTTCCTTACAACTACACAAGTTGGGCTTTGAGCAAAGAAAGTTACACAGAGAGAGAGAGAGAGAGAGAGAGAGAGAAACAAAAAAAAATACCTACTCCTTAAAACTAAATAACGGGAGAAAAGCAATTTACATGGTATGTGTGCTTAGAAATTATACAAACATCGTTATGAACACCGACCGAACTAATATTAACGACGACAACTAACAACAGTAATAATGACAACAACAACAATAATACAATCAAACTGGTGATATTTTAAAGCACAAGCACTTCTTGTTCTTCTTCTACATCTTCATTCATATGCAATTAAATATAATTGCACACATTTTGTCTAGAGTATCGTCTCTCTCTCTCTCTCTCTCTTAACCCTCTCTGTTCAATTTTATGTATATTCCAGAGTGTCATGCGTGTATAGTTTTGAATTTTTTCATCGTTTTTTTTTTTTTTATAAAACTTCTGCTTAAAGATAAGAATTTAAGTGTGAAATTACAACAACAACAAATAATAAACAAAAAATAAGGAAATTATACTCAATTGTGTATATCCTGCATTACGTATCCAATCTTTAAAATGTGTGTGTGTGTGTGAAGATAAATTTGAATTTAAAAAGCCAAGACTCGAACCAAACTCTTAAAGTTAACATCACAAAAAGTGTAATTAATACCACCAGTATTCGACAGTTCTAAGGATATTGCATTAGTTTTCATTGGATAAGATTTTTATGTGGTGGGTTCCAAGCCCTATGCACATGCCAAATTTAACGTCCAGGGGATTGGATTTTGCTGCACGCATAAGTTAACATTTAGCAAGTGCTAGAATGCCATCTAGGCATCTGTAGACTGATGCAGTAGCCTTGAGAGTATTTATGATTTCCGCATCCAGTCCAATACTGACCTGTATGAGCTCCTCAAAGACATAGACGTTGTACAGCATATTAACATCCAGCGGCTGCGCTGGCTCGGCCATGGCGTTCGAAAAGAGGAGAATGCTCCTGCGAGATAGGTCTTTAATGCAGGGATCTGTGGAAGTAGGCGAAGAGTATCCGTTGGAAGGACCAAATCGAGGAAGCCCTGTAGTCGATTGGTGTAACCGAACATGGTTGCTCTTGAAAACCCCATTTATTTAGAAGCTCAATTACATCCAGAAGTTCTATTCCACGTTTACATGCAGGTTTGAAGCTCTACTAATATAACCTTGGCAAAAAAAAAAAAAAATTCCCTGTTAACTGTTATTTATTAAAAAAATTACAACTGAAAAGTATTGAAATTGAAAACGATTTTTTTTTTTAAATTTTCAAGGGAATCAGAAGTAAATTCTCTAAACGCGAAAGGTAGATTAAGAAATCTATTTCAAAACCCTATCAGTGGTTGATAACATTGTGTTCTGCTCACCTCAGAAATATGTCTTCATCTTTTTTTTTTTGATATTGTTGCCTAGTTTTCGAGTTTTTTCAACCAAGGTTGTCATGCGTGATTTTTTATCTCTTATCTTTCCGGCAACACTGGTTTAAACAGCTCATGCACGTTTCGTATTTTGTTTCACTGTCAAACATCTTCGGTTAGGTTGATAATTTAACCTTGAATCGTCTTACAAACAAAATACGCTTGCAAAACATTGAGCGCTTCTTCCATTTCATTGTGTTCAGCGACTGTGCTCATTTTTGGTTCACTGGATACGTCAATAAGAAGAATTGTCGATTTTGGAGTTAAGATGAGCCAGAAGCATTGCAAAAGCTACCAATGCATCTAGAAAAAGTCACAGTTTATGGGCTGGTGGCATCATTGGACCGGTCTATTTCAAAGATGCTGCGAATCGTAACGTAACTGTAAATGGTGAACGCTACCGTGAGATGATATTCAATTTTTTTTTGCCCAAAATACAAGAGCTTGACCTGCATGACATGTGATTTCAATAAGACCGTGCCACATGCCGCATCGCACGCGTAACAATGGACGTATTGAGAGGCGAGTTAAGTGAATATTTTATTTCACGTTCGGGACTGATGTCTGTGGAGATAGATTTTAAAATCTAACTCCCCAGACGCAAACCAATTAGTTAACAGAGCTCGTTATGTTATTAACAGAACTCTGTTAGACAATTAATTTGAGGCTGGGAACGAAAAAAAAGGAAAAATTAATTAAATTCCTGGGAAAAATAAGAAAAAAAAGCAGATAATGATAAAATAAGTCCCATAGTTAATCACTGTTACAAAATATTGCTTAAAAAAACTACAACAGACAGATAATCACACATTTCCGAAAGCTATTGTAATCCGATAAAGAAATCAATATTGTAGGAAAACAGGACTGAGTGGGCGGATAAAGTAAATTGTTTTGGAAGCATTGGACGTCCTTTTAACTAACCTAATCGCCAGAATCCTTAACAGAGCGAGTTTTCATAGTAGATTTTGAAATTTTCCCAGATTTCAGATTTTAACAGAATAGATTGCAGATTTTAACATAACAAATTTCAGATGTTAACATAAGAGATTTTCAGACTTAACTAAGAAAGTTTTTGGGAAGTTTTTGTAAGACAGATTATTATAGATGGTACACAGCCGATTGAATTAAAATCGCTGTGGTCTGGCGGGTAGTGTGTTGGTTTAGTAGACAGGATTACAATAGCTTTCGGAAATGTGTGATTATCTGTCTGTTGTAGTTTTTTTAAGCAATATTTTGTAACAGTGATTAACTATGGGACTTATTCTAATGTGTGTAAATTTTAGCAGCGCCACACTTAGCGTTAACAGTGCACAATTTCATCTTAACAGAGCAAAATTTGCCGTAAACAGAGCACTGTTAACTGTTTAACAGTATCCATTTGAACAAGGACACTTGTTTAGCAAGTAATTTTAGGGCGTATAGTGGGTCTATGAGTACCATATAATACTCTAGGAATTGTTCCAATGCCTCTTAATATTATCAGCAAAAAAGTCCTATATGAAGTGATATGGTATCGTAAAAATTGGCTTTTAAAACATCAATTTTTTGATTGGAAATTCTCTAGAAGATCAGTGGCCATTTGGGAACATATAAGAAACTGTACCCCATACAGAGTATATACAAATGGTAGTCCAGAGGGTCCTCTTTCCAACCGTGGTAGTGGGAAGCTGAAATAATTTTGTGAGTCGAGATATTGAATTTTAAAGAAATCGATTTTTGGTCGAAAATATATGAGAATTCTCTAGAAGATCAGTGGCCATTTGGAAAGTGGCCCGAAGACGGGAAAATTGAGTGCAGGTTATCCTAATCCGAATATATATATATTATAAACATTTCCGTAAGTTTGTTTGTTAGCCTGGACCGATTGTCTTGAAATTTGGGATATACATAGATCGGGCTTTTGTCGGTGCAAGTTATTGGCTATAAATCTTTTCAAAATTTTTACCAAAACGAGAGAAAAAATGGGACAAAGGCCGAAAAAATGGTAATAAATCTTAAATCTACGACTTAGTTAAGTGTAATTTAAATTTCCCAAATAGCTATTGGAGGTGTTCCGTTTATAAAGTTGTAACATTTCTCGAAATAAGTCCAGTTTTTATAACATCGAGCGTGTGAAGTATGTACGAAATCTAATCAAAATTTTTTTATTTGTTTGAAAGACCTATTGTTGCCATAATGGACATTGTTTATGTCGTTTTGAAGGGGTAAGAACTGTGGCCTAAGAAAATCCTATAAGAAAAAGTCTAGCGGGATCAAGTCACACGATATCGTGACCATTTTACATTACCTCCACATGAGATGTCAATTTCCACAAATAATTTAAGCAGAGACATGATTTATGTCAGTTTTAAGCACTCTCGAACTTTGTGGGTTATGCGGATGCACCTATGACTTAAGAAAACCCCATAACAAAATTCCGAACGGGATCAAATCACACGATTTCGGTGGCTAGTTCACATCATCTTCACATAAGATAACAATTCCCACAAATCGCTAATGCAGAATGTTTGATGCAACAAGTTCGAAGCAACATTTTCGATTCAGCATTTTCGATGCATGTTTGATACAATATGTTTGATGCAACATTTTCGATGCAGCATTTTCGACGCAATATGTTTGATGCAACAAGTTCGAAGCAACAAGTTCGAAGCAATAAGTTCGAAGCAACAATTTCGATGCAGCATTTTCGATGCAATATGTTTGATACAATATGTTTGATGCAACATGTTGATGCAGCAGCTTTGTTCGAACATGTTTGGAGCAACATGTTTGATTTCAACATGTTTGATGCAACAAACATGTTCGATCCAATATGTTGCATCAAACATGTTTGCAACAAACATGTTCAAATCAAACATGTTCGATCAAACATGTTCGAATAAACATGTTCGAATCAAACATGTTCGAATGAAACATGTTCGATCAAACATGTTCGATCAAACATGTTCATTTGAAACAAGTTGTATCAAACATGTTCGAATCAAACATGTTGCCTCAATCATGTTGCATCAAACATGTTTGAATCAAACATATTGCATCAAACATGTTGCATCAAACATGTTCGAAACAAACATGTTGCTTTAAACATGTTCGGATCAAACATGTTCGATCAAACATCAATGAATCAAGCATGTTCGAAACAACCATGTTCGATCAAACATTTTCGATCAAACATGTTCGATCAAACATGTTCGAATCAAACACGTCCGGATGAAACATGTTGCATCAAACATGTTCGAATCAAACATGTTGCATCAATCATGTTGCATCAAACATGTTCGAATCAAACATGTTCGAATAAAACAAATAAAAAAATTTCGATTAGATTTCGTACATACTTCACACGCTCGATGTTATAAAAACTGGACTTATTTCGAGAAATGTTACAACTTTATAAACGGAACACCTCCAATAGCTATTTGGGAAATTTAAATTACACTTAACTAAGTCGTAGATTTAAGATTTATTACCATTTTTTCGGCCTTTGTCCCATTTTTTCTCTCGTTTTGGTAAAAATTTTGAAAAGATTTATAGCCAATAACTTGCACCGACAAAAGCCCGATCTATGTATATCCCAAATTTCAAGACAATCGGTCCAGGCTAACAAACAAACTTACGGAAATGTTTATAATATATATATATTCGGATTAGGATAACCTGCACTCAATTTTCCCGTCTTCGGGCCACTTTCCAAATGGCCACTGATCTTCTAGAGAATTCTCATATATTTTCGACCAAAAATCGATTTCTTTAAAATTCAATATCTCGACTCACAAAATTATTTCAGCTTCCCACTACCACGGTTGGAAAGAGGACCCTCTGGACTACCATTTGTATATACTCTGTATGGGGTACAGTTTCTTATATGTTCCTAAATGGCCACTGATCTTCTAGAGAATTTCCAATCAAAAAATTTTATGTTTTCAAAGCCACTTTTTACAATACCATATCACTTCATATAGGACTTTTTTGCTGATAATATTAAGAGGCATTGGAACAATCCCTAGAGTATGATATGGTACTCATAGACCTACTATAAGCCCTAAAATTACTTGCTAAACAAGTGACCTTGTTCAAATGGATACTGTTAAACAGTTAACAGTGCTCTGTTAACGGCAAATTTTGCTCTGTTAAGATGAAATTGTGCACTGTTAAGATCAAATTGTGCACTGCTAACGCTAAGTGAGGCGCTGCTAAAATTTATGGGTTGCGTCTTGGATTTTCAAATTCAAATTTATCTTGCAGTGTATTCGGTTGGTTAACTAGGCTTCATGTACGAATTTTTATGCTTCGGATCGACAAAATGAATTCAGTTTTCATTGCTGGAAAAGTGGTTTGTTTTTTAAGGCAAACAATTAGAATTTCTGTCATAGACAAACGTTTACCCTTCTGGACTCATATGGTTTCCAAATTTCTTGTATCCTAATGCGTGCAAATGATTTGCAATGCAATTTGGTAAGTTTCTCTTGAGTTTGACAATAATTTGTAGGAACTAATAAAGACTTCGACTTATTGTCGTTAAACTTTTTTGGCTAGTTTCGTTATTCTAGCTGAAAACATTACCAATGGAACTCCATCAAGGAGATATTTCTGTGCTTTCGATGCACTTTTTTTAAAACTGACGAAAAAGTGTCCCATATCTGTTGTGAATGCCACATTTTTTAAGTCCTCCCCTGTCAAGTTTCGTGCAAAACAGAACAATTCCGTTTTTCTATTTTTCTTTTATTCTTTAAACTGGCTTTTAATAGATCCTACAGCAAGAATTTTTATTTTTTTATTTTTTTTTTTTAATACAAATGCGTTTGAAATAAAAATAAAAACGTACTCCAACTGATGGTAAATAAAAATACCAACAGGGTTCCGTCATCTTGGCTGCAAGCTGTGATAAATTCTTCATTTTTTTTCTTCTTTTTTTTTATTCGTCTGTTAATTCCGTTAAAAGGGAAAACACCATTTCAAATATCTTTTGGTTATGCTGCGCGCAGGAGGAAAAAAACTTTTTTACTTCGGTTCTTAACCAAAAAGTACTTTCTAAAGTCAAAAAAAAAATGTGCATTTAAAAACAATAAGAAAATTACATTAAAATTTCATGGAAAAGTACTTTATTAAAGACAAAAAAGTACTTTTTTGAAATCAACATTAAAAGTACATTATTAAAGACAAAAAAAGTATTTTTTTGAGATCAAAAATTTTCTAGTACAAAATTACCTTTTTTAAATTAAAAAAAAAGGATTATGATTCCAAATACCTAAATTCATTGCTGAGATCGGAATCCTTAGGTCGACTCGAAATCCTGTGGAAATTAACAACAATACGAAGGCAGATAATGTCGTAAGATAAAGAGGTTCTACTACAGAATCTCCCTATAAAGTAGGAAGTGAAAATTTAGCGAAACTAAAGGTGGAGAGAGACGAAGTCTCGTTACAAACTAAGTTGTCTCGAAAAGCAATTTTCATTCTGATTTGAAGTTTGAGTTTAGAGCGAACATTTACTTATACTAGGAATTTATTTTCTTTTTTCAATTTCAATGAGGAAAACCGAATAACCAGGACTTATGGAGTGTCTTATGACCGGAATACCAAGGCAGAGTGATATCCCTACTCACACCGAACAAGATTCCGAAGTTTTTTTTATTACAATAGGATAAAAAGAAAAAGTTAAAAGAATCTTCTATTTAAATAGAGAACCACACAAATTGATCACATGTTCGTAGTTGTCAAGCGCCATTACACGCCTAAGGTCTGGCAAAGCGTGATGCATTTAATATTGGGGGTCATAGGGGATCCAAATATGAACAACAATATACAGAGAGAGGTTCCATAGTATCGATTTTCTCTGTTTACATCCAGCATTCGGTGTAATTTGTCACATCTACACAGTTCAAATGCGTCCCCGAGTTGTACCAGCTCAATTTATTCCAGACTTAACAAGCTCAAGTTCTTCTCTCTATTTCATGGCATCCCTATCCCTTAAACCGCCATATCTAAAGCAGTCTATGCAGCATTTTACCCCACTCCATTAACTTCATTTTCAGATATCTAAACATCAATGGATTCTTCTAGAAATATCAGCTTTTTCATTTCGCAATAACAACCGGATAAGTTCTCTACTCTAGTCTAGTCGTTGTAGTCTAGTAGGTAGTGTGTTGACTTATTAGACGTAAAAGCCAGGATTCAAACCCCAGATCAGACATCAAAACGAAATTGTGAAAAAAACTATATCTTTGGCGACTGCCTCTCAAAACAAAAACTCTGAGAGTAAAAGTAAGCCTGCCGTGATAAGCTTCTCAAAATACTGCCGTTCCATCTCGACTTAAACTGTAGGTCCCGCCACTCACATGTAAAACTAACACGCACAACATAAGTGGCGTGAGAAGCTAGATCTTAATCCTAACTGAAGGGTTGTAATGTGTGTAGTTCTCTACTGAGATAATGTATATTTCAATACATCGGAAAAGGATGCAACATACTTCAGTTCAATACAGTTCCTGTACTCCTTAACGTCATTGCCCATCTGTATATGTAAGCACTAACCCGAGATTATTCATTCTTTCCCTAGGAAAACCTAATTACGATCAAATAGACGGAAGCATAATTTAGATTCTCTTTCTACAATACAGACGCCCTAGTAAGTCCTGTTATCATGTTTTGTAGCCGTTCATTTAGCGGAGAACAGCTTCTACATTGAATCGAGAGCAAAGAATACCTTCTGCGACAATAACTTCCTTCGTTTTCCTTAAATGCCATGAATTTTCTTTTATTTAAACCCATCTCCTGACTAAGCCCTACAATTAAAACAGTGTCTTAAAGCCTTTCTAGCAGAAAAACAGATTTAAAATGCATTGCAAAGGACAGAATTGAGGACAATGTCTGCTTTGTAACATCCGAGCTCACTTGAGCACACATTGTAATATCACACGAAGCGAAAAAAATAATTTTTTTTTTCAATAATTTCTTTTGTCATACCCACTGTGCAATACATACTACGTCCTACATGCACACACTGTTACTCTGCGAGTAAACAGTGTACGTGCGTTGTATGTTCGTCAATTGTATTCCCCCATGACGTATACTTAATATTTTATCTTTATATTCTTGTTGTTGTTATTGTTATTTTTGTTGTTGTAGTTTTTTTTATTAATAATAATTTTTATTTATTGTTACTCATACGTCATGCTGTTTGAAACAATGTTCCGAAAGCAACAATTCATTAAAGAATTTGATTTTAATTGGCTTGTTATTGTTGTTGTTTCACAATTAATTTCGATTCTGTTCGTTTTTGTTCTCAATTTTTAAATTAAAAATAAAATCAAAAAAAAAACAGAAAATAGAAAACAATTACACCGAGCAACATAACTAAACAATTAAAATTAATTTAAAATCGGCAACAACAAATAAAATCGTTTACTTAGGTTTTTTTTTTAAATAAAAAAATTTACAATTCAAGCTCAGGTACTGTGAGACTCAATATTTATTAAAATTTTTATGGTAAACCCTAGGCAAAAATGTTGGGGTTGCTTAAACAAGTTAGCATAAGATTTTATTAAGAGAATAGAAACATTTCCAAGGAGTTAGAGGACTATTCTCACACCTTCTGTAATGTGAGCTTCATTGTGTTGTTCTTAAAAACACTCATTAGATTTCCCACAAGCATCCGTCTGCTGCCTGTCATCATTCCACTTAAATGTTCCTTCAAGAGAAAGAGTTATGATGAAAGCCTCGTTGGAAAATCCGGCTTACGAGGTACCAGACTTTGTACACAAGAGAATTGTTACAAATGTCCTGGACTTATTTATTGTCATTAATAGTGGCTGGAAACGCCGTTATCTAGTACGTAGTGATATTAATTTATTAGACAAGAGTCCATGGTTCAAATCCCAGTTCAGGCATCTCAAACACAATGAAATATGCACAGAAAAAATAATTCTTGTAACGAAATTCTCTCAGCAGTCATGAAAACTTTCTTAAAAATTTGTCATTCGCAGTTTCGTCACTTGTGGGTAAGAGTAAAACTAACACACACAACATGGGTGGCGTGATATGCTAGGTTGCAATTCTGACTAAAGGGTTGCAATGTGCAATTAGGTAGGTAAATGGCTCAGGGCATTAGCTTGTTGTTTGAATTTGGATGCGTATCAATATGGAATTTTTAATAAAACCTCCTTTGCACTACATCCTCTCTTTAGTACGGATAGGTAGCCCTCCTGTCAGTGACATTTTTCTTAATGCCGTTCAAACGTCTACAATCTTAAACTGATTTAATGTGTGTGAAGATAAATTCGAATTTGAAAATCCAAGACGCAACCCATAAATTTTAGCAGCGCCACACTTAGCGTTAACAGTGCACAATTTGGTCTAAAAAATGCACAATTTGATCTTAACAGAGCAAAATTTGCCGTTAACAGAGCACTGTTAACTGTTTAACAGTATCCATTTGAACAAGATCACTTGTTTAGCAGGTAATTTTAGGGCATATAGGAGGTCTATGAGTACCATATAATACTCTAGAGATTGTTCCAATGCCTCTTAATATTATCAGAAAGAAGTCCTATATGAAGCGATATGGTATCGTAAAAATTGGCTTTGAAAACATCAATTTTTTGATTGAAAATTCTCTAGAAGATTAGTGGCCATTTGGGAACAAATAAGAAACTAAACCCTATACAGACTATATACAAATGGTAGTCCAGAGGGTCCTCTTTCCAACCGTGGTAGTGGGATAGCTGAAATAATTTTGTGAGTCGAGATATTGAATTTTAAAAAAATCGATTTTTGGTCGAAAATATATGAGAATTCTCTGGAAGATCAGTGGCCATTTGGGAACAAATAAGAAACTGTACCCTATACAGACTACATACAAATGGTAGTCCAGCGGGTCCTCTTTCCAACCGTGGTAGTGGGATAGCTGAAATAATTTTGTGAGTCGAGATATTGAATTTTAAAAAAATCGATTTTTGGTCGAAAATATATGAGAATTCTCTGGAAGATCAGTGGCCATTTAGGAACAAATAAGAAACTGTACCCTATACAGACTACATACAAATGGTAGTCCACAGGGTCCTCTTTCCAACCGTGGTAGTGGGATAGCTGAAATAATTTTGTGAGTCGAGATATTGAATTTTAAAAAAATCGATTTTTGGTCGAAAATATATGAGAATTCTCTAGAAGATCAGTGGCCATTTGGGAACAAATAAGAAACTGTACCTCATACAGACTATATACAAATGGTAGTCCAGAGGGTCCTCTTTCAAACCGTGGTAGTGGGATAGCTGAAATAATTTTGTGAGTCGAGATATTGAATTTTAAAAAAATCGATTTTTGGTCGAAAATATATGAGAATTCTCTGGAAGATCAGTGGCCATTTGGGAAGAAATAAGAAACTGTACCTCATACAGACTATATACAAATGGTAGTCCAGAGGGTCCTCTTTCCAACCGTGGTAGTGGGACAGCTGAAATAATTTTGTGAGTCGAGATATTGAATTTTAAAAAAATCGATTTTTGGTCGAAAATATATGAGAATTCTCTAGAAGATCAGTGGCCATTTGGGAACAAATAAGAAACTGTACCTCATACAGACTATATACAAATGGTAGTCCAGAGGGTCCTCTTTCCAACCGTGGTAGTGGGATAGCTGAAATAATTTTGTGAGTCGAGATACTGAATTTTAAAAAAATGGATTTTTGGTCGAAAATATATGAGAATTCTCTAGAAGATCAGTGGCCATTTGGGAACAAATAAGAAACTGTACCTCATACAGGCTATATACAAATGGTAGTCCAGAGGGTCCTCTTTCCAACCGTGGTAGTGGGATAGCTGAAATAATTTTGTGAGTCGAGATATTGAATTTTAAAAAAATCGATTTTTGGTCGAAAATATATGAGAATTCTCTAGAAGATCAGTGGCCATTTGGGAACAAATAAGAAACTGTACCTCATACAGACTACATACAAATGGTAGTCCAGAGGGTCCTGATACGCTCTAATGAATGTATGCTTTTTGTAATGAAATAAAACTTTACTTTTCTTTAAAATTTAGTGTTGTTGTTTTTCTTTTAAATAAGTCATTATCTTACTATAGTATATTTAAAATTAAAAAACTATGCAGAAGCTAGTATTTTCGTTAATTTAACTTTTTGCCCTATAATATTTAAACATACCTACATATTATGAAATAAAAACACAATCATTCAACAAAAAATCTGTTTACAAAAATCTCTTTAAAATGGTTATATATAAACATACACACATATTATGGAAACACACTGACAATCAGTTGTTCTTCACCAAAAAAAAAAAAAAAATAAACGATCAACAAAAATCTCTTCAAAACGCTTAAAACTGTTTTTTAATTGATTTAAAAAAAAAAAACACAGGAGGCTTGACAAAACAAGTGAAAATTTTGCGAACAGAAAAATATATCCAAACACAATATACATACATACATTTCAAAAAGAATGGTGTAAACACACAGTTAATTTCAAAACATTAAAAATACCTTAAGCAGTGCTTGCAAAGCAAAAGAGCGCAGCATAAAGCACAAGAAAAACCACAAATGCTGAAATGCTGTAAGCAGTAGAGATCGCTTCGAAATTCATCGCTGCGACCAGCTGCGCACGCAGATAACATTTCACTGTACTACTATAGCTAAACAGCATTTCTATATTTTTTCACTTTGCTGTTTACTGGAGGTGTGCACAAGACATTCTGCTGGCTTACCCTTCTCCTTTTGACCAAAAATTGATTTTGTATATAGTCTGTATAGGATACAGTTTCTTATATGTTCCCAAATGGCCACTGATCTTCTAGAGAATTCTCATATATTTTCGACCAAAAATCGATTTTTTTAAAATTCAATATCTCGACTCACAAAATTATTTCAGCTATCCCACTACCACGGTTGGAAAGAGGACCCACTGGACTACCATTTGTATATAGTCTGTATGAGGTACAGTTTCTTATTTGTTCCCAAATGGCCACTGATCTTCTAGAGAATTCTCATATATTTTCGACCAAAAATCGATTTTTTTAAAATTCAATATCTCGACTCACAAAATTATTTCAGCTATCCCACTACCACGGTTGGAAAGAGGACCCTCTGGACTATCATTTGTATATAGTCTGTATGAGGTACAGTTTCTTATTTGTTCCCAAATGGCCACTGATCTTCTAGAGAATTCTCATTTATTTTCGACCAAAGATCGATTTTTTTAAAATTCAATATCTCGACTCACAAAATTATTTCAGCTATCCCACTACCACGGTTGGAAAGAGGACCCTCTGGACTACCATTTGTATATAGTCTGTATGAGGTACAGTTTCTTATTTGTTCCCAAATGGCCACTGATCTTCTAGAGAATTCTCATATATTTTCGACACCAAAAATCGATTTTTTTTAAAATTCAATATCTCGACTCACAAAATTATTTCAGCTATCCCACTACCACGGTTGGAAAGAGGACCCTCTGGACTACCATTTGTATATAGTCTGTATGAGGTACAGTTTCTTATTTGTTCCCAAATGGCCACTGATCTTCTAGAGAATTCTCATATATTTTCGACCAAAAATCGATTTTTTTAAAATTCAATATCTCGACTCACAAAATTATTTCAGCTATCCCACTACCACGGTTGGAAAGAGGACCCTCTGAACTACCATTTGTATATAGTCTGTATGAGGTACAGTTTCCTCTTTCCAACCGTGGTAGTGGGATAGCTGAAATAATTTTGTGAGTCGAGATATTGAATTTTAAAAAAATCGATTTTTGGTCGAAAATATATGAGAATTCTCTAGAAGATCAGTGGCCATTTGGGAACAAATAAGAAACTGTACCTCATACAGACTATATACAAATGGTAGTCCAGAGGGTCCTCTTTCCAACCGTGGTAGTGGGATAGCTGAAATAATTTTGTGAGTCGAGATATTGAATTTTAAAAAAATCGATTTTTGGTCGAAAATATATGAGAATTCTCTAGAAGATCAGTGGCCATTTGGGAACAAATAAGAAACTGTACCTCATACAGACTATATACAAATGGTAGTCCAGAGGGTCCTCTTTCCAACCGTGGTAGTGGGATATCGATTTTTTTAAAATTCAATATCTCGACTCACAAAATTATTTCAGCTATCCCACTACCACGGTTGGAAAGAGGACCCTCTGGACTACCATTTGTATATAGTCTGTATGAGGTACAGTTTCTTATTTGTTCCCAAATGGCCACTGATCTTCTAGAGAATTCTCATATATTTTCGACCAAAAATCGATTTTTTTAAAATTCAATATCTCGACTCACAAAATTATTTCAGCTATCCCACTACCACGGTTGGAAAGAGGACCCTCTGGACTACCATTTGTATATAGTCCTGTATGAGGTACAGTTTCTTATTTGTTCCCAAATGGCCACTGATCTTCTAGAGAATTCTCATATATTTTCGACCAAAAATCGATTTTTTTAAAATTCAATATCTCGACTCACAAAATTATTTCAGCTATCCCACTACCACGGTTGGAAAGAGGACCCTCTGGACTACCATTTGTATATAGTCCTGTATGAGGTACAGTTTCTTATTTGTTCCCAAATGGCCACTGATCTTCTAGAGAATTCTCATATATTTTCGACCAAAAATCGATTTTTTTAAAATTCAATATCTCGACTCACAAAATTATTTCAGCTATCCCACTACCACGGTTGGAAAGAGGACCCTCTGGACTACCATTTGTATATAGTCTGTATGAGGTACAGTTTCTTATTTGTTCCCAAATGGCCACTGATCTTCTAGAGAATTCTCATATATTTTCGACCAAAAATCGATTTTTTTAAAATTCAATATCTCGACTCACAAAATTATTTCAGCTATCCCACTACCACGGTTGGAAAGAGGACCCTCTGGACTACCATTTGTATATAGTCTGTATGAGGTACAGTTTCTTATTTGTTCCCAAATGGCCACTGATCTTCTAGAGAATTCTCATTTATTTTCGACCAAAAATCGATTTTTTTAAAATACAATATCTCGACTCACAAAATTATTTCAGCTATCCCACTACCACGGTTGGAAAGAGGACCCTCTGGACTACCATTTGTATATAGTCTGTATGAGGTACAGTTTCTTATTTGTTCCCAAATGGCCACTGATCTTCTAGAGAATTCTCATTTATTTTCGACCAAAAATCGATTTTTTTAAAATACAATATCTCGACTCACAAAATTATTTCAGCTATCCCACTACCACGGTTGGAAAGAGGACCCTCTGGACTACCATTTGTATATAGTCTGTATGAGGTACAGTTTCTTATTTGTTCCCAAATGGCCACTGATCTTCTAGAGAATTCTCATATATTTTCGACCAAAAATCGATTTTTTTAAAATTCAATATCGCGACTCACAAAATTATTTCAGCTATCCCACTACCACGGTTGGAAAGAGGACCCTCTGGACTACCATTTGTATATAGTCTGTATGAGGTACAGTTTCTTATTTGTTCCCAAATGGCCACTGATCTTCTAGAGAATTCTCATATATTTTCGACCAAAAATCGATTTTTTTAAAACTCAATATCTCGACTCACAAAATTATTTCAGCTATCCAACTACCACGGTTGGAAAGAGGACCCTCTGGACTACCACTTGTATATAGTCTGTATGGGGTACATTTTCTTATATGTTCCCAAATGGCCACTGATCTTCTAGAGAATTTTAAATCAAAAATTGATGTTTTCGAAGCCAATTTTTACGATACCATATCACTTCATATAGGAATTTTTTCTGATAATATTAAGAGGCATTGGAAAAATCCCTAGAGTATTATATGGTACTCATAGACCTACTAAATGGCCTAAAATTACTTGCTAAACAAGTGATCTTGTTCAAATGGATACTGTTAAACAGTTAACAGTGCTCTGTTAACTGCAAATTTTGCTCTGTTAAAATCAAATTGTGCATTTTTTAGACCAGATTGTGCACTGTTAACGCTAAGTGTGGCGCTGCTAAAATTTATGGGTTGCGTCTTGGATTTTCAAATTCGAATTTATCTTCACACACATACTGATTTATTGTATGTCATGTTCTCCGTTCTTCTTTATTCAACAGGCTTCCTCTTACTTTTTCTGTCGTTACAATAAATAATTCTATAATTGATCTTGACCTTTTTTGTTATTGCTCTTCCCTCTCCTCTCTCTCTCTCTCTCTCATCCCTCAACATTGATTCTACAATTCCAATGCATGAGTATAAGTATGTTGTTGATGGGATTCCTCCCTTTTTCTTCCTTTTCACAGGAGCCGTCAAACAATTAAACACTGATTGCTGCTGCTTGAAATCCTTGCTTTTCCTTTGCAGGCGCCTTAAAATAGGCAACACATGTTTTAGCATATGTTGTAAGAAATTTTATGACAATTTTTTTTTTTATTTTAAATTGTAAAGAATGCCAAAAGAAGAGAGAGAGAGAGAGGGAGAGAGAGAGGGAGAGTAAGAGATTGTGATGTGTAGACATGTAAACCATAAGGGAAACGTTTATCGAAATAAATTTAAATTACAGGGTGATTTGATTTTGATTTGATTGCAATACTTTTACAGACGAAGAAGATGAAGCAGGCAAAAATCTTTACCTCTTCCATACAATAGCCAGACATTGAAACATGAGCTGAAAGACAGTGTCTTATATATTCTTAGATCCACAGCTATCACTGGGCTTTTTAATAGGCCAGTACCCTATAAGAATCGCTATAATGCGATGGATGGATGGCTACGTAATTTAAAGAAATAAGACAATTAATTCTCTCCTTACCCCTAATAATCCAACAGAGCCTGGGGCGTGCAGACGTATCCTGCTGTCCAAAAACTTAAGCCTTCTTGTAAAAATACCAGTTTAACTGAGTCAACATTAGCCATTTTTATTTCCTGAAAGAGTCCTTTCCATAGAAGAGTTCTCATTGAATACTCTTAAATTTCCTTAAGAATTCCCCGGCATTCATGACCAAGTACGTGCAGGATGGTTATGTTCGTAAGGGACTTGATGGCTGCCGAACGAATCTCCAGCCGGGTTGATGAATGCCGAGAAATCACTGAGAAAATGAAACGCTGCCTAGTAAATAGTGTGTTCGTTTATTGGAGGATAGCCCCCCCCCCCCCCCCCCCATGGGTCAAAATATATTTTTCTCTTGGTGACTTGTTTTCTTCCAATAATTTTCTGACAAAAACTCTCGAGAGAAAAAAAAACTCATTTAAAGTCGACTTTAAACTGTAGACGGGAAAAAAATTAACACAAAAAATGGGTGGCGAGAGCCTTAAAGTTGTTATCTTTGTGATTAAACCTGGGGAGCGGGGAGTGTATAGAGTCTTGAAAGCACTTGTGCAATCAAATACAATTGCAAACTAATGAGACAAAGAAATTCGCAAGCAATTCATCAAATAAGAAAACAACGCAAATACATTTGCCTACAGACACAATTGAAATTAAAAGAGAGGGTTAAGAAAGAGAGAGAGAGAAAGCGAGAGAGGGAGACTAAGGAAAGAAGTGAAAGAAAGTAGTAACAAAATGAGTGACAGAAATCAAACAAAAATAAAATGAAAAAAACATTGCAATTATAAGTTCTTTTCAACAAAAAAAATTAATACACACACACACCTACGCACAATCCCATACAACATACATCCTCCTAACCTTTGCTAAACAACATACTCACTCACACACACACACACAACAAGACACTCAAAAAAAAAGTGCCCTCCAGTCTGTGTGTAGAGGACGTAGACTGTGACTGTAAAATAAGGTGAGAAAACGGAATTTTTTTTTTACAAAAACAACAACAACAACTGTTACATTTATAAAAAAAAGTAAAGCAACAGTGTTAAAATCATAAAAACACAAAAACAACAACAACAACGTTAACATTTGCAACACATTGAAAAGAATAGAGAAAGCAACGAAAAAATAAAAACAAAAAATAAATCACAAGACAGACAGACAGACGGACAGACACACTTTGATTAAGTGAGCGAACGAACGAATGTAATACAAAAACAAAAGAAGAAGAAAAAAAAGAACTATGGAAAGCAAATATAGAATTAAAAATAAAAAAAAACGGAACAGAATGCCATGGCAACAAATACTTAATGAGAGGTACAACAATAAAAACAACAACAACAACAGAAACAACAACAACAATAAAAAAACATGCATTTTTATACACGGAAAATCACAGAATATGGCAGAACACAGCAGAACAGAACAGAAATGCAAGCGAAAAAGCAAAGCAGACAGCAAAGCAAATATAACTGGCAAGCAAGCAAGCAAAAAAAAAAGAGCGAGCAAATGAAATAAATACAGTAGAGGGCGATAATAATACAGACAGCCGACTTGAGTGGTAATTTCTACGATATTTAGAAATGTTATCCTCCTCTTAATCCCCTTTTTGTGCGACTTCTTAAAAAATTTCCAGTGGTAACGCTGGTTGCAAC
This sequence comes from Sarcophaga peregrina, assembly GCA_014635995.1. Taxonomy (NCBI): domain Eukaryota; kingdom Metazoa; phylum Arthropoda; class Insecta; order Diptera; family Sarcophagidae; genus Sarcophaga; species Sarcophaga peregrina. Next base: position 52,486,463 of record CM025792.1, on the reverse strand, counting down.
ATGCAATTAAGTAAGTAAATTGCTGAGGGCATTAGCTTGTTGCTTGAATTTGGATGCGTATCAATATGGGATTTTAAATAAAATCTACTTTACACTACATCCTCTCTTTAGTACGGATAAGTAGTCCTCCTGTCAGTGACATTTTTCTTAATGCCGTTCAAACGTCTACAATTCTTAACTGATTTATTGTGTGTCATGTTGCTCTTTCTTCTTTATTCAACAGGCTTCCTCTTACTGTTTTTGTCGTTACAATGAATAATTCTATAATTGATCTTGACCTTTTTTGTTATTGCTCTTCCCTCTCCTCTCTCTCATCCCTCAACATTGATTCTACAATTCCAATGTATGAGTATAAGTATGTTGTTGATGGGATTCCTCCCTTTTTCTTCCTTTTCACAGGAGCCGTCAAACAATTAAACACTGATTGCTGCTGCTTGAAATCCTTGTTTTTCCTTTGCAGGCGCCTTAAAATAGGCAACACATGTTTTAGCATATGTTGTAAGAAATTTTATGACAATTTTTTTTTTTTTAAATTCTAAAGAATGCCAAAAGAAGTGAGAGAGAGGGAGAGAGAGAGGGAGGGAGGGAGAGAGTGTAAGGGATTGTGATGTGTAGACATGTAAACCATAAGGGAAACATTTATCGAAATAAATTTAAATTACAGGGTGATTTGATTTTGATTTGATTGCAAGACTTTTGAAGAATTTTTGCCTCTTCCATAGAATAGCCAGACATTGAAACATGAGCTGAAAGACAGTGTCTTATACATCCTTAGATCCATAGCTATTACTATGCTTTTCAATAGGCCAGTACCCTATAAGAATCGCTATAATGCAATGGATTGCTATGAAATTTAAAGAAAGAAGACAATTAGTTCTCTCCTTATCCCTAATAATCCAACAGAGCCTGGGACGCACATAAGTATCCTGCTGTCCAAAAAATTAAGCCTCCTTGGAAAACTACCAGTTTAACTGAGTCAACATTAGCCATTTTCTATTTCCTGAAAGAGTCCTTTCCATAGAAGAGTTCTCATTGAATACTCTTAAATTTCCTTAAGAAATCCCCCGGCATTCATGACCAAGTGCGTGCAGGATGGTTATGTTCATAAGGGACTTGGTGGCTGCCTAACGAATCTCCAGCCTGATTAATGAATGCCGGGAAATCAATCAGAAAATGCAACGCTGCCTAGTAAATAGAGTGTTGGTTTATTGGAGGATAGCCCGCCCCCATGGGTCAAAAACATTTTTCTTGGTGATTGCTGACTTGTGACTTGTTTTCTTCCAATAATCTTCTAGCAAAAACTCTCAAGAGGAAAATAAAACTCATTTAAAGTCGACTTTAAACTGCAAACGGAAAAAAATTAACACATAAAATGGTTGACGAGAGCATTAAAGTTGTTATCCTTGTAATTAAAGCTGGGGAGTAGGGAGTGTATAGAGTCTTGAGAGCCCTTGTGCAATCAAATACAATTGCAAACTAATGAGACAAAGAAATTCGCAAGCAATTCATCAAATAAGAAAACAACGCAAATGCATTTGCCTACAGACACAATTGAAATTAAAGGAGAGGGTTAAGAAAGAGAGAGAGAGAGAGAAAGGATAGTAGTAACAAAATGAGTGACAGAAATCAAACAAAAATAAAATGAAAAAAGCATTGCAATTATAAGTTCTTTTCAACAAAAAAAAATTATTACACACACACACACCTACGCACAATCCCATACAACATACATCCTCCTAACCTTTGCTAAACAACATACTCACTCACACACACACACACAACAAGACACTCAAAAAAAAGTGCCCTCCAGTCTGTGTGTAGAGGACGTAGACTGTGACTGTAAAATAAGGTGAGAAAACGGAATTTTTTTTTTACAAAAACAACAACAACAACTGTTACATTTACAAAAAAAAAAGTAAAGCAACAGTGTTAAAATCATAAAAACAACAACAACAACGTTAACATTTGCAACACATTGAAAAGAATAGAGAAAGCAACGAAAAAATAAAAACAAAAAATAAATCACAAGACAGACAGACAGACAGACACACTTTGATTAAGTGAGCGAACGAACGAATGTAATACAAAAACAAAAACAAAAGAAGAAGAAAAAAAAGAACTATGGAAAGCAAATATAGAATTAAAAATAAAAATAAAAAAAAACGGAACAGAATGCCATGGCAACAAATACTTAATGAGAGGTACAACAATAAAAACAACAACAACAGCAATAAAAAACATGCATTTTTATACACGGAAAATCACAGAATATAACAGAACAGAACAGAACAGAACAGAAATGCAAGCGAAAAAGCAAAAAAGACAGCAAAGCAAATATAACTGGCAAGCAAGCAAGCAAAAAAAAAAAGAGCGAGCAAATGTAATAACTACAGTAGAGGGCGATAATAATACAGACACCTGACTTGAGTGGTAATTAATGCGATATTTACAAATGTTATCCTCCTCTTAATCCCCTCATATTTCAACGCGTTGTTAAAATCCCTTTGACATCACATGGCAGAGCCCATTAATACCAAACCTATTCACTCTTTAGAGTTCTTAGCTTCTCAGGCCACTTATGTTGTGTGCGTTCATTTTATACATGAGTGGCGGCGGGACCTACAGTTTAAAGTCGGCGCCGAACGACAGATTTTTGAGAAGCTTTTCATGGCAATTTTTACTGTCAGAGCCTTTGCTAGAATTCTGCTGAGAGGAAGTCGCCGAAGAAATATTTTTCGTTTTGATGTCTGACCTGGATTCGAATCCGGGCCTTTTGTCTAATAAGCCTACACACTTACCCACTAGACCACGGCGACTTCTGGCTTATATTTTAGTTCTAAATAAGATAAGATTGAAAGAACGCCATAGTTTAGTAGGTAATCTATTGAACCGTATTAAACGTCAAACTACGTTTCAAAGCCCGTTTCCGACTTCTCGTACAAAACGGAATACAAAATAAATACTTATTTGCCAGCTGTCTCTCTCAGCAGATTTCTAGTGTCTGGCAAAATCTCTGAAGAGTAAATCAAACTTGCCATGAAATTTTTTTTTTTAAATCTCTCGTACGGAAGCGACTTTAAACTCTAAGGGCCATTATTATAACGTGCCGTTAAACTTGAGTTTAGGTTAGAGGTACCTTTAGCTTAAAGGGCACTGTAAAGTTACCTTTAATTGATTTTCGTTATTACAATTTGCTGATAAAATAAAATTAAAATATGGCCGTGCCGGAGTAAAAGTCGATAAAACTGTTCAATTAAACAACTATTTTTTTCTTAACGCACTGGCAACAGTGGACTTCGTTTTTTTTTTGTTGTATATGCTCAAGACAATCATCCCACCCGTGCTTCTTTTTGGGGCAGAGGCATGGGCGCTATTAAGAACTAATGCAGCATAGCCTTGATGGTATTCGAGAGAAAAGTCCTACATAAGAAGATCTTCGGTCGAGTGCGAGTTGGCAATGATTTCAGCATCCGATCCTCAATGACATTTTTTTTTTTTATAAAACCAGCACTCAGAGGATGATCCCTACTACTTATGCAATGCATTATGCAGGTTTTTTATAGGAAAGGTGGGAAGAGAGAGGGAAGATGCGAAAGGTAAGGAAACGAGTTGCTGGTGGTGACTATAAAATGGCCAGTGCTATACCTTCACCATTAGACAGTCTACAGCAATCGTCCCCAAGAAGCACGCAATTTCTCACACCACTTATGTTGCGTGTGTGTTAATTTTATGCAGAAGTGGCGGACCTACAGTTTAAAGTCGACTCCGAACGACAGATTTTTGAGAAACAAGAAGAGAAAGAGAAGATGTCTGGCCTGGGACTCGAACCCTGGCTTTACGTCTAATAAGCCAGCACACTACCTACTAGACTACGGCGACTTCCAAAAAATATACGTTGTACAGCGTATTAATATCTAACACCTCCGCTGGCTCGGCCATGTCGTTCAAATGGAGAAGGATGATCCGGCGAAAAGAACAAAGTTGTATCCGTTGGATGGACCAAGTCTTGGAAGCCCTGTCATCGATTGGTGTTTAAATTTTAAAGGTAGGATGATCTTCCTTTTAGCTTAACGATCACTTTTGCTTTATTGGGTTCTCATAATAATGAAAAACAAAATATTTGCCCGTTAAAATCCTTCCTTTAGTTAACGGCAAGTTGTAATAATGGCCCTAACTCCTGCTACTCAGAAGCCAAGTCATTATTCTGATTGAAGCGTTGTAATGCCCAATCGTATATGCACGTACACAGGGTCACAAAAGTATACTGATGATTAAAAAATTTCACAAAATTCTGAAGCAATGCAAAAGACCGTCTTAATATCAATAAAATTTGTCACCAAACAAGCAATTAGGTGGCTCTGACTCATGACTGATAGGCCTAAGTTGCGGAACTTAAGTAAGAGTTATGTGCCTTTAAATAATCCAAAATTTCTTTGAGAATTTCTTGGCAATCAAAGACAAGGACTGACGTTAATAACACGTTCATTAGGAACTTAATTGCAGGAAATCAATTTTGAGGCTTTGAAAACATCCTCTATTCGGGAGTGTACGAAAGTATTTTTGTTTACGGGCTGGGGGAAGGAGGAGGGTTTTGCTGAAAAGTTAAATGATTGTGTTCGGATAATTTAACGCAGCCACAATAAACAAAGATTCGTATTTATGTTGCTAAATAAAAATAGTTTTTCTTTGTATCTATTTTAGTTGCCGCCACTGTAGTTCTACACAAATGCAAGGCGGCATTAGAAAGAGAACAAGGAGGAATGGATGGAGGATGACTATAAAAAAATAAGAGAAAAAAACGAAACAGCCACCCTAACCATCAGGTAAAAGTCAATGAGGAAGGAAATATAATAGAAATTAATTCACACACACACACACACACTTCTGTACACATACACGCACATAGAAACGAGAGAGAGAGGAATGAGTAAAAGAGAAAATCATAGAAGCAGACAGGTAAACAAATAACAGAAATAAAGAGGATAATTTAAGAAACAAAACTTAAAAAACGAACAGCAGCTAAAAAGGTAAAGAAATCACAAAACAGAGAGAGAGGAGAGAAAGAGAGAGATTCTAGGGAAATTTAAAATGAAAAGAAAATTTATATAAAAAAAGGGAAACACAGAAAAGCAAAAGAGAATGAAAGACAAATACAATAACAACAACAACAACAGAGAATAGGAATTTTTCCGGTTAGGAATCATTGATTCCATAAAGAACTGGCACACAGAAAATTATAGCAAAACAGAGAAATAAAAAGCAAAGAGGAGAAAGTGTTTCTCTCCAACAAAGTATTCAAAGAAAACGTGAGACAACAACACCAGCAATAGGAGTAGTCCGGTAGGAAATATAAAATTGAAGAGAAGAACAAGAGAGATAGATAGACAGGGAGAGACTTTCTCTTAAAACGATTAATGGCTGCTCTTTGGCTAACGTTTTTAAAACAAAGAGCATGTGCCCGCTACACAAAGAGCGAGAGCGAGAGAGAGAGAGAGAGAGAGAGAGGTAGCAGTGGAAACTATTCCAAAATAAAATAAAAACTAAAATTCAAACGAAAAAGCAGAGAGAGAGAAAGAAAGTAAAAGAGAATAATAAAGATGAAGAGAGTATTTAAGGATAAATGACGTGCTAACAAATACGCCATAAAAGTCTACACTCGCAAAGAAAAAAAAAAACAAATAACGCAAAACGGACTTTCAATGACTCTCTAAAACTCTCTTTCACATCCGCACCCCCACTCCCTCTCTCTCTAACACTCTATAACTCTCTTTCGCTGAGCAAATATAAAACGACAATACTTTACATCATTGACTACGCCATACTTTAGAAAAGGGTTTTCAAGAAAAACGGTATTCAGACACTGAAACTAAATAAGTGTGCGTGCGAGAGAGAGAGAGAGAGAGTGCAATAGAGAGATGAAATATTAAAACGTATGATGATGTTGAAATTAATGCGTATGCATTAGAAGTTCTTCTTTTTTTTCGCCGCAACAAAAAAAAAATTAATGACGTTGCCTTAGATAATACGTACAACAACAAAAATTCTTATACGCATTAAAAATAACGATAAATTTGTGAATTGGAAACAAAAAAGAAAGGAAGAGAGGAAGAGAGAAAAATAAAGAAACAAAGAAAATCATCAAACTTTTGCCAAATAAATGACAATGACTTCGTCTATCGATAAAAGCGAATCAATGGGCGTTTGTTTGTTTATTTGTTTGAAAATTATACTCCAACTGTACACACACGAGTAAGATGATTCCCTTGGAATTTTATTTGTCGTCTATTCCTACGTCGTATGCCATTATTACAACTTAACTTACTTAATTAGTCATTACAATACCTTACATAGCATTACAGCCTAGCTACTCACATCATTCTTATTGTGTGTGCGCGTTAATCTTATCTGTACATGAGCGGCAAGACCTATAGTTTAATCTCGGCAATGAACGACGGATTTTTGAGAAACTTTTCATGATAATTTTATTTACTCCGAGAGTTTTTGACACAAGATTACATACATACACACATACATACATAATTGGCCATTACAACCCTTCAGTCAGGATTACGACCTAGCTTCTCACACCACTTATGTTGTGTGTGTTAATTTTATACATAAGTGGCGGGAGCTACAGTTTAAAATCGACTCCGACCGACAGATTTTTGAGAAGCTTTTCATGGCAATTTTTACTCTTAGAGTTTTTGCCAGAAATCTGCTGAGAGGAAGTCGCCGAAGAAATATTTTTCGTTTTGATGTCTGACCTGGGATACGAACCCGGGCCTTTTGTCCAATAAGCCAACACACTACCCACTAGACCACGGCGACTTGACACAAGACTGCTGAGAGTAAATCATAATATTTTTTGTCATATCTTTTCACGTTCAGTACATCTGACCTGGATTTCAAAATACGGCCACGTGATGAGTAAGCCAACATGCAACCTATTGGACAATGGCGATTAATATGTACTTCTTATAAGCTATCGCCAAATTGAGAGGCAGGTTCCTATATGACTTCTATAGAAACTGTGCATCTGAAAAGGAGGAGAAGGAAAGTGTCATTCACCCCATGGATTGGTAAGCAACCCTCTGATTTTCTGACATCATTAAAGTAAACTGAACAAAATAAAGATACCGCCATAGTGAGATTAATTTTGCGGCCAGGATATGTTCCTACAGAAAGTGCTTGATTTTCGGGTAAGGTTTTTTTTCTTGCGTTCGAAGTCAACTTTAAACTGTAGGTCCCGCTACTTATGTATAAAATTAACACACACACAACATAAGTAGTGTGAGAAACTAGGTCAATAATCCTGACTGATGGGTTCTAATGACCAATTATGTATGTATGTACTAGGAAAATATGGAAAGTACACGAAAGGGTAAGAGGGTAAGAGTTCTGGAGGATGGGAGTTAAACATGCGAATAGCTCGGCTAAAGAAAGAATTATGTCTGTAACGTAGCGGGGGCGATCCACTTGGCAATCGACCATTAAGGAATGTGCTCTTCAAAAAATACGAGTTTTATGTACGAATATATGATGCTCAGGAATAAGTTCGCTTATTCCTCACAAAACCGCATTGTGATGATCCTCCAATGGATCAATGGGTTTATCCTATGGCATATCCTACCATTATTAATAAGCACCTTCGCCCGCGTCTTACAAATACGAATATGGTTTTTTTAACAACTAAAGAATGTGGTTAAAAACCGTTAAAAATTTACTACAATAGCGTTGATTGAAATGTGCCCTGTTTTCAAGCATTACAAAGTGATTATAAGCATCTTAAGTGGCCTACTATGCAAGGAACATGCAAGATTGTAAAGAAATTTGCAGAGACTCGAAGTGTTACAGATGTGGTCACACCTAAACATCATTGCGGATTATTCAACACTGAAGAAAATCTTACTCCTGTCACTGAAAGTTTGGTAAATAAACCGAAATTTTTCGATACCACTGCGTTTTCGTGAACGCTTTTACCTTGACTGTCCGGATAGCAGCAATGGGCTCTTAAGTTATCGTATGTGCAATGAAAATATTCACAGAAATTCTATGGGAAATAAAACAAATCGAAAATAAGTTCGATTATATATCGGCATCAAATGGGCATGTCACGCACTGGTGAACTGGTGGTACGGTATGGCCTTGAAATACTTTGTTACTGAAAAGCGTAATTAAAACGCAAAGGAATTGGCAGTGGAAACCTATAAACATAGTTACCACACATATTTTAAAGCACATTTAAAGAACTGAAACAGAAACAAATTTTAATTACTAAACGCAACGCTTACTTGTATAGAATGGGTAAAAAAAATTCACACGAATTTGTTAAAAAAAGCAATTTTTTATAAATTTAAATGCGACATTTTAATTCCGTTTTAATTTAATTTTCTTTCCATAAAAAAATTTCTTTTCTTTCAGTCAAGAGTGTGGGGTTTTGCGCAGCTGACCGGGTTTTGTGTGTAGTTTTTAAATAACAATGAGAACAACGCAAGTAAAACTCGTTGAAATAAACCACAAACACAACCGCAAAACAACAACAGCAACAATAATTATGGAAAACAATCTCGGGTTTTTTCGCGATGCATTTTATTTAGTTGTGGCCGAAGTAAAAGCATCCATCCATCCAACCATTAATTTCTTAAATACACACACAGAAATGAATTATTCAAAATACAAGGCACATACACACACACACATACACTTACACAAACTAAAAAAAGAAAAGAGTTTTGTTTTGTTGTGTGAGAGTACAATGCATAATGGGCAGGCTGGTAGGCATGCAGGCAGGCGAATAATAAAAATAAAAACCACGTCATTCTAATGACTGCCACACACTGCATGTTTCAAATATCGTGCATATGCATGCCCATGTGTTGGTATGTGTTGGGCATTTATTTTATTTTGCATACAAAGTAACCGAGAGAAACTACAAAAAAAAGGAAAGAAAAAAATTTTTGTTGTAATGCATTAAAACCTGTGGTAAATTTTAGGTGTGTGTGTGTATGTGTTCAAATAAAAATGTGGCTTTGGTGTTGGATTTTTTTCGCCGTTTTTTTTTTCTTCACCGAACTTATTGTAAAGCTTTGAATCTTGAATCCTTTTTTTTTTTTTAATATTTCACCACACAATAGCCGCCTCAATGCTAATGTTACAGCAGCAGGCAAACAGTGGTTAGGAAAGGGAAAAATGGGACTAAAAAAAGTGAAATAATTTGTCCGATAGCAACTGACATTACCTGGACAGCCAACACGGTTTTTAGATGGTCATTTACAAGATCAAGGAAGAACAGAACAGGACAAGCACGATGCACGCGTTTTTATACGTTGAAAGCGACATCAGACCTTAGTTTTCCGAAAACTCCTCAAGCCAAAGGACTTTTGTAAAGGACAGTCGGTACTGAGACATTTTTTTAATGACTTTTTCTACTTAAGTTGAACGAATTGAAAGTGAAGAGAAAAATGTGGTAAACCTGCACAAAATTCTTTTCAATATGAAGCGATTATCCGTGCACCGTTGCAGCAATGCTGTGAGTAGTTAAACATCTTTCATATGAATTCGTATTTATTTACAGAAAGGCTTGACTTTCATGAGTGCGAAATGTTGATCGTTTAGCCACCAAAGAACGTTTAAGAACAGTCAAAAACCGTTTCCAAGGGTGGTAACTCAAACGTTACAATATATCGTGAGTTACGGTGTTTTTACAGTCTTTATAACCGACTTACTGTAGAAGAAATTGGCAAGATTATAAAGAATTTTTAAGAGAGTGCAAATGTAGACAGTCCTGTTCATCATCACAGGGTGGGTTTTTCCAATAATATCGCTTCTGTTAGGAGACGTGTGGCGAATAACCTGAATTTTTCGATTTGACGTCATTCCTAGCAATTGGGCATAAATTAAGGCTCACCCATATAATATCCAATTCAAGCAACCATTAAAGCTGGCTGACAACACACAATGCCTGATTGAGTGCTGAAAAAGCAAACTTTCAATGCTGATTCATCTGTGAAGCGAATTTTTCACTCTGCGGTCGTATATGTTGCATGGAACAGTTTCTGCATTGGTTACCATCAATTTAGAGGGCTATAGCCATATGTAATCGTATTCTTTGGTTTACAATGGAAGATTGTCGTAGTCTAGCTGGTAGTGGATGGCTTAATAGATGTTAGACATCAAAACGTAATTGTCAAAAAATATTTCTTCGGTTACTTTCTCTCATCAGATTTCTAGCAAAAAGAAACTCTGAGAGTAAATAACATTGCCATGAAAAATTTCTCTAAAAATCTGTCGTTTTGGAATCGACTGTAGGACTGATGTATAAAAATTAAGACACAAGTGGTGTGAGAAGCTTGGTTGTAATCCAATAATTACTAAATTATGTAATTATAATTACTAATTAAGTATGTCCATATGTATGAATGTAATGGAAGAAGGAAGGTTTTTAAAAGATCATGCAAAATACCAGCAACTTTTGTGTCAATGGACCATCAAAATTATTCGATTTGCCACCATCAAAATTTTTCGTGACACTCTTGTCAAAAACTGTATCAAAGAAGAGATTTTTCTTAAAGAAATCGAGGATTGGTCAAATTATCCCCGCGGACACCAAGGAAAATGAGGGAAAAGATGTTTAAAAATTTCTTCAAAAGATTGATCTTTGTGTTTCGTACATAATGGCAGAGATATCCAAGCTTTATGTAGGTTACTTTTGACACTGAAACATGGAATACCCTTTAATTATTTTTAATTTTTCTAAAGCAAATTGCCTGCTTTACAGTATTTTTTCTTTTTAGAATGCCTCACAGTGTTTTAACATACTTACGTTAAGAAATTAATTTCAGTTGAACTTACCTAAAAAGAGAAAGAAAAAAAAAGAAATTTCAATTAATTTAAAATCTTTCAAAAAGTATTGTTTTTAAAAAAAAAATTTAATAGAATTACTCTACTCTACCTTTGAAACAAGCACAACCCATGATGTATCCCATCATCAGCGTAAACTTTTATTTGTCTTTTGGTCACCCGTAACAAACAAACAAACAACGTTGAAATTTGATGATTTCAGGACACCACACAAATTGTAAATAAAATTGAAGACAATTGAGAGTCTCTCTCTCTCTCCCTCTCTCTCTCAATTATTGGTTTTTTTTGTGTACTTTAAACCAAGAGAAAATGAAAAAAACAAAATACCATGCCTTACTGTAGGCTTAGGTGAACAGCTTGCGTGTGTATTTGTTTGTTTACATAAACAGGTTTTCATAATAAATCCATGGTGGTGTATTGTTTTTGGGGGTCCTACACAATTACTCCGTTATCCAAAAACAATTCGAGAGTGGAGAGCAAGTTTGTACATTAAAGAAGAGTGTTTAACTCTGCATATAGGAAGGTTTTGTTTTTTTTTTTAAATGCTTTCAGATTAGTTTGTAACCACAATTGAATTTAAAAATAAAAACAAATACAAACACAAGCACAAAACAATTGCAGAATTGTAATGGTGATGATGATGATGATTTGTTGTAATATTTTTATTTTCACTGCCAACTAGGTGGTGAGTGGTGGTGGTGGTGAGTAATATTGTGGTTATGGCTGCCGTTATTAATAAGGAATGCCAGGCTTATATTTTTAAATATTTAAAAGGGTTACCATTTACTTATAAATAAATTAAATGAATATTTTAATTTTTATTTTTGTTTTTTTTTATTATTTAACGTTTGATGTTTGAAATCTTTTTAAGCACCTTAATTACATACACTTGCGGTGTAATCGCATGAATTACAAGGTAGTTTATACTTTTGTAATGTAATTGATTTATTTATTTAATTTAGTTTTTATTTTTTTTTATTGTTATAAATATTAAATTATTGCTTATCAAATATAATATTATCATAACATTATTGTTATTATTTATATTTATTTATGGTTTTTGTTTTAATTTTTTTTATTTATTTTTCACGTACATACGCTATTTATCTACAATTATCAACTAAATATGCGATTTTTATTACGATTTTTAATTCAATTTTTTAATACGCTTTTTAATGCTTTAATTTTTACTTTTTTTTATTGCATAATATAAAATTTTTATTTACGATTTATCACAATTTTGATTATTTTTATTGGTATTTTGTTTTTCTCACTTTTTTTTCCAGTAGGCTTGTGTTAAACTAGGGGAATTTTGTGCGGGCAGGTGGTTTTCACTTATCAATTTAAAAATATTTTTTTTTTCTGTTTTAATATTTTCTTATCAATTTTATTTTATTTCTGTTATTCGCCACTGAAATAATAATAAAAACGGATTTTGTTGCATTTTGTTGGAATAATTTTAAGAAATTAATATTTAATTGAATTTTTATTTTTAGAAAACAATCTTAGCAAGAAATTTTTTAAACAAAATTTCTTAAAATCATTCCAAAAGTAACGAAAATGTGTGTGTGTTTTTCTGAACAAGTTAAAAGCATTTGAAACCCCAAAAAAAAGATATCATCTAAAGCCTACACCCTAGCTACATAAGCTATCAACAGCTGGTTTAAAGTATCACTCAAGAACGTTCGTTTACTTATTCAGCAAAGCCAATGAAATAATAAATAAAGGTTCTCCAAAATGTAATAGAATGTTGCCGTAGGCTAATATGTATTGTATAGGCTTATTAGACGAGAAACTGTGGTTCAATTCCTTAAACAAAACGAAACTTGCACGACTTTCTTTCAGCAGTCTTTTGATAAAAAATGTTGAGAGTTAAATAAAATTACTGTGAAATATTGCTCAAAAGTCCATAATTCTACGTCTAATAAGCCAGAACTCTACCTACTAGACCATTTTGTTCATCGGTGCTCTTAACTTTCTGTTAATCCCTGCATTGCTAGTGAGTAGCAGTAGGTTTCTAGAGAGGCACATGGGCTTTACATACAGATTCTCTCTATTGTTTAGAATATTGTTACGAAAATATTAATGAAAAAAAAAAACAATGGACTTATGCACGTGATCAACGAATAACCAAAAATATATAGCAACAAAAATAAAAGACTTCTTTACAATATCCAAGAATAAACAACAAAAATATAGCAACAACATTAGCATAAAAAAATATAAGAGATAAAAGATGTAAACAATCAACAACAAAGTGCAGCGAACAAAAAAGTAAACAAGCAAAAACAAAGTGTAGTATAAAAAAAAAGAAAATCGGACAGATAAATCCACAAGCAACAACTACCCTGCCTGGACGAATGGAAACCAGATACACAAACAATAATAATGAAAACAAGTTCTTTACATTTTTGGATTGTTTCCGAAGGCCGTCATTCTCCTTCGAGAGCACACATTACACTGTTGATCCAGCGATATAAAAGGCAAAACAAAGCGAGCAATAATGGAGTTTGAAGTAAATCAGTCGGGTGTGATGGTTTCACTTTGGTTGCAGTTGTGTGTGAAGACACGGGATCGAATTATAATTCAGTCAGTCTTGCGTGCAGACAAGTTGCGTGTGAAGACAACAGTTGTTAGGGTTACGCGAGCAGAAGTGTTGTGCTTACAAGAAGGTTGTAAGCAGAGAGATATACCGAACAAGCACATATTGTGAAAGTTATTGTCGTATACGTGCAAAAAGTTCGAACAGTGGCACAAAAGTAGAGCGGACAATTAAGAATTCATTTAAAATTGAACGCATATTTATTTTTATTTTATTTGCAAGCTACGATCTCATATTTTTAACGTTCTTAAAAGGTAAAAATGTAACAATATGCCATCCCTCCGTGGCCTTCAATTAAGGTTTTGATAACCCACAAATGAAAACAATTTGTTTAAAACAATAAACGGACGGAAATGGTTATTTTCCTTAATAAACAATCGGTTTTTGTTTTTTTTTCTGATGTGCCTGATGCTGTAAAAATTAAAACAAAAAAATTAAAATCAATTAGTTTGGAAATATCAAACCAAATGATAGCAACCACAGCAACAACAACAACAATTACACTGTAACTGTAACTGCAACACTGACAATGGCAATAAAAAAAAAATCATCAACAAAAACTAAGAAAATCAAGCAAAACTAAAAAATAAATTGAAACAATTGTTACACAAAAATGACAGACAGACTGACAGACAGACTGCGGCGTCAACACAATGACCAGTAAAAATATGACATCAGGAATAGCAAACCGACAGCCAAACAGACAAATAAACGAATTGATGTGTCACAGTGAATTTATATCCGCATCCGTCCGTACAAACAAAGGATAAACAGGACAACAACGAATGCATTTTTATGTGACAACACACTACACTGTGTTGTAAAAAAAAATTTACAAGTTTTCTGTGAAGATTTCCTATCGAATGAAAAAAAAAAAAACAACAACAACAAAAAATGAAAAGAAAATGGAAAACACTACTCATCTTACTTACTTAATTCGTCATTACTATCCTTTAGTCAGGATGACAACCTAGTTTCTCACAACACCCATGTAATGTGTGTGATCTACTCCTGACAACAGAATTTTAGAGAAACTTCCCATGGAAATTACATTTGTTTTCGGTTTTTTTTCCAAACCATTGCTGAGAGGAAGCCATCAAAAGAAATATTTGTTCGTATTGTGTTGTGTTCGAGCTGCCTGAGCTGGGCTTTGAACCATTGTGTCTCGAATTGTAAGCAACCCCACTACCTAGTAAATTACGACTTGTAGTGCTTATACCTCCCAGAAAGTTAGCTTTCACACCTGGATGTGTGCAACCTTGCGCTGTAACAGCTCTTGGAGTTCGTATGCTTCCAGGCGTTCTTTGTGTGACCACCGCTTCTTATTGTTTGAGGCGTTCTAGCGCCGTTCTTTTTCTGCATTCAAATTGCTTCTATTTGAGAAGCAAGGGTGAAATAAAATGATGTGCTGCGTTAGCAAAATTTATCAAAATTTTAGGCCTTCCCGTGGGACACATGCTGTATCTCCGTTTTTTGGAAAGAAAACAATTTATGACGTGTATACACGTCATGTTTCCCCAGAAATCCTTGTTATGACGTCAGTGTCCATCAAAGGATAAAAGATGGCTCAAAGTGGAATGAAACCTTGGGTGGAGATTTTTGTCGATAACACTTGGATCGGATGCGTAAGTATCGGTCATTTAAACTGAAGTAGAGATTGTTGAAAAGAACACAATTTTTGAGGAGAATCTAAGCACACCTTCGGATATGTTTTCGTTATATTATGGACTCGTAAACTATTTAAGGCGGTCGGAGATATCTCAAAGAAATGGCAGAGCAGATACCCGGAAGCAATTGTATTCCGCGAAACTAAATAGTCAATGAGTTGCCCAGTGGTTACGTTATGTAACAGATCCTCCTCCTTAACGGAATAGTTAAGCACAATCAATATTCAATCCGTTGATCAAACTTTCCCTTAAGGAAACCAACCAACGCGAGTCCAAAATAAATATTGCATTTACAACAGAAAATGAAAGGTTAAAACCTTTATCCTTTCACGACAAGGGCAGGCCACTAGCACATGAATTGAAAGACTCTTCTCTTCTCATCCTCTTTCGCTTTTTGCAACAATTTCATTGTGTTGCTACAACATCTTCCCAACATTATGTGCTGGTTTGATGGTAACAATGCCCATGCCCAAGTCCATGTCTTATGCTGTGTTTAACAGCACAATAAACGGTCAATAAACGCCATTTCGCGGTAAAAGCCATGTTAATCTTGTCCTTTTACTAGACAATTACTAGCAAATTTTTCTTGGTTTTTCTTGTTTTTTTGTTTTTGTTTATGATGGCGGGCAACTTGACAATTTAATTTGATTTGCGTGTCTAACAAGGCAACAACAAAACCAAACAAAACAAATTTAAAAAAGAAGAAGAAGACAGAAGACAGAAGAAGAGGAAATTTCCACGCTTTTCCTTTTAAGCGTGGGTGGGTCGGGTCTGTCTAACATAGATGACGCCGGCACAGGTCATTGCCAAAGAAATTGAAGACAAAGGCAGACGAAAAACGAAAAAACCGGACAAAGACAGAAAATTTTATTTGCTGAGGGGAATAATGGTTCTTCATTATTTTCACAGGCGAATGCCAAAACTTAATTAAGGGATTCCTTCCTTCACCATTCCTTCCATTTGCCTGAGGAAAATGATTGACATTTTCGTGTTTCCCCTAAAGGGTTAAAATGCTGCTCAAACGAATGGATTTCTTAATTAATCATTCCAACCGATCGATAGTGATTAATTAATTTCAAAATAGAATTCTTGTAACGGCAAATTACGTTATACAGTGCATAACAAAAGTAAACAAAATCATAAAATTAATATTTTTTTTTTGAAAATTTTACTGCCATTTTTGTCACTGCCTGTTACAATACCTGCCTGAATACTTTCTTAACAAAATTCCAGCTACAAATCCCTAAAGTATGCTTCAATTTGTTCCCTCCCTTTCCATAAAATTTCTTCTGTGAACAAAGCTGATGATAAAAATATTTCAAGAAATATTTTTGCAAATATTTTTACTCTACAAACACAACAGTTTTGATTTTTTTTTTAGTTTTTGCTAGCACAATAGCCCTCAACCTGAAAGTATGCAACAAATTTTTGTAAAGTTACAAAAGCAATATAAAGTATGCTTTACTTATTCAGATTTTAATTAGTTTGTGCACAAAGTTGTGTAAAGTTGTGCCTCTTTTTATTTTTGCTGGTTTTGCTGCTCCATTTTAATAAGCAATTGTCCATTAAATGCTGGTTCGCAAGCTTAAGGTAAAAACAGGAAATTGTCAAAACAAAAAAAATAGAAAGAAATGGAAAGAGAGACAGGGTGAGAGAGAGGTAGAAAGTAAAACTGCCTAAATGTAGTGTGTAAATATTAAAAGGCAATTAACTTAAAGCCAACAAAGAAAGAGTATTTGATTCGAATTCTATTTTTGAAGGCAGCAAGTAAATGTAAATTCGTTTAAGAGGCCATTTAATTAATGCAGACGGGGGAGCGTAGGGAGGAGGACATGCAAAAATAAGTTAAAAAATTAATTACTAAACGAATACTGTGGCACAATTTTCGAAATAGACCAAAGGACAGCATCAGAATGATACTATCGCGGTCGGCCTCTCTAGAATTCTCTTCAAGATAACTTCTGTTTGTACAGCAAATTAACCTGGAATGTGAATATGCCCGCCAGAACAGATAAGGCGATAAATGGTCGCTGTTTTTCCATGAAAGGAAGGGTTCTAAGCCAATTTATCAACTCACTCAAATATTGGCTGTAGAATTCTATTCTGTGTGGCCATGTGGTATAATCGTGACATGAGGATGGGGTCAATTACGATTGTAGGTGCTCTAAGACCTATATCGTCTAAGTCATTCTTTACTATCCTCAACTGGCGGTCACCAGACTAGTTGGCAAGACAAGTTCCTGTGGGACACAACAATGAGACTAAACGCCACCAAAGCATTGAAGTATAGAAGCCAATATCTTGGTCGTAGTGGATCTGTATACTCATATTGACTACACGCGATACCAGAATCTGCTTTCAGTCGGGGTTTTACAACGAAAATACCGGATACAGAACGCTAGACAAGTTTTCAGAGTAGATCGCGAGTTTATATTCGCGACAATTAAGTGACCATTTGATGCCGTGAGAGCATTTGGAGGTCGCCTTATTAAAAGGGATTGCAGGACATTAGGAACAGCAAGAAAAAAAAAACGAAAACAATTTGAATGCTGCACCATTATGTGGTGTTCTTTAAACGTATGGGACATGAAATAGGCGTCTCCCCATTACTTGACAATAACATTTTAAATATCTTTCGCGTAGACCGGTTTATAAACATCTGCAGTGCTTGATTCTGAGCTATATAGCCGGTTAGATGGGAAAAGACGAGTGAGCTTTGTCTATACATGGATTCGTGGAGATACCCACATGCAACCTTTGTAATGCTCCATGAGTCAGGTTAGCGTTTTTATAAGGCTTGCAAAAGACAAGTTACTGTTCAAGTATGAAAAGGAGAGAATATTCTTGGAATTTTAAAGTGTTGGAAATGCTTAAGCGTAGGCATTTAGTCTTTCTTCAATTCAAATAACGTTGGACAGATTCTGTGTGCTTTCTTGGTCCTTCTTCGGTGCAAGTGAAATTGGACAGAAGAAAGTAGTGTGAGCAGGCAGACGCCATAAGCATACACAGACAAGTCCCTCCGTAAATATATGAATTCCTCTCGTGAGAATTTCCTCGTATGCCATTACCATTATAACGCCGAGTACTGTGTTAAAGAGAAATTGGGGGGGAATACCACTTTGATGTACTTTTGCGTGGATGTTGTTTGTGAAAAACGAACGCCATTCCGAACACTTGTTAAAATACAATTCGAAAGCCGTTTATGTTTCGAATTAAAGAGGAGTGCGCTTTTAATAGCAGGTCCGGTAAAATTTATGTAGACAACCTTGCAGGAATAATAAAATCCAAACTTTTCTAGGACATAATCCGTTTGATTTCCCTTTTTTTTTGGTAATTTTTTTAACAAGTCGACCGTGAGCTCTGAGGATAGGGGATGCGACTAGGAGATGTTTAATAAAAATTTTAAATAATTTGTGCAATTACTTGACATTATTTAATTTATTATCAATTATTCTTCTTCCATTTTAAATATTTTTTTCAAAATTTTCAAAGAAAATAAATCTTTACCTCACCCACTCTCCCGGGAATATTTTGAATTGTTTACACATTACATGAGAACGAAATATTTTTTTTGTTTTATTATTGTTTATAAATAACAACAGAAAACATGAAATAATTTAAATTTTTAATTGCTGGCCATTAATTATCCACAAAATTTAAAAAAAAAAAATTTTTTTTTGTGGCAAAATTGGACACTTTCAACGAATTCCAACAACCGAGAACAACATGGAAAAACGAAACGTGCCTGAGCGAAAGCAATGAAAAATTTTTTTTTTATTTAAAACGGAAGTTGTAATGAATTTTTCTTTATTTTTTTATTTTTTTCATCTAAATTGTTAAAAATAATTTCCACAATGAAAATAGAAATTTCAATGTCGACCAAATAAAATGTTTAACGGGGCCAATGAAACCGCACAGAATTTTGTGTAAAAAAAAAAAACAAAATTTTTTTTTATTAAGTCTTCCAAAATTAAACAAATTTTCTAAAAATAAAAAAAAAACTAGAGACTATCAGGTTATCCATTTAGAGGTTGCAAAACTGTTCAGTGTTAAAATGTTCTTTTTTTGCCATGTTTCACGCGTTTAACAACGAAAGAACGAAATCGTCTAGAAAAACAGTGATTCAAACGTAATCACTTTTCGAGCACTACGTGATGTTAATAGTTGCCATAATCGACCCACTGTGCAAGGAATTGTTACGAGATTATAAGGAAAGGTAAAGAGATTAGAAGCGTGTTTACCATCGTAATGTACACACTGACAAAACGATCACTTCGCTTAGAGAAGGTTTACCGGATAAGCCAAACTTATCGATTCATTGGCGTTCTCAGCAACTTGGCCGACCTTACCGACTGTTTATAGCGTATTTTGAATTTGTACTTGCATCTCCATCTAAATAAAGTGCGGTAGATTAACCGAATTTTATCAATTCCATCGTTTTAAAAGCAATTGAGCCTATATTTTCCTTACCATTTTTTTTAGGACTCCCCAGAGGTGTTCAGTGGGGTTTAAGTCTGGTGATTGGACCGTATAAATTAAATATTAAAATATATTGAAATATTTAAGTGTCCCTATTATTTTTTCCAACACTGTATTTTTTTTTTTTTTTTTGTTTTATTTTATTAAACCTGCGCTCAGGGGATGACCCCTACTCATGCAGTGCATTGTGCAGGTTTAGGAAAAGTGGCAAGAGGGAAGGTGAGAACGGTAAGGAAACGAGTTGCTGCTAGTGACTATAAAATGGCCAGTGCTATACCTTTACCATTAGACAGTCTACAGAAATCGTCCCCAAGAAGTCCGCAGTTTCTCACACCACTTATGTTGTGTGTGTTAATTTTATACAGAAGTGTCGACTCCGAACGACAGATTTTTGAGAAACAAGAAGAGAAAGAGAAGAAATCGCCGAATAGTTATTTTTATTTTTGATGACTGGCCTGGGACTCGAAACCTGGCTTTACGTCTAATAAGCCAACACACTACCAAAAATAAAATTTTTTTCAGTTTAAAGCTTCATTTTACTCTCGGTGGCAAATTTCATGTATATGACGTCCTGAAATTCCCAGAAGTGATTGCAGAAAAGTCATTAATTTCGATCGAAAGATCATTGAATCATATTTTTCTAATTACAACCCTTTAGTTAGGATTACAACCTAGCTTCTCTCACTACCCAATTAGAATGTGTTAGTTTGGTTTCATGACTGACGACCATTAGAAACTTTTGTTGGCAGAGGAAATCATCAAGAGAAATATTATTTCTTTTCATATTTCATCGAATATGGAGGACTCCTGTCTAATAAACCATGTCACAAACCATCAAGCATTGAGGGCGTCAAAATTTTTCTGCGTGGCAACGTCAAAGACTGCAGAAGAAAGGAAAAATTTTATCTAATCGGCTTCCTTCTTTTTTGGATTTCAAATCTAAATTCCTCCTACACATTCATTCTTAATTATAGAACAATTTAAACAATAAAGAAAATATTTTTTCACACTGACAAACTACTATCAAATTGCAATGCCGGCAGGCAGCTGATGCCACCTGTATTTTATAAACCAGCAGTCATTGGCTACATTATTGGCAACAAGTTATGAATGAAACAACAGAACTAAAATAAACAATTAAAATGAATAAATAAATCAAAATAATCCGACATAAATTTCTTTAAAAATTAATTGAAAATCAAAGTGAGAAAGGAAACTTTCAGCATGACATTCATGACAGGCGATATGTCATTCACCACAAAATGCAACGTCCTGCGTAGATGCCATGTTGAGGTCGGTTGGAAAAAGGAATTTACAGAGTATTTTCTCTGTAATTAAAGCAACCGGCAAAAAGTTTGAAAACATTTTCAAATTTCTAAAAAAAAAAAAAAAAATTGTGGCATTTATATACAGATTTCACAAGACACTTGCTGACAATATTCTCTTTAAAGCATATTTTCTGGCTGTTTGGCAAGCATTATACTTCATTGATTCACTTTAAATTTTAAACAAAATTTTATTTTATTTTTATTACCACAAAACAAATTTTTTTTTTGTTAAATTATTTTTATGACGCCGACTTGTTATTTTATTATAACGCTCGTTTTGTTTTCTTTCTATTTTTTTTTTCAAAAATAATCCTTAAAGTATGCCACATTTCTGTGATTTCATAAAGACAGCCTTAAAGTATGCAATTAAATTATAGCTTCAGGTAACATAAATACCTACACGTGGAAAACATTGCGTTTTATTGTTCTACGTCAAGTTAAGGTTTGCTTCAAACGATTTCAAGCAACAAAAATAAATAAATCACAGAGGGAGGGAAGGAACAGAGAAGGTGACCCTATGCTAAGATGGTTTTTTAAATGTGTTTGTAAGACATCTTTTCATTGAATTTTTCAATCAAATCACAGCTTTATGGTTGCCATAGACGTAGTTCTTTATGTCCACAATTGCATCAAGAGAAGAAAACTTTCTAAATGAAATAAAAAGAAGATTCCTGAGTGAGATAATAGAAAATGCATGTCAAATACCTGCTAATAACACTGGATAGTAAGTTCACATGAACGAAAATATACCAGGAAAGGCGAAATATACAATAATGATATGCAGAATGCTTGCACAGGAGAAGCAACTCTTGAAATATGAAGTGTTGGTATCCATAATGATCAAACCTATAGTGACCTCTCCTATGGGACAATTGTCAAGCGGAGTTGGACAAGTTACAGTGACTAGCGTGTGTTCACGTGACACGGCCAATAAGATCCTGTCCAAAGGCATCTACACCGTGGTAGTAAATATCAAAACTCTGAAGTCCAGTGAGGTGAAGTTGATGGGAGGCAAGTCTAACATAAAAATTCATTACAAGATTTCATTACCTAAGAATTTGATTGTGACTTTTTCATCCATAGCTATCTACCAAACAGAACCAATAGTCTCTATGGTTTTAGGAAATGCTATGCAACGGGGCTTAGTATCCAAAAATTAATGGAGTATTTAGGAAGACGAATACTCTTTACAAAAAGAGGCCCAATTTTGTGGTGTACAGATGCTAATGTTCGGAAAAATCTATTTAACGAAAAAGAAGGCAAAGAAAATCAAAGATTCTGTTTAAACCAATTGCATTTAGGACAATCACAGCTATAGTTGAGGAATTACAATAAAAGGAGACCTCACTCAGGCATTAAACCATTCCCAACATGTAGACCCTATGTATTCATCGGAATACATTCTTAGAACCTGTTTGGCATGAGGTTAATGAATCCCAGGAAGAAATACTTCTTAGCATATCAAGTGCCAGCACGGAATTATTAATCTTCAGCGCTGTAGGCTTCTAGAGGGAATTATAGGGATACCCTCGAAAATTTAATAAAATCGAAGTTGCCGCAGTCTAGTTAGACGTAAAGCCAGGGTTCGAGCCCCAGGCCAGATATCAAAACAAAGTACAAAAAGTATCTTTTCGGCGATTTCCTCTCCCAGCAGATTTCTGGCCATGAAAAGCTTCTCAAAAATCTATCGTTCGAAGTCGACTTTAAATTGTAGGTTTCGCCACTTATGGATAAAAACTAGCACACACAACAAAAAAGGGTACTAAAAATAATACGAAAAATTGAGTACTAAACAGTATTACTAATATAAAGTGTACAATCGATCGATGATATTATTATTAATTGTTTTTGTGCTAACATATATAACAGGAGTTGTGCCAAAAATTATGGGGCGCCTACTCTACAAAAAATATTAGAAAAAAAAAAACACTAAATAAAAATGGTACTAAAAATAGTACTAAATATTTAGTACTAAAAAGTATTACTAAAATAATAATTTCATTGAATAGAAATATAAATAAACTAGCAGATTGTACCCGGCGTTGCGCGGGTTATAAAAATAATAAATAAAAATCCGGTTCCGAAACCGGCTTCTTAAAAAATGCAATTTTTCAAATTATTCGGAAACCGGTTTATCAAACAACTCAGTTTTTTTAATTCTAAATATAAATAAATGCAATTTGCCCGTTTTTCGCCCCTTTCCCCCCTTTTGGACCCCTTTTGGTTTAACTTTTTAAACAGAACACCTCCAATAGCTATTTGGGAAACTTAACCAAGCTAATTCGTAAAAAAATACCTTTAAAACCCATAAAATACAGCATTTATGCATAAAGTACTAATTTTTGTCCTTTTTTTTTCTCCCTTTGTCCCATTTTTACCCCTTTGTTCAAAATTTTTAAAAGATTTATAGCCTATAACCTGCACCGACAAAAGCTCGGTCAATATTCCAAATTTCAATAAAATCGGTCTAGATATTCAGGCGTGATTGGCTACCAAACAGACAAACCAAAAAAACAGACTTACAGAAAGATTTTTAATATATATTAGGATTGTAAAAAATAATACGAACATAACGTTTTTAAAAAAATTATTACAATTGAAAAAAAATAACAGTTTTAACTACTTTTTTTGTAAGCCTCAATGGCAACTCTGTCATAAAGAAAATATTATGTAAAGACGACCATTTTGGTCATAAATTAAATACCAAAGCTGAGTTGGCGTAATGCATATTAATTAATCGAGTGTTATTTTAATTAATTAATGAATTATTATTTTGATTTATTTTTGAATTTTTGTAGCGTATTTGAAAACATTTCTTTGGCTTTCAATTTATTTTTTTGCCAATAAAAATTATTTTATAATAGAAAAAAAAACAGAATTTCAAACCTTAAAAAAGGTAAAATACAATAAAACAAAACAAAAACACAAAAATAATAGTAAATTTAATTTTAAATTTCATTCAATATTTTCACTTTCAAAGCCTTACTGATAATCAGACACAAAGGGAACATGATAAAAATGTGAGTTAACCCCAGAGGAAAATTGTTAGTAATATAATAATAGTGAAAAATATAGAAAAATGTACAATACCAAATGCCTAAAGACTGCGTATTTAACTTGACAAATATTCTTCTCTTTGTTATTTGTGAATCTCATTAGAAAATAGTGAAACCTACTGTAATTTTTCTTTGGGTGTATAATTGATATACAAAAAAATGTCAAAAAAAAGCTAATGAGAACTTGCTTCACTGAAAGTTGACAAGGCAATTGAATGCATTTTTACGTTCTTTTTAACAAACATTGCTGATGTTCATGTCTTTTACGTAGAAAAAGCCGAATATGTTCTTCCCCTGAGGGACATTGGTCACTGTTTATGGTAACTGCTACTGTTATTAACACATTCGTTGCCAAGCCTAAATTATATGAAGTCATTCTCATTGCCATTTATATTTTTGAGTGTTATTGTTTACCAAAACCATGTTATTACTGTTATTACGTTCGAGCTATCCTGATAAACCTCCATTATGTAGTGGACTTTGTTACAAATCCTATCAAAAAAAAAAAAAAAAAAATCCCAGCAAAAAAAAAAATTTGCTAACTCAAAAGCCTGCATGTAATAATTTATTTAAAGTAGCACGAGTATACTCGTCTTGGCAGTACGGAATACCCTGTCAAAGACGAGTATACTCGTTCTTGTTAGCGAATGTATTAATATTGCTCTCTTTGCAATACATATTCTTTGAAACACAATTAGAAGCATTAAAAACTCTCTCTCTCTCTCTCTCTCTCGCTCTCTCTCTGTCTTGAAAATGAAAGATCAACATATGAGAACTTTTTAATATCCCATATCCTGTGTTTATTTCCGGTTTTTTGATGGAATTTTTTTTTTTTTCAATGTTTTGTTTTGTTTTGTTTTGTTGTAAATGAAAAGTACTTAAAAGCCATTAATTTTGTAAACATTTTTGCAGATACATAAGTGCTGATAATGTACTGAGATTCCTTTCCTCTTTATCGATAACAATTTTAAAATTTTGCCACTTATGCTGTTATTGCCTTTATCGTTAAGCATTTAATGTTTGTTTAAAAAAAAAAAATTCTTTTATGACCTCGAAATTTAATTGAGAAAAAAAAACATTTTTTTGTGTTTTATTAAAAAAAAAAATTGAAAAAATAGGAAAAACAGACTGGCACGCAAAAATCATATTTCGAGTGAAAAAAAAAATGTGGTACACACTTCTTTTCATGTTTAAATCAAAACAATTTAAATAAAATTTATTAATTTGTTTAATTGAAATTGATTTATGCTACAGACAGAGAATTATTCTTTTCCTTTTTTTATTTTGTTTCATTTTATTGTATTTTATCATGCTAAGAATCACTTGCTTTTAATTTATAGATTTTGGCTTTAAAAATTTCAAAAGAAAATATTAATCCTCTACGCTATTCCCATAAGGTGAACAATTTAGAGGGAACGTTTATTTGTGTGAAAATAATTTTAAAATATTTCCGAATTGAAATGTTTTGCGTTTAAAAATAAACGGCACATTAATGGTGTTTTCTTTTCTACCAAAAAATGTGCATTTTATTAAGGCGAAATGCAATTTTGCGTTTGTTTTTTAAAAATGTTTCGCCCTCTAAAAGGGTGGCATGTTATATTCTAAATAATTTGCACTTGCCAATGGTGGAGGGCATTGTACTTTATGCCCTGTATAAGTCGAGAGTGCTGATAATGCCCTGTAAAGCAGATGAGTTTTGTTTATTCATAGGACTACCAGATGATATTTAAAAAAAGTCGCCTGGTATTGTTATCCAATTTGAAGTTAATTTTTTCATTGTCTTGTTAAGTAGCCTTAAGAAAACAAAGCTACATGGTCCGTAATATAAAAAATTGCCTTCAATGTTAGAACAGTGTTAAAATGTTAAATACGGTACTCCTAACGGGTAATTTTTTTTAGCCATTATCATTTTGGCAATACTGGTTTAAACAGCTCACGCACGTTTCGTGTTTTGTTTCACTATCAAATATCTTCAGTTTGATCGATAATTCAACTATGAATCGTCTTACAAACGAACAACGCTTGCAAATCATTGAATTTTATTATCGAAATGCGTGCTCTGTTAAGAAACCCCATCGTGGCCTTCTTCCATTTTATGGCTTGTTTAATCGACCCAAGATATCCAACTTTTTTCCCCCCCAAAATGCAAGAGCGTGACTTGCATGACATGTGGTTTCAATAAGACGGTGCCATATGCTACACAACACGCGTAATAATGGACTTATTGAGAGGCGAGTTTGGTGAACATTTTATTTCACGTTCGAGATTGGTCAATTAGTCGCCTAGATCGTGCGGGGCTATGTTAAAGCTCATGTCTATACAGACAAGCCCGCTTCAATTGGCGCATTGGAACACAACATTGAAGCATATATTTGTCAGATACCGGCCGAAATGTTGGAAAGAGTATGCAAAAATTGAACTTAGCGGATGGACGACGAAATGTTGGAAAAAGTATGCCAAAATTTTACTAAGCGGATGGACCATTTGAGGCACAGTCGCGGTAAACATTTGCATGAAATAATCTTCAAACAATAAATTATATGGACCGTAACTATCGATTCAAATAAAGATTTCATGCATTTTACTGAATATTATGTGTTTTTCTTAAAAATTCACCCATTATTTAATAGGATTTTTATTTATTTTGTTATTTCTAATAGAAGTTTTTTGAATTCAACCCCTGTTTTTGTATCACCTTCAAATCACCTATAGCATGGTTCCATATAACACGACGTCATATTATAGGAACCTATCGACCGTTTTGTAGGAGGGATAACTGTACTAAAAAATACAAAAAAACACTACAACTTACTAAAAAGTGGAAAAACTATTAAAAATTTACTTCAAAATTTAAAATAAACTATCAAAGCAGTGTTACGTCTATTTAAAGACGATAACAAATATTATACGGTTGAAGTCGCTGCAACCTAATAGATAGTATGCTGTCCACCAACTTAAGTGATATGAGAAGCTAGGTTTTAATGTCTAATATTGTATTGATTCTGTCTAAAAATCTGTTCTTACTTTCTTAGCAATTTGAATCCAGTATTGAAGCAAACTACTGTGTATTAAATAAAATTAACAAAATAAAAAATTCTATCGTGCACCCACTGTACAGTATGTGATACATTTTTGCTTATTTGAAATTTAAAATGATCATTATCATCAATAAACATGATTAACACAATGATGTTTGCTTTTCAAATTAAATTAAAATTGATTACGGACGAAATGAGAAAGGAAAACAAGAGCGAAAAAAATTTGAAAAATTTAAAAAAAAAATTCCACAAACATATGTACGTACGTACATTCATAATTGTAAATTTGTTAATATGTGGTACGATTTATTTTTTTTTGTTTGTTTTCTTTCAATTTAATTGAAAATTCCTTAATTATTTGCAAATCAAAACGAATGATTTTTGTATGAAATCGAAAACAAAACAAAACCAAAAAAAAAATTGTTAATTTCATTGGAAACTAATTGAACAAAGTATTGCGGTGCACAAAACAATTGTTTAAATTGTATTAAAAAATTAATTTTATTTTCAAAAAGAAAAAGAAAAAAAAGAAAAACTAAAACAACAAATTAAGTCATCCAGAACTGCTATTTACTACTCTACAACGGCTTAGTTGCACAGTCAAATAATTGTTAATCCACATTCATTATGACAACAACAATAAAAAATTAATTTTACTTTAATTAGTTAAACAAAATATTTTTAATTTAATAAATATTTTCCTTTTGCTTACTATCATTATTATTAAATAAATAAAATCTTATTAAAAAAAAGCTTCATACTCAACCACATTTATTTTTATTCCCTAAAAAGGAACAAAAAAAATTCACCTTTAATGGCATTAGAATAGTAAACAAATCTCATTAACACCCCCCCAAAAAATACCGAAATCATGACGTTATCATTACTAAAACAAAATATTCTATCCACTCAGTATCAACAACCAAAAAATGTGAGAGAGTGATAGTGAGAGAGGGGAGTTTCAAAAAAATTATTCATAAAAACTAACCCCCCACATGCAAAACCACCAAATCAGTGTAAAAACAAAAACAAAACAAAACAAAAAACCGTAAGAGAATCATATACCAAACAGCCTACCACCACCACTAACAGAATGTCTGAAATGATAACAACAGTATGGGCAAATATAATAGGTACACTTGAAAGGAAAAGAACTTCCACATCTCTAATGGGACCAAAAACTTTCCATACGATGAAACAAAAAAGGAGTTTGAAAAGCAAAATACAGAGATAGGCTACGCTTCTCAAATAACTCTGGTAGTTAACCAGAGAATAGTAGCCCAACTTCAGACTAGAAACTCGAAAGTCAATTATATAGCGCACAATAGTGTTAAGAAAATGGAAATGGCGTTATTAAAATGATGAATAGTACAATGGGTCAATTTCGTCCTCCGGGTACTGTACTTGTCTTAACCGGCAAGTACACGCCCTCTAACCTAAAACAATAAAAAAAAAGCTTTAAAAACAACATAATCGACTTGATCATGTGTGAAATGGTAAACAAACTATTCAAAAACAAAAATAATCGGCATGCTTAAAAATAAGAGATAAAAGATGTAAACAACTAACAACAAAGTGCAGCGTAAAAATATAAAATAGCGGATAGATAAATACACAAGCAACAACTACTCTGCCTGAACGAATATAAACAAGATACACCAAGAAAAATGGAAACAAGTTGTTTACATTTTCAGATATTTCCTGAAGGCCTTTATCCTCCTTCTAGACCATTCATCACACTATTGATCCAGCAATATAAAAGGCAAGACAAAGCGAGCAATGATTGAGTTCGAATTAAGTTAGTCGTGTGTGATGACGTCACGTTGGTTGCAGTGAGAATTCAATCAATTGTGTATGTAGACACGAGATCGAGCTATAATTCAGTCAAACTTGCATGCAGACAAGTTGCGTGTGAAGACAACAGTTGTTAGTATTATGCGAGCAGAAGTGTTGTGCTTACAAAAAGATTGTAAGCAGAGAAATATAACAAGCAAGCATATATTATGAAAGTTATTGTTGTATATGTGGTATAAGTCCGAACAGCGGCACAAAAGTATGGCGGACAATAAAGAATTGTTTTAAAATTAAACGCATATTTATTTTTATTTTATTTGAAATCTACGGAACTCATATTTTTAACGTTTTTAAAAGGTAAAAACGTAATAATATATCGTGGTTCTGTGGTGATGATGAGGAAAGTTAATCAGCAGAACACAAACTTAAATATAGGCGATGCTCAGGTCTCTAAGAAGGATGGGTGCTCACCAATTAATAGGCAAACTTATTTTTACCGATTTCAAATAGTGCCCGAAAGTTCTACAGGGCAACAGGTTTACAGTACCCAGTATATGTCTACTATCGAGAGTAGTGTGTTCTGAGCCGGAATACAACAAGTGTGGTAACATTTGTAAGTGAGCGTATTCGACCACAGACTACATGTGTTCATATATAAATAATTGGTCATTATTATAACACTTCAGAGAGGATTACGACCTGGCTTCTCACACCACTTGTACTGTGTGTATAGATTTTATACATGAATGGGGGTACTTACAGTTTAAAGTCGACTTACGATCGACAGGGTTTTGAGAAATTTTTCATGGCAATTTTTGCGAGAAAGAATTGGTCAAGGCCTCAATAAGCTAATGGAGTACTTACTTTATGTCGCCGTAGTCTAGTAGATAGTGTGTTGGCTTATTAGACGTAAAGCCAGGGTTCGAGCCTCAGGCGAGACATCTAAACAAAATACAAAAAATTATTTTTTCGGACGATAATAATAAGCCAGACTGTAGACCTACTACTTACTAGACAGCGGCGACTCAACGACAGGCTACATGAGTCTTTAAGTAATCAAAATACAATTAAAAATTTGAAATTATATTCTCTGATAGCGTGGAATAAATTAATAAATTCATCCCTTATGTTGATCAGTAGTTTACGAATAGATCAACAACAAATGCAGTTGCAAAGGAGAGGGTGTTATGGTATAAGGCCATGGGGCCAAGTATCTTGCAACTTAAATTCCCGCATTTTCAGTGTGTGCTTGTATAAACCCAGAGAGAGTTATCAGGAGTGCAAATACCTATAGTGAATAAACAGTACATAAAATGTTATAACATGTTGAGAGGAACATAGATTGTTCCTATTATTTTATTCAACACTGTACTATACATACATAATTTGTCATTACAACCCTTCAGGTCAGGATTACGACCTAGCTTCTCACACCACTTATGTTGTGTGTGTTAATTTTATACATGAGTAGCGGAACCTACAGTTTAAAGTCGACTCCGAACGACAGATTTTTGAGAAGCTTTTCATGGCAATTTGTTACTCTCAGAGTCTTTGCCAGAAATCTGCTGAGAGGAAGTCGCCGGAGAAATATTTTTTCGTTTTGATGTTTGACCTGGGATACGAAACCGGGCCTTTCGTCTAATAAGCCGACACACTATCTACTGGAACACTGTACTTTAAACCCTAAAATAACTTTGCACATGATCTTCAGCATACAATTTCCATGTCGTAGCCAAATTTAGTAGTCTGGCTCAGGCATAGTCTGGAATGATTCATGCAAGTTGCATCCATTCATTGTCTACTTCGCTGCAGAGTTTAAATAATCAAACGAGAGACAAAGAAGGAAAGAATGCCAGACACGTGGGAAAAAGTATTGAAAATTCGTTGTTTTTTTTTTTATTAAAAATCTTTTTTTTTTTAATTTCCAATAAATCTTAGCAACACACTTCAATAACAGAGAATTAGTTAAACATGCTTAGGCATTCACATGGGAAGCGAGTATTTTATTTCCTTTTAAAGAATTTTAATTCTTTGAAAACATTAATTTCTCACCCACTATCTCTTTCTTTCTCTTGCTCACCCTCTCTCTCTCTTTATCCTTCTATTCTTTTTTTAATCTTTTTCTGCTTTTTGTTTTTCTTTTGCATTAAGGTTCACGACCTCAGACACTGTAATTGTTGTTTTGCATTCACATTTTCGTTTCAATTTAATTTCGTTTCACAGACATTCACGATTTTATTATTTTTTTTAACAGACATTCCTTACTACTCTCTCTCTCTCTGTCTGTCTTTCGCCCTCTCTCTCTCCCTCTCATCCTGATTTTTCTTTTTTCTTCTCATGTTTTTATAAATAATCTTTGGGTTTATAAAATAAAGACACGCACACGCCAAAGGGTTTCTAATTTAAAACAACAAAAACAATCAAACCAAACACGAAAATGATTTGAAAATTACAAGAAATTTAACACACAATTATTGTAGGTATTGGAAGGACAAGGCTCTCTCTCTCTTCCTCTCTCTCTTCTCTCTGTCTTGCGCGTTCTATAATTAAAACATAAACAAAGCAACACCACATGCCAAGAAATAGCAGCAAAATTTTATAGCAAAACCTTAACAAAGAGTAACCAAATCTTCAATCACGTAAGAGAATGTAGCATAGAAAAGGGGGTGAGAGAGAAAGAGAGAAAAGAGAGAGAGAGTTAGTTAAAAACAGTATCTCTCTCTTTATGTTTTTCATATTTTCTTGCCTACTTTATGCTTATGCTCTCGAAACATAAACAAACAATGAAATTTAGAAAGGCATAAAACTCTGCATATTTTTAGGTAAAAACTAAATTATTATTAAAGCTTAATAATGCTCCCAATAATTTAATATGAAAATATTGCGTGTCTTAATAGCACAGACCATACCACGAAAACCTTTTAGTCTGGTTTCCCCAAAAAAAAGTAATTATTTTTTAATTTCATAGCGCTATGGTTTACATTAAATAAACGGGAGTTAGGGTGGCCGGTTGATGTTAGTTTTTTTCGTGTTAAACCCTTAATACACACCCTAAAAGTATGCAATAAATAATATGTATTATTAAAACTTAATTAAATATTTTTATACAATCTAATGGCAATATTAATGTGGCGGAAGGCGGGAAGTGTGTTAAAGGTAAGAAAACATATTAACGAGTAATCCTTATTAATATGGCGGCATTAAATTTTGAATAGACAAAAAAAAAATGTATACATTTCTGTAGCCTATTTAAAGGTTGAAATGGGTGTTAAATTAAGTTAAAAGATCTTTAAACATTTTAAAGCCTATTTGAAGGATTTAAAGCATTGTTTACAACCCTTTAGTCAGGATAACAACCTGGTTGACCATATTATCTATGCTGTGGCTGGGTAAGTTAATTTTATCATTTAATGCTAGGACATACAATTAAATCCCGATCGCGAACAACAAATTTAAACAAGCTTTCTTGTCTAATTTATTTAGTCTTAGGGTTTTTACTAGAAGATTCGGTTTTTTCATTTTCATTTTTTGTTTTAGACACCTAAATTTGGGTTTGGAACACGGACTTTCGTCTAGTTAGCCAAAACACTGACTAATAGACGACTACGGTGACTTCAACCGTACAACCAAACCAACAAACTCTTAGGGGAAGGCCCCTACTAAAGTGGTATTTTGTGTTGCGAAATAAGAAAAATAGATAGTGAAAGAAAGGAAAGTGGGAAGAGTATTTATGAACAATTATCTGAACCAATATCAGTTAATGGCTAGGCACTAATTGTTATTTTGCTTGGTCTGGAATTGATTACATCCATATCACAGAACAAATGGTATTATTAGGCCTGATATTCTTTAACTTTCAATCACATTGAATGCACTTCTCGACAAAAGAATACCAGAGAGGCTACATCCTTTATTATATAGTGTACGAGGGTACAGGAATCAAAGCCCCAAATCCGGGAGTCTATCATCACTATATCTCCAGTCTACCTGAGAAGCATTACTGCAAGAAACAAAATGTTTAAAAGGGTACTGAATTATCAAATTTCGACAAGCATGTGGCTAACCAAACTCAGTGTGGACTACACCAACATTTTTCTTATCAATGTAAAGCCGGCTGGTTGAAGTCGCCGTAGTCTAGTAGGTAGTGTATTGGCATATTAAACTGGAGACCCGAGTTCAAAACCCAGGTTAGACATCAAAGCGAAAATATGAAAATATTTCTTCGGCGACTTCCCCTCAGCAGATTCCTGGCAAAAACTCTGAGAATAAATAAAATTGCCATGAAAAGCTTCTTACAAATCTGACTTTAAACTGTAGGTCCCCCACCACTCCTGTTTAAAATTAATGCACACAACACAAATGGTGTGAGAAGCTACGACGTTGTACAATGGGTCGTCAATTGGACTTCCCAGTACAGTACTTGTTACAGTTGACAAGTGCACGTCCTTTAATCTAAACTAAAGCCGGCTGCTTAGTTTAGGCGCGAATCATGGTATGTAGCTCTTTACGACTGCAGGTTAACACTGACGTTTGTCCTCCTGTGGACATTTTTTGAAGGAATTTAGTAGATTTTTTGGACCAAACCAGAGGCGTCAAAGGAAATCGCTGTATTATGTAACGATGGAATTGAAGTGCCATTACAACGATGACTGAATTTGATTGGAATTTTGACAACAGCCCTTAGAGTTAACGTAGATTGAATAAATTTGCCCAGTAAAGATAAATTAATTGTATAAGGAATTGTAGCTATTTGCAGGGAATAGAAGAGATTGAAACTTTCTATAGGGACATGAGATATACACCGTATTGGCATACCAAGTGAGCTCAATAAATAGACCGCCATCACATACATACATACGTTACAACTCTTCAGTCAGGATTACGACCTAGCTTCTCATATACTGCCATCTCAATACAAAAAAAAAAAAAGAGTCACTTGAACTAGATGTTCTATCAATACGGGGATAGAGGACGCAATCCATCCACCTTTGATTAATTTAAAAGCATAAATAAGTTCTTAAGTTCGTTTTCTATAGAAAGTTTTCCCGTAAAGCAGCAGTTTTCTGTGTAAAAACGCGGATATTTTATTGCTTTGAATACAAAAACAAAAATTCTCATTTCTTTCCATTGTTTGTGGAAATCATTTAATTAATTACCGGAAAATCTTGTCAAATTCAGGATGAAATATTTGGAAATTTTTTTGGAAAACAACACAATGCAATGCAATTAAATTTACAAACAATTTCCAAAAAAAGAAAAAAACAAAATCTCACATGTTTTTCTTATTAAAGTTGACGGTTTAATTGTGAGTTTTTTTTTAATTTTTTTTTTTTGTTTGTGAAATTGAAATGAAATTGTTTACCTCGAAAACATATGTCGGCTCTTAATAAATACGAGGTCGGTGCTAAAAGTCACCGACTTTTTAAGATGAAAAATCCTAACACATTTCAACTTGGCCAGTTTCTTTTGAGTTTTGTTCACTTTGCTTAACATTTTCTCAATCTGAACGCAGTCCCTGTACTAACTATTAGTAAATACAACTTTAAACATTCCTCAAAGCTTGTATTTTCTGGTACTTTTGGTAATCCTATGTAAATGGCAAGGAAGAAAACAAGAAATAGAAAAAAAAAGTTCTTCCACATTGGCTTACAATACGACATTGCCAGAGTAACATAAGATAATACTTGCCATACAGAGTTAAAGGAAAAACGGCAAAACAGGCTAAACGAAAATACTGAAAAGCGCTGAAATAGCGCGTTTTTTAGTTTAGGGCTAAAATTTTTTTTATTCGAGTTAAAGGTACTTCAAAAAAGGCCTAAATCTAGCTCCGAAAAGAGCTAAGTTGGCATCACTGTATGACAAGGCGTCGGCCTAAAGAGAACATGATAGAAATTTGACTGTATAACCCAGAGGAAAATTTTTAGTACATTATTTTCAACTGTGACATAATAAGATGTTTATGTTGCAGAAGATGGAAGAAATACAGCTCCAAATCCCTAAAGATTGCTTATTTAACTTGAAAAATATTCTTCAAAAAATGGAGTGAATCTCATTAGAAAATAGTGAATCATTTTACTGTAATTTTTCTTTGAGTGTATAATTGATATACAAAAAAAATCAAAAAAAAAGCGTCGAGAACTTGCTCCACTGAAAGTTAGCAAGCAACTGAATGCATTTTTACGATCTCTTTAACGATCAATGTTGATGTTCGTGTTCTATAAGTGTAAAAAGCCGAAGATGATCTTCCCTTGAGAGACATTGGTGTACTTGGAGTACTTATTTTTCTACTCAGGGGATAGCTTAAAATATGACTGAAGAATATGCTCGCAGTTTTGGACCTGTTTTAGATAATGGGGATCTATACAGGAAGGATGAACATGTTTACACTGCAGCAATAATAACAAAGTTGCAGAAAATTTCTAAGTTGTAGTTCTCATTTAAAATATCCCTCTTTCGACCATAACATTAAGATTCTTTAAAAATTTAACTTTTTTTTTGTTTATAATAAGAAAAATAAATTTTAAAAATAAATTTAAGAAAATATAAAACTAATGCCGAAACTATTATAAATTTTTCAAGCATTCCAGTTGAAGAGTTCTTGAAAGTCCTTTTTCTTCTTCTTCTTCTTAAATTCATTGCAACACACCGCAAACATGCCATGTTTTTCATGTAAATAAAAATTACAAACAACAACAACAGCAAAAGAAATCTCCCAAAAAAAATTTCATGAATTAAGCCAAGAAAAATTATGTAAAAACACAACGAAAAGAGAGTATAATTCAGAAACTCAGGTAAAGAAAACGAGAAAGAAAGAGAAATACAAAGAAAAAAAATAATTGCGAGAGAATGAACCATACAAGCCTGTGCAAAACGGAGTGATGCCAACATGCTAACAGGATTTACCAATACAGTGAAGTATTTAAACGTTTCTGTATCTCAAGCACAAGGCTAATCTTATATTTTTTTTTTAATGGAAAAAAAAAACTTTTAAAAATTTTTAATCGTCAAAAAAGAAATTCTCTCAGCTATGCTATAAAATAATTTCTTTCAAAAGGTATCCGAAGTCGAAACCAACCCTTAAGTCTAACAAGCCTCTTCGTACCTTTATTTACAACAACAATATCGGTCCACGCTAGAAACGGTTAAGCAAATCTCCACGATAGTTTTAGATAATCGTAGACTTTAAGTGGATGAGCGAGGCGAAATGCTAAGCATTCAAAAAATTGTCATACAACGCGTATTGAATGAAGCTTTGGAGATAACAAAGCATAGGAGATAAGGCATTTCAGCAACTCTGCCATTTGGCGGTGTTACAACCCTAACAAAACCGATTTTTTTGTTTTTATCATGGATGAGGAATTTAAAATAAAGGACAGAATTTAAACCCTCAACTAATTGAACGCGAATACAAATCCATCGGGAGAGAATGTTATCGCGTATAATTTTTGCAATATTCATGACATAATTTTTGTTAATGCAATTCGAAAGAGAAAAATATTTAAGAACGACGAGATCAACGGTCATTAATTTAAAAGAAAAAAGTGCCTTATTTTACTTATTGGAATAACTGCCATAGTGTTCCAGAAAATCACGATAATGACCTTCAGACTAAAGAATTTTGGCAGAAATTGCACGGATGAAGAAATAATTCGTAACCTAATGGCGACATGCTAAGTGTATGCCTAACATGCAGTTGAACTCACTCACGCAATTAACTCATCATCAAAGCTTTTATCATGAGCTCTGAATGGTTCCAGGATTAATCCTTTGTCTGCTCTCAGCCACTAAAACTTTTTTTACCATTCAAGTCGTATGTCTGCTCTAAGCCACCAAAGCTTTATTACCGATCTAGTCGTATATCTGCTTTCAATCGATAAGTTTTCGAAATTTGTTGAAATCGAATGATATTTTATATGTTGTCCTTGAATTTTTCCTTCACGATCTTGCATACTGTGCATTTGTGTCTTTTTTTAACGAAAAGTAATTCCGACCAGCATGACCGTTCATATATAATATTAATACGGTCGGAAAGGGTTAAAAAAAAGAAATATTGTGGTATTACAAAGGGCCACACTAACCTTTTTTATTATCAAAATTCGTGTATAATAAGGGATGCGTTTCTATCGAAGAACAATCGTTACCGGCGGCGTTACTCATTTTTAGTCCAATGGCACCTTAACTAACAGCCTGTACTTGCCCCTATATTTTTGTGTCGTTTTCCCTTCTATTTTAAAAAAATTTTATTGTTTAAAGTGATTATATAACCCTATATGGGTTTTGCAAATAAGGTGGCTCCCGGGGTTTCAGAAGGCATTTTGCGCGCTGAACACGAATCTTTCAGCGAAACTTTCATCACGTCAGGTTTTCGAGAAAAAAGGAGTTCAATCCCCTTAGAGTAGCTGATTATAGATCATCATTCAGATTTAAAAAATTCAAAATGTCGCATACAACATGGCGGAATGATCAGCTCAAATTCGTATTTAGCGCGAAAAATTACTTCGGAAACACCTGGAGCCATTTTATTTGCACAAAAAAGTTCAAATTTCCAGGGCTATGTTATTTATGAAGTCGCCGTGGTCTAGTAGGTAGTGTGTTGGCTTATTAAACGTAAATGCCAGGGTTCGACTCACAGCCAGACAATCAAAACAAAATACAAAAAAAAAAGTATTTTTCGGCGATTTCCTCCCAGCAGATTTCTGGCAAAAACTCTGAGAGTAAATAAAATTGTCATGAAAAGTTTCTCATAAAATCTGTCGTTCGAAGTCGACTTTAAACTGTAGGTCCCGCTACTCATGTATGAAAAGGACACACACAACATAAGTGGTGTGAGCAACTAGGTCAATAATCCTGACCTAGATGGGTTCTAATGACCAATTATGTATGCATGTTATTTATGGCGCTATGCATAGCCATTATCTTGAAAATAAAATTTCAAACATTTAACGTTTCTGTTCTCTTAAAACCGTTGTTTACATACATAATTGGTCATTACAAGCCTTCTGTCAGGATTATGGACGTAGTTTTTCGCTTTACTTATGTGGTGGGTGTTAATTTTATACATCAGTGGCGGGACCTACAGTTTAAAGTCGACTCCGAACGACAGGAAATGTTATTTACTCTCAGAATTTTTGCTGAGAGGAAGTCGTCGAAGAAATAATTTCTTTTTATATTTCGTTTTTGATATCTGACCTGGAATTAAGAATCCAACACACTACCTACTAAACTACGGCGATGTTTACGCTAAAAAACAAAAATCCTTTGTCACATTGACCACACTTAACACAGTCAAATAAATAAAACGGTGCACCGTTTCACTCAACATAAAATGGCACAAACGCGCTCTTAAACAAGCTCACACAGAGCCACAGACACACACACATACATACATACACTTATGCATACTGAGCTGAGAAAAATCATAATAAATTTTGTAATAAAGAGAAGAAGAAGAAAAAACAACAACAACAAATCTCATTAGAATATACGGTAAATGCTACACACATATACATATAAACACGTGTAAAATAACGGTACACATCTATGTATACTCCATACATATTAAAATACGATACGATAGAGTGGAGTTATGCACAAGAGTTGAATGCGTTTTAAAAAAAAATTTTTTTGTTTCATTTCTTTAAGGCTTTAATTTTGTGTGTGTGTGTTTTGTGTTTAATTATTTCTCCTTTGCATTTCAATTCCAAGGCATATTTATTTCTTAAAAGATTTTCTCTTTAAATTTTCTTTTTAGATTTTCTTTTTAAGCTTGAATTTTCTTTATTTTTTTTTGTTTTTTTTAGTGAAGAAGGTACAG
Source organism: Sarcophaga peregrina (assembly GCA_014635995.1). Lineage (NCBI taxonomy): Eukaryota > Metazoa > Arthropoda > Insecta > Diptera > Sarcophagidae > Sarcophaga > Sarcophaga peregrina. The sequence continues at coordinate 52,447,825 of CM025792.1, read as the reverse complement.
ACATTTTCTGCTACTTTAAACAAGCTTTTCTTGATTTTTTTTTTTTTTTTAAAGGAAAGAGGAATTTTTTTTATTGCTTTTTAATTCATTTTTTTCCTTTTTTTTCAAATTACAACAATTATTTTTATTTTTCTTTTTTCATTCTTTTTTTTCTTCTATAATTATCAATTACTTTTATTTACACGGGATTTCTTTTTTTTCATTTTCTTTTTAATACTATTTTTAGCAATTGTTTACATTTAATAACTTTATTTACTTTATTCTTGGTGTTGTTTGTTGTTGTTTAATTATTATCAATAAAAAAAAAATAATAAAAATTATCACAATTATTTTCCATTTTATTTTAAACACAATTTTTGTTTTTTGTGTTGTTCTTTTTTAATCATTTTTTTTTTCTTACGAGTAGAAAAAACATTTTCTCGTGTTTTTCATTTCGTTTCGTTCACTTTTTTCTTTTCTATTGCAACGTGTGTATAAACCGCCGTACACTGCGTATAATAAACGCCAACTAAAGTTGAGTTCATTGAAGGCGGCGGGTATGCGAAAAAAATACAAGAAAAAAAAAAATGAATTATAACTACAACAACAAAAACGCATATAATATTTGCCATAAACAACAACTGTGATAAGGAAAAACACAGCAAATATGAGAGTGAATATGAGAGAATCATATGTAAAGAGAGCACACCATCCATTGCCACCAAAGAGAGGAGAGTTTAGTTTTTTCCGTTTTCGGAAAACACAAGAGTATTATGGAGTACATACAGTAATAACAACATGTCTTGCTCTTTTAAATTAAATTTAAATACCATTACAGGGGGTTGCCATATTAGTAACACTGACTGCAGAATTTTAAGGAATAAATAGTGAAATTTTGCGATTATAAAAACATAACGGGTGATTCAATAATAAATTTTTTTGTAGTATAAAAATGGACTAAATGACCCGTGTGAATATTTCGCACCGTTATTTGTCATTTTTGTAACATTAAATGAGAATAATTAATAGAAATTTTATTAAAATTATAAAAATATTAGAAATCATAATATCATCATACATATTTACATACATATGTACATACATACATATCGCTCCTTTATTGCAACATAGTCATATCTCAAAAAATTAAAAATTTGTAGCTACTAAAGCAAAACTGCTTTTTTATCCCACGCTGAACCGAAGTTATAGCAAAAAGTGTTTGCTGTAAATAGATCATAGGACTTATGTCTTGAAAACTTTAATCGCATTTTGCCAAGTTCAAGTTTTTTTTTTGAGATATGAAACTACGTTGCAATAAAGAAGCGATATGTTTAAATGCTTTTATAATACTTTTTTGAATACAATGTTAGAGGTAATGAGATGATCATCGTTAACTTTGTACCCGTACGAATCCTTAATACAAACAAAAATATCTTTAAACGTACGCACTCGAGAAAAAACCACGTATAACTGTCCATGTGAAAAGACCGGCCCTACCTTTTGAAAGTTTTGACCTTGTGCTTTATTTATCATCATGGCAAAAGCAACTTTCACAGGGAATTGTTTTCGTGTCATTCGGAAAGGCACAGTAGGATCAGAAGGTGTAATGTTGATTCGGGGTATGAGTATAGTTTTTTCGGTATGGATAATTTTTGCTCTCCCAAGTTTATTACGATTAGCCTGGTACCATTTATTAACCCGTATTACTACACTTCATAAAACAAACAATGCCATGACAATAACCAAAATGCCTTTTACAACTTTATATTTTATTATGTGGAATAGCATTACAATTAAGCGACCCTGTTTATCGCACTCGATCTAACAACTACTGCAAAGTATTGGCAAAACAGCTTTTTACAACTTAATATGCCTATTATATTATAACTGATTTAGTAATAAACGGCATTATAGTAAATAGCGGTATTGCCAAAATGGATTTTAATACATACTATATTATGTAGAACTGCATTACTATTAAGCGACCCTGTATTACCACACTTGAACAAAAGCATATAATCATAATGACAGCAATATTATCATTCAGTTCTATATAAAATATAATTTTTATCAATGAAAATATTAATTTTTCAATTTCTAATTATTTTTCGCCATTAGTGTTCGATATAAGCTTTAAAATGAGATATCGTTCATAAAATTTGATGCGGTGGTATAGGAAATATTTGCAACCGACAAAAAAGTGCTTTAGAAATAATATATGTGATGATTCGTGAAATCCATGACATTTTATTATTGTTTGGCTCAATGTATACGCCAATAAACAATTTCAAAAGCTACATATCCAGTAGTAGGCAATAGAGCAAATTATAGCGCATCATTTACTGACTACATTTGCCAAATATTGAGGAGTTAGTAAATTTGGATGACATGTGATTTTCACAAGACATGTCACACGGCCCGCAACACTATTATGTAATCTACTGAAAGGCTAAATATTATTCCCAAGTTAAGAAGCAGTTCATTGACCGCCAAGATTGTGCCACTAGACTTGTGAACAGATTCAAAATAGCCAGCCAGAAACTCCATTATGTCATAATAGAGATATAGGCCGAAATGTTCTAAAAATTATGGCAAAATTCAAGTCTACAGAGAGATTAAAGAATTAACAATTTCATCTGCTTCCACTGGTTTACACAACTAAGGGCTTATGAATGCTATACCCTTCTATATTTTAAATGTCTTTATTCAAATTCCCAATTACAATTTTATAATAATCTGGCATCTCTATCTGCTTAATAATAAGCACAACAAAACTCTCTCAATTGCATAGTTTTTTTTTATCAAATGTTTTGATAAGAGCGTAATAGAAGAAGAAAAAAAAAAGTAATTGGCAGGAAGAAAAACCATGACGACAATAAAAACAAAAACGTAATAATTAACAGTGTGGTCAACTAATTTCAAAAAAAAAAAAATCTATAAACGATCAAACGATATTTGTTTGAAATTTAGATTTATTTTGGAAATTATTCTGTTTTAACATAAATTTTAGACAGCGCCTCAAAAATTATCTTTGCAACCTCAATCCATAAAATATTTTTATTAAGGGGTATTTAAAGTTATACTTCACCTGAGCAATTAGTTTAAAAATCATTAAAAATATTGCTCTAAGTTACGTACATATGTGTTGGCAACACTGATTAATCTAATAAATAAAATTTTTGTGTGACGGTGTTGTTAATGGTTAAATTCCTCCGAAATGGATCAACCGATTTTCATGAAATTTTGTGTGAATATCGGATAGGTCCGAGAATCGGACAACATCCCTAAATGTTAATAGGGTGTGGCATATCGTTGAAATATGAGTATTTTGCTACATATTGATCGTAGACGAATATAATTTGGTGGGTAAGTTCGTAGAATCGATATCGACAAACTCACCACAAATGGGCGCGGCAATCCTCCCGCTTTAAGAGGTACCTATAAGTCGGCTAATTCGCCATATATGACTGTTAGTTTTTGTTTTGCAGCGATGTGACCTATTTTGGGCAATAAAAAAAATTAATTTTGGGTGGGACGAAGTCCGCCGAGTTAGCTAGTTTTTAAATAAAAAATAAATTTTAATGTGAGCACAAAATAAACATGTATTAGAAGAAAATTACCTTATTTTTTCTGGAAATCTATAGAAACTGAAGATATAGACCACGTTTTAAGTGGGCTGAAAACCGAGTCTCACATACATTATGTAATAGCAATAACAATTGCCAAACTTTCTACCTTCTTAAACGCTGTGTACGTGATCAGAAATAAAAAATCACCGTTAAACTCCTTTAAAATGATCATGAAAACTCTCTTTTCCCTCACCATTATATTATTATTATCAAAATTTTAACACTAAAAATATAAACAAAAAATAACAAAACTCGGTTTAAGAACTATCACAAATAACAGAATTCACCCCTCACGTAAAGAACAAAATCCTAGCATTAGAGGAACTCAACAATTGTTCCTTTATTCTCCTCCTAACATAAGTATTTTGTTCAACAATTCAACACAAATCAAATGAATCAACATCATGACACAAATAAAATCCACCTCTCCTTGTGAGTATGCAAAATAATTACTCCCAAAAAATGCAACAACACAACTGCCCCTCCTATCTTTCATTTGTTAACTAAGCAATCAATTTTTACTTCGTTCAAGAACTAAACATCAAACATTAAAAAATGAACAATTCGAAACATAATTCAAACGAAAAACCTAATTCACCTTTCCCCACACGTACGAATCCATGTAAAAAACAAACTTACTACCACGGTATGTTTATAGACGGTAACCGTAACTAAACAGCTGATTCTGTTTAAAATGTCAAAATGTTGTTGTTTTTTAGTGTTTGTTGTAGCCATTTTTATAAATTTTTTAACATTTTTCTTTCTATTGATATTCGTCAGTCAGTGATGAATACACTTGGTCAGCTGTTTTTGACATTAGGCATACTCTTTACAAAAACAAAATCCCTGTTGTTTTTGCATTGTTGTATTTGTTGTAGAGACGTTCCTACCTGTTATATAAATCTGCCTTGCTTACTACTCAGTTTGCTCTTATTAAAAGAACTCACCATAAGAAAGGCATATAAAAATTGAGAGAAATCACAAAAACAAAAAAAGAAGAAGAGAAATAAACTGTTACTCACCATTATTATTGCTGATGGCAAATCGTTGCTGCAACTGTTGCGCCAACGCTTGATGATGCTGTGCTAGTGGTGTTAATGGAGGTGGTTGTTGCAGTTGTTGTACGCCCAATTGTAAAGGAGCCGACTGTGAATGTGGTACACCACTCGTGTTGGAATTATCATTTGATGTAACGGTATTATTATTATTCGCATTAAGATTACTGGCATTGTTGTTTGTGTTGCCATTACCATTTGAATTGCAATTGCTTTGGTTGTTCACGTTGGTTGAGTTATTAGAGTTTGTGTTCTGGCCACTACCACCACCACCATTCATTATGGAATTATTTTGAAATTGTAATGCCAAGGCATTGTTAACTTGCTGTTGCTGCTGTTGTTGCTGTTGCGATGTAGAATTAATGCTGTTGCCAGTGTTATTACTACCACCACCACCACCACCACCGCCGGTGGTAGAGGTGAGCATAGAATTATTTTGTACATTCGATGAAAGAATCGTACCATTACTGCTGTTGTTGGTGGCATTATTAACGCTATTGGAAGTGTTGTAGTAGGATTCCTCACCTGCAAAAGCAAAGAGAAAATAAAGTTGAAATACGATATTTAAAAACAAGCTTTAAAAGTAATGTTAAAACAAAGCTTTTAATGAATAAAAGCTTTCTGTTATTGAAAATACTTCGGAAAAACTTAACAGACAATTTTAGTTTTAATGGGAAAAGCTTTTTGTCCAGCATTAAAGCGACATCTATGGACAAATTAGAGAAGAAAACAGCTATTATTTTATACAGACTACAAAGTCACTAAAGTAACTGAAATAACGACGTTATAATAACAAAAGAGTGACTTTTATTCGACGGATCTTTAAAATATTTGAAGTTTTTAACACGTTGACTACCGCGGAAATTTTCAAAAAACTTGCCGAAAAACGACAAATTTATTTTTTCACATTATTGGGTACGAGATAACTCGTAGTTTGACACTCTAGAAGGGAATGCAATCTACGAGTTATCTCGTAGATGGTAGTCAACCTGGTAATTTCTTTAAAAATTTAAAAAATTTGAAATTAAAATAATTTTTAGAATTGCGCCCTAATAACCTAAAAAAAACGCTAAAATCAATTTAAGATACCGTTACGTCTGATTTAAGGACATTATACAACGGGCCAATTCGACCTCCGGGTACTGTACTTGTCGTAATTCTCAAGTACACGTCCTCTAACCGAACCTATGTCTGGATAAGTGGGGGTGCAGATGAATAAAGAAGATTTTTCGACTTAAATCCTAGCGAGTGATTAACAGTTTAACCCTGAGAAAGAGAGGAAATCCGCTTACAAATCATTAAGGTTTTGAAGACAGTAGGACTATACCGCTGGTTCCGAAAGTTGTGGGTGTAAAACGGACCTTGAAGAACGCGTAGATGATATTCGGTTGCTGTCATCTCTAAACCAGATGGCGGATAGCATTCGAATATTAATTAAGGCATATTGGATACACAATGTGGTAATATGGGTATTGGACAAGGCAGCATAGGAAATATTGTCAAAACTTCACAGCGGGAACTTTAAGTAGAAACTGACTGACTAACCACTGAGAATATTTGGTCCATATTAGAAGCAATAGACCGAAGAAGCAATAGACTTCGACGAGGAGATGTTTACAAATATCGAAGACACGGAAAAAACTATCGGGCCTCAACATAAATAATGGATTAACTATAGAATAATACATTAGAGACGATAAATAGGGCGGAAAACTAGATTGCGCTGAAGGGGATATTCGAATTATGGGTATCCCTAACTGGCAATAAAGACCAGAAAACAGATATAACTGCACAAGGGATGGTAGAGTAGGGTAAACCCTTGCATTGTTACAGCTGCAAAGCACACGAAGACTCTAATTTTTAAGGGGCTTGGAGCAAAGTGATATTCCGGGTCGCCGTGGTCTAGCAGGTAGTAAGCAGTGTGAGAAACTAGGTCAACAATCCTGACTGAAGGGTTGTAATGACCAATTATGTATGTATGTATGTATGTATGTATGTATGTATGTATGTATGTATGTATGTATGTATGTATGTATGTATGTATGTATGTATGTATGTATGTATGTATGTATGTATGTATGTATGTATGTATGTATGTATGTATGTATGTATGTATGTATGTATGTATGTATGTATGTATGTATGTATGTATGTATGTATGTATGTATGTATGTATGTATGTATGTATGTATGTATGTATGTATGTATGTATGTATGTATGTATGTATGTATGTATGTATGTATGTATGTATGTATGTATGTATGTATGTATGTATGTATGTATGTATGTATGTATGTATGTATGTATGTATGTATGTATGTATGTATGTATGTATGTATGTATGTATGTATGTATGTATGTATGTATGTATGTATGTATGTATGTATGTATGTATGTATGTATGTATGTATGTATGTATGTATGTATGTATGTATGTATGTATGTATGTATGTATGTATGTATGTATGTATGTATGTATGTATGTATGTATGTATGTATGTATGTATGTATGTATGTATGTATGTATGTATGTATGTATGTATGTATGTATGTATGTATGTATGTATGTATGTATGTATGTATGTATGTATGTATGTATGTATGTATGTATGTATGTATGTATGTATGTATGTATGTATGTATGTATGTATGTATGTATGTATGTATGTATGTATGTATGTATGTATGTATGTATGTATGTATGTATGTATGTATGTATGTATGTATGTATGTATGTATGTATGTATGTATGTATGTATGTATGTATGTATGTATGTATGTATGTATGTATAAGGCATATAAAAATTGAGAGAAATCACAAAAACAAAAAAAAATAAAGAAGAAGAAAAATAAAATGCTTACTCACCATTATTATTGCTGATGGCAAATCGTTGCTGCAACTGTTGCGCCAACGCTTGATGATGCTGTGCTAGTGGTGTTAATGGAGGTGGTTGTTGCAGTTGTTGTACGCCCAATTGTAAAGGAGCCGACTGTGAATGTGGTACACCACTCGTGTTGGAATTATCATTTGATGTAACGGTATTATTATTATTCGCATTAAGATTACTGGCATTGTTGTTTGTGTTGCCATTACCATTTGAATTGCAATTGCTTTGGTTGTTCACGTTGGTTGAGTTATTAGAGTTTGTGTTCTGGCCACTACCACCACCACCATTCATTATGGAATTATTTTGAAATTGTAATGCCAAGGCATTGTTAACTTGCTGTTGCTGCTGTTGTTGCTGTTGCGATGTAGAATTAATGCTGTTGCCAGTGTTATTACTACCACCACCACCACCACCACCGCCGGTGGTAGAGGTGAGCATAGAATTATTTTGTACATTCGATGAGAGAATCGAACCATTACTGCTGTTGTTGGTGGCATTATTAACGCTATTGGAAGTGTTGTAGTAGGATTCCTCACCTGCAAAAGCGAAGAGAAAAATAAAGTTGAAATACGATATTTAAAAACAATCTTTAAATGTAATGTTAAAATAAAGCTTTTAATAAATAAAAGCTTTCTGTTATCGAAAACACTTCGGAAAAACTTAACAGACCATTTTAGTTTTAATGGGAAAAGCTTTTTGTCCAGCATTAAAGCGACATCTATGGACAAATTAGAGAAGAAAATAGCTATTATTTTATACAGACTACAAAGTCACTAAAGTAACTGAAATAACGACGTTATAATAACAAAAGAGTGACTTTTATTCGACGGATCTTTAAAATATTTGAAGTTTTTAACACGTTGACTACCGCGGAAATTTTCAAAAAACTTGCCGAAAAACGACAAATTGATTTTTTCACATTATTGGGTACGAGATAACTCGTAGTTTGACACTCTAGAAGGGAATGCAATCTACGAGTTATCTCGTAGATGGTAGTCAAGCTGGTAATTTCTTTAAAAATTTAAAAAATTTTAAATTAAAATAATTTTTAGAATTGCGCCCTAATAACCTAAAAAAAAACGCTAAAATCAATTTAAGATACCGTTACGTCTGATTTAAGGACATTATACAACGGGCCAATTCGACCTCCGGGTATTGTACTTGTCGTAATTCTTAAGTACACGTCCTCTAACCGAACCTATGTCTGGATAAGTGGGGGTGCAGATGAATAAAGAAGATTTTTCGATTTAAATCCTAGCGAGTGATTAACAGTTTAACCCTGAGAAAGATAGGAAATCCGCTTACAAATCATTAAGGTTTTGAACACAGTAGGACTATACCAATGGTTCCGAAAGTTGTGGGTGTAAAACGGTCTTTGAAGAACGCGAAGATGATTTTCGTTTGCAGGTATTTCTTAGCCAGATGGCGGATAGCATACGCATATTAGGGCCTATTGGATATACAATGTGGTAATATGGGTATTGGACAAGGCAGCATAGGAAATATTGTCAAAACTTCACAGCGGCAACTTTAAGTAGAAACTGAGTAACCACTGAGAATATTTGGTCCATATTAGAAGCAATAGACTGGAGAAGCAATAGACCGGAGAAGCAATAGACCGAAGAAGCAATAGACTTGGACGAGGAGATGTTTACAAATATCGAAGGTACAGAAAAAACTATCGGGCCTCACCATAAATAATAGATTAACTATAGAATAATACATTGGAGACGATAAATAGGGCCGAAAACTAGATTGCGCTGAAGGAGATATTCGAATTACGGGTATCCCTAACTGGCAATAAAGACCAGACAACAGATATAACTGCACAAGATAGTAGTATGGTAAAGCCTTGCATTGAGTTGCCAAACCACAAGAAGACTTAAATTGTTAAGGGGCTGTGAGCAAAGTGACATTCCAACAGTTTCAACAGAGTTCTATGTCAGTTCTATAACCATTTACCGCGACATTTCGATTTGAATTTGAATTGAACTGGGCACCCGTGACATTTATCAGCTGACAGCTGTCAAAATTTCAAAAAACGGTATCTTTTGATTTGTTTTTGACATTCATTGACAGTAGAAGAAAGAGGGTGATTGATTTAAGACGGAAATTTGAAAAAATCGCTAGGAATTACTCCGGCATTGCCACTCTAGACTAAAACGAAAAATTGATTTTAACAATCAAAGACAATATGTGATCGATCACATGCTTTAAATCCATTTTAAACCCGGATGAAGTAAAAAAAAATTTTTTTTTTGTTTGAAAGCCAAAGAATTGAAAAGGAAAGAATTTCCATCACAAAAGTCAAGTCAACACACAACAATTGAAACCCATATCCTCTCCCCCCCTCTGTCGCTTCTCACGTTACATCGCTTAATGACTGCTTTAATTACGTATGCTTGAAACGTTTTCTTGTTCTTTAAGCGTCCATCAGTTTCTGGCTCAAACGAAAGGACAGGCGAGGACAAGTTACTAGTGGTAGGTAGTGCTTAGGAAAAACGAGTGAAGAAAATCACAACGAATAACAAGACGAAAACATAACTTTGAACTGCCTTAGAACACAGAAAGGAAAATAAATTCTATGGAAAAGGATTAACAAAACAAAAATTACAAAAAAAATCCAAAAAAATCAAAGAGAAAAATTTCAAGAAAATTTTGAAATGCCAGGCAGGCGGTCAATTGGTTGGTTATCGTTTAAAACACGTTAACGTTAACAACAAGTGTTGCTTTATTCTTGTTTACTTGTTTTCTTTCCTTCTTTCTTTCTCAGTATTTCTTTACCCGTCTGTCTCCCTGTCTGTCTGTCTGTTTGATTGTAATTTTAGTCATTTGCCCGCAGTTGTTGCGTCGTTTTGTTTTGTTTGTCATTGTCTATCGTCGTCGACCAATAATTATTATGGAACCATCGCTTGAGTAGAATTTTAAATGAGCCGTGGTGGTTTACAAATAAAAAATGTTGCTGCAGTCCGCATAATCATTCGCTAATACTTGTGGTAACTGACCACAGATAATAATTAATTTCGTTTATATCGCTGACTTAAACCGTGGCCTACGGTTTAATGCGGCGATTAAAATAAATATTCAATAAGCCACAGAGGCATACGCATAACCATAGCCATTGCATAAAAACAACCACAAGAATGGTGATCTGTTGCACAGGAATTCTGGCACCGGAAAAGTGATTTTGTTTTTCAAAAATATGAAAAAAAAGAACGCATAGGAGGATCACATGTGCTAAACGCCAGGTTTCGAATATCATTCTGGCAAAACCAAAATAAAAAAAAAACCAGAACGTATCAAAACCTGTGCTAAAGTGGTCTAAATAATCTTTTAAAATGAAAGAAGAAGAAAAGTGTTCAGAAGTCAATGATGAACCAACAAAGAAAAGAGAGAGAGTACCTCAAATATGAAAGCCGCCTTAGTCTAGTAGGTAGTGTATTGGCTTATTAGACGTAAAGTCCAGGTTCAGACATCAGGTCAGACATCAAAACGAAAATATAAAAAAAAAATTTCTTCGGCGACTGCCTCTCAGCGAAAAGCTGGTAAAAATTCTGACAGTAAATAAACCTTCCATGAAAAAGTTTCTCAAAGATCTGTCGTTCAGAGTCGTCGTTAAACTGTAGATCCCGTCACTCACGTATAAAATTAACGCACGCAATATGAGTTATTTGAGAAGCTAGGTCGTAATCCTGACTGGAAGGGTTATAATGGCCAAGACCAGAGCTCAGTAATGAATCGTTTTTCCTCTACTCATAAGTACTCATGCAATTTTGAGTATGAGTGAATCAACAGAAATGAAATTCAACTACTCTGATTCATTCGTACTCGCTACAACATTGATTTGTAAGTATAAGTAGCAATGAGTATGAGTACAACGTTGACATCAAACTCACAACATTCGAAATATGTTTGATTCATACGCCTACTTATTCTGATTCATAAATTTATAGAAATACTTATAATATGATTTGAGTGATTCGAATCATTCGGCCTTTGTTGTTGTTGTTGTTGTTGTTGCATATACAAACAAATTTGGAAAAATACTTATAAGTGATTCGAGTGATTCAAATCATTCATAAAAATGTACAGCCTTTGTTGGTGTTGCATATACAAACAAAGAAGAAAGGTAAGGCAAAGACAACAAGCAAAGCATATACACAATCTCCTCGTATGCGAATCATACTTATTTTGTGCTTCGTGTAAATGTTAAGTAGAGACGAATCGAAGTCAATAACATCATGCGTATTGTTAAGTATTAGTACGACAAGTACTTCCAACTTTGAGTGTGAGTAGTATGAGTATGATATCAAAATAAGTATGAATGCGTATAAGTAACAGAAATTATAAGTATGACTCGAATCTTCTCATCGTTTTGAATAGTTGTTGCTGATCTCTGGTATATACCTCAAATTTCCATAAAATGGAAGAAAAAGTACACATTTTTTCTAACTTAATTGGCGGTTACAACCCTTCAGTCAAGGTTACAATCTAGCTTCGCACGTTCCGTGTGTTAATTTTACCCGTGAGTGACAGAACCTACACTTTGAGAGAAACTTGATAAGCAGCCGTCGAAAGAAAAATATTTTCTGTTTTCAATTATTTTTCTTCCAGATGTCTGAGCTGGAGTTTGTACCACAGGTTGTCGTCTAACAACCCTACAAACTACCTACTAACCTGCGGTCACCAATTCTTGTAAATTTCAATTCACGGTACAATTAAAGCTAGTTGACCATTCACAATACAGTTAAACTTCTATAATTTGAATATCTTTTGCTTGAATTTCCTGCAAGTTGAAGCACAGCAACGGCATCTTGTAGGGAAATTCAATCAGGTTTTGCTTTTTTAACTTGAAGTTTTAAAGTTTTTTTCCGGATAATGGTGATTCAATTTATAGAAGTTTGACTGTAGATGGAGTATATTAATTCGGTGCTAGATTACCTTGATTTTGCGAACAAAATTTTCTTCTCCTAATGCTAAAAGGGCTTCAGGACACCACGAATCAGTGATTAGAAATGAAGAAGACGAAAAATATGAATAAAAGAACTAAAAAAAAAACTACGGAAGGTTATTAAAACGGAGTCTTTCAATGGCTCTGAAAACCGCGTGTTGCACGTGTGTTTTAAAAAGTCACATTAAAACGCTAATAACGTAATGAAAGAACGGCGCAGTAGGTAAAACTACTAAGAACGTCTAAGGCAACATTAACATGGGAAGACGATGAGCATTTTAAGTCTGAATAAGTCCAAACATGAAACCCCAATATTTAATGAATAAAACTTTATTAGACCTTATACACCCAAGTAGAAAGAATTAACACGTTAACGGCCGAATGCGAGATAACTCGCAGATTGCGTTCGCTTCTAGGGCGACAAACTACGAGTTATCTCGTACTCAGTAATGTGAAAAGTGAAAACATTAAATTACTGTTTTTTTTTTACAAGTTTTCTGAAAATCGCTGCGGTAGTCAACATGTTAAAAAATACATGGGAAATGCATACGCAAAGGGAAATCCCTTGAATGAGAAAACAATACTCTTCTGACTTTTTCAAGTGCAGCCATAAATAACAGAACAATTTTATACGTCCTACATGAATAGTTTAACGGGGACTCACCTGGTTCTTGTATATTCCCCAGCGGACTTTCCGGTAAAAGAATACCTTTTTGAACAAGTTCTTCTCGATTGGCACGTACAGATATTTTGCGTTCAAGGGCTAGAAGAAGAAAAAAAAGAGAATAAAAAATTAAATAAAATTCACACTATGCAACACAAAGTTTTTTTTTTATAAAATGTACAGAAAATCTATTTCCGCAGTACAGATTTTCATTGATAGTCCCTAAAGCTTGTTCAATTCTACATAAGCTGTTTCGACATTCATCCAACTATATCCGTAACTATAAAGTGACTGCTTAAGTCACTACACATCTGAGAATCACGATAGACTTAGCTTCAAAGCAAAAGTTTTGCTTTACACTCCCCAAGATTTTTCTAGAAGTCTTCTACAAATTTTTAGGAAACACTTCGTCCCCAGAAATTCACTCTTTCATGTGAATGTACTGATCAGTACCATTTTCCATGGGATTATCTCACCCAGACAATAATTCTTTCCCTCAGCGCAAGTACTTTTTTGTTTGACTATCATGACAGTATTGTGTGAATCAAATAGGGATCCCTAGCCACAAGGACATATTGGGCAGCCGATAAACTTGCTAGAGCAAAATTTCTTCCACCTAATCACCCATCAATCCACACATATGTAGAGCCACACATCTTACGTTAGTTAGACTGTCCAATAGGAGGAATCCTGCTTTATTGCTACTCTGCCTACTCTCGTATTCTTGCGCAACATGGTCTAATCCGTATGCAAACGGAGAATTAGCTTTGTTAGCCACATTACTTGCAAATAGCTTTCTCAGACTTATGCTTTGTTGATAGACCAGCGGAGTTATTGCTTCCAGATATAGAATCGTTTACTTCCAAATTGATTTTAAAGAGAATTCTATGCTCTAATGCTGATTATCACGGCCACTTGTCAGTATGTCACATCGTCAGTAGTCATTGCTTCATGTTGCATCACAACAGGCCACTATGTGTAGTCCAATGAGATTTAATTTAATAAAAAAAAAGCCACTACTTCTCCGTGTATTGATCTAATGGTTCAGTTATGGTCTTTATCAGCTTAATTTTTAATCCTTTGGCGGACACTGACGTCTATAGACGTCATAACAAGGGTTTCTGGAAGGACATGACGTGTATACACGTTATAAATTGTTTCCTTTCCAAATAACGGAAATACAGCAAGTGACCCACGGGAAGGCTTCTTAAAATTTTGGTGTCCGTCAAAGGGTTAATCAGCTGGCCCTAGAATATCAATTTAAAATACCAAATCCCCTTTAAATGATTAAAACTAAATTGTCCACTTAGTCTTGGTAGTCAGTACTCCACCTCAGACTCCTTCGCATGGCAATCAACCAAGCGGACAACATTTGAATCTTTTTATTTCGATGATCCATCTGGCTATTCCCTAAAACCTCACTTTGTTTAAAAATATCTTTCTGAATCAAAAAATAAACCACAAATTTTCACTTACACTTGGAGGCTGCTTCAAATTTTTCACTTTTCTTTTTCCGTCTCCATTTCCAAGGTTTAAAGAAACGCCCCAAAGCGCTTAATTTACTTTTACGCTCTAGAGGTGGTGTGCGTGTGCCAGAACCTAAACTATTTGTACGCAATGCAGCACCGTTTTGTTTTTTAGCTGTAAATAGAAGAAATGAGGAAAACCATTATTAAAGAATGTATGAAAAATAAAAAAATTATGTTTAAGGAAGTCAGGAAAAAACGTAATAAAAAATAATAAAAAAAAAATGCTTTAATTAAACATAAAAGAAAACAAAGATTTTCTTTATTAAACTGTAAAAAAAAGTGAAAAAAAAATAAATTTTACTTTCATTGTAATACAAAAACAAAAAAAAAATTATCTTCATAATCAGTGACATGATCAACATCATCATCATCATAGTTAAACAGACAGTCCAGACTCACTTTTCTTTTAGTAGCGACAACATATCATTGTGTTTAAACAGTCATTTCCTGTTTAGCCATAATATGTTTTCATATCAAAATAAATTCAAACACACATACAGTCGAGTAGTACTCGTATTTGTATGAACAACAAAAATATTTACACACACTGTTCCCTGCATATGAAAGCACTTTGACGTATACTTTATGAACAAACAAGTGTACATTCAACATGAGTTTATTTTGGTTCTTTATCTGTAAACACACACACACACAATGTTTGACAAAAGAAAAACTTAAATTCACCTTAAAAAAAGGTAAACAAATATTATATGTCCATACACAATGTGCAGTGATGTATGCATTCATGGTGTGTTTTTATTTATATTAGGATTGTTGAGTTTTAATAACACACTGACTGAAACAGCAAAAAGTGTACACACACATACCATATACAAACACACACAATACTAATAATAATAAAAACAAACAGTAGCTATAATAATTAACCGCTAAAACAACTTGTTTCTCCCGTCTCTGCCTCCCTTGTCCCTTGCTTACTCGATCACTCTTTGTGACTATTTCCAATATCAACACTTTTTTCTTACAATGCACTACTGGGTTATATTTGAAAACAACAAGCACTCTCCACTTGTAATTAAAAGCTTGAATTATTTGTATAGCAATATACCGCTGTATTAGAAAGAGAGAGAGAGAGAGTGTGAGAGTAAGGAGGCGAACATTTGTTATTTATTTTTGGTGATACTCATTACTCTGCGTGTGTAGTGTGTTGAATAACACACAGCACAGAGTAGCAGTTACAAAAACAAATAACACATACAAGTTCACCATATGAATACACCATATTTGTGAAATATTGTTGTTTTAAATTTTATTTACTGTTAATCAAGAGAGCGTATGGGAAATTAATAATAAAAAAAACACGTTATTAAGCAATACAAGCATTTTGTCGTTTCAAGTTGTAAATGTTAGAACAGAATGCAACCGTAAGAGTTACCAACCGTTGTTGAATGCGCTTTCTTGATTATATTTTATTATGGGCTGCAATTGTTTGTTTTTATCAATTAGGCAGTTACAGTATTCCCCGGATATGTATCAAAAATGTTTAAAGAATACCGGGGAATTCTTGTATTAAAATCTTGCATTTGAAAGCAAATAGTCAGACGACGGGTGTCATTCTATTTATCTTCTTGCTGTCAATGACTTTGTATTGGATGGAATATCGGCTAGTTGATATGGTGAATAAAGTTGTACAGGTCTCCCTCGTATAATGCGAAACTTCTACAATGCGTTTTCGATATAAAGCGATTTAAAAAAATAATCGCAAAATTTCGACTTGTAGAACGCGAAATTGAAAACAGCAAACAAAGGCACAAGCACAGGAGGACCGTCTGTCCAATAAAATGTTTTTTTTTTTTATCAAATTACAAAAACTTTATCTAGGAAATTTCTTCTGATAAAGTTATACGCTTATAGCCTTCACTATTTCGCTATAATATGGCAGACTAGTGAAAGCCAAAAAAAAAAAATTAAATTCGTAAATTTATAATATTTACATACCGTTACAAAAGTATACATACGGTTAAAAAATTTCTGAAATTTCCTTTTCGTTGAAAAGTATACATACGGTAAACAAAATTAAGGAATTTTTTAACCAATCCGTTATCGTTGAAAATATTTATAATTGTCGGACATTTTTCCTCGATTTTAAGACGCATAAAAAGATTCTGAAACTTTTTAACTTTTGAGGGTTAACAAAATTCACAAATTTCTGAAAGCAATGCAAAATACCGTCTTAAAATCGAGGAAAAATGTCCGACAATTATAAATATTTTCAACGAAAACGGATTGGTTAAAAAATTCCTTAATTTTGTTCACCGTATGTATACTTTTCAACGAAAAGGAATTTCAGAAATTTCATTTTTAATGGCATAAACGTGATTTTTAATAGCATAAACGCCATTTTGTATGGCATAAACGCCACTTTTAATGGCAAAAACGCCATTTTTAATAGCATAAACGAGGGAGCTAAAGGCCGAAATCATTTTTCTTTTAGAAAATTGCCATAAAGCGGATGCATTTAAACGAAATTTTTTTAAATAAATTTAAAATACATTTTATAAGCGGCATAACAAAAATGATATGCCGTACTTATTTTAAAGCAAAACTCAAGATTGCCCAAGTTTCAATGCTACTAAGCGGCGAATTATTATATCCGAGGTACTTATAACCGATGAATGTGCCGTATAAAGCATTTTATTTACTATGATGCCACACTGTTCTGGCATATTTGTAAAGAAATACTTGCTGACGACAGCCTTGCCAGAATGGCGTTTTCTATCAGAATAGCCTGACATATGTAAACGATAATTCGCTTCAATTAAAATTTGTGACCACATGTTGGATTTGGAATATATGTTCCTCACTACAAACAAACTAAAGGCAATTGAATTGTTTTTCTCAGTATGTGTGTGTGTATAAAGTTTAAGGCTGAATGTGTGTATGTGTGTGTGTGTGTTCGGGTATATGGTTTTTATTTCTTAATAATTAAGAAAATTTATATGAAATTGTCACGTGATTGTAACACCATATTTAACGGTAATAACAACAACAACAAGGCAAAAAAAAAACAAGAGCAGAAGCAACCTTTTCGTAATGAAAACAAAACAAAACTAATGCGAGGTTTGAGTTTTTTTTGGGTGGGGAAAATGCAATTTTCATTGCCTGTGAAATGTAGAGAAGAAAAAAAAAAATCATTGGAATTAATTTAATAAATTTTTTTTTGTTAATAAAACTAAATAAATAAAGAAAATAAAAATAAAAAATTATTTATGATTTTAATAACATTTGACGACACATGAAAATTGCAATAAATGCGTGGAAAAATGACGTTGACATTTACACTCAAAAAAAAAATGTCTGTGAAAATAATGCCAATAAAATATAACAAATAAAAATGTGTTTTAAAGGGTAACTTTTTTAAAGGATCTCAAATTTAAATAAAATAAAGTTTTATTTAAT
This sequence comes from Sarcophaga peregrina, assembly GCA_014635995.1. NCBI lineage: Eukaryota > Metazoa > Arthropoda > Insecta > Diptera > Sarcophagidae > Sarcophaga > Sarcophaga peregrina. The sequence goes on along the minus strand of CM025792.1, from coordinate 52,429,709 downwards.
ATTTGCAGTCACATAGATAATTATACGTAATCAACTGATTTTTGGGCGAAAGTAATATATTATTGGGCCGATTCCCATCGCTTTTTCCTATTGTTTTCACTAAATCGATTTCTTCTCGCCACTCGGCTGCGGAAACCGTTCTTTCTCAAAACACTGCGAACTATTTCGTCACTTTCCAAGGTATTTCGTATTTCTACAACTGTAGTCCTAGGATTTTTATCCACAATACCTTTCATATACAGGGCTACTCTTGCAGAAATTATTGGTAAACGATCAGTTATAGGCTTGCTTATTGAAGGTTTAGTTGTTGAAAAATTTTTGTAAAGTTGCTTGCACTGTTAACTTGGCGCGCCTAACAGTTTCGGCAATTGAATACAAAGATTTTTCTTATTTTCTCAACTTTACTATCAATTCACGTATTTTAAGACCAACATCCAAACGCATTAACAAAAAGAAATTAAATACTTAGCCAGTGCATCCATGCGTTTTATTTTTAAACTTGCCATATTGGTTTTAAGCAAACTTTAGTCACAAATGCATAGATTTTGGGAATCTTTTTTCCTTATTTAAGTAAATGTATCGTTACAGACGCTAAAGTATAGAAATTTTAGATTAAAAGTTCATTAATTTTCTAAAAATGATTTTTATGGGGATTACGTATAATTATCTGTGTGACTGTAAATGAAAGAGAATTGAACAATTTGAAATATTTCCTAAAATCAGTTAGTCAGGAGTAGCGCATACTCAGTGAGTCCCGGCACTTATAAAGAAAGATTAACACACACAATATGGGTGCAATGAGAAGCTAGGTTATAATCTAGACTGAATGGTTTTAATGATCGATTAACAAACATTGATAGATGCGTATACATAATGATCGAATGAACATTTCGAAGAAGACAGGAATCATCAAAACTGCAAGAAAAAAAAAAAAACTTGGGAATTCCATGCCAAACATCTTTCCAAATCCAAATTAAACAAAAGAAGCTTTTCGGGAAACCAAGAAATAATAAAACAGCAGGTAAAGCATAGGAAATCAGTTGAAATCTTTCGGATTGACATCACAAATCCAGATGAAATTCCACAAAGTTCTACAAAGAAGCGCCATTTTAAATCTACCGGAAAGTAAGAACAAAATTACCCCGATTAACTCATACCCATATACCAGATTCTGACAGCCATGATATGGGAAAGACTTGACATGAGGTAAAATTGAAAATAATCAATGAGATGAGCAATCATGCAGATTCCAGCCTAATATTCTACCAATAATAAAACAAACTACGATGCAAAACTGCTAGACCTTTAAACATTGGTGTTGTGGTAATTTTTTTTTTTACCGGAACGCGTTCCGGACTCCCGTTCATGTTTCAGTAAAACAATCCGGTTCGAGTTCGGTTCAAACTCTTGTTTATAAAAATTCATAAAAAAATTCGTTAAAAATTAGAAAAAAAAATCAGAAATTCTTTTTATATTTTTCAAAACGTTAGCCATTTCTCGTTATCAGAAATCATCTTTAGTTCCGGAATGCGTTCCTGCCGGAACTGCCTTTATACTGCCGAATGACATGAGCAGTGTATGTTCCAAAATGATGAATTTTATACACGAAAAACGTCGTAGTCTAGTAGGTACATAAAGTGTTGACTTTTGAGACATGAGGCCATAGTTCCAAACCATGGCTCTGACAAGAAAAAAATTGAAAGGAAAATATTTCTTGTGGTGACTTCCTCTTAATTTCGGGCAAACCCTCTTGAATGTAAATAAAATTGCCATGAAAAATTATTCAAAACATCTGTCATTCTGAATCTAATTTAAACTGTAGATGCCACAGTTCATAATTAAAATTAAAAACTAGGTTCAAATCTTGGCTAAAATGATCTAATGACCAATTAAGTAAGTAATCCTTCGTTGGTTTTTGATAACAGGCTCGATCAAGATTGACTTCAACACTCTCTACAACGGCCTTAAAATATTTAAGTATTTTTCTGTAGCACAGTGTAAAAAATCATAAAATTTTATTTTCTATTTTTTTTTAATATAAAATAAAAAACCGTTAGAATTAAATTAATGCCCCGGTTAGAATAAAACTTAAAGCATTTCAATGGACACTGCAAACTTTTATTGTTTTTTTGATTTTTAATTCTTTGGCAATAAATTTCATTTTAATTTGACTTTTAAAAGTTTTGAATTTCTTTTTGTAAATTTTTATTGTCAAATAAATTACGAATTGAATTAAATTTAATACAAAAGCAAATATTGCATTCCGTTTTTTTTAAGTGTGGAAAATAATTATTTTTAAAAGCCTATTAAAAATTGTATGCCTCTGTTCACTGTTTAAACATTCAAAAAATTATTTGAAAACTTTCAGAAACAGTTTCTTTCGTTCAAGAGATAATGGTCGGCTATAGCAATTCATTTGCTGAAAAAAATTATTGCATTTTATTATTGCAATTTGACAAGAAGAATAAGCAGCATGATGCCTTGGAATAAATAAAATAAAATTTAAAGAAAACAAAAAGAAGAAGAAAATTGTTTAAAAGTGATCAAAAGCAACAGGCAAATGGACACAAGACAGACAAGCATATTCAAGAGAATATTTAAAAGCATCAATGGATGTCAGTGGCTGGTATGGCACGGTAGCACAGCCACGAACATAAAGAAACATTTGAAATGACCGTTTGAAAGTGATTATTTTTAATGCGCAAACATTTGCAAAACATTCGACTATTAAAGATACCCTACATACCACACCACACCACAGCACAAAGCATGTGCCTATTTATCATTTAGGAAAATTCAACTCAGAAAACTTAGCATGAAAGCGCTAAAAAGTCTTAAGTGTTGCAAACGTTAGCTTAAAACGTACACAATCCACCTCGCATAGAGTAGGGTATTGTAAAACAAAACTGTGCTCTGCTTAAAATTTTGTATCCCAAATGATTTTAAACAAGTGGCTGGCTGTACGTCTATTAATATAAATGAATGTGTATGTGTGTGTGTAGCACACTCTCTCTCTCTCTCTCCATGCATACGCCTGAGTACACATGTGTGTGAGAGTAAGCAAATGATTGAGCAAATGAGTATGTTGTGTATGAGTACGAGTACGTGTACTTGCTTTCATTATCAATGATGCCATCATAGGCAATAAATTAAATAAAAAAAGAAAGAAAAAAACTACAACAAACAACAACAAAAAAATAGCATAAGTTTTATTGCCATTAAAGAAACAGCTGTGGTCAGTTACACTCACATTTTTTTCTTGCTTGTTTGTTTGTTTGTTTTTTATTGTTTCCATAAGGCTCATACATATATCTACTCACCCAGAGCATAGCACACACAGTTAGTTGAGGAGAGTTAAAAAGCAAGAAACACACATACACACACATACACAGAATGGAAAAATAACATAAAACGGCATTTAATAATAAGACAGAGGCATGAACGGTCATACATTTTAACAACATGAGTTTAACAATTGTCCAACTACTGTGTTTGACTATTTTTTGTTTTGTTTTCTTAAGTAAATAGCTAGACAGACAATATTCAAATGCCAGTAATAAAGGCGAGTTTGTGTATGTCCACATATGTACGTACGGGGTGTGTAACCAGAGTTTTGCTTAGGCAATGTTGTTGATCTCTTTTTAGTTACGCTTTATTGTAATGACACACACAACATGCATGTCTGCATAAAAATTGCCACTCAAGTTAATCGATAATATTGTATGTGTAGTAGTGTGTGAACGCATTCGTGTATTCGTTTATACGTTCGTTTGATGCTTTGGGGTTCGTACACATGTGCTGATTATTTGTAAATGATAACGATATGCATTCGATTGTGATTGAGTTTGAGATTAATGTTGTTGTTGTCGTTATTGTTGTTATTCTGTGGTAATTGTTACAATATAAAAAAAAAGAAACTGTATTTAAAAGAAAACAACCAACAACAATAATGGTATCTTATGCTATTTATAGGAAATTATATGCATGTATTGTTATTGTTGTTGTTGTTATATTTCTTTGTTAGTTTCTTAAGAAATAATGAGAGTCATTAAAGTGCTTTCCGTACGTGTGCATACACGTATGTGTGTTCATTATCCGTATGTAAATGTATTTGAATTTATTTTAAATCATTTCTTTGGAAACTTTCATTGAACCGTTATAAGAGATCATTCAAGATTATGCGCTTAAAAGAAGAAGAAGAAAAAATGAATTTTCAACTCTTTTAGAGCAACAATGTTGCAAAAAATAGTAGGAATACATGAAAAATAATTCAATTAAACGGCTTTTAAAATCCGTGACGCGTAATTAATTTTATGGTAGGTAATAAATATTAATTTTTAATAAAAAAGAAACAATAATAATAAAAAAAAAAAATAAAAATTTTAATAAAAAAGAAAAAAAATATTTTTAAAAGTAATTTTAACCAACCGATCTATGAAATAGTGGAAAATATTTGAATTTTACGAATATCCCGAAACAAAACCGAATAAAAGCGAAGGGTATAGTTTACTGAAAAGGTCATCTTACAATTTGCAATGGTTTCTAGGCTGAAATATACACCATTCGGGATGCTGTAATGAATATGGGAAAGAACAATATTATCTCCAGGAGAATTATTAACAAATTTTCATATTTCAAATGATTTGAAACCGGAACTACTGTCACAACGGGTTATTTTTATTATTATCGTCGTGAAGAGTTACCTTACTACTGCGATCACACGATCTATTGTACTCATATGCACATAATTTGTCATTACAACCCTTCAGCCAGGATTACGACCTAGCTTCTTACACCAATATTTATGTGCAATATTCTTATGTGCAATATTTACTTATTCCCCCAGTTTTTTCCAGAAATCTGTTGAGAGAAAGTCGGAGAAGAAATACTTTTTCATATTTCGTTTTGTTGGAAAATTCTGAGTCTGACCAGGGCTTTGACCGTTGTCTCACGTCTAATAAGCCAAAACACTACATACTAGACGACGGTAAATACAGTCAATTGCACTTCTCTCACATTTAATCATATATCCCTTTATTGTCCATGCCAGGTCTCTTGCTTTAAAAAAAATTCAGACTCGGTGTCAACTACCACATTTCCCTGATGAGGCCTTATTATGCAGACAAAAGTTTTATTCTGGAATAGCTTTATACCCTACAGGTACCAAGAATATGCTACAAAATTCACATGTTGCATATGGACACTTTGAATTTACAATGTTATGTCAAAAGACCGATTATCAGCAAGTTATTCCTGGATAGTCTGATGCATTACTCTGATTTCCTCTTATTACAATTTTCCAATCAAAAATTTCAATCGCTTTAATCCCACATGATTTTTATCTTTAATTTTTTTTATCTCTTCATCTTCTCAAACATCTGTTTACACTCCACAGAAGGGTTATCGTTCGATCGACCCTTCCTACTTGCTTATTATCAAGAATTTCCACATGATTCGATTATCTTGCTATGCATTCAATGCATAGCTCCTGGTATGCGTTCCCAAGATTTTCCAGTAAGCATTCGGTATACCATTATGGCATGTCTAGTCGTTTCTGAAATGCTTTCTACAGGAGCCTTCCATGTGACTTTACTACTCAATGTTATTTCTAGATATTTGGCCTCCTTTATCTGCGATATTAGTTCACCCAGGAGATGAATATTCTTCCATTTAGAAAGTTTTTTTCTCTTGTAAATGGAATAACGACAAAACAATAAAGACAACACTGGGATATACTGGGATTACTGGGATACGATTGTTTTTAATGAATATTCTTTATCTTCTATTCTCTTTCCACAATTACCACGAGAATCACTGAAACGAATCTATAAACTCTAATTAATCCAAACTGTGTTCCTAAAGAAAAATTATGATTTTTTTTGTTTTGTTTTTAAATTTACTACTTTTAACCTTTTAACCCTTTAAAGTGTTGTAAAGGGTTAACAAATTAAATCATAAAACAGTTATCCTTAAAGCACTTGCCAGACATGCTAACAATAATTAAATCTCATCAAAATACATGTGCTTGTATGTACACATGTCCAAATATATGCATGCATGCATGTACAGTCAAACCTCGCATAACGCGGTGAGTGCGTACCGCTTTATATGGAAACCGCGATATAATAAACTCGAATTTCAGGTACCAGTCGGACAAATTCGTAGCGCGTTCCATGAAAACCGTGTACCGCGTTGTATGAAAACCGCGCTATAAGAAACAATTAGAATTAGTTTAAATTCGTACCGCGTTATATGGAGACCAAGGAATACAAAGGGCAAGATAAATTAAAAATTATTTTTATTGAATTCAAGAGTTCATATAAGGATTGGTAAAAAAAAAAGAAGAAAAACTTGTAAAACAATGTAATTTTTTAATATTTATCCTCACTTAAATCATCTTCATTTATTGTTTTTTTTTTTTTTTTTTTTTAAATTGAACATCCAACTGCTATTGTTTTGCACGGTACTGTATCTCGGCTAAGCTTTTGCATCAAAAATTAAATTTATATTAAACCCTCTTACAATATCTAGTTAATATTCATTAGTACTATAAGAGTACCGCTTTATAGGAAGTCCCGCGTTATATGGAAACTGCATTCTGATATTAGCGTATTGTAGAAGGGTTGACTGTACACATATTTACACTTTTACTCTCCTTCTCTACAATTATCTCTAGTTTGTGAAACAACACCCATTTAAGTAACACTAATAACAACAACAACCATTACTAGTGATAATAGAGAGACAGTAAAAAAAAGAACAAGAAAAAAACCGACTTTTTTATCGTTTAATATCGAGGCGAATAATTAATTTTAATTGAGAACATCAAACACTCTCACTGTGCGATGCACTCCCATACACACGTACACATGCAATGTACACAACATAACATCTGTAATGTCTCGTACATTAGTTGAGCTTGTATTGATTGAGAGTGTCGAGTCTCGTTCGTTTAATTGTTACAAAACGCGACGATAAAAAAGAAAGGCTTTGGCTGTCTGTAGTTGTGTTCGTTTAGTTCTTCTTTAGAGAATAAAATAATATTGTAATGGTGGTGTTCAGAGGGAGAGAGAGGCAGAGAGAGAGTTAAAGAGACCAAATAAAAAAAAGAGTGTCAATCATGCAAACTGAGTACATCAAAATAGGTTTTAAGGTTAATTTCTATTGTCATTGCAAACAAAGGAAACGATTTTCAATACAGGAGAGCACAAAAAGCAAGACAATAAAAAAAAGAGAGAGAGAGAGACCTACAGTATTAAGATAAATTTAAAAATATTTCCTTGTGCTTAATAAGTGTTAGAACAGAATACCGTTGTTTTAAAACCAATGGTTAGGCAAGGGTGCCCAACATCTGTTCAATATCTTCCAATTGAAATCTTTCTTTGTCGTTTAACAACTGAAAAACGTGTAAAAATAGTTAAAAGCTGACATCAAAGGTGGAGAGATTCAAAATCGTTCGCTTTTTGAGTATTATAAAGAGATTCTGGTCCCGAGACAAGAAGGTTGCACCTTCTCCAAGTCCAACTTAAGCGGCAATTAAAGCTTGTTGTCTGTCACCATTCATAATGCCATAGATATTCCGCTGATTAGATGCTACAGTAACAGCAATTCAATGCCAATTTTCAGAATTTTCGCATATTTGGCTTGGTGAGGCCGGTAACGATTATTGAAAATTTATTACGATCGGGTTGTAAAGCTTAATCAATTTGGTTGCAAAACTTAATCACAAATTTACCCAGATAATCGCCAAAACTGTTAAAGCATTTGTAAACCAAACATCCGTAAAGCTATAGGCTTTCAGACACTTTATTGGCAAGGTCCAAACATTGTAATTACCGAGACTACAGTTTCGTTTTTGATCGCCTTACAAAAATAGGAGAAAGCTAAACACAATGAAATTAGTTTAATGCCCTATTTCTGTGAAAGGCTTACAATTTCTCCAATATTTTTGAAAACAAAGTCGTTTGCTCTATACTGGATCATCCAACAAAGACTTTCGAACTTTGGAAATTGTTTGCGACTGTACGGTTGTGGAAGCAATAGCTGTCCAATTTGTTGTTATCATTTTGTTAGTGTGGTTCGTAAAATCAGTATGAAGCACTTGGTAATATTCCATCAACAAATCATCTTCAGCAAGGGGCTCAATTTTGAATGAATAAATACGTTAGCAAACAAAATTTTAATAAGGAGTGCGCACGAAAAAGAAATGCACCTACTTTTAAGCTTACAACTTTTATTATAATTGAAAAAACTAAATACCGTTACATTGTTTTAAAATCCATGTGCTAAATTTCATTGCGACAACAAAATTAGTTTTTTGAAAATGGACTCCCAACAGGAATGTCGTAAAAAAATAATTGAAATTTTCAATGAAAAACCGCGCCCCTTACAAAAAACAATTGCTACGCTCGCAGATGTTAAGCAAAAAACAGTTCCTAAGGTAAGAATAAAACAATATAAGGAGTCTTTGGGTATTGAGAGAAAAAGGATTTGCCGACCAAAACAAAGCAAATAAAATAATACGTATTTTTCTAAAACACCCTAAAATGTCTGGAAGAAAACTGGCGCAAAAATTTGGATGCTCTAAGACCTTTGTTAGAAAATAACTTTATACACAAAAGAGTGCAAATATTATTTACTTTAATTGAAATATAAAATGAAAAACGAAAAAAATCCGCTTCTTAGTTTTATTTCTATAACGAAAAGTGTAAGTCTAGTTTTTTTTTGTGCGCACTCCTTATACGGGAAATTTAAGAGCGTTCAATAAAGTAACAAATTGTTGAGAATTTTAATAAACTGGGTGCGTAATAGTTTTATGCAGTCCTTTCTCCTAAGCTCAGTGGAACTTGATCAGTACAGGGACTTCGTTCACTTGTGGCACCACAACCAGCCGTAATGCGTGCTCAAGCTTACCTCAACCTGTAACGTCTTTGGTTCATATTCCTTTAGGTCTTGCCACCATTTTCAACGACTACCACTATAAGTCTATAGTCACCAACATCTTTCAGCCGTAATTGAATGATGTTGTACACCAATGACATGTGGTTTCAATAGGACACTCGACTCATGCCGCATTGAATATTCTGAACGAGTGATATGAGTACATAATCATCTCACGTTGAGATAATTTGAACTGAACTGACCACCGATTTCGTGCAATTCGATCTCGTTCAGCTCACTTCGTTCAGCCTAATTTATTCGCCAGAGTTATGCTAAAATGCACATTTCAAAGGCTCTTCAACCAGAGAAGACGTAGCGGATATATAAATGCTGTTTTATGCTGTGCGCTGGCTCGGCCATGTCATTCGTATAGAGAAGGATGCTACGGCGAGATGGGGATCTGTGGAAGTCATCGAAAAGGACGACCTTGTATCCCTTGAAAGTAACAAATCGTGGAAGCCCAGCTATCGATTGGTGTAACCAACTTTCGTAGGTACACACGAAGCAGGCCGAAATCCGTTAATCGGGTTGTTATGGCCAATTAAGCAAGTAAGTAAGTAAGTACTTGCCATACATCCACGATTCGTGTATGTTTCACGAACGCATACACAATTTCGATAATAACTCACACACACTTCGTTTGCCTTATGAATTTAAAGACTAGAAGTGCTTTATGAAAAACCCTTTAGAGACACAGAGAGTAAAATTCTAACAGCCGATAATTTTCAAACACTTTAATAAAGAGAGTATGAAACTGTGGTTCTTTTTTTATTTTCTCTTTGTTCTTCAAATTTTTAATCTCATTTCTGTTATTATTGTTGTTGTGCGGTTAAGATTATTTGTGAGTATGTCTGAATGTGTGTGTGTGTAATTTTACGATTTTAAATTTAACTACTCTCACCAACACAACACCACACCACCCATCCTTCCATCTTTCCATTCAACTCTCCGCACAACAGTAACCACAAGCATTAATGGTTGAATGATTTGATCTCAGTTTACAGTACTTTTCCTGATTGTTGTTGCTGTTGTTGAAATTTGTAATTGTTGTGTGTGGTGTAAATTGTACAAGAGAGTAAGAATAATAACAAAATAAAAAAAAAACAACAAAAATTAAGTTTTGCTTTCATATTTCTCTGTATGCCTTGGTTGTTTGGTTAAGTTTGGTTGGTTTTTTGGTTTATTGTGTTAGTAGTAAGTGGTGAAATACTGTCACCGGGTAATTAATTTCATAGCACAGTGATGGTAAACAAAAGCGAACGAACGAACGAAAGAAAAAAATTGTAATTTTAATGTAACCCAGTAAACAAAAATGTGCAAATAGAAGCTAATTTGTAAGGTTTCGAGCAATATTTATGTAAAATGTTGTTTTTTTTTCTATGTTGGTTGGGTTGGCTAGGCATTTAATGTTGGTTTTTCTTGTTTTTATTGTTTTTTTTCGTGTTTTTAATTGCCGTCTACACATCATGGCTGAGTAAATACTATAAAAACAAAAAAGCAATTGACAGACAGAAGAAGTGAATTGAAATTGAATTTTTTTTTTTCTTTTGCTGTTGAGCATATTATTTGTCTCGGTTACAATACTTTCATTTTTGTTATTAAAAACAATACAAAAAATTAGTTTTCTTTTCAATAGTAAACAATAAAACCGTCTATAGGGAGAAAGAGAAATGGAAGGCAAGGCAAAAATAATGTTAAAAAAATGGAAAATAATATTTCTGCTTATAACTCCTCTCTCTAATTAATTAATTTTTGTTTCTACTATTTTTTTTTTAGTTTTTATGGCCATTTACTGTATACAATGTTGTAAAACAAAAAACCAACTAAAATATTTTTTTTTTAGTAATTTTTTCCATCATTCATTAATTTGTCTACTCATTCATAAATACCCGGAAATCGTAGTCATAATTTACTCTAAAGCCTATTAAATACAGGCCATTACAATTGTGTAGTATGTTTTGTTTTTGTAGCATTTTGTATAATTTTTTCCACACAAAACTATGATATTTAATTTGGTTTCCAATGAAAGTTTGTATTTAGTGGCGGTTAGATAAGAGAAATAAATTAGCTTTCAATGTAAATCAATTTTGCTCGTAATGATTCACTTTAAAAATGATTAGATTTCGATAAGTTTAAGTTTAAGCAGCGTTTTATTGATGATAATTTACCGAAACCAAAAATTCTAAGCTAAACACCCTTGAGTATGTGTACCCTTTTTAAATAATTACAAACTGTAAAAATGATTTAATAACTCCGGTCGTATAACCATACAGGATGTGTGTTGACCTTTGTCTGCCAAATGGAAACTGTTAGTCTACACCTTCAACGACTAGGCAATCAGATCCAATGTGCATTTTTATCACTGAAATTTCAGGAATATAATAAAACAATACTAACGTCTCCCTTATGGTTCCTTTCGTTTATAACATTTTTCGATAACTTTAATTTATTATAAAACATATTTCGATAACTTTAATTTACTATAAAAACTTTTTTAATAACTTTCATTCCTTATAAAAAAAATTCGATAATACGAAATTCCTATAGAAAAATGTTCGATCATTCCAATTCTTTAGAAACTCTTTTGATAACTTTAATTCCCAACAGAATATTCTTCGATGACGTTAATTTCCTATAAAACATATTCTGATAACTTTAATTTTTTATAAAAAAAAAAATCGATCATTTTTGAAATTCTTTCTATAGGAATTTCAATGTTCGATAACTTTAATTTTTTTAGAAACTCTTTTGATAACTTAAATTCTCAACAAAACATTCTTCAATAACTTTAATTTACTATAAAACATGTTTCGATAACTTTAATTTCCTATAAAACATATTTCGATAACTTTCAATTACTATAAAAACTTTTTTGATAACTTTAAAAAAAATCGATAATTCTAAATTCCAATAGAAAAATGTTCAATAACTTTAATTTTTTATAGAAACCCTTTTGATAACTTTAATTCCCAACAGAATATTCTTCGACAAATTTAAGTTAGTATAAAAAAAATCTTCAATTTCCTATTATAAAAAGTCGATAACTTTAAATTCCAATAGAAAATGTTTCTGTAATTCTAATTTCCTTCAGAAACCTTTTCGATAACTTGAATTCTCTCTAGAAATATTTGCGATAACATTTAATTTTTATAGAAAACTGTAGTTAACTTCGATTTTCTTTAGAAACTCTTATAATTCTCTATAAAAAAAATTGTAGAAAATTATAGATAACTGCCATTAAAACATTTCGATAACTTATAGATAAAAATGTCGATAACTTTAATTTTACATAGAACGTATTTACGTGTTAAATTGAAAATACTTCAACAAATAGATTTTTTTTTTTTTTGATAAAAAATGTCGATAAATTTAAATTTCTTTAGAAAAATTTCGATAACTTCAATTTTACATAGAACGCATTTACGTGTTAAATGGAAAACACCTCAACAATTAAATTTTTTTTTTAATTTCGATAACTTCAATTTTCTTTAGTAAAATTTCGATAACTTCAATTTTATATAGAATTTAATTTATTTTTTTTTTTTTTTGATTAAACCTGCACTCAGGGGATGACCCCTACCCATGCAGTGCATTGTGCAGGTTCAGGAAAGGTGGAAAGAAAAGAAAATACCTCAGCAACCACGATTTTTTTTTAATATTTATTCCGATATTTCAATCAAAAAGAAAATATTCTTTATGGATTTTATTTTGCCATGGCAGCCAGGACCATAATTAGTTGGTTCCCGAATTAGTTTGTGGGCAAGGGAGTCTTTTAATTTGAAAGAGACATGAAAAGAAATTGTTTGCTCTCTGGTGTATTTAAAGTAAGAATGCTTGGGTTTGTATTCAAACACACTTCAGCCCCAAAACCATGCCCTCTTCTGCTGAACATAATATTGCATGACATACCTACATACAGTCGAAGTAAAGAATATTGTATACAGTGGTGGAATGTTAACATTTTTTCCCGCTGAACTATAGGAGTTCTATATTTTCTGTGCACGGTAGTTAAATGGCCTCATCTCACTACAAGCTGGTCTCATGGACACAGAGCAGCTATTTAACTAACCAAAGACAGCTAACATTATAGGTTACGATATTACGAAATGAATATTTAAAAAAAAATTTTGAATTTTATGTTGAAAAATGTTTCGATTTTTTTTTATTGTCACATGGACAACCGACCGACCAGTGGCAGGCTTTTTTTATTTACTTTGCCAATAAAGTTAATTGCAATGAATCATGATTGTTTATTTAAAAAATTAAATAAATTAACAATTAAAACAAATAAAATAAGAAAGAAAAATAATAAAAAAAAAACTTTTTATTATTATGACATTCGCCTGAAAGCGTGAGCTGGAATGACAGACACACTAATTAGTGTCGTTGAAAATAATTTTTTTTTTGGATTTTTTATAAATTAATTTTCATTTCATGAATATTTAAATTGTAGAATTTATTAGCAATTCATTTGACAGACTGTAGACATGCTGAATTGCATGAAATGTTTAACTAGCCAACATGGGCTAGTTACTCCACTGGCCACAAGTTATCGTTCTAGAGACTACGACATGAAACTTTAACTTCGGTAACTTTCTTATTAAAGTTAAAACAACAGTTATGGATGGATAGTAAAACTTTAAGAGCTATCTGGTCTACAGTAAGACCCAGCGCTAAACGAAACAGCGTTAATCGAAGCGACTTCGGAAATTTAGTCGGAATCTTTATTCTCGACAGGGTAACAAAAGATCGTTGAACAAGATATATAGTATACACGGTCGCCAAATAGTGTACCACAAGTATCAAGACAGTGTTCGATTTAGAGGATTCCCAATACTCCCGCGTACTACTGAAACACCATTAAGCGCAGCAACGTTTAGCGGGGTCTTACTGTATTTTGTAAAGCACTCTAGCCAACGGATTAATGACCCTTTCCCCCCCAACACAAGTGACAATTGACCAGATCTTAATGGTATATACCTGGTGCATAATTTTTGGATTGCACTTTCAAGATATTTCTGCAAGTTCTCTGGGTATTAATAGGCCACATTTGAAACCCCTTTTGATAACCTTTCCATGCGGATTAAACAACCAGAAATATTTGTAGAAATTGCCTTTCTCTAGCACTGTGATGACATACTAAAGGAAAGTCAGTGGTTCAAAACCCTGCTCAGGCATATCGAAAAAGGTGAAATATAAAGAAAATATTTCTTCGGCGACTTCATGTCGTGAAAAGTTTTTCTGAAATCTGTCATTGGGAATCGTATCGATTCTCCATCTGGGTAACAATCTTGTCGCGATGTGAGGGCTTAAGTGTACTTTGATTCACTCTGTGACCCAGAGTGGATTGGAGTGCATGACTAAAGGTTACCCTAATGTCGTGGGAAGACTCTGCTCCGAATTGACGTCATATTTGCTCTTTTCGGACCATCGGATCACGTATATTTCTCATACCCCTAATCCGGAGTGTTAAGCAACCCGTGCTTATCGGATGGTTTGCAGTCGGGGGTCTAATCTGACTGTATTATAACAAAGCCTCACTGATACCTGGGCGTCTCAGTGAGTATAAGGTTTTCTACCAAGTCCTTGTCATGCTAGCGGGGGCTATGGCATAATTGACCTCCTTTCCCCCTCACTCGTGGCACCTGTATGGATTGTGGATTTCACAACTTGTTTTTTGACTACGGATTGGACGTGACCCAGCTCATTGCTTGAATCCAGGCGAGTATCGTTGATAACGAAATCGTCAGGAATTTCGCCCCAGCTGGCATGAGGATCATGACTGTAGAGGAGATCTTTAGTGAGGCGAATGCTTTGGCAATCCCCACTTCGACGGAAGATGTGTGCGTGGAGTCAGACCCTGTCTCCCCATTATCGCATGAAGACAGTGACAATACAGTCATCAAAAGGCTCTCCTTCACTCGGGTCCAATTTGCTGCTGGGAGCAATGAGGTGGGGTTTTTCCCTTTAAGGAACCCTCTTGTCGGACGGAATGCTTCGGATCCCACCAATGCAAAGAGTTGTAATGACCAATTAAGTGAGTAAGTAAACATTCCCAGATACTTTGCCGCCATTTTCTGTTATTTTACATGAGCCAGTACTGAAGTTTTCTTCCATTTAAGAAGGTTCCTTCTTCTCTTGCGATTTTTTTTTTTCTTCAAATACCGTAGAGACCAAAGAACTGGAAAATTTTCCTCTTTAATCTTCTAAAGCTTACAAAGAAAGCCTACTCTTTGCTGGTATACCATGGCAGCCTTTAAATTCCGTTTAAATTTCTATTGTGGAGTTTAAAGTTTTATGGCGTTTCCTCTACCCAAATGGCTAGACTAGACGATTTTCATTGATTTTCTTGTTCTTGTTCAAACGAAGTAAAGAAAATAAACCAAGCCTTGCCTTTGGCCCTTCCCTTTAGTTCTCCTTTGAGAGCAACTAAATGCACAAGGAGTCGCTCGCTGTCTATTGGATTGGCTTTCAGCCAAAAAGAAAAAATTCAAAATAATTGGAAGACAAAAAAAAAATGGCTAAAGAAAGAAAGCAAAAGAAAAGGGAAATCAATGGTTGGCAGCAACTGCCACAACACGAGCTGGCTGTGAAGGAGAAAGGAAGTAAAAAATTTATGGAAAAGGTCAACAAAAATCAAACATACTCCACATATATGCACTGGCATGTGTGGAATATAACTCTCGTCTAAGCCGTCTGGCTGGCACCGGAGTTGGCTTTTCCTTTTTCTTTTTTGATATTCTTTTCCTCTTTTCTTTTGAAATCTATTTCACAGAGAGGAGTTCCATTATAAATTCAAAAATGTGTCTCCTTTGCACAACAATTAGGAAAAGTGGAAAAGTGTTTAGGCAAGAGAAAAGTTATTTCAAAAGATTATGAAATTCCAATTCAATTGCCTTCGAAAGTTTAGGCCATGGCAACAACAAAAATTTATTTCATTATTTGGCTTTAAATATGGCTCTTTAGCAATAAAATTTAAAAGCAATTCTGTAAAGTTTTAAATTTGAGTATTAGAAATAGCGATATCTCGTGGGCAGTGACTTGAATAAGTTTTCAAATAGCTGGACAGCTGTGTACGATCACTTGACGACCTCAAAACAACTTTAAGCCTTTCAGGGAACTTTTAACGAGTTTCCTTAGCAGTTTATTATCGCTATCGCAACATAGATGAATATAAAGTACTCGACGTAACCATAGGGCTTATGGGTAAATTTTTTAGTTGTTGAATCCCTACAACATTACGATTGAGAATGTGGTAAGAAATTCTGTTAAAGTCGCATAATTTGAAGTCACCGTGGTCTAGTAGGTAGTGTGTTGGCTTATTAGACGTAAAGCCAGGGTTCGAGTCCCAGGCCAGACATCAAAACAAAATACAAAAAGTATTTCTTCGGTGATTTCCTCTCAGCAGATTTCTGGAAAAAACTCTGAGAGTAAATAAAATTGCTATGAAAAGTTTCCCAAAAATCTGTCGTTCGGATTCGACTTTAAACTGTAGGTCCCGCCGCTTATGAATTAAATTAACACACACAACATAAGTAGTGTGAGAAATTAGGTCAATAATGCTGACTGAAGGGTTGTAATGACCACTTATGTATGTAAAGTCGCATAAGTAATGTCGTAAATAGACGAACTAGTGCAGCTAAATCTAGGTACCCAGTATGTCTGATCGAACTACAGGGGAGTCATTATTGGGTATTCATACGCGACGTATTGGCATTGATTGTCTGCAAAATGAAGCTGAGAGACGAAGAAGTGAAGTTAAGGATTCTTCACTTACAAAGAACATTTCAGGTCCTCATTTCATAAAAGAAAAGTCAACTCCGAACGATAGATTTTTGTGCACGTTTTTCATGGCAATTTTATTTACGCTCAGGGTTTTTACCAGTAATCTACTAAGAGGAAGTCACCGAAAAGATTTTTCTTCGAGACGACCTGGAGTTTGAATCGCGGCCTCACGTCTAATAAACACACACACACTATCTACTCGACTATGGTGACCTCATTCTCTATATACTGCGATAAAAAGGGTGCCGTGGTGTAATGAATAGCGAGCTTCTCAACAAGCTGAGAAATTCTGCTGTGAGTTTTGGTGCCTTTTAAAAATTAAGAGACATAATAGCTACTCCGGATCCCATAAAAACAAGGAAATTATAGGAGTGGGACATAATAGAGATATTCTCGGCAACTGCAGAGCGAATGATTTCGCCAGAAGGGGCCCGACCTTCGAACTCTCTAATGAATTCTCTACATTGGGAATCCCTGTAAGCTTATAATTGACAATGGAACCGTGGAACTTGTCAACAGTAGGTGAGCAGCTTCGGATAAGGACAGAACGGTACAGAAAAAAAAATTGCTAAGGCCGGAAAAAAACTAAACTCCAAAGAAGCATGGCTCACCGCTGTTAACGGGGTTCTTACGGGGCATTTTATTATAGGAACGCACGCGAGGCGTATTGGTCTTAGACGTATTGCGAATGATTTCTGCAGAAACTGTGGAAATGAGGAAGAGGATGAAACTATTCTTCACCTACTGTGCTTATGCACGGCACTTGGTCGAAGGAGAAAGAGACACTTGGGTGTCTACTATATGGAGGACCTAGATGAACTGTCATGCATGGATATTGGCAGTCTGAGTCGCTTTATCAGATGCTCCAAACGGTTCATGGAATAGGGAAGAATGAGAAATTGTGGTATCACAATGGGCCATGCATGCGAACTAAAGAGTGTCCGCTCATGACTCCATGGGGGGCGGGGTTACAACCACTTCTAGGTGCCTACCTAGGATCGAAGAAAGCGAATATCATAGAAAGATCAGACAAAGCTTCCATTTCCTCTACACACAATTCAGAATACATTGTCCCATGTTATACAAGCTTTACAGACTCTTCAGACGCTGGCGCATCTTATGTGCATCGTTAGAAGCTATCTATGGGAACTAGCGTAGGTAGGCAGTTAATTAAAGTTTCACAAGAAGCCATCTGATGCAGTGGCTATGGAATTGAAAAGATGTAAAGTGTGGTCACGGCTGTCACGTGGTGGAATCTTATCGAATCAAGCAACTTTCTTACTCGTTTTTCTTTTTCAGTTTTTCAGTTTCATAAACTTTTTATGGCGGCGATAAAAAAAAGAAAGAAAGTTTAACCCGGTGGTGTTAACAATTGTCAAGAACTGTAAAAATAAAAAACAAAAAATTCTGTCTCTGTAAATAAAACTTACACGGGATATTAACAACACATGCATTCGCATAAAACTGCAGAAAAAAGTAAAGCTTTTAACACCTGTTTACCTGTCTCTTAACGTCCCATTAAATGTCAGACACAAAATTGTATTCTCGTTGTTCTAGTACAAAAACAAAAACAAAGAAAAGAAAACTAAACAAGCAAACACAAAATGAATGAACCTGTGAACCTAGAAAAAAAAACTCAACGTCTAGAGAGTAGAGGAAACGTAAAGATAGAAGAAAAAAAAAAAGAGAGAGGAAAGACGGCATAAAAATTAATAGTTTTACTGCAACGAAGGAAAACACACGATAACAACGAAGGAGCCTTCTACAAACTCTGTCTGTTTTGCCACTCCTCACCCACCCTCGCTTTCCCTCTTAACCGTGCCTTTGTTTTATTACGACATTTAGACGTTCAAGTAGAACAGAACACAACACAACACAACAGGAAATTATGATAATGATGCGGAAGTGAAAATGTAGAGAGGCCAGGAAAAGAAAAAACGGGAGAGAGTGAGAAATATGGCGGCGTACATTCAAGTTGTCTGACGTTTAGTTTGTCGTTGTTGTAGTATTGAGTCAGTATCGCAGCTGTCGCTGTCGTTGTTGACATATTGTATGTCTTACACATAGAGTGTCTGTCTGTCATGAGAATTCGAATTTTTTAATTAGCCAAACAACTCATGAGTTTGTTCAGTTAAACTTGAGAACTGAAAACAATTATCACCTCTCACCCCTCTTAATCCCTTATGGAGATAAATAAGGTGTTTTGAGATAAATTTTTGCATTCTTTCAATCACGCTTTAAAACCTAGATGACAATCAAAACATCCTAGACGACAACCAAAACAAAGCCCCGACAGGTTAGATAGTTAAAGAGGAGTTGGGGGTGCAGTTAGGGTATGATTAGTGGCATTTGGTATAACATTTCTAATCACAATTCCTGACTTAATCTGAAATCTTTAAAGCCAAGCTTTTGCATATGCAAAGGCATTGATTTACGCTTGGCTTCGCAATCAAACCTTGACCGTCACAGAGTAAAGATGACAACGATTCTTTACTGATGCTCAGTTACTGCAGAAAGTATTGTTGGCGCTCGCTGTCACGTAGCTCGCAGGCTACGACGTCCAAGATGATTAAACCAAATGATGCCAGGACACTCACCACATGGTGAGGTCATATTAGTGTTTTGTTAAGTAGCAGAGGCACGTCTCATCTCATCGTGCTGTCATATAAGATCGTATTGGTAGAACTTAATATGACAGCTGCCTAGTAGGCTTATTAGATGAGATCTCGTAGTTAAAATCCCAGCAGTCTTCTTGTAAAAACGCTAAATAAACACAAACAACATTGGTGGGTGGTTTGAGAAGCTAGGTTGTAATCCTGACTAAAGAGTTGTAATTACCATTTCAGGAAGTATGAAGTCGCCGTAGTAGTGTGTTGGTTTATTAGACTTATTAGATTAAGGTCTGAGTTCAAATCCTAGGTCAGACATCAAAACGAAATATGAAAATATTTCTTCGGCGACTTCCTCTCTGGCAAAAACTCTGAGAGTAAATAGAATTGCCATGAAAAACTTCTCAAAAATCTGTCGTTCAAAGTCAACTATAAACTGTAGGTCCCGCCACTCATGCATAAAAAATTAATGTACACAACATAAGTGGTGTGAGAAGCTAGGTCGTAACCCTGACTGAAGGGTCATAATGGCCAATTATGTAAGGGAGAAATTTTGAAAAACATCATCCCGATTATGATCTGTGGTAGATGGATTTCTGAGACGCATAGTCCAATTGACAGTGAAAGCCAAAAGTTTTAGATAAAAATCTGCGCCATTATAGCTTCAGTAACACGAGTTCTAAAACGATATGTCGCTTCTTAATAAACTATGCGAGTGTGTTGAGAAAACTCAGGCATTTCAAGTCATCAAAGTATCATTCGAGCAGTTAAAAATATGGCAAGAGAGGCAATACAAAGGAACTGAAAATGCCTGTTATTATTATAGCTTTATTGGTCTATTGATAGGCCCATACTGTTTGACTCTCTGAATGATGAACTAAGATAACTCAAATCTTACAATAATTTGTAATAGAGTTGCACAATAGTTAACACTCTTAGGTTTTGGGAAGGTGTTTGACAGGTTCTACCGTAAGACCAAGCTATCTGGGTAAACCTAAGACGTAAATATGTTCTTAAACAGATGTTAAGCTAACTGCTGTCCCATATGAGAACCAACTCGATATTGAAAGGGTAGCATAGTCGACGTTCTACAGTAAGACCAAGCTGTCTGGTCTGGGTGACCCTAAAACGTAAATATGTTTTTAAAAAGATGCTAAACCAACTGCTGTCCCATGCGAGAACCAACTCGATACCGAAAGGGTAGCAAAGTCGACGTAGTCTAGTCTAGATAGTAGGTCGACGAGAGCCCATGGTTCAAACTTTTACTGGCATCTGAAGTAAATTGAAGAAAGAAAAAAATATTTCTTCGGTGACTTCCTCGCAACAGTTTTCTGGCAAATACCCTGAGAATAAAATAAAATTGCCGCTAAGGATTTCTTCAAAATCCGTTGCTCCGAGTCGATATTAATCTAAAGGTCCCACCACACATAGGAGTTGTAGGAATTTGGGTTGCGATCCTTACTAAAGGGTTGCAATGATCCATTAAATAGGATTGTAAAGCGAGTTATCGTCTGGTATTATTTAACATCGCCCTGAATAGCATTGAAGCATGATCGCTTGTCCAACCTATATTACGGAGAAGACACTTACTTGCTAGTGTTCAATATAACAAACACAAAGGAAAGGTTACGCATGTTAGAGTCGATGGTCACCCAAGGGATTGAGAACAAACTTTTCCTACGTAAATCGAAAACGATGAGTGGAATACAAAGAATACACATTCAAATATCAGGTACCTTATGGATTGGGTTTTAAAAACTAACAAACTCCTTCGAAAGTCCCAAAAAAAGGACAATTAACGGGATTTCAGAGGCTCGAGTTCGTAGCTTAAGCTGTCAAGCATCTCGAATAAAACAAAATCCTGCCGTCTGGAATTACCTTTTCCTCATGGATAAAATTAACACGGACATGCAACATAGGTATGGTGTGAGAAGCTAGGTTGTAGTCTTGACTAAAGGGTTGAGTATGAAAGAATTAGCTTTCACAAGATACTCCGTCCTATGGAAGTCGTCAGAGGACACATTAGAGGAGTTGTTAAGACCATTTGCGATTACGATTTTCTGTTCACTTATAAAACTATCCACTCATGCATATTCATAGCATTCCCTTGCCTTTATCTGGTAATGAATGGCCCCATATTATTGTTTAGGGTCTTTTTCCCCACCACAATCTCCGCTGCATTGTTCTATTTGACACAATTATTTGCGTTGCTTTTTGTTTTTTTTTTTTCTTTACTTTTCCATTCTGTTTGTCATTGAATTGAACAATCGAAATAAAAAAAAAGAAAAAGAGAGAATAAAATGTAAAGAATGAACAAAAAAAAAGGAAAGAAAAAAATTCAATTGAATTGAATTGAAATGAACTGCAAATGTAATGATACTCATTCGTTCATCGATTCATTCACAAACACACACACACACATAGACGAGGTTGTAAAAAAAATATAAAAATTTCGAGTGTTTGACTGAGTGACTCTGGAACTGACTGACTGACTGTCATGCTGCTTATATTTTCTGATAAACAATTTATTTTTATTTCATGTTGTTGTTGGTGTTGCTGTTACTGCTGTTACTGCTGTTGTTGTTGTTGTTGTTGTAATTCGATGTCATGTCATGTCAGGTGTTTATTCAATGGTTATCGATTACAAGGTTTTTTATTTTTCCGTTATTTTTTTTGTTTTTAATTGAAATTCCATAAATTTTTGTGTTTTTAAAATATGAATTCATTTTGTATAGACTGTACTGTAGGACAGGTCGTTCTTTATGGACAAAAAAAAAAGTTGAGTCAATCACCCCCTAGGTTTAAAGATATGTTAACCCTTTGACGGACGGTTTCTGTGGGGACATGACGTGTATACACGTCATAAATTGTATGTAGCCAAATAACGGAGATACAGCAATTGTCCCACGGGAGTGCTTATTAAAATTTTGGTGTCCGTCAAAGGATTAATAACATTTTCAAAAATATAAAAATAATTTTCTTTTGCCACGCCTTTTTTACCGCCCTTTTTGTTTTTTATACACTACGTCGCCATTTTAGGTCCAATCGTTACATATCATACATCAGTGTTTGTGGCTTGACCGCAGCTATATTTCGCTCTAAGACGATTTTTAAATGCGATGTCATATTTGTGTGGGCTACTTCTGATATTTCGGCTCCTTCAAATATTAAGGTTAATAAATGGTACCAGGCTAATCGTAACAAACTTAGGAGAGCACATCCTATCAGCAAAAATTATTCATACCGATAAAACTGTATTCATACTCCGAATCACCCTTACACCTTCCGAACCAACTGTGCCTTTCCGAACGACACGAAAACAATTCCCTGTGAAAGTTGCTTTTGCTATGACGATAAATAAAGCACAAGGTCAAAGCCTTCAAAAGGTAAGGCCGGTCTTTTCACATGGGCAGTTATACGTGGCTTTTTCTCGATGGCGTACGTTTAAAGATATTTTTGTTGGTATTAAGGATTCGTACGGGCAAAAAGTTAACGATGATTATGTCATTACCTCTAATATTGTATTCAAAGAAGTATTATAAAAGCATTTAAACAGAATATGTTACCAAAATGACAACTAACGGTGCGATATATTCGCACGGATCATCTAGTCCGTTTTTAAAAAGTTCAAAAACTTATCTTTCAGTTTTCAATACAAAAACACTATCATAAATATAACTTAAGGGCAAAATACGTCTTTTTAAATTCAGTTTTATAATTCTTGTATTCGCTCACCCTTTTACCGCTAGTTTGTGGTAAATTTTTATTACATTATGCTTATATTAGCAAGTTCTAGATTGTAATAGTTACCATACGTTTCCTGCCATGTAGGAAAACAAATGTTTCAAATCGTAAACTTACCTAGAAAGAGAAAGAAATTAAAAAAAATTTTCATTAATTTTGAAATCAAACACATTTAATGATTAAATTTAAAATAACAATTCAGAAACGTAAAGTTACACTTTGACAGCATTACACAATGAATAGCAATCGGTATTGAGAAGCTCGCTGACATTCAGATGAACCAAGTTTAGAATATTGAACGTAAACTCCACTATAATGTGAGTAACATTCATGCAATAACTCCACAGATGTCTTAGAATTAAATGTCGAATATTGTTACTCAATACTGACACCGAAACGTCAATTTCTGGAACTTTACTAATGCATAATTACGACTGAAGCAAATCAGTTGCATAAAAGAGAAATGAAGCTATCATTCCATTAGGCTGGAACTAGAAAGCAAGACACAAAAATTATCTTAAAGAAAAGAACTATTTCTTTAAACGATCCCTTCCCGTTACTCTTCAGACAGGCACTAAGGTCCCTCAGGAGAATATCATCTTTGGGTTTTTACACTCATAGGACACGAACATCAACAATGTTCGGTAAAAAGTGCTTGTCAGCAAGTTTTCGTCGCTGAAGTCGCCGTGGTCTAGTAGGTAGTGTGTTGGCAAATTAGATGTAAAGCCAGGGTTCGAGTCCCAGGCCAGACATCAAAATAAAATATAAAAAGTATTTTTTCGGCGATTTCTTCTCAGCAGATTACTGGCAAAAACTCTGAGAGTAAATAAAATTGCCATAAAAAATTACTCAAAAAAATCTGTCGTTCGGAGTCGACTTTAAACTGTAGGTCCCGCCAGTATAAAAATGTATAAAATTAACACACAAAACATAAGGAGTGTGAGAAACTAGGTCAATAATCCTGACTAAAGGGTTGTAATGGCCAATTATGTGTGTAAGTAAGTTCTCGTTAGCTTCTATTTGAAATATTTTCTATATATCAATAATACACACAAAGAAAAATCACAGTAAAGATCACTATTTTCTAATGATATTCACTAATAACAATGAGAAATGATCTCTCTTTTTGGAAGAATATTTATCAAGTTAAATACGCAGTCGTTAATTTAATTGGATTATTAGGTTACACTTGAAAATATTACTAACAATTTTCTTCTGGGTTATACAAATGCCACATACAAATACACTCAAATTTTTATCATGCTATGTGAGAATTCAAGCACCAAATGAAATCTGTTTTATACCGAGAGAAGCAATGAAAGAAAGAAAAAAGCCAAGCCATGGACCTTAATTATCATTTAAAAAAATCATTGAAATTTTATTGTAGGGTATTAAATAATCGTTGGGTTTTGCTACATAATAACTTTCGGACTAATTTCAGAGGCATAACAAAACAACAACAACAAGAAAAAATAAATTAAAATTAAAAAAAAATTCAAAAAGGAATTTATAAAAATAATAACAAAGTAAGGAGTGCCCACGCAAAAAAAAAATGGACCTAGTTTTAAGCTTATAACTTTTATCATAATTGAAAAATTAAAATACCTTTACGTTGTTTTTGTTAGCCATCTGTTCCAAAATCCATGTGCTAAATGTCATTGCAATAGCAAAATAAGTTTTTTGAAAATGGTCACCCAAACAAGAATTTCGTAAAAAAAATAATTGAAATTTTCAATGAAAAACCGTGCCGCTTACAAAAAACGATTGCTAGGCTCGCAGATGTTAACCAAAAAAACAGTTTGTAAGGTAAGAATAAAAGTGCAAATAGTATTTACTTTAATTGAAATATAAAATGAAAAACGAAAAAAATCCCCCACTTAGTTTTATTTCTATAACGAAAAGTGTAAGTCTATTTTTTTTTTGCGCGCACTCCTTATGAATGAAACGAAATGGAATTTTCAATTTTTTTTAATTGTTGTTGTTATTGCTGTTGCATTGAATGCATTTGCAATGGCAATTAAAATTTGTTTTTAAAATTTATTATTTCTGTTGGTATTGTTGTTATTGCCTTATTATTATTACTAATGGAGGCATTTATTGTATAATAAATAAAATATTTACATGTATCCCTCCTACAACAAGGTAGATAGATTCCTATAATATGATGTGTTACATGAAACCGTGCTATAGGAGACTAGAAGCTGGTACAAAAACAGGGGTTAAGTTTCAAAAAAAAAAAATATTTTAATGGCACAGAAGCAACTTTATTTCTATTAAAAATAATAAAATAAATAAAAAATCCTATTAAATATATAAAAAAAATAATTATAAGTCCACGAAAGTGAATAAAATAAAAAACAAACAAAAATCGCCATTATGAGAGTCCAATTTAGTAATTTCCTTCATCATCGCTGTACAATTCAATTAAATGGGGACGTTTTTTTTTCGGCTGAATAATATCTTTAAAGAATTCGTAATCTTGCTTTGTTTTCTTGTCCGTCCAAGGTTGTTGTAAAGGGTCTGAACAATAATTCCAATTTTTTTTTGACCAAGTCTAATCCTTCTTGTAATTTTTTTTAATGTCAAATTAATAACTTCGTTATCATATATGTTATTTCTAAAGTACTTTTTTTTTGTCGTGTGCAAATATCTCCCATATCATCACATCAAATTTAATGAATGATATCTCATTTTAAAGCTTATATCTAACACTAATGACGAAAAATAATTAGAAATTGAAAAATTAATATTTTCATTGATAAAAATTATATTTTATATAGAACTGAATGATAATACTGTTGTCATTATGATTATATGTTTTTGTTCAAGTGTGGTAATACAGGGTCGCTTAATAGTAATGCAGTTCTATATAATATAGTATGTATTAAAATCCATTCTGGAAATACCGCTATTTACTATAATCCCATTTATTACTAAGTCAGTTATATATATTTAGCAGTAGTTGTTAGATCAAGTGCGATAAACAGGATCGCTTAATTGTAATGCTATTCCACATAATAAGATATAAAGTTGTAAAAGCCATTTTGGTAATGTCGTTATTGTCATGGCATTGTTTGTTTTATGAAGTGTAGTAATCGTAACAAACTTGGGAGAGCATATCATATCATTACAAAAATGACAACTAACGGTGCGAAATATTCGCACGGGTTATCCAATCTTCATAAGAGCTAGAATCGATTTCATTCACTTGGGATTCGGATGCGATTACAACCAAATCTGCTTTCCCAACTAATAAGTCTTGCATATCTTCAACAGAAGTATTCACAAAACCTTATCCTCTGATGGACCTAGCAAAGTTCTAATATGCCACCAATTTCATTTTCTCGTAATTCATGCACGTTTTCTATTTCAACTAGTGATGACCAACATTGATTTAATGTTGTAATTTTCACTTTCACTTTCAGCGATGCAGTCTTTAATTGAAAATTGTTTCCAAGCTTCCTTTACATCAGGTTAGGTTACGTCCTCTAACCTAACCTAACCTTCCTTTACATTAATAGATTTTGAAACAGAATCAGTTAGTGTCTAAAATCCATTGTAATGATCTTCTTATGTAATAGGTCTTAAAAAAAACAATGTTGAGGGAATACCGTGTTATAATAGGTTTTCGGAATTTTTTTTTAATCGTGTTAGAGTGAAATCGTGTTGTGGGGTACCGTGTTGTAGGAGGGATACCTGTACTTAATTTTATTACACACTTGGTCAATTCACAAAAGCCGTTGTATCGTTGTATTGAGTGTAGTGTTGAACGCTTATACAACTGTGTATCCTTGGTGTTGACAATTTTGATGTAAAAATCCAGATTATTTTCAGATGTGCTATCAAATTGTGTGAATGCCAAACAAAAAAAGGACATTTGGAATATGAAATCCTCAATACAAAATAGCATTAAGCGCTCTCAAAACAACCAAACGTATTCAATACAACATACACAATACAAAATCATGTGAATTGCCCAAAAAATAAAATAAAAAACTTAACAACAAAAAAATTTTCTCTTCATATATAGTCGTTATTGGTTGACGACTATCATAATTAAGATTTTAATTATTGGTTTATAGTACGCTTTACGCTTATCATTATTACTCGTTAGCAAACAAATAAAAAAAGTGTTTAAAATAAAATTATAAATTATACATCAATACCAACCAATAGCAATAACAATAAATAACAAAGAAGAAATAAATTTTTACAAAAAAAAAAAAAGAAAGAAAATAAAGAAATTCGGAAAAATTTAATTTTTTTTTTTAAATCAAAGCATTTCCCCAAAATACTTCTCAAAAATTACTTTCATACATCACATCATAAATATGCATGTATGTATACGAGGTTGGTTTCATAATTAGCTAACTGAACAGATAGAACATTTACAATTTTGGCGGACATCATCACATTTAAGATGGATACACTTCTGACCAACAATATACAACAATTTTAATGCACTCTTTACTGCTGAAACTGCCAAGAAACTGTTACAGATTTTCCTACTCCGAGGTTGGAACTTTAGCTAAAGCCGTCATAGTCTATTAGGTAGTGTGTTGACATGTTAAATGTGCACCCATGATTCAAACCCCAGCACAGATATCTCGTAAAAGAAAATATTCGGCTTTCGTCTCTTTAGATTTTTTAAAGCAAAAACGGTGAAATTAACTAAAATTTCTACGAAATGTTTCTCAAAAATCTATAGGTTTAACCATTCATGGCCCAAATTAATATACGTAACAAGCGAGTTGTAAGAAGATAGGTTGTCATCCTGGCTAAAGGCCTAAATAGGTCGAAATTCTTGAAAATTACCATAAAACGGCCATTACCATTAATTCAGAGCACTTTGGCATTTGATTTCCTGATCTTCAATTGAAGATTATGAACTGGACATTGTGTCAAACGAGGGATTATGATTTTATTGGTACGAAAAGTTTCCCAGAAAGAATAATTTAACGTTTTCACCACCAAGGTGATGCACTTTCACATCATTACACATTTTTGGAGTGCTTTGGCCAAACGGCAAAGTCTATGTGGATAATTCTCTAATGTTAGAGCACTTGAAAACAAACATTCGCCTAGATATTGGCGAAATAAAGCTTGAAATATCTATAAAAAAAAGTGATTCATAACTACATACATCGAGTATGTCATTTAAATGTACGAGGATGTCATTTAAATGTTGTACACCACGGGCAATGACAATGGTAAAGTCCAAGTATTGTAATGAAACAAAGTTTGCAATGAAATTATAACGTTATCTGGTAGATGGGTACGTTGAAGCGATAACATTGATAAAAAAGTTCATTTAACCACACATTGCGAGCCGTTGTAACGCCACGAGTAACGACGGACAACATTACTTGTGTTTTCTTTAATTTTACTTTTGAAACCAAACAATGGCAACACTCTTGACTTTTATTTAAACTTTACACTGTAAAGGATAATCATCTGTGTATGCTTTGTTTACATCTGCTTGCCGTTATTATTCTTGTCATTTCATTCATTCATGTTAACTGTTTTATGACTCTCTTTATGGCCCCCCTAAAAACTTTCTCTGTCATCCCTTTCAGGGTGTAATTGTTTTAAGTGCATGACATTCAGTGTTGCCAATGTTGGCTACGATTGTGTTATTGTGTTGTATTGTATTGCATTTGCTTGGATTACATTGCATGATGACTCAAAATAAATGCCAAAAAATTAATCAAAAATAATCACACACACCAAACACACATACATGCATACATACATACCTACATTGTACGTACCCATGTACACTGAGACATACTAGACACCACTAACCTTGACTTGACAAACGTTTAAGTTTACTAACAAAAAAAAAAATTTTTTTTGTATTATTATTGTTGCTGTTGGTGTTGTTGTTGTTGTATCTATTATTAAAGTACATTTTTTTTTGTTATTATTATTTATTACCCGGTGCACAAAATAATACAAAACAAAATTCAATTTCGAAAAATATTTTTCAAGCTGCGCAATATTTAGTCAGTCATGGAATAGAGAGAGACACACACACACAACACACAAAAGTGTAGTAGCAGAGTATGGGTATGTGGGTAATTTCGTTGAGGGAATTTCACATTCACACACACATATATACACATACATTTACAATAGAAATAATAGTCATATAATCGCAGCGAATAATAATGAAATGAAAATGAAACGTTATTACTGCTGGCTGCCGCCATAATCTGTTCAAAAATTCTTAACTGGGTGACGACTGTATGGTGGTGGTAGGAAGAGGTGTGGTATGGTGTGGTGTGGTGTGAATGTGTTGAAAATTTTAATTGAAAAAAAAAAGAAAAATAAAAATGATGCGCGTTGATGATGACAAACTGTGTTGGCTGATGTGGATAATGATCATGACAATCTAATCTTCATTATCATATTAAATGATATTCTTCTGTATAGTTGGCTGGCTTAGGGGTATTATCAAACGCAAATTCGAAAAAATTATCCAAAATCTAATAAATCAGGGTGTGGTGTTTTTGGTACGTAATGCAGTTTTTTTTTTCATTTATTTTGTCTAAACTAATAGAAAACACGCGGAGGTAATTTTATTTTTAAATGCAAGTGCTTAAAGCTGTGATTTTTTAAATAAAAAAAAATTACCTCGTAGAATAGAATTTTGTAATGTTTTAAATTTTTAATATTAAAATATCAGATGGGCCTATCAAGTGTTTAAAAAGTTTGGAAAACTTATAAAATTCAAAAAGTTTTTCTTCTTTTAAAATTTAAAGTAAAAAAGTTGCAAAAAAAACACCCTCAAAATAAATTCTTCAGACTGAATACTTTCGTTTTATTTTTAACTTTTCATCACTTTTCAGCCTTAAGGGCATGGCGTTCATAATATAGTGCGCGAGAAAAGTAAAGCCCAAAATATTAAATGAACATCAATCAATCACTAAGTCTTTCGAGCTTTAAATTTTAATATCTTTGGTAATGTTCATTGCATAATGCAACATGATAGCTTGTTTAAAAGGTAACATGTAAGCTATTCATTTAATTATTATTTATTAAAATCACACTATTCTGTGAAAAGCTATCCACGCGTAAAAAATTTACCATACTTTTCCCGCAATACTTTTCTAGTTTACAAAAACGATATTATAACTCGCAAAAAAGCAGTAAAATTCTTTGTTTCTTTTCAATTTGATATTTTAAATGATAAATCACTAAAAAGTTAATAAAATTATTGCAAAACCTCAGGAGGATTACTATACGTGCACCATGAATGGGTACCTTGCCGTTCATTACCAAACTGTTAATCCCCATTTCAATACATAAAAAATTTCTTCCTTTGAATTCCCCATTAATTAACACTGAAATATCTAAGGAATCAATGGAGCATTCATTCATTACTAACACGAAACGAAATCGAACCATTTCCGATAAAATTTCTACGTTCAATGTAAAATAAAGCTAATAGGACAAAAATTTGTGATAAGAACCAGAAATACAGACCCAGATGAGTCATAACTCGAATCAAGTAAAATAATGTTCCGCATTCAAATGAAATTTAAAGGCTAGTATTCATTATGAGCCTGTGTAACCTGTTCAAAGTATTGACTTTAACTCTGCTACCAGAAACTAAATTAAGGCAAAGCAATCATTTTAAAAGTCCAGAATTGATCAACATACCACGCCCATGTTTGATAGGCCAGCAGAAATAAAGAGACCTTGGGCGATTGTCAGACTTACGACTTGGTTTTTCACAGCATCCATGTTGAACGCGTTAATTTTGTACGTGACTCCGAACGACAGATTTTTGAGAAACTTTACATGGCAATTTTTTTTACTGTCAGAGTTTTTGCAAATAATTTTTCTTCAGAATTTTTGTTTTTTGAAAATGTCTGAGCTGAGGCTTGAACCATGACATCACTTCTACTACACCAATAAACTACGCACTAGACTACGACGGTAGTCATGCATACATATTTAGTTTAAGAAATTTCATTTGAAATACCATCTAAAAAATGTCTCATTTGTAAACAAAGCGTTTCTAACATTTAATATTCGACAAAAAAAAAAAACTTTAATATGTATGCATACTTTCGTCATGTACTGTATTTTAATATTTCTCTACAAATCAAAACAATTTTTGTATTGATTCGTACGATAAAAATTCACCAAAACAAAAAAAAAAAAGAAGAGGAGAGGAGAGGAGAAGCCAAAAAGAAATTTTTAGAAATTTAACCAACCGTTAAATGCACATGTTAACAATTTAATAATAATAGGCCTACTGCTGCTAAACATAAAATAAAAATAAAAGAAAAAATAAAAGAAAAAATAAAATAAAAGAAAAAAAAGAATAAATTAAAGGCTTTAATATAAAAATAAATTCGTTTTAAAATATGAATGCCTGCCAGCATATTTAATAGAATAACTGTTATTCTCTCCTCAGTGTATGTAATGAAATTAATTCATACACACTCTAATGTCCTATAAAATAACAGAAGAGAAAAGAAAGAACAAAAAAAGCTCTCAAACAATATGGCATTATAATGTTAATAAAAGTCACCACAAAGTATTATTGCCTTTGTAAAGAAGTCTTTAATGTTTCTATTTATTTCACATACACACAAACACTTTATCAATTTGTATAGAATTGTTTTCAGTGGTCGAACGCATACATACTCAAAAGTCTTTACACCAAATCTAACGAAGGTTATGACGATTAAGAACGACTACTTGAAATAATTTTCTCCAACATCATAATCTAATCATAACAAAAGAAATTCGTATACAAGCCGAGTGTTTGGGTACTACTAGCGTCGTATAAACATATACAACACAAACACCCGACCGACACTTTTATGATAAATTGCATTCCGATTATTACAAAAACACTAACGCCGCCCACATACACAACCCGGCAATAGCAGAGCCTGCAATAACGACAAGAGAGCGAGAGCGAATTATTGTATACAAAGCAAGAGCCTACAATAACAAGAAAAACAATGATTTTTATTTTTTGTTGCTTATTGACTTGTTGCATTAATTAGCACATCATCACCCTGTTTTCATTTTCACTCCACAATTCTATGAAAACAACTCAAATATATTCCCGTAATTGAGAAGAAAACAAAAACTAGTCTTGCACATCATCATTCATCATTAAACAAACTAACAACAACAACAATCGTTATTATTAATTACAACAGCAAACAACATAAACGATGATTGACAATAAAACTTGTGCCTACATATTGTTGCTACAACACATGTTTAATAAAGAGAGCCGAATAAAGTTTGAAAGCACAATCGTATTTCATTAGAACCAACACTCATACAAACAAAAAACTAAAAACAAAGTTTTCTTAGGGATGGCAATGATAAAGAGTTTTTAATTGATTTCAGAGACTTACAGTGGTTGATAAAAAAAAAACACCTGCGTTTTGTAAAGAAACTATTTTTTTTTTTTTTTATAAAATAAAATTAAAAAAAAAAATGCGAAAAAAATAATATGAATCAGAGATGACCATTATGGGTCGCCCGACAAGCTGCCATTAGTGGTACAACAAATTTAAATTAACTTATTGACGGTTTGCATCATACGTTTCGATTTTACAATCAACTTTACTTTTAAATTTTGTTTGTCATCGGCAGGTTGAAGATCAAACGATATTGATCAGCTTTTATGAATTTGATTTGAGGTTATAGAATGGAAAGCTGAATCCACTAGACAGGACGGGATTACCGAGGCAATGTGAAAGCAAATCCACCTGCTAGAAGGGAAGCTTTAATGCATAGCTAATGAGATCAAAACATTTCTACACTTCAAAACAGACGTCTTTGGTTTTTAGGTGACTGAATGTTTGAAGATGGTGGTGAACGTGCCACGGTTTTGGCTTGGTTCAAATCCACTGCTAACGGATAAGGAGGATTCTTACATCACACTGGGTAACACAATAGGCCAATAACCACCGAGTGAATTTGCCTGTGAACGCAAAACTATCTCCTAACCTAAGAAAAAGTGTTGGAAGGATATGCTTGGCGGAAGGAAAGATGAAGACAGGCGGACTTTTGTTGAATAAATACAATGAGAAGTTATTTATGTAAGTTATGCCTTAGAATATAGTTGAAAAGACAAATGTCTTGATAAAAACGAATCACCGAAAGCATAATACATACATTTCAGAAGGAAACATTTGGACGTTTACCAAGTAATATGCAAGGAATTATTCTTACTCATAGAGAAAAGCATTTTGTAGAGAATGCAGATGACGTTTAGGTTGAGGGCAATAAAATAACTCGCCTGGAAGAGGTATGTTCTGATCTTTACTTCCATTTTGGAACAATAATCAATCGTTGTATCTTTGTGGAAAATCAATATAACATCCATGCTTCTTTGTGATGCAGTGCATCTAAAGTAAAGAACATTTTAATAAGTTGCAGATCATTTTTCTGAAGCTATTCAAAAAGAACAACCTGACATCCTTTCTCTCGGTTCCATTTACACTTCGCGGCTTTTAATTATTATTCTGTATTTTAATTTAAAATTTCTTTAATTAGTGCATAAAAAATTTGTGAAATTTACCAATTACTGAGATTACTTTTAACTTCTAATTATTAATCAATCATAATCTTCGATTGCAACGAATATGGTCTGTGCTAATTTAGTATACATCACTGTATCTGTATTAGTTTATACAAAAATACAAAAATTGCGAAATATCTGTGATTATTTAAAAAAAAAAATTGTTCAACAAAAAAAATTTAAATTACAAATTGTATGCAGACTTTTGCCTTTCACTTTAAACACAAGCCATACTACACTTTCAAATTGAGTAATAAGAACACACGACAAAAAAAAAAAAAAAAACAACACAAATGAACACACGAAATATTTCTCTCGCACTCCATTGCATGATTTATGGACGATGAATGAGCATACTTATGCGGGTTGTTGTTGTTTTTTTTCTTCTTCTTTTTTTATTATTATTACTGCTACAGTTAATTAAACTATTAAACTCTAATAAAAATGGTATTTAAAAACAAAAAACAACAACAGCAACAACAACACCAAACAATCATAAACAAAATTCACTTACTAACCTACTCCAACAGAAAAAACAGCAACAAAAAAAATACACAGTGAAGTAGAAAAAACAACCCGAAGAAAACAATTGTAGGAGAAAAACAAAAATAGTGGATGAGAAACGAATTAAAAATAAAAAAAACGAAAACAATCGTGAGAAAACCAGTTTCTGCACGAACAAAAGAATGTGAAGACGTAGAAGAAAAAAAAAAATTAACAACAATAAACAAAAACAATCAAACAAACAAACACATAATTAGGCATAAGCAGCCCAAGCATAATAACATGTACGTTGTTGTTATTTTTATTTTATTATTTAAATAATAAATGGAGAAGGAGGAGATGGAGAAAGAAAAAACTAGACAACAACAACAACAATAGCAACTACGTACTTAAGGAATTGAATTAATAATGAAAACAAATGATTCGAGAGATGAAAATCATAAAAAACAAAAATACAACAACAAGCTTTGGTGTTGTACACAACACACACACACACACACTCACGCAATAAATAATAATTACAATAAAAACAACGGTGCTAATAAGAAGTGAGAGTTAAAATAACATAACAAAC
This sequence comes from Sarcophaga peregrina, assembly GCA_014635995.1. NCBI lineage: Eukaryota > Metazoa > Arthropoda > Insecta > Diptera > Sarcophagidae > Sarcophaga > Sarcophaga peregrina. Next base: position 52,394,989 of record CM025792.1, on the reverse strand, counting down.
TACATAACATATGCAGACGTGTAAATAGAGATTAAGAGAGTATAAAATCCATAGAAACACTCTATTTGAAGAGAAATAAAATATAAAAAAAGTAATGAGGTAGACGTAAAAATAAAAATATTTCAAAAATGTCGTTTTAATCCATAAGTTATTGAAAAACAAACAATTTATTTGCAAAACAAAAAAAAATCAATTGGAATTTTAAATTTTAAACAAAATATTTACTTTATGACTCACATTTGCTGTTCTAAGGAGAAAGAGAGAGAGAGAAAGAGAGAGGGCGAATATGAGAGAGAGAAAAGCAAGTGCTTAAGTCAGGGATGGGAAATTGGTTTTAACAAATTGTACTAACGTTCACAAAAAATTGTACTTTTTTCACATCGATTGTACTAAATTCACTTTCTTCTTTTTTATACTCTTTTATTATAAATTAATAAAAATATTATTATAAATTGATATAAAAGAACAAAAATAACAGAAAATTTTTCAAATTGTTATCGCAGTTTTGACTTCAGTATAAAAATTAAGGTTTTAAATCTTTGCAAAATTATAGTACCAGTCTCATCATTTTTGTTCAATAAGAAGCTTTATTTACCAAAAATATTTCCACTTAAAACTTAGTAAACCGCCCTTATTAAAGTAAATATTCGATCTTTGATATTCTTATAAAGATTATTTAATATTTCTCCATCTATTTTCACCCACACTTCGATCATTTTTAATTTCAAATTTTCAACACTGGTAAATTGTCTGTTGTTTTGAAGATAATCTTTGGACAAGAATGGGGAATTCGTTTGGGAAAACCGTTTTCAATAGTATTCATATCAGGAGAGCAAGCTGGCTACGATAAAACCTCAATAGATTGTTTACAGAACCATTCCATCCTCTATCTGCTGACTTGAATTCTGGCATTGTCCTGTTGTAAAATATATTTTCTCATTATTTTCTCTCAAGGAGGGGAGGAAACTACAGCTAAGAACAGTAATGTAATCCGTTCTATACATTCGCGTAGATGGAAACTGAAATTCGAGGTAACCACTTAAAGAAATAACCCCCCCAGCAAGAGACTGTATCCATAAAATTTGAATTTCTAAGATCATGACAGTAGTATGGTTAGCCATCTGGTCTATCAAAGTTCCACTTTTTTTCAACAGAGAATATGACCTAAAGACAATTCATTGTTTGTTATTATTGAAATACTGGTGCTGCTATAACTATGGAAAGCACTTTATAATAGGCAAACTTAACAACTTACTTTAATATTTAACTATAAAGGAATAAAAAAAGTTTATGAGATCTAAATTTCAAATTACTATTTATGATACATTTTGTACCAGCAAACTATTTGTTATTTCAAAAGAGGAAGTCGCCGAAGAAATATTTTTTTCGTTTTGATGTCTGACCTGGGAACAAGGCGAACACTATTGTTTATTTGGGAGCAGCAGAATTTAATTTATCCACCACATTGATAATAGGTGAAGCATGCTATATTTTTTTTTTTTTTTTTTTTTATTAAACCTGCACTCAGGGGATGACCCCTACTCATGCAGTGCATTGTGCAGGTTTAGGAAAGGTGGCAAGAGTGAAGATGCGAACGGTAAGGAAACGAGTTGCTGCTGGTGACTATAAAATGGCCAGTGCTATCTATGCCTTCATCATTAGACAGTCTACAGCAATCGTTCCCAAGAAGCCCGCAGTTTCTCACACCACTCATGTTGTGTGTGTTAATTTTATACCCGAACAGAACACTTATACTGATAAAAACATTAAAAACAATTTTATTATTTTGTAGGTGTTATTAAAGGCTATATCCCCGATTCATGGTGATTTTGCAAAACAGACTGAATAAATCACAATACGAACTTAGGCAGACATGTATTTAACATCACACCGAGATTAACTTGCCAAAATCATTTGTTGGCTATGCTAGCTTACGATAGGATAAAAGTAGAACCAGGAATTTTGTTAATTTTCCTACATACATACATCAACGGTCCTTAGAACCCTTCAGTTAGGATTACGACCTAGCTTCTCACATCTCTTCCCAGGTCAGACATCAAAACGAAAATATGAAAACACTTCTTCCGCGACTTCCTCTGAGCAGATTTTTGGCAAAAACTCTGAGAGTAAAAATTGCCATGAAATGCTTCTCAAAAAAATGTGTCGTTCGGAGTCGACTTTAAACTGTAGGTCCCGCCACTCATGTATAAAATTAACGCACAACATAAGGAGTTTGAGAAGCTAGGACGTTGTACAATGGGTCAATTCGACCACCGGGTACCCTACTTGTCAGAATTGACAAATACACGTCCTCTAACTTAACCTAACCTAACCTTCTCACACCTCTTAGGTTGTGTGCATTAATTTTACACATAAGCGTTAAGACCCACAATTTTAAGTCGACTCCAAACGACAAATTTTTGAGAAGATCTTCATGGGAATTTTTCTACTTAGTGCAATTACAAAAAAACAATTTAAACATTTAGTTGGCATACTCATAACATTTAGTTGGCAACACTAATCATTTAAATTTAATCGAATTACTATGTGTGTGTGTGTGTGTGTGTGTGCGTATAGTGGCGTGCGTGCGTATGTATGTATGTATAGATGAATGTATAATTTATGACTTGTCTTTGCTGTTTACATCTCAAATACGTGTCCGTGTATTTGTTGTGCCATTTTTTGTTTTTGTAAGTGGAAATAAGCATGAATAAGTAAGGGTAGGAGGGATTTGAGTATGAGTGTGAGTGTGAGAGGATATTTTTATAAATATTGGCGTCATTGTGACGCTAAAATAGCAGCAATAATTCGATTACTTTAAGAGGCTCTTTATTTGGTTTTTTTTTTCTTGCCAAATTTGGTTATTTTTTCTTTCGTTATTTTTAGAAATTCACTAAAAAATAAAAAGAATTCTTATTAAAATGTTTATATTTTCTACAAAACAATAAAAATAAAAGAAATTATTTTTATTATGTGGTGTTGGCTGGCTGGTTTCATTCATTTCTTTGGGTTTGTTTGAAAGCATTTAAAAATAAATGAACCGCCGCTTAATCATTATGGGTAATTTTTGTATTTAATTGTTAATAATTATTTGTAATTTTATAAATTTAAATTACATACTGCATGTGTGTGTGTGTGTCTATTTATTTAAATAATTTACATACAATAATAATAATTTAATAATTTTAATATTAATGCCTCATCATAAAAGTCAATTATAGCAACATTATGAAAAATTTTTAATGAAAGAAAAAATATAAATGAAGAAAACACTTTATTTGTGGAGTAAAACTAAAGTTTCTCCCCATGAAATTAAAAAATATATTAACCGTTTCGAATTTGTGCTGCGAATTTCAGTGTAAAAATTTAGTCAAAAAGCTAAAATAAAATTAAAAGACGTGAAGATCCTATAAATCTTTATACATAGGCTATTAGAATATCGTAAATTTTTCTTTATTATAATATTTAATAATAGTTTTCAAACAGTTTTCGAACATTCTCACCCAGAATCGCTTGGCAGTCAAACGATTAAAAATATAAAAAAATAATAAAAAAAAAATGAAATAAAGTAAAGAAAAAAGTACTTAAAAATTATAATCTTAATAAAAATTTAAAAAATAACAATGAAAACACTTGAATATACATATGTATGTACATATGTACTAGGGATGCCAAACGGGATCGATTTTAAAAAATCCCGAAGTCCCGCGATAGTTCGGAATAATTCGGAATAGTTCGAATAATCATGGAAAAAATCACAATTTTCTCTTAATAAAAAAATATTTCGTTAAAAAAAATTGTTTATATTCAAATTATATCAGAATTATATGCCATTAAAAATAAAATATAAAAAAGCAATACAAAATGTAACTAAAAACCAGTAAATTCACTAGTTGTAAGAAAATTATTTGGATTCCAACAAAAAGATTAAAGAGTCTAACTTGTGATCTGATAGGCTTGAACTAATTTTTTTGTCAACATACGCTGCCGTTGAAAAACACTTCTCGCAATCAACATTTGTTGGTAAAATATTTCCAAGATAGCTGTGCGCAGCTTGTAAATATTCACCCCTACCACCTTATGATGTAAATAAATTTATTTCTTTAGACAGTTGAATATCTAAATCAGTTACCCTATTAATTCGTTTTAAGGGGGCTTTTGCATTCTTCGATGGCATCAAATATTTTTTTTTTTTGTGGAAATAGGGTTTTTCTCATCTGAGATGATATTTACGACGTTAAGTGATATAAAATTTTTTTCAGAACCTTTTGTAGGGTTAAACACATATGAATTCATAATCCCGAAAAATCCCGGGACAAGTTTTTAAAAATCCCGGGATTCGGGATTTTGTGAATCCCGATTTCGAGATTCGGGATTTCCCGATTGGCATCCCTAATATGTACTCTTCTTATAATGTTATTTTGCTATAATAAAAGAATTAAATTTTTAGTTGAAATATTCTTTAATATAAAAATAAACAAAAAAAACACCTGCAAGAAATTTAATTAAAATAAACAAAACGGGGAGAAAAAATAATTCCCCTTTAGTGGCTAGTAGCTAGACTCATAAGACTACTTATTTATCGAATAAAGTCTTTTTAAAGCAAAGAAAAAAAAAACAATTTTTAACATTAAATTCCAGACGTAATAATCGGTTACTCAATTAATCTCTCAATTAATCTGCTTTACACACAGCAAACACTAAAACATTCTTCATGAACGCATAAGTATTCTTACGTATGCCTTCAACAAAACACAGAGACACAATGCAAATGCATTTGCTTTTGTAATAAACATAAATTCATAAATTCTCTCAATCTCTCCCTATCAATCACGCTCTCTCTCTCTCTCTCTCTCTCTTAGATTGCACGTTCATTAATAAGTAGCCCCATTTAAATCAAAGAACACTCGGGTCAAAGGCCGACTACAACTACAGGCAAATGTAATATAACATGTAAGCAATACACAACATACGAGAAAAATGGTTTCTCTCTCTCTCTCTCACTACCACACACTTGCAAACTCATTATTATTTCGCCGTACAACAGGCAACAACTTAATGCATTGCTTTAATGAGAATTTAAAGTGGCCATAATGATAAGAACACACAGCTGCTATATAGTGTGTGTTCGAATGAATGGAGAAAGCTCAGAAGACGTGATTCGGAAAATAAAAGAAAATTTATTGCGATAACTTTTAGTGGTGCGGGAGATAAAGGACCAGATTTTATAAACGTTTTTTGAATAAAAATATCCACAAAGTAAGTAAATCGTCCAAAAATAAAAGTTTTAAAGCCAGAGTCTGTAAATAAAAAAGAACTAAGTTGGCAACACATAACATGCATGCATACGTTCATAATTGATCATTACAACCCTTCAGTCAGGATTACAACGTAGCTTCTCACATTACTTATGTGGTGTATCTTAATTTTATAAATCAGTGGCAGGACCTACAGATTAAATTCACCCAGAAACGACAGATTTTTTGGAGTAACTTTTCATGACAATTTGCCAGAAATCTGTGGAGAAAAAAATCGCCAAAGCAAATACTTTTTCTTCAGATTTTGTTTTGTTCGAGATGGCTAGGATAGTGTGCGGTGCACGGCCTCAAGTTTAATAAGTCAAATGCGCACTACGGCAACAGGATGTACGACTACGAATCGTTCAATAAACGAAAACCCTTAAAAATAGTTAAAACCCAAAAGCCATTGCATCTTTAAGTAGAGACTGTTTGGTCTTTATTAAGTTTGTGGAAAATAACTCTCGATTTACAGCGCCAAGGCTGTAAGTTAACAAATTTTTTGGTATGTAGTTGAGGATTATCAATTGGACGGTATTTGGTTTCAATACGAAAAAGCCACGAGCCACATAACTTGTAAAAGTTTGACTTTATTGCATGAAAAGTTTCCGGAAGGAGCAATTTCACATTTTAGTGACATTGATAGGGAGCCTAAATCATAGAACTTGAGTCCTTTATACTCTTTCGTATAGACCTTGCGCCTATGTTTTCATCTGAAAACGAATATTGGCGAAATTCTCAACGTAATAGCGCCCGAAAAATCCCTCTAAACGATCGTATGCAGCAACCTTTCCAGAAACTCACATTTAACCCATCCCCTGTCCTGTGCATCATACGCTTGTGCTTCACATATGATTCACACTTTAAAAACCCTTTTAAAGAAAAGTAAAATTTTGGGCGTACGGTTAAAAAAATTTTTTTTTTGTATGGGGACAGGGAAAGGGTTAAAGGACATTCTATTACAAAAAAACACAATATAAGCAACAACATTTGCGCCACATCAAATTGTCAGAATACATGGGTGCATATGGAAATTATTGTTTTAAAGAAAATGTGGATATTGATGCTTCGCATTTGAACTAATTGATTTAATGATGAATGAGAAAATCAGTAGATTTGAGCTGGCAATACAATAACAGGCATGAAATATGTCGCCTATAAAATAATTAAAGAACTACCTGCTACTTGCCTGAGTTGGCAATTGTAAAATTGCTGTGCCTTAAATGCAGCGTCTATTGTGTTTTTTCCATATTTCGTACATGATAGCTCTCTCAGCCTTTTTCCTTGATTTTTTGTTTGTTTTTATTGCCCATTAAAATATGGTTTTTAGGCTTCTTAATTAATTTTAAACGTCATAATTAATTTAAAACACCTCTATAGACTATTATTTTAACCACTACTGTTTATCGATTTAAAAAAATACCTAGAATAACTGGCATCAGACAAAGAAAAAGTGTGTGCAAATACAAATAAAAATGGAGAGACACAAAAAAATGTGTGTGTGTTCAAACAAAAGAGAAAAGTTTACCCACCATTATGGTGGATAATGTAGACACAATGATGTGATGTGTGTATGTGCAAAGGACATTGACATGTGAGGCTAGGCTATTAATGGCCGTACCAAAGAAGAACACATACACATACTAGCATAAGTATACCTTTAGCCATCCACCCTGTCTTTCACACACTGTGTCTCGTCGTTGTACCTTGATTCTGTAAAATAATCTAAAAATGTATAACAGATAAGAAGGAAGGAAGGAAGGAAGGATAGAGTATAGGAATGTGCATCGCTAGCAGCAATGTTAGTTAAGAGTGTTACAATACACAGAGAGCAACACTTTTAAGCTTTAAATGTAGCAAAGAGAGTACTCTCGCATAGAATTCAATAGCCCTTGTGAGGGTAATTGTATTACAGTAACATATTGTAACACAGTGTATAACACTCTTATAGCAACAAAATTGTAAGTGTGGAGAGTAAAAACAAAATAAAAGAAAATGTTAATGGAAGAGAATAGCATCGAATATCAGTGTCTATAGCCAGCATGTGTGGGGAATTTGTGAATACGAGACATATCCATATGAGAACAGTATCAAGCATTAAAAATAAGTAATGACGGAACTTTAAAGGACTTTAAAATGAACAAAAATATTAAATTAAATAATAAAATAAAAAAATGGGCAGAAATCAAAAATTAAGGATATAAAATTTAATTTAAAAGAAAAATAAAAAATTTAAAATAAAAAAAATAATTTTTTTAAAAAATTTAAAAAAAAAATTAAATAAAAAATATAAAAAAAATAAAAACAAAATTAAAACGCAGTAAAAAATTAAAAAAAAAAAATAAAATTTAAAAAAAAATAAATAAAATAAAAAATAAAATAAAATAAAACAACAAATAAAATATAATAAAAAATTTAAAAAAAAAATATTTAAAAAATGTATTGTAAAATGCATTGCTAAAGGATAGCATTACGGTTTGCTATTGTATTTAAGTAGAACATTTTAATTCACTTACCATTTAATGTATTATTCTCTTTATTGGCCTGTACATTATTTGTTGGATTACACTGTAATATATCGGAAAGCGATAATGAGGAGGCAATTAATTGGCGTTTCTCTTCGAAATTTAAATAATCCATTGAGTTGCTGCGTTGAGGTGTAACGGTTATTGTAACAGATTTTTGCATTTTGGCAACAACACATAATTGTTGTTGTTGCTGCTGCTGTTGTTGTTGTTGTAATGCATGTTGATCATCCTCTGGCTCATCACTTTCCGTTAAAGCAGTAGTGGTTGTGGTGGTTGCCAAAACCAATGAATTATTATTGGGATTTAATTCAGCAACGGCATTGGATGCTGGCGTTTGTTGATAATGATTTAGAAATTGATATGGAGGATTTTGGGCAATGGCAGCTGAATAAGAGGGTGGTGGATGATTGGAGAGAGGTGTAGGTGAGGACGATTTCAATATGCCACCGCTAACAACACCAACACCTACACCACCAGTATTACTGCCATAGGGATGGTGATCAGTGGCATTGATGGCGGCCACCAAGGAAGCTAAATTATTGCGACTATTGTTTAAGAGCTGATTGGCAGTATTTTGTTGTTGATTAGCTGCTCCCAATGATGGTGGTGATTGTGACAGTTGTTGGTGTTGCTGTTGAAATTTATGCTGCTGTTGCAATTGAGCCAATAATTGCTGCTGTTGATGTTGATATTGTGGTGGCGGTAGAAATTGTTGCTGTGCAACATTTTCATTATGCTGCTGATGCTGCTGTTGCTGTGATTGTGTTTGATTGTGTTTATGTGTGGGATGTTGCTGCTGCTGTTGCTGTTGCATAAGCTGAGCTTGTTGTTGCACAAAATTAGTGGGTATATTTAATTTGTTACTACGCATTGACATGTTGACAAGCTTATTAACGTATTTTTTTTTATTTTTGATTTATTTTTCCACCCACAAAGCAAAATTTTAAACAAAAAAACCAGTTAACACAGCTGGTTAACACAGAATTATCCGTTTGTTTATTTAATTACACGAAAAAAGTTCACTAATTATCACAAATTATCTTAATTATTGTATTTTTATTTGTTTAACATTTTCAAACGCAAGGGCAACACTTTTTTTTAATTATTTTCAACACGAAACATTTCAACACTCAGCACTAGCAACCAACATTCTTTTGCATTGCCATACATACACATGCACAAACACAGTATTTATGTCCCTTACACTGTTGAAACACGACTCTCTCTCTCTCTCTCTCTCTCTCTCTCTCTCTCTCTCTCTCTCTGCTATTTTTGCTTTCTTTCTTTGTTTGTTTGTTTGTTTGTTAGCTCCTGATTAAACTTTTTTTCCATCCGAAGTTGTTGTTTGTTTAATTATTTAATCATTATCATCATTACTATCATCATTAACAGACCGGCCATTGTAAACTGTTTTATCTCCGTTACGTTATATGTATTGTTGTTGTTGTTATTAATGATTGTTTATGTTTGGTGGCCGTGGGTAATATCGTAAATCTTTGTAAATATTTAAGGAAACATTTATTCCAGCAACTTTTTTTTTTAATTTTCTTTTTAAATTTTCTATTTTTGAATGAAAATTGTTTGTTTGTAATAAAAATTGTTTGTATTTTACTATTATTTTACTATTACATTCGATATTATGGCAACTAAAACTGTAAACAAGGGATTAAAAACATTGAAAAAATTTTGTGTGTTTTTAAAGAAAATCTGAAGGACCTTTATTGCAGTCGCTCGCTATCACATAAAAAACAACATAAAGTTTGTCAAACTCGTTAATATTTCACTTTAAGGGGTCATAAGGAAGTTTTAAAATGTAATTTTTTAAAATAATGTTTTCTCGAAAAGTATTTTTAAATAAGTATATACTTTAAAGAAGTACTTTATGCTGCATTAGCAAAAATTACTTTTAAAAAAGTACTTTTTACTGAATTAGAAAAAAGAAAAAATTTCAACGAATTTTAAAAATAATTAAAAAAAAAAAATTTTCTAAAAAAGTTCTTCAAGAAATGTACTCTTTGTTGCAATATCAGAAGAGTTAAATTAGAATTAAAGAATTAACTAGATGATAAAGTACTTTTTTTTGTCGGTAGCAAATATCTCCCATATCATCACATCAAATTTAATGAATGATATCTCATTTTAAAGCTTATATCGAACACTAATGGCAAAAAATAATTAGAAATTGAAAAATTAATATTTTCATTGATAAAAATTATATTTTTTATAGAACTGCATAATAATACTGTTGTCATTATGATTATATGTTTTAAAAATGACAATTAGCGGTGCGAAATATTCGTACGGGTCATCTAGTATCCATAAAGTAATAATCGTTTAAAAATACGATTTTTAAAGCTAAAGTGTGTTACATTGTACATAATTGGTCATCACAACCTTTTAGTCAAGTTGCCGACCTAGCTTCTCAGATTACTTATGTGGTGTGTGGTAATTTTGTACGTGAGTGGCGGGGCCTACAGTTTAAAGTCGACTCCGAACGACATATTTTTGAGAAACTGTTTCATGGACTCTCTTTTATTTACTCTCAGAGTTTTTGGCAGAAATCACCGAAGGAAATATTTTTTCCCACTTTCGTTTTTAACATCTGACTTGGGGTTTAAAGATAACTCGCCACCTATAAGACTACGGCGTTTACCATTGAAAAAATTGCCTAACCTCTTGTACTAACACTTCAATAATCACTTGATTTCATCCACGTTACACCAAAAACAAAAAAAAAATTAAATACGCATATCCCCCCCCTTAAACATGAATTTGTTTCCCCACAGCAAGAAGCAAGCAAGCAGAGTGGCAACATGAAATGTCATTGAAATTATTGCCAACCATCACTTGAATTTAAACATTTTTTTAAATCACACTCACACGCACACGCACACACACATATACAAACAGACGTAAATGTATCCATACATGTAAGAACACTTAGTTACTCTCACAACGTCCCAAGTATCATTGAAATTTTAAACGTTTTAAATTTATTTTAAGAGGAGTAAAGTAACACAAAAGGGCATCATATTAAAAGGAAGACAATTAAGGCAAATGGAGTGGAGGAAATGAGTGATAGAGAGTCACAGGAAATTAAAAAGAGGGGAAAAACAATAAAAAACAATTAGAAAAATGTGACAAACAACACAAATAACTCTCCCAGCCTCGTCTAAGCATTTAATAAAAGGGTTTTTGAAATTGGAAAACCTTAAAGTATCCCTTCCTTGAAGTGGGATATATAATAGAGGGTCCGCCAAATACCTTTTTTTTCAAATTTCTTTTTTTTTTATTTGAAAGTACAATCCTTCTGGTTAATAATGACTGCTTTGACTGACCATGCTGTAGCCTACACCAATGGCTTCACGAATATTGTCCTTTAACGCGTCAATTGCCTCTGGCATGTCGGCGGAACACTTATCTTTGACGGCATCCCACAAATAATAGCCAAACAGTGTTAAATTGCAACTCCGAGGTGGCCAAACGACATCAGCTCTGCGGCTGATAATGTGATCTTCAAAAACAGGGCGCAAAATATCGAGTGTAGCTTCTGTTGTGTGGCACATAGCCCCGAACTGTGGAAAGCAAATGTTACCAATATCTTCCCCTTCAATTTTTGTAAGCAAAAATTCGTTCAACATAGCCCGATAACGACCGCCATTGAATGTAACTGCCACTCGTTGCTTATTTTCGAAGAAAAATGGCACAATTATACCTCTGGACCTTTTTCCTCCGTTTCCCATTCTCCCTCCCCTTTCCTACATTCCTATATCCTCTATTTCCTGCCTCCCCTAAAGACAATGTACAATGGGTCAATTTCGAGGTCCGGGTACTGTGCTTGTCTTGACCGACAGGTGCACGTCCTCTAACCTAACATAACCTAACCTAACCTATGCCTCTGGACCAAAATCCGCACCAAACAGTGACTCGTTTTGGGTGCGTCGACTTTTCAATGTATGCGTGCGGGTTTTATGTGCCCCAAATGCGACAATTTTGCTTGTTTACATACCCGCCGAGATCAAAATGAGTGTCATCTGAAAAGATGACCTTTTTTTTTGCCAAAATCGCCATCTACTGTAAGTCGATCGGAGGCCCACTTAGCGAAGCGAAAACGAATTGGCTTAGCGTCTACACAACAATATTCGTTCAGCGGAAGGATAAAACTAATCATATATATTATTTCTAAAGTACTTTCTTTTGTCGGTTGTAAATATCTCCCATACCATCGCATCAAAATTAATGGATGATATCTCATTTTAAAGCTTATATCTCACACTAATTGCGAAAAATAATTAGAAATTGAAAAATTCATATTTTCATTGATAAAAATTATATTTTATATAGAACTGCATGATAATACTGTTGTCATTGTTATTATATGTTTTAAAAATGACAACTAACGGTGCGGTCATCTAGTTATCTATTAAATCAGACATGAGTTAAGTGTTACCATTGAGGAAATAAGCATCAAATAAGCGGACCCGGATAAGAGAGGAGTTGTTATTTTTTAATTCGTTTTTTTGAGTTTTATTTCATTTGCTTTAAGTTCAATAATGTTGAAACTACTTTCCTCTCGTAAAATAAAAAACATGACCAGGAATATTACAAAACAGTACATGGGGTAAGTACTGTACCTATCCTAAAAAAAAATATCCTAAAAAAAAATTAAACATTTGACAGACGAAAGCAATTGTTACGCAAAATTCGCTATCAAAATGAGTAGGGAGAGTGAACAGTAACAATGAAAATGTTACCAGATTGGAAGGATTGTTCCATGAGCAAGTATGCAACCATAACACAATAAAAAAAACCGGAGTTAATGCTGTTCTACAGAATATTTTTGGATTTAAAAAACGAAATTTTTTTCTGTCTCTTACAAATTGATTGCCTCGGGACTGTTCAAATTCCCATAAAGTTGAGATAAACGATGTAAAATGTTTGCAATAATTTGTGATTGATCGCATAACATCATTTGTCTAACAGGAATTGGACACCAAAAGTGGCTTCGGTATTGTATTTGCTGTGTTAGAAACCCACCACTTAGGAGGTGTGTAAAGTAAGGGAATGAAATTAACGGATGTCTCATGTAAAACACAAGCATTGTTTGGATTTTTATTTATTTTCCTTCTGTCATGCATTGTATTCATTCAAAAACACTTGACGTTGGTTTGAAGAGTACAAAGAAGACTGCAATTCTATACGTTTTTATGAAATTAAAATGGCAAGAAGAGATGATGTATGTTACAGTGGTTTAGAAGAGAAAAAATATGAAGAAAATAATTTCGTTTTTAAATTATTTGAAAAAAAAATAAAAAAAATGAAGCTAGGACGTAGTACAATGGGTCAATTTGACTACCGAGTACTGTACTTGTTAAAATTGACAAGTACACGTCCTCCAACCTAACCTAACCTTGCCGCTTCCACTTTTACGCCCACATTTTCTATTTATCTAAAATCAGAAAACAACTCCATCGATTTGACTAATTTTTCTTTCAAATGTTTGTATTTATCCATTTAAAGTTTTCATCAAGAGAAAATTTTGCCACGCCCACTTTTTTAAAAATTACTTAAAATGTATTAAATCTTAAACTAAGCATGCTTTAACAAAGTTGTAACGTATGAAACGACGGAGATTGGTGCGATTAACTTCCGATGGTTGGCATCACTGAAAATTATTCCAAATGAATGACAAGCAATTGGTCGACCTACACCTTAAGCACGGTAGAAAAAAGCATTACGAGCCTCAGAATCAGACGAGCACTGTGACTGGAAAATCTTTGAATATATGCCGCTGGGACCCGTTCGCATGAACTACTTGAACAACGAGAAGTGAGATTAGAAACTGATCGAATGCTTAATACTTAGGCCCATTCATCGGAATTACTAGGACAGCGCGAAACAAAATCAATAAAATGATTCAAAATTAATTGGACATTTGTGTAATGCCTTTCCTTCAAATTGATTTTAGTTTGGGGGGGGACGCAGCAGCACGTCTAATATATGAAATTCTCATGTCAAACTCCTCCGAAATGTATCGACCGATTGTCATGAAATTTTGTGTAAATATCGAATAACATTTATTTTTCATATTCTTAAATGTTAAGAGGGCGTGGCAAAACTTTAAAATTGAATATTTAACTACATATTGATCGTAGACGATCTGGTGGGTAAGTTCATAGAGTCGATATCGACAATTCCACCAAAAAATGGTTGTGACAAACCCCCGCTTCCCCACCCCCCTTCAAGTGTTACCAATAACTTTTAAACTACAGAACAGTTTGTTAACCATTCTTTTTTGGTTAGATAGTTTAAAAAATAATATAGCAAAAAGTAGGCGTGGCAAACCTTTAAAATTTAATATTTTGGAACATAGTGATCGTAGACAAATGCAATTTGGTGAGCAAGTTCATAGAGTCAATATTGACAAACTCACCAGAAATGGGCGTGGCAAGCCTCCCCCTTTTAAAAATACCTATAAGTCGGTTAATTCGATGGTTAATAATAGTTTCTGTTTTAAAGCGAGTACAACAACTACAAATTCATCTGAGCTTTATACACCGCATTACAATAAACATATAATGTGACCTGTTTTGGGCCATAAAAAAAAAAATTCAATTTTGAGTGGGACGAAGTTTGCCAGATCAGCTAGTTTTATAGAAATTATAACTATACCTTCGATATAAACAAGGAATTTATTTATGATACGACAAATGTAAAATCTACTCTACAAGATACTAATCCTTCCCGTGGTTCTTTATGGCGTAGAAGCATAGACTCTGTTAAGCACTGATGCAGCAGCTTTGGGAGTATGCGAGAGAGAGAGAGAAAAGTCCTACGTTGGCGATGATTTTCGCATTCGATCGAACAGTGAGCTGTACGAGCTCCTCAACGGTATGGAGGTGTTGTGCAGCGTATTAACATCAAGCGAAAACGATGGCTTAGCCATATCGTTCGAATGGAAGAGTATGCTCCGGTGAGATGCGGTCTGATGCAGATATTTGCGAAAGTTGACGAAGAAGATGACCTTGTTTGCATTTGGGAGGATCAAATCGAGAAATCCCTGTCATCAATTGGTGTAATCAACTGGCTTAGGTGACCAAAAAGTAAAGACGAAATTTGTTAATCGTGTAGCTAATTGGCAAATTAAGCAAGTAAGTTAAATTTTGTTTCTTGTATTTCAGGTTGGAATTCATATTCATATTTTAATAAAAAAAAAATAGAAAAAAGAAATTTAATAAAAATGTTTGAAACTTTCTTAAACTCCTCCTGTAACCTACTGTATTTTTTTAAAACAGAAAAAAGTCTCTTCATTGTCTTGTATTCCTTAAATATGAATGTATGTACGCCGTAATTATTAATAATTTATTTCATAAGAAATGATGAATCCTTATCGCATCGCATCTTCAAGGCTAAGGTTCAATAAACTTTTTTTGTTTTGTTCATTTACTAAGAAAAATAATTTTAAAAAAAAAATTTTTTTGAAGCATTTCAACGACAATGAATGAAAGAAAAAACAAAAAATGCAGACAAAAAAAGAAAAAAAACTTGACAATAAAAATTTATTCCCATTCGTTTACACCTGCAGCTTGTTTTGTCTTGTCATTCTCTACGTTTCCTTTAATCCTTCAAGTCTCTCCTATTCAATTTTAAGAGGGCTTATCATCAGTAAAAATGGTTTACATTTAGCAAAAACTCCTCTTCACACATGGTGTCTGGTGTCTCTGTTTTCGTGTATTTCATACTCCAAGAGATTATAAAAGGATTCTAGGCATGTGAGATCCTTTTATTCTATTTGCTCCTCCTTCCAACACACCATCAGAAAGGGGAAGGCCGTAATATATTAGATTTATTGTGGTGTTTTTGTACAAAAAGAAAGAAAAAAAAAAGAGGAAACCCTCAGACAAAGCTTCCTTCAGGATTAAAAGCATTGCCATGTGGCAAATTTTTATTTGTAAATTGATTGAGTGGCAATAAAAACAAAAAAACTGTCACTGTTTTAACAAATTGAATTAAAAAAATTGGTTTAAAAAAATTTCTATCTATATTTACAGATTAAAAGGATTCCAGGTAAGTAATATTTAAGTTATCAATCATAGCACATTATTTGTTTAAAAAAATTAAAACAAAAAATTAAAATTAATACAACTTTGTAACAGCCACGCCTACAAAAGTGGGCGGTGGAAACTAACAGATTAGGTTAGATAGCGAACACTTTCGAAAAAAGAGATCCCATTTAGGTCAGCATTTAGAACCATTAATTCTATGCAGGCGTCAACCATTTCCTAGAGAAAACCATACCGGATGCGCAATCTTTATATTAGAGAGACCGGTCAGAAAATGAGATATTAGAAACATTTGCCTTGAAATTCGCCGTGGTCTAGTAGGTAGTGTGTTGGCTTATTAGATGAAAGACCCAAGTTCGAATCCCAGGTCAGACATCAATATGAAAATATGAAAACACTTCTTCCGCGACTTCCTCTCAGCTGATTTCTGGCAAAAACTCTGAGAGCAAAAAATTGCCATGAAATGCTTCTCAAAAAAAAAAAAAATGTGCCGTTCGGAGTCGACTTTAAACTGTAGGTCCCGCCACTCATGTATAAAATTAACGCACACAACATAAGTGGTGTGAGAAGCTAGGACGTTGTACAATGGGTCAATTCGACCACCGGGTACTGTACTTGTCAGAATTGATAAGTGCACGTCCTCTAACCTAACCTAACATTTGTCTATCCAAGACAAGTGGCACTAACACATGAAGTGAATGTGCTCCTCCTCAGACCCTCAGCATCCGCAGAAAACATTATTTGGAATACCGAGTCTTTCGTCATGCCTACCAAAAAGAAAGTGGGCGTTAAAAATTTGATTTGATGTTCCGTTGTTCCATAACGGGCCTATAATTTGAAACAAAAATTGATTTTAGATATGTCAGTCATCATTCGATTCTTTACATAATTGATCATTACAGCCCTCCAGTTTAGAGTTTGGACCTAACATGAGTAGCGGAACCTACAGCTCTACATGACGATTTTATTTACTCTCAGAATTTTTGCCAGAAATCTACTGAGAAAAAAGGAAGTCGCCGAAGAAATATTTTTTTTTCACAATTTCGTTTTGATGCCTGACCTGAGATATATGAACCCGGGCTTTACGTCTAATAAGCCAATAGAAAACTACGGCGGCTACATAAAACCCAAGGTAACATACATAATTGGTCATTACTACCGTTCAGTCAGGATTATTGACCTAGTTTCTCACACCACTTATGCTGTGTGTGTTAATTTTATACATGAGTGGCGGGACCTACAGTTTAAAGTCGACTCCGAACGACAGATTTTTGAGAAACTTTTCATGGCAATTTTTTTTTACTCTCAGAGATTTCTGCCAGAAAACTACTCTTTGTATTTTATTTCGATGTTCGGTCCGGGACTCGAACCCTGGCTTTACGTTTATTAAGCCAGCACACTACCTATTAGACCACGGCGTCCCAAGATAAGCCTTAATTAAATCAATATCCTGGAAAATTATTTGAAAAACTGAAAATTCTTTTTAATTCGCCTTCAAATAACTATAAAACTTTTTGAAAAAAGTTACTCCAAAACAAATTCATTTTGAAAATTATTTCTTTTCAAATTACGGATTTTGTTTATTTCACTTTCAGTGGCAGTAAAATTAAATCAGAAATTACAAACAAAACCAAAACAATTCAGGAGAGTATATTTGGCGCCACTATAATAACACATGATTGGGCGCACACCCGTCTTACGAGTAAAATTCTAGGCCCCATAGCAAACAATCTACCTGCACAATCATCGCCAGCTATGGTTACGGCTGCAGCTACAGGCTCTAGCCATTTAGGAGGAAGAGGAGGAGGAGGAGGGCGCAATCAAAAAACAAGAATTGATAAGTTAAAGAAGAAAACAACAAGACATGCAACAGAAGAAGAAGAAAACAAAATTATTTTTAACAATTGAAAAATCTGAACAAAAGATGGTAGAGTAGACTAGAGTAGAGTAGAGCAGAGCAGACCTCATTATTACCGAACGTCATCAGATTGAAAGCACAAGTCTTTTGACTAAAATAGGAGGAGCAGGAAAACAACAATTATTGTATAAAATTACTCTGTTTATGGCAAGAAATATGAAAAAAAAGCGAACGTACAATGGCAAATTACAGCATTTACGGTTTATAATACACAGGAAAAGTTTATTTAAAATCGACGGAAAAAAAAAGACAAAAATAGACAAAAAAACGACAACGAAAACCTGATTTTTAATGGCAAAAGCAAAAAAAAAAATGCAAGACAATTATGATATAATTTTTGTTGTTGCTTTTGTTTAAAGATTTATTTTATGCTGAATTATTTTACAAACTTATTTAACAAATAATAATTGCAACAAAAAAAAAAATGTGTGTTGTGTATCACATTCCTTTACGTTTTTTTTTCTTCTTGTTAAACAAAACATTTTTGTAAAGAAATTCCCTACTCCACCACCCAATATTTATAACGAAAAACAAAAATACGCGCAAAATATCTACTACTTGTGCTTATTAACTTTACATAAACAAAAACAAAAAACAGTAACAAATACTGTAAACAAGGAAATATTTTGAATACCCTTCACTCGAATGATATATTCCGTGGTGACTACCAAGCAAGCCTTTTACAGTAGTACACGCTATAAACACAATAAATGCAACGCAGCAAACACAATAATTATGCGGTTACACCCTAAGGTAAGCTGCATGCGTATTGATTATAATACAGAGACTGCAGCAGCAAAGCATAAACAAAATAAATAAAAAAAAAAAATAAACGCTTAACGCGGGGGATATGTTCCAATAAGCTGCAGCGCTTAACACGTACATATGTATGTAAATACATTGTCTTCACTGTGTGGTAGATTATAAAATAAGTCTCACTCTCTATGAAAAATCACGTGTTAATTTTATTACTCTCCCCTTCACTTTGAAAATAATAATAAAAAAAAAAACTTGAATTACTGCAAGACAAATTACCACACAGAAAAAGAGAGATAGACAATGTGAACATCTTTGTTTACATTCTCTCATCATTATCAATTACCGTTAATTAAATAATTGTTTTTGTGTTTTCTTGTTTGTGTGTCTCTGTTGCTAAACATTGTTTTCATATGTATTTTTACAAGTGGTGAGTAATTTGTAAGATTTTCTCCACCATTCTTTCTCCCTCTCTCGCTCTCTAGTTCGCATAGTGTTATTAAATATGATTTGTTTTCCTCTGTCACTATATTTCATTTTATTCTATGCAGTAATCAATCATTCATGGCTATATTTTTTTTTTAATTCCCGTTTAATACCTTTGTTTTGTTGTTGCTGGTGTATGTGTATATGTGGTGTGTTTATTTATTTCTCTTGACTTTTAATGAAAAAACATGAGTGCCAAAAACCTGTGCTGATTGTTTTTGGTCATTATGTTGAGCTGTTTTTATATTTCTTTGTTGCTTTTCTAATTTTTTTTCACTAATTTTAAGCTTAAAGCAAAATAAGGAAATTGTTAAGTATTTTATTTTCTTTTCTTTTTTTTTTGTTGTATTTTTTTTCATATTTTTGTGTTTAGAATGAATGCCTATTTTATTCTGATTTTTCTTTTCTTCTTCTTTTTTTATTTTAACTACTGAACTAGAAAAGTTCATTGGACTAAATAACACAAGTTTTAACAAACAAAAAACTACTACAACAACAATAATAATAATAAAAAAGAATGAAACATAAAATAAAAAAAAAAACTTAAAAACATACAAAAAATATTTTAAGCCGTTTTCGTTTTGTTTTGTTTCGTTGTTTTACTTTTTCTCACCACAAAACTTAGTTGAACACAATAAACTAAGAACTACACTCGCACATACATTTACACACATACTCACAAGCATTAAAATGCAATAGAATTGCACATAGAATTCACTTGCACTGATGTCAGTCAGGCTCTGCCGCTATTGTTGTGTTTCTTAGTTCAGTTCAGAGTAGCTGCTTTTGTGTTGTTGCTATTATTATTATTCGTCTTAAAATACAATGTAATGAGCGCAACAGAGAAGAGCAGAGGAGAACAACTAAGTGAGTGGCCTATAATGGCATAATAATACTCACACTCATGCATACATTTACAGAAAATAAAATAAAAAAAAAACAGTAACCACTTCACTTAATGCACAGCTTATACTCGCTATAATAATCAAACGAAATATTTTTTTTCGTTGTTGTTGTTTTTTCCGAAAAACGAAAAGAAAAAAAAAACATGACAACCTTAATGTAACGGACATAACCACTGACATTATAATCTTGTGTTATTAGTTAAGAGTGTTTTTGTGTATGTGTATGTGCATGTATGCATGCTGTGATTTATTATAAAGGGAACTAAACTGAACTCTTGTTGTAAAAATGTTGTTTTTGTTTTTGATTTTTTTTTTTTTTGTGTGCACATTTTGGTTTCGAATTTCGATTTGGCATGACCAGTAGTTTAGGAAGTGTTTGGAATGTTTTAAAGGGGAAAAACTAATAAACAAAGTAAGTTAAGCGTTTAATGACGGCGGCAAATGAGAGCTAATCCTTTATGATGATGATTTTGGCTCTGTTGGATATTTCAGCTCATGGCTTAGGTAGAGAGGACCAGAGCCATGTGGACTTTGTATAGTTAGTGGGATGTAAAAGTCTATCCCGATCACAAATGTATTCAAGTGCTCTGATTTTAGTTAAACTCTAAGGCCTATTGGCAGCAAAACAAAAAAAAATCGAATTTATCGCCAACAATTAATTCACAAAAGACTGTAGCAAGAGCCAGAGAGCTATACGATGAATGCATAAGAAGCTGCAAATTAATCTCTTACAGAGTTTGGGGCAAGTTTCTATTGAGATGTACTTGACCTAGCAGTGGGCTACAGAAAAATATTTTCTCTTCCTTCAGCTAAAAGTAATTAATAAATGGCTTGCTGCATACACCCCCACCATTATTTTTGATGTTGTCGGGTAGAGCTACGAAGGTATTCCAACTAGACGATTCATTGAACTTCCCCCAACATACGTACATAGGGTTACACTATAATGTCGCACACATTACTGTTGCACGTACAAATCTTCACACACTGTTCGTTATCCAAAAAGAAACTATCTCCCTATTAGTTGAGAAATAAAATATTCCGGATGCAGCTTGGATGACAATTTTGTTCAGTTTGGACACTATCAATTAAGCTTAGGCAAAAGAAGGCTACAAACAGTACATTTTCATAGGTTAGGTTAGGTTAGGTTAGAGGACGTGCACCTGTCGGTCAAGATAAGCACAGTACCCGGAGGTCAAAATTGACCTATTGTACATTGTCCTTAGGGGAGGAAGGAAATAGATGATATAGGAATGTAGGGAAGGGGAGGGAGAATGGGAAACGGAGGAATCACATATAAAGAAACAGACACAAAACAAAAGAGGTTGAAAGTGCGACTACACTTATGAAACCCTAATACCTCGCAATCAGCCCAAGCTGCTAATGAATCTGTGGAGAGCCTTGATATCGGCTCTCCACACAGAACTCAAGCTCTCAAAGAATGGCCTGCCAAGGGTCCTCAACCTACCAAGGGCTGGGCAGTTGCAGAGGAGATGTTCGACAGTCTCCAACTCCTCCTCATCGCAACATACCCTGCAATAGTCCGGGTGGGATCTGTTCCAGATCCCCGTCATCGACCTAGTACATTTTCATAGTGAATTCAATTCTAGAAAACCACAATTGGCAACCCTATCATTCTAGAACAAAATATAAATAAACAAATGGAGGAGTATGACTACGCTCACTTTTATTTTATGCTTTGATAGTGATAACCGTGCCACCAATTAATTTAAATCAACTTTCTATAACTGCGAATGCCGAAATTCCCAAGAACATTCTAGTTCTGTAGACAGGAAAGACGTACAACTGCTTGTATAGGGTTTTTAGTCATCATTGGCATACTAAAAGTGAGGTTAGGTTAGGTAAGAATGTTAGGCAATACAATTCGAAAATTTGCTCTTCAATGTCTAAACGGAGACTTTAAATAAAGTTTCATCAGAAATGTTTGTCATTTAGGAGGGTTTCAGTAAGGGCACGATTGTGACTTTTTTTATAAAATCAGCACTCAGGGGATGGCCCCTACTCATGCCGAGCATTGTGCAGGTTTTTTTTAGGAAAGGTGGAAAGAGAGAGGGAAGATGCGAACGGTAAGGAAACGAGTTGCTACTGGTGACTATAAAATGGCCTCCACCATTAGACAGTCCACAGTAATCGTCCCCAAGAAGCCCGCACTTTGTCACACCACTATGTTGTGTGTGTGTTAATTATATGCAGAAGTGGCGAGATCTACAGTCTAAAATCCGACTCCGACTTGGCAAATATTCTATGCTACTCTCTTCATTATCTTTAAATGTGTTCATTTAAGGCAATGTCTGGCAATTATAAACACTATATAAGGCTTTATTGCAATAATTTGAAGTCGAAAGCATTGGAGGACAGGCGTTCTATGCTCTCCATTACATTTTAAATTCCATAGCTGCGGAAATGGGTAGTGGTAATGCCATAAGAACACCCTGTAGGAGGAGATATGAGATAAAATCTCGACTGAATAGTATTTCATACCCGTTAATTGTCCTTCAATGAGAGCAAAACGGTAACTCAGCAAGAGTCCTATTCTCTTTCCTGTATCCTTGCAGAATTTGGTCCATGTCTTCCTGTGAAACAGTGTCCAATAATTAGAGATGTGTGTTAGGCTCCACTGTCGATATTCTTTCTCTCAAAAGCCTATGGGCCTATTGCCAAGATGGGTTCATACCTATGTAGCTGGCAATTCGACAGTTATTCCCAGGCGCATGTCTACTATTCACAGTCAATATAGTATCACCCCAAAGTTTTAGTTTGGAAGAAACAGGAATTTACTAAGAATTTAGTTCCAAACTCGTGAATACAACAGTTTTCCCAGTATTTTTAATATGACACCACCACTTCATCATTTCTTAGGAACAGAAAAACTGGTTTCAATTTCAATTTGCTCTTCAACAAATTGCTCTTCGCCTCCTGTTAAAAGTTTCTGCCTTTAGTTGCCTATTAAGAAAAGAAGTCACGCTCATGTCGTAAAGCCAATCAAGAAAAGAATTCAAATTCGAAACGAATTTTTCAATTGAATTTTCAAAACCAAGAACAAAAACAATGAAAAACATGAGAAAGAAAAATGAAAATTTGAATTTTCTTTTGAAATTAATTTAAGCAAATGAACTGAGGACGAACGGATGGACGGATGGAGGGTTGTGTAATAAAATTTTATAGCGATTGTTGTCTTCCAATAGATTGAAGCAATTGAAGCGTCAATTGAAACGACACTTGAAATTGTAGGCGTCTTAAGAAAGAAAAAAAACTGCGACCCTTAACACTTGATGAAGGGCTTGAATTTGAAGACAATTTTTGGGGAGAAATTTGTAAGAGAATGGAAAAACAAAAACAAATTTTAACGGTGAATAGCATTGTCAACTATATAGATAGAGAGACGCGGATAGACAGGCAGACAGACAAGCAAACAAACATTAACTAAGAAAATGGGTTTATGTCCACAAGATAAAGACAGAAAGAGAGAGACAGAGAGAGAAAGAAACAGAAAAAGTGATAAATTTTATACCAAAAACCATTCAAAACTTATGAACGACGTAGCACAGACATACACAAAAAAGGCCATTCAAAGGCAAAACCATAAAAATCATAAAAAAATAAAAAACAAATGAAAACAAAAATTTGTGCTTAAAACCATAAAAGAAAAGCATTTGAAAGCAAAAGAAAAAACAGGCAGACAGACAGACAAACACTTAAAGAAAGAAAAAAAAAACCAAAAGAAGAAGAACTAAAACAGATAAGATGCCAGTCAGCCAGCCAGCCAATAAACCAATTTAAGACAGAGGCACGAGCACAAATTTTTGGTTTGTTGTGCTGAGGCCTCAAACAGACAGACAAACAAGCCCGCCTGCCCACCAGCCACTTACTAAAACAAAATCAGCTTAAATTACAAATAATGCTCACATAAATAGATGGAAAAAAAGAAGGAAAAAAAAAAACAAGAGAAAGAAGAAGAACCAAAAACAACAACAACAACTATAATGACCTTAAGGCCAGAGAAGAGGGTGAAAATTATGATTTTTTTCGGTTATTTTTTGTTAAGAAACAGCAACAAAGGCAACAAGAAAAAATCAATTTTTTCCTGTTTTTTCTGACTTAACAAAGAAGAAAAGGAAGGAAAACAAACGAAATGATAAAAATAAAATGAAATTGAAACGAAAGGAAAGGAAATAAAGTAATGCAAAGGAAAACGGAAACATAAAAAAACCGGGCATCCAAAATAGAGAAAAATGTTCGTCTTTTCATTCATTCCAAGTGCTTGGACATGGAGCAACAACATGTGAAAAATGGACTGCCGTACAGGCCAGGATATTTAAATTTTTCAAAGGAGATAAAAACATCTCTGCGTGAAATCACTAGTACGAGACTACAACATAATTCTCTAACATGCCATGTCGTTGTTGAGAGATGATGAGAGACCTGCTATTAAAACACATGAAGCGATACGATACCCCAGAAAGGTATTCAAAAGTTCTGATTAATTGGTCTTGGCAGTAAGCATTAGGGCTTCTTCGAGTTCTGAAACTCTTGGAAACCGGCTGAAAATCAGTCTGAAAGTATAAGGAATTTATTGACCGTTTTGATATTTAGAAAGGATAGTTTCGTAAGCCTTTTGAGAATGGCTGTACTAAAAGAGAGAAGTCTTCATCGGGCCAGGGACGGACCCTGGCAAATAATTGCATAACACTCGTTATCTCCTCAGCCATACTATTACGGATAACATCATTCGATCCGAATGACGACAAACTCAGTAGAATTCCTACCTTCATTTGAAAAATATAGAGACTTTAGCTATGAAGCGAATGGTAGGTTCTCTCAAAAATGATAAACTAAAGATTACGCCTTGCGCATGATTTCCCGTTAGATGACGTTGTTGGGCCATTTTAAAGGTTTCCAAGTCTTTTTTATATGTGAAAATGAACATTTTTTCTGAAAAGTGTATGCACTACGTGAAAGTAGTTGGCAGTCCTGCAATATAACTTACATTATCATTAGCCAATAGGAAAACGATGAAAATAATTTTAGTGACGTCATTGACAACATTTATGTGTAATTTTGTGTGCGTGATGGCGTTATCTTTAGTTTATCATTCTTGGGTTCTACCAGCATTATACAATTTGTATGTCGTCGATGCTTTTATTGTGTACTGATTTCAAACCAGAAGGAAGGAAGGATACCCAAGCAGAAGGAAAGACGGTATTTGTTACACAAGAGAAGGTAGGTCTCATAGTTTTTTCCAAAGAGATTGGAAGTCGCCGTAGTCTAGGTGTAATGCTGGTTTATTAAATGCGAACCTGTGATTAACTCCCCGGTTCCGACATCTCGGATAAAGCGGGTGAAGAAAAAATATTTCTTCAGCGATTTGACCATGAAAAATTTCTCAAAGACTGTAGGACCCCTCCCCTCCACTCAAAAATAGATTTAAGCCACCCACACAACATGGGTGGTATGTGAAGATAGGTGGTAATCCTAACTAGAACTTAACCAAATCGAAATTTATCTAGAACACCAACTTTAAGTTTGTATTTCGTATCGAATTTGTTACGATATTTAAGATTTGGTTCCTAAATACTATGGCTTAACAAGGTCTCAACAAAAACAAATCCTACGATAT
The DNA here is from genome assembly GCA_014635995.1 of Sarcophaga peregrina. NCBI lineage: Eukaryota > Metazoa > Arthropoda > Insecta > Diptera > Sarcophagidae > Sarcophaga > Sarcophaga peregrina. The sequence goes on along the minus strand of CM025792.1, from coordinate 52,369,398 downwards.
CTTGCCAATACTAGTACTTACAGGCAACACATAAAGCCTGAAACTCACATTTTCATTGATGCAAAAGAAGAAATGGAGGTGGGGGATTTATTGACTGCAAAATAGGAGGCCTACATATTTATGTATGCGACAACCCTTTCACTGCAAAAGCTCATGGAAAATATTTATACCAGCCATACTAAATGCACTCTTTTTTTACACTCAAAAAACACAGTCAATGTTGAAATTCTTGCCGAAAGAAAATCGGAAAAATAAAAGCAACTGCACTTTGCTATGAAAAGATCCACATATGTATGTGCATACTTATGCTTTACAAAATATCTCTACAACTTGTTTGCGGTTCTTTTCCCCATTTCTTCTTCTTTTTTTTTTTGTAAAAGACCATGGAAACACAATACAACAGCAACAAGACGCGTACATGCACTTTCGTAGGGAGTGCATGCATGCATTGAAATGTTCTAAAATGCCGGCATATGAAAACCACAAACAAACACAAATGAAAGCAAAACAAAATAAACAAAAAATAAATAAAGGAAAATATAAGAGAAGAGATGTAGAAGAAGAAGAAGAAGTATTCATACGGTACCAAATGTTAAAATGTTATTTCAGTGGTTGCACCCATCATCATTATTATTATCGCGGCAAACGTTAACTTCATATGGCAACTGCATACAGAGAGAGAGAGAGAGAGAGCAGCATACACAATTGCTGTTACTACTGCTGGTGATATTTGGCCTGACTTGACTTGCATTATTAAATTTATAGCCACCACACATTGGCAAAGAGAGAGTGGGAGAGAGAGAGATTGAAGGAGAGCATACAATGGAACCTGTTTTTTTTTTTATTGGGGGGTTAGAAACGGAAAGTGTTTTTGTTTTATTTTTCTTTGTCTTTGATTGTGGTTGTTCTTTCATTGTAAAGTTGTTTTGTGTTGTTAATTTTTGTTTTTAAGTAAAGAACGGTGGTGGCAATGATAGCATCAAGACTAAAAAAATAATACAGATCGAAAGAGAGAGAGAGAGAGAGAGAGCAGAATTTGTTTGGAATTTTCATGCATGTTTTACGTATACGTAGTATGTATGCATACGCATACATTCAAAGGAATTGCGCACTTTGTACTTTTGTGTATGGAAGCATAGAATATACGCAACATTGCGGGGAGAGTATAAAATATAAATAAACAACAACAAAATTAAAGTGACTTGTTATTGTTGTTGTTGTTAAAATAATAATTTTCAATTTTGTTTGTAAATAAATGAATGTCTAGACAACACAACAGCATACACACAAGAAATTTAAAACTTTTTTGCACGCAATAGAAGAGATTTTTTGTTTTCCAATGACTTCAAAACTTAGTGCAGCATAAAAAATCTTGTTGTTAAAGTTAAGTCTGTTCTCTATCCCTCTGACACTCTCTTCCCTACTACTACTGTATCTTTCTCTCTTCACTTTAATTAAAATTGAAATAATTTTTACACAAGTTTTCTGTCATATTGTATGTACTACATGAATACGAACATTGTTGTTGTTGGGTATTCCTCTGTAATTCTTTCTGTGTTTTTCCTTCCTCTTTTATTATTTTCGAGTTGTGGGTAGCGGTGGTGACGGTGGTTGTTGTTTGTTTAGTGGTTGTCGGAAGAGAAATTAAAAGTAAAAAGAAGAAAGAAGTAAAAACAAACGAACAAACGTATGTTTTTGTTAAAGAGAAGTATTCCTTTTACAATGGCACTCGGAAACATAACATAAATGGACATTGTTTCAAGATGCTTACAATATTATTTCTCTCTCTCTTTCTATTGCTTTGGATCAATATATGGGGCTGTTCGCTGTCAAGCATCCTTCATCTGAATGAAACGTTTTGCCTTTGTAGCTACGAATGTAGATCGTTTAAGGACCCTCACAAACAATCAAAAACTGACAACAAAACCGTTTATCTTAAACGAGACTAACTTTGAAGCATTACAGGGTGAATATGAATATCGAATATGAGTATCGTCAGAAGCCGTCCTTTTGTGATATGAAGATCAAGTAATTTGAACACATTGCACACGAGGCCAGATCTGTTCACCATAATAATGCGCGTATTGTCGTAAATATCCCTTCTATCAAGGAAAGTGTGGCGGATAATCATAATTTGACGATTCCTCGATTGACGATTCTCAACAATTGGACTTATTTTTACAGCTCACTATGGCGTATTTTGTGTTTGGTGCTCAAGCAACAGACTTTCGAACAAAATTTTCTCCAACGAAGACGCTCATTTCTGAACCGTTGCTTGCGTCTACAAGTAGATTTTGGAAAAGCTTTCCCATCTGGCAATAAATTATTTTTCGGCACACATTACAGTCCAGAGCCCTATCCGTTAAAGAATTAAAAAACCTACTTTCTTCAATTTATCGCCGTTATATCGCCCTAAAAACTAAGAAAAAAAAAATTTCAAAACTACCTCAAAAGGATAATGGCCTGCAAGCAATTAAAAATGGCTGTTAGATTTTGTATATCATAGATAATCGGGAAGTTTAATCCAGACTTTCAATTTGGATTTTTCGATGAAAATATTCTTCAGCGCTTAGATTTGTTTCTTACTCGGAGGTCATGTCAACAAGCAAACTTGCAGCATATGATACACGGAGAACTCAGAAGTGATTGTGGAAAATCCTTTGGATCTGGAAAAAGTTGATTATTTTCTTATAAGTTACACTCTTGAAATGGAATTACACGACATACATAATAAATGGTCATTACGTTCTTTTGGTCAAGATTACGGCCTAGCTTCTCACACCACTTATGCTGTATGCGTAGTCAATCTATCCATGAGTGGCGCTACCTACAGTTTAACGTCGACTGCGAACGACAGATTTTTTGAAAAGTTCTTCATGGCATGATTATTTTTGAACTCTTAGAGTTTTTGCCAGAAATCTGCGGAGAGGAAATCGCAGAAGAATCCATATTTTTTTGTAAAAGTAATTTAGAAAAATTATCGTCCAATCGTTCAATTAAAGATTATGAAATGGTCGGTATGTGAATGACGCAGTGCAACGCGTAAAACGAAAGTTTTGTGAATTGTATAGCCGAGAAGTTTCCAGAAAGAATACTTTCTCCATCCACTGCCCACAAAAATGTTGCAATTTATGAAGTAGAGCTTCGTTTTGTTCTGCGGAGCTATGTTATAGGACATGTGGCTACACGGATTATTGTCTAACGTTGGAATATTTGAAAACCAACATCAAACCAGTTGTAATTCTAAAGATAACGTGTGAAATTACCGTGCAAAAAATTGTTCGGAAAAACGAGAAGATGCTATCATTTAAATGACATTCTACTTCGTATATTAGGGTTACGGAAAAGTCCAAGCAAATTCATATCTGTTTTCGTGTTTAATTAAACTTTACTTTTGAAACTAACTAAGTGGAGAACGCCTACAGGAATAGAGTGTTATACTACGTTCACACATGCAATTATATTGAGAAAATCCTAATAAACGGCATTATTGATCTCAATATTTCATATAAAATTTCAATTAATTATTATTGCTCTATAAAAATGTAAATTGTTAAAATATTCAGAAAAATTTTAAATACAACCTAAGTACGTTCAGTGAACGAACATATTACAATCTTCCGAACACTTTCTATTGATATTTGACAACTCAAATGTAAACAATGACAGTGTCAAACGGCCATCAAAAGCTTGATGCAATTAGTCGATTGTGGCATGAGATGTCGTTTACATCAATACCATAAAGACCTGTTCAATACATAAATAAACGGATATTATGTGGGCGATAAGTGTATCAATTGACCGTAATGGTTGCGTAATGGTTCTCATTTTCAAAGCACCGCACCAAACAGGCAATTATAATGGGTGCATTGGCTTCTGTAAGATTACGTGTGGATTTTCTGAGTTCCAAATACGACAATTTTGCTTATTAACGTATACCCACCGGTATGCAAATGAGCTTCATACGATTTTTTTTTTTTTTTTAATAAACTTTCGTGCAGCTTCTTGTTGATGCAATAAATCACAACGTTCATCAAACGTAAATCGATTCATTATGGGTGCTGTAACCAGTTGATGTTTCTCATGCAAATTAAAAGCATACCCCTGCATATCATATTAACCAAATGTTTGTAATTAAAATGGGTTATCTCTTGTGTGCTTCTCAGTCAATTGCATACGATTTAAAGAGGGTGAAATATTGGTATCCCTATTAAATTCAGTGTAACGGATTTGGCGATACCAACATCGCCGCAGTCTAGTAGGTATTGTGTTAGCTTATTGGACATAAGGTCTCTTCATAGATTTCTGGCATAAACTCAGAGTAAATAAAAAAAATTGCCATGAAAAGCTCCTCAAAACATCTATCATTCGAAATGAACGTTAAATTGTGGTGTGAAAAGTTATGTCGTAAGCGCTTAACTAAACGATTTTAATTACCAACTAGATGACCCGTGGAAATATTTTGCACCGTTAGTTGTCATTTTTGTAACATAAAAATAATTGCCAAAACAGCTTTTTGCAACTTAATATGCATATTATATATAGCTGACTTAAGTAAAAAACGCCATTATAGTAAATAGCGGTATTGCCAGAATGGATTTTAATACATACTATATTATGTAGAACTGCATTACTATTAAGCGACCCTGTATTACCACACTTGAACAGAAACATGTAATCACAATGACAACAGTATTATTATGCAGTTCTATATAAAATATTATTTTAATCAATGAAAATATTAATTTTTCAATTTCTAGTTATTTTTCACCATTAGTGTTCGATATAAGCTTTAAAATGAGATATCATTCATTAAATTTGATGCGGTGATATAAGAGATATTTGCAACCGACAAAAAAAGTGTTTTAGAAATAATATATATGATTATATATGTATGTACAGTTACACAAAAAAGACTACGTAGACCGTTATCAATGCAATTTTTTTTTTTTTTTTGTTCTTTTATTCTTTATAATTTCTTGATTATATTTTTTACATGAACAGTTCAGTTTTGTCTTCAAACATTCATTGTCAAGTGTCTTAAATCTTTATTCATTCCTTCACTGCTAAATAAACTTTTAGAACTGCCTTCCAATGATTATAGGCTGCTACACGCATATTTATTAAATAATCGCCACTGGGCAATGGTAGCAAACGAAACATGTTGTCGTTTAAAATTAAACGATTCACTTCAATGTCGTGCTGCTTCGAAAAGAAGGATTTCGTGAAAGATTTTTATTCAATTGTGTAAAATATTACGCAAATACTTACATCGTATGGACAAGTATGATTCATGTTGGAATCTTTTGCGAACCATGAGGCTATAATATGTACAACTGGAAATTTGGGGCCATGTTTCATGACATCACAAAAATTCACCGTGTGATTGTACAGAAACGGATGGTAGCCATTTGCTTTCTTTAAAAATTCTATATTCACCTGCAGGTGAAAGAGGCGGGTCACTTGATTAGTTTTTGGAATCTGCAGCATTCGATATATTTTCTTATGTCTGTTCTCTTACCGTTACATTGTTAACTGGAACTTGATGTAATTTGACGAGCAAATAAAGTGCTGATACACCACGTTGTACCACTCTTAATCTACAAACCGGTATTGTGGCAAAAGGTTTATCCAGCTCCTCACATTTCAGATTTGTAAATTTATAACTTCCTTTTGACAAACTGATGACAGAAAATAACACACAATAAATAACTAACGAGTTCATGATGATACCAGCTTAAACTTCACCAATCGGCTGAATAATAACGTTTAAAATTAAGTTGTCAATCTAATAAATAGCATTCTGCATAGCAAGTGTTAAAAACTAAAATCGCTCAATATAGTAATTAAATTCGCATTAAGTGAAGTGTTCCCTTTGATATATTGATTATTGATAGATAGTATTATGGGTTGTGAGGAGAATTATCTAAGATTTGTAGCTCGATTCTGTCAAATGAAGAAGTTCTATTGTTTGGAGAAAAGTAATTGAAATATTACATCTTAAGAAACAGTAATGCTGCGTTACTTTTTGGTTGCATTCATAAGAACTGGACAGTGATGTCAATGACACGTGAATACATTTTTTTTTGTTTTTTTTTTTTCATGCACCATTGCTTTCATCTGGTCTGATATATATTTGTGCTAATAACAGTGATAATGGTTAACGTAATTGTTTATAATTAAAGTTTTGAATAGCATTTCGAAATAATTAAACACATTCGATTAATGAACAGAAAGTGGTTTTGAGGACAGATGATCTTAATTATAACATTAAGGAATTTATATTTTTATTTGTATTATTTGTTAATATCAGTTAAATAAATTAAAAGCGATTTTAATCCTTTAAAACCCTACAACAGGTATTTTCGAACTTTAACAGTTGATAACAGACATTTGGTTGAAGCATCGTCTGTCAAATTCAGTCTGTTCTGTCAAATCACCATAGACAAATATAGGATTCAATAACAACTGCAGTGGTAGCTTTGATAGCAAATGCTCAGTTGATCACGCATAGCGGCCCGTTATGACGCTACAATAAAACATTAAAATCTAGCTTCTCATACCGCCTAAATTGTACGTATTTATGCGGGATCTACCGTTGAAACTCGACACCGAAGGACAGATTTTTTGGGAAACTTTCACGGCAATTTTAATTTCTCTAAAAGTTTTGCCAGAAGACTACTGGGTAAACACGGGTTGGCATCTAATAAGTCAATACGTGAGTAGTATAGACAACAGAGACTTACTTAAATGTTATCGAATATTGCTTATACTATGTTCACACATGCACTTATATTGAGAAAATCTCAATAAAGGGCATTATTGATCTTAATATTTCATATAAAATTTCAATTAATTATTATTGCTCAATAAAAATGTAAATTGTTAAAATATTGAGAAAAATTTTAAATATAACGCTGTCATAAATAAGTACGTTCAGTGAACGAACATATTACAATCTTCCGAACACTTTCTAATGTTATTTGACAACGCAAATGTAAACAATGACAGTGCCATAGCACAAAAGCTTTCTTTTCTGCAAGCTATCAACAAATATTATCAAATTTTTATTTCTCATCCTTCTGGGGGAAAGCCACTTTGGAGTCACAAGTAAGTAGTCCCTATTAACCGCAACAGTCCGGCGTTTCGGTTAATCATTAGCAAATAAATACCTTTTCCAAAGTTAAGTTATTTTGCATTTTTTGTAAAATAAAATTTTTGGCATTAATTTTCGCGATTAAATTAAAGGCAATATTGTCGATGCAATCAATTAGCTGGTTTGTTTACCAACTGTCAAATAAATCTTCGTATATTGTATGTCTGAACTAGGGATGCCAATCGGGAATGGTTTTTAAAAATCCCGGGATTCGGGATTTTTCAAATAATCCCGGAATCCCTATTTCGGGATCCCGGGATTTTCGGGAATTCTGAATTCCGAACAAAAATTCCTGAAATTTCTCACTTTTAACACAAAAACGGATTTTTTTCTTATATAATGTTTATTTAAAAGTTTTTTAAGTGAAAAATACTTAAAACAAATAACATATTTCACTTTTATTAACAAAAATTAGTTATTTATAAGTAATTTCATAAATTATATTTGGGGACCTACATAAATATTATGTAAAAAATAAAGACAAATAATGTAATATTAACAATATTTATCAGTGTACATTAGAATTAACAAAAATTAATTTTCAATTAAAATTAAAAATTCATAAATCATAATAATAAATAATGTAAAATACAAAGCAAATACATATTGTTACGAAAGTGGAAATGGTGTTGTTAAAATAATAAACAAAAGCTCCAAAATCAACACTATATACTTGATCAATGCATAAGTAAAAAAAATATAGCAACAAAAATAAAGCGCTTGTTTACAAGATCGATGAATAAACAACAATAAGGGATAAATGTCGTAAATAACCAACAACAAAATGAAGAAAACAAAGAAGTAAACAAGCAACAACAATGCTCAGTATAAAATAGCGGATAGACAAAGAAACCAACAACAAATAATCTGCCTGGACGAATGTAAAAAAGAAACAACAAAAATGAAAAGAAGTTGTTTATATTTTTAAAATGTTACCGAAGGCCGTCATCGTCCTTCGAGGGCATTCATCACACTAATGGTCCAGTGATATAAAAGGCAAGACAAAGCGAGCAAGGAGAATTCAGAATTCAGAGTTTGAGTTGAATCAGTCGTGTGTGCAGATGGTACGTTGTATTCGGAGTTTGAATTAAGTTAGTCGTGTATAACGACGTTAAGTTGGTTGAAGTGATAAATCAATCGATTGTGTGAAGACACGAGATCGAGCTATAATTCGGTTAGACTTGTTTGGAGACAAGTTTCGTCTGAAGGAAACAGATGTTAGTGTTGTGCTTACAAAAAGGTTGTGAGCGAAGAATAACTAACAAGGTAAAAAGGTTGTAAGCAGAGAATTATCACGAACAAACACATATTGCGAAAATTATCGTTGTATATGTGGAATAAGTTCGAACAGTGGCACAAAAGTTGTGCAGATAATAAAGAATTGATTAAAATTAAACACAAATTTATTTATATTTTATTTGCAATCTACGAGCTCATTTTTTTAACGTGTTTAAAATGTAAAAACGTAACAATATATTAATATTTGTTAGTCTACATTAGAAAAGAACATAAAAAATATTAGTATGACAAAATAAATAGAACGAAAACGGGATTATCAAATCCCGAAAATCCCGGGATTTAAAATTAAAAAATCCCGGGTTTCGGGTTTTTTAAATCCCGAAAATCCCGGGAATTTCGGGAATCGGGAATTCCCGTTTGGCATCTCTAGTCTGAACGCTAAATTTATTGTTTTTAATAAACCGAATATTGATTTAATAAAAAAAAGTGCATGTTTGAACATAGTATTTTAAACAGAATCTAGTTTAATAAAAAAAATTTATAAAGTGACTAGATGACCTGTGCGAATATTTCGTACCGTTAGTTGTAATTTTTGTAACGTAAAATGAAAATAATTAATAGAATTTTTTTAAAAGTATAAAAATATTAGAAATCATAATATCATCATACATATTTACATACATACATACATATCGCTCTTTTATTGCAACATAAGCACTACTACAAAGCGACCCTGTATTACCACACTTGAACAAAAACATATCGCTCCTTTATTGCAACATAGTCATATCTCAAAAAATCTTGAACTTGGCAAAATGCGATTTAAGTTCTAAGTCCTATGATGTAATTGCCGCAAACATTTTTTGCTATAACTTCGGTTCAGCTTGCGATTTTTTTTCAGCATGTACAGAAGGTCTAAAAGAGCAGTAAGTACAAATTTTTAATTGTTTTGAGATATGACTATGTTGCAATAAAGGAGCGATATAATCACAATGACAACAGTATTATCATGCAGTTCTATATAAAATATAATTTTTATCAATGAAAATATTAATTTTTCAATTTGTAATTATTTTTCGCCATTAGTGTTCGATATAAGCTTTTAGATGAGATATCATTCATTAAATTTGATGCGATGGTATTGGAGATATTTGAAACCGACAAAAAAAAATTGCTTTAGAAATAATATATATGATTAGGAATTTACCATGTTTGTAAAAATTTTATTAAATAACTGATGATTTTTTATTAAATTCCTTGAAAAACCAATTTTATTTCCACAATATTATAGGTAAATATAGACTTTTTTAGTAGTAGTAGCCAACCACAAATGTATAGGATTTGTTTGTATAATCGAAAGTGTAAAAAAAGAATTCTTTTTTTTAATATTCAAGAACAATATAAAAAAAACCTTTTTTTTAAATAGAAATTTATTATAATTTTTCTTTTTTTCTATTTTCATTTAATTATTTTCAATAAATTAAAAAATTATTCATTCACCTTTGTTTGACAAACTTTCTTTAAAAATTGTAGACTTTTTATGTAAAAATTGCTTGAAATTTTCTTTAAAAACACACGCACTTGTATTATTTTGATGCAGAACGTAGCGGAGATTACAAAACAAATATTAACTGTTGTTGCTCATTATTTTTGTTGTTGTTGTTTTGAGTATTGTTTTTCCGTTGTTTGTTATTTATTAAGTCACACACTTTTATTTGCTTTGAAATGAAAGAGAATTGAAACAAATTCCAGTTATTTAATTACAACATTTTCATTAAATGTTTTTTTTTATTATTGTTGTTGGTGCTGTTTTGTTTCGTTTACAAAATACGATCGTATAAAAAAAAGAAAAGCAAAAGGGTTATAAAAAAAAAACGAACGCACAGTTATTTATATTGCATTCTTTTTGTTTTTTTTTTTCCTTTCTCTCTCTCTATAATCAGTTACTTTACTCTAAGCAACAAAACATATTAGTCTCGTACAAAACGATTAACACCTGTGCTTGTTGTCTGGCGGCTGTTTATTTTTTCTGCTTCTTCTTTAAGAATTTTTGATAATGTTTTGTTGTACACAAGCAATTAGGTATTTGTTATTGTTATAACATTTTGTTTTGAAAAGCGAAAAAAATAATAATAATAATGAGAGAGCGAGCCTACAAAAACAATATACACAATAATTATTAGAATTTGTTTCCATTTTTACTTTTCATTCTCTTTTTTCTTACTTTTTCCAAGCCAGCACAGCTATAAGGGCTTTTGCCACAGTGCAGACAGAGAGAGAGTATTTGAAAATTTTGTGTTTTCTTTTCTAGTCACGAGTGCTTTTGCTTACTGTGTTTGTTGTGTATTTGTTTTGTTTTTGTGTTTTTTCTTTAGAGTGTGTTTTCAACATTCACTGTAGGTTTTAGGGCTGCTAGCTGGTATATTAATAAAAAATGCAAGCAAAACCACTACTGCACAGGCAGACAGACACACACACACACACATTCTTATGCATTACATAGTTTTTTTCTTGTTTTTTACACTAAAAGGCCCCAACAAAAAAAAAAACAGAAACAACCAGCCAGACAGACAGTCAGTAGAGTGGTTAAACCGGAATTTTTTGTTTTACGATTTTTTTTTTCTTATTTTTGTTGCTTTTTCTTAACAAACTAACGAAAAAGCAGAATTTTCAAAACAACAACAAATTTTTGTTACAAATTTAAGCAACAGACAAGGAAAGAAGGAACCATTTTTATTTTTGTTTTTGCTTCTCTCCTTTAACAATTTTTTTCTTTTCTATTTTTTTACCAACCATTTTTTTCTTCTTCTGGTAAATCTTCCTTTTTATTCTGAAATTTTCTTTCTTTCTATTTATTTATTATTCACAATTTTATTTTTATAATTATTAACACACCGAACGAAATAGATATTTTTCCATTTATATTTTAATATTTCATTTGAATTTCTTTTATATTCTTCACATAATTTTCTATTTTATTAAGCGGCAAGTTGAAACGAACACACACACACACGCACGTGACCGTCCATTTTGGTTAAAACACAAGAAAAAAAACACTTCTTTACACAATTTATTTTTACCGTACGACCCGCACTCAACAACGAACGAATAATAACTGAAGTGATGCCAGCGGTTTACTAGCTCTCACAGCTCGTTTCGCTTATTCTCTCTCTCTCTCTCTGAGTAGTTAATTAAAGAGTGCTGCCAAGTTGTTAATAAATATTGTTTTAAGGGATCTTTTTTTCTGTTATTTTTTGTGATTTAAAAAATTCGCACATTTTTTCCGTTTCCGGGTTTATTAAGTAAAACACTAAGCCCTGTTAGTTTAATGTACGTGTGGTCAGTCTGTCTAAGCGATGGATGGTAGAGGAGTGTGTAAAATTAGAAGGCCACGGGTTCTAATCCCAGGTCAGACAAAGCGGAAAAAGGCAACAACAAAAAAACACGAGCGGGACGGACCCAATAAAAAAAGGGGAAGCGACCGGACCAAAAAAAGGAGGGAGGGGAGGAGAGGAGGAGGAAAATAAAAAGGGGGAAGAAAGAAAGTTTGGCGAAGATGATCCCCAGGACCAAAAAAGGGAGGGAGAAAAGGCGGAGGGGGCGGGGGGGAAGGAAAATATTTCCGGGTCGACGACAAAAATTAAAATTTTTTTTGAAAAGTGGAGTGAGTGAGTGAGTTTCGAAGTGTGGTGAATTTCTAGTGTGGTGAATTTCTGCAAAATGTGGTGAATTTCTCCGGGTGTGGTGAATAAAACCGAAACTCACCAAACTGCCGTTACTCGAAATAAGTACTGTATCATTATAAATAATGTACTGTATGTCGAAAGTTGTGTGGTGTGTGTCTAGAATAAGTACTTTTCAGATCGGTTAGTGGAGACATTAACCTCAACATTTGTTCAGTCTGTTAACAACAGTCAGGGTTGCCGAATACATGAAAAAGTTAATATTATTTTTTAAAAAAGTACGTAACCATCCATTAAAGCAAAAATGTACTTTTTTACTACTATTTTTATACTATTTCAAAATTTAGACGTTGGCAACACTGATTGTGCATTTTGTGAGAGAGCCAAATAAACAAAATTATAACATGCGAGTTATTTTTATTATCAATGAATGGAATTTTGGTAACAAAAATTAATCAAACAAAAAAGCATTTTAAACTGTTGGTGTTTAAAAGTAAAAACACGTTATTTTTGAAATTATTTTGTAATTTTAAAGCAAATGATTCTACTAATCCACAAATTATACTCTTTAGACGAGTTCGATAAAAAAGTGATTATTTAGAAAAATTTTATAAATTCTTTTTTTTTAAGTTATCCAAAATCTTATCCAAAATCAACAAATATGGAGTCACCTGAGGACTAATAAAATAATGTTGATTTGCAAAAGATGGCAGTGATTCCATAAACTCGATCATGCTATGCCTGATCAAGACAACCACATATAAAAAAGAGAACTGCCACCCTAACGTGTACGATAGGCACAAAAGTAACATATCCTGGCAACCTTCAATAATGTGGCAGCAGACGCCACTGTACACGATACACTGGGAGGATTATGGTTGGCTGCAAGGGACTGGTGTCCAAACTACTCTATGGAGATAGATTTAACTGACACTAGGGAGCATGCCCATTACTACTAGAACGATAAGAATCTGCTGATGACTGAGCTGCAAGAGATGTTGTTTGAACAAGTTGGGTATGCCTATGCGAATGCGTGACAGTGTTTTCTTTAATATCTGACTGCATATTATTTATTGGGCATTAATTCTGGGCTATCAGAGGTTTGCACACTTCAAGTGAAGTTAGACCATACTTGAGAACCAAGGCGGAAAGTTGTCTTGGAAATAGTTGATTAGATTAAAAAACTACCCTCCATTGCCCTCAATGAAGCGTTAGGTGAAGAAAAATTAGATCTGAAGATCAAACGGATGCCTGGTATGATGGAAGTCTCATGATAGAGCAACTAACTTGAACCTGATACGGCGGATCTCCCTGTTGGCCTGCATACCAACAACTACGTAAACGCTGGAAATAAATGTAATCCTCTTTCCGTTTGTCTGTAGGGACTTGAGGGGGTTTACGGATTAGTGGATGTCTCTGGGCTTTATTGGGTACTGGCTTGGATCGAATATTGTGGGTCAGACAATAATCTATATAGACGCTATCGCGAATATCTCAACGATATAGCGGATTGATAAGGCGTTTTTGTATCATGTGGATACAGGAGCATAATGGATATTCCGGTTAACTGCAGAGCGGATGAATTACTCAGAATAATTTTCTTCTACTACCGTTTGTCTGTCTGTAGGGACTTGGGGTTTAAGATTATAGTAAGTGTCTAGGGCTATTGGACAGTGGCTTGGATCGAATATTGTGGTTAGACGATGATCTATAATATAATAGACTCTGTCGTGAATGCCTTCAACGATATAGCGAATTGGTAAGGCAGGGGTTTTTTTTTTGTATTAGTAAGTACAGGAGCATAATGGATAGAGGTTAACTGCAGAACTGATAAAGAATTGGGCAGTTGTGAATTCTCTACTTTGGTATGCCCTTTAAAGAGCTAGGGTCGTCTAACTAAGCATGTTGCTTAACCTGTAGGCATGACGTCCCTCCAAAATGCCTCAATGCCTGCCCCCCGTTTAAAGAAGAACCACAATACCCCACTTTTCTTTTGTCATTTTAATTTAAAAAAATTTTCTCAACTTTCTTTTCCCAGATTTATGTTTCTGTTCAAATTAAAAGAACAAATAAAAAAAAACCCTCCACTTTGTTATCCAATTTCCTGCACTCAACACTATTTCTTATTTACCGAGGCCACACATTCATTCTTCTTATTGCAGCTTCTTTTTTAAGCTTTTTTTGTTTTGCTTTTTTCATCCCCCTAAAAAAGCAAGCAAACACAGAATTAAAAAATGCCCCTGCCTGGTAGTTAGTCAGTCTGTTGCTATTTGAGGCCTACTCTCTACACATACATCCTACATAGCAAAACTGACAGTTGGTTTTGATTGTGTTAAGTTTAACTAACTCACAGTGAGTGTAATGACCTGAACTTTTTTGTTATCACTGAGTTTGTTGTTGTAGTTTTGTTATCTATCATCAGCATGTGATTAAAACGTTTTTTGTTTTTGAGGAAAAAACAACCCTTAAAAGCAAAGAAAATTCAAAAGAGAGGGAATTTATTGAAATAAACAAAAAACTAAAGAATAAAGAGAGAGCTAGGAAAAGCTAGGTAGGTATTAAAAGAAAATACATTTTTTACTTACTACAATTCATTAAAAAGGGGAAAACACAAACAAAACTTTAATAAAAACTACTTCGTTTAAAAAACATGAATGAAAAATACTGAAAAACTGACAAAGAAAAAAAAACAACTCTTCAAAGCCGGCATGTAAACGAAAATAATATTAAAAAACGCGCAGTCGCCGAGAGTGTGTTTTAACTGAACCGGTATGTTTTGTTTGTTGTTCTTTGCAGAGAGCAGAGAGAGGCAAGTAAAAAATATGTAAACAAACAACCACGGTATATTTATAGACGGTAGCCGTAACTGAACAGCTGATGAGGTTTAAAATGTCAAAATGTTGTTGTTTTTTTTAGTGTTTGTTGTAGCCATTTTTATAAATTTTTTAACATTTTTCTTTCTATTGTTATTCGTCAGTCAGTGATTAATACATTTGGTCAGCTGTTTTTGACAGTAGTCATACTCTTTACAAAAACAAAATCCCTGTTGTTTTTGCATTGTTGTATTTGTTGTTGTACAGACGCTCCTACCTCTTATATAAATATGCCTTGCAAACAACACTGCCGCTTTGAGAAACGAATTTACTTACCAACACTGTTCATAGAGCAAATTAAACAACGAAAAAGAGGGAGAGCGAAAACGAAGAAATGTGTAGCATGCTATACAACTTTATAATACAAATATATTGTGCTTGAATGGAATGTTATTGTGCACTGTTGTATTAAGCAATGGCTTTTAAACTAGTTAGAGGAAAAGCTTTTAATTTTTAATATTTTTTAAGCTAATGAACTTTAACTGTTATAGCACAGAGAGTGTTTAACAGTATTTCTCGTGTTAAATTAACAGTTGGCTGTAGAAATTACAGTCCGTTGTTCAGATTTATGTGGGAAATAAGAAAAAAGTTTCCTTTTTTTTGATAAGAAACTGATTGAAATATTAAATTTTCTTTAAATAATTTAAAATTTTCTTATTAAATTAAATATAAACTGTAGCCACAGTTAATTGCCTTTAAATTGTAAAATTCTAAAAAATACTCACATGAGATATAAAAGATTTTAGAAAAGTTTTTAAACAACTCACCTGAAATGAAAATAAAAAGGAAAAAAAATATTTAAAAAACTTCTTAAAAGGAGTATAAAAAAAAGAAAAAAGGAGCATAAAAATTATGGTAATTTTGTTAAATATACAGTGGCGAGCAAAAGTGAGTGCATGTTCACACTGTACAAGCAAACATACACCATACAAGCAAACAAAAAAAAAATTAATTTTTATTTTTTATTTTATTAGTACAATGGGAGTCAATTTCGACCTCCGGGTACTGTGCTTGTCCTGACCGACAGGTGCACGTCCTCTAACCTAACCTTTTTATTTTATTCTCAACAAATAGTAGTAAAAAACACTAATTAATGAAATGAATTCAAAAAGTTTGAATGGAAAAGCAAAAAGAACCTACATAAACTCAATTTTGCATGTTTCAAGAAAATTTAAGAAACTAACCCAATTTCAATATTTGAAATAACTTGATTTACGCGGTTTGACATGCTTTCTACCAAATTATCAATAAAATCTTTCGAAATTCGGTTCAATTTCGCATTTATACGATCCCAAAATTCGTCCATGTTTCTTGGGACTGTTTCGTACTTCCCGAGCCGGATTTTCAGGAATGGTCAAAGATTTTCAATCGGATTGAATTCGGGACTTTGTACTGATCGTTCCATCAATTAAAAATTTTGTTTTCCACTCCAGATCTTTCCAATTTATGCTGTGTGCTTCGGATCGCCATCCTGTTGGAAAACAATTTCTTATTCGGGATAAGCACATTTGTCCATAAAATTCGGAAGATAGGTTTGCAGAATCTGTAGATAGTCTTTGTTCGCATGATACCATCTACTAAATATAGAGCGCTAACATCCCACCATATTAAGCATCCCCTAACCAATATATTTTTGCCGCCATGTTTAACAGTTTGCTTCACATGGTACCTTTGAACACGTTTGCCGGGTCTGCACTAGCAGTACTGCTTTCTGTATATATCCACATATTGTGTTAAAAGTAAGTTACTTTTTGTTTAATTTCAGTTAGATTAGGTTAGGTTGCAGAACTTGTACCTGTCAAACATGACAAGTACAGTACCCGGGAGTCGAATTGATCCAGTTTACTTTAACGCAAAGTAAGCATGGCAATTCTATGTGGTCAAAAAAGTCATTGTTCTCCGGAGGAGAAAAAATTGTTTCAATATTAAGAGATAGATAGTGGCCAAAGTCTTCGTTCTTTATAGCCTAAAAGGCCCGTCGAAACTCGCAGAAGACCAAAATAAAACTACAAAAACAATAGATATTCGTATAGTAACACTTCCGAAGAAGGACCCGTTTGTATCTTTAAGAGCGATTTCAGCAGAGATTGGAAATGTAATTAAATCGTGAACGATTCGCCCTAGACTGCATAAAGCAAATTTGGCTATCCGTCCAAAAGAATTCACTTGTTTATACAAAAAAATTTAAAGACTAGATCGGCGTCTGCAAGAAAAGTTACTCCGAATCAGATTGGAAAAAGAATGACGACTAAGTCCAGAATTTTCGACGACCTAAGGATAACGAATTCTATGTTCGTTTGACAAAAATGACGTTCAAGGTTTGTTTCTCGTGGTATGGTATAGGTCCGATATTTCAAATTAACGACTTTATGACCAGATTTCAATACAAATACACTCAACCACAAAAGTATACATACGGTTAACAAATGTGAGAAATTTTTTTTAACCAATACGTTATCGTTGACAATCTTCTTTTATATAGAAATTTGTGAAATTTTTTAATCGTATGTATACTTTTGTGGCCCTGTGTATATCATTTGCTTAGAAATTTGTGAAATTTTTTAATCGTATGTATACTTTTGTGGCCCTGTATATATAATTTGCTTAGAAATTTGTGAAATTTTTTAATCGTATGTATACTTTTGTGGGCCTGTGTATATCTTAGAAAATACGATACCGATCTATGCTGAGAAAAGTATGCCTCATAGAAGCATACTTCTAAGTTGGTAAAGGATTGGTTACAAGATAATAATGTTGCCCTTCTGAAGTGGCCAAGTCAATCTCTGAACTTAAATCCAGTCCATGGGGAGAGAGTGGAAACAAAGAATTGGAAAGGAGGTTTTTAAAAATAAGAATCAGTTATGGAACGTTGTTTCAAAATATATTTTATTACAAGCGAATTGTTTTCTGTTTCCGCGGTGTAAACCGCCTGCTTTACGCTTGGAAACGTACCGTACCCAGGGTAACATATGAAGAAAGAAGCGTAAATAACAGCACCAAACCGTTTAGGATGGAGATATTTTATTAAAGCCATGTGCTTCAAGAGGGATAGCAAGAAAAACAATTGTTCAGACTGTTGTAGAAATTGGAAATGGTAGGCGGCAATCGCCAGAAGCTGTACAAATTAGAAACATTCTGGGAATTCGAACAAACCACCGGCTGCAATATGTTAAGTCCTTAAACTGTATAATCAGGAAGGAGTATAACCTAGATGGTGAACAAATTTCAATCGATCCATCATCAGAATCCGAAGTTTCTATCAGAGGGTGCATTAAAACGAAAGCGTTAGAGCCTGGAAACTGAACAATATTAAAAAGGACAATCTATACACAGGAGATGGCATTCCTTTCAAAACTAAAACCGTACAAACTAGAAGCTAAACCAAACTAAAGCTGTTCAGCTGTAGTAGTAGTAGTAGTTTGGAATCAAGAGGTACAGATTGTATTCGAAATATATAAAACGGTAGTAAAATCAAGGGAAACTTTACGAAATTGCAAGCGGTACAGAACATCCAAGGCAAACATTGGCGGTGTCTTCTCTTGGAGTTTAACAAGAACCTGAAAATATATATGCTAAGGAGATTAACTTACTATTTGGCCATTACAATCAACCATTTAGTCTAGATTACAATTTAGCTTCTCACACCAACCATGCGGTGTGTTAATTTTATCCATGAGTGGCAGGATCTATAATTTTAAGTCAACTTCGAACGTCAGAATTTTGAGATTTTTTAATTTTGTTTTACTCTCAGAGTTTTTCCCAGAAGACTGGTGTTGAGAGGTAGTAGCCTGAATTCTCTTTTTTATTTTCATTTCGTTTTATTCGATAACATACCTCTAACTAGGCTACAGTAATTACAGTATCACGACTAAGCGTGGAATTATTCTTTTGAAGACTATACTCTATTGACACTGGAATGGCTTTAGAACTATGTCGGACAACATTTTCTTTTGACAGTGGATTCACCTTTTGCACCTTATACATAATATCGATGCCTCCATTCTGTACTTAGAATATTTTTAATGTTCTTGCATTTTTAAATTCTACGTTCTCCAACTGTCAAAATTTGGTTAAGATGCGCCCATCCGTGATGAAGTTATAGGGAAGAATCTACCTAGAATACACATTTAGTCATATGGCGCGTGAAAACTTTGAGAGCTCATTTTTTTTTTTTAATAAAAAACCAACACTCAGGGGATGGCCCCTATTCATGCAGTGCATTGTGCAGGTTTAGGAAAATAGGTTATAGGAAGGAGGAAAGAGAGAGCAGTGTTTATGGACATTCGATTTAAACTCACCAATATCGTAATTGACGGGAAAAACTCTCGCAGGAAGATCATTCCACAAGCGAGTAGTGCGGGCAAAAAATGAATTCTCCCTGTAATGCATTGTGCGGTTCACTGGACAATCAACCACAAAAGGATGTGATCTGTGAGAAGCTCGAGTACCACGTAAAAATATGTGGTTATCGGGAACCAAGTGTCTTATCTCTCGAGAACAGCTCCCATTATAGTGCCGATAGAACTATGAAACACACGCCACATTGCGACGATGCTCCAACGAATCAATCCAACGAGTTGGATACCCTACTGTCATTAATAAGCACCTTCGCCCTCTCCTGTACGCGGTCGAGAAGCTTCAAAATAGACTTTGGAGCACCGGCCCATACATGAGAGTTGTACTCCATCCGGGGTCGGATAAAGGTCCTGTAAATAGTAAGAAGATCGGATGGAGTGAAGTATTTCCTGCACCGTTTCAAAAACCAAGGCACTTGAATGCTTCCTTCGACACTCGAAAAATGTGATCATTCCAAAGAGCATCACAACTAATTCTCATCCCCAGAACATCAAGAGCATCCGCCTCCTCAATATTTACATTACCCATAGATGCAGATGACAGGACACCAGAGCCAGCATCACGCTGGTGTGTCAAAAAACAACATTGAGTCTTGCGCGCATTGAAATCGACCCTGTTCGCGCGGCCCCACTCAGAGATTGCTATCAGGTCACCTGTGAGTGCGTCATTCATGTTCGACCTCCTTACCCCAATCTCCAAAAGGCTCGGCCTCCGATCAAATGAATATGAATGACAAATGTTGCTGTCATCCGCAAAAGAAAGAACAGAGCCCTGCGGTCATAACTCAAAACACACTTTTTCGACTTAGAATGTTATAGAGCGGAGGTGTCGATATCATAAGCAAATCAATAGAGCTTAAGAAGCCGTAGGTCAACCAGAGATTAATAGGAGATGAATGACATTCCATTAATAAGGCAAGAAAAAATTTCACTTAATTGTTGTTTGTTGATTTGTTGTTGTCATTGTTGCCTCCTGTAGTTGTAGAGGGTGCTGGCTTACTAGATTGAACATCCAAGTTTAAACTTTAAAATTGCATTAAAATGTTTAAGCAATTGGTATTTCGACGATATACTATAAGCAGTATTCCGACAGGGGTTCTAAAAATTAATCTCTGCTTTGAAAAAGTTCTTGAAATCTATTTATCGGACTTAAAACAAAACTGTGAAGTAAGAAGCAAGGTTCTGGTCATCAGTAAAATCTTGGAATAGCCAATAACGTACCAAACGTTTGTAAAAATCCATCTTATTGATCTTTAACATTGACAGAAAAAAATATTCCTTAACACTTAAATACTTTATTTTATCATATTTCATGTATTGAGAAAAGCCGTTAATGGAGGCATCTATGTAAAATGGTTGAGATTTTTTCACGCCATCAATAAGCGTGCATTCAATGGGTTGAGTGGTGGTTAAATGGAAATGTTATAAATATCACAGAAGCATATCAATGCAGCTATCAACAACACCATTGTTGTCATCAAAATCTTCATCATGCCTTGCCATCAAAAGTGGAGTTTATGGATGGATGATATGAGCAATTGCAAGCAAGCAAAAATACAGGGTGTTACGACTGTAAATGCATTTCAAATTAAAACGAAAGTGTTTCGAAAAAATATTAAAAAAAATAAAATAAAATCCGATTTGATTCTATTTTTGTTGGCCACACCCTGTAGAGGTCCTTGCACAATATAAATGTGGATGTCACAGGGGGAAAAAAACATAACGGACAATAAAAAATTCATGTGCCACTTTTTACCAACAATCAACACAATTAAACACACACACACATTTATCCACTTACTCACTCTCTCACCCACTCTCATTTTGAGTGTAAGTGACAATTTAAAGTGCAACACAAAAGCAACAAAAAAAAACAAAAAAACTCACGCGAAATGGCATTTTTTTTGTCTCATAAATGTGAATCCAAATGCGAATGAACGCATGAACAAGACATGAATGGTGAAATGTGTAACAACAACAACAGCAGTAACAACAACAATAGCAACAACAACTATTGCAACTGGCTAAAGAAGAAGAAGAAGAAGGACTTGAAAAGGACTGTTTATGCTGCCACCCACCCATACGTAAGTAATGAGAGAACCCACTTCCAATGCAACAGAGTCAAGTCAACTCCAGCTGCACTCGAAATGACAATAATTGTTGCTGGCGATGACATTAAATGGCACAGAGAGCGTGAAATAATTGTTTAAAATGAAATTAAGAAAATGAATAAAATTTATGGGGACAATCTCCTTCCCCCAACAGAAAAAAAGAACCTTAAATGGTCAGTTGGAATAATTTTTAAAGCCAAAGCAGGCCTACAGTAGGAATAAAAATAGCAGAGACAAAAACCATCCAATTGGCAAAATACAATTCTGGAGGAAGAAATAAGTCTCCAACTATAGAGGTAATACCCCCTTCAACTCCCTATCGCATATAAGGTTCTGACAGGCGTGTTGTGTGAACGACTGAAGCCACTTGTCAAAACACTGATTGGACCTTATTTGTACGGCTTCAGGTCTGACAAATCCACCAGCGACCAGATCTTCACACTGCGCCTAATCCTGGAAAAGGCCCATGAAAAACAAGTCGACACACACCATCTTTCTGTCGACCATAAGACAGACTTCGATGATAGTCCCATAAGGGATCGTGTTTGTGCCGCAATTGCTGAGCTCGGCACACCTGCAAAGCTAATAAGGCTATGCAGAATAACGTTAAGCAATTCCTGCAGCTCCGTCAAGGTAGGAATGGAACCTTTGACACCGTGCTAAGCGACCTCTTCAACTTCGTCATAGAGAGTGTTCTGCAAAAGGCGGGAGTGCATCGCAATGGCACCAGTCTCCAATTGTTTGCGTACGCTAACGGGCGTACCAAGCGAGATGTCACTGCTGCCTTTAGTGCTATTGAACGAGAGTCTAAGAAGATGGGTTTGGCAGTAAATGAGGGCAAAACTAAGCATATGTTATCGACAAGTAGAGACGTCCGACGTATTAATTCTCAGATTGCGGCCGATAACTATACTTTTGACATAATCAAGGAATTTATCTTAGCCTAAGCCGTTACCACCAAAAATGATGTCAGTCTGGAGATCAAACGCAGGATTACTCTTGCCAACAGGTGTTGCTATGGTCTCAATAGGCAATTGAGTAGCAGAGACCTCTCTCGTGCAACAAAACTAATACTCTATAAGACGCTCAATCTACCCGTAATTCTTTATGGCGCAGAGGCATGGACGCTATTAAGAACTGATGCAGCAGCCTTGAGAGTATTCGAGTGAAAAGTTCTACGCACTTCGATCCAGTGCGAGTTGGCGATGATTTCCGCATTCGATCCAACAATGAATTGTATAAGCTCCTCAACGACTTAGACATTATGCAGTCTATTAAAATCCAGCGACTGCGCTCACTCGGTCATGTCGTTCGAATGGAGGAGGATGCTCTGACGAGACGGGTATTTGATGCGGGAATCTGTAGAAGTCAGGGACCTTGCATCCGTTCGAAGGACCAAATTGAGGAATCCCTGTCATTGATTGGTGTGACCTACTGGCAAATGCGGCAGGCCGGAATCCGTTAATCGAGTTACTAATGGCCAATTAAGTAAGTAAGTAAGAAACAAGTCGTTTAAAAGACATATAAAGCGATCTAAGGTTCATACCTCCTGTTAAGTCATACATAATTGGCCAGTACAACCCTTTAGATAGGATTACGACCTAGCTTCTCACACCACTTATGTTGTGTGCGTTAATTTTTATACATGAGTGGCATGATCAACAGTTTAAAGTCGACTCCGAACGGTAGATTTTTGGGAAGCTCTTCATGGTAGGTTTATTTACTGTCAGAGTTTTTGCCAGAAATATGCAGAGAGGAAATCACCGAAGAAATATTTTTTTTTCATATTTCGTTTTGATGCCTGTCCTAGGACACGAACCCAGGTTTATTACATGTAATAAGCCAATACACTGCTACTGCTACGAATCAATTTGCATTCGCGAAAATGTCACTCAGTCCTAGACAATAACCAAGAGTATTAAAGGTTTCAGCCTAGCTATAGTACGTCACGAGGGATTGGAAGATATCCTCCAACAATCAACATAGCCAAGCCCAAATAATTTTGAGATTGTACTGAATCTACACAGCCTACCAGCATCCACATAAACCAGATTGCGGTATTGTTACTTTCGCTGTTTACTGAAAACTCTAGATAATAACACTCTAGGAGTGGGCAAAGTTCTCCTCCACTTTTATGTCATTACAAGCATCTCCAACCAATCGCTAAACTAGCCAGTTATCATCATTAGCACAAGCCGCACCAGTAAAATTGAATTATTGGAGATGATCACTTGCGATCTGAAAACTTAATTATAGTATAGGCAAGTTGGGCCGATCTATCACTATCCGTTTAGAGTGAGATGAAAACCAGTCATGTGAAAACATGAGTGACTCTGCTTCAGTGGCAAGAAGGGACAAGGTTTCCTGCACTGACCACATAAGCATAATTTGTGAGATGTACGATTTCGTACAAACAATGTACAACTGAGGGAGGGTTAAAACCCATGCAAAATTTAATTTCTTTCCACATGCATAGATAGCTCTGACGACCTTGAACATCTTACGTCTAATGTTTGAGTACTGCTTTGGAGTTTTGTAGGACCTTATCAAACAGTTTGAGCTTGACTCTATTCAAACTGAAAAGTAAAACTTTATTGACAAGTACACGCTATACTAGTGCTAAGAAGTATGGACAAGTATTTGGATTTATCAGTAAGAGGCCTATTTATAGGATTATAGGCTGATAAAAATATTGAAAATTTTCTTTCTCAATAGAAAAAAGTAAACATTTTTATAGAATTTTTTTTAAAGAAATGTAAAAACCCAGTGGCAGTATGATTTTATTTAAAGGACAAGGGATATTTTTGATCACAAACAAATTTGTAAATAGGCCTTTTTAATAAAAAAAAAAATTATATTACTAATTTATAAAAATCATATATATATTATTTCTAAAACCACTTTTTTTTTGTTGGTTGCAAATATCTCCCATACCACCGCATCAAATTTAATGAACGATATCTCATTTTAAAGCTTATATCTAACACTAATGGCGAAAAATAATTAGAAATTGAAAAATTAATATTTTCATTGATAAAAATTATATTTTATATAGAACTGCATGATAATACTGTTGTCATTGTGATTATATGTTATTGTTCAAGTGTGGTAATACAGGGTCGCTTAATAGTAATGCAGTTCTACATAATATAGTATGTATTAAAATCCCTTCTGGCAATACCGCTATTTACTATAATGCCGTCAATTATAATATAATATGCATATTAAGTTGTAAAAAGCTGTTTTGGCACTACTTTGCAGTAGTTATTAGATCTAGTGCGATAAACAGGGTCGCTTGATTGTAATCCTATTCCACATAATAAGATATAAAGTTGTAAAAGCCATTTTGGTAATGTCGTTATTGTCATGGTATTGTTTGTTTTATGAAGTGTAGTAATACGGGTTAATAAATGGTACCAAGCTAATCGTAACAAACTTGGGAGGGCACATCATATCAGCAAATATTATCCATACCGATAAAACTGTACTCATACCCCGAATCAACCTTACACCTTCTGAACCAACTGTGCCTTTCCGAATGACACGAAAACAATTCCCTGTGAAAGTTGCTTTTGCTATGACGATAAACAAAGCACAAAGTCAAACCCTTCAAAAGGTAGGGCCGGTCTTTTCACGTGGGCAGTTATACGTAGTATTTTCAAGTGTGTACGTTTAAAAATATTTTTGTTTGTATTAAGGATTCGTACGGGCAAAAAGTTAACGATGAAAGCACGAAAGCACGAAAGAGGGAATGTAAGAATTCACAAAATTAAAGACGAAAAAAATCATTTGAATATTTGAATATTTTTTGATTTCCTAGGTCTAGGTCTCGCTTGGAGGACGTGTACTTCTCAATAGGGGTCAAGTTAAACCATTGTATAAAAGACTTAAAGGGCAAAAGATAATAGAGGGTATAGTGAAAAGGGATGTTTCCTTATTCCTTAAGTAATTCAAATTAAAACTCTATTCTTGATTTCAATTTTTAATTTTCTACTCTTTTAGAGTAAATTTGGTTTTATTTTCTCCAATTCTTATCACTTTCTACGAAATCCTTTAACAAATCCAAGCAATGTCAAGCCTTTTAAACTAGGAATTTACTTGCGCAACAAGTAAGAAGCAGCATAAGGATAGGCAGAGTAGGGAGCAGCGGCAACATAAGGAGCAGCAGCATAAGGATAAGCAGAGTAAGCAGCAGCATAAGGGGCAGTATAGGCAGCAGTGTAGGGAGCAGCAACTACTGGAGCAGAGTAGGCCAAAGGAGCTACAACAGCGGGTTTAGCAGCAGCAGAAGCCATGGCAATAACAGCCATCAAACACAAAGCGAACTAAACGAGGAAATTTATTAGAAATAAAAAAAAATTCGATTCAAACTTAATTAAACAAAACTTACGAATTTGAACATTTTGATTTTGATTTTTGGTGTTTTTGGGGTTTTGGTTTAACAGAACTTATTGGACTGATAGTTTGGCTTGATGTTCTGCAGTGTTTTTATATGGTCTGTGGTGGCACTGTCATTGTGGCTATTAACTTGTCGTTATTATTATTCTCTTACCGGTATTGTGTGTGTGTCCGTCTCAAAAAGTATTTTAAGCCAAGCACGTCTTAAAGCTTAAGGCCGTTCATTGCTTTCAATAGAGTGTGCTTTGGTTACTAACGATTTCCTTTGCCATCGTTTATTTCCCTTACCCTGTCTTTGTCTTTAAGAATTTATTTGTGGAATTTTTGTTTATATTTTGGCAAAATTATTTAAAATGTTTGATGTGTAGCCAATAATTGTTTCAATTCTTTTGTTTGTTTCTTTTTTAAACAATTTTTTCTGGTTTTTTTTTTCTGTTTTCCTTTTTTATTAAGAATAATAATCTGATTTAAAGTAACCTTAACTTATAAAAATCAAACGTGATTAGGCTTTATAAATACCAATTAAGGTCGTGTTTTAATATTATAAATAGCTCAACATTTGTGCAAAACGTTAATAGTTCTCTAGTAAAACTTTCAACAAACCCCTCTTCAAACAAAATGTTCAAATTCGTAAGTTTTTACAACAAAAAACAAAAAAAAGTCGCTTTAAAAACTCTTAAAAATTTTATTAAAAATTATTTTTTTTCCTCTTCCAGTTCGCTTTGTGTTTAATGGCCATCATTGCCTTGGCTTCAGCTGCTGCTAAACCCGCTGTTGTAGCTCCTTTGGCTTACTCTGCCCCTGTAGTAGCTGCTCCCTACACTGCTGCTTATACTGCTCCTTATGCTGCTGCTTACTCTGCCTATCCTTATGCCGCTCCTTATGTTGCTGCTGCTCCCTACACTGCTGCCTACTCTGCCTATCCTTATGCTGCTTCTTACTTGTTGCGCAAGTAAATTCCTAGTTTAAAAGGCTTGACATGGCTTGGATTTGTTAAAGGATTTCATAAAAAGTGATAAGAATTGGAAAAAATAAAACAAAATTTACTCTTAAAGAGTAGAAATTAAAAATTTAAACAAAATATGACTTTTAATTGAAAAAGATGGACCCGCTAATAATTCCTAGATAAGAAGGCCTATTTGAAAAATTGTAAAATTTCATTATAACAGAGCTAGATTCTCTGGGGCATCTAGCATATGGCAACATTAGTAGCATGTGATCTATCACAGAGGAGTAAGGGACGCCTATGTGCTTAGTGGCCATGTCGGGAGCTTAATTAGCCTGAAAGTAAATAGATTTCTCTTAAAGCCCTATTGATAATTCATAAACGCTAGGATTATAGAAGAATATCTCGATATTTCATTAAAAAATTTGCGAGCTTTTACTCTTTTAGGACTTCTACTTTTAGGACTTTTAGAGCTGCTTGGTCATCTATATGAACCCGCACTTTTCTATCAAATACTCCATAAAACTGTGACTAAGGTTTGACAAGCTTGAAAATTGCGGTTTAGAATACAATAGGCCTTTAAATCAGCAATTGTGCTAATGAAACCTTTTATCTATTGCCCTAATAATATATAAAGTGATATCAACTTCTAAAGACCCAATCCATTCTCTATGTTTGTTTAGGACGTCCACATTGAATAAGCATTACTACGGACCTGCATGGACAAACTTGTTTTTTTAATAAAGACTCGGTTGCAGTAGCCTCTCTATATTACTGAAATATCAACTGGAATAGAGTAGTTGACTGTATGTCATTGTATCCACCAGAGATCAGCAACGAGTATTCAAAATAACGAGTAGATTCGAGGTCAGACATCCAAACGAAAAATATTTCTTCGGCGACTTCCTTTCATCAGATTTCTGGCAAAGACTCTGAGAGTAAAAATTGCCATGAAAAGCTTCTCAAAAATCTGTCGTTCGGAGTCGACTTTAAACTGTAGGTCCCGCCACTTATGTAAAAAAAATTAACACACACAACATAAGTAGTGTGAGAAACTAGATCAAAAATCCTGACTGAAGGGTTGTAATGGCCAATTATGTATGTGCGTAGATTCGAGTCATACTTATAATTTCTGATACTTATACGCATTCATACTTTTTTTAATATGATACTCACACTACTCATACTTAAAGTTGGATGTACTCGTCGTACTTATACCAGATCACATCGCCATAACACTAAATTTAAAGTCTGACTTCTTTTGTAGCCGCTACGCGAACAGATCATCAATTTGAAGGTGTTCGGTACCAATCAATCAATAAATTACCAGATCTTAGTCGCAATTGCCAGTCCTCCCCAGGCAAGGCTATTAAACTAATGTGTGAGTCATAACCATGTCAAAGGATCACAATGAGTATTTGGATTTTAGTCACTACGTACGGTAATACAGGTTAGCTAAGCGAACAACTAAGCGGATCATCTTAGGGTTTTGTCCATCAACTAATAACCCTCTCAAGAAGTGAACCTTAAACTCATCTTCAATTTGAAAGTATAAATCCCACAACCCTATCTAAAAGCCACAATAAGCATATGAGATTGAAACTTCACGTAAGCTTTACAGAATCGATCGTTTAGGAGACCAGCTTTCTCATGGGACGTCCAGCAAACTAGTGGTCCATATATAGAAATTGGCGAGACTATGCAACATCTATATACGGGGTTTTAAAACCCATGCAAAATTTAATTCCTTTTCATATGCATAGATAGCACAGGAGATCTTGAACACTTTGCGTTGAATGTGTGGATACCAGAGATTAGCAATGAATCGTTTTTCCCCTACTCATAAGTACTCATGCAATTTTGGGTGTGAGTGAATCAACAGAATTGAAATTCAACTACTCTGATTCATTCGTACTCACTACAACATTGATTTATAAGTATAGGTTGCAATGGGTATGAGTACAACGTTGGCATCAGATTCACATTCGAAATATGTTTGATTCATCAGAGTTATAAGTTTAGAAAAATACTTATAAGTGATTCGAGTGATTCAAATCATTCATAAAGATTTACAGCCTTTGTTGTTGTTGCATATACAAACAAAGAAGAAAGGTAAGACAAAGACAACAAGCAAAGCATACACACAATCTTCTTGTGAGTATTGCAATGCTCGTACGCGAATCAGACTTATTTTGTGCTTCGTGTAAATGTTAAGTAGAGACGAGTCGAAGTCAATAACATCATGCGTATTGTTAAGTATAATTACGACGAGTACTTCCAACTTGGAGTATGAGTACCATATTAAAATAAGTATCAGAATATGATTCGAATCTACTCATCGTTTTGAATACTCATTGCTGATTTCTGGTGGATACCATGAGACTTTGAAGTCTCGAATGGGGGGCGACTATTTGCGTATGTGAAGCAGTTTTGTCTTGATTCTGTTCAAACTAGGGAGACGAAATTTACGGACTTTTACTCACAGATAATGAAAACTATAAGTTATACTGGTGCTAAGCTCTATGAACAAGTATTTGCATTTGTCAGTAAGAGGCCTATTTATGGAAGTAGTATACATATGCTGATAAAAATATTGAAAATATTCTACATGATATATTTCAAGATATTTAGAAACCTTATGGGAATATGTTTTCTATTTAAAAGACGGGGATATTTTTGATCACAAATAACTTTGTAAACAGGCCCTCGATGGTAAGAAAGGCAATAAATTTAATTTGTACGAAAAAGTCATAATAATTGTTGTCAATACGAAAGCATTATAAGGTGATCCGACGTAAGAATACAAAAAATTAAGAGAAAAAATAGTTTGCATTCTGTAATAGGCCCTCTCCTGAGAAAGCTATTAATTACCTCAGTCATTCAAATTAAAAGTCATTCTTAGTTTCAGTTTTTAACTTCTACTCTTTAAAAGTAAATTTGGTTTTATTTTTTCATTTCTTATCATTTTCTACGAAATCCTTTAACAAATCCAAGCCAAGTCATGCCTTTAAACTAGGAATTTACTTGCGCAACAAGTAAGAAGCAGCATAAGGATAGGCAGAGTAGGCAGCAGTGTAAGGAGCAGCAGCAACATAAGGAGCAGCATAAGGATAAGCAGAGTAGGCAGAGTAAGCAGCAGCATAAGGAGCAGTATAGGCGGCAGTGTAGGGAGCAGCTACTACGGGAGCAGAGTAAGCCAAAGGAGCTACAATACCGGGTTTAGCAGCAGCAGAAGCCAAGGCAATAACAGCCATCAAGCACAAAGCGAACTAAAAAATGGAGGAAAATTCGGATTAAAATTCCGTTCGGAAATAAATTTTGGAATTAAAATTCCCAAATAATTTTGAAAACATTTTTTATTTTTTTTTTATATTTTTTTTGAAAGACAAACACTTACGAATTTGAACATTTTGATTTTGATTGTGGGGTTTCGGTTATTAGTTTAACAAAACTTATTGAACTGATAATATTTCTTTGGCATTTCAAAGTATTTATACAAAATTACAGCCTTATGTGTGAAGACAATAAATTATTAATTTGCATATTAAAGGCAAACAAGTACTGGCTTCACTGTATGGAAGGACAGTTAACATGCTCATACGTAAACGTTAATTGAATTGTTATGATTTATTTTTTAATTAAATATTGTTGTAAAGTTGACAATTTAGTTGCAATTTTTTTGAAATAAACTACTGAAGAGTTGAAAAAATTGACTTCCGAATGGTTTATGGCTGATTTCTTGACATTATTAACTCATATATTGGGCTATAAATCATGGTCAAAGGCCGATGACTTGACCCAACATAGATAACTTTAAAGCGTTCAAATATTTCTCTCATCATTTCTAAAAATTTAACATTTTGATCATGCAATTATTCTTCATGGAAATGTATCACGAAATGTTTACTTTCAGTAATAATTGTATTGTAAACGATCGATTCTATGGCAAACAAGTTGCGTATATTGAATCAAAAAAAAAACCTTAACTTTTAAGAAACCTTCCCTTTGTTTGGAAAAGTTATCAGGCGACTTAACAAATTTTCTTGACAATATTGGGCCTATTAAACCTTCTTTTAAACCAAGAACTCCTTTTCTTAATAGGCTTGATCGTGTGGAAGAAAGGAAGTCTTAGATGTATTCATACATCAGTTTATTAACTTTCATTTTCAATATATTTTCATTTTTGTTCACATAAGATGGGGGAAATAGCCCTTTTAGCAATTCAACTAAAATAAAAACAAATTTTTTTATTTTAAAAATTCAAACAGACGTAAAAATAATTGTATTTCCCTCACATCTATTTGCCAGTTGAGCTGGTAATACCTACAAACACTGAAGACGACCTTCCCCATTAAAATGAAATTAAAAATTTCAAGCAGGTACTGCCTACCGCCAAACAAAAGTTAACAATTTCGTTAGTATAAATACTTAGAAATCTTAAGAAGACAATATCAGTTCAATAAGTTCTGTTAAATCAAACAACCAAAACAAAATCAATATCAAAATGTTCAAATTCGTAAGTTTTTGTCTTTCTAAAAAATATAAAAAAAATAATAAAAAATGTTTTCGAAATTATATGAGAATTTTTTCTTGCAAAATTTATTTCCTAGAAAACAAGTTTTAAATTCGAATTTTCCTCCATTTTTTAGTTCGCTTTGTGCTTGATGGCTGTTATTGCCTTGGCTTCTGCTGCTGCTAAACCCGGCATTGTAGCTCCTTTGGCTTACTCTGCTCCCGTAGTAGCTGCTCCCTACACTGCTGCCTACACTGCTCCTTATGCTGCTGCTTACTCTGCCTACTCTGCTTATCCTTATGCTGCTCCTTATGTTGCTGCTGCTCCTTACACTGCTGCCTACTCTGCCTATCCTTATGCTGCTTCTTACTTGTTGCGCAAGTAAATTCTCAGCGTAAAACGCTTGATACGGCTTGGATTTGTTAAAGGATTTCGTGGAAAGTGTTAAGAAGTAAAAAAAATAAAACCAAATTTACTCTTAAAGAGTAGAAATTAAAAATTGAAACTAGGAATGACTTTTAATTTTAATAGCTTGGTAGGTATTATTTAACATGAGATAGCGAAATTATTTACAATTCCATGCAAAACCTAGTTTTCGATCATGTTCGGGTACAAAATATGGATAGATGCCTCTTAAATGTTACATTACTAGTACTATTGATTACATGAGGCTAGAGCTTGTTTGAAAAGTACTGCCTTAAGCTTCTCTTTATAAGAAAACGCAGTTAAGATCCTATTATTCACTATCAGGTTATCAGCGTTTAAAAATAAAGGGCTTATAAGGAGTTCTTAGCTTCAAAATAGATACAAAAAAATGAATTGAACTCACATAAAGTCATTAAAATACTGCATCTGGAAAAGCTTGCAGCGGTAGACCCGATCCTTTTGAAAAAATTTTCGATCATTTCAGACAGTATTCTCACAATAGTTTGCAGAATTTAGGGTTGAAGTACACCAACTTTAGGGCATTATTCCAGACCCTTACGCAGAACCACTAAATAAATTTAGCAGGATGAAATCACATTATTTTGGTAGTCACAATCAAATTCAGGATATTTCCATGCTATTTAGTCAAAATCGTATGTGTTGTGTGGCTTGCAATGCCATGTTGTTGAAACTGCCACGCCCACTTATTAATCTTCAATTAGAAACAAAAGAAAGTTGACTGTTATATGGCCATAGCAGCATAAATTGATGGTAACGCTTTCGGAGGCAATGACGGTCCTCAATAACAACGAGGGACTGACACCAATAAAGGTAATCTTGTGAGTCGTATGGAATTGGAAGGGGATTGCTCATTGCGAACTTCTACAACCTTATTTACTTAGGTTGGAGTGGTAACTTTCCTGTCAAAGCTTGCTTGATCATGCATAGCGGCCCGGTGTGAAGCCACGAGTTCGAGCAGTCCAGATTTAAGAAACTTTTCATGACAATTTTATTTCACTTTCAGAGTTTTTGTCAGAAGACTGCTAAGGAAAAGCTGTCGATAGAAATATTTTTTATATTTCTTTTAAAAACTCTAAGCAGGGTGTTTGAACCACGGGCTCTCATACACGTTATCTATTAGACTACGACGAATTATATAACCTGTTAAAACGATTGATTCTGATCTCTATTGTCTACGAGGTTAACAGAAAAAAATGTTGTGCTCCAACGTGAAAACGCCAGCCCACACATACGGCGGAAACTGAGAGCACGAGGCGAGAAGGTTAGGTTAGATTAGAGGACGTGTACTTGTCAATTCTGACAAGTACAGTACCCGGAGGTCGAATTGACCCATTGTACAACGTCCTAGCTTCTCACACGACTTATGTTGTGTACGTTAATTTTATACATGAGTGGCGGAACCTACAGTTTAAAGTCGACTACGAACGACAGATTTTTGAGAAGCATTTCATGGCAATTTTTACTCTCCGAGTTTTAGCCAGAAATCTGCTGAGAGGAAGTCACCGAAAAATTATTTTCAAATTTTCGTTTTGATGTCTGACCTGGGATTAGAACTCGGGTCTTTCGTCTAATAAGCCAACACACTACCTACTAGACCACGGCGACAGTATCAACGAGGCGAGAAAGTTTTGAAACATCCACCAGGTCTTAATCTGTACCCTTATAGATAGAGCGAGTAATGGCTTCACACCAAAAATGGCAGAATGTTGTTTATCAAGACAACACATATCGACGCCTCTGTTCTATAACATTCTAAGTCGAAAAAGTGTCTTTTGAGTTGTAAACTCCCAAAGTTTTCACGCGCCTTAAGACTATATGTGAATTCGAAGTAGATTTTTCCCTATCACTACGGAGCGGATCGGCGCAACTTAACTAAATTTTGACAGCATTTGAGTTAGAGAGCGTAGAATTTAAAAATGCAAGAACATTAAGTGTACTTAGAACGTTTTAGAATGGGGGCGTCGATATGTACTTGGCTTAATAAATTTAAATTTTTGCCCAAATTTCTAATCGCACTTTTTCGAAGACCTTTAACACATCAAAAGGAAACAAATTTTTGTTTAACTTTCAGAGAAGTCTTTGGCGTTTTCTAATTTTTTATGAAGTGCTCAAAACATTTTTCTCGCCTTGCAGGGGGAAAAAACGATTCACTTCATATGAAAATAAAAAATGTCTGCTAATATGGGAGAATAACGAGAATAACAAATCCTGATAGGCCCTCTTATTTCCATCTTATTTTAAAACTATTATTCTGATGAGATATTAAATTAAAAGTCGTTATTCGTTTTAATTTCTACTCTTTAAGAGTAAATTTGGTTTTATTTTTTTTACTTCTTAACACTTTCCACGAAATCCTTTAACAAATCCAAGCCGTATCAAGCGTTTTACGCTGAGAATTTACTTGCGCAACAAGTAAGAAGCAGCATAAGGATAGGCAGAGTAGGCAGCAGTGTAAGGAGCAGCAGCAACATAAGGAGCAGCGTAAGGATAAGCAGAGTAGGCAGAGTAAGCAGCAGCATAAGGAGCAGTGTAGGCAGCAGTGTAGGGAGCAGCTACTACGGGAGCAGAGTAAGCCAAAGGAGCTACAATACCGGGTTTAGCAGCAGCAGAAGCCAAGGCAATAACAGCCATCAAGCACAAAGCGAACTAAAAAATGGGGGAAAATTCGGATTAAAAATTTTCTTTCTAGGAAATAAATTTTGGATGTAAATATTCTCAAATAATTTCGAAAACATTTTTTTTATTTTTTTTTTTATATTTTTTAAAAAGACAAAAACTTACGAATTTGAACATTTTGATATTGATTTTGTTTTGGTTGTTTGGTTTAACAGAACTTATTGAACTGATATTGTCTTCTTAAGATTTCTAAGTATTTATACTAACGAAATTGTTAACTTTTGTTGGGCGGTAGGTAGTACCTGCTTGAAATTTTTAATTTCATTTTAATGGAGAAGGTCGTCTTCTGTGTTTGTAGGTATTACCAGCTCAACTGGCAAATGGATGTGATGGAAATACAATTATTTTTACGTCTGTTTGAATTTTTAAAATAAAAAAATTTGTTTTTATTTTATTTGAATTGCTAAAAGGGCTATTTCCCCCATTTTATGTGAACAAAAATGAAAATATATTGAAAATGAAAGTTAATAAACTGATGTATGAATACGTCTAAGACTTCCTTTCTTCCACACGATCAAGCCTATTAAGAAAAGGAGTTCTTGGTTTAACAGAAGGTTTAATAGGCCCAATATTGTCAAGAAAATTTGTTAAGTCGCCTGATAACTTTTCCAAACAAAGGGAAGGTTTCTTAAAAGTTAAGGTTTTAATGCCGCTGAATTTATTTTTTTGATTCAATATACGCAACTTGTTTGCCATAGAATCGATCGATTCCAATACAATTATTACTGAAAGTAAACATTTCGTGATACATTTCCATGGAGAATAATTGGATGATAAAAATGTTAAATTTGTTTAAAAGATGAGAGAAATATTTGAACGCTTTAAAGTTATCCATGTTGAGTCAAGTCATCGGCCTTTGACCCTGATGTTGTTTTTATATTTTTATTTCGTTTAATATTCTCGTGTTTAACCCAGTTTTATAGCCCAATATATGAGCTAATAATGTCAACCAATAAGCAATAAACCATTCGGAAGTCAATTTTTTAAACTCTTCAGTAATTTATTTCAAATAAATTGCAACTAAATTGTCAACTTTACAACAACAATTAATAAAAAAAAGATCATAACAATTCAATTAACGTTTACGTATGAGCATGTTCACTGACCTTCCATACAGTGAAGCCAGTACTTAATTGTTTGCCTTTAATATGCAAATTAATAATTTATTGTCTTCACACATAAGGCTGTAATTTTGTATAAATACTTTGAAATGCCAAAGAAATATTATCAGTTCAATAAGTTTTGTTAAACTAATAACCGAAACCCCACAATCAAAATCAAAATGTTCAAATTCGTAAGTTTTTGTCTTTCTAAAAAATATAAAAAATAAAAAATGTTTTCAAAATTATTTGGGAATTTTAATTCTAAAATTTATTTCCAAACGGAATTTTAATCCGAATTTTCCTCCATTTTTTAGTTCGCTTTGTGTTTAATGGCTGTTATTGCCTTGGCTTCTGCTGCCGCTAAACCCGGTATTGTAGCTCCTTTGGCTTACTCTGCCCCTGTAGTAGCTGCTCCCTACACAGCTGCCTACACTGCACCTTATGCTGCTGCTTACTCTGCCTACTCTGCTTATCCTTATGCTGCTCCTTATGTTGCTGCTGCTCCCTACACTGCTGCCTACTCTGCCTATCCTTATGCTGCTTCTTACTTGTTGCGCAAGTAAATTCTCAGCGTAAAAGGCGTGATACGGCTTGGATTTGTTAAAGGATTTCGTGGAAAGTGATAAGAAATGAAAAAATAAAACCAAATTTACTCTTAAAGAGTAGAATATGAAAATTAATGAAAATGACTTTTATTCTTAAAAACTTAATTAGCAAGGGATGACCTTTTTCGAGATTCATGCACTTTCTTTGTTGGTAACAATGCCGTTTTTCCCCGTGCATTTACTGTAGAAGTTTAACGATTCAGTGCTTGGATTGAATAACGGTAGTGATGGAACATTTGTCATTCAACAAAATTGAGATTAGAACCTTCAGAAATAATGGCTGCCTGACACCACATAATAACACCTCACGGAAATTCTGAACAATCCTGCTGAATAGGAAAGAAAATGAAGAGGAAAAATGGATAGAATTTGAACAAATTTCTACGCATACTTAGCTTGAGGGGGGCAACAGCTGTGTATAGCTGTTATAATTGCAGGTTAATATGTACTACTGGATCCCAGACGGCTCTAGATCTTTTTCGTATAATGGGAATACAACTCTGGGTCTAACGATAAAATTAGTCTGTAATTGCAGTGAAGTATCGAACATTTCCGAAATTGTTGATTACGAAATAGCTAAGAAAAGGCTTCATATTAATGAAATTAGACGGGAAGCGCTTTGAGGTCTGAATTAACTTAAGAAAATCTTTTTAAGCTAATAATTGCATAGAAACCATAGTAAACACTTTCTTTCAGGATTTCTTATTCAGAGGCCGCCGGAGGTTTTCCACAGGCCAATAAATTCCAGAAGTCTTTCAAACATTAGCAGAATAGTCGTTATTCTATTGGGATACTTCTGTTCGAAATATCATCTCAGTAAGTGACGAATTTTGGCCTCTCTGCTGGAAAAAGGAAAAACCCACAGACGGCTCTGGGACTGTACATAATGGGAATAAAAAGTCGGACACAAGACAAAATTAGTATTGCAATGAATAAATAATTGTTTCGAACGGTTTTAAATCGTCTCTCGGGTCTCTGAACAATATTGCTAGGGAATACAGTTCCAAGTCAACCAAAACTTGGTCGTTGTTCGTGTGATTTTTCTTCCCTGGGATTCCAATAGAAAAGATACAAGATGAGGATTAGCAATGCGGTATCAGATTCCGTTAATGCTGAATGGTAATGAAAGCTAGATAATACGTAAAAGTATAACCACTTGAAGTCGCGTGGTCTAGTGGGTAGTCTGTTGGCTTATTAGACTAAAGGCCCGGGTTCGAATCCCAGCTCAGACATCAAAACGAAAAATATTTCTTCGGCGACTTCCTCTCAGCAGATTTCTGGCAAAGACTCTGAGAGTAAAAAATGCCATGAAAAGCTTCTCAAAAATCTGTCGTTCGGAGTCGACTTTAAACTGTGGGTCCCGCCACTCATGTATAAAATTAACGCACACAACATAAGAGGTGTGAGAAGCTAGGTCGTAATCCTGACTGAAGGATTGTAATGGCCAATTATGTATGTATAACCACTTCACAACTTCGAAAGACAAGGAAGAAGAGAAAACAATTCGTTACCAACTGGATGCACATACAGTGATATGTTCCAGATAAATAAAGCACCCCTATTAAGCAGTGGAATTCACTGAACTGTAACCGGCGATTATAGTGCAACTGAACTACTATATAATGTGCTCTGATTAGTTCCAGCATTAAAATATCAGATAGTTTACGGTATCAATACAGACTACACTGACCTACCATTTGTACCTATTTGAACATAAATTATATTTCAGCACTTTAACCACCACTACTCGCTGCTGTATACTCATAAAAACAGAAGATTCGTATTCGGTTCTTATGCTTTTTGATCATGAAAAAGGACATACAGTTTTACCGCATTATCCACACAAGTTAACGCTGTAAGACTGGGTTGCACCCGAAAAGTGCAACATTATAAAGGTGCAACATCACAAAGGTGCAATATCGACGCCTCCATTCTATAACGATTACAATGTCCTTGTATTTTTAAATTCTACGTCCTCTAATTTAAAATGTACTGTCAAAATTTGGTTAAGATGCGGCCATCCGTTCCGAAGTTATAGAGAAAAATCTACTTAGAATACATACATAACCTTATGGCGCGTGAAAACTTTGAAAGCTCATAACTCAAAACACACTCTTTCGACTTAAAATGTTATAGAACGAAGACTTCGATATGTCTTGTGTAAGACGTGTTGAAATTTTTACTCTGAAGGTGACAAAAATTTAATTTCATGTGGTTTTTTTTTTCTTTTTCTTATGAAGTAATCTCAAATCTAATGTCAATGCCATTAGAGGTACTTTAAATTAAAGGACTGCCATTACAGAATCAACTCGTCGTCAATTTTATGAAATGCAATAGTCCTCAACCGTATAAAAAAAGTTTGCACCAGGTTAGAGCAACATTACAAACGTGCAATATGTTTTGGCAACATATTTAGGCAACATAAATTTAGCTTCAGAGGGTTTGGCTTGAAACCCTATTGGTTGTTTCCTATGGAGTAAACTGAAATCTAAAGACGACTTTATTATACCGGATTCTAGGGAGCTATAAATAGAATGATAGTCACTTCAGTTGAACTTGCTATAGTCTTGTAAGTAGTGTGTTGTCAAACCTCTGGTTAGACTTCTCGAACATAATGAAATAAAAATTTGTCCTTAGCCGATTTCTGGCAAAAACTCTGGGAGTAAATAAAATTCCCATGAAAAGTTTCTGTTGTTCGAAGTCAACTTTAAACTGTAGGTACTGTCACTCA
Source organism: Sarcophaga peregrina (assembly GCA_014635995.1). Lineage (NCBI taxonomy): Eukaryota > Metazoa > Arthropoda > Insecta > Diptera > Sarcophagidae > Sarcophaga > Sarcophaga peregrina. The sequence continues at coordinate 52,330,562 of CM025792.1, read as the reverse complement.
TGGATAGAATTAATACGAACAATATAAGTGGTGTGCGAAGTTAGATCGCAAGCCGTGACTGCAAGGGTTGTAATAACCAATTACGTATGTAGGTCAGAGATCAGCAACAAGTATTCAAAACGATGATTAGGTTCGAGTCATACTTACTTACTTTCAGAGTTATTTCGATATCATACTTATACTCAAAGTTGGAAGTATTCGTTGTATTCATACTTAACAATACGCATGATGTTATTGACTTCAACTCGTCTCTACTTAATATTTACACGAAGCACAAAATAGGTATGATTCGCGTACGAGCACTGCAATACTCACAAGGAGATTGAGTGTATATGCTTTGCTTTTTGTCTTTGTCTTACCTTTCTTCTTTGTTTTTATATGCAACAACAACAAAGGTTGTAAATTTTTATGAATGATTTGAATCACTCGAATCACTTATAAGTATTATAAGTATTTTACTATATTTATGAAACAGAATGAGTAGGCCTATGAATCAAACACATTTCGAATGTTGTGATTTTGATGTCAATGTTGTACTCATATTCGTTGCAACTTATACTTATAAACCAATATTGTAGCGAGTACAAATGAATCAGAGTAGTTGAATTTCAATTCTATTGATTCATTCATACTCAAAATTACATGAGTACTTATGAGTAGTGGAAAAACGATTCATTTGATGAGGAGTTTATTCTTGGGTCTTTATCTGGACTGAAACTTACATACTTGCCGGGCCCTGACCGGGTTCCGGCCTGTATTTTAAGAAAGTGTGCTGTTGTCTTGAGTGATGCTTTGACCTTTATAGTCAATGAGCGTCTGAGGGTTGGTTATTTTCCATCTATTTGGAAGAGTTCGTTTATAATTCCTTTGCATAAGTCGGGTAATAGATCTTATATTTCCAATTACAGGGGTATTGCCAAGCTGCGTGCTATTCCCAAGTTGATGGAGGAACTAGTGACGGATTATTTCTTTTTTAATACGAGATGGTTTTTTGAAAGCCTGGTCGACTGTCACTAATCTTCTTGAATTTATACACATGTTTCCAGGGGCTTTCTTGTCGGCGCTCGGACTCATATAATTTATACTGATTTCAGTAAAGCTTTTGATAGGGTTGATCATAGAATTTTGCTTCTTAAACTTTCACTAATCTGGTATTCCTAATACTATTCATCGTTGGCTAGACTCCTACCTCTCCCTTAGGACTCAGAGGGATATTGTTTAGGAATTTATTGTCTAAGACTGTATATGTTACTTCTGGTGGTCCGCAGGGTAGCCATTTGGGTCCTTTACTGTTTTTATTGTTTCTGAATGATCTTCCTTCTGCTGTTACTGATTGTAATATTCTGATGTATGCTGACGACGTTAAGTTATGTTATACTTTTAATGATGATCATGGCCAGGGATGATCACTTGTTAGGCCTATTTTGGAGTATGCGTCTGTTATTTGGAATCCGTTGTCATAGTGATTCAATTGAGTCTGTGCAGAGGCAGTTTTTATTATTCTGTTTACGTGGCTTAGGATGGGATTATGCCAATGAGCTTCCGCCGTATGAGGATAGATTAGCTTTGGTAAAACTTCCAACTTTGGAACGTAGAAGGTCTGTTTTAGGGGTTTGTTTTGTTTTCAATTTGGTTAAAGGTGATATCGATTCTGAGTTTTTACCTTCTAATCTGAATTTCAGCATTCCTGCAAGATTTACACGGCACTATCGTCCTCTTTCTTTAGATTTCTATAGAACGAATTATGCATGTAATTTTCCTTTTCGTAAATTATGTAACGATTTTAACATGCATTCTGATTTTATAGATTTTAATTGTAGTGTTTGAAATATAAAACGTCTTATTTGGTGGCATTAGTTTATAAATTATTACATAAAAATGGGAAATACATTCTTGCCTTAGATTGTTCCGTTTTATTGTTATCTTATTCAGCTTGTGATTAAGTTCTGTAGCTGTTTTATGTTCTCGTTGCCATAATTTTTCCCTTATCCGCTACAGTCCGGACTGTAGTGTGTACGTATCCCTACGTAATGGGGACGAGCCCTCCACGTTCGGGTGAGGGTAGGTTAGTGTGAGGCCGGGGACGTTCGAAAAATGAAAAAAATGATCTCTGATGTAGGTATTATAGACATTACAGTTGAACCGTTAGAAAGAAACAATAGCCTCTAGTGTTGGGGTTAATATTTGAAAAAAAAATTTTTTTTTAATTTGCTTTTATAACACCCGGTACAGTGAAATTGAAAGTTTTGCATTTAATATTAATACGATTAAATAAATCCAAAGAATATTTAAAAAAAAAAACAAAAACTAAACAAATACTTACAAAAACTTGTAACAAATTTTTAATGATTTCCAAAAGTAACTCACCTGAAAAGATACAAAACAGAAAATGTTTTAAAATGAATCTCTTGGCTAAAAATATTGTTTTTTAATGAATTATAAAATAGAAAAAAATTCCTATTAATGAGGTACGCAATGAATTTATAAAAGTTTTTAATTGATCATCTCTATAACACTCGAATTGTACAAAAAATTAAAAATTTAGTTTTCAGTTCATCCTCCCCCCCTTAGAGGCATATTAACGGAATGCGAAAAAAAATATTTTTAAAATTCTTTAAAGGTAAACCAGGAATACTTAGTAAAACATTACTCCCCCCCACCTAGTATGTATAATACTGAAGACTAACACCCGAAGCAAGTTATAGTCATTCCCAAGCAACAATACGGCATTCATTCAATTTGCAAAACAATTTTTTTTTTTAACAATAAATCACGTATGAAATCAAATGTTCATTAAAAAAATTTAAAAACATAAACAAAAACTAATAAAAATTTATAACAAATTAGTGGAAAAACAGAACGTAATAAAATCATGAAATTAAATCAAAATGAACTGCTTACTGACGAGTGACAACCCTCCCTCCCTCGGTGGCAGCATTTTTTGGTCAATTATTCAAATGGAATTTGAGTGTCGTTTTGTTGGTGTTGCTTTTTGAAAATTCTTAAGCAATAAATTTAAAATGTAAAAACATTGTTTTAATTTTAAATAGAAAAAATAAGAAGAAGAAAAAGGAAAAGTAAAAAAATTAATTAAAATTCCAAGAGAGTAGACAATAACACTAGTGCAGTCTGTTTTTGTTTTTTGTTTTTTTTTTTTTAATAAATAAAAATACAACAAAAATATTTCATTAAAAATTAAATTGTCAGTTGGCAAGCGTTGTTGGTTGATGGCTAAAAATTAAAGGCAACAAATGCAACCGACACCAATGAAAACATGAAATAACTGGTTTATATTCTAAGTGTTGTTTGAAATCTTACTTTAGTTCGTGTTATATCCTAGCGGAAAAAACTCTCGGTCTAACGACAAAATTAGTCTTCATTTCTGAGGTAACAGTTTGGGATGAGAGATCTTATTATCACGTACTTCTGCATGAGCTATTCAATCATATATATTATTTCTAAAGCACTTTTTTGTCGGTTGCAAATATCTCCCATACCACCGCATCAAATTTAATGAACGATATCTCATTTTAAAGCTTATATCTAACACTAATGGCGAAAAATAATTAGAAATTGAAAAATTAATATTTTCATTGATAAAAATTATATTTTATATAGAACTGCATGATAATACTGTTGTCATTATGATTATATGTTTTTGTTCAAGTGTGGTAATACAGGGTCGCTTAATAGTAATGCACTTCTACATCATATAGTATGTATTAAAATTCATTCTGGCAATACCGTTATTTACTATAATGCCGTTTATTACTAAGTCAGTTATATATAATAGGCATATTAAGCTGTAAAAAGCTGTTTTGGCACTACTTTGCAGTAGTTCTTAGATCAAGTGCGATAAACAGGGTCGCTTAATTGTAATGCTATGTCACATAATCCTAATATATATTATAAATCTTTCTGTAAGTCTGGTTTTTGTTTATTTGTTTGTTAGCCAATCACGCCTGAACGCCGATTTCCTTGAAATTTGGGATATAAATCGAGCTTTTGTCGGTGCAGATTATAGGCTATAAATCTTTTCAAAATTTTGACAAAATGTATGTATGTAAACCTATGTATGTATGTATGTAAATATGTATGATGATATTATAACTTCTAATATTTTTATACTTTTAATAAAATTTTTATCAATTATTTTCATTTTATGTTACAAAAATGACAACTAACGGTGCGAAATATTAGCACGGGTCATCTACAATTTATAAAATTTTGATCTTTTTTTTGGTGTACTGCCATCAGTGAAAATTGAAAAGCTATAAAACTGAATGCCTTAAAGCACACACAAAAAAAGTATTGCGTTCGAGCAGTCTCCGATCTGAATCTGAAGATCCCGAAATCCAAGCTGATATTGTCTGCATCTAAATTGGGAATTTTATAGCAGAAATTAATGTTTCTCTGACGTTATCATCTCCAAGGAATAGCGTTACCAGCATTACCACCTTCTATGCTTTTGAAGGATATGTTAGGAAATCACTTTTCCCGACATTTTAAGGAATTCAACATTAATCGGTATTACATCAGTAACTATAATAGGAAGCGTTGCAATGACATTTTGATGTATCAACGGTAACTGTTGGCGTCCTAACTTTCATTAATAAATTAAAATAGAAATCAATACCGGATTGTCGTTTAATTGCACTCTGAGGATTGACCCGTAAAGGGGTATTAGAGCCAAGCTTATAAATATATTCTCAAATGCTCACTGTTTTAATATGCAACAATAAAATCACTGGGGGAGGTCTTTAAGCATCTGAATCAACTCTGTGTGGTAAACAAAATTGTGTTTTCCTAAGTCCCGGATAACTCCAGTTTCACTTAAAATAAAGTACTGGCATCCGGTTCGAAACCAGTTTTCCGCGAATAATTTAGCAGAAGTCATTTTCTTAGGTAGGTAGGTGTACAAGTGGCCGTCCCCCAATTAAATTGGATGGATGCACTTAAGCCCTATGAGACCCATTGTGATACCACAGTTAGCGTTCACTATCCCCTAATCCTGGAATAACCTAGAGCTTACAATGAAGTGACTCAGACTGCCGACATCAGTCTTCGACAAATCACTCATACATAATTGGCCATCAGTCAGGATTATTGACCTAGTTTCTCACACAACTTATGTTGTGTGTGTTAATTTTATACGTGAGTACCGGGACCTACAGTTTAAAGTCAACTCCGAACGACAGATTTTATGAGAAACTTTTCACGGCTATTTAATTTACTCTCAGAGTTTTTGCCAGAAACCTGCTGAAAGGAAATCGCCGAAGAAATACTTTTTGTATTTTGTTTTGATGTTTGGCCTGGCACTCGAACCCTGGCTTTTACGTGTAATAAGCCAACACACTATCTACTAGACCCCGGCGAAATCACTCAGATCATCGATATAGTAGGCACCAAGACGTCTCTTCCTTCTCGGACATAGTGCCTAGTAGATGAAGAACCGTCTCTTTCTACTTCTCGTTCATGCAGCTTCTACAGAAACCGTTCGGCAGGTCCCCCACACCAATGGACCTCGCGCGGACACTTATAATGCAATGACCCGTCACGACTCCCTCAACCACACTAAGCAGGCCTCTTTGAAGTTTCAGCAACCTTGCAGTGCGCCTTTTATCCAGCCGAGACCAGATCACCTGCTATTGTTAGAGTCTCGTAGGCAATCATCAACCTGCAATACTCAAGAATTCGTTGGAGATATCGATGGTAGTGCCGCGTCAGGCCAGTTCATCTGCTCTGCAGTTTCCCGGAATATCATTGTGACTCGGAACCCAAACGATAAGCACATTATACCTCTTTGTCACCCTGTTCAGGTGTTTCCGACAACTGTAGACCATCTTGGAGCTTATCACACTATGATTACGAATTTAAACGAGAAATTAGTGGAATTTTCTTCCACTTTTGTTTATAAATTTTGAAAGATAAACGTTAACAGAATTACGGATTTTATATTGCGAAACTTCTGTTGTGGAGATATCATCTTATGAATTAACATGTTTTAGAGGAGAAGTAATGCCGTATCTAGATCTGGAGGTGGAATCCACAGGCTATAACTGTTACCAATCAGATTGTCCATTTTCGAAGGAAACAAATCTGCTCCTTTCGAAAATATACTTCATTCGGACATCGTCACAGTTGTGGGTTGGATATGGCCTTCAGGCAAGCAGTAGCTTTTCATTTTTGGTTGAACAGTTGATTTAGATTGTACCGATGGACGAATGTGGTTAATGAACCTTCTTTTGGGATTAGATTTCCTGCGAAAATTGTTTCCTGGGTTAAAGAGGACTTATACGATTTTCCAGGCAATTTAAAATAGATTTTGGCCTAGACAACAACCCAAACATAAGAATTTGGCTGTACACTATGACGGAAAAATATTCTGCCGGAAATAGTTTCGTCATTATTGTAGTTAGCATAGTTTAATACCAAGAACAAAGTTCATTGTCCCATACTTTTTTGAACAAAATTTCTCGTATTATTCAATTTGTAGGACCACGGCAGTACAAGAGACTTTTTGATTAACTTCCGCTTTGAAAATGGACAAGGTCGACCAGATAAAGATCTACAGAAAGTCGATATAAATAACTCCAAAGGTTATCGTTTATCGAAATTATTAAGTACTTAGTGCCTTCTTAGGTACTATTTTCCCTAATTGTTTTTATGGCGACCTTAACAGCCAATTTTGCTGGCTAAATTGTTTTAAATTCCTTAAGAAACTTGCAGATAGGAAGCGAATTCTTTATAAAATTACCATGAAAACTTATTTCATTTTGAAAAAAAAAGGGGAAAAAACAGAAAACATTTAATTATCAATTAAATTTGAAATTAATTTGTAACAGAGACATATAAACCCATATTCAAACGACATACTGTTTAAGCGACCTTACGAAATAAGACGTGCTTGGCAAGAATAAATTGAAATTTTTAATTTCTAATAACCAAGTAGCATGTGAACAACAATTCAAATCAAATTAATTCAATATCGTATTGAATTATGCTATAAAAACCTTTAATTATTAAAGAAATATTAACATTTTCAATTCAAAACTACATATTAAAGAATTAAACAAACACAACAAAAACAATCAAAAAAAATGTTCAAATTCGTAAGTGACATCCGCCTGAATTCAATAAAAGGACTCTCCTTTTTAATTGAAACAAAAATCCTTTTTCTAATCTTTAGTTCGCTTTGTGTTTAATGGCTGGTATTGCTTTGGCTTCTGCTGCTGCTAAGCCCGGTATTGTGGCTCCATTGGCTTACACAGCACCTGTGGTGGCTGCTCCCTATACTGCTGCTTATACTGCCGCCTACACAGCTCCTTATGCTGCCTACTCTGCCTATTCTGCCTACCCGTACACAGCACCTTATATTGCTTCACCCTACGCAGCTGCCTACTCTGCTTATCCTTATGCTGCCTCATACTTGTTGCGCAAGTAGATTTAAGGCTGTCGGTTGAATAATTACCCAGAAGTATTGCTTGTTTTTGTTATTCTTAAAAAAAAAAATTCTGAATATTATGGATCTTATAAGTCTAAACATTTTCCATGTGAAATAAATTTATCCCATAGAAAAAGTTGTTAAAAAAATATCGAAGTTTGAAGGATTTTTCATTTTCTTTTATTATTGAAGTTACGTTTTGTCGATTTTAGTTCATATTTTTCTTGAGAAGAAATAAAAAAAGCTCTAACACCAATTTGCCACTACAGGGATTGAGACTATTCATGTTTACTGCTTCTAGTTAAAAGCCGTCTGGCAACACTGTTAACATCTCTGGCAACACTGTTACGATGAACACGTTTCCTAATCTTTTATAATTCTCACAAGGAATGCTACGAACATAGTTTTAGAATTTTATCATTCACTGGCTAGGCCCTAAAGGCTAGGAGATGTTCCCCCTACTGGGCATACTTAACATTATTCAAAATTTACACCCGGTAATACTTTAATCGTCACTTTCATTGGCCTGAAATTATGACCGAATCACAAATTTAATGTGATTAAATTCTGTAGCTGTTTTATGTTCTCGTTGCCATAACTTTTCCCTTGCCCGCTACAGTCCGGACTGTAGTGTATACGTGTCCCTACATAATTGGGACGAGCCCTCCGCGGTTGGGTGAGGGTGGGTTAGTGAGAGGCCGGGGACGTTCGAAAAAAAAATTAAGAGAATCAGTCCCACACTCCAGTGAAAGCAAGCAGTGACAAATGAATTTGGCGTTAATACTGCATGTGTTCTGAACTTTAGAATCAATCATAAACGTTACAACGTATGATCGAACACCAGACGTGTTACCTTTCTCTTATGTCGGATTACCATCTGAAAGGTATGACAAAAATGGTTAATTTCAGACGCTTTCCTCACAAATTCAAAAAAAAAAAAAAATTGGTCATTACAACCCTTCAGTCTGGATTATTGACCTAGTTTCTCACACCGCTTATGTTGTATGTGTTAATTTTTACACATTAGTGACGGGACCTGCAGTTTAAAGTCGACTCCGAACGACAGATTTTTGAGAAATTTTTCATGGCAGGTTTTTTTACTCTCAGAGTTTTTGCCAGAAATCTGCTGAGAGGAAAGCGCCGAAGGAATACTTTTTGTATATTTGTTTTGATGTCTGGCCTGGGGCTCGAACCCTGGCTTTGCGTGTAATAAGCCAATACACTACCTTCTGGACTGCGGCGACTTCTAGCACTGAAATTATATTCGGCGTTAAGCCATCATTTAAGAATGAGATTCAGATTCTGTGGAAAGCAGATGGATGTGCATTAAAACGTATTCATCGATAATAGTTGCGGAGACTATTGGCAGATTTGTCAATGTTACCAGTGCATCCAGGCTAAAAACGAACATCATATTTGTAATCTTTTTATATAGTCTGCAGCCAAGAAGATATAACGACTGACTAAATCAGAATTCCCCATGCCTTCAGGAACCATATTAGTATTTATTCTACCATCAAACTATGCCAGAACATTGAAAGGCACAAAGCTTTCTACCCAAACTTATTAACAGCAAAAGCTTTACGAAAGACATGATTCTGCTAATTGGTAGACATTTTTGCTCTATATCTTCTTATTATTTACTGACATTGTTTCAAGTTTTCAAGCCATGCAACAACTGCTGGAACAATAGGGTTACCACCTTTCTTTGCCTACGAACAATGTTCTTATGGGAAAAAGTCAAGAAATTTGGTTATTGATTCCCACTTCAACTAAAAATGTGGCAAATGAAGAGGATAATATACATTAACGTTTTAGGGTAAATTTTGAGGACATAATGTGCAAAGGGCGGAACATTGCAATACTATAAATCAACACCGAGATCGAACGAGAAATTAAATCTTTTCAGGTTGACTCGAAAGTAATATGTGACAGTTTATGGAAAGAGAATTAGCATTTGCTGGACCACAGTAAGCACGGGAATTCGGGGCATTAGTCCAAAATTTTACGTGAGTATCGCCGCGATGGCTTACCCCAAGGTGCTCTAAGCACGGGTGGATACAATGCGTCTTCTAGTGCCCCCACGCATAATGATGCAAACGTATGACATGCAAGAGCATATCATTAATCACATCCCCATACGCGAGTACCAATTCGAAGCCTTGCATTTGGACAAGACTTTCCTCTTGGTTAGGGGTGGGAGAGTATCTAAACTTCACTTTTCACAATGGTTGAGAATGCAACGCAACACCAAGCTTGCGCTCTTCCTGCGATATACGTTTAAACCACAACCACCACGTTGCTCCCACAAGGGAACCGAACAGCATTCCGAAGTTTGTTATGGTTGAGTGTAGTACAATAGATCATATAGTCATAGTACTCTAGATCCTTTGCAGATGATCACTTGAGAAACCGCGATAGCCTAAAAGCTAGGAAAATGAGATCTTACAACGAGAGACACGAAATGAAGTAAGGTGTCAACGCTTACTGAAAGTCGTGTGCTGCTAAGATTATTTTTTTATTTCCGTTATTCCTTTAAGGTACTCAGGACTGTCACAAAACATCGCTCCATGCTTGGCTTCTGGCAAGTTTTTATTTTCCAACTAAGCAAGTGATAAAAATCACCCTAGTCTAGTAGATAATGTATTGACTTATTAGCCACAAGTCCGTCGAATTATTAAAAAAAAAAAAAAATTCCTTTAGGCGACTTCCTCCCACCCAACAGCTTTGAGGCAAAAACTTTGAGAGTAAATAAGATTGCCAGGAAAAAAAATTTTTTTCAACTTTGTTATTCAAAGTCGGCCTTCAACTATAAGCCCTAGCACTCGTGGATAAAATAAACACACACAACATAAATGGGGTGAAAAACTAGGTAGCAATCTTAACTAAAAGTTTGTAATAGCCAACCAAATAAAAATTACACTAAGACTCCGCTTAACGCGGGGGTTACATTCCAATAAGTTCTAGAGTTAAACGAGGCAACAGGAAAGATGCGTTCTAACCGTAATTGCAACGTCGGAAAATACAGATGGAGTCTTTATTCTGGGCAGGCTAACAAAAGAACATTGAAAAAGATACTTGGAATACACATTCGCTGCATTGCTTTTGGTTGATTTGGTTGCATTTGGTTGCCGTTTCACGGAATCCCAATACTATCGCGTAATACTGAAACAGCATTAAGCGGGGTATTACTGTATTCATGTTAGGGACACAGGACTGTCATAAATAATCTCCCCAAGTTTGCATTTTCAAGTTAAACAGGAGAATGAAGTATTGATAGGGTTGCCAGATGTCGTTTTATCGCCCATTTTAAAATTACACGCTGATTTATATTTTCGCTATTATTTGCAATAAAATTTAAAACATTTTTTATTTAATTTTTTTAATTTTTTTTTTAAATTCAACAACTTTTTTCAACTTTTAACAAAAAAAAAATCCTTAGACAGTCTATTTACGCAAAACATAAGAGGCAGCATAAGGATAAGCAGAGTAGGCAGCAGTGTATGGCGAAGCTACATAAGGATAAGCAGAATAGGCTGAATAGGGGGAGTAAGCAGTATAGGCAGCAGCATAGGGAGCAGTATAGGCAGCCGTATAAGGAGCAGTGTAGGCAGCCGTATAAGGTGAGGCCACCAAAGGTGCAGAGTAGGCAACAACACCGGGTTTAGCATCAGCAGCAGCCATGGCAAGAACAGCCATTAAACACAAGGCGAACTAACAATTAAAAGAAAAAAATTTGAAGTATTCGTTATGAATTCAAAATCCTTTTAACAACACGCTAAGGTGAAGTGCTATTAAACTCGAGGAAAACTTACGAATTTGAACATTTTGAAGAAACTTTGTTTAGTAACAACAGTTTAGAATGATACTGATAAACAACTTTACAAAACTTGATGATTTTATAGTAAAATTTGGAATTTGAAATTGAAATTTAAGAGAGAAAAAAATTAATTATTAAGCCCAGGCACGTCTTCCTTGTTAAGGTCGAATGACTGTCTGAATCAGTTTTTTTTTGTTTTTGTTTTTGTGTTTTTCTGACAAATTGCAAGTGTTTTATTTTCACTAAAAAAAAAATTTTAAAAAAAATTAAAAAAAAAATAAAAACAACAACGTTAGTCAAATATAATGGCCAGCCATTATTACTTACAAGTGCAGAGTGTGTAGGTGGCTTTTTGGCTTAAAACCGTAAACATTTCAAACCAAAAAAAAAACTTTTTTTTTGTAATTTTTTTTTCTTCTTTTCAATGCGTTTTATAATTAAATATTCTAAAAGCATTTCATAATTAAATTCAAATTTTCATAGATTCTAAAGCCTTCTCATGTAAGCCATAAACATAAGCTAAATGCGTGAAATTCAAAAAAAAAAGTCTTTATCCGTTTAGAATATTGATTGCGAAACATTTTTAATATTTTGTATCGAATCACGTGTTATTTACTAAAATATTTGGAGCGAAAGAGGGAGAGAGGAAAAAAGGCAATAATAACTACAACGCCATTATAAGGTTAATAAACAAAGAAACAAAACATGGCCATGACATTGGTTTGACAAAAATTTGTCTGCACGTCGGGAAGAGGAAATTACCGAACAATAATCAGCTATCAAGTCGCCGTGGTCTAGTGGGTAGTGTGTTGGCTTATTAAACAAAATGCCCGGATTCGAATCCCAGGCCAGACATCAAAACGAAAAATATTTCTTCGGCGACTTCCTCTCAGCAGATTTCTGGCAAAGACTCTGAGAGTAAAAAATTGCCATGAAAAGCTTTTCAAAAATCTGTCGTTCGGAGTCGACTTTAAACTATAGGTCTCCGTCACTTATGTATAAAATTAACGTACACGACATAAGTGGTGTGAGAAGCTAGGTCGTAATCCTGACTGAAGGGTTGTAATGATCAATTATGTATGTATGTAATCAGCTATCAACGGAAGGTTCCCTAATTAAATTCTTCTTAGTTCATACTATTCTTGCAATTGTATGTTGCCTTTTAAAAGTGTAGAGCGTTTCAATTTCAAACATGATCACTTTTCAAGAATTATCCGGTAATTATGGCCCTGATATCTGATCGCTCTACTGTGTAAGGGGAAGGCAGGGTTATAAAATTTGGACGTATTGCCGTTTAAAATATTGCTTCTATTATTGGAAGTGTGATCACATACATAATTGGTTATTACAACCCTTCAGTCTGTATTATTGACCTAGTTTCTCACACCACTTATGTTGTGTGTGTTCATATTTCATAGAAATGGTGGAACCTACAGTTTAAAGTCGACTCCGAAATCTGCTGAAAGGAAATCGCCGAAGAAATACTTTTTGTGTTTTGTTTTGTTATCTGATATGTGGCTCGAACCGTTGCGTTACGACTAATAAGTCAACACATTACCCACTAGACTACGGCGAATTCATAATCGATAATCCGAATTGATCGATTCCAAGGCATTCTTAGTAATTGGTCCTATCTTAAGGCTTTGTTAAACAATAATTTGAATTTTAATTTGCAAGTCAACTCACAAATATAAATAGCTGATTGAGCTAATTGGGCGATAGGATAGCAGGTTTTCAATAGTGGTTTTTTAAGAAATCTTTTTCAAGCGTTAAAACTCATTTCTAATCCCATCATTTCTGCAGTTAAAATTGTCGCATATGAGACTTGCAGAATACCGTAGTATTACTGAAAGTCCTATTGCACACGGAAAAAAATGCCTGCACCAATATCCTTCAGGTAAAGATCATCTTCGGTTTTTTACACACATAGGGCACGAACATCAAAATGTTCGTTGAAAAGAGAGTAAAAATACATTCAATTTCTTTTCAGCTTTCAGTGAAGCAGGTTCTCGTCGCTTCTTTTTGAAATGTTTTTTGTATATCAATTATACACCCAAAGAAAAATTACAGTAGGATTTACTATTTCAGAATTTATTGTTATTTTTAGAAGGATATTCATCAAGACAAATATGCAGTCTTTAGGGGTTTGGTACAGTACATTTTCCATTTTCCACTACATTAACATATTATATAGATTCCACTTGAAAATATTACTAACAATTTTCCTCTGGCTTATACACATTCCTCTTATAAATACACTCACATTTTTATACTGTTGTCTCTGGGGCGAGTAAGCAGGTAAGCAATAAAGATTCTGACACCACTGAGAGATTCCACTCAACACAAGATAGTCTCTGTCCAACAGTCTTCTCCAACTCTAGCTGCGCTGCTTTCCCAATCTATTTGGCATAACCAAATAATGACGTCATAAGTCACAATTGATCTGACCATCGTGTTAGATATTTAATGCATAAATCTTAGATTGCTTTCCCTGGACTTTCTACAAGATTTTTGCAAATTATTATGTCAGGCTTGGATTACCTTTGCTTTCTAAATAAACCTCTCATATTAGTTTACAATTCTGCAATGTTGCTAGAAATAGGATACATCGGAAATAATATTTTCGATATACAGTAAGACCCCGGTTAACGGAGAGGATACGTTTCGATAAGTCTCAGCGTTAAGCGAGGCAACTTAACACATACGTACGTAAATATGTTAATACAGTGCGCCTTCGGAAAATACAGTTGGTATGATTTTTCTGAACAGATTAACAAAAGAGCGTTGAAAAAGATGCTTATAGTGCACCGCTTTTGATTGGTGATTGGCCGTTTCATTTGCATACGTATACAACGGCAATACCGTGTACGATTAATTGGAATCCCAAAACTACCGCGTAATACTGAGACAGCGTTAAGCGGGGTCTTACTGTAATACCTCAGTTTAGGAGTTTATCAAAAAATATGCTGTTTTTCAAAAAATGTAACACTGCGGTTCTGTTTACAATCTCTAAACGTTTTTGAATGATGTCCCAAAAATTCTTTAAAATGTATTGCTGTCGTCAGAACTATCGTTTGAATACTTATCGGCTACAAATGAGTTAGGATCTGTGTCATCCATCCGGATATAGTAGGATCTGTACCCGTTCTATTAAACTATCGTGAAAAGTATTGCTTTATACGTCCCCATGATACCAAGCAAAGTCTAAGGCCTCACCTCCTTTACATCGAAGGACACCAGAAAAACTCCCACTTAGTGTATCAAAAAATTGTCTTCGTTCATGTAGTATATATTCATCCTATAATCGGTTTGCTTAGCATGCAGTCGCTTTCTTATTCCAATATCCCTCATCTTAAGTAATTCCCTACAGCATCCTCATGTGTTTCCAATACGAATGAAGTGATATTAGTTAGTTTAAAGCGTTTTTGCGTGTTTAGAGTGTTATCGGCTTATAGAACTGAATCAGTGGTGTGATACCTATAGGTCGGTCTACAGGCAAGCGAACGGAAGAAAGTGTGGGAGACTAAAAACGTGCACGAAGAGGCAGTAAATTTCGTCGACGCCAGAAAGTGAACCATACAACACTGGTAAGAGAAATGGAGCACTGAGACGAGTGTTAGATGGGCGACAAAACTTCTCCCATATATTACCCACTGGATAGAGAGGAAATTTGTTGAGGTTAACTACTATTTAAAACAATTGTTATTCGGACTCGGTTACTTTTTACTAAAAACGCGACCAAATTGTATCTACGATGATGCAGAATACACCTTCCTTTCATTGTGAGAGATGGAAATTGGAAAGAAGGGATCTTGAGGCCAAAGTCGGTCGCGGTCTGCACTGTTGAGAAACTTCTGCAATATAATTCAGGAGAGCGAGGAGAATTGGAAAAGTATAGCCAGTTACATTGAAGCCTTACTAAAATCTAAGAAAATTTTCTTGGATGAGAGAATTAGAATGGATGTTTGAACTCCTTCTCAAAATTTTGTTATGCAATCCGGTCGCGGATATGGATATAAAGGGGCCAAATGGTCAGACGTACTCCACTTCGAAGTAATACCACGGTAGTTGCGGCGGGGGCACAAAGAGTCCAACAAAAGAGGACGGGGAGTTTTAATGGGTGAGAGCCCCACACACGGGGATAGTGGCGATTAGGTAGATTTTGGATCTTGTGTTTTTGAGGAAGTATTTCTTCTTTATTTCGCATTGATCCTATATCTATTCCCGAGGATAATTATCATCCTACGTTGTTACTTCCTATTGAAGGTGATCTTTGTTTGCCTCCTGTAATTGATCGCTCATTTGGCAATAATAGGCGTTTTAAATTCCATCGTACGGACTTTAGTCATTTGAATACACTTCTGTCCTCTGTTGATTGGTCGTCTGTACTTATCCCGCCACCGTACGACTCTCTTTCACTTGACAGGATCTTGGGTGGCTTTTATGATGTATTATTTAAATGTTTTGGAAAGTGTGTTCCATTGGAAAAAAGTCGCTTGGAGCGTTCTGGTCCTCCATGGAATTCGGCTAGACTGTCAAGGTTGAGGAATAGGAAATCGAAGTTATTTAAAAAGTTTGTTAGATCAGGTTCTAATATTGATTATGCTCTTTACTCTAGGGCGCGTGCGAATTATCGTACAATGAATCATTACTGTTATATGAGGAATATATGATTAGAGCCAGGTCGAATTTCGCTAATGATCCTAAGTCGTTTTACGACTTCGTTCGAGCTAAACGTAAATCATCTTTGTTTCCCACTGAGATGTTTTACGGGGATATATCATCCTCTAGTCACCTTGATATTTCGAATATGTTTGCTGACTTCTTTCAGTCTACTTATAGGCAGTTGGATCCGGGCCCTGATCTGAGGAGCGGGTATCCTTATTCAGTGGGAAGTGTCTCTATTCCTGTATATTTTCATGAATGATTTGAATCACTCGAATCACTTATAAGTATAAGTATTTTACTATATTTATGAAACAGAATGAGTAGGCGTATGAATCAAATACATTTCGAATGTTGTGAATTTGATGTCAATGTTGTACTCATATTCGTTGCAACTTATACTTATAAAACAATGTTGTAGCGAGTACGAATGAATCAGAGTAGTTGAATTTCAATTCTGTTCACTCATACTTAAAATTACATGAGTGCTTATGAGTAGCGGAAAAACAATTCATTTGATGAGAAGTCTGTTCTTGATGCTTTGTCTGGACTGAAACTTACATACTTGCCGGGCCCTGACGGGGTCCCGGCCTGTATTTGAAGAAAGCGTGCTGTTGTCTTGAGTAGTCCTTTGACCTTTATTTTCAATAGGCTTCTGAGGGTTGGTCATTTTCCATCTATTTGGAAGAGTTCGTTTACTCATTCTCAGCTCAAAAAAAAAAAAAAAACGAAAAAAGGCTTTGGTTTGGTAACAGTTCATCTATGCCCTTCTCACAGTTGTATTAATAAGTAATAAAATTTTCTTTAGACATAGATTTCGTTGGAAAAAGTTATTTTTATGCGCAAATAAATTGACTTGCACTGCCACGTATTATATGGTGGTTATCCTAATCCTAGCACACTGCAGCAACTATAAAATCTGATTTAACTTTTGCAAGAGAATAAAAACCACAACATTTACTTCCGTTTTTTATTTTTTGTTTGTTTTTTTTTATGTAAATCTAGTTGTAATTTTCATTTAATCTCTTGTGCAATGAATCCTAGAAAAAGTTTCTACCACTCGGTTGTTTTTTTTTCATTTTTGGATTTATTTTCTCTGGTTTTTTTCTCTTTACGCCTTGTAATCCTGTTTACCTTTTGCCATCTTTACCTGCTTGAATAGCAGGTAAAATAAGCTAAAAAGGAGGCGGAAACAGTAAAAGCAAATCTCAAATAAGATGGGGGTTTTAAATATTGTTGTTATTGTTGTTGATGAGATATTCTCAATAAAATTAAATTAAATTAAATTGAGCCAATTAAGGCGGATTGTTAGTAGACCCACATCAAAATTAAGCCGAATAAGCAAAGATATTTTAGGCCTTTTTCGATTTATACGAAATTTATCCCTTTGAAATGAAAGTTAAAAATTATTTGGAAATCATTTGTTGGCATACAACCCTACCGCCCTACTTAGAATACAAGCAAATGAGAATTTCTTAATTACGGTCATCCATAAGCCCACTCAACCCCGGCAAACGTGATTATTTTTTTTTTGTCACAATATTTCGGTTTTTCTTTGTGAGACCTTTTGAACTATTTTTTTCTCACTTTGACTGGCAATCATGCTCATATTGGTCATGTACAACAACGTTGATCCAATTGTATCAAGGGAAATACAAATACAGAGAGAAAGAGGGAAAGGAGAGAGTGAAAGCATACAAGAAATATTCAGTCTATTGAACTAAAAGTGACATAATTGGCTCGAACAGCAACAACAAAAACAAAGGGAAGAGAGGTAATGAAATGAAACTCAATAAAAAAAAATAGGAAAGCAAATTACTAACGACCAAAATCGACATTTGGAAACCCTTCACAACTTTCTTACATAATTTGTTATTACAAGCCTTTAGTCAGGACTGCAACCTAGCTTCTCACATCACCCTTGTTATGTCTATTAATTTTATCCATAAACAGCGCGGCGGGACCTGCAGTTGAACATTGGTTTAGAATATCAGTTTCATCATTGACGTCTGCCAGCAAGCAATACCCCATCGAAATTCATCCTATGAATCCCTTAATCAAACTAATCTCATGTAGGGTACTTACCATATTCCCCTACGTCAACTGAAACTATTTTTCTTTACTTTCGTTTTCGAATTTTTTTTTTTTGGTTTTCTTTCGTTTTTATTTTCATTTGTTTCTGGTCAGGTTATTGGCACAATAAACTATTCGATGACTATGCCGCTGTATTGACCATATCTCAACTAGAAATGTAACGAAATGTATTCAATGAAACGTACACACAGACACACACATCTACATACAGGTGGTGGCCAAACACTAACTAGAGGGCTTGGAGTACAAAAAAAAACATCAGAAAAAATTGTACTTGAGGTCTCTACCAAAACAAAAAAAAACAAAAAACAACAAACGAACGAAGCAACTAAAATAACCAGCCAGCCAATACCATAAATACGAGGGCTGAGCTAAAATTACACAATCTAACAAGAAGCCGCAATAAATATTTTTTAATTCCTCAACACAGTATTCCATTGAGAGACGAAAGCGGCGTTCAAAGTTTTAATTAATGAGCGACGTAAAACACTTTTTTTAAATGCGAAACATTGCCGCAACCAGTATCAAGTTTGGATTTCCTTCACCCAAATTAGGATCATTTATACATCCAAATGGCTGCCTCGGCTAGCCATGCAGTAGCCTACACGATCGATGCAATTTTTAAGGAAATTATCGATTGTGTGCAGCTGTATTTCAGCAATAGCATTAATTGCCTCTGGCTTGTCGATGTAGCACTTATCTTTGACGGCACCCCACTAATAATAGTCCAACGGTGTGAAATCGCCGCTCCGAGGTGGCCAAACAACATCAGCTCTGCGGCTGGTAATGCGATCTTCAAAAACAAGGCGCAAAACATCGACCGTAGCTCCGACTGTGTGGCCAATATCCTCCTCTTCAATTTTTATGAACAAAAATTCATTCATCATGGCCCGCTGCACACAATCGATAATGTGCTTAAAAATTGGACCGATCGCGTATACTACTGCATGGCCAGTCGAGGAAGCCATTTGTATGGAATTATTTTCCATTATTAAGCGGAAGGATTGTACTTTCAAATAAAAAAAGAAATTTGAAAAAATATTCAGTAGTTTTTGTTTTTAACGCATTTGCAAAAAATAAAACTTATTTGGCGGACCCTATAGAAATTCTTGTCAATTAATAGGCAGTAAAAGGAATTGAGTTGCCTTGAATGCTATCAGACAGAAATTTACTGGATGTTAGACAGTGCACCCAACGGGTCAATTATTAAATTGGTGAACCTTGTCGTCATAGTTTTGTCGATTAAAAGTTCCAGAAACATTACGGAAACAATTTTGAATACCGGGATAATTGATAGCCAGCAAAAGGAATTGAATTACCATGGTTGTTATCAATCAGACATCTACTGGACGTCAGACAGTGTGCCCAAAGGGACCTTGTCGTAATGTTTTTGTCGATTAATAGTTCCAGAAACAATACGCTAACGGAAGCAATTTAGAAAACTGAGCCTGACCTTAACCAGGCAAAATTATAGCCGTTTATCTTACATATTTAAGTTAGACATCTTATCCATGAGTGGCGGGACTTACAGTTTATAGCGACTCCGAGCGCTAGAGATTTGAGAAACTTTTCGTGGCAATTTTATTTACTATCAGAGTTCTTTCCAGAAATCTGCTCAGAGGTAGTTGCCGAACGATGTCTGAGCTAATGTTTGAACCGCGGCTTAGACAACTACAGGGTCACCTCTTAAGCAGACAAAAATGAAGCCGTTACTTACTTACTTACTTTTGGCTTACACCCACTGCCATAGCTGCCAGATTTGACGATTTATCGTCATTTTGATGATTTTAAACTCCAAAAATATTATTTTGACGATTTAGACGATTTATGCCTTTATTTTGACGATTAAAATTAAAAATTTACCTCATGTTCTTGACTTTAGCGAAGTCGCCGTGGTCTAGTAGGTAGTGTGTTGGCTTATTAGACGAAAGGTCCCAGGTCAGACATCAAAACGAAAAATATTTCTTCGGCGACTCTCTTTCAGCAGATTTCTGGCAGAGGCTCTGAGAGTAAAAATTGCCATGAAAAGCTTTTCAAAACTCTGTCGTTCGGAGTCGACTTTAAACTGTAGGTCCCGCCATTGATGTATAAAATTAACGCACACAACATAAGTGGTGTGAAAAGCTAGGTCGTAATCCTAACTGAAGGGTTGTAATGGCCAATTATGTATGTAACTATAGAACAGTGAAACACAAGCCGCATTGCAACGATGCTCCAGTTAATAAATAGAGTTCGATACCCTACCGTCATTAAGAGACAACTTCGCACTCCCCTGCACACAGTCGAGAAGTCTCAAAATAGACGCTGAGGGACTAGCCTATACATAAATTGTAAGTGATGAAAATAGTAAGAAGATCAGATGAAGTGAAGTATTTCTTGCACCGTCTTAAGAAGCTAAGGCACTGAAAAATGAGTCGGTCCCAGCGAACATCACATTGAGTTTACATGCTCAGAATGTCAAGAACTTCTGACCCCTTCATGTATTTATTTTTTGTGATGCTTATTTTTACGATTTTCATGAACGCCTTTAACGATTTTAAAGATTTTTTTTTCTAATATTTAACGATTTGGTAGCGACATATGCCCACCACTCATGTAATGTCGAGTGAGTCCCCGAGTGCAACTTACAGTTTATTTCTCTTGACAATTTTTATTTTACTCTCAAAAAAATTTTTTTTGATCAAACACCTAGACTGCAAAAAGCAATATATGTTACCGTAGGCAAAGATCGTCATTTAATTCTGGTTGGGGTTCCTAAAAATCATCAACAATAAATTTACTTTCATCTGCCAAAACGCGATTAATATTCTAGGCGTCATGATTTTATGATTTAGTTCCAAAACATGAGAAACCGCCAATAAAATGTTCGAATATGTGTTCTGAGCTAAAATAAGTTTTAGTATGGGGGTTTACTGGTGGTGTTGGAAATTTAGAAATCCTAGATGGCATTATGGACCACAAAAAATATATCAACATTTTAAAAACGCAAATGGGTCCTCCGCCAAATTATATTTTTACCCAGGACAACGACCTTAAACATACCGCCAAAAAAAAACTAAAATGTGGCTGTTGTACAACGTTCCAACATGGATGAAAACACCTCCTTAATCTCCAGATATAAAGCCAATTTAAAATCTTTGGGAACTCTTGGGCAGAAGAATTAGGGAAATGCAAATTGGGGACACAAATGATTTAATACAGACTTTGCACGAAGAATAACCAAATATATCATCGGAGGTAAACCAAAATTTTGTCAATTTATACCAAGAAGACTAGAAGCCATAAAATCCAAAATAAAGGAGGTCAAATAAAATATTAAGAATATTGTTTCAAGTGATTTTTTTAAATTAATCGTAAGTGGGCACTCACTTTCTGTATGTGAAAATTAATTTATAAAAAAATTAGAATTTTTTTTTTTTAAGATTTTAAATATAGAATATTAAACTATTATAAATTATGAATATAAAAATAATATTTTATTTTTAAAATTAATAAAAAAAAAAATCAAAGTAGCCGTGAGCACTTAGTTTTTGGAGTGATCTTGGAGTATATCTTGCACAGTATCCACCACACTAAATCGCAGCCACCGCCGGGCTTATGTTAGAATTGCCCTCGTATATACCAGCTAGCCAGTCAGGCCATTTTAGTACATGAACATTGTGTGTTGAATAGCACAAGCATCGTCAATAGCAGTTACTTAGTGTGTGAGTAAGAGAGGCTTTAGCCTATTTATGGCTCTCATTGTGTGTAATACTGTTTAGAATTTTAAATTCGAGTAACACAACAGCCGCGTTGTGTAGAGGAATATTTATCTACATGAGTACATAAGAGTTATTACAACAATAACAATAGAAATAAATAAAAAAAATTTTTTTTTAGTTTTTCCATGTATTTATGGTCAATCAATAGGCCTTTTAGCATAAATTTGCTTCTGAAAAAGGAAAACATAAAATAGAATTTTTTTTTTTTTTGTTTTATTTTATGTTGATTCTCTCTACTGCGTATAAATATTGGCGAATTTTAATTATTTGTTATCAGTTTAATTAAATCATTTAAATAAACAAAACCACAAAAACCAACCAATACCACCCACAACAACAACAACAAATAAATAAATTTACAAAAAAAAAAATCATGTTCAAATTTGTAAGTTTACCACCAACAACAGGATAATGTTAAAGGATGTTTGCAACAGTCCTAAAAAACTAAATTTTTTATTTTTAACTTTCCAGTTCGCTTTGTGTTTAATGGCTGTTGTAGCTTTGGTTTCGGCTGCTGCTAAACCTGATATTCTAACCTACTCTGTGGACCCTTATACTGGTGCCTATAGTGCTGCCTACACCGTTCCCTATACAACTGCTTATACTGCTGCCTATACTGCTCCTTATGCCGCTGCCTACACTGCCTACTCTGCATATCCTTATGCTCCTTACACTACCGCCTATTCAGCTTATCCTTATGCTGCCTCTTACTTGTTGCGCAAGTAAAGTTTAGCATTCCAAGAAGGATACACTGAAACGTTTTGTTTGCTCGTAATTAACTTTTAAGTTTTTGTTTTTGTTTTGTTGGATGTTATATATATAAAAAAAGAATTGCTTAAATTTTGAAAAAAAAAAATGAAAAATGAAAATCCAGTGCTTTAAACACCAAAATTGTTTAGGTGGGCAGTATTACCATCAAGTGAAATAGGTTCTCAAAATCGATCACACCAAGGATCACAGATCCCTGGACAACAATGCATACATAGGATTCTCCCCAGGAACCCCTGAAAAAAATGGCTGAGTCCCACCTGACATGGATAATTAAACATGTAAACGGTGTGGAATGAGTTGTAAGTAAACGGAACATATTCTTTCAGGCCTTAGGGTCCTCATAAGAACAATGTAATCGCCGCCATCTAGTATGTATTGTATTGGATTCTTAGACGTGAGACCATGGTTCAAACCCTAGCCACGTCACATAGACAATAGACTAAAAAAAGAAAAATATTTCTCTCGGCCAATTCCTCTCAGCAGTGTTCTAACAAAAACTCTGGGAATAAAATAAAATTACCATCGAAGCTTATCAAAAATCCTGTCTTTCGAAATTGACATTAAGTTGTTGGTCCTGCCACTCATAGATAAAATGAACACAAAATAAGGAGAAATTCAGCATTTCTCCATAAGGTCAGACTTACGAATAAATTCCACTTCACAGTTAACCAGTTTGTCAGCTAGGTTAAGCTAGACGCCTCTTAATCCAATATATGGTCTTTATAAATATGGGGCAACGCTTAATAGACTAGGCAACTCCTCCCCCAATTTCAGCCGAGATTGCGAGTCCAGAATGGGGAAGAGATCGCTTTCACTTACTGTTCCATTGCCCACCACTAACGTTTACGCATATAGGAAGAACTCTATTCTTTACATGCCTAACACTTCCTAAATGGGGTATCTTAAGTTTAAAAGATGCTAACAACCCTAACAGGTTCCCTAATACTACTGGGATTACTGTTATAGCGGAACAAGAGGATGTAATGCTGGCTAAAGAGTTGTAGAAACTAAGAAAACTTTTTGCCAAATAAAGTTCTTAAAATGGTTTCTAGACATATTGAGCACAAATCGTGCTCGTTTCTAAAGCTTCTTTACTTATTAGAACTACGAAACATGAAAATTTGTTGGAGTTCGATGATTTATGACACAGAAAGGGTTGTTTTAGGTGCTTAAGTCTTACAGTTTTGCGGTTCAATTGGAACATGGAGTAGAATACAGGAGCGATCTGAATAATATAGCAAAAAGCACAGTGGTTTGTATTAAAAAAAGTCTCCTCCAAAAGTGGCACTAGTGCGTACCGTATCCTAGTCGACATAGCGAACATTTGGTGGCCGTAATTGTAGAAAGAATGATTTCAAAACTTGACTTTGTATTCCTTTTCAAGACATTGAAAATAAGCAAGACCAAAACACATATAATTGGTCATTGTTACGTAATTTTTGAAGCCGCCGTGGTCTAGTGAGAAGTGTGTTGGCTTATTAGACAAAAGGCCCGGGTTCGAATCCCAGGTCAGACGTCAAAACGAAAAATATTTCTTCGGCGACTCCCTTTCAGCAGATTTCTGACAAAGACTCTGATAGTAAAAATTGCCATGAAAAGCTTCTCAAAAATCTGTCGTTCGGAGTCGACTTTAAACTGTAGGCCCCGCCACTCATGTATAAAATTAACGCACACAACATAGGTCATAATCCTAACTGAAGGGTTGTAATGGCCGATTATGTATGTTGCGTAATTCAATATTATCCCCAAAGTAATCGATATTAAAGACAAACTAGGTTCGATTCAGGGATAGTATGTTCCTCGTTTACGACTATAAAATATTGAGGATATACGAACTGCTCAAATGATTACTATAATGGGGTCAATCAACTGAGGTAACCAAGTGGGAATTTGTTAACAAAGTCCACTCAACGTTATAGGATGATGGGTAAAAGGTGATCATCGATGAGACTTGTGTCTGTCAGTTTAAACCTAAGGCTTAAGAACAATGAAAGCTATCAGCCGGTGTGGGAAAATCATATTGATACTGTTTTTGCAATATGAAGCTAACAATATGAACCAACCTACGGCTAGTATTTGTGGGAGCACCCTTATGAATGTCTTGTCTAAATCAGCTACAATTTAAATCCAGGAGATATGGTGTCATATCGATAGAAGTGAGAGAAATATTATGTCCACGGAGAAGCTATGTCTGAAGTAGCAATTAGCAACATTTGCGTTTATCTCTTCTCTTACATACATACATACATAATTGGCCATTACAACCCTTCAGTCAGGATTACGACCTAGCTTCTCACACCACCTATGTTGTGTGCGTTAATTTTATACATCTCTTCTCTTAGTTGGCCATAACAACCTGATTAACTGATTTCGGCCTGCCGCAACACATCCTTCCAGACGCCTCTGCTTCTTGCGCGCCCACGCCAATTGGACACACCAATCAATGACAGGGCATCCTCGACTTAGTCCTTCCAACGGCTACAAGGTAGTCCTCTTCGCCGACTTCCGCAGATCCCCGCATCAAATACCTGTTTCGCCAGAGCATCCTCCTCCATTCGAACGACATGCACTTTTAGGTTGTGCGTTGGGCTTGGAACTTACCACGTAAAAATTTTCCTCCAATGAAAACCAACATTTGCGTTTATAACACTTAAAAAATTAATGTCAGGCATTCGTTTATTGCTTAAATGAAATATTTCCTTTACAGATCACATTTCCCCTAATTTTTAACTCTGCCCTCGCAATAGTCAAACTACCAATCTCTGGTTGCAAAGTAAATATTTTTGTTCAAAAGGACAACATTCCGCAAACATCCTACTGATAAGCTTTGTGATGCACAAAATCGACACAAACATTGGCAGACAACGAGCCGAAGCCAATCCAAACAATTAATTCGAACACAGAAACATTGAACATGGAACAGAGATGGCCAGAGTTTGTTAGGGAAGTCATTAATTTAAAGCCACAATTCAAGCTCAAGTAAAACTTTGAATGCAACATTTCGTTGCAGCAACTGGATAACTTAAATGAAATTTGTGGGCATTTAAAAACGGAACAAGTTTTTACAAGAAAACTTCTCTTGGCAGTAAAAGAAAGGCATTTAAGATAGCCTCAAAATTTCGTGTTCAAAAAAAAATCAAACAAAAACATTTTCTTTTTTCCCCTTTCTTTCATTCTCCCTTTTTCTCGTTCTCCATTATTTTGGAATTTTTTATTTTCTATTGTTTTCGTTTTCAAAGCGATTTAAAAAGTAAGAGAAAAAAACAATTTTTTTGCCTGAGATATCCTTTAGAAAATTGCAATCTTTTATTGCTATGACTGTGTACTGTGTATGGGTGTTAGAGAGTAAATATAACTGTAATTTGATTTCATTACAAACCAGTTCGTTTTTCACTTTTAATTCGTTTTACTTCCGTTCTCTCTGTATGTGTGTGTGTGTGTGTGTTTTTTTTTACCATTGAATAGGCCGGCCTTTGACTGACGGCAAATTTAAAACTGCCAGCAGCAGTAACTACAGGCCAACATCATAAAGAAATGTTTTCTTATTTACCGTTATTCGTTTATTTACCGTTATTCGTTTATAACAGTAAACCCAGCACTATTAGAGAATGATTTTCAAAAATTCAAACACGGTCGGTTAGGTTATTTGGCGTTAACACGCTTTAAACTTAAGATGACCCACTGAAACAATTTTATTAGGTTCACTGCGGTATCACATGCATGGAAGTGTTAGGGAAGTGCTGGAAAAGGAAAAAGCATACTAACTGGCTTGGAAGGAATCGGAGATATTTGAGGGGATCTGCAACTCCCCCCCCCCCCTACAGGAATACATTTCCAAAACGGTAAAGCATCGTGAAATTCAATAAACCGTAACTGGTCCAACATATCTGGTTGCCGAACATCAAAACTGCTGTGTCTAGCAGTGGACAGCGGGAGAAGCAGGAAACTGCTTAAGCCCGACAAGAGAACGGTTTGCATTCTAACAGTAATTCTAATGGCATACTGCGCTATTAGCCATAATTTGGAGGATTTGGCCCTGTGCTTCACAACAAACGTAATCGATTTTTGGGTGACAGATCGTTTGAAGTTCTACACATGGTGGGGAAACTGGCACTGAGGAAATTGACTGAATATATCCGAAGCACGGGATGTTTCAAACCCACCCACTAATGGATAACAACTAGAAGGCTCAGCTCCTAGAATAACAGAATTGGCCATATGGGCCACCCAGTGAACTTGCCTGTGAACGGTAAACTACCACCTAACCTATCCTAGGGATACTAAGAACAGGTTTCCGAGTATTCCTTGATGCCTTAATGTGATTGCTATCCACATACATACATACATAATTGGCCATTACAACCTTTCAGTTAGGATTACGACCTAGCTTCTCACACCACTTATAGATTCTCACACCACTTATCTTGTACAAGAGTGGCGAGACCTACAGTTTGAAGTCGACTCCGAGCAGCAGATTTTTAAGCTTTTTCAGTTTTATATACTCCAGAAATCTGCTGAGAGAAGGCTAGGTTAGGTTAGGTTAAAGGACGTACATCTGTCGGTCAAGACAAGCACAGTACCCGAAGGTCGAAATTGACCCATTGTACATTGTCCTTAGGGGAGGAAGGAAATGGAGGATATAGGAATGTAGGGAAAGGGAGGGAAAATGCTGAGAGAAAGTCGACGAAGAAATATTATTTTTCATATTTTCATTTGGATGTCTGACCTGAGGTTTGAACTGGGACCTTTCGTCTAATAAACCAACACTCGATCTACTAGACTACGGCAACTGCTCTACAGTGGTACATTAAGTTAAAACGATCTTTTTTCGCTTCTGCGACTCTCAACTTCGGCAGAAATTATGTTAGGCGTTGCCTAGTCTAGTAAGCGTTGTCCCGTATAACGCATGCCATTTTGTTCTACTTGGATTAAGGTTAGTCCAGCTTAATCTATCAAATGAACAAGCTAGCTAAGAAGTGGAATTGTTCAATTAATTTGGTCATTAACACACCCTCTAATCAGGATTACAACTCAGCTTTTCCCGCCACCCATATTATGTGTATGTATGTGTTAATTTTAACCATGAGCGGTGGAACCTATAGATTAACGTCCACTCTGAACAACAGATTTTTAAGAAACTTTTTATCGCAAATATTTTTTACCCTCAGAGACCTCAGAGAGGAAGTTCGCCGTAAAAATTGTATATTTTTTTTCATATTTTCTTTAGTTCCAGATGTCTGAGCTGGGTTTTCAACCATGGGCTTACGTCTAATAAGCCAATAAGCTATCTACAAGACATGTTTGAAATGGAATTTGTACCATGTGGACTCTCATTTAATAAGCCCATACACTACTACTACTAGATGGCGGTAATTTAATTGAACCATTGGGCCAGCATAGCAGTGTTAATTATAGCGAGCATGTTGAAATGATCTTCTGTGTATTCACTGTCAAACCATTCTTTAGAACTAAGGGGAGTGTTGGGAACCATTTTGAGCATTAAGTTGTAGTATGTGTCAGAGAAAGCTATGGCCGATTCAGGATAGGATATCCACATTCTCTAGGGATTATATTATGAATTATCAAGGATTATATATTGTCCCATTTTTACCCAGGGATAAGGACAGAAGACCCCTGTTTAGGACAGTACTACCATATGATGTTTCAACACGTTGACTGCCACGTAACCCATATTTGGATGATAGGAAGCTTTCGAATCGGGCTGCGTTTGCCGTTTTGGTGTGACGCTTATTTGACTACGATTACATGTGGTCTAAAGGAGATTTTACTGTAAACAAACGTGGCAGTCAAGGTACTAAAAGCACCTCACGGAACTGAACAGAACTGTTAGGTTAGGGAGGTTAGGTTAGATGACGTGTACATGTCAAGTGTGACAAGTACAGTACCCGGAGGCCGAATTAACGCATGGTTTAACGTCCTAGCTTCACACACCACTCGTGTTACATACATACATAATTGGCCATTACAACCCTTCAGTCAGGATTACGACCTAGCTTCTCACACCACTTATGTTGTGTGCGTTAATTTTATACATGAGTGGCGGGACCTACAGTTTTAAAGTCGACTCCGAACGACAGATTTTTGAAAAGCTTTTCATGGTAATTTTTACTCCCAGAGTCTTTGCCAGAAATCTGCTGAGAGGAAGTCGCCGAAGAAATATTTTTCGTTTTGATGTCTGACCTGGGTTTCGAACTCGGGCTTTTTGTCTATTAGCCAATACAGCACCAAATAGACCACGGCGACTTCAACAGAACTGTTAGTGGCAGTAGACTTTTTATAAGTAACTTTCAAAAGGACTAAGAACCGATCTAGTCCTGTTGTGTACATGCTAGGTGTTGCAGCATTTAAAGAAGTTACACTTGATGGTGCTTAATATGAGTCAATACCTTGAGCATCTGTAGTGGGATGCAGAATAAGTTTTGATTCTTGTCCTATCTGGCATTCCGAACCTGTCAAATAGCCACTGTTTTTATAAAAGACTTGTTGTAGGTTCTTAAATGACCTTCACCTAACCAGGCTTGTTTGTAAAATAATTAAAATCGTTCCTTAAATACTTTTCTCTTGTTTGGTTCTTTTTTCTTTTTCTAATTTATTTTCAAATATTTAATCTCTCTCTTCTCTCTTCTTTTCATTCTATTTTGCAACTCAGCCACATAATTATTTGGCCATCATTAGACCATTATCACCTGCTTTGCTGTGTTGTGAGGGGCAAACGTTTAACGTCTTAGTAGAATCGAAGTATGAGGGAATGAAGCGTAAGTGGCAGCATAAGGTGAGGCGGCAACATACGGTGGTGGTGCAACATAAGAAGAACCATAATAGGGAGCAATATATCCAGTTGAATAAGCACCAGTAGCAGCAGCAGCAACATAAGGAGCAGCAGCCGTATAAGGAGATGTTGCCACAAATGGTGTTGAATATGCTGAATAGGCAAATGGTGTTACAATACCACTGGGTTTACCAGACACCAAGGCTACCACCACCGCCAACAACAAAGTCATTAAGGACCAGGAAAACTATAAAGAGCATTAGGTAGAGTAAAGAGATAGAGAGAGAGATTAATTCGATTAATTCATTTCATTTCAATAGACAACAACAACAACTACATCAAGCAGTTGTAGCAGCAGTAGTAGCAGCATATTTAATTAAAGCACGACTTACAAATTTGAACATTTTCTTTCGATTTTTTTTCTTCTTCTTAGTTTTGTTAATAAAGTTAGCGACCGTCGTCAGAGTAGTAGAGCAGTGTAGAGCTGTGTAGAGCGGTTCTATTGTTACTGTTTAATTAGATGAAATCAACACAAGCTTTTATAAGAAATTTATCATTTCCGTAGTATTTGCGTTTGTTTTTTTTTTGTGTGGGGGTCTATTTATTTGAAAATAATTTTCTTTTGAAGGCCAACACATTCATTATTGGCTAATGACCATCAAACTGTTGTATGCTACTGCCAACTACTGCAAACCCCATTAATACGATTCATTATTAATATTGCCCCAGTAGTAATATTTTATTTGAATCTGAATGATTGATGTATGTATGCATGCATGTGTGTGTAAGACTAATTTAAGTCATTGACTACATTTAATTTATATTTCAACGTGACTTTTGTCTTTATCAAACAGGCTTTAATGATTTTCCTGCTCATTAAGGCAAACGCAGAGACTCGTATATACGAGTGGTTACAAGGTGCTTGAGAAATGCTCTATAATATTAGGCAAAGACTTGGAAAATCATCAATTTATTAAAGAAGTCGTAAAGAGGAATCAGGCTTACGTTTACAAAATACCCACAATATTTTTTTGTTAAACATTTCTATGTAAAAAATGGCCACTACCTTACCTAACTTCGCCTTAAAAGTCTCAATTAATGAAGTACGTACGGTAAAGAAATCTTATATTGTGACCTTTGACTTCTATTATTGGTTCGAGGGTACCTAAAAGATTCAACTTAAAAAGGATCAATTTGAGCGCACAATGGACTTGATCATGTTTGAAGTGATAAACAAAAGCTTCAAAAACAAAAATAATGGACTTGTTCACGTGATCAAAGAATATACAAAAATAAGGGATAAAAAATGTAAACAGCCAACAACAAAGTGCAGTGGACAGAACAAAGTGCAGCGAAAAAAATAAAATAGCGGATAGAGAAATACACAACCAACAACTACTCTGCCTGGACAAATGTAAACAAGATACACAAACAATAATGAAAACAACATGTTTATACTTTTGGATCTTTCCTGAAGGTCATTATCTTCGCTCGAGAGCATTTATCACACTATTGATCCAGCGATATAAAAGGCAAGACAAAGCGAACAATGATGGAGTTCGAATTAAGTTAGTCGTGTGTAACGACGTCACATTGGTTGCAGTGAGAATTCAATCAGTTGTGTGTGAAGACACGAGATCGAATTATAATTCAATCAGTCTTGCGTGCAGACAAGTTGCGTGTGAAGACAACAGTTGTTAGTGTTACGCGAGCAGAAGTGTTGTACTTACAAAAAGGTTGTAAGCAGAGAAATAAAACGAACAAGTGGTATAAGTTCGAACAGTGGCACAAAAGTAGAGCGGACAATTGAGAATTGATTTAAAATTGAACACATATTTATTTTTATTTTATTTGCAATCTACGAAATTATATTTTTAACGTTTTTAAAAAGCTAAAAACATAACAATATTATGGTTTACCACTTTAAACTTCGAACCATCATACTTAGGTTATGCTATAGGACCTGACCTGCCCGTGGACAAGAATCAACATACGATGCTCGTGAAAAACGGTTTCAATTTACTGACGGTCTATCCATTACCATCTTTGGTAAGGACTTCCATACATTCTCGGAGAGGCTCAGAATTACTTTCGTAATTCCCTCTAAGTGGAAAGTGCCACAAAGTGTGAGAGAATAAATCCACAAAAATCCTTGTTGTCCTCTACAAAATATAAGATCCCTAAGCCACCTAATCAGAAATAGGGAATATAAATTATGTTTTTCCTTTGCATTCAAATACCTGGAGGTCAAACTAGATTCGAAACTCTTATAAAACCAACATATCCCAGAAGAGGCGCGGAAAGAAGACAAGCGATTTGTTAAAGATAGTCGCTTAATGGATCAAGTTGCGAGACAATGTACCTGCAATGTAACTAGATGGCGTAAAAAGGCAGACTGCTTAGATTAAACTTGGAGCGAATTGAAAGCATTTCGCTTAGTCGGAAGTTTTAGTTTTAAATTTTCACTTACAGAACTGACAGCCATTGCCACATTTTTATCTATTTATATTCGATTTATTTTCAATTAGGCAACTTCTAGAATCCTAATGTTGATTTGTTATGGTTATTCTTATCTATCCATGTTGTTTTCTGTTATCTTGTTATTATTGGAACTTGATTTTTGCTTATCCCAATGCACCACGTTCATGTATACAGCAAGAGGACCACCTCATGCATGCAAATATGTGTAGAGAAAGGCATGGAACAGGGTTGCTTACTATCCCCATTGACTTTCAACATTGTCTTGACGTCGCAAGTATCTAAATACAATAGAGTACTTAAACAGTGCAATAAATCGCAAACTTATTGCTCTCGATTACGTTGACTAACAGCAGTTCTGCTGCTTCAGCTGAAGGCTTACATACATACATACATAATTTGCCATTACAACCTTTCAGTCAGTATTACGACCTAGCTTCTCACACCACTTATGTTGTGTGCGTTAATTTTATACATGAGTGGCGGGACCTACAGTTTTAAAGTCGACTCCGAACGACAGATTTTTGAGAAGCTTTTCATGGCAATTTTTACTCTCAGAGCCTTTGCCAGAAATCTGTTGAGAGGAAGTCGCCGAAGAAATATTTTTTCGTTTTGATGTCTGACCTGGTCGCGGTAAACATTTGCATGATTCAAATAAAGATTTCATGCATTTTACTGAATATTACGTGGTTTTCTTCCCGGGTCTTTTGTCTAATAAGCCAACACACTACCCACTAGACTACGGCGACTTCACGGCTGAAGGCTTACAGGCTCGTATAAACAAAGATCGTGTAAAGTTTAGGTCAATCGAGAAAGCATGGAAGTGAACACACTTAAGGCAACACCAAAATAATGAAACCTTGAGTAACAAAGCTGTTGTTGTTGTTGTCTTGAACAACTGTAAATTAGGGAATGCATCGCGAAGGGATTTACAACCTTTACGAACGCGAGAGAGGAAGTATTCGTTTGTTAACCTAAGACAGTATCTAGTGAACATCGATAGCCAATGACAAATGGAAGTGGATTGTTCACAAGAAGCCGTTGATAGGCAAGACCTTTTTTGTTTTTATTAATTTGCATTTTCAGCGTGGGTAGTCTCAAAACCAATTCATTTTCAGCGTGGGCAGTCTAGAAACCAATTCATTTAGTCTTACTATATTATAGCTCTTGGAACCATCAAGTTATCGCGCGATGAATTAGTACTTTAGTGCCTATTAAATAAGTATCAGTAAAGAGCTATTAGAAGTTGCCGTAGTCTAGTAGGTAGTGTATTAGAGTATTAGATATAAGGCCACGGTTCAAACCCCAGGAAGGTCAGACATCAAAACGAAATAAAAAAAAAAATTATTTATTTAGATGACTTCCTGTCAACAGTCTTCTGACAAAAATTCAGAAAGTAAAATAAAATTGCCATGAAAAGTTTCTCAAAAAAATCTGTCGTTCGAAATCGACTTTAAACTGTAGATCCCGCCACATGTGGATAAAATTAACGCCCCGAACATAAGGGCTGTGAGAAACTAAGTCGTAATCCTGACTGAAGTGTTGTAATGACCAATTTTGTACGTATGTATGTACGTAAAGACCTATTTCTAGAAAAATGCAAAAAAAAATATTGAAAAAAAATTTTTAATAATACCCTCCTCTCCCCGCCAATCACTGTCCCTTGGGTTTTCGTAATTATTCCTCTAATATGTGGTGGCACTTAAATTAACAGTAGGGTGTCTCTAATCAATACCCAAAAAAAAAAAAATAAAAAATGAGAAAAGAATTCCTTCCATGCCACACGTTGTAAATGTTAACCAAAGAGGAGTATTGGTTCATATTTCACTCGCAATTTGTAACCAGGACACAAATTAGTCGTTATAAACTGCTGATGCAACTGATGTCGTGTTCATTTTCACGCCACCACTACCATCCACATCACCAGGCGAAACAGAGCACTTCACTCTTGGAATACTAATTTTATGGTGATGCCTGGCGTATAATATTTCATCTTCTATTTTGGTTGGTTGGTTGACGGCGTACGATGCAAAATTTGACACTTCAATAAAAAACTGATTGAGTAGCAGAAATGAAAAGAAAGTGAATGAAAATGCCAGTTGGCGCCAATAGTCGTCAACATCATATTGTGGGAAGACTTATTTGGGGTGGTAATATTGGACAGAAGACGGAGCATTATGATTGGAAAAAATTAAAAAGTTTTTGAAATAAAAAAAATATAAAAAGCAATGAAATCGAAACTGTGAGGTAAAATTATCAGATCTAATGACTAAAGCGTGAGATTCAGAAGTAGGGATTGAGTTTTTAAGTCATTAAAACTATCAGTTTGACATCACAGTGTACCGATCCAGTGTTAGGCGTTACTCAACATTATAACGATATGTACATACAAAGATAATTGGTCACTAGAACCCTTCAGTCAGGATTATTGACTTAGTTTCTCACACTACTTATGTTGTATGTTTATAGTAGCGTGACCTACAGTTTAAAGTCGATTCCGAACGACAGAGTTTTGAAAAACTTTTCATGGCAGGTTTATTTACTCTCAGAGTTTTTGCCAGATATCTACATACATACATAATTGGCCATTACAACCTTTCAGTCAGCATTACGACCTAGCTTCTCACACCACTTATGTCGTGTGCGTTAATTTTATACATGAGTGGCGGGACCTACAGTTTAAAGTTGACTCCGAACGACAGATTTTTGAGAAGCTTTTCATGGCAATTTTTACTCTCAGAGTCTTTGCCAGAAATCTGCTGAGAGGAAGTCGCCGGAGAAATATTTTTCGTTTTGATATCTGACCTGGGTTTATAGGCAACAATAAGGCAACACACTACCCACTAGACCACGGCGACTTTACCCATATGTATTTACTTTGGCCATATTTATGGTATTCAGTTACGATTTGAAATTATCCACGACATAAGACATGAGATGTGTGTGTCTACATCAAATTCTAAATCTCTTCACCTACGAAATGTAAAGCCGAGGCCAAATCACTTCTCCTCTGGAGATATTCTACTACCATAATGATGGAGGATAGAGCAACTGCGACATACTCCTGATATTACACGGACTTCTGAGAGTTAACGGGGAAACTATACTGAACCAAATTAATAGTGAAAAGTAGGTGCATCAGTCATACCAATCCAGCCACGATTGACCAATTTTGCATGAGATGACATTAAAATAACATCAGCTAAACAAGTAACATGGAAGTGCTTTGAGCAGTAGATATGCTCCTAAGAGGAGCCAGGACCACAACCTAGCTTCTGACACCATTCATGTCGTACGTATTAATTTTATCCATGACTTGCAGGACTTATAGTTTAAATTCGATTCCGGACAATAGATTTTTTTAAAAACTTTTTAGAATTTTTGTCAGAAATTTGCTGCAGGATCGTCGAACAAATATTTTTCAGATTTCGTTTTGTTCTAAATGTCTGATTTGGTATATGAACGGCCTCATAAATAATTGCGTCTTCACAAAAGCTTAATTTTCCGCCTATAAAATAACACATCGTTTGAAGTCGCCGTAGTCTAGTAGGTAGTGTGTTGGCTTATACGACGTAAAGCCAGTTGTTATATTATCTTGGCTGTAGACTACGTTCTAAAAATGTAACGAATGCGATATTCGATGTTACCTTGCATGCACTGATAATATTGACAAATCATCCGAAACTATTATCGATGAATACGTTTTAATGCACATCCATCTGCTTTCCACAGAATCTGGATCTCATTCCTAAATGATGGCTTGACGGCGAATATAATTTGAGTGCTAGAAGTCGCCGTCATCTGGAAGGTAGTGTATTGGCTTATTAGACGCAAAGCCAAAGTTCGAGCTCCAGGACAGACATCAAAACAAAATGCAAAAAATATTTCTTCGGTAATTTCCTTTTAGCAGATTTCTGGACAAAAACTGTGAGAGTAAAACTAGCCTGCCATGAAAAGTTTCTCAAACCTGACTCTCGTTCGGAGTCCCGTCACTCTTGTGTAAAAATTAACACACACAACATAAGTGGTGTGTGAAACTAGGTTAATAATCCTGACTGTGAAGGGTTGCAATGACAAATTATGTACGCATGTATCGTATGAATTCAGTTAGAAAACGAAAATCTTTCTCCATTAGAATGAAAATTAAATTGTTGAATGATGTTTCCTCTTTTTATGCAAGAACAAACTATTCCTGGAATCTATCTCAATTTGCTATTAAGAGATAGCAAACGACGGTCTCATTTGGATGATCATCAAAACCAACGAGATTGATAATTCTTAAGCACTGTATGTACGGTGTAAGGTAATTCGATATCACTATTTCAATATGATAAATTCGAAAATGTGAACTTTCAAATTAAATTACCGATTTCAAGGGAACAATCAAATTTTCTTACAGGGCATTAAGATTCATTTTCCATTAAAAAAAAACGATAGTACAATCGAAGTTCTATAAATTTTGCCCGCACTGCTCGGTTGTGGAATGATCTTCTTGCGGAAGTTTTTTCCATCAGTTACGAAATCCACAAACACTACTCCCTCTTTCTACCTTCGTATAACCTATTTTCCTTAACCTGCACAATGCACAATGACATGCCTTTGTCTGTTTATAATTTATGCCACAATTTAATGTAATTTTTCTGTTTCTTTTTGTTTTTTGTTTTAATTTTTCTAATTTGTTTTTATAAAAAACAAAAATTTTATTTTTCTTTGTCATGCAACATAAATTATGCGATCATTATTACAGTCAAAGGCAAAATAATTATTCACTTTAAAAATATAAATCATCTACAGTATAATGAACACACACACGCACACAAACATACACGCATTTAAAGGTAAATCCAAAAACAAACATTAAGAGGGAAAATAAAACTTCACCTCATGGGATGCTCTCATAAATTACGGTCAAAAATGA
The DNA here is from genome assembly GCA_014635995.1 of Sarcophaga peregrina. NCBI lineage: Eukaryota > Metazoa > Arthropoda > Insecta > Diptera > Sarcophagidae > Sarcophaga > Sarcophaga peregrina. Next base: position 52,293,821 of record CM025792.1, on the reverse strand, counting down.
GTGATTGAGAGAAGAGAATGTGCTGCTGCCTATTGAAATAATGTTGCGTGAGTTTGTCTGTTCAAAAAAAGTAAAATTGTTTAGGCAGGTCAGTCAAGTGTATACCGTCAGAATTGAGTGATGATTGTCTCCACTTTACCATTGATTATCTCCTTTAATAGCCACAGACTGTTTACCAAGGGAACTTTACTAATTGTTTTCTTATATTACAACGGCAGTCACAAGAAAATGGTTTTATTGAGGACTTAGGACATACAAAAAACATACAGAATTTGTCATTGGAAGCCTTTAGTAAAGTTTACAACCAAGCTTCGCCCACCACCCAGGTTGTGTGTGTGTTAATTTTAAGCATGAGCGGCGGGGGACCTACAATTTAAAGTCGACTACGATTTTTAAGAAGGTTTTCATGGCAATTTTATTAACTCTCAAAGTTTTTGCCAATAATCTGCTGAGAGGAAGTCGCCGAAGAAATATTTTTTCCATATTTTGCTTAGTTGAAGAGGTCGCCTCACATCAAATAAGCCAACACTTTACCTACTAGATTACAACGACTACAGGTCATTATTATTTTCATTTACGACTAACACTCGGTTTGATCGCTACTCATGCAGTAGTTAAACTAAATTGGTTATTACAACCTATTTAGTTAAGATTACAACCAAGCTTTTCCCACTGGCTTTGGAATATGAGCCGTTGCCTCACGTCTAATAAGTCACCACACTACCTACTAGATTACAACAACTACAGGTCATTATTATTACGACTAACACTCGGTTTGATCGCTAGTCATGCAGTATTTAAACTAAATTGGTTATTACAACTCTTTTAGCTAAGATTACAGCCAAGCTTTTCCAACCACCCATGTTGTGTGTGTTAATTTTGAGCATGCGTATTGGAACCTATAGGTTAATGTCGACTCCAAATAACTAATTTTTAAGAAACTTTTCATAGCAATTTTATTTTACTCTTGAAATTTTCGGTAGAAAATTACTGCAACATTTCGTTCATGTTCGAGATATCTGATCTCGGGTTTTGAACCATGGGTTCTCTTATGAGCTAACTCACAAACCTACTAGAATACAGTAATCTCTAATATGCTTTCTTTTGCAAAAATGGAGAACATTTAAAGTTCTAAGGCAATAGAGTGACCAAAAACATTAGTTCACCATCGAACTTAAAAGTACACCATTTAGTGACAATTAAAGTGTCACCATGTCTGATTGTTTGCCTAACCCAGTTTAAACGTTTCTGTTTAATTGCTCGAATATTTTCGTTATAAATATTCGAAAACAATTTTAAAATTTATTATATCCACGGATATAAACAAAAAAAAAAACGCAGAAAAATTTTTAATTACGCAGACAAACAACTCAAAAAAAATAAAAAAAATAAAATAATTTAATGAGTAAAAAATCTACTGCGCCCGTAATAAGAGAATTGCAAGAATAATTATCACTTCAGTGGTTAATGGTTTTAATTAGTGTTTCATGTAATATTAATTAAATTAATTAAATTCATAACTGCTGGAGAATAAAAACAAAAATGAAAAAACTGGACTGCAATAGATTGAACGAAACCGAACATTTTTTACTCTAAAATTACTTCTTTCTTATTACTAATAGTGATACAATAACAAATACAACACAATACATTAGCCAATGGTTTGTTGGCAACCCTTCCTTTCCAGAGCTTACCACAGATTAATGCCTAACGAAACAAAAATAACGTAAACAAGGTAATGAGAAAAACCCACAAAAAGAAATTATATTTCATCGTAGATTAGGTTGGGTAAGGTGATGGACCCAACTTAGGTCAGTATTTAGACCCAACAACAACTCGAGTGCAAAATAAATCTTACTATTGAAAAAGTCTTTACATTAGAGAGTTCAGTCAATTACATTAGGGACAAGAGCAGGGTACTGATACATGATTTTCCTCCTCATCAAATCTTCAGATCCTGCAGAAGCCATTTGCCCGAAAAACAAGGAAGCCTGGTCGTGTGATTTATAGAATGTGAGTCAGGAAATCCTTTTCTTATCCACACAACAGAGTCTAATAATATTGCCTTGTAGGCAGCAAGATAATGTAATAATAGAGTTCCCTGGTAGTCTAGTGTATAGTGTACTAGACTATTAGCGTGAGGGCCGTGGGTTCGATTCCCACCAAAGACTCTGATCTCTGACACTATACCGAGCACATGGCCTAAGTTACTCAGCTCGTACATAATTAGAAAATAATTTGTAATTAATAAATAAATAAATAAATGAATAAAATAAATGTAATAATAATAGCAATGGATAATATCTAAATAAACTGAGGCAATTGAAATATCTACGCTCTATAACCTGTCGGAAGTTGTAACCACCGTACCACCGGCCTTAGCCAACGCGTCAGTAATGCAATTTTGAACGATATAACATACCCCGAATCTCTGATAAGAGTTCCCTTTGAATAATCAGAAATTTCCCCTGAGGAATCCTTGCCATTGATGAATAGGAACGGACGTTGATACTACGTTTGTTAGGGACTTAATTGTAGCCTAGCTTTCCGTATACATCAACAGATGTTTATAAAAAATTTCGCCACTAAGCAAGTATTCTTTTTTTTAGAGTGAAAGTTATGTTAACAGAGATTGTAAAGTTAACAAACAAACCTAATTGGTCATTACAACCCTTCAGTTAGAATCACGATCTAGTTTCCCCTACCACTTATGTTGTGTGCGTTAATTTTTATATATGAGTGGCGGGACCTACAGCTAGAAGGCGATTCCGAATGACAGAGTCTATGAGAAACTTTTCATGGCAATTTTATTTTATTTGTGTTAAGTGTTAAAAATGCAAGTCAATAATCATCTACCAGAAAAGTCAAAGTCATTGACCAAAAAATGGAAGACTACAGAAAGTAGAATAATATGTAATACTATACAATAGTATAGAATAGCATAGAATACTATTGAATAGCATAAAATAGCATAGAATAGTGTTGAATAATATATAGTACAGAATGCTATAGAATAGTATAAAATAGTATTGAATAATATAGAATAGAATATTATAGAATGCTATAGAATAGTATAAAATGCTATATAATAGTATAGAATGCTATAGAATAGTATAGATACTATAGAAAAGCATAAAATAGCATAGAATACTATTGAATAGCATAGAATAGCATAGAATAGTGTTGAATAATATATAGTACAGAATGCTATAGAATAGTATAAAATAGTATTGAATAATATAGAATAGAATAGTATAGAATGCTATAGAATAGTATAAAATGCTATAGAATAGTATTGAATAATATAGAATAGAATAGTATAGAATGCTATAGAATAGTATAGATATTATAGAAAAGCATAAAATAGCATAGAATAGTATTGCATAATATAGAAGAGCATAGAATAGTATAGAAAGCTATAGAATAGTATAGAATACTATAGAATAGTATAGAACAGCATAAAATAGCATAGAATAATATGGAATAGTACTGAATAATATAGAATAGAATAGTACAGAATGCTATAGAATAGTACAGAATGCTATAGAGTAGTTTAAGTAGCATAGAATAGTACTGAATAATATAGAATAGTATAGATTAGTATATAATAGTATAAAATGCTATTGAATGCTATAGAATAATACTGAACAATATAGAATGTTATAGGATAGCATAGAACAGCATAGAATAGAATACCATGAAATAGTATTAAATAATATAGAATAGCATAGAATAGTATATAATGCTACAGAATAATATAGAATAGCATGGAATAATATTAAATAATATAGAATAGCATGGAATAGTATGGAATGCTATTGAATAGTATAGAAAAGGAAACCCATCGAAAAAATTACTTAACTTAGAGATGCCATTAGACTGTTACAAGCATTTGACTTAATTCAATATACTCTCATTATTATTGTTAGTGTAGGACTAAAAACAAAAAATCAATTCATTAATGGTGCAGAGTATAAACCCTTCCTTCATTTCATATGCATGCACATACCATGTTCCAAAAGGATATCTCTATAACTATAACAGCCAAAAGCAAAAACAGCAACAAGGCAATTAAAATAATTTTAAACGTGCCGATTTACTCATTCATTTGTATACATGAATTGTATGCATGAACTGATGACTGATATTTTTGTTTAAATACACGCAGTAATAATTATTTAATTGCAATCCACAGTTTGATTTAACAACAAACATTCTGGTGATGAGTAAATGTGGAAATTCATATTCATGTTCAATTATAAAATGATATGTACGAGAGTCGATGAAGAAATTTACCAAAAGAAAAAAAAATTCTTATGAAAAATGTTGGAGTTTTTTTTAATTAGAAAATGGAAGGAATTAAAAAATTAAGTTTTTTTTAGCTGAAACGTTAAGAAAGGCGAAAGATTGTTTATGGAAGTTCTTGGGAGCCTTTGAATACGAATTTCCTGCGCTAAATGTTACATTATTTGAGATTTTTTTTTTAATTTTTTTTTATTAATGTGAGATACTTATGAAAATGTTTTCAATTACCCCACGTACTTATTTACTTAGGCTTGCCTTCCCACATCACCCGCTACACAATCTTTTACAGAAAACAATATTTTTTCTCTCTCTTTTTATCCTTAAAAACATATCAACACTTAATGAAATCCCTCTTAATCTTTAAATTGCACTTGAAATTACACTCTCTTTTATTTACTTTCTCTCTCTCTCCCTCTCTTTCTCTAGTAGTTGCATCACAAACAATCGCACACATAATCTCTATGTACACTTGAATAGACAATGACGATGAGTAAGTAGTTGATGTCTCAGTTGAATAAAGATGATGAGTTGTTTGGTAAACAAAAACACACTTACTTACACATACGTATTCCCCTCATCACAACGGTTTTATTGAAAAATATATTCCAGTAACCGAGCATAAGTAATAAGGCAAATTGAGAGATAGAAAGAGTAAAAGTATTTGCTTAAAGAGTAAATACAGTTAAAATATAAAACGAGTATTAAATAAGAACGTAAGTAAAATGAAAGTAAAGGAATGTATGTATTGTGTGGGAAAGTAATAAATGATGGTATTTGTTTAGAAAATGACACTCAAACACACATGCAATAATCTCATGCTTACACACACTCACACACACAGACTTACTCTCACTTAGCAATACCGATTCAAATACGATTTTATTGTTGACTTTCATTTTCCTTTTTTGGTTTTGTGCGTAAAATACTTACAAAACTAACGGATTTACAGGATTTTATTGCCGTCTTTAAGGGGGTCGAAAAAGGTACTTTTTTAAAGCAAATCAAAATGAAACTTACAGTAGGACAAGATCGAGTATTTTTTAGATTACATTTTAAAACTGTTTATTGGGAAAGAAAAAAACCTTAAACCTTAACCTACTTTTTCAAAAAGTTTAGAAAAAATACTTCAAAAGGGAAAATAATTTTAAAATAATTTTAAGGCGCCCTTTTTTAACATTTGTAAATTCGTATTTAGGCTAGACCCGCAATGAAATACAATAATAGACATTTAAAAAAATATTTTTCGTACTTTTTAAACCGAAACACAACTTTAATCAAATAAGGCATAAAACTTTAAAAAATTGTCATCAATTGAAATAGTACTTTTAAAACTTAAAGTACTATATCGGTACTTTTTTTATACATAAACTTTCGTTGTAAATAAAACGAATTCCACACAGAATAAAGTATAAAAATAAACTAAAATATGAAATTGAATTATAAAATTATAGTACGATTTGAAATTTTGGTACCTTTTAGTAAAAATCGTACTTTTTGTCTTTGAAGTTTTTAAAAGACAAATATTCCCTGAACATATGCTGATCGATTGGTGACGGCATATCAAAGAATTTTTCTTATTTTATGAGAACTATTACGAATAAATTAGCCAAAGATAGAAGAGAGGACACTCAATAAAGGATCTTGCGGAATACGGAATGGGATCGTTTTGGAAATTAATTGTTTAGCAAAGACTAAAAGCATTAGCCATCTAAAAAAGATGAATCGAGTGTGATTGATGAAGTGAATTAACTTTAAATAATCCAATAGTACACATCACCATTTGGTAGAGATTTTCTTATCCCTACTGTGCATATATTTCGTCTTAGTACTTCCTAAGTTTCTTACATTTAAAATGAGTCAAAATGAGTGACCCTATCTATGAAGGTAATTCCTGGTACAACACCCCTCCACTCTTTATGATATTTTTCATAATTCCCGGCGATCGTAAACCCATGGCAAACGTCATTAACACAAAAATTTATTGGTAAAGGCAAAGACTAAACTCCCTGATCTACTTTATTGCCTCACGATCGCCGTGACCCATAGTAGACGTCGTTAATACAAAAATTTATTGACAAAAACAGAGACTAAACTGCCTGATCCACTTTAAAGTAGCCTAGGCGCCTACCGAGGCAATTAGGAAAATTTCGCTGTGTAGGAGAAGACACCGGTTCTACCGTTAATCAGAATTTCAATGAAAGGAGCATAAAATATCCCGAGCCTGGATAGTTTCTTATGGAATATTCTTATGGAATATTACCTGCTAGGGCTAGTCACCCCCTCGAATGATCCTTGCAGAAGTTGCAAGCCGAAGGCGACGCAGAATAGCGTATTGCAATTAATGTGCTCCTGCCCAGGACTCAAGCAAAAACGTTTGAGATTGAAGTACAGAATGCAGTAAACGTGGCTCAAAGCTAATGACTCTTCATGACTGATGCATAACACACTGAGCTGAGCTTAATAGGATTCTATAAATGAGAACCTAATGCAACCATATGTGGTAACGCCATTCAGTCTTACATAAACCAATGAACACTTTAATTAGTACTTTTTTTACGTTTAATAGTACTTTTACACTTTGAATAACATTTTTGTACTTTAAAAATTGTACTTCACTTGTTAAATTTTTCGTTTTTAATTACGCTTTTGTACTTAAACAACAACTTTTTAATATTTTTTAAAGCATTTCTTAATACTCTCAAAATGGCCATTTTAAATCCCCACTCAATACGAAATCACATGTCTACGCTCGAACACCAGCACAGATACTATGTGTAGCCAGGGAAATGTCATAAACAGGAGAACAATTCCCGGCTTAATAAAGTCAAGTGTGGTGATAATCTGAATGAAGTTGGCAAAACGAAAGGAACGGAGAGCCATTAAACGGCATCATTAAAAGTGAATTGAATGTGAAAGATTAACGAACTCCTGTTACTTGGCGTATAGGAGGCGGGCGGTAGACATTAATGAAAATAATTTTTGTTCTTCCCCCTTTTGCCCCTTACTCCTGTGCTTTATGAAGTTTTTTAATTAAATTAAATTGAAATTGAAAGAAACCGCTGGCAGGCAGGCAGGCAGGCAGGCTTAAAGTATTTCTTTTTTCAATTCACACTTTGTGCAACTTATTTAAAGAGAAAAGAAAAGAATGTAATTAATGGAATTGACTATTAAAAAAAATTCATATGAAAAGAACAGACAAAAGAAGAGAATGACAGGAAAATTGTGCATGTTTTCGTGTTTAAGTAAGGGGAGGGCAGAATATCAAGCGTACGTAGTAAAATATGAATTAATATTAGCAGCACTGTGTTGTGTTGTGCTGTGTTGTGGTCTCTCTCTTTTTAATAATAGAAGAAAAAAATTCCCAAAAACTGTTTAATTGCGGCTTGTCTAGAGACGTGACAAAATATTCAAGCATTACAATATTATGCCTCAAGGCCATGAGAGCACACAAGTTCACTAACACGAAGAGGGCTCCAAAAAAAAATTTATTTAACATACTGCCTGTTAATGATGTGCGAACAACTTTGGGTTGAAAACTAACCATTAGTTCGTGCACTTCTAATTCTAAAAGGTGGAGTGTTATAGCAGTTAAATTGATTAACTACAGAATCCAATCCTCTTAGCTTACTATACATAAGAAAGGATATTCCGTTTTATGAAAATACGAGATTTAATCTCCTCCGCATAGTATGTAAGGAATTTAGTTCCACAAACAAACGCCAACATATTGTTATGTTTTTAGCTTTTTAAAAACGTTAAAAATATGATTTCGTAGATTGCAAATATTTGTTCAATTTTAAATCAATTAATTGTCCGCTCTACTTTTGTGCCACTGTTCGAACTCATACCACGTATTCACCGATAACTTTCACAATATGTGCTTGTTCGTTATGTTTCTCTGCTTACAACCTTTTTGTAAGCAAAACACTTCTGCTTGTGTAACACTAACAAATGTTGTCTTCACACACAACTTGTCTGCACGCAAAACTGACTGAATTATCAATCGTGATCTCGTGTCTTTACACACAACTAATTTAATTCCCACTGCAACCAACGTGACGACGTCACACACGACTAACTTAATTCGAACTCCATCATTGCTCGCTTTGTCTTGTCTTTTATCGCGATGGATCAACAGTGTGATGAATGTAAACAATTTGTTTCCATTTTTGTTTGTGTATCTTGTACAGCCAGAGTAGTTGTTGCTTGTGTATTTGTCTATCCGCTATATTAATTTGTTTACGCTGCACTTTGTTTTTGGTTGTTTACTTCTCTGTCTGCTGCAGTTTGTTGTCGGCTGTTTACGTCTTTTATCCCTTTTTTTTATTCATCGATCTTATAAATAAGTCCATTATTTGTGTTGCTATATTTTCGACTTATTCGTTAATCACGTGAACAAGTCCATTAGTTTTGTTTTTGGAGCTGTTGATTATCATTTCACAGATGATCAAATTCCATTGTGTTGATTTTGGAGCTTATGTTTATTATTTTAACAACACCATTTCCACTTTCGTAACAATATTAATGTTAGAGGAAGGAAATTAGAAAGTCTCAACTATTGGAAGGTTCCCGCAAAGCTGCTAACTTAATTGATCAGAATTACAACCAAGTTTCTCACACCATCCATATTATGCATGCAACTTTATCCATGAATAGTGGAAAACTACCGTTTAATATCGAACGACAGATTTTTAAAAAACTTTTCATGAAAATTTTATTTTTCTCTCAGAATTTTTGCCTGAGAACTGCTGAGAGAAAGAACTCACCGAAAGAAATGATGTCTGAGATGGTTTTTGAACGATGAGATCTCGTCCAATAAGTCAACACACTACCTACCAGAGTAAGGCGACTTCATTCAATATAACAACTCAGAGAGTGTTGTTTTTACGTAATGTTAGACGGCAACCATATTACCGTAGAGATTGCAAGAACATGGTAAAATCGTAAAAGAGAAGAGGAAACTATGCGCAAGTACTATGCTCCCTGTAAAAACTAAAGGAATATCGAAAAAAACTCTTCGCCTTTCAACCACCTCTCACTTAACGTGACATAAAACTGAGGGCAGAAGCATTTTAGCATCCCCCTTTTAATTGCAGTGTCGGATAACTGATAGATGGATGCTCATATTTATGATAAAATTTTATGAAAAAATGCTTAGACTTCGATCGATTGAGTGTAACTAATAAGGTGAACGGCGAGATAGCTCAAAATTACATTTTTTTGGAAGTAAAATGATTGACCAAGACAAAGACGATATGATAGCTTCATGTGTGATTGATCCGCTGACCTTGGGTTAAAACGATCTATAATGTGCCACATTGCTTTCAAGTCGATTGGATGATGAGTAGAGGATTCAATAAGAAGAAAGGAATCAATATTTGAAGGCCTTTGAATAGGAACACAAAGCAAGGCTGGTAAAAAAAATAAATAAAAATGATTGACAAAGTCGTAAGAAGATTGACAATCCATCTTGAAGATTGACGCTTGAGTGTGAGTGAGCCAATCACTCTTACTTTTTTATAAACACTTTTTTGGAATGAAATTACATTCAAAGGCATGGGGAAAACGACGGATCAACGTTTAAAAAGTTTATATCGAGTGTGATTGAAGAAGTATTCCATGAGAAAGCATAGAAACTACTAAGGTTCTCATGGGTTTCTCTCAGAGAAAGACTCATAAAGTGATTTTCAAAGAGGTAAGCGAAATACCAAAAATGTTTTTGGAAGTCTTACTGACTATGATTGAAGAAGTCGATCTTGCGAAACAAGAAAAAGTCAGTGAAGGTATTTCTGAGATTAAGAGAGAGAATTTTTTTTAGAACAAAGTCACATGCGAAAATGTTGGCGAAAAGCCAAATCCATCGTGAACAAATTTAGGGAGTTTTATTGAAAACGTGAGCCGTAAGGTAAAGGTGAAAGTCACTAGGAAAATTTGTGCCACTCAGAGTGAAACTATTTTGAAAATTTTGTAAATCAAGATGCAAGTGAAAAATCCTAATTTAGGTATAGGAGGTCTATCGATTATGATTGATGAGTGAGCAGTATGAAAAATGGAGCCACAGAATTAAGTTTTAAACCGTTGGTCTTGGGGATCTTTTTAACTTGTAGGACAATGCTGTTTATGATATTACTGGTCCATGGACATTTGAACGTGAAACTGATGCTAAGGGTCAAGTTTGTCAAATTTTGCCTTCTCTACGAATTCTCTGAACAAACAGGATTATGAGCAAGATCTTTGCAATCTCTACTAGGACCATGACAATTATTACGGATCTTTACAAGTTGAGATGAATGGCTGGCGGTGTGGACTTTTTTCTGTGGAACCTATTGGGAAGAGCGTTAATAGTTAAGGAGTTGTTATCAATTGATCACAACAGCGTATGATCGTTGCAAGCTTTCGCTGTTCCCATTGTGATGTATTTGCTTCATTGCTAGGCTAGCTGAGAGCATAAGATTTCAAAATATCTGGCCGTACTTTTTGAAAGAAAATTTAGTCCCTGAAACGAGAGCTGTCTGACAATGATGGTGATTGCTTGAGTAAGAGACTTCGCTTTGATGTTCTCTTTGTGTAAAGTTGTTAATAAACTTACGCTATCATCGATTTACATGAGCGTGAGTGGGAGTGTGACACATAATGTGTAGCCTCCAGAGACTGTGAATTATTAAAAATCCGGAATAAGAAAAATCGTAACGTTTACAACGCATTATTAAGGAAATAACGTTTGTGATAACCTTTCAACCTTAATCGTGTAGCCGTATTAAAACGTTGCTCACGTTTTTCTTTATTTCTTTACAAATTCACTCTCTCTCTCTCTCTCTCTCTCTGGCATGTAATCAGAAACAGAAATTATTTGTATAGGCCAGCCCAACACAGCACAGCACAGCCCAGGCCAGACATCTATGGCATACGTGGCTCGTATTTTCTCAATCTATTGTGTTTACATTTTACGACAAATACGTGACGAATTTTCAATATCCACAAATGTTTCCGTTTTCCCTATTTTTTTTTATCTTTGTCAGCCATTTAATGGGTCTGATGGTCTACATATGAGGCGGTGTCCCTTTTCCTCTCACTTGACATATTTTCATCAAAAGAAAATGAAAACAGAATAGTGAGAGAGAGACAGAGAGACAGAGAGAGAGAGAGTAGGACAACAAACAAATCAGTGTCTATGACTTATTGATGCTTTAATGCTATGCTGGTGTATCAATGCTGGCCTATCGATGTCAGAATTCCATAATGTCTGCCCCTATCCCTCTCTCTCTCTCTTTCTGTGCCACAGTGTCTAAGTGTCTGTTGGTTTGGGCATCAATCTGTGATTAAATATTGACAGTTTGTTTGATTTTATTGTAATGTTTTGTAATCTATTGTGATATTTTGTTGTTACTATTTAATATTGTTGTTGTTGTTGCAGCTGTTATTATTGTATTAATAGATCATCATTATGAGACGCAATTTATAAATCATAACGTTTCCACAACCACAGTCGAACCTAAAGCCAATTGTCAAATGATATGCCAGAGATTTTATTCAAAAAGGCAGTTTTTTTTTCCTTTAATTTTGTTTTGTGTACACAAAATGGAAATTGTTAGGACATAAGGAGGAGGATAAAATGATGAATTACTTAATGAATGAGTCAGACAGGCAACAACAACAACAAGAACAGAAGTAACAATAAAAACAAACACAATTTATAACAAGTGTTGGAAACTTTTAATATCGAAAAGGCTGTGATGCAAAAATTCATAGAGACTTGAAGTCACAGGAGACAACGAGATACCGTCCTAGTCTATTGAGGTTAATCAATGGATTCTTCACTCGTTGGAAAACAATAAGGACTTGAGGATAGGATGGCATCTTCATCAAAAACCTCAAGGTTGTACTGAAAACAAGACTGGATACAATAGTTTCATAAACTTTCTATGTGATAATGCTTTGCTTTCGGCATATGAGACTTCCCAGGACTCAGAGGCTCTCCGTGGGGATCATATTATAAAGGAAACTCTCGAATTCTGCTTTAGTAAGCCAAGCTCTAGTTCAGGACAATCGACTCTTACAAAATTTCAAGACGGACATGGTCATAATACGATAGATGACGAAACCATCCATCCTAAGTCACAGTTGGGATTTGAAATAAAAAAATCATCAAAACAGACCCTTGGAACCTATGCGGTGTTATTGAATTTCATTTGAGATATCTAACGAATCGCCATAGTCTAGTAACTACAGTGCTAGACAAGATCCATGGATCAAACGAACAAAAAAAAAACAAAATACTACAAAGAAAAAATATATCCTTCGGCGATTTCTTCTCAACTGTCTTTTCGCTAAAGCTCTGAGAAGCAAAATATATTTGCCATGAATTTCTAAAAAAAAATCTCTCCTCTGGAGATGGCTTTAAAGTGTAAGTCCTGCGTATGGGACTGTATCTGAGTGAGCAATGCTGGTAATCAGTGGTGTAATAATTATAGGCATACAGGTATGAGAGCGGAAGAGAGTGTGGCAGGCCAAAAAACGTGCATAGAAGGACAGTAAATGTCGACGATGCCAGAATGGCAACAGGAATAGAACACTGAAATGAGTGGTAAATGGACGGCAAAATTTATCGCAGATATTACCTGTTGGAAATTTGGGTAGGTTAACTGCTATCTGACACAACTGTTATCTGCCCACAGTTATTTTTGTAAGTATCTGCTTAAAATAGGGGAAGATGACACGACCAAATTGCATCTATAATGATACGTCGATTGATGATGCGGAACACACTTTCTTTCATTGTGGGAGGTGGAGATTGAAAAGAAGGGGTCTTGAGGCCAAAGTAAGCGCCTGTACTATCAGGAACTTCTGCAATGGAAAATTGGAACAGCATAGCCAGCTACGCTGAAGTTATACAGAAATCGAAGAAAATTGACTTGTACGAGAGAAGTAGAGTGGATGTTTGAAAACCTTCTCAGATTTTGTTGTGCAATCCAGAGGCATATATGGATATAAAGGGGCCAAATGGCCAGAAGGACTCCATTTCGAAGTAATACCACAGTAGTTGCGGCGGGGGCAAAAGGAGTCCAAAAGAGGGGAGCTTTAGTGGGTGAGGGCTCCGCACACGGGGGATAGTGACGACTATCTCTATAGTGTGATTAGGTACATTTTCTCCTCCTCAGCGTAAAAAAGAATATCTCGTAGGTTTAATGTTGGTGTTGAAATGGACACGCTTTACCATTTCCTATTATATTGTCTGCCCCATGTTATTAGCTGGGTTAAACAGGACTTTGCGGGGATATATGGTACCCAGATTCAAAGCACTACTTTTCGTTCTCTTAATTTGAGTATGAGGGTATAAAGGACATCTATTAAATAAAGTATCGTAGTATTTGACAAAATGCCGTACCAAGACACAGCTTGACTGGCAACACATTAAGAGATCATCTGCTAAATACACTATGCAAGCATCTCTTGTACAACCTGGTTGATTCCCAAGAAAACAATATCAACGACTGATGCAATTCATTCCATCACAAGCCGTGGAGGCAGGAAAGACTGTGTCAAAACTATTCTAGTTTCAAAAAAAAACTACACTTAACTCAGTGGTAGATCCAAAATGTTAGGAACTATTTCTCTCGCAACTTTACTTATTTCTAACTTGGAGACCTTAGTCGATCGATCAATGGGTCAAGGAATAGTTTACAGACGGCGACAATACATACGTACATAATTGGCCATTACAACCCTTCAGTCAGGATTACGACCTAGCTTCTCACACCACTTATGTTGTATGCGTTAATTTTATACATCAATGGCGGGACCTACAGTATAAAGTTGACTCCGAACGACAGATTTTTGAGAAGCTTTTCATGGCAATTTTTACTCTCAGAGTCTTTGCCAGAAATCTGCTGAGAGGAAGTAAGCTATGTTAGCACTTTTTGTTTGACAGCAAAAATTTTGCCATAAGCAAGTTTTGCATTGTTGCAGAACGCCAGAATATACTTGGACGCCTAGAACATTGGTATTGCCTATTTCATCTCGTAGTTAAATCTTCCATCCATGCAATTTTTTTTTTTTTACAGGATATTATACTAGATAGGTTGCAGCTTTCATTTTTTAGAGTGTTTGACTCAGAAGCCATTGCCATTATCAGCCATAAACATTGGCTGTTAAAGATATGTTATCAAGCTAGGAGTTAGCTTTGAAAAAGATACCAATTTTAATAATGGTCGTACTCTTTTGTAAAGTTTCCATTAAAGTAACGTTTTCTTTCCAATCCAATATCGGCGTCTGTAGAGCAGACCGTACCTACCATTAAATTGTAAATTTAAAAGTGTAACATAGGCGATTAAGAGAGGGGAAGCAAATATTTTCCTTTTAAATTAAATTATTCTGTCATTCATCATTCATTATAATGCTATTGATGGACAGGCAAGTTTCTTACTCTGTTGATGTTTCAAATAAAATTTTTTAAGCGGATATTGATGACTGTGGGAACTTTTTCTTTTCAATTTTCCAATAAAACGAAAAGATATATTATTTTGAAAAAAAAAAAAAAAAAATGTAAGTTAAATGGCAAAATTGGCATCATCATCATCATTAAATTTATTGCCAAAGTCATCACCGATGGAGGATATTTCCTCGCCCGCTTCCAAAACAATTTTATTGTTGCCAAAATGCCAACACATTTCAATGTAAATCATCATCTCCTCATTCGTCATTGATTTGTTTTTCATTTTGCTTTCTTTCTTTTTTTTTTTGCCATCACTTTCCTGTCTGTCGGTCTCTCTCTCTCTCTCTCTCACTCTATCTATCTCTTCGCCCTTTTTCTAGGCTTTTTTTTTCAAAATTTCGATTTCAAACTCTTGATTTTTTTTATTAAAAATTCCATATTCTCAGTCTTTTTTTCGGTTTATATTGCAAAATATGATGAAGAAAGAGTGGGAGAGAGAAAGAGAGAGAGAGTGAGAAAGATATGCTAATGTTGTATTATTAATATTAATGCCTGTTGACAAGAGCAACAACAACAACAGCAACACATGCACAGAGAAAGAATATGCTGATGGTAAATCCTTAATATTGCTTTTTAAACTGTATTTAATAACAGTGGAGAGCAAAATAATAGTATTCCCATATTTATAATTATATTCTCTCCAGAATACTGAAGGCAACGGCAAAAATTCGAGGTTAAGGCATTCGGGTTGAGCATTACACCGATATGTAAGTGTAATAGGCTACATGGGCACTCCTCTACACTCAAACACCTAAAAAGCCCCGGAAATTTTAAATATCGACAACAATTTATCGGTCCCCATAGGTATGTATGGAAATTCATTTTGTAAGCAAAAAATTCGGTATTTTTAGACTCCAAAATCCTTTCACATTAATTGCAATTGTTACATTTGCTTACTTTTTGACCACAACTGTTACTTGTTCAAATCACATCTGCATTTACGACATTCGAACGTTTAACTTTTTCTTTTATGAGGCAATAAAATGTTACATTCCACACACTCACACACACACAGACTCATACACACAGTTTAACATGACAATTCATATACATTCTCTATCTCTCTCTCTCTCTCTTTCTCTTACAGTCACTTTCTCCGTTTATCCTTTAGTTCAGTTCAGAAACTTTTATGCCAGATTTTATGCCTTCTAATAACTTTTCATGTTTAATTTATTTTTTTTTTGTCTGTTTTGTTGCTGTTGTAGATGTTGTTGTGTGTAAATAAAGGTAAGAATATTAAATAAAAAAAAGTATTAGGTCTGGGCATTAATTGCCGGCCGATATTCAAAAGTCCAAAAGACTTGAGTGGCTTTGTGGCCATCAGAATATCTAAAAAAAAAGTTCCAAATGATTGCTTGAGGAAAGTATTTATCTTTGGAATACTGACGTTTGAGAGTAAAACGTTGGAAATTAATGCTTATACCTAATATTTAAAAGGATTTTTTTTTTTGTTTTCATTTCCCATTAAGGCCTGCTCTTGATTCTTAAATTGCTTGAGTAAAACAATAATCTTTATGCCGTTTTAAATTGAGTTGACAAAATACTCTCAAAAGGTTCCTTTTTTTATTGTTTTGGACCAAATGTGTAGGCCATAGTCCACACAAATTGGATCCCTTTAGCCCATATTAAGCCATGATTTATTTCCCTAAAGCCTTTGACAAATAATACCCAACGAAACGGAAATGTGTTACAGTATAGTCAATAACGGTAAATCAATTCGATCAGTTGATCTTTCCATAAAGAAATTCAAAACTACGGACACACCTAAAGGCTGAAAGTACCCAACAACAACAATTTCTCAGGAACTATAAAGTCGGAAAAATATAATGGGCCTTAAACGCAATGTCTTCGGCGTTGTGTGGCAAGCTTTACCATGAGGCTAAAGAGACGTCGTTGGTCACTAAGCTCGCACGACCAATTTCAGGAAAAGGACTACAACAATTTCTGTTTGAAAGCTAGAATGGTAAACAAGACGAGACCCTCAAGCAACTTCTCTGTCATTATTTAGCATCACTTGGGAACCTGAGTCGAAAGATTTTCTTGCAACCAGAATCTTTTGACAGAACTTGCCGAGCCAGATGTAATTTCAATAACATTTCTGGCTTCAATTAAATTGTCAGATCGGCAGAGAATTTTCTGTCAAGCAATTCTATTGCAATGTCACCTATGATAGAATCTAAATGCCGGAGTGGCTAATAAAAATCGTGAAAAATTTCTTTTCAGACAGAATACGGTAGCACCATGTCCAGTAATATTATGGAAACAGTTCCGCAAGTATAAGTTCTGGGACCGCTACTGTTCAAGAAGCTAAAATTGTAGGCTTTGAAAATGTTACCGCATTAGTAGTAAGTAGCTATTCGGAACCCATGCTTACGTTATTAATTACGCATTTGCAACCCTTTAGTCAAGTTTACAACCTAGCTTATCACACTACATATGTTGTGTGTATTAATATTAGCCATGAGCGGCGGGATCTACAGTTTAAAATCCACTCCGAACGACAGATTTTTGAGCAAATTTAGAGCAGCATAGTTGAGATGCATAGACGATTTGAACCACTAAGTTATGGAATCTGTAATCTTAAAAGTCGGCAGAATACAAAACAAAGGTGGTTTTAGTAAAACTAGTGGGGCGTAAAGAAGCTTATAGAAGCTATTAAATACCTGATGATCGATAGCAGATTAAACTTTCAACATACATACATAATTGGCCATTACAACCCTTCAGTCAGGATTACGACCTAGCTTCTCACACCACTTATGTTGTGTGTGTTAATTTTTTATGCATAAGTGGCGGGACCTACAGTTTAAAGTCGACTCCGAACGACAGATTTTGAGAAGCTTTTCATGGCAATTTGTACTCTCAGAGTCTTTGCCAGAAATCTACTGAGAGGAAGTCGCCGAAGAAATATTTTGCGTTTTGATGTCCGACCTGAGAACTGATCTTGAACTTTAAACAGAATTTCTAATGCTAGTGTCAATAGGCAATTAATGTTCCGAATTCGTTGATTAGAATGCTGGACTGACACATAGTTGAAGAATACTGTTGTCACGAATGGCAGACTCCATTATTTTCTATGGATCATCCATGTCATGTGGCATGTTAAAGGGTACATCAAAGATAAAACTAACTTTGCTCATTTGTAAAATTGCCAAAGAGAATGGGACAATAGAGACCTAATCCCCAGAGATGAATAAACTGCAAGCAGGTTGATGTCACCTATCCTTTAACACTGTTTTTAATGGCTCATGGATACTACAGGAGCTACGTTTATAGGTTCAGACGCGATAACTCGTCGAAGTATCTAGTTTGCCCTAGTGGTCCTGACATCTATGGTGAAATGGTTGGTCTTCACATCCCTTAATTGTGTGCCATTATACTCATTTGCGTCTTTCAAAAATGCAGTTGAAAAGGTGAAATCTAGTTTGCCCAGGCCACACCTAAAAAGTAAAAGTTTGTATGCCACAAATTGGAGCAAGAGCGCAGAACAGAGGACAACTTATTTGAATCTTATCAGGAGAAAATAGTGTAGACGTCACGATAACATCTGAAGAAAACTGGAACTGTACACCAAGCTTCATGATATACATAAATGAAGCATTATAAAAACGAGAACACCTACGAAACGAGCTTAAAGTATTCCAATCATGAAGCCAGTGAAAAACCAAGGTCAACCGAGTGAGATGATTGTTCTAAGAAAGAATAGAAAATACCTGTTCCGAGAAATGATGGATTGATATTGGAAGTGATTTTAATTTGCCATGTGGCAACAGGGGTCTAAGCAAGATTGCCAGGATATAAGTAAGCATTGGAGACAACCTTGGCTTAATCTCTGAAGCGTATCATAAAATAGTTTTTGTTTTACCCAAATTCAAGCCCCTAAAGCCGATATAAAATCTTTTAGTTTTTAAATAAAAACAAAAATGATGTGGCTACCTCTTAATAATAAAAATATAGCAGCACGTGTAGATGACAACAAGGACAGTAACACTACAAAAATCAAATTTCTTTTGAATTTTTCCACACGTTGTTACGAAAAGTGTTTGTGACACAAGCATGGAAAAACCGCATTGAAAATGTGATAAAAAAAAACTGTACTGGAGACAAGACAAGGTAACAACAATCTGGTTGCAACCAAATGTTGTCACAAAATGAAAGTCTATAAAAACACAAAGAGGGAGAGAAGAGAGATGGAAAGAGAGAGATTATAGAAAGAGGAGG
The DNA here is from genome assembly GCA_014635995.1 of Sarcophaga peregrina. Lineage (NCBI taxonomy): Eukaryota > Metazoa > Arthropoda > Insecta > Diptera > Sarcophagidae > Sarcophaga > Sarcophaga peregrina. The sequence continues at coordinate 52,274,803 of CM025792.1, read as the reverse complement.
CAGAAAAACACTCGTATACACTCACTTATTGAGCACCAATACTTATAAGATGTAGCGCTAACAGGGAAACATATGCTCCCCCACACACTTGATTAATTTTTATCAGAAAGCACGAGGCAATTACCTCATATATTCAGATATCTGAAGTAGTCGGGGTCGAGTAGGTAGTGTGTTGACTTATCAGGCGTGAGAAAAAATAATTCTATCGACGACTTCCTCATGGCCGGCGTCTGGCAAAAAACTCTGCCAGAGTAAATAAAATTGCCATTAAAATCGGATCGGAGTGGATTTTAAACTGTCTGTGTGTCGCTTAGGGATAATATTAGCACGCCCAATATATTTGGTGTGGTGTGATAAGCTAGATTGTAAACTTTACTAAAGGGTTGCAATGCTTAATTACGTAACGTAAGTATGGGTTCCGAAAAGTGAAGATATCGTTAGTAATTGCAAAAAGAAAAAGGCGAGAGTTCACAATGTCCAATAAATTACAGGATCAAGGTATTCCTATTGCATACATACATAATTGGTCATTACAACCCTTCAGTCAAGATTACGACCTAGGTTCTCACACCACTCGTGTTGAGGGCGTTAATTTTGTATACATAAGTGGCGGGACCTACGGTTTAAAGTCGACTCCGAACGACAAATTTTTGAGAAGCTTTTCATAGCAATTTTTTACTCTCAGAGTCTTTGCCAGAAATCTGCTAAGAGGAAGTCACCGAAGAAATGTTTTTCGTTTTGATGTCTGACCTGGGATTCGAACCTGGGCCTTTCGTCTAATAAGCCAACTAGACCACGGCGACACAAGGTGAATTCCTATTGTCACAGTTAAACTGGCTTTTCCCTTGAAGTTTACCAGTGAAGCCTAATTTTGTAAGCGGCACATGAAAGAACATTCAACATTGCTAGGCTCTGCTGGGTTGATATCGATAAGAAGAAGAATGATTTTCACACGGCCATCCATTGCGATGGATTTGAAAGGAAAAACTGCGTATCAAAGGAAGCGGAAGAGTAATTTTTACCTCACATGTTAGTGTCTATCTCTTCCAATAGAGAGGAGAGGATTAATTGCTGTAACCACAATCAGCAACTTAGCCTTCGGATTCGCTACCTAAGACTGGTTACTCATAAGTTCAAAGTGATAGCAATACACCCGATAGCTAATCGTCTTTGCTATGAAAGATAATTTGTCTCCCAGGATTTCGTTAAAGGCTAGTAACGTGATCAGTGAAAACTATAAGACCTCGTGAAGCACTTTTAAACGTCTTGACATCTTTTTGCACTCATACACTCGCATACACTTCAGCACAAAAGAGAAAGAGAGAGTAAGAGAGAGAGACAAAAAGAAGACAACCACCATCATGTTGCGGCATACGGAAACGGAAGTGTAACTGTCAGTTAGTTGTGCTGTTGATAGTGATGAAGATATACGAGTTAAAAAAAATGAAAGACAAAGAAAAAGAGAATTGAAGAGAAAGATGAGTGAGTGAGTGGAGAAAGGAAACACTACAACACTTTAAACGGAAACTACAATGTTTAACAGAAAGTAATACAAAGAAAGCACATATTGAGGCACGCACACCGCATACTCAAGTACTTGAAAATAAAAAATGCGTGTAAAAAATACTAAAAAAAAAAAAGAAGAAGAAAAAAAAAACAACTACAGTGATGGGTAAAGTAATAAACAAAAATATTGTTGAGGACAGAAAATAAAATTTTGTTTGTTGATATTTTGAAAAAAAAGAAAAGAAGAAAAGAAAAGAAAAGCAAACAAAACTTCAAAGAAAGAATGAAAAACAAGGAAAAGCAAAAACCAATGAAAAAAACCACAAAATGCAAAGCAAAAAGACAATTAAAAAACAATTTTTCTTTTAATTTTCCTGGAAATTTTAACATTTGGTGTTGCTATAATATTGTTTGCCACTGTAAAGCATTTTACTTCAGTTCTTTTTAATGCAAAAAAGTGTATAAAAAGTAGCACGTTTTTCTACTTGAAAATTTAAAGGGGAAAAAATATTTTTTTTGTTCTCCCTTACATGCGAGTAAATAATCAAATTTGCCTCAGAACAAGTGAGAGAAGAGACGAAATAGGAGAAAACAAAAACAAAAACGAAAACAACAAAACAACATGAATAATAACCATACCAACACCATTAAGGAGCATGTTTTTCGGGGTTTTTTTTCTCACACTTCCATCTCCGCTGCTAAGCCAAAAGAAAAAAAATTTTATTTTTTAAAGTTGTGATGAAAACTTTTATCACGAGACAAACTATTACTGGGGCATTACTGCAGCTAAGAAACAAAAAAAAACAAAAAACATGTGCCTGTGCACCATACGAATATGTGTGTGTGTGTGTGTGTGTGTGTGTATGTGTTGGTTTTACTGAATTGCAAAAACTTATATTGCAAGTACTTCCTTACAAGTGTATGAGTGAGTGTATGAGTGAAAGAAAATTTAGAAACAAACACAAACACAAACACACTCTTACGAATATTTTTTCATTCAAAAAATTATTATTTTTTTGAAAGGGAAATGAAATAAAATTACAGTCGCCTGGCTAAAGTTTAAACGTTTTGAAAGTAAGTTTAAAACGGAAAACTCACTTCAAATTACTAGAGGCTAAATGGCCAGGCAGATTAGCGACATGTACACTGAAAGATGACAAGACGCAAACGTACGTAGTCCACATTAAACTGGAACTGTAGACATATCCCTAGGGGCATATGCAAATGGGCTTAGCAAGGCTTTAATCGCATTTCAAATAGAAACACTTGAGGGATTATCACTTTCGAAGCATAAAGTTATTCTGAAATTCAGAATCTTTTCTGGAGTGATATGCACGGCGTAAACCATTTAGTTTACAATCTATAGTCCTTGGCCAATTTTATAGATTGTTTGCCGTAGACTCATATCCCTGCAGTTTCTACAGCAATGTAGTCTTACCTCAGCATTAAAGTTGGCATCGCTGGATAGAGAGAGAGAGAGAGAGAGAGAGCGAGCAAGAGAGAGCAACGTTGATTTCATTGATTATGAGAGACCAGGGCGCTGGAAGTAATCTTTTCTGTATAATTCAATGAGACGCCATATAAAGCGACTCTTACAGTCTGTTGATTTCAATCTCTGGGGGAAAATAGTTTAGCCATGACCCTAAAGCAAACCACCGAGACATCTTTGAGGACCCAAAGCATTATATGAATAATAGAGTGCCCTGGTAGTCTATTGAATAGTGTACTACACTATTAGCGTGAAGATCGTGAGTTCGATTCCCACCAGAGTGTCTGGCTTGTGATCGTATTGTAATCAATAATAATAAATAATACTGGATTATGGAAAGGAATACCAAAGAAATATTCGTGCAGGATCGATAATAGCGTGCTTCAACAAAACACTGGATCAATTACTTGTAAACTCTAGTTGCTAGAACTACAGCTTTAAATATGGTTACAGGACCAGACTGGTTGTCTTAAACAGATTTGGAAGTCAGAATATACTTCCGTCTACCTAATCTTTCTACGATTATCCAGACATATAGGCTTTTAAGGTTACCATAGCCTAGTAAATAGTAAGGGGCATTCTAGACGAGAGTTCACTTGTTTGAAAAAATCGAACTTCTCGAAAAAAACTTTGAGATCAAAATAATGTATAGCTTACCAAAAAAAATTAACACACACAACAACGCATGGTGTACAAGAAGATAGGTTGTATTCCTAGGAAGTTTTAGATCGATGGAGTTTTGAGGATCTCTACGGAATTTAAACTATTTACGATCTCCAGAGATCGTAACAAATTATCTGAAGTTACAAAATCCGTCCGTTATTTTGAAATCTGCCATCTTTTTACAAACTAACTTTTCATTTCCTGCCGGATCATCAAACGTTTGTGTGGTCTGATCTTGTCTTAAGGGACAACAGATACTTTTCTGTGTTGATGAGTTTTAGCCATTTTAATTAAATGTTTTGCTTCAATATCGTTTAATTTTTGACAGTATCGGTAAAATACAATCGTTTGATTAACCTGCAGCAGTTCACAGTGAACAATTCTCTTCCAGTATCACATAGCATTTCCTCCAATATTCAAACCAGGTTTTGCCATCGTCTGCCCAGCTATGCCCTGCTTCGTCTATGATCTGTTTTACGCTTGACGTGCAGTACGTTAACAGATTCTAAAAATAGTTAGATTTCGAAACTTTAAATAGGTGAATAGGGAAAATCACGAGCTTGTTCAGTTTGCATAGCAATAGCCAGTGCTGGATACGAGTAACGTGACTTTAGAGATTTATTTAAGGCCCGCAACAAATAATAGGACATACAGATGAGTTTTAGCCAAAGGGAAAACACACCAATAGGTCCCGACATTAGCAATTGATTAGCCGGATGTTTCAGGACGACAATAAACGCACAGAGGGTGCTGAACTGTAACGTATCTGATATGTAAGCATGACGTTCTAGAAAGCCTCTTCTAATCCATAGTTTTGGGAGAATTTCACCAAATAGCGAGATAGACGATAAAAGATAACAAAGAAACGAAGCTTAGGATTGTAATATGGATTTGCGGATAGCCTATTTCACCTAAGTGGTGTGATTTGGTTAAAAATCGCTATCTCCCGTTAGTATATCTCTCTCGTAGTATTGAAAGGCTTTACTTGACTTTTGTTTACATTTTCATGTATGCTCGCCAGCCCATTGTGCATAAAGTGTACATTTGTTTATAATCTTGTAAGAGTGAGAGTGCGAGAGTGGGAGAGGGAGAGCTGGAGAGCGGAAGAATAAAGTAACGAAATTGCAAAATGGTAAATGGAAACGAATTTATCATTTTCAAGAGAATTTTCTTTTAGAACTTTAAGAATTTTTTTTTTGTTTTTTTGTATCATTTTTGGCACACAAAAGCAATATTTCACTCATATTTTTCATTTAACAGACTTTACAACAAAAATAAAAACAAAATAAAAAAAATAATAAAAGAACAGAGTCTCTCTCTCTCTCAAAAGCAATATTTCACACATATTTTTCGTTTAACAGACTTTACAACAAAAATAAAAACTCTCTCTCTCTCTCTGGCCATATTCGTTTTGGCCGACGCCGAAGTCTTATTGCTGACGGTGCCAAATTTTTTTGGCCGCCACCGAAGTCTTTTTGGCCGCCGCCGAATTATTTTTGACGGCGCCTAATTTTTTTTGGCCGACGCCGAAGTCTTATGCTGACGGTGCCAATTTTTTGGCCACCACCGAAGTCTTTTTGGCCGCCGCCGAATTATTTTTGACGGCGCCTAATTTTTTTTTGACGCCGCCGAAGTCATATTTTTGACGGCGCCAAATTTTTTGGACGTCGCCGAATTATTTTTAACGGCGCCAAATTTTTTCGGCCGCCGCCGGAGTCTTTTTGGCCGCCGCTGAAGTCTTTTTGGCCCCGCCGAATTATTTTTGGTCATTTTTGGCCAGCGCAATCTTCTTTTTGGGCATTTTTGGCACGCGGCATTTTCATTTTCGTCATTTTTGGCCCGCGTCGTCTCCATTTTAGCCATTTTCGACCCGCGCCATTTTCATTTTGGCCATTTTTGACCCGCGCCATTTTCTTTTTGGCCATTTTTGGCCCACCCCATCTTCATTTTGACCACTTTTGGCCCGCGTCATCTTCATTTTGGTCATTTTTAGCCCCCATTTTTAGTAGGTGGGTTTTCTCAGATGGGTACTATTAAACAGCTGACAGTTCTCTGTTGAGAGTAAATTTTTCGCTGTTAAGGCCAAATAGAAGCTGTTAAAATTTAATTTTTCGACTTGGAATTCCAAATTTGAATTACGAATTTTCTTCACATACACACATGAATCAAGCTTAGTATTGATTCGAGTTATGTTTCTCTGTCGCAACATCCAATAAGATTTCATCTTTCTAGTTTCCAATTCACGAATTGTTTAAAATCTTATGAGAGTTAACTGACAGGTGTTGCCTGTTAATAGGAACAATGTTGGCATTTGTAATTAAGAGGCGGGATATACAGTGAACGTCAAAAGAAACAGTACATTAAAAAAAATATGCATTAATAAATTACTGTTATTTCTATTTCAGAATAGTTACATTACCAGTTTTTTTTTTTTTGAAACAAAGTTTTTTTGGACACTCTCCTTGTTGGAATTACATCCTTAGTGTTCAGTTTCCTTTGACGCTCACTGTACAAAGTGGCGCACATATAGACTTATCCGTACTTGTATGAAGTCTGAAGTCGCCGTAATCTAGTAGGTAGTTTGTTGGCTTATTAGACGTAAAGCCAGGGTTCGACAAACAAAGCAGCAACTTGGTTCCTTGCCGTTCGCATCTTCACTCTTTCCACCTTTCCTAAACCTGCACAATGCACTGCCAAGATCACTGGCCATTTGGCTATCCTACTACCATCGTTGGAAAGAGGACGTTCTGGACTACCATTTGCTATAGTATGTATGGCGTACTATGTTCCCAAATGGCCAGTGATCTTCTAGAGAATTTCCAATCAAAAAATTTATTTTTTTCAGCCATACCATATCACTTCATATGGGACTATATTTCTAATTGTATCAAGAGACCTTGGAACCTTGATATTGTACTCATAGATCTACCATATGCTCAAAAATTAGCTGCTAAACAAGTGACTTTGTTCAGATAGATACTGTTAAACTGTTAACAGTGCTCTGTTAAAGGCAAATTTTGCTCTGTTAAGGGCAAATTTTGCTCTGTTAAGGGCAAATTGTGCACTGTTAAGAGCAAATTGTGCACTGTTAGCGCTATGTGGTGGCGTTGCTAAAATTTACGAATTGCGTCTTGGATTTTCAAATTCAAATTTATCTTCACACACATCATTTTTAATTAATTAAAGCAAATAGTTAAAGAGAGAGAGAGAGTGAGAGAGAGAGTGAGAGAGAGAGTGAGAGAGAGAGAGCGACAAACACATACACACATACCCCCTCTCATACAAATACACATTTATTCCATTCACAGATGGATGCATAATAAATGTATTTGGAAATGTGAAAAAATATGAGACAGTGTGTGTGTGTGAGCAAAAGAGAGAGGGAGGAAGCGGATGTGAGAAAGAAAATATTATTCTTGTACATTTTCTCAAGTTTTTAAGCAGAAACCATAACGAGAAATTGAAACAGTGGACGACAAATGTGCTCTTTACTAAAACTAATGTGAATGCAAAACCACCAGGCCGGCAGCGATCTCAGTCTATCAGTTAAAATTCTCTCATTTATTTAGAAAAAGGTTTAAAGTTTACGAATATGAATCGTATGACAATCGAAGAACGCCTCAGAATTTGTTAAAAACTTACTACTGAAGTGGTGATACTAACATCCTCACTTATCGGGCATGCCCCATAGCTTATGGTCATCATAATCGACATATAGAGCAAGGAATTGCCAAGATTCTAATGAAATTTGAATAGATAGCGAGCGTTAAAGATGTAATCAGGACTGTCGTCTTGAAAGTGCAGCGTTCTTAATAACTGAACTTATCTTGAGATTCATTATGGCGTCTTTTGCATTTGAAACTTTAATCAAAGGAATTTCCAACATTTCACAATAATTTTCTGAGGTCATACTTGTAGAAATTCATGCCAAAGGAAGCTTTCCTTTCATGGAAAAACTTTCCCAAATCATTAAAGAACTCCAACCAAAATTTCTACTCATTCCAAAAGACCAAAATCATTAAAATCACCCTTCAGTTAGGATTATGACCTAGCTTCACACATCTCATATGTCGTGTGTGTTAATATTTTGCATGAGTGGCGGGAGCTACAGTTTAATGACAGATTTTTGGGAAACTTATCACGACATTTTATTCACTCCAAGAGATTTTGCCAAAAATCTGGTGAAAGGAAGTCGCCGAAGAAAGGTTAGGTTAGGTTAGGTTAAAGGACGTGCACTTGTCGGTCAAGACAAGCACAGTATCCGGAGCTCGAAATTGACCCATTGTACATTGTCCTTAGGGGAGAGGCAATGGAGGATATAAAAATGTAGGTAAGGGGAGGGAGAATGGGAAACGGAGGTATTACACAGAAAGAAACAGACACAAAACAAAAGAGGGTGAGAGCGCGACTACACTTATGAAGCACCTAGCACCTCTCAACCAGCCCAAGCTGCTAATGAAACTGTGGAGAGCCTTGATGTCGACTCTCGATACAGAAGTCGCCGAAGAAATATTCTTTCTTATGTCGTTTTGTTGAAGATGTTTAACCTGGGATTTGATCATGGCCTCAGGTCTCAGGTGACTTTGAAGAACCATAGCATCCGAAAGAACAGATTTTTTGATGCTCATTCATTATAGTCTAGAGGTGCCATTGGGTTATCAAAAGCTCCTCCACAAAACGAAGTACGATATCAAGCAGGAGAATAAGGAGAAAAAATAGAGAAATAGTGCACCAGAGTCTGGACATGAAGACCATTTTCGCAGCAAGAGCAAAAGCGGGTACGTTAATATATTTCCGTGACGTGTCGAAAATACCTCGTCCTGTTCAATCTGGAGTAATAGCCGATTCCCCGACTATACTCATATACCTAGAAAACGAGGCAAAAATGCCAAAAGAGACTTGTCCAAAGAGGAAACTCATAACATTACGCCCCACCAAAAAACAAAAATCACGAGAAGAAAATAACCTGATGGACCAGCAAAGATCCCAGTGAGTGACAGGTGAAGAATGGCAATTATGTCGAGGAAATATTATCCATCAATCAATTTTACATAGTCGGAGCAGATTGCCCTAGAAATTATATTCATCGGTGATGTGGCGAAGGGACAGACCTATGCGCAGAAGGCTTACGAAGGCCTTAAATATACGAAGTTTTGAGTTTGCTGGGAATTAATCAACACATAGGCGGCTTGTTTTCTGTCCTTTTTTAACAGTTATTGTAGCTAATTTGGATGTTACGTATCGCGACTTCCCTGCGTTAAATTTTATCTTATGTTCTTGCGATTCTAGATTTATAAATGGTTCCCTATCTGTATGTTTCCTTGATCCTTGTAGAAGAAACGAAAGCATATATCTCTGCTTTGCTCCAGAGAATCCTTACAGAGAATCCACCAAAAAACTACTGAATGAATATTTTCTCAAATTCCTTTTTTTATTTGAAAGTAAAATCTTTCCGATTAGAAGACGCCGTGGTCTAGTAGGTAGTGTGTTGGCTTATTAGACGAAAGACCCGAGTTCGAATCCCAGGTCAGACATCAAAAAAAATATATGAAAATATTTCTTCGGCGACTTCCTCTCAGCAGATTTCTGGCAAAAACTCAGGAAAAGTTTCTCAAAAAATGTGTCGTTCGGAGTCCACTTTAAACTGTAGGTCCCGCCACTCATATATAAAAATTAACGCACACAACGCGAGTGGTGTGGGAACCTAGGACGTTGTGCAATTGGTCGCAGTTGACAAGTACACGTCCTCTAACCTAACCTAAACTAACCTAAAATCTTTCCGGTTAATAAAGGAAAATAATTTCATTTAAATGGCTGCTGCGGCTGGTCATGGAGTAGCCTACACGATCGGTCTAATTTTTAAGCACACTATCGATTGTGCGCAGCGGGCCATGTTGCAGGATTTTTTGTTCACAAAAATTGAAGAGGAGGATGCTGCCAACATTTGCCACACAGCCGAATCTACACTCGATGTTAAGAGCAATGTTTTTGAAGATCGCATTATCGGCCGCAGAGCTGATGTCGTTTGGCCACCTCGGAGCTGCGATTTAACACCGTTGGATTATTTTTTGTAAGGTGACGTCAAAGATAAGTGTTACGAGTTAATGAAATACAGCTGCCCTATACGTATTTTGCCCTTAACTGTACTCGAATTTAAACTTCTTATGTGCTATTATTTGAAATGAAGTCACACAAAAAATTGTCATTTGAAAAGACTTTCATTACACTAGACAACAAAAAAAAAAAAATGTGAAAGCATAGGGTGGGGGGGAGAGACAGATAAGAGAGTGCTGTAGACACATGCAAGTGTTAATTATACAAAAAACCTGGAGGTCTTACTCACTCCCATGCAGTGATGCAGCATTTCATGACAAATTAAAATGAAAATGAATCAAAGTTGTGTGTGCCTGTCTCTCTGTCATCATTGTTTAAAATAGTTTTTCAACTAAAATAATTTTTTTCTTCTTTTTTTTTGCTTTCATTTTCTTTTCTACTCAAATAATTCCTATTCGTGTGCTGCTCCTTCATCTACTTCTTCTTTTTCTTCTTGTTCTTGTTCTTCTTGATGAGTAAAAGTGCAAATAGTTTTCAAAAAGAAAAAATTAGTGAAAGTCTTAAACAGAGAAAAGAAAAAAAAAAGTAAAGAAAACTTAAAAGAAATGAAAAATTAAGACAAACACAAGAAATTATCTTTCTTTCTATTCTGTTTCAAAAATTAAATTTAAAAAAAAAACATTTTTTTGCAATTAGAGCCTAAGCTGAAGGATTACGTGGAAATGTATGGCATATGTGTAGGCGTTAGTTATCTTATTAACATACTTTTCGTCAGCCAGCCTATTGGCAATTAAAATTGTTCTTATTTATCTACGTATTGTTGGAGTTTAAACATTTGCTTGTTTTAGTTTAGTTTCGTTTATGAAGACAAACAGAAAAGGCCTATTAAAGGTGTTCAAAGGTGTTGATTAATTTAAAAAGCTTACGAGAAAATATGCCATATTGTTGTGCTGGCATACTAATAGGGGTCATTTATTATTTAATTAATAAAGCAGCCTTTTAGGAGGTGGTAAATAGAACATAATTTATACACTTTGAAGGCGTGTAAAAATGAAGGCCAACAGAGATAACAGGTGAGATATTTAAGTACTTAATTAATTGAAGGCAATAATTATGGGCGAAAGTAGCTTTTACTGTGGACTTTCGTTTTCAGTTAATGAAATGAATTTCCGAAAATTATCACTGCAATTAAAACTCTTTAAAAAAAGTCTTTAATTAGGCGTTATCATAAAGTATTTAAGAAGCGGGTTTCTTTTCGCTATATTGATGGGCATTTAGCAGACTATAATCCTTCAGCCGGGATTATTGGCCTAGTTTCTCACACCACTTATGTTGTGTGTGTTAATTTTTACACATGAGTGATGGGACCTGCAGTTTAAAGCCGAAACCGAATGACAGATTGTTTTAAGAAACTTTTCATGGCTATTTTATTTACTCTCAGAGTTTTTACCAGTAATCTGCTAAGACGAAATCGCCAAAGAAATAATTTTTTGGATTCTGTTTTAATGCCTGGCCTGGGATTCGAACCCCGGCTAACTACTAGCCTACGGCGCAAATGCCACCTAGTACACCACAATGTGGAAATTGATAAGAAAAAATCAATAATTTAGAACTATAACACGCCCAAAAGGCTAAAACGTTAACATTAAAAGAATCCTTTCATTCACTTTTACTAGCCACGAACCCAAGCACGTCCACTGTTCAGCGGTAAAACAGAAATGAGTTCTAAACCAAGGCAAATAATGCATTCTATCCAAACAGAATTTTACCTAAATTTTACAAAAGCAGGCCCCAATTTCACCACCTACAGAGAGAAGTGAGGAGGTCAAGTAAATACAGGTTATGACGGAAGTTTCGGCCCTATAGATTACTATCAGTCTTATTAAGCACAAAAATGTGAAATTTTAGAAACTAATGTTCAAATTCGTGGGTTCAATGTGGTTAGTGGACACCCATTAAAGGAAGAGATCCTACATAGATCCGTGATTTATGACCATTATGCCGAAAACAGACAGAGCATGGGAGGTCAAAACCCTCCATGTGTTAACAACAAGAAAAGATGAAAGATACTCCCTATCTCCTTCTCAGATTCGCAGCTTCTGTCAAGAAGTCATTTGTCGGAATGAAAAATCTTTCGGTAAATTTACCAAAAGGACAGTGGTTCAGATAGGCCATGCGATTTAAGGAAAGAAGTGAAGTTAATATATTTGCTTATCCACACATGTTCAACAGAGGCTATTTATATTGAATGTGTCCATCTGCTGCAAAAGAGATCGATTTTTTGTGAAAATCTGAATGGAAAATATCCAAGTTAACTGTGGCAATCAGAATTCCTACACCACATAACGTGATCGAGATTGGCGAATTCCTTACTGGCTGTGGCCAGATCATCAGCAAAGCAATTTCCAATGAATGTAATTTTCCTTTACCTTTTAATGATCCGGATTTGCCCCTGAGAACCAAAACTACGTTCGTTTGGAACTTAATCGCAATCTGGTCGTAAGGGAAAATCCCGGATTTTGCCGCTTTCAAAGTAATCACCTGGGAAGGACTATAGTTGTCAGGCGATTTATAATAAATTTAAATATCAGAACCCTTAATGATTCTACCACAGCCCACCCTGTCAATTATATGAGCTTAACTCGGGAATGCTATGACTCTGTATGGGCAAACAGTATCAATAAATCATTGAAAATAGGGCCACTATCTGCTGGGCTCTAGTCCGTGTCAGAATTCACGGCCATGGAAATATAGAAGAATACATACATACACCACATAATCCTTCAGTCAGGATTATTAACCTAGTTTCTCACACCACTTATGTTGTGTGTGTTGCAGATTTTTCTTTTTGAGAAACTTTTTATGGCAAATTCATTTACTCTCGGACAGAAATCTGCTGAAATGAATTCGCCGAAGAAATACTTTTTGTATTTTGTTTTGACGTGTGACCTAGGGCTCAAACCCTGGCTTTACATGTAATAGCCAACGAGATTCAAATATAGAAGGATAGCTTCGGTGAAAACGAAAGTCGAAGAGTGGCGATGACCTTTCGCAAGCCAAATGGATATGAAACAATATAAGCTTTCATTGGATAGTCGCCGTGGTCTAGTGGGTAGTGTGCTGGCTTATTAGACAAAAGGCCCGGGTTCGAATTCCCAGGTCAGACATCAAAATGAAAAAATATTACTTCGACAACTTCCTCTTAGCAGATTTCTGGCAAAGACTCTGAGAGTAAAAATTGCCATGAAAAGCTTCTCAAAAATCTGTTGTTCGGAGTCGACTTTAAAACTGTAGGTCCTGCCACTCATTGTATAGAATTAACGCACACAACATAAGTGGTGTGAGAAGCTAGGTCGTAATCCTGACTGAAGGGTTGTAATGGACCAATTATGTATGTATGTAAGCTTTCATTGGATAATTACAATGAGTAGATATTTGAGCCGCAACTGAGTGTTCATATCTGAGTGTTGGCAGTTACTCAATTAAGGGATTCTAATAGATAGAAATTCCTTTCCTTTTTGTGAAATTTTCAAGCCTATTAAAGACAAAACACTAAAGGCTCTGATCTGACCCACAAAAAACAAAAAGAAGAAAAAGTAAAAGGACATCATACTCTTCCTTTATGGGATAGTTTTTTTATATTTGGAGAAATACCAACAAAGTTAGAAGAGAACCCATTAAGAAATATTATCCTTCAATGCATTTCCTGCCCAGACATACGTACGGAAATTTATAGACTAGAAGAATTAACATTTTAAGGCATTGAAAAAGAAAAAGGAAGAAAAAGAAAATAACAGAAGCGTTTCCGAACACATAAAAAGCCAATCATTGTTTGTAATAAATGGGTGGCAAAGGGATGAGGAGAGGCCATAGGTATGTTCAAAACCCAAGTCACCATAAAATTAAGTTTTCCTTTTTATGTTTTCTTAAAATATCTGAACCCTTCCCTTAAGAAGGAAAGAAAAAGGAAAGAGCAACAGGTTGGCATCATCAGCAGCAGCAATACATCCTTCGGAGACATTAAAAAATCACATAAAAAAAACGAAACGAAAAAAATGTTTGGATTCCTATTGATAATTCCGTTTTCTAAGGGAATATTTATTTGGTACAATAATTTGTACAAATTGTACAACAAAACATATGAACTCTCTCTCTCTCTCTCTCTCTCTCTCTCCATTGGCTTTGCGGGGGCTTAATACTCCCTCTGTTTTTAAAATGCATTGTTGCCTCCTCAATTTGTTTCTGTTCGTTTTTCCATAAAGTAGGCTAAACTAGTGTCTGCTGCCTGTTTCCATGTTTCCATTCCCATTATTCTTTGTATCCTTTTCTATTCCTTTTCCCTTTATTTTTTTTTTTTGCCCTTCCTTTCTTCTATTGTTGCTGTTCAAATGCATTGCAATTGTTGCTGTTGTTGTTGTTGTTGTTGTTTTCACATCTAAAGCGCTTCATGCATTTCAATTGTATTGTTCTCTCCTGCAGGTATTGTTAGTGTTTCAACCGTTTTTTGTTGCTGTTGCTTCTCTAGCTGTTGCAGATTACAATAGACTCCGGACTACAAAACCAGCTGCTTTTAAAGTTCTTCTTTTTTTTTTCAGTTTCACTATTTCTGATCCTTCAATACATTTCATCGCCTAAGGATTTGAAAAAAAACGAAAAAAAAAAGCGAATTTTTAATGCACTTTTGGGGTTTTCCTTACCGCCTTTATTGCTCAACTTTAAAGCGAATATGAAAAAAAACAATCACCTACGGTTTCCCCCAGTCACAGTATTTAAGACAGAAGACATGATAGAGTTGACATGATTTATTGGGAGAGAAGGTAACTTTCTATCGAAGATATGGGGGAGTAACTGCTTTGTTAAAATCAAATCTGGCGTAAGCGGACCATTTTGGGGAGCACCCGTCAATTTTCAACATTCAGTCACAGGAACTTCCACTTAAACAGCGAATTCCGTAACTAGAGCTAAGTGAAGTCCACCCGCCTCAGCAATCAACATCTGAATTTCGTCTTAAAGCACGAATTCTGTAACTTAAGACGGGTAAAATTCGCCTTGAGTCAAAGACTAACTAAATTCGCCTTAAGGCACATTAAATTAACTCGAATACCAGTTGGAATTGATTGATTTCATATCATGAAACGATAGTTTCATTAATCTATCAAGGAGAGGGTAAAACGAATGACTAAAATACTATATGCACGAGGCCCTATCCTCTCCAATCGATCGTAAACCGTTGCCCAAATTTTTAACCAACGCAGTGGCTTCTCACACCACTTATGTTGTATGTGTTAATTTTTATAAAATAGTGGCGGGACCTACAGTTTAAAGTCGACTCCGATCGATGGCAATTTTATTCGCTCCCAGAGTTTTTTGCAAGATGGGAGGAAGTCGCCGTAGGAATAACTTTTCATATTCCCACTATTTTCGAAACGGATTTGAACCGTGACCTCACGACCAATAAGCCAATACACTACCTACTAGACTACGACGACTTCAGATGTTCGGATGGTAGAGAAGTCTCTATTTTTTTCTACAAAAAAGTACTTTTTATTACGACCTGGCTTCTCACACCACTTGTGAATTTTATACAATAGTGGCGGGACCTACAGTTTAAAGTCGACTCAAATCGAAGGCAATTTGGTTCGCTCTCAGAGTTTTTTGCAAGAAATCTGATGGGAGGAAGTCGCCGTAGGAATAACTTTTCATATTCCCACTATGTTCGAGACGTCTGACGTAGGATTTGAAGCGTGACCTCACGTCCAATAAGCCAACACACTACCTCTAATGAGAGGAAGTCGCCGTATGAATAACTTTTCATATTCCCACTATGTTCGAGACGTCTAACCTAGGATTTGAACCGTGATTTCACGTCCAATAAGCCAACACACTACCTACTAAACTACGACGACTTCAGATGTTCGGATGGTGGAGATGTCTCTATTTTTTTCTACAAAAAAGTACTTTTTATTACGACCTGACTTCTCACACCACTTATGTTGTATGTGTTAATTTTTAAACAATAGTGGCGAGACCTACAGTTTAAAGTCGACTCCGAACGACAGATTTTTTGAGCAGCTGTTCATGGCAATTTTATTTACTCTCAGAGTTGTTGCTAAAAATCTGCTGAGGGGCAGTCGCCGAAGGAGTATATTTTTTTAATATTCCGTTTTTATGTCTTACCTGGGATACGAACCCGGGCTTTTCGTCTAATAAGCCAACACACTACCTTCTGGACTACGGGTACTTAAAAAACTACTTTTTATAAAAAAAAATATTTTTAGGGAATTTTTTTCGATTTTTAAAATTTCACACGCGTCCTATTCAATATGGGTCAAACTAAAGTAGCTTTTTGAGGGATTTTCGTAGGGGATTCATGATGATTCACGAATGCCGTTTAAAAAAGTTTGAAGTCCATTAGACTTCAGTCCCTTTTAAACTTAAAACAGTAATTGGAAAAAGAAAGCAAAAGTAAGAAAAAAAATTTGCACAAAAAACACCAGCCAGTTACAGGTCTACACAACCACCCTCTGCCAAAGCGTTGTAATGACAGAATGACAGTCAAAGCTGTCAATACAAAAAAGAAGAAGAAAATGTTAACAACAACAACAAAAAGTCGAAAAAGAAAATTTAAAGGAATGTAGTCCAGCCCATTCAGATGAGAAATTTTAAAAGCTTAGATTGTTTGCATACTTTTAAAGGCCTGGCCCTTAGCAATACGATTTTTTCACGAAAGGACCTTAAGGACTTGAAAGGCAACAAACACAGAAGAAGATGAGAAAAGGAATGGCAACAGAAATAAAAACAAGAATTCCTTGTAATAGAAGGATAAACAAATGTTTTCTACAACAGCTGCCAGTCAATGGTGGTCGATGGTATTCTTGAAGTCTAACATGGCCAATTAGATTCTTAAGGCGGACACTAGACAGTGCCTGAGAAAAAGGAAAAGAATAAAATTTTAAACGCTTTTTTGTATAATGAAGTGGGCATACTTTAGTTAGCCACTGTATGGGAGTTGGTGAATGTTGAGTGAAGGATTTTTTGTTTTTTTTTTTTTTTTTTGTTCTCTTTTTGATTGTAGTCTGGGGAAATAGAATATCAAGATTAACATTAAATTTCTAATTTCATTTCGTTTTTCTGTTTTTCTTTTTCTTTTTTTGGTTTTTTTTTTATAGAAAATCCTTTTGCAAATTGGTTTTTCATTGTTTCTAAAACAAAAGAAACATTATGGAACAGAATTCATTTCAATTATTGGATTTATTGTTTAAATCGATTGTTATTTATTTCGATTTAAACAATTTTGATTTTGAAAACAGCCACAAAAGTAAAGGGTAAGCCATTTATGGGCTTCAAAAGCAAAAAATTAAAAAAAAAACATATCTGAAGCTATGATTCCATTGGAACTGCTGTTCCATTGTAATGTTTGGACTTGGATTTGTTATGGCCGCCTTTGTTTTGGTTGCCGTAATCAACCACTGACAGTTCGTCAAGTATGTTGATTTTCAAATGCTGCATGACTTCGATATAGCTCCCCAAAAAGAAAAATGTTTAAGGACTCAAATTGCTTGATCTTTATGGATGCAATAAAACCAAAATCAAGTGTTTTGTCTGACTAGAGGCATCATCTTGTTCAAACCACATACCCAGCCGTTTAATATCTTTAATTGCAGTTTAAAAAATTGATTTTCACACGGCCATAGCGTTACTAAATAAACGCCAAAATGGCTTCCAGATTCTTTTCAAAAATAAAATGGCCGCGATGCAATGGCTTCGCACAAACACAGCTGATTTCATTGACTCCATCACGCAACAATTTCGCCGCTGGCTAATGTAACTACCAAGTGTGTTAGTTTCGAACACAATATCAGCATAGAAAGCTCGTTTCTCTGACTTTTTTTTTAAGTTGTATAAAATCTGTCTCACTCTCTCTCTCTCTCAATTTGTCATTACAACCGTTAAGTTAGGATTACAACCAAACTTCTCAACCCATCCATGTTGCGTATGTTAATTTTATACATGAGTGAAGGGACCTACGGTTTAAAATCGACTCCAAACGACGGATTTTTAAGAAACTTTTCCTGGCAATTTTTATTGACCCTCAGAGTTTTGCTCAGAAGTCGCCTTAGGGGAAATTGTAAATTCATATGCCAAATACGTCATAATAAACAGAAAGTAAAGCTCAATTGCTAGGAAATCTATGAAATCGACAAATTCTGACTACCACCAACACTTTCGCAAATAGAACAGAGATTTATGGTGGTGCAGAGATTAAGCATGACCGCCTGGTCACATTTCTGAAGCTTTCGGTCTTGTCAAATAAACTTGTAATCTTATAAAGTGGCCGTAGTCTAGTAGGTAGTATGTTGGCTCATTAGACGCGAGCTTGTGCTGGTCTCAGTTACACATACATACATAATTGGTCATTACAACCTTTCAGTTAGGATTACGGCCTAGCTTCTCATATCAATCATGTTGTATGCGTTAATTTTATACATGAGTCGCGTTATCTACAGTTTAACGTCGACTCCGAACGGCAGATCTTTGAAAAACTTTTTCACGGCAGGTTTATTTTTACGCTCAGAGTTTTTGCCAGCAATCTGCTGAGAGAAAATAGCCGCAGAAATATCTTTTTTTTCATATTTCGTTTTGATGCACGATCTGGAATAAGAACACGGGCTTTACGTCTAATAAGTCAGCACACTACCTACTAGACTACGGCGACTTTCACTGATTACGCTATCATTTTTCATTACTTTTATTTGATCTGCTCTAGCTTCATGGCTCTTTCCCCTTTTCAAATGAAACTTTAAAATTCATTTGCCCATAAGTGTTGCAGTGTTGGAAATCCAAAATCTTAGCCGCACAAAAAGTTAAAAAATCTCTAGAAATACTTTTGAGCGTCTTCTTACTCTTCATCTACTAGTACTATGTAGTAGGATAAGTACTACAACAACAACTTCTTAGTACAGAAAACCACCACAAAACACCAACAACAGGATGAAGGATAAGAAGAAATTTTTTTTGGATTTTATACTGCCAACGCAAGTAACTTTTTCTGAACACAAATAAAAAGTGAACGCTCTGAAAAAAGAAAATTAAAAAGAAAATGAAAAAGTTTTATTTCAAGAAAAAGAAAAAAAGAAATTAAAAAACGAAGAAAATCCAATACAAAGCCAGTAAAAGTAAATAAATTTTGCTGACATTCGTCAGAGAAATGCTAGCATTCGTACTGTAAGCCATGCCCTACATATTGATCGATAAGTTTGCTAACTTTTCTAATCGTTTGGCACTACATCAGGACTACAAATTCTTTATGTGCTCGAAAAAAAAGAGATAAGAACCACAATAACCAGCAAAACCAGGTTTTATTGTATTCGAATGCTAAAATCATTGCCAACACGCTCTGGATTGAAGAAATTTTTTCTTGAAGTATTCTAAGAATAGTCGCCTTGGTCTAGTGGGTAGTGTGTTGGCTTATTAGACGAAAGGCCCGGGTTCGAATCACAGGTCAGACATCAAAACGAAAAATATTTCTTCGGCGACTTCCTCTCAGCAGATTTCTGGCAGAGACTCTGAGAGTAAAAATTGCTATGAAAAGCTTCTCAAAAATCTGTTGTTCGGAGTCGACTTTAAACTGTAGGTCCCGCCACTCATGTATAAAATTAACGCACACAACATAAGTGGTGTGAGAAGCTAGGTCGTAATCCTGACTGAAGGGTTGTAATGGCCAATTATGTAAGGATTCTTCTAAGAATACTTCCTGACCCGGTACGGTACAGTGTCTATGCTACCGTGCCATAGAAAATACGTGGAGTTTGGACGACTTGAAGTGCATGGAGAGCGTTTAATTATTCGATTACCAATTGAGATCATAATAACACCTGTTGGCAAGAGTTGTTCTACAATTGTTCTCCATAATTAAACGTAATATTCGCTAATAAATAGGTGGCGCACAGCCCCACTTCTCGACAGCATACAATTCGTTTTGCCTTCATTTCCTGTTTGACATCCCATCATAGCAGATTTCCAGGTCAAATAGCCTAGCGTGTGCAAATCTAGTTGTCGTAACTTTACACGCAATAACTGGGCCATCCAATTTGGCATTTTAAAATTTCCTTGCGAGTTTAGAAGCTTTCAACTGCTAAATATGTTTCGTCCGTAGCGTTATTTATTTCGTGAAAGACTTAGTTTTTCGCAGCACCCAACTGTTTATTTATTTATTAATTACAATACAATTGCAAATAATTTATTAGATTATTATATATAAACGCCATAGCCTAGTAGATATTGTGCTGGGTCACTAGACGTAAGGCCCGAGTTCAAATCCCAGGTCAGACATTAAAACGAAAATATGAGAATATTTCTTCGACGACTTCTTCTCTCAACAGATTTCTGGCAAAATCTCTGAGAGTAAATAAAATTGCCATGAAAAGCTTCTCAAAAATCTGTCGTTCGGAGTCGACTTTAAACTGTAGATCCCGCCAGTCATGCATAAAAAATTAACGTACACAACATAAGTGGTGTGAGAAGCTAGATCGTGATTCTAACTGAAGGGTTGTAATGACCAATTATGTATGTATGTGTAACTTAGACCATGTGCTCGGCATAGTGTCACAGTTTGCAGTACCAGTTCGCGTCCAATGAGCCAACATACTACCTACTACACTACGGCCACTTTATAAGATTACAAATTTATTTAACAAGACCGAAAGCTTCAGAAATGTGACTAAACGGTCATGCTTAATCTACGCACTGCCATAAATCTTTGTTATATTTGCGAAAGTGTTGCTGATAATCAGATATTGTCGATGTCATAGATTTCCTAGCAATTGACGTATGGCATTATGACGTATTTGGCATTTGAATTTACAATTTCCCCTAAGGCGACTTCTGAGCAAAACTCTAAGGGTCCATAAAAATTGTCATGAAAAGTTTCTTAAAAATCCGTTGTTTGAAGTCGATTTTAAACCGTAGGTCCCTTCACTCATGTACAAAATTAACATACGCAACATGGATGGGGTGAGAAGTTTGGTTTTAATCCTAACTTAACGGTTGTAATGACAAATTGAGAGAGAGAGAGTGAGACAGATTTTTTACAAATCGAAAAAAGTCCAAGAAACGAACTTTCTATGCTGATATTGTGAAAAAAGAAGAATTTGTCTTCAAAACTAACTCACTTGGTAGTTACATTAGCCAGAGGCGAAATTGTTGCGTGATGGAGTCAATGAAATCAGCAGTGTTGTGGGAAACTATTGCATCGCGGCCATTTTATTTTTGAAAAGAATCTGGAAGCCATTTTGGCGTTTATTTAGAACGCTTTGGCCGTGTGAAAATCATTTTTTTAAACTGCAATTAAAGATATTAAACGGCTGGGTATATGGTTTGAACAAGATGATGCCTCTAGTCAGACAAAACACTTAATTTTGAATAGTCAATTTTGTATATAAGCGATTAGAGAAAGAGAGAAGAAGAATAGAGAAAAATAGACTAACAGAAAAGAAAGAGAAAAAAGAGAAAGTATGCTACAGCTGAAACCACTAACAAGATAGTACAGAGGGAAACGAACTACAGAACAGAGCGAAGGTTAGAGCAGAGTTCGAAGAAACGGAGAGTTAAGATTAAGCAAAGCTAGTACAGAGGCAGTGAAGCGTTTGACACTAAAATGCTTAACACATTGACTGCTAACCTCGAGATAACTTGTAGATTATTTTCCCTTCTAGGGTGCCAACTACGAATTACCTCGTACTCAAATGTAAAAAAAAAAATCAAATTGTCGTTTTTTGTCCAAGTTTTCCTGAAATTTGCCGTGGCAGTCAACGTTTTAAATAGTCCTTAAAGCTAAAGTGGAGAGAAAAGAGAGAGAGACAAACCGAGAGTAGAAGAGGAAGACCAAGACTATGCACACTTAGGTTAGAGGACGTGAACCTGTCGGTCAAGACAAGCACAGTACCCGGAGGTCGAAATTGACCCATTGTACGCTTACACGTACATATAAAAAAATAAAAAAATGTTTAAGCATGTTCTGGAATGACGTTCTCATTGAAAAATCAGGAATGCAGCCAATAGGTATGCCAGATCAAATTTACCCAAAATTTTAAACACGATCTTAGCTTGTGTGGCCCACTTTATCATTGCCGTGTTCGCAATCACTCCTATCGCCAATATATTTGACTTAGATTGTTAATTTCATTGTAGTTTCTAGGAACACCTGATCTTTACGGTTCTTATCATACGTTCAAACTAGGCTTCATAATTTCTTTTCTTTAAAGGTGAGGCGACTTCAATTCGCCCCAATTAGGAATTGATAGCTGTTATGCCAAACGGTAAAATCTCTTTAAGTGGTGCCAGATTTCATGTTTTCGATTCGAACCAAAACTAACATTATTTAATTGCATTAAAACTTCCAAGATGGTCTAGGCGTTAATGTACTATTTTCAAGATGAGCTTGATGGACCTCTTAACCAAAAGGTCGGTAAATTCAGACAAGTAACCTTGCGGATACAAATATTAACAGCAAAAATTTAAATTTTCGAAGATACAACCAATAAAATTGATTTACTAATACTTGAACCAGGCTTGTTAAGCTCTTTCGAGGCTTAAATTCTTTGGTAGTATCATATTGTAGGAATAAAGTTCGTTCGTGTGTGAGATAATAGCCGAGGATGGACGATAGTCAGCATGATGGCGGACATGAAGAGAACATGATGATTGAGAAGCATGTGTATAACCCTAGAGGAAAATTGTTAGTAATATTTTCAAGTGCAAATCAAATAATATCTATTTGTAGTGGAAAATATAGAAGAAATGTACAACGCCTAAATCCCTAAAGGCTGTCTATTTAACTTGGCAAATATTTCTCACAAATAATTTCTCATTGTTAATAGTGAATCTCATTGATTATTAGTAAATCATACTGTAATATTTCTTTGGGTGTATAATTCAAACCTGAAAAAAGGCGATATTAACCTTTTAAAGCTAACGAGCTAACTGAATGCATTTTTACCCCGTTTTTAACGAACATTGGTGTTAAAAGCCGGAGATATTCGGCCCCCGGGGGTTATTGGTGCCGACGTATACTAAAGTTGACTCATTTTTTATTTTTATTTATACCCTGCAGTAGTATTGTGGGTATTTGAGTGAGTTTGTTTTTCTCTTCCTCTCACCGCTACAAAACCACAAAACATGTAAAAAAGATCCACAGAAAGAAAGCATATAGAGAGAGAGAGAGAGAGAGAGTGAGAGAGTAAAGAGTAAACAATACAGATACCAAATATAGAAACAAAGTAACAACAATAAACAACAACTACAATATAAAAAAGGACAACAACAAAAGTAATATGAACTAATTGTAGACACATACTAACACATGACGCTCACGCATACATTTATTTCATAAAAAAAAGCAATAGCAACAGCCATTGAAAAACCAATACAAGTAAGGAAGAAGAAAGAAAAAAAAACTAGAAAATTGTAAACAAAACTAACACGCAGAGAATACGAAAGCAAAAGAGAAGACGAAGAAAATGTAAAAGGCAGAGAACAAGTTCTAATATCGCTTGCATTTAGAAAATGTTAACAAGTCACACACAGGCACAGAGAATACCACATACACTGTGAGTTAAATGAATAGAGTAGAAGGGAGGTTAAGGGTTAGGAATAGTGAATAAAAACGTATATTTACGCAGCTGTGTAGTAGTAGTAATAGTGAAGTGTATATGGTAAGTGATTTAATTATTCATTATGTGGCATGTTTATTTCAATTTTACTTACGCAGTTAACAAGTAATAGCACACGCACAACAAAAAAGAAACTTACCTAGAAAGAGAGAGAGAGAGAGAGAGAAAAAAATTAAATTTATTAAATTAACAATACAGGTTTTATTGAAAAAAAAAATAATCTTAAGATATAGAAACAAGCTTAAAAATATCTACGAATTTAAACTGTTGATCACGCCACTCAACATAAATGGTGTGAGAAGCTAGTCTGAAATCCTTACTGAAAGCTTGTAATGACCAATTATGTATGTACTACGGAATTATTGCAGACTTTTGTCATAAAATTTAATTCTGATCTCATTTTTATAATCATGAAGTCGCCGTGGTCTAGTAGGTAGTGTGTTGGCTTATTAGACGAAAGACCCGAGTTCGAATCCCAGCTCAGACATCAAAACGAAAATTTAAAAATAATTTTTCGGTGACTTCCTCTCAGCAGATTTCTGGCAAAAACTCTGAGAGTAAAAAATTGCCATGGAATGCTTCTCAAAAAATGTGTTGTTTGGAGTCGACTTTAAACTGTAGGTCCCGCCACTGATGTATAAAATTAACGCACACAACATAAATGGTGTGAGAAGCTAGGACGTAGGACAATGGGTCAATTCGACCACCAAGTACTGTACTTGCCAGAATTGACAAATACACGTCCTCTAACCTAACCTAACGATTATAATCATTCCAGAATATCCCACTAATAGTTCAGATAACCCGTTACCCCAGGTCGAAAGAATACTTTCAGGAATACTACTTGGATATAGTTGCGTAGGTGTACTATCTAACTTATATCTTACCAAATAATCTAGAGAATTGTAATGTTTTAACATGAAAGATTATTTTTTTTTAAACGATTTTATTTAGGTTTGAAATTAGATAGGAATATTCCATTAGTACAATCATACACAGTCAAAGAAAAAATTCTACATACACCACTGTATGTAGATTTTTGTAGCTAATTTTTATATATTTTTTTGGGTTTTTCTTCAAACTAATTTTAAATGCCATTAACAAAGGATCCCGTTCGGAGTCGACTTTAAACTGTAGGTCATGCCACTTATGTATAAAAATTAACAAACACAACATAAGTAGTGTGAGAAACTAGATCAATAATCCTGACTGAACGACCAATTATGTAGGTATGTATGTATGCTAACAAAGCTATCGTTTTTCTTTGACTGTAAAAGCAACTCTTAGTTGTAATTTCAACTTGCTGGAACCCGGACCCGATGTCCTATACATTCATTAAGTTTTTCATACTGTTAACTGCTAACACTGTTAAATTGTTTAACAGACCACTGTTAAAGATAAATTTGGTCAAATTAAAATGTGGGTTTGCGTTTATGGTTCTTAAATTAGAATTTATCTTTACACAAAAAAAAAAAAAAAATGCTTTAAGGTCCACTTATTTCAGTCTTTCAATATACAATTTAAAAAGTGGTAGAATTATTATTCACAGACGAGACGACTTCTGGACTAATCATACCCATAACACAACTACCTTATGTTGTAATGACGTAGTAAATGCTTAAATTGTATCATTGTCCCTATCTTCCCTTTAGCTAAGTATTCTCTTCTAAACTTATCATCTCACTGTACAAAAAGCAATATCAGATTCATATCCAACAGAGTGCGAACTAGGGATGCCAAGCGGAATCGATTTTTAAAAATTGCGGGATTCGGGATTTTGTAAATCCCGATCCCGAAATCCCGGGATAATTCGGGATCCAATAAACCCGAAAAATCACAGACAAAATGTAACAAAGAAGCTTAAATTAACAAAAAATAAAAATTATTCATAAATATAGAAATTAAGAAAATTATTTGGATTCTAACAAAAATTTTAAAGCCTCTAACATGTGATCAGATAGACTTGAACGAATTTTGTTGTCAACATATGCTGCCGTTGAAAAATACTTCTCGCAATCAACATTTGTTGGTAAAATAGTTCCAAGATAGCTGTGCGCAGCTTGTAAATATTCACCCCTACCACCTTATGATGTAAACAAATCTATTTCTTTGGACAGTTGAGTATCTAAATCAGGTACTCTATTAATTCGTTTTATAGGGCTTTTGCATTCTTCGATGCCATTAAATATTTTTTTATGGAAGTAGGTTGTTTCTCATCTGAGATTCTATTATCGACGTCAAGTGATATGCAATTTTTTTTCAGGACCTTTTGTATGTTCAAAATACATATGAATTCACAATCCCGAAAATCCTGAAAAATCATCCCGGGATTTTTCGAGATTCGGAATTTTCCGATTGGCATCCCTAGTGCGAACTTATTTACCCATTTATTGTCCAGCTATTGAAGCTTACCCAGATCTCATAAGAATCGATTATTTAATTGGCGGACTGCCTCTCAAATTGTATTGCTAGGTTCTCCTCGTTTTATACTTTCCTTTGCACTGGATTTTAACAGCCTACTTTCTAACACTTCAAATTTGAATAATTGTGGTCAGTTTAATACGGATTATAGGATCAATAAATAATAAGAATGGAAAGCAAAACTGCTAAAGAAAACGATTGCAAAAGAACTGGGAAAACTCAATTAAAATAATTTTATGGTGTTAAGCAAAAGTGAAGAATGATTAACTAAAGATTACGCCATGCGCATGATTCCCCGTTAGATGGCGTCGTTGGGCTATTTTAAAGGTTTCCAAGTCTTCTTCATATGTGAAAATGAACATTTCTTCTGAAAAGTGTATGCGCTACGCGAAAGTAGTTGGCAGCCCTGCAATATAACTTACATTATCATTAGCAAATAGGAACACAATTTACATGACGTCATTGATTCAACATGCGCAGAAAGTTTTAATTTTGTGTGCGTGATGGCGTAATCTTTAGTTTATCATTCTTGAGCAAAAGTAACTTTCTCCCTTTATTAAAAAGAAAAAAGATTGCTTTGAAGTGAATAAACTATTGGGTTCAAACATTAGCAGGCATTGACTAAGGAATGGTACTTTTTTTTACTTGCAACTTCAAAGCTTTAATAAAAAAAAAGTCTACAGAATAAGGCACAGATGAAATGAAAACATGTAAAAAGGCTTTAAATAGCGGCTTTAATTTCATTTCATTCGTATCATAATGTTTTACAGTGTAATCGCTGTTAAATGTTTACACACATGTTTGCCTGATTATAGCAAATGTGTAAATTATAAATGGATGAACATGTACACACATACATATGTATGGATGCGTATTCCTGTGTGTTTGTGTGTGTGCGTTAAAAGTTTTCAAATTCATTGTATGTATGGATGTATGCGTGTTTAAACATAATTTCCTCTGCTGTTTTGTTTTTCTGTTACATTTTTGCTCTTTTTTTTGTGTTTTTGTTTTGGTTTGTTTTGTTGTGTCGTTTTTTTGTTTTAGTTTCAATATTAATTACAAAAATTCTCTCATTTCATAACAGTACAAATGAAAGCGAGAGAGTGAGAGAGGGAGAGAATTTTGTTGTTGTTGTTTACATTTTAATTTAAAATATGTATTGATTTACAGACACTATTTAAGGCCAGACCAGCATACCATAACCCTTGTTTAAATGGGCGGACAAAACCCCATGAAAGGGTATACAAATGTAAGCATATGTGGATGAGGATGGAGATGTTTGTGTGTATGCATATGTACATATGTAGTGTATGTGTATTCGTTTAACATTGGCTCATTGCCAATATAAATTTCAATAATATTTAATGTTTTTATGAATGAATATGAAAGGAAAGAATGCGTTCGTTCGTTCGTTCGTTACGTTGTCTTTGTTGTCATTCTCTGTTTTTCCCCGTTAAATTTTATTAAACAAAAGAACAAAGGCTATGTGTGTGTGTGTGAGAGAGAGAGAGAGAGAGAAAGCAAACAATAATAGCGTTTATATTTACGATTGATTGCATGACAGGACAAATACGTTTGACTTTGTAAAATAATACAAAAAAAAAATTGTGAAAACAAAATAAAAATTTTATTCATAATTGGGGTCACAATCCAAAATAATTTTCTTTCGTTGTTTTTTTTTCAACTTTCTTCTCTATCTATGCGTTTTAGTAAAAAAAAAATTTTTTTTTTTTGTAAAACGTTTTATTTATCGCCTGGCCTTTGAAAGTGAAAATTTTTTTTATCATTTTGACAAATTTTTATTTGCAAATTACAGCGGCATTTGTGTTATTAAATGTTCCGCATCATTAATTTGCAAAGAAAGTAAGATAACCCACCTAAAAGAATGCTTTAATTTCCTTTTTTATTTTTTTAGAGATAGAAAGAGCGAAAGAGAGAGAAAGAAAGAAAGCAAGTCCTAAAATATACTTCAGAGATTATTTTTAAAGATAATTTTGTTTTATTACCGCTTTTCTTGGTAATTTTTTCTTTCTGATAAGCTTATGATTAAATAAAAACGAAGGAAAGTTTAATAGGCCTTCTAATAAATTTGACTAAATTAATGAAAATATGGTGACAAAAATTAGGAAAAAAAAACTGAATCTCTTTAATTTCCTTTATTTCTCTTCTATTAGTAATGTTTTCTTAGCAAATTAGGTGGTTTTTAAGCTACTTTAGCAAGTTCTAGAATGATAGTATTGCGTTTGTTTACAAAAAACTCTGGTTACAAACCTCTGTATGGAAATGAATTGGGTTGTTGTATTGGATACTAGTGGTGAGAGATATTGCTTTTGTGGATTTAGACTGCATTATTTTTTTTTTAAGAGGTAAAGCTGTGACCTGCCAAAGATGTTTGCTCTTTAACACCAGTCAGCTAAACACCTCATTCAAAGTAAAGCCTAATTTACATACATAATTGGTCATTACAACCCTTCAGTCAGGATTATTGAGCTAGTTTCTCACACTACTTATGTTGTGTGTGTTAATTTTATACATGAGTAGCGGAACCTAAAGTTTAAAGTCGACTCCGAACGACGGAATTTGAGAAACTTTTCATGCCAATTTTATTTACTCTCGGAGTTTTTGCCAGAAATCTACTGAGAAAAAATTTATTTTGATGTCTGGCCTGGGACTCGAACCCTGGCCTTACGTTTAATAAGCCAGCACACTACCTATTAGACCATGGCGACTTAATAAATTAGCTTCCCTTTGAATTCTGATAGAATACGACTACTGAAAAGGCAAAACTTTCAGATCGACATATGCAGTGCCACTGCACACTGGCAACACTCAGGACTCCAGTAAAGCCCTTTAGCTTCCAAAATATTAGACGAAGTAAGCTGTTATATATGAAAACTGTAGTGTGTTTTATGCGTAGATCAAGACCATACTGAAACCAATGAAAATCATTAAATTTACTTGAACAACGAGCGCTAGTTAGACGTCTTCTTCGCTTCCAAAATTCAAAATTTCAAATTCGAAAAAAAAAAATTCAAATTCTTTGGTAATTGTGTTGCTGATGACAGTAACGAAAAGAGTACAGAACAAGAATGATTAACTAAAGATTACGGCTTGCGTATGATTTCCCGTTAGATGACGTTGTTGGGCTATTTTAAAGGTTTCCAAGTCTTTTTCATATGTGAAAATGAACATTTCTTCTGAAAAGTGTATGCACTACGTGAAAGTAGTTGGCAGCCCTGCAATATAACTTTACCATTACCATTAGCCAATAGGAAAACAATGAAAACAATTTTCGTGACGTCATTGATTCAACATACGCAGAACGTTTTAATTTTGTGTGCGTGATGGCGTAATCTTTAGTTTATCATTCTTGAGTACAGAGGTTAAATTCTGGAGTATAGATGTCCTAAAAAGTTCTGTTGAACTGTGTGTTCTGCCAGCCACATTCAAAGTTACTGGGCTCTGCTGGACTAAAAAAATGCTATTTCTTTAATTGGATAGAATGACCATCCATCACATTATTCTGATTGCGGCTGACCAATGCCACACTGTTAAGAAGGCGGAGACATGTAACAGGGTCCTGTCTCAAAAGGAAGGATCTGCCGTCTTGAACAAGGCCAGTTCCCAAATGTTTTTAAATTTTGATGGATAGGCCCCTATGTTAAAAAAATATTACATTTCCAGATAAGAAAAACTTTCAGAGAAAAGATAGCAAAACCTTTTCAAAATTTTGCTACCCTCAATAGGCCCCATCTTTAAGAGAAATAAATTTTCTATTTACAATAAAAAAAAAAGTTGTAGTGATCTGGCAACGTTCCGTTACCTGTTTTCAATAATTTATAGAATTTCTTGTTGTTGTTATTTTTCAGTTTAACTTTCTGCTGCACAATAATCGTGCGATGAATTGATTTTTTCGCCTGCCGGGATGCTGGCGGCATTGCTGCTATTGCTGTTGATGAGGCTGCTGCTGACTGATGATTGATTTTCAATTTCTTTGATTTGCTGATAATTTCTCGAAAAAGTTTTCATGCCATACTTGCAGGGTACGGCAAGATTTTTTAACTTTTTTGGTTGCAACTGATACTGCTCCTGCTGTTGCTGGTGCAGTTGATAGTCCACAGCATCTTTAGGGCTGCAGTAATTGTTTGTAGCACAACATGGGGCCTAGCAGCGGACAAGTAAAAAAAAAAAATTTTTCACACTGTTTCTCCTGGATTGTTGAATATTGCGAAAAAGAAAATTCACACTGAAATTTTTCACTGTTTGTTTGGCTATGAGAACGTAACTATTGAACTGAAATTGTAATGCCAACAAGCAAGTCATTCAGTGCTCTAAACATTCAGTCAGTTTTGGATTTTTTTCTGCTATTTTTTTCAAATGGAAAACGAAAACAAAAGAAAACTGTTTAGGAAAAGCTGTGGAAAAACATGTAAATTAGCAAAATTTTAATTACCAAGTCCATTTAATGCAACAACACTTTTCAGCCACTTTCTACACCATCGCCACCGCCATTGCCATCACCATACCATGCCACCTCTTCATTGAATTTGAATTTGTGTTGAATGCAACACAAATTAGATTAGAAATGCAACACAAAATAAAACAAAACAGAAGAAATGAAAAGCAAGGCAAAACAAAGTATAAAAAGAAAGAAAGAGAGAGAAGGAGAGTGAATAATAACCTCCGAAAATAGTTCGAATATTTGAATGCTAAACAGCGGATTTCAGACAGATGCCCTGGCATTTAATATGGAGATGCGAAACAGAATTTGCGCGTCAGTGCTTTGAATTTCATTATGACTGACTGAATAACACAGAGAGAGAGAGAGTAAAAGGAAGACGCCGACAACCAACGGCAGTGTTTATTCAAATTAGTTCGAATATCATAAAATTACCATAAAATATGGCAAGAAATTAAAGCAACAAAAACCTCTCAATGGTAAAAAAAAAAATTATAGAAAAAATAACATAAAAATTGTACAAAAATTTCAGAATAATAATTAAATTCTTAAAATAGAGAAAAAAAACATCATAAAGTTGTGATAATTTTATATCATTTGTAGTGTAACTTCCATAATACGTTTTCCAATAAGCAATTGGCTTTAAATTAAAAAAACAAGTGAAATTTTTAGCCAAGCAACAGCAAAATTAGCCTGTGATATCTTTTTATCACAGCAATAATTTCATAAAAAATATTCATATTACCTATATAATTCGTTTTCTAGTAAACATTTAGCTTCGAAATTAAAAAAACAAGTTAAATTTTTAGTCTAATGAACATGTGATATCTTTTATCACCGTGACAATTTCACAAAAATATTTATAATACACTAATAATTCGTTTAATAACAAACAATTGAATTCAAATTAAATAAACAAATTATATTTTTAACAAAAGGCAACAAATTTAACTTCTGATTTTTTTTTTTTATCACAGTGATAATTTTACAAAAACATTCATTATATTTCCATAATTCGTATTTTAATAAACAATTAGCTTCAAATCAAATAACAAATAAAATGATTAACAAAACACAGTAAAATGAACATGTGATATTTTTTATCACAGTGGAAATTTTTTAAAATTATTCTAATTAATTAAAAAAATTTAAGATTTTTCATTTCGATACAGAAATGGTACATATATACGTATGTATGTATGCTTCAAAAACACAAACAAATCAAGTTGTGATAATTTTTTATCACAATGAAAGTATCATTAGAACAAAAAGGCTTCATGAGAACGAAACAGTTTTTAAAATTTAAAGATGTACAAGTGATATTTTTTATCACAGAAATCGTCACATTCATGAACAATATATAATACAATAAACAATAAATATTAAGTCTATGATAAATACTAAAATTCCAGTTGTAATATTTTTTCATCACAATTACATTTTTGCAAAACTTTTTAAAAGTACAAACTAGAAAGCCTTATAATTCATGAAAATAAAACAATTTTTGAAATATGGTTGCAAACTGAACATGTGATACTTTTTATCACAATGATAATTTGGCAAAAACTCGCCATATTCATGAACAAAATAGAATACAATTAATAAAAAATATGAAATCTATGACAAACACTAAAGTTTAGGTTGTGATATTTTTTATCACAACAATAGTTTCTAAAAAATTGTTATGAACTCTTACGAAAAAAAATTTATTATTCATAAAAATAAAACAATTTCAAAAAAAAAACAATTTCAAAAAAACAATATCAAAATAAAATTATTATTATAAACTTAACATGTGATAGTTTTTTATCACAGTGATAATTTGTAAACAATAAGTAACTTGTAATATCCATGAAAATAATTAATATTGAAGAAAACCAAACAATCTGTGAAGAACAGTAAAATGTAGTTGTGATAATTTTGCATCACAATAATAATCTATTTTATGTTAGTGATAATCGTAATAATAATTTTATATTCCTCTAAATAATTTTTAACCACAGTAATAAATTTTTTTATTGCAGCCTACAATAAAAATTTTCTATCACTGTGATAATTTACGAAACATGCTGAGCTTATGAAATAATACACACACACACACACGTTGATATATTCCTTGTCCCATTTGATTAAAAATAATTTCTCTGGTAAAAAGCTATCTTAAGGCATCTCACTTGGTCAAAGGTTTCTGCTAATCTTTGCAAATTGTTGCCAAGATAGGAATCTAAAGAACAAATTAAGAGTCCATTTATCATTACAAATTACTTCGGTTGGACATATTCTCTCATCTGCCATCTCTATGGGCTATCTCCACAGCACAGTGGCTTTTATTTCCAAGTCCATTAATTTTAAACAAATTAAAACGTCACAAGAATTATGTAAGTCTCCCTCCCCCTACTTTCTGTTTTATTTTGTAAGTCATTCGTTTACGAAATTTTCCAAAAATGGCTGTGATGGACAGCAACTCATTGGAAAAATTTTATTTTTGAAAGAGAATTTAAATAAGAAAATAAAACATTTCAAATAGATTTGCACTAATCCCTCAATAATACCCTGTAATATATGGAAACTTGAAGAGTTTTGCTTCTCTTCTATTATTACAGACGAGTCTCAGTAAAGTGAACTTCAATACCTAGCCTGCAGATATAAATTAATTATGATCACCTATTACGCAAAGACTTCAAACTGCAGTGTCACTGTGTAATTGGAAATTTGGTTCCTTTTTTGGTTTGGCCGTCGATCCAGGCATGGATCAAAATAGGATTTTCAGGCGCTTGCTTGATTAGGATATACTATGTCAGAGAGGTTCTAAAGATTTTTGATAACTTCGCTGATAGTTTACAACCCTGTGAGTGAAATATTTAGAGAGAGACTTCAAATCAGCCTTTGCAGTCAAGGCCCGCAGTTCTTCCACGAGCTGCCTTGGACACAATTATCTAAAAGAGAAGCAGCCATTTACTAACGATCTCAAAACATCAGCAAATGTCCATTGTGTGTACATTTAAAGGTTGAAGGCTAGGTTGTCTTAACCGACAAGAGAATAGAAAAAAGAAATAAAAAATCAGTGAACTTTTGCACTTTCTTCTCTTCTTCCACTTCCTATTTCCTTTCTTTCCATAATTGAAGAGCCACTAGGGACCAGACACTCTTCCTTACCTAACCTAACGTAACCTAAAATGAAGGAAATAGTGGTTTGAAGTAAAAAAGAAAAGATAGAGGAGGAGAAGAATCACAGCGCCCCTTATCAAGCTATTAATCCTAGAAATGAAACAATCTATGTCAGTAGAAACTCTAGTAGGCCTAAATCCATTGAAAAACTTTCGACACAAAATCTTGAGTCTACGCCTATGCATGCCAGAGCATAAACACTGAAGGTGCTCAACGTTTTCGGGCTCCTCGACGATACCCCAAACCGTATTTTAAAAACCTAAAAAGTATTCAAATCAATTTCTTATCCAGATTCCAGTACCCAATCCACTCTATATCATTCGAATCAGGATTATATTGGGCTGAAAATTCTGTAATTTTTCTATTTTCAGAAACTCTACACAATACCACAGAACCTAACGCATTGTCCTACCCAGTACCTGTTGCTGGGATTTACTAGGGTCGTTCTACAGACTAAATTAGCTGTTGGGCTGTTATATTGCCCAAGCTATTGACATAAATAGTTACCCTATGGCATGGCGCAATTCGTTCTCAGATTATTGCATTTGCCTAGGTATTGGCTAACACTTATTGGGCCGGCTCATTCCCAAAGTAGGCACCCATACCTGGATAAAGATGGCCAATGTCCATGTAACAGGTTTTTGAGAAACTTATTATGGCAGACTTTTTTTTTACTCTCAGAGTTTTTGCCAGAAATCTACTGAGAGGAAGTCGCCGAATAAATATTTTTTTCATTTTTCGTTTTGGTGTCTGACCTGGGATACGAACCGAGGCCTTAAGGTTAATAACCCAACACACTACCTACTAGACCAGGCCGACAGAAGGCGTAATATCCAAATGCCTCGCTTTGTCAAAATGAATGACAAAATCGCGGCCCCACTAAAAAGATTTATAATCTCCGGAGACCCAATTACTACAGTGTCAGTAGCAGACTGCAGCCAGTTATATGCTACCGAAACCCTGGTTTCAGGAATGGTGGCACCAGACCCCTTTTTAGCAATCATATTCTAAAACCAACAGCAATCATTCAATCCAACTGGTAGACGACTGAAATCAAAGATGCCACGAAGACTCATAAACCTACAAAGGGGATCCGATTCCAACAAATCCCAAGATTCTAGGGTGCTTGTAAAGTGTTATTGGCAAAAAAATTTTAGTTAGGATAACAAAAATAAAAACTGGTTGCGAAAACGAAAAATATTTTGGTTGCAACAAACAAAAAATTTTAGCTCCTGGTGGTAAGTCATCTGTAATACGAAACGCTGAGACGCTATACGATATTGACTTTGCATAGACTCTACTGTACCGACAATGCTTGTGTAACTCTTCAATATTTAACGTGTTTATTTTGGCCGAAAACAATATTCTTATCATCTTATCTACTAAAGCTTTAAACAGTTGTAAGAAGAAGAAGAAGAAGAAGAGCGTTGCCCCCGCCTTAAGGCAAATGCGTGACAATAATTTCAAATTAAGTCAAGATGTGTTGATGATGTCGTAGCTGTAAATGTGGGTTGAGGTGTGAGAGTGTGGTACGGCGTGGGTCTCTAGAGAAAAAAAGAAGTTGAAATAGTGACCAACCAACCAAACAACTATACAATGTTACTATTAGGGGGAGGGGGAGGGGGAGTTAGCATAGTAAATAGACAAGAACACAACCAAGCCGGGACCAGTAATCTGTAATAAAATATTTATAATGATGAGAATGACAGCAACGTTGACGATGACTTCGATGACGACGGCGTCACTGATGATGATGATGATGATTACGAAGTCGAAGAAGTTCATGAACATCGAGGAGTGTATAAAGAGTGTAAAGTGTATGGGAAAAGAAAAAGTGAATCTTTCTTTCTTTTATTATTTTCCTATTTTCTTTAAAAAAGAAAAACTGTTGGCTTGCGTTGGCTTAAAGACGTTTAACAAAAGCAATCCAATTGAAGGGAAAAATTGTTGCCAAAAGGCTAATCCCAACTGTAAGATGACAAGAGTCTGCTGATGACATACAACACAATATATTCTTGTCAGCCATCGTCATCTGAATTCAAATGTAGGAAAATGTAAAATACAAATACCTGAAACCCCTCCATGAATTTCTATTTTATTCAAATGATTTTCTTGGTCCTTTTTTATTTAATTTTTTTTCATCTATTTTATGTAAATGACAGACAGGTTTATCGATAGATTGGCGAAAAAAAAAAATTCACCAAAAAGCCTGAGAAAAATATTTCGAAAGCAAAAGAAAAAATTTACTTCACGCAGCAATAAATAAATTGAAAATTCTTTAACAACTTCAAACAATTCGAATTCAAATTGTCGTTTACAACACAGCAAAAAAAAAGTGGAATGGGTGATAAGGGCTTATAAAAAAAAGGTACTTTTCTTTTCACTTCTTTTCCCTTCTTTTCCCTAACAACGTTATAAACTTTCAAAGACTTTTTAAGCCAGTAAAGAAATTTTACTTTTGTTGTGCTTTTAGCACATGGGCTGTGCACCCGAAAGTTGTTTATCAAAACACAAGTTATTGAAATCACAGTAAATAGTACCAAATTGGTACTTTAATTAGAGGATTTTGTCAAGTCCCTTAAGCTTGTAAAAGAGTATTCCCTGTTTTCCTTTATTTTTAATGGAAGTATGCCAAGCATTTAAAAAAAAAGAAAAATTAAAAGAAATTAACAAAAATCCCAAGGATTTATGATAAAAAGTACCCAACGGGGAAATTTTTTTTTAATAAATTCCTTAAAACTTAAACTGGCTTTTTTAGTAATAGCGGTATTACCCCTGGATTGGAAAAATCATATCAAAAGAAAGCTAAAGCCGTTCCAAAATACAGACAAGCTCCTGGACAACTCCTTTTTCGGGACCGATAGTTACAATAAAAAGTACCAAATAAGTACTTTTTTCTTCAATCCTTAAAATTTACAACATGCTTCAATTTCCAAAAGGATTTAGCATTGTGTAAGGCAAATAAAATTCCTGGAGTCTGTTTTTGTTATAAAAAGTACCATATGAGTACTTTAACTTGTAGACTTTAAAGAGTCTTTAATATTTTATAGAAATCTATCCATTTTCACTTTATTTGCAATGCAATTGGGCAAAACATTTTTAGAAAAAATAAAAAAAATGTTAAAAAAATTTTAAAAAAAGCAAATGTTTTCAACAAAAAGTACCAAAGAAGTACTTTTTTTAGAAAATGTCCTCTAATTAAAACAGTAATTAGCTCTAAAGCTGGCAAAATTCATGTTAAAAAATCGACTAAAATAGTTACAAGTACAGACAAGGTCTTGAAGTCTAATTTCTGTTGACGAATGTTTACGATGAAAAGTACCAAACAAAAGTACTTTTTCATAATGATTTCATTAAAACTGTAAAGGAGCACGGTTTGTATACTGAATTGGGATATTCATTGATTTATCATGCGGTACGACGGCAAAAGAAAGGCTGGCACTAGGGCTTTGATGTACATATTTTGGTGATAATGCTAAGTTATCCTGCTATGCTCCCAGATAAGTTCAGTTGTCTGAGCTTAAAAGTTTGTAATCAATAATGTAATGCGGGTAATTTTCAGTAAATGTGTACTTATTTGGGATTACTGTCAGCTAGACATTATGTCAGCTCAAGTCGCCGTGGTCTAGTGGGTAGTGTGTTGGCTTATTAGACAAAAGGCCCGGGTTCGTATCCCAGGTCAGACATCAAAACGAAAAACATTTCTTCGGCGACTTCCTCTCAGCAGATTTCTGACAAAGACTCTAAAAGTAAAAATTGGCATGAAAAGCTTCTCAAAAATCTGTCGTTCGGAGTCGACTTTAAATTGTAGGTCCCGCCACTCATGTATAAAATTAACGCACACAACATAAGTGGTGTGAGAAGCTAGGTCGTAATCCTGACTGAAGGGTTGTAATGGCCAATTATGTATGTATGTGTACTTATTTGGGATTACAGTCCACTAGACATTATGTCAGCTCAAGTGCAAGAAGATACTTACAGTAATCCTGGGAAGGTAATTAATTTGCATATGAGCTGATGGAAAGACTTGTAATACCTGCTCTGTGGCACTGGGGTATCAAAAATGCAGATGAATTACGTTCACCTGTAAGATTTTTCCAGGGATGTGAAATTCGACAAAAACTTTATGGAGAACAAGTAATAGATTTTAGATTTTGCTGGTATGCACCAGTCTCGTTCTATGGTATGGACCGGAAACTAAATTTAATCGTAATCTATTACGAATCTAATAGGGTATTGCACTCAGAAGATAAAAAAAAGTTTTTCGGACAGATACACCATTTTTTCTGCAGTGTAGGGGCATTCAATGTCTCTGCCCTGGTATAGATCTTTTCTTTAATGGATTCGGGACCGAGAGAAATTCATCTTGGGTTTTGGTTTACTGATGGCATGACCATCTACTTCTTTTTCATCATTTTCCCCTTTCCCTTCCTTCCAAAGAAAGCTTTGTTTTCAATCGCCATTACTCAACTTTTCATTTTCTATCCCCTTTCTCTTTCATCGTCTCTTCTTTATTGATTTTCTTTTCTATTCCGTGTAACTGTGAACCTAATCCCTGAACTTTGCATATTACAAAAGAAAGTAATTGTTATCACCTTTTTGTTGAGAACTTCTGAAACTACCCACGCTGGAATTTATGTATGTATGTATGTACATGATGAAAATTTTGTGAAGAAATAAAAATCATATAAATTTGCCAAATTTTATTTTCTTCTATTTTGTTTTTCGTCTTTCTTTCTTCTTTTGTATACAAGGCATACACAAAAGGCACATTAAAGAAATTTTATTATAAAATAAAGACAAAAAAAAAATAGAAAAATAAAAGAAAAAAACTTGTTTCTTAAGATTTTTCCCAACAACTTTTCAATGAGAATTTTCGAGGTCATCAGCCAGTCCTAAAGGCGCTGCAATGTGTGAAATATTCGAAGTTCAAACAACCAAGAGAACGGATTGAAAGTAAAAGTAATCTGGGAAAGCTAAAGGATTTTAATTTTAAAGACTGGATTTCCTTAAGGTAGACAAATGGCTTGGGTACCTATGGAGGCTGTCATAAGGACAAACAAAAAAAACTTAAGACTTCTAAATACGTACTCAACATTACCTTGCAATTGCTTTCTTGGAATTTAAACTTCATGATAAGATATCCTAAGAAACTGATTGTTATTGGTGGTAGGCATACTTCCCAACATTTTAACAAATTATTAACAAATACACGAGAAACTTTGGTTATAAATTTAGCCCAAAAAAAATTGTCATTGTCGGTCAGGACTCTAGAGAATTTAAATTTACTAGATGACCCGTGCGAATATTTCGTACCGTTAGTTATCATTTTTGTAACATAAAAATAATTGCCAAAACAGCTTTTTACAACTTAATATGCCTATGATATATAACTGACTTAGTAATAAACGGCATTATAGTAAATAACGGTATTGCCAGAATGGATTTTAATACATACAATATTATGTAGAACTGCATTACTATTAAGCGACCCTGTATTACCACACTTGAACAAAAGCATATAATCATAAATATCATGCAGTTCTATATAAAATATAATTTTTATCAATGAAAATATTAATTTTTCAATTTCTAATTATTTTTCGCAATTAGTGTTAGACATAAGCTTTAAAATGAGATATTATTCATTAAATTTGATGCGATGGTATGGGAGATATTTGCAACCGACAAATAAAGTGCTTCAGAATTTAAATTTATACAATTTGAAGGATTCTGTAAAAGTGCTATATAGTGGATGCATCGATGCTTTCATTTCATCATAATTACAGTATCTCTGTGTTATTACAGCACGCCATAACTTTTCATTTGATGAGTTCCTGACTACAGATCCTGTGTGATTGAAGACTGACAGTGAACTTAATCGATCTAAATCGTTTGACCTGGTTGTATCAGTATGAATATGGTGGTTACTGCAAGAAACTCTAGACTCGAGTATCGAATTCTCGGGTATATCCTCTACAGAATGCAGAACCCTACTAAAAGTCTATGAGATTGTTTTTAACAATACAGTAATGGATTCTATAGATACAACAGGACAACTTTAGGTATGGCGAAATTGCCGCATCAAATCTGACCAAAGATGGATGTATGGAAAGCCTGTTTAAACTAACAAAAAATATACCCACGATGGTGCTTACAAGACGCAATAGTCTTAACTAAATGAACAATAACTTCTGCAGGAACTGCAAAAACGAAGTATAAACGAAAACTGTTTTGCTCTGAGAGAAGAATAAACAACATCACCTAACATACCTAGTTCCTCACACCACTTATATTGTGTGTGTTAATTTTTATGCAAGAACTGGCGGGACCAATAGTTTAAAGTCGACTCCGAACGACACTTTTTTATGAGAAACTTTTCATGGTAATTTTATTTGTTCACAGAGTTTTTGCCAGAAATCCGTTGAGAGAAAATCGCCGAAGCAAAACTTTTTTGTATTTTGTTTTTAATGTCTGACCCTGGCTTTAAGTCTAATAGCCCAACACACTACCTACTAGACCACGCCGACAGGAGGCGTAAAATCCAAATGCCTGTCTTTGTCAATATGAGTGGCAAAATCACTGCCCCACTAAAAGGGTTCATAATCTCCGGAGACCCAACTACTACAGTGTCAGTAGCAGACTGCAGCCAGTTATATGCTACCGAAACCCGGATTTAGGAATGGTGGCACTAGAGCCCTTTTTAACAATCATATTCTAGAAACGACAGCAATCGTCCAATCCAACTGGTAGACGACTGAAATCAAAGATACCACGAAGACTCAAAACCTACAAAGTGGATCGAATTTCAACAAATCCCATGATCCTAGGTTTTTTTAGTTAAGAAAACCAAAAATATTTTGGTTGCAACAAACAAAAAATTTTAGCTCCTGGTGGTAAGTCATCTGTAATACGAAACGCTGAGACGCTATACGGTATTGACTTTGCATAGACTCTACTGTACGACAATGCTTGTGTAAGTCTTCAATATTTAACGTGTTTATTTTGGCCGAAAACAATATTCTTATCATCTTATCTACTAAAGCTTTAAACAGTTGTAAGAAGAAGAATAATAAGAGTGTTGCCCCCGCCTTAAGGCAAATGCGTGACAATAATTTCAAGTCAATTTTTAGTCAAGATGTGTTGATGATGTCGTTGCTGTAAATGTGGGTTGAGGTGTGAAAGTGTGGTACGGCAGTTGTTATTGTAATGCCTCCAATGTCTCTATTTTAACAAATTTTTTCCGTAGCCTACATTTTCTGTAACAGAAATCAAAGCATGACGATAATGTTAAAAATTTTTGTTCATATTGAATCGAGAATAGAAATATTAGACGAGAGTCCATGGTTTGAATCACAGTTCAGATGTTTCGAACAAACGGAAATATGAAGACAAAATCTTTCTTCTGGAACTACCCTTCAGCACAGGGATGGGAAATTGGTCTTAACAAATTGTACTAACGTTCACAAAAAACTGGACTTTGTTCAGATCGATTGTACTAAATCCACTTTTTTCTGTTTTTAAACTTTTTTTTTATTATAAATTAATAAAAATATAAATGACAATTCATTTCATTGTGTGTGGTATTAATGTAAAAGAACAAAAAAAAAAAAATAACAGAAAATTTTTCAAATTATTAGCGCAATTTTGACTTCAGTATAAAAATTAAGATTTTTAGTCTTTGCAAAATTATAGCACCAGTCTCATCATTTTTGTTCAATAAGAAGCTTTATTTACCAAAAATATTTCCACTTAAAACTTAGGAAAGCCCCCTTATTAAAGTAAATATTCGGTCTTGAATATAATCTTCGGAATAGAATGGGGAATTCATTTGGGAAAACGTTTTCAATAATATTCATATGAGGAGAGCAAGCTGGCCACGATAAAACCTCAATAGATTGTTTAGGGAACCATTTCCTCCTCTATCTGCTGACATGAATATGGATTCTGGCATTGTCCTGTTGTAAAATATATTTTTTCATTATTTTCTCTCAAGAAGGGCAGCAAACTACAGCTAAGAACAGTAATGTACTCTGTTCTATACATTCGGGTAGATGGAAACTGAAATTCGAAGCAACCACTTAAAGAAATAACCCCCCAGCAATAAACTATACAGCCAAAATTTGAATTTCTAAGGTCACGATAGTATTTGCAATAGCCATCTGGTCGATCTAAGTTCCACTTTTTTTCATCAGAGAATATGACTTGAAGAGAATTCATTGTTTGTTATTATTAAAATACTGGTGGTGCTATAACTATGAAAAGCACTTTATAATAGCTAAACTTAACAACTTATTTTAATATTTAACTATAAAGGAATAAAAAAGTTTATGAGATTTAAATTTTAAATTACTATTTATGATAAATTTTGTACCAACAAACTATTTGTTAATTCAAAATTGTAGCACTCAACTAATTAAATGACTTCAATAAATCACTTGTTTGAATTATACTAGAGACAGTCAAAGGAAATAGTCCATGTATCCCTTTGATTTTTATTTAAATTTGGTATGAAAATATTCTTTCTACATTTGCAGATGAATGTGGAACGGATAATTTTCCTTTTATAACTCTTAATATGACAAGTTAGCAACGAGTTGTCATATGCAAATGAAACGAAAACAAAAAAATCTTATACACTGATGAGACAGAATACATATTTGAGTGATGTAATAAAGTAGAGAATATTTTTCAATAGTGCTAAATAAGTCATCGAAGTGCTATAGTGTTTTTGACTTTCAAATAGTGCTAAAAAAACAAGTACAATTGTATCAACTTTTCCATCCCTGCTTCAGCAGTCTTCTGAAAAAAATTCTGAGCGTAAATAAAATGGTCATGAAAAGTTCTACTCATCATAGATACACAACATGGGTGTTGTGAATAGCTAGGTTCTAAGTAAAACAAACTTTACATACGATAATATACAGGTATTCCCCGACTTATGACCGAAATACGTTCCTGGTATTCGATAAAGGCGTAAGTCGAATTTCATATTAAAAAAAAAAAATTTTTTTAAAAAATCCAAATTCGGTCCACCAAATAACTTTTTGGTTTGAAAATGCTTTAAAAAAACTACTGAATATTTTCTCAAATTTCAATTTTTGATTTGAAAGTACAATCCTTCCGGTTAATAAAGGAAAATAATTTCATTCAGATGGCTGCCTCGGCTGGCCATGCAGTAGCCTACACGATCCATTCAATTTTTAAGAACATTATCGATTGTATGCAGCTGTAT
Organism: Sarcophaga peregrina; assembly: GCA_014635995.1. NCBI lineage: Eukaryota > Metazoa > Arthropoda > Insecta > Diptera > Sarcophagidae > Sarcophaga > Sarcophaga peregrina. The sequence goes on along the minus strand of CM025792.1, from coordinate 52,232,138 downwards.
TTCATCAATGGCTTCACGAATATTGTCCTTTAAAGCGTCAATTGTGTCTGGCTTGTCGGCGTAACACTTATCTTTCACGGCACCCCACAAATAATAGTCCAACGGTGGCAAATCTTAGCTCCGAGGTGGGCAAACGACATCAGCTTTGCGACTGATAATGCGATCTTCAAAAACAGAGCGCAAAACATCGAGTGTAGCTTCGGCTGTGTGGCATGTAGCGCCGTCCTATTGAAACCAAATGTTACCAACATCCTTCTCTTCAATTTTTGTGAATAAAAATTCGTTCAACATGGCCTGATAATGATCGCCATTGACTGTAACGGTCACTCTTTGCTAGTTTTTGAAGAAAACTAGCCCAATTATGTCTCTGAACGAAAATCCGCACTAAACAGTGACTCGTTTTGAATGCGTCAGCTTTTTAATGGATGAACAGTCATGAACAATGGCAAGCCTCACGAAATAAGCTGTAATCCCCGCCGTACTTCTCTAAAGGATTTTGAGTATCTTTCCTATTGAGGGGCTTTCAAAAACAAACTAATTTTTGTATCGATAAGACAGATACAGACTTTGTAACGAAGCGACAGTCGTTAATAAATACTGCAACCACACATGCATACAGCATTACATTTAAATAGGCGTAAGGCAAATAAAAAAAATAAATTTCCTTTCATTAGCCGATTCCCTGTATACATCTCTCTCCCTCTCGTATGGTCATTTGTTTTTAATTGAACATCATCATCATCATCACCATCAACACATAATCGCAATCGTCATCATCATCGTCATCATCGTTATGATGATTTCATCCTTAAAGTCGAATTTAATTTCCTGTGTAAAGACCGGCATGGAATTGGAAGGAATAAAGGGTGCTGAGGTCAAAGCTTTTATTAAAAATGGATTTTTTTTTTTTTGTACGAGTGTAAGTAGGTTTCTGTAACTCTGTATGTAAGAGAGAGAAGAGAGATAAAGTAAGAGTGAGAGAGAGATAAAGTAAGAGTGAGAGAAAGTATTAAACAAACATTTTCATTTAATTGAGTAACGTTTCAATGTTTACACTGCTGTTGTTGTTGTTGTTTTCATTTTTCATAAACGATCGAATGAAAGCAATTTTCGGGTAAATTTGTTGCAAATTGAGTTTTACATTTTTTATACCGTCAAGTGAACGCTTTTAATGGTAAAAATTGTAGAAAACAAATATATAAAGGGTAAACCCTATAGGGGAATAGAAATTAAAGAGTTCATAAAAGTTAATTCAATTAATGAAATTTCTCTCAAAACAATGAAATTTCTAGGAAATTTCGGATTTTACAAAACGTTTCCATCATACAAATGAGGAAACTGTATTGCGAACGAATGAGCCAGAATGTGTACAGTGATCTCCTGTTCTAATGGATGATTTTTTAAGAGCTATAGGAAAATTTAAAAAAAAAACCCATAAACTTCAGAAAAATTGCATGAAATCTTTATTTGAATCGATAGTACGGTCCATATAATTTACTGTTTGAAGATTATTTCATGCAAATGTTGACCGCGACTGTCCATCCGCCTCAAATTGTCCATCCGTTTAGTCCAATTTTGACATACTCTTTCCAACATTTCTGCCGGTATCTTACGAATAAATGCTTCAATATTGTCTTCCAATGCGTCAATTGAACCGGGTTTGTCTGTATATACAGGAGCTTTAACATAGCCACACAAAAAATAGTCTAAAGCCGTTAAATCGCACGATCTAATCGGCAATTGACCAGTCCCGAACGTGAAATAAAATGTTCACCGAACTCGCCCTCCCAATAAGTCCACTGTTACGTATGCTGTGTGGCATGTCATGCAAGTCTTTTAAACAGCTTCACACCTAAATACTTCCGCAAAATTTTCCACATTTTCCAATTGCTACGACGTAAGCGTGTTGGTGGTTTAATGTCCGACAATGTAAGTTTGATGCGAAATTTAATCACAATATCCCGAAGAGCGGTTTCAGTGGATCGGTTAAACTAACCATAAAATGGAAGAAGCGCGAGATGAGCTTTCTTAACATAGAACGAATTTTGATAATAAAATTCAATGATTTGCAAGCGTTATTCGTTTGTAAGATGATTCATGATTAAATTAAAGACCAAACTGAATATGTTTGGCAGTGAAACAAAACACAAAACGTGCGTGAGCTGTTTAAACCAGTGTTGCTAAAAAGATAATAGCTAAAAAATCACCCTTTCCTGCCCACAGCCAACACTGCCTCGAGCAGGACAGACAACCTGTTTGACTTCTACATCGAGGTGGAGGAAATTAATAAAAAAAAAACAAAAAATCAAATGATTATTTAGCGATAGTCATTAACCACCTGTTGCCTATTTCTAGGGTAATATACTTGTCAGCTAGGCTTACTTAATTGGTCTTTACTGGCCTTTAGCCAGAAATAGAACTTAGCTTCTAATACAACCTACGTTACAAGCAATAAGTTCACCCATGAATAGAGGGACCTACAGTTTAAAGTCAATTTCAAAAGAGAGTTTATTTTTTGAGTAACTTTTCAGGGCAATTTTTTTTTTTACTCTCGGAATTTTTGCCCGAATTCTACTGACATCTGACCAATGATCTCACATTTAAAAAGCTAATACATTAGACTACGACAAACTAGGAATCACAAATGATGCTATGGACTATACTCAATCGGGCATTAGCTGATTAGAAATCGCGCGGGATGTATTGGAGTACAATTTAATTAGCACTGTCTTAGTTATGATGTTGGGAAAGAAGAGGAAAGAGTTAAACATTGAGTTTAAGAACACCATCCTTGAATCCTTAATGAATAGTTCTTCCATGACATATCCCGGACATGTACATCTCATGTATTAGTTGGATTTGAATTATACACAACGTTTTAGTTCAAACTGGTGATAAACCAACTAATTCATCCATTGATCTTTGTGTTTGTTTCTATAAGGTTAGGACGTTCTTACTCCTCATGTTGCTCTTTTGTTGATCATCTTTAAATAGAATTTTGAATTTTGAATTTCCGAATATTTTTTTTTGTTTTCCAATTAGACCCCCAAAATGTGTAACCCTTTGTCCTTTCACAGTCATTAAATATTACACATCACTACGCTGAAAAATATGAAGATTAACGAAATACATACACACACACACACAAACACATAAACCTGTGGATTTATGAGATACAAATGTATGTAACACACACTCACAGTGACATAAATTGATAAAAAACAACAACAAAATATGAATAAATTTTACTTCATTTGTTTAAGGTTCTTCAGCAATTTGTTGCTCTTTATCAAACATTTTTAGCGTAGGTTGTACACAATTTTTGTGTGTGTTTTTTTTAATAACAATAAATACAAAAACAAAAAAACAAGAGTATTAAAATACAAAGAAATATTATTTTAATTTTTCTTTTCTTTCTTGGTATTTATTTCTTTACAAAAAAATAAAAATAAAAAAGAAAACAAAACAAAACCTAACCACTAAACACTAAGAAGAAAAGTTTACGCGTGTACATCACAGCGTATGATTAATATTTATTTGTACAATGGCAACACCAATGACTTGAGAATACTTTTCGAGGTGGAAAAAAACCCAAATCAGACAACACCTACACAGAACCCATACCCAAACACACCAATCTATACGTATTGGTATTGGAGAATCATTCATTGTGTTGCTTTGTGTTTACATTACTTAGGCGTTACAATGGCGAAACGAAACTAATAAAGAGAAAAAAGAACTTACAAAAACAGAAAAAGAGTGAGCGAGGGAGAGAGGAAAGAGTGGTGAGAAAGGAAAAGCCTAAAAGAAAAATTTAAATATTCTTCTGTTACTGTTTAATAAGAATTGTTGTTTTATTAACATTTTAATGCCACCACCAAAGACATCTTTTTTCAACACAAATAACCACAAAAGTTATGTTGAAGTAAATTCCATGAGGCTGTTACTATAGTCGTAAGTCTTTTTTTCCTTTTTCTTTCAAAAAAAATATTGCAATTAAAATGGACTAATTTAGTTTTGTGTGGAAATTAAAGAAATTTAAATTGATTTCCGTTTTACTTTGCTACTAAAAGGAAATACGCTTTACTTTTATGGGGCAATAATACCGGCGTATTAGCATGGCCAGTTTAAATATTGCATATCAGGGGTCGCCTCTTAACTGGTTCGGTTATTCCTTTCATGTAGGTTAGGTTAGGTTAGAGGACGTGTACTTGTCAATTCTGAGTCGTATTGACCCATTGTACAACGTCCTAGCTTCTCACACCACTTATGTTGTGTGCGTTAAATTTATACATGAGTGGCGGGACCTACAGTTTTAAAGTCGACTCCGAACGACATATTTTTGGAGAAGCATTCCATGGCAATTTTTTACTCTCAGAGTTTTTGCCAGAAATCTGCTGAGAGGAAGTCACCGAAAAATTAGTTTCAAATTTTCGTTTTGATGTCTGACTTGGGATACGAATCCGGGCCTTTTGCTAATAAGCCAACACACTATCTACTAAATCACGGCGACTTCCTTTCATGTAAATACCACATTCTCTCTCTTAAAAGAGAGATTATTGTGTGGCATAGAGATGGAACAAAAACTAACCTTGGAAATATTCTAAGCCTATGGGTAAACTCCCGGGTGTCTGCCAAGCGAAAGTCTGTGTCAATTTAACTTGAGTGAAGTACAAAATACAGTGCATTACAATGAATATCTGACAGTCAGAACGGTATTTAAGCATTTGGCTCTTCTGAGGTTAAATTTAAGATAGAAGCTGCCTCAGTTAGGTAGACAGAATAGGGTTACCTTTTGTTGGGTTCCTCTGGGCATATTAAAATGACTAATCAACTTCTTCCTTTTCCCTGATTTGGCGGCACTTGGTTAGTACAGGGACTGCGTTCACCTGTGGGATCACAACGGGCCGCCATGCGTGCTCAAGTGAGATTTGCGATATCAGAGCTACCACTACGACCTAACCTAACCCATCTACTGAGAAGAAGTCAACGATAAAATATTCTTTCATATTTCCTTTGGCTCAGGAAGTCTGTGCAAGTGATGAGACGCGGTCTCACGTTTAAAAAGCTAATACATTAGACTACGACAAACTAGAAGTCACAAATGATGCTACGGACTATACTCTATCGGGCATTAGCTAATTAAAAATCGCGCGGGATGTATTGGAGCACAATATAATGATCACTGTCGTAGTTATGATGTTGGGAAAGAAGAGGAAAGAGTTAAACATTGAGTTTAGGAACACCATCTTTGAATTCTTGATGAATAGTTCTTCCATGACATATCCTGGACATGTACATCTCATGTATTAGTTGGATTTGAATTGCACATAACGTTTTAGTTCAAACTGGTGATAAACTAACTATTCAATCCATTGATCTTTGTGTTTGTTTCTATAAGTTTAGGGCGTTCTTGATTAGTACAGGGACTGCATTCACCTGTGGCATCATGACGGGCCGCCATACGTGGTCAAGTGATCTTTGTGATAACAGAGTTATCACACCGACCGTGGAGGAAAGAAGCCTCCACGTAGATGGTGGGACCAGAAACCTGCTGTGGAATGGAAGCGGATGTTTGGAAAGAAATAATTAACAAAAAGGATAATAAAGAGAATCAAAATGGGTTTGTTGGCAATCAAAACTTTACATTCCAAGAAGAAACATCTATTTGCCTATCACGATTGTATGGCCCACAGCAGTACTAAGGTAGTTCATTACAGCAAATAATATGAATAAGAACGTCTTTTGTATTTAAACCTATAAAATAAAATTATGTGTTTAAAGTTATCATGAATAAATTGCACTACAGGTTTTCGTCTTAGCCCTAGGGATGTTATTAGTAAAACTAAAGCTTCAGATGACCAAAGAATGTAACGAAATTGCAGACGTAGTGCCGTTTCTGCCATTTCTTAGTCACCAGAGCTTTTAAAACGTTTATTTTGTTGTGACAATCAAATTAATTTCACAATAAAGACCCGACTCACTCAATTCAATTGCTTTAGCCACAGTTGGTTCTAATGTTGTATTATTAAAAAGTGCTACAAACGACCATTGCCACAATTTCACTTGCAGAACCAAGTTGTTGTTTTATTTTCTTCACTTTCTTAAGTTTTTAATTTTCTCCCAAAGCAACAGGAACATTTTTCTTTTATTAAAAAATGTGTTTAAGCGTCTCTATTATTTTTGCCGCGACTTTAATACAATAAAAGTAAGTAATGTATTAAATATGCTGCTGGGCAGGGACAGTTTTCTATTTCTGGAAAATTGAAAGAAAAAAATCTACAAATAATTCCCTAATCAATCCAACATTAATGAAACATTTAAAAATTTTATTTGCTTTTTTTTAATTACAAAACAACTAAAAAGCAATTATACACGCCTATAGACTTCTAATTTAAATTCATAAAATAAGTGAAAAAAAATCAAAAAAAAAATCAAGAAAAAAAGTTTAATTGATGCCCTGGGAAATGATAATAAAATGACTAAATAAAGGCAAAAAAAACAGAAGAAAAACAAAACGCCCATCACTGGCTTAAAAATACTTTTTGAAATACTTGCCCTTAAAGCAGAGTATTATCTTGTCTTTAATATTGTGTAGACACGCTCTTTAAATTTAAATTAAAAGCAAAATAAAGAAACAAAGACAACAAAAGAAATGAAAAGAAAAAAATTCCATATTTTGCAAACAACATCTAATGACTGTGTTACTGTTATTGTTTGAGGATATTTTTTTCCAAATGTCTCTCTCTTCTCTCCATCTCTCTCTCTCTGTACCCTCTTATTTGCCATTAATTTTTAATTGAGGGTATAAAGTATTGAATGTTTTGTTTTTGTTTTGCTGGTGTATGTTAGCATGAGTAGTTGTTGTTGTTGTTGTTATTATTGTTCTGTGAACACAACATTATTGAACAACAATCCTAATGACTTTGTGGTTGATTTTGCTGCCATCATTGTGTTGTATGTACATGAACTGATGTCAAACTGTTTTCTCTTATGGGTTTTTATCTACTTTCGTTTTGTTTTTATTTGTCTTCGTTTCTTATACCCCCACTGTATACATACAAACATTTGTAGAAAAACACACACTAAGCAACCAGCTAAATACAGAGAACGAGTGAAAGTACCAGGGGTATAAACAAAGTGAGTAGTTGCTTCGTGGCTCCACATAAAACCGAACACAATGCCTAAACACTTGCTCTTACTCACACAGACACAATACACGAGTACACTACAAATGCTTGTACACAATAGAATGCCTTGTGAAATTATTTTGTGGGTATTTAATAGAGGCTGACTGTTTTACTGGTATAACCACCAGTAACATTGGCATACAACTACATACACATACATAAAAATGGCTCTATATATATATACAGACGTGTTCGAAATAATAAGAACAACTAAAGCGAAACAAAAGATCGTTTTAAAAAAATTTTTGAGAGAGATTTGAAAATATGGGTTTCTGTTATTTTTTATAGTAGACATCTTTAGCTTTCTAAAAATATTAAAAGTTATGTTCAAATTCATATTAATTTTTTTTTTTGTACTGGCAGTAATGTGGAGCTAAGTCGAAAATCAGGTATTCGAAGAAACAAGAACAATTTGAAAATTGGTAATAATTTCAGTTTAAATATTTATTAAATTTATAGATTAGTATTATTTGTTCGTAAGTAATTAATATGAAGTAGCCCATCCACGATTAGCGATTACTTCGACACATCTGGACCTCATAGAAGCTACCTAAGTCTATCATCTGTGGAGTGGAATATTTTCCCATGTTTTCTTCGCAGCAAGTCAAAGTTCCTGCATATTTTTGTGCCTTGCATCTCTAAAACCTTTCTTTACAACAATCCAAAGATTTTCAATTGGATTTAGGTCCGACAATTGCGCCGTCTAATCCATAACATGGATATTATTGTCCTGGAACCAACGATTTGTTTTCTTTGAGGTATGCTTCAGGTTGTTGTCTTGCTGAAAGACCCATCGCAAAGGCATTTCCTCTTCAGCGTAAGGCAACATTACGGCTTCTAAAATATTTTGAACGTAACAGATGGCATCCATCTTCCCTACGATTTGAACTAGAGGTCCAACGCCGTGCTACCTAAAACACCCCCATAGCATGAGACTGGCACTGCCATGTTTTAAAATTTTGATAGTGTACTTTTCGCTGAATTGTTAATTAAAAGCCGGTCTAACGCACTGTCTATCTTATCCGTGGCTGAATTGGATTACTTTTGTTTCATCGGTCCATAAGATATTACGCCGAACAGTGTCAGGTTCAGCGATTTACTTTTTGGCAAACAGAAGTCTATCCCTTCGATGTATTTTTTTCAACAATGCTACTTCTCTAGGGCTTCATGCTTACAAATTGACTTCAATCAGACGTCTTCTTATCGTCAATGTAGCAATTGGGAGGTCTAAATCGTTTTCTATTTGTAAAGACTTTATCGAGGAGTACTTTTTAACGACCCGTGTGATAGCATTATCTTGCCTTTTGCTAGTTTCCCAACGCCTACCGCGACTTTCGATCTTCGGTGGCCAGTTCTTTGCATTTATTATCATTCCGTTGAAAATTCCAAGCTGTTCTCCTATGAAATCAAATGTTTTCCTTTTTCTGAGCAATTTTTTTCATTATTTTACGCTGATCGATAGAGCAATGCTTGCTTCTGCCGATTTAAGAATAATTTTTCACCAAAATAAATCAATATTCTGCCCAAAAATGATTAACGACTACTCAACGATTAAATTTACAACAAACTTTTGTACTTTTTCCCTCATGTGAGAAATGTAAGTGGGTCCAAGACGATTTGTTCTTATTTTTTCGAACAGCGGATTTTCAACTTAGCTCATCATTATTGCCAGTACAAAAAAATAAAATGAGTTAGAATATAACTTTTAATATTTTTTAAAAATATCAGAAAACCATTTTTCAAATTTTTCTCAAACAATTTTTTAAAACGATTTTTTGTTTCGTTTTGGTTGTTCTTATTATTTCGAACACGTCTGTATATATGTGAGTAAATCTGAAATATTAAATTGGAAACTTTTCCATACATTGTGATGGAAATTCTTTTAAAATTTTTGTTTCAATCGCTTTTATTCCACTTGTTTTTTGTTTCTTTTCCTCATATTATAATTCAATTACAAATAATGAGGGAAAACAAAGACAGATAATGTACTGTTCACGTTGCTTTTATCTTAATTTCGCTTATTTTTTGTCTTACTTTACGCTGTTGTTTCTCGATGATTGGTTAACGTACGTATTTATGCTTGGCCAAGGGTCGTCGTGCTATTTTAAAATATTTTATGAGAAAAAACAATTCATTTCGAAAAACGGCGGCCAAGAAAATCTGTCTTAGAAAAACTCAGTGAAATAATTTGGTTTAATTTTTTGAATATTCATTAAAGTCAAGCATAATAATATTAAACAATAAAAACAAAAATTCTTATTATTACCAATTGCCGGTTTTGTTTGATGATTTCTGTATGGATTTCATTTAAGAAAATTTTTATTTCATTTTTATGGCACTCCATAGCGTATGATTAACATTTTCTCTCAAGTATTAAATATTCATCATACGTCTAGCTTTGCAATCATTAAATCATTTTATTCAGCATACAGTGGTGCACATAAGTTAAGAGTACTTCTTATTCATTGTATTCGAATATATTTCGCATACAGTATCGGGCATATTAGATTATCGAGTTATTCATTTAATGGTTTCCAAATCGCCTTTATAACAAAACCATCAGCATTCAACAATATTGGGATTGAATTATAGACAGATTTGCATTTTTGGAACATAGATTCTAAAAATAATAAAAACCGAGGTAATTCGGGTACTGTTAACCATTTCCCTGTCCCCATGCAAAAAAAAAATTTCTAACGTACGTCCAGAATTTTACTTTTCTTTAAAAGCGTTTTTAAAGTGTGAATCATATGTGATGCATAGCGTATGAAACGAATTTGCTGCGCATCACATGTGATGCACAAGGAATGGGTTAATTGATTGCACATCATTATCAGCCTACCGTGGAAGGAAAAGGCAAGAACATAAAAAAAGGTTACAAAACTCAAACCTGTTTATCACCGCCATATATACATACATAATTGGCCATTACAAACCTTCAGTCAGGATTACGACCTAGCTTCTCACACCACTTATGTTGTGTGCGTTAATTTTATATGTGAGTGGCGGGACCTACAATTTTAAAGTCGACTCCGAGCGACAGATTTTTGAGAAGCTTTTCATGGCAATTTTTACTCTCAGAGTCTTTGCCAGAAATCTACTAAGAGGAAGTCGCCGAAGAAATATTTTTCGTTTTGACGTCTGACCTGGGATACGAACCCGGGCCTTTTGTCTAATAAGCTAACACACTACCTACTAGACCACGGCGACCACCGCCATATATCCACTGTGGTAAATATAGTTTTTCAGTCTGATTACTTTGAATGGAAGACAGTGGAATGCCCAGAAGTTCTTAAGTAAATGATACAATTTTCATATAACTACCGGGAACTAGGGTCATTCTGGCATAGGCATTGAATTTTCGGTTGATTTCTTCATACTATGCTACCCTTCTAAGTACCAGTAAACCTGCGCTTAATAAAGCGTTAATAAAATCCGTTAATGCTGCTTAGGCCATGTCAGTTACGGTCAAAATATTGCAGCAAAACTGTACGCTTAACGTAATTGTCGCACTCATTACCGGGCATTGCATTCTTGCGAGTCACAGTACTCTAGACCATTTGAGCAATGACTTCTGAAGCATAGGATTTAATTAAATAAAGAAACAAAGAAGAGATAAACAACGAATAAAAATAAAAATGAACTTATATTCCTTGATTTAAATTTACAACCATCGACGAATCCACAAAAATATAAATGTTTTGGAAAATCAAAAACCGACACAATATCTGTCTGTCCATGTTCTTCTGAAAAGTCTAACAATAATTGGCTCGAATTTACTTGGGCAGGCTTTAATATCGTTTCTAACTTTGTGAAAAAACCAAAATCATCATTAGGCAGAATATCGTCCTACATTTTATAAGAACTAGAGCTATGAAGTGTTCATATCAGGGTCCATCTTAACATATTCACTGCCAAATTATATGAAAGTCATTCCCATTGCCATTTATATTTTGAGTGTTATTGTTTACCCAAAACCCTGTTATTTCTTGGTAAGAGCATCACATATATTATCATAATCATGTACAATCAGAAAACCAAAGACGAGTATACTCGTCGTTGCCAACAGGAAGCCGGCTGGACGGTCTCGATATCCGTTTCGTATTTGCATGCGTTTTACTAGAAAAACAAATAATAAATCACGCTGATGGAAAAAAATAAAGAAAATAAAATATAACACTTAGGGATTCACTATTGTCGATTGGCAAAAAAAAAAAAATGTGATAATTAAAGTTGCCAAATGGCTTAAAAAGAACATCAAAATAAAGAAAACGAAATTCTTAAGCCACAATGTGGAATACTTTACCTCTAGCAAAGCCATTGATGGCCTCATGAAATCGAAATTTGCCGAAGGCACAAATGCTTTGTTCACAACACGTGAACAGGCCGTAGACTTTTTGGATTTAATGTTGGAGCATAAATTTTTCCATCGTGCCCGTAAAGTACCCATCAAACACGAAGGTGGCGATAAAAACGAAGACAATAGCTTAGCTAAAGAGTAGTCGTCCAAGAAAGATAAAGAAAATAAAGAAAGGATACCGAGGCCGAAGCTAAGGCCAGCGGTAATAATGGTGTAAGTGATAAGGCTGGCGGTGTTTCTGCCACCGGTGAGAAAAAAACAGAAAAAGAAACGCAAAATACGTTTGGATATGCATCCGGAGCAGGTGTTTGTTGATAACCCCGAGACCTATGTTTGGTTATACGATCCCATACCCATACCCATACACTATTGGATATATGGTTTGATAGTTTTATTGGGTGCCATTGTCAGTTGCATGTTTCCTTTGTGGCTAACCATGCTACGTAAGGGTGTCTATTATTTGTCTTTGGTTGCCGCTGGCTTTGTTTAATCACATTCACATTAATGTGGGCTGTTACCGCTGGCAAATTCCATTTCTGGATATTCCCCAATTTAGCCGAAGACATGGGTTTCTTTGCTTCCTTCTGGCCTTTATATGAAAGTAAATATGTTTCAGATGAAAAGTCTCCCGGTAAAATGAAAAAATCCAAATTAAAATCCAAGAAAAAGGAAAAAAGACAGCGATAAAAGAAGATATGGATGAGGTACCTAAAGTCATACCATTGGAACCCGAAAAAATTGAAGAAGTTAAAGAGCATGATGCCGATATGGAATTAAGATTACGCAGTAATACTGCTGCCAATAATGCTGAAACCAACACCAACAGCTTGAGGAACGTGGTCCTCCGATAGCTGATACGCCAATACCCTTCATGGATGAAGAATTGATAACAGCAGCGAAAAGTCTCAAAGGAAAGGGAGTACCGACCGAAGTAATTAAATTAATTGCTGAAAATCGATCAAATGCACTTCTGGAAATGTACAATGCCTGCATTGCCCAAGGTGTCTTCCTTGACCAATGAAAGTTGCAGAAATTAATCCTGATCAGCAAGGAAAAAGGAGACCCGACACATCCATCATCATATCGCCCCCTCTGTATGCTGGATAGTGCCGGTAAATTATTGGAGAAACTTCTCCAGCGCAGACTGGCAGAGGCCATTGAGACAGCTGGTGGATTATCGGAAAGGCAGTATGGCTTCCGACCAGGTAGGTAAACGCTTGGTGCCATAGCGAATGTAGTAGAATGCGTTGAACGGACAAGGCTCAGACGTCACTATCCGAAGCGCATTGTTGTCCTTGCCACGCTCGATGTGAGGAATGCTTTCAACGGCCTACGATGGGAGGATATTATTAAGGCACTACGAGAAAGATTTCGTATTCCTATATACCTTCTGAGAATATTACGCAGCTATCTGAAGGATCGCAAGCTTCTATATGCCAGAGAACACATACCTCGTGGGATACGCGGATGATATAGTGTCAGTCATTTCAGCGCGCGACATTGAGGATGCAGGTGAGATACCTATTACCTGCAGGCATTTGAGCGAAGAAAATCTTGGAGAACAAAGAGGCCATTAGTAGCGCAGATCTCAGGTCTCAAACACTACGGCAATGGCAAAGTAGATGGACCGAGGAAACATGCGGAAGATGGACTTATAAACTTATCCCATCTATAGAGGCATGGATACGGAGAACCTTTGGGGAAACTAACTATTTTCGGACCCAGTTTCTCTCTGGTCATGGTTATTTCCGAAAATACCTATACCGTATGGGCAAGGTGACTGATCCTGGCTGCATTTATTGCGAGGAAATGACTGACGACGTTGAACACACATTGTTCCATTGCATTAAATGGTAAGACGAGAAGAACATGTTGATGGAACAAATTGGAGATGAAATGGAACGCTATGAGAAGATACGTTGAATATGTACTTCGCAGAAAGAAGTTCCACCTTGATACAATACAACGGAATGATACATGAGAAGACGAGCCAATAGCATGAAGCTGGCTTCAAATATGGCGTACCCAGGCGTGGGAGAGTAGACAACGGTGTTAACTGGACGTCGTTCTGGTCTCTTCCCGAAGTAATGCAGATAGCCGTCCCGGGAAAGCAGTATCCCCAGAAGGAGGAGGGATTGCTTTAGTGGAAGCACCACAGAAAATGAGTCTCACAGTGGCAGCAGTAGTGCCAACGAAGCTGCTCAAGAATCTGATAAGAAATGGTGAGCAATTACTTAATTCAAAAGCCCGCATGTTATAATATATTTAAAGTAGGACGAGTATACTCGTCTTTGCTAGCAAATCCCGCACTGCGACGACTGTTTTGTCGATTTCGAAATAAGAAGGTTGCAATCTAATCTTATAAAAAAAAGTGCGGGATACCATAAGACAAGTATACTCGTCCTTGGCAGCGAATGTTTTAAATAGGTCGTTCTTTTTTAGATAAGATTGAAAACATTCTTATTTTAAAATCGTCAAAACAAACGTACAGTACCATACATACATACATACGTACATAATACAATTGTAATTGCTCATTACAACCTTTCATTGAGGGTTTCAACTTAACTTTTCACACTACTTATTATGTTGCGTGTATTAATTTTATGCATGAATAGCGCGACCTACAGTTTAAAGTCGACTTCGAACGATAGATTTTTGAAAAAGAAATATTTTTTCAGGTTCAGTTTGCTGTCTCACGTCTAATAAATCAACACAAGACTACGGCGCACTTATCGCACGCTACCACTGTGTGCAACACTTACACTTATTTGTTTATGTTTGTTTTAAAGAGTAAATTTCAATCACATTTATATGAGCAATTTTAGTACTCATTGTACGTTATCTCTTACTCTCTTTATGCTTTCTTAAAACTCCAAACGTTTTTAACTGGACTCTTGAGATTCTGTTTATTTTTGTTTTTTTCGCACTTACTCTCTCTAGGTACTAAAGCATTTAATCAGAATAATACTAAAAACGATAGTCATTTTGTGAATGTATGTGTGTAATGCTTGCTTTCGTTTTTTCTCACTTCGTAAATTACGATTCCAGTATTTATTTATTTTAATTGTTATTCTTGTAATCATAACAGTGGTCTGCGTTGGTGTGTTATTGTTGTTGTGGCTGTATTTGTGTTAGTTGAGCTCCTATAAATTTAAGTGACACTTTTTTAATGGCATTTTGAATATTTAAGTATTTGGAAATAATTTAAAAGTATGTGTGGATGTGCGCGTTAGTTGAAGAGTGTTAAAGTAGAGAGTGTTAAAACTTATATACGAAACGACAGCTCACCCATGCAACTGTACTGTAGTAACAGAGAGAAAGAGTGAGAGAGAGAGAATGAGAGTTAAGTTGAGTTATTTATATAGGAATTTGAATTTTTGAATTTAAAACAAAAATGTTAGGTTATGTGTTGTTTTTTTCGTTTTTTTTCTCTAATTTTTATGCATATTTATAAGCTATTTAACATATTTATTATATAAAAACAATGTGAATAATAATAATCATAGTAATAAGGCACTTAAACAAACTGTATAAAATTAATTTCATTATTAAAGTTTTTTATAAATTCTTTAATTAATTGAACGAAAAGAAAGCCGCCCAAAAGTAAAGTAATTGGCGTTTTTTTTTTTTAATAAAAAGAAGATTATTTTAATTACTTCCACCATAAACATTAAAAATAATGTTTGGGTCACGTAGTTTTATGAAATTAAATTTTTTTTCTCTTGTTTTTTTTTTCATCTTCTTCTTTTTTAAAGTAACTAATTTTTGAAATCTGATTCAAGAACAGTCTTATGACAGCCAATAAAACTTCATGCTTTCGAAAGGACCAACAACACGAAACAGTTTAATGATGTGAAAAAATATGCGAAAACCATTCACCCTTAATGCCACTCTACAAAATATTTTCATAACTACTGCAGGCAGCAGTAAAATTGAATTTTTAATAGCGCAGCAGTAAAAATCGTCCGTTTTTTTTATTGGTGGCTTAAAGTTGTCTTATCTTTAGCCACACTTGGTATCAAATAAATAGTTTCTTCGGTAATGTATGCGGATTTTTATAATCTAAAGTATCGTTAGTTGGATAAAAGTTTTACCACTTACTTTAATGCCAAACGTTTAACAAACGAAGAATGTTTAAAAATAGAGAAAACTGGCCACACTAGTGGTGAATCAAACGGCACCACTGTTTGAGCATTACGCGGTGAATTTGATTGCCATAATCAATCATATTCTGCAAAGGATTAAATATGTGACCAGTCTCGCCATGTATGTATGTACTGTCGAGGAAATCACTTCACTGTTAGAGAAAGTCCCTAGCGATCTAAGCAGTTGGACCTGTCTTACGGTTTACTATGTAGTACATGTTTTCACCACCATCCGTATAAAGTCAAATTTATTTAACAATTAAAGCCGGCTGATCACTTACAAAGCCTTCGATATTCCGATTGCAGTTTTAGAACCGATTCTTCGAAAAAAAATTTATCTTCAGCGCTAAATCTTATTCCTCGCTCGGTGTTTACGTCAGTCCACAAGGAAAATTGTTGCGTTTGGAGGTCAATGAACCAAGAAATGATTTTTGAAAACATTTGCAAGCTTATGCAGATGTCATAGGTTAGGTTAGGTTAGGTTAAGTTAGAGGACGTGTACTTGTCAATTCTGTCAATTCTGACAAGTACAGTACTCGATGGTCGAATTGACCCATTGTACTACGTCCTAGCTTCTCACACCACTTATGTTGTGTGCGTTAATTTTATACATGAGTGGTGGAACCTACAGTTTTAAAGTCGACTCCGAACGACACATTTTTTTAGAAGCATTCCATGGCAGAGTCTTTGTCAGAAATCTGCTGAGAGGAAGTCACCGAAAAATTATTTTAAAATTTTCGTTTTGATATCTGACATGGGATTCGAACTCGGGTCTTTCGTCTAATAAGCCAACACACTACCTACTAGACCACGGCGACCTCGAATGCAAATGTCATTGTGAATATTACCCGGGAAATACCGTTAACCTCAACTCATATGGCTATGATAACCCGTTTGGAATCAAGCCCCATTTTCAGCTTATGACTACAAATTCACAACGTTCGATTTAGAATACTGTAAGCCTAACATTCACTTTTTAATTTACAAGCGAATATTAAAAATTATTTTCATTTTTTGAACATCTTATACTGCTTTGGAGGACTCTTAATTGGTGCCAAAATTCTTTAAAAAGAAAACTTGGACAGCCCCTTTCATGTAAGTACTGACGACAGTTACTTACCTTTATACATAGGAAATTCACCATCACTATGACTGTGGCACAGCATCATGGGTGAACGACAGCGGGAACGTTCTACCACAACCACGTTATGACCCGAAGATAAAATTTTACCACTGCCGCTGCCACTTCCACTGCCACCAGTACCGGCACTACCACCACCACCACCACCACTACCACCTGTAGCACGCAATGAACCCGTTAAAATGCCGGAGTCAACATTTGTTGCCGCGGACGCTGAATAAGAACGTGGCACATGACTTAAAGTGCGACGCCTTAACGTTGCTGCTGCATGCTGTTGTGACAATGAACGGTGTTGTGGTGTCAAGTGATGACGTCCATGATGATGTGTGGCTATTTTACCCGACAACGACGTCGTTGACACATTCGAAGAGTTATTGTTGCTGTTTGTGTTACTGTTGCTGTTGCTATTGCTGGAAGATTGACAATGTCGGTGGCCAGCCAAAGAAGAAGCGGAATTAGAAGAAGTGGAGGCCGACACAGAGGCTGGGGTATTAGAGGAATTGGCCATGGAAGATGATGTTGTCATGCTAGTATTACCACTACCAGTACTGAGTGACATGTGATGCTGTAAGGGTGGGTGATGATGTTGATGCTTGATGCGTATGCTGATGCTGATGGCCAGCATGTTGATGGTGTTGATGATGGTTGTGGTGTAAGTGATGATGGGTGCCCACAGTAGTTGTGATGGCTGTAGTTGCTGTCGCTTGCAACGGGGGATGGGAATGTTGATGAGTTAGTTGACGTGCCGTAGCCGTAGTGTGATTGTGTGTATGAGCATGACTAGTACTGCCCACCGCTGCAATACTATGCTGATGTTGCAATTGACGATGTTGTTGTTGCTGCTGTTGCTGCTGTTGGTGGTGATGTTGCTGTTGTAATTGTTGCATTAGTTGATGATGCGTAGTTTTTAAAGAAGAGTTTATTACACCGCAACCACCACCTCCCCCTGTGGATGTTGCAGTTGAAATCACATTTGCCTGATGTTGTTGCTGTTGTTGCTGATGATTGTTGCCAGTAGAATATGTGGCATTTACGTTTCCGATATTTCCGGTGTTGCCTGCGGCAACCGATAACACAGCGGGGTTTTTCTCCCATGGTCCGTTATCTGTTGAATAATCCACTTTGATGGACGTTTTTTTTTTGTTTTTGTTTTTCTTTCTCTTTCTTTCTCTTCTGCTACTACTGCTGCTATTGTGGTTTATACAGCCTAAGCTAATACAGGCAGATACAGATAGACAGTCAAACTGACAAGGTATTTAACGCTCTGACAACACCAGACTCAATAATTAACTGTGCCTGTATGTGGGCTGTTTGCGACAAAAAAAAATTTTTTTTTTATTTTCTTTGTTTCTTTTACTGGCTATTCCATTCGTTTTGTTTCCTTTTTAATTGTTTTTTTTGTTTTTGTTTTTTGTAAAACGAAATTAAATTTTTTTTTATTAATATTTGCAAACTTTTCCAATTATTTTCAGCAACCAAAAGTGATAAAGCAACGAACAGAAAAGCATTCCAAAATAAAATTAATGTCACACAGCAAAAGGAAGAAGAAAAACAAGAAAAAAAAATGAAAGTGAAAATGAAAATGAATTTGAATTTGAATTCGAATTGGAATTTTCTCATCATCACCACCGACAATTTCAATTTTTTCCATTGAACATGAAAGATTTCCGTTTAGCTCTTCTGCATCATTAACTGAATTATCTTTATTGTTTAAGAGTGTACTCGTACAAGTATTTGCTGATCACCCAACAAACCATAACGATTCGCTTTTCAACATCATGCTCTAACATCACACTCAAACAAGGAAATAAAATTCGAATTGAAAGTTTTCGAAAGGAATTCCAAGAATATCAATTTAATTTCAATGTTATTTAACGATGTACCATCGACAACAATGGGTTGAGAATAAAAGTACAGTAATACCCCGCTTAACGCGGTTAGAATCTTTATTCTGGACAGATTAACAAAAGATCTTTTAGTTGGTGTATGACCTCGATTTAGGGGAATCCCAATACTACCACTTACGCAAAGAACAAGACTGAGGTCATACTGATGGCAATGGCTCACATCCCACTCGAGATTGGTATGCAGATAGGTGATGTGTCACTGGTCACAAAAAGGGCAGTTAGATATTTGGGCATAAGACTTAATTATTGGGCCCAAATACAGCATGCAGCTACCAAGGCAGCGAAACTAACGGGCATGCTAAGCAGGCTGATGGCAAATATTGGCGGACCAATATCCATATTGCTGTACGGATGCGAGATATGGGGAGATGCGCTGGAGATTAAATCTAAGCGGAAAATATTAGCAGCGGTATAGCGAACAGCGGCATTAAGAGTTGCCTCGGCCTACCGCACAGTATCGGCCGCCGCAGTCCTAGTGATCGCCGGTGAGATACCTATTGACCTGCAGGCATTTGAGCGAAGAAAATCTTGGAGAACGAAGAAGGAAAATCTTCCCATTAGTAGCGCAGATCTCAGATCTCAAACACTACGGCGATGGCAAAGTATATGGAACGAGGAAACATGCGGAAGATGGACTTATAAACTTATTCCATCTATAGAGGCATGGATACGGAGAACCTTTGGGGAAACTAACTATTTTCTGACCCAGTTTCTCTCTGGTCATGGTTATTTCCGAAAATACCTATACCGTATGGGCAAGGTGACTGATCCTGGCTGCATTTATTGCGAGGAAATTACTGACGACGTTAAACACACATTCTTCCATTGCATTAAATGGCAAGACGAGAAGAACATGTTGTTGGAACAAATTGGTGAATTTACACCCGACACCATTGTGGACGCAATCCGCGAAAGTGAGATGAAATGGAACGCTGTGAGAAGATACATTGAATATGTACTCCGCAGAAAGAAGTTCGACCTTGATACAATACAACGGAATGATACATGAGAAGACGAGCCAATAGCATGAAGCTGGCTTCAAATATGGGAGAGTAGACAACAGTCCTTAACTGGACGTCGCTCTGGTCCCTTCCCGAAGTAATGCAGATAGCCGTCCCGGGAAGGGAGTATCCCGAGGAGGAGGAGGGATTGTTTTAGTGGAAGCACCACTCGACGCAGCTGATGACGATTACTGCAAGTGCGAAGGCATTTTGAAACCTACCGCGGAGCATCGTGAAGCGCAGTTTTATTGTAGCAAATCAAGCTTTTAGTTGTCTTAGCAATGTGTGGTGATATCCAATATGAAAAATCCGCAACGTCAGCTGCCTTTTAAAAGCAACAGCTGGACACTGACACATTAGGTGAAAGATAGTTTCGACCACATCGTTAGCTATAGGAGGGAATGACAAGGCGATCGACATGTCTTACGATGGATGGAAAGAAATCTTTTTCCTCCTAAGATTTCTCGTAATATGACCAAATAATGCCTGATTTAACTCCAGCAGTTCATACAATTGCGACCTATAAGATGTTGAAGATTGTGAGCCCAATTCAACTCACAATCCGAATGAAATAGATAATGCCCTAAAACCCATATCAGAGTTAACTAGGAATTATTCAAAAATACCAAAGGATAGACAAGGGTTAACATTGAGATCGTGGTCCGTGAAAGACTTGATCGAAATCTGAGTGTCTAAGTAAATTAAGAAATTTTCAGGAAAAATGCCATCACTCAGGCATCACCCGGTCAGGCAGGGTATACGAAGTTCTAATAACAAAACCTTTAATATGCTTTACATCACAGACCACTCTCTACAGTGTTTTGAAGCCATTAATATATAGTCCAAGTTCTTCACTGATGTATAGCTGAAGCTTACCGTCAACGCTCGGATCGTCAGGGGACCAGTTTATACGATTAAACAAAAAATAGCTTTTCCTCTGCTGGCTATTCATCTGCTGGGCTGCCACAGGTCATATAGGAATTCCATCCCGCCGATCTGGACAGAACATGTTTGGAAAGTCATACTCATAGGTTAGGTTAGGTTAGGTTAGAGGACGTGTACTTGTCAATTCTGACAAGTACAGTACTCGGTGGTCGAATTGACCCATTGTATTACGTCCTAGCTTCTCACACCACTTATGTTGTGTGCGTTAATTTTATACATGAGTGGCGGGACCTACAGTTAAAAGTCGACTCCGAACGACACATTTTTTTTGAGAAGCATTCCATGGCAATTTTTTACTCTCAGAGTCTTTGCCAGAAATCTGCTGAGAGGAAGTCACCGAAAAATTATTTTAAAATTTTCGTTTTGATGTCTGACCTGGGATTCGAACTCGGGTCTTTCGTCTAAAAAGCCAACAGTCGTACTCATAAGTAAACAATCTTCTCAAACCCAAAGGGTTTGAGGCCATCATAACTTATGTTAAGAAATTACAATAAAAAGAGATTTGAGTAATAATCTAAGGTTAGTATAAGGCGCTATAGACTCACAGTACGTTTATACCGAATGGAAAACATTGTTCATTAGGAAAAACATTTGAACAATTGGAGAGTATTAATGAATCACAGGAGGAAATATGGGGCTATATATCAGGTGATAGGCAAGAAATTGTTCTGTGTTTGCCTATGGACTTGGAGGAGATATAGAGAATACAGATTAAAGACAGCGAACTTAATGACCACAAAGAATTCCCAGATATGTTATCCTCATGGATAAGAATAGCTGAAATTAGTTGGGGTGTATCATCTGTTTTGGAAGTATTGGCCATACGCGTACCCCTTTTTTTATAAGATTTAAGCCAGTGATTGCCGTGGTCTCAATGTAATTGTATTGGCATACTAAACAAGTTCAAACCTTATCCCTGATATTTGGAAAAAATTTCATTTTCGACGGCCTCCTCTCAGTAGCCTTGTGAGAAATGCTGAAAGTAAGTAAATGCCATGAAAAGCTTTTCAAATTTGTTGTTCGGAGTCGATGTTAAACTGTGGGCTCCAGCCCCTGATGTGGTGTGAGAATTCTTGACTAAAGTGTGTAAATGGCCAATTAAGTAAAGTAAAATCGAAAGCTGGATTCCACTTTAAACAAATATGTAGCAGGCGGAATAAAGCCTAACTTAAGGTTTAAAGGCTGAGTAAAACCCTACAGAAAAAAAACTAAACTGCTAATAGCAAATGTCTGCTGGGTTATACAAATATGGCATCCAGATTTTGCTGGCTGGCTGGTTGGTTGGTTGGTTGGTATTGGTTTGGAAATTGGGTGTTGCAATTGGAATTTGATGTTATCGTTACAAAATTTTGTTTGTGGTGGTGGTGTTGCTTTCTTTTCCTTTCCTTTCCTTTTTTTTTTTTCTTCTTCTTATTGTGACCTTCAACCCTGTTCAGAGTTGTTGTTGTTTTTTTTGTGTTTTATTATTATTACTACTGTTGTTGTTTTTGGAATTTTGAGAAATTATTTTGTTGGCACTATTTCAACTTAAATTTCGTGTATATTTTCTATACATTTGTGTGTATGGATGCATACATACATACATAGAGAGAGTATTTGTAAGTGTGTGTATGTGTGTGTAAAGATTAGAATATTTGCTTAAGGAAAATTAAATTTTATGAAAATATATTTCACGAAAATTCATCCTAAAATAACTAAAAATAAGTACGGAATCCGCAATTCGCAACCACATGTAGGCAGGCAGAGTTATCTGTGTGTGGGATCACTATTCCACAAATTAGCATCGAAATACAAAATAATAAATGAAAATAGAAGTAGAAGTTGAAAATTAAAAGGAAAAGAGGGGATCCTTGTTAAGTAACGTAAGCTCCATAGATATAAAATCAAGTTATTCCAGGTAGCAATCATTAATGACAAGAGAATTTACTTGTTAAAGGCAAAAAGTTATTTTTTGGGGCATACTTCCTACACAGTCATTGTGCGGAAGTTATTTTATAAAAAAAAAAAATACTCCGCAATACATTGACATTATATCCTTAATGGAATATCATTTCAGTTTTTTTTTTAATAGTTCTGTGATTCATTTTAGCTTTTTCCAGCTAAACAGGTAATTGCTGTACTATGGCAACTTCTAGAATGTTAAGGTTACCATCTAGAAACAACTTTGTTCGTGGAAAACTATTGTATGCAATGAAACTTTTAGGAACCTTTCTTACAGACTTAAACTCTGCTTAATATATTGTGTGGAAATGTTAAGATTTTAAGGAAAGGAAAGAAAAACCATAAAAATAAAGCCAGTAAATGTTGCGAAGACAGTATACACACAAACACTAATGAAACTGTAAAGAAATTACAAAATTAGGTATAAGCAAAGACCTCATTACAGTAACAAAATCTCACAAAAAATATGACGAAAGTTATAAAAAATGGATTACAATAAGAAAAGAACATTAAGTTCTAGAAGTTGCCAAATTAAAAATAAATGAAGAGTCAAAGCCCTGTATTTGCTGTGAAGTTTTAAAAATATAAAGTTTACGCTTCGATAACACAATTTTATCCATCCAAGTGTGTCATATATGGATTGGTATTCGGTAGAAATGTGTTTGGACTAGTCCCTAGAGTTAAAAATTGTTATGCGAAGAAGTTAAACCGTTTGTTAATGATAGAATAAAATGGAATATTCCTCTTAAAACTCCTAGTTTCAAAATAGAATAAATAAATAAAGGATAATAAGAGATACCTTAAGGCCACAAAGACACTTTTTTCCTGTTTTCAGCACTCAGGGGATGACCCCTACTCTGTGCAGTGCATTGTGCATGTTTTAGGAAAGGTGGAAAGAGAGAGGGAAGATGCGAACGTTAAGGAAACGAGTTGCAGCTGGTGACTATAAAATGGCCAGTGATATACTTTCACCATTAGACAGTCTACAGCAATCGTCCCCAAGAAGCCCGCAGTTTCCCACACCATTTATGTTGTGTGTGTTAATTTTATACAGAAGTGGCGGGACCTACAGTTTAAAGTCGACTTCGAACGACAGATTTTTGAGAGACAAGAAGAGAAAGAGAAGAAATGGCCGAAAAAATACTTTTTGTAGTTTTTTTTCTTTATTTTTGATGTCTGGCCTGGGACTCGAACCCTGGCTTTATATCTAATAAGCAAGCATACTACCTACTAGATCACGGCATGAAATATATGTACAATAGCTGACAGGAGACTAACCAGTAAGCTATTTAAAGACGTATAACAGTACAGCAGATTCTGACATTGGTGACCCAGAAACTTTATGGAGCCATGAAGAAATATTTGTGGGCGGAAATTAACAAAATAACTGAATAACACGATTTAATACCGTTTTCAAAGTAATGCTCAAGAAAAAGAATTTCCTGGATACTAATCAAGTACTTGGCAGGAAGATATTCAAAAGGATTTTGGAAATACTTTATAAGAATACAGTTTACACAGAGCTTAAGGATATTACAATAGATTTGCAATACTCCAGTAGTGCTAGACAAATAGTAGTAACAACTGTACGATTCAGAAGTGAAAATTTTAGTACCGAAGACAAAAAACTAGCCCACATCATTGATAATAATGAATTGAAGGTATTTTTGGCTGAAGATTTTGGGGCAAAATCTAGAAATATTTCCTTATTACCACTATGAGCCATTAAAACAGTAATTTTAAAACGATTACAAGCAGCAAAAGTTATCCAAACGTCATAAAATTAGGCTTGGCTGCATAGCTGCACGATTTAATGACAATATTTCCGCATGTTATCGCGCTATCTATTGGCACATTCTTCGAGGTTCCAATAACAAAACCTGACTACGCTATACTTTTAAAATTTTTTTTTTTTGTTTTATTTAATGATGATATTTTACGATGCCGATTTAAAATCCAAATATTTTTCTTTATTTTCCAGACTTTAATTATTTACTTGTGTCTTTAAATAAATATTTATTTTATTTCTTTTATTTCTTTACTTGTTTACTTATTTAATTCAATGTTTTTTTTAGCTTCATTTTATTTATTCTACGCATTTTTTCCCTTTAAAATAAATAATTCATTATATTGACAACACTTGTTATTTTCTTTATGTATTCTTTTTGCCTTCTTTATTTTTATTTTTATTTTTTCTTTCTTTTCATATTATTTTCTCAAGCATTAGACAGCTGTTGACATAGAGCGTGAGAGAGTGTGCATATTTATTTATGCAAACAAAAGTTATTTGTAGTGCGTGATCGCATTTAAATACAGACAAAAACACTTTCAAAACCAACATACACACACACTCACACAAAAAGAAAAACAGAAAATTAAAACCGTTAGAGAATTACTCATACTCCTATGCATACACAAACAATAAAGTTTTGCATTGAAAAGTAATAAAAAATAGAAAGAAAAAGACACAAAATGAAAACAAAAACAAATAAACAAAGAAGGTTAGCATAGGTCAAACACACTATAAGAACTCCTACTGGTTAGTAGTAAAGTTTTCATAACTACTTAATGTCCTGACACTGCTATGCAACAATTAATCGTGAATATATGCATGTAGATACAACGACAACGAGCCGATCGGTATCATTAAAGTTTTTAAAAGACTTCGGAGGAAACACACACACACACACAACACATTCGTTACTCGACTGCATGGTGTCGTATGCGATATGACAACGAAAGCAACTCCATTAGTATTCTTTAGTGAATCTCCACTTACGAACTTATTTACTAACCGATTTTATTTTATGTTCTCTCTTTTTAAATACACTTTTGTTCGTGTAGGGTATAAACACCTAAAGCAACTTCACGAGAAATCTACACATACACTCACAAGCCCATTCACAAACTGCTGTTGTGTTTTTTTATTTTTGTGTGTTTTATTACACGCACAAAATTGTATGAATCAATGGAGAAAAAAAAATACACAATTCAGAGAGTTACTCATCTACGCAACGAGTTAGTATGTGAACAAACACATACAAAGACAACTGTAGAGTAGTTTTGAACTATTTATAGTGGAGATATGGGAATAGCGTAAGCAAACTACACCATTTCCAAAGGAAATTATTACTAAAATTAAAATTAAAAGAAGAGAATAAAGAAAGAAAATGTATTTTTTTTTTCATTCCAAAATTATTTTGGAAGATGAAAAATGTTATTTTTAATAAAAAGAAAGATAATTTCTTATTCTCTTTTAAGTAAGAGATTTACAACATTTTTTTGGATTCGTAAACCCAATAATGGAAAAGTTGAACAAAATAGCAAACCCTTTAGACTTGATTTTGTGGGTTCAATTACTTAAAAAGTCAAAGTGTTAACCTACTAAGCAATTGAAGTCAAAAAATACTTCAATCCTCTAGTCATATAATCCATAAAAGAACCAAGCAGCAGACCAATAAAGCTCCATTATTATATGAAGTCGCCGTTGTCTATTATATAGTGTGTTAGCTTATTAAACACAAGCCCTTGGTACAAACACTAACTCAGACATTTCGAACAAGAACAAAAATATAAAAAAAAATTTTTTAGGCTACTTCTTCTCAGCTGGCAAAATCTCACAGAGTAAAATAAAATTGCCATGAAAAGTTTATCAAAAATTTGTCGTTTGGTGTCGAATTTAAACTGTAAGACATGGCACTAATGAATAAAATTAATACACAATACATAACTGGTGTAAGAAGTTAGTTAGTAATGATCAATTAAGTAAGTAAGCAAACATCAAATGGCCAGAATCATTTTCAGACAGACAAATGACACCTCGAAACCGTAATGCCTGCCAAAAAGTAAGTTTTTTCAAAACTAATAGATTTTCCATAATCACTGCTGTGTTCTTAAAACGATAATGTTAACAATTTTGAGTTGAAGTAAGAATCGAATAAGAAGGAGTGCTGCTCTAGAATACAATCATCATACCTATAATGTTCTAAAATGACAGCCAGCTTCAAGATAAGAATAAGAGCAATTGCTGGGAACGCCATGGTAACGGTAAATTCTAATTAACCCTTAGAGTTTATCTAATAGAACCAATATTTTGGACAGTGTAGTGCATTGCAAGGTCCGACCGCATTTGTAACATTTCCAGTCTTTTCATATTTCTTTACAATCTTGCCTTTTCCTTGCACAACAGCCCGATTAGGAGTGACCATGTTTAAATCACACTTTTTGAATTAAATTTTAACTGTTTTTATGGAAACAATTTATATTCCTAAATAGCAAACGTTGCACTAAGTAAGTGATACTTCATAATGAAAGTTTTTAATAGTTAAGAGAACTGTCAGGCTATTAAAATGAATTAATAAACCGATACGATAGTTTGTTTAAACGGTATAAACTTATAAAAAAATAATGCTTAACATACATACATACATAATTGGTCATTAGAACCCATAAGTCAGGATTATTGGCCTAGTTTCTCACACCACTTATGTTGTGTGTGTTAATTTTATATATGAGTAGCGGGACCTACAGTTTAAAGTCGACTCCGAACGACAGATTTTATGAGAAACTTTTCGTGGCAATTTTATTTACTCTCAGAGTTTTGAAAAAATACTTTTTGTATTTTGTTTTGATGTCTGGCCTGGGACTCGAACCCTGGCATTTACGTCTAATAAGCCAACACCCTACCTACTAGACCACGACTAAACTTAGCTATGCAAAATTTAATTCATTAATTACCAAAAAAAAAAATGAATTTTTATCAAAGCTACAAAAAAATAAAAATTATTAATTTAAAGAAATGTACACTGGAAATGGTGTAATTAATAATTTTATATATTATTAAAGGATTGCCTAGGAAATGGTGTTAAATATTAAAAACATAAAAAAAGTATTTAAGAAAAAAATTATAAATTTAAAACAAATAAATTTTTGAGTAGCATACATATTTGCTACAAGGAAATGGTGTAGTTTTTATGGAAACATTTTAAAATATCACTTCAAGTTAAAGATGCTGCCAACAAAACCGAGAGTAAAAAAAAGAAAAACAAACGATATTAAGGCATATAAAAATCACACGCATATACACACACATACACATACACATATGCACACAAAGTTTCTGTAATAGTTTAAAGATGGTTGATGTTTTAAAAACAAAACCAACAAAACAAAAAAAAAAAGGAACAATAACAAAGCAAGTATAAAATATTGGACAAGTTAAATCCCCAAGTAACGAAAGCAACTCCGGAGACAAAAACGAAACGAAACAAAAAACAAAGAAAAAAAAACGAATGAATTAGCAACAACAATAAAAATAATAACGTTTAAAGAAGAAAAAAAATGATAATATTTTAACGGTTGTTAGAGTTTCTTTCTGTTAAAATAAAATAAATAAAAAAAACAAAAAAACGTTACACAAAGCCAAAACCAAAGCCTGGTAACGGAAAAGAGGCACTAAAATTTCAAAAATTATGTTTTTTTTGTTGTTGCTCATACTTTATGTGTCAAGTTCACGATGCGTTTTATTATTTTGAATTGAAGCACTCACTTCTTGCTACTTGAAAAATAGAAACACAATTTTTTTTATTTATTTAAGATTTTCTTTTTTTGTTACAATATTTTTTTTTTTGTTTAATTTATTAATTAAATTTTATTTTTTATGATTTATTTTTTATTTGTATTCCATTGTTAACGGTATATACATATGTACATACATATGTATGTATGTGTGTATGAATTTAAATAATTTGATTTCGTTCCACATTTCTGTGTATGGGCTATTGGTGTTTATGGTTATATTTCGAACGCGCCGCGCTACGCAGCGTATACGTAACCACTTATAACCAGCACCGAAATGAAACTGAAATTTGTGCCATTATCCTTAAATGATGTGTCCTGTGAAAATGGTACACACACACACACACACAGGCTCCAATACAATAATAACAACAACAACTACAAAAAAGAAAAACAAGAACAAGCAAACAATGTTTACCATTATAATGTTGTTGCTGTTATTGCACTTGTCATCAAAACATGTACAAGCAAAAGAAAGTGAGATAGTCTCGCAAAAACAAAAATAAAAAAACCAAATAACAGTACCTAACAACACAAGAGATACGTTGTATCGTTGTATGTATTGGCGAGAGCAAAATTTTGAAAAGAGAAAAAGCTTTTGAAATTAAAAAAAAAAGCTTTTTTGTATGATGATGCTTATCTTATATTCAGTCGTCGGCACAAAGAGAACAAATCTGTTTAAAAAAAGCCCCTGAGGGTTATTAAACAAAAAAAAAGAGCATTTAACGGTTTAGTTGGTGAGTAGAAATTTTTTGCAAATTTTTGCAACAATTACAACAACAAATTGTATGACATTCAACTGTCACAGTATGTATTGTAAGTACATACCTAAGTATGTGAAAATGTTGTTTGTTTGGTTGCTTGTCTTGGGCTAATTTATTTTCTCTGATGTTTCTTTTCTTTTTAGTTGAATTTTCTTCTTTCTTTCTTTCTTTCTTTATCATTTTATGTACAATATTTATATTTCATTGTTATTGTTGTTGCCATTGTTATCCTGTCTTGTATATTTTTTGTTGTTTTGTTTTTTTGTCTTAATAGCCTTGAGCTTTAAGACAAGAAAAGATGCAGCAAATTAAAGTCTGAATGAATGAATGAGAATGTCTTGTTATTTTGTATATTATTTTTAACTCTCTACTCTCTCTCTCTCTCTCTCTCTCTTGCTCTGCCTCTATTCTCTCTACTCATACATTAAACAAGCAAAGCAACAATTGAAACTCGCTCAAGTAAAAAAAAAAAACCCGTTAAAGTCCCTTAAAAAAGATTTTAAAAATAAAACACATTCCCTGTGAAAAAAAAAATGGGGGAAGCACGCGGTTTTGATTTGATATCTGGTAAGCAATTTAGGTTATAGCACTAATTACACTGTCTTACATTATTTTTTTTTTTTGTTTTTTGTTTTTTAAACAAAACAGCTGTTAAAGCATTTAAAGACAGACAATATTAAGAGCAACTTTTTTTTTATTTCGTATATTACTTAAGGGTATTAAGGAAAATAAGGATGTGAAACAATAATAATGATGATGATGAAAGGGAATAGAAAATACATGTGCTACAAATAAATTCTAATAAATTTTGTTATAAAATGGACACACCATTAAAAAACAAAAAAAAAAAACAGAAACAGAAACAATATTAAAACAAAACAAATAAAACGTTAATGTTGATTATAATGGTTTGAGTCGGAAAGCACAGACTTACAGATATACAGTGACTACCAAAATTTATGCCAAAAATTTATTTTTCAGTTTTTTTTTCACAAACAAAATAAAAATTTTCTTCAGAGGAAATTAATCTGTTTTAGGAAAAATTAATCCTATACGGATCACGCTAATATCCTACTATATTCTCTGGTAGTTGAGTAGTCAGTGAAATGGAGATAGGTAAACACATCTCAGCATCAGGAGATAGGCAACAACATCTTAAGCCTTGCATGAAAACCACTTAAGCAGAAAGATCAAATTCTACACAAGAGTGCGTCTCTACTATTTAATGTAGAACTGAACGCGGTAATGAAACAGACAACCACCATTATTAGACGTATTCACAGAAGTCAGCATGTTGACCGTCAAGATCTTGACCCGCACACAGTTTGAAAATATGGTAGCTAAACATTACAGAATAATACATGCCTACGACTTAATATTGGAAACAACTTATCCTCACGCCGATAGATAACTGCCGATAGAACTTAAAAATTGTGTTATTTTTTGTAATTAATTTCATAAGGTAGTTCAGAAGATATACAAATCACTTTCACTTTTCGTCTTCATCATGCGTTCCAAGCTGATGTAGGGGAAGCACACGTCTTCTATACAGATCTTCTCAGAAAGACATGTAAATTAACAGGCTGAATGCCATCTTAAACACAAAAAAATTTGGAGAAAAACGTCAGTTGTAACTAAAAGCACTGCTGAGAGCGTAAAACATAAATTTGCTAGAAACTGAAATCTCCAAAACGGTAAAGGTAGACCCCTAATACATATCTGGACAGCACATACATAATTGATCATTACACCACTTATGTTGTATGTGCTAATTTTATACATCAGTGGCGGGACCTACGATTTGAAATCGGTTTCGAACAACAGATATTTGAGAGTTTGTGTTTGAAATCTGCAATATTCTTCATAGTTCGTTTTGATGCAGCTGTCTGACCATCAGACTACCTACTAGACTACGGCTACTTATAATACCTAGAGAAGGTGGCTTCATGTGAACACCATGAGCTGAAAGGAAACTAATGTCACACAATGTTCAACCCTGGTACCAAAGGATGCGCATAGTTCTAAGAGCTTTTACTGTGATTGAACGTTGAAAAATAAACTCTGCAAGTGCCACAGCAGAGCCAGTCAAATCAACATAGAACAAAGCCCTGTTGAAAGGTGATGTCTTGGACATTTGAAATGAAAAGCAGTTATAACACTCAAATATAAATCTAAACTTAAAAAGTTTTAATAGCACATAGAGAATAGAGAACTGACTGGACATAACGCAATAACGAGCGGTCCTAATGAAAAGATATCCGCAAGAAATAAAGACATTTAAACCTCTGTTATTAGATTAGAAGACTGGAAAACTTGATTTTTTATGCGTATGAAGAGTATTTTCCTTAATTTAAATCTTTATAAAGTCTTTACTTAAAAATAAAATTATTTTTATTAAGATTTACAAAGAATACTGTAAACCTGGTCGCGCTTACGGGTCATTGCATCATGGGTAGACATGCTGACAGAATGAGGCTCCCTTTTAAAGACTTCTGACGTGGATGCAGGTCCACTGAGGAAGAGGAAACTGTTGTTGATTTTCCTTGCCAGTGCCCGTCTCTTGCTAGGTGTAGATATAGGTTATTTGGCTCCCCATTCCTTGTTAGCTTAACAGAACTATCATCTATTTATATCAAGGATATAGCTTCGTTAATCAAATTTTCTGGCTGGTTTTCCAGTGGGGGGTAGTCCGTTTTTTTGTTGTGCAGCACTTACGCTGACCAACTTCTCCCTTTTCCCTGATTTGGCGGAACTTGGTTAGTACAGGGACTGCGTTCACAACGGGCCGCCATGGGTACTCAAGTGAGCTTTGTGATATCAGAGCTGCCCCTCTGACCTAACCTATACTGTGAACCTAGATTTTTCTTGCGGACTCCACAATTAATTCTAAAAATAAATTGCCCAAATAAAGATCATCATTAATTAAGAGGATTTTTTTTCCATCAAACAGTGACAAATTAATTTACAATTTAAATTTCATTTTTTCATTTTTCATTTTCCATTTTCAATACAACTCTCCTAAGATAGCGTATGTGTACGGCAATTTTTTCACATTACTGTACATTCCGATATTAAAAGAAATTAAAACAAAACAATATCTTATGCATGTACACACACACACATATATAAACTGAAGCAATTATAGTAGAGAAGACCACATATTTACTTAAGCACGCAGCACAAAAATATGCATCATTAACACAAATACAAACAAAACAAAACAAAACCAAACAACAACAAAGAGAGAGAGAGAGAAAACATTTTCTACTACTAACGAGTATTATTTGCAAACATTTACGCACTGCATACCCATGCACACACACACAAAAAAAATCAAAACAAACAAACATATCGTTAGAAAAGCAAAAAAAAAATAGGAAAAACAAATACAATGTAAATAAAATAACACAAAATAACAACAAGAATCAAAACAAAACACAACACAAAACAAGTAAGAAATCTAAATGAGAACAAGTTACACACACAAACAAGAAAACTAAATAATACAAAAAAAAAACTGAAAATGCCTATACAGTAACAACAAATAACATTGCCTTACATTCGTTTTAATGTAGACAAAAAGGAAGACCAAGAAGAAACCATCAACAAAAAAAGGGAATAATAAATAAATGTTTTGCTTTACTGCCTTCACAACAACAACAACACACATCTGTACAAGCAAAATAAAAAAGGGAAAGCAAGTAAAAGTACAAAATCAACAACAAAATATATTAAACCCCGAAAAAAAAAACAAAAACAAATCCTATCCGAGAGACATCGCGTCGCATACATATGCTTCGTTGATTTTCAACAACTGCCAGTAACGAACTAAAACAATTGGGACAGAACCTAATTTTTTAACTGACATTCAAAACAACAACGCTCAATGCTCAACATTATTATCATCGTTTGGAAATGAAACAAAAAAACAACAAAAAAACAAAAAAGAAATAGGCAACAAAAGAATAAAAACAAATCTTCTATTGAGTAAAATACTGTAACAACAAAAACAAAATATATTATAATTGAGAATAAAAGGCAACAACTTTTACTTGCTTGCATATGGACCACTAACACAACCAAACCGATGGAACGAACATACACATACTATCCAACAACTGAAGCTTACAAACAAGTTGAACGAACTTTAACTGTACACACGGGTATTAATGGAGGATATTTTTATTCCTTTTTTTTTTGTTTTGTTTTTGTTGTTCTTCTCATATTGTGGATGGATGGTAGTAAAAATTCTGTTAAAAGCTTTAAAACAATTTTAGAGAGAATGTTGACAAAGAGAGAGAGCAATAAAGCTCTCTCTCTCTCTCTCTGTGGTGAGTTTGTAATAAAATGAGAGCAAGTTTCAAGATATGAGATTTTGTAATTAATAAGCAGACTTCGGCACAAAGAGAACATGATAAAAATGTGAGTGTATTTGTGAGAGGCTGGTGTTAAACCAGAGGAATATTGTTAGTAATATTTTAAAGTGTGAACTAATATTTTCAATTGTAAACCAAATAATATGTTTTTGTAGTGGAAAATATAGAAAAAAATTTCATCGTAAAATTCCTAAAATGAAGATAATTTCTCATTGTTATTAGTGAATCTTATTGAATATTAGTGAATGCTACTGTAATATTTTTTTGGGTATATAATGGAAGCTGACAAGCAACTGAATGCAATTTTACGCTCTTTTTAACGAACATTGTTGATGTTCGTATCCTATGTGTGTAAAAAGCCGAAGATGTTCATTCTTCCGGGGGACATTGGTGCCATGTATGTATGTACATATGTATGTATGTATGATAAGAAAAGTTTTTTCTTTTTGAAACAAAAAGCTATTTCAACTCCATGTTTACATGGCATGGTAATGTTGTAAGTGCAGTAGAGGTAAGTTAAATAGAAACGAAATCATTTGTTTTGTTTACTCCGGCGCAGAAATGTTTTTTTTTATAATTTTGGAAAACATTAAAATCGTCTTATAAAGAAACTTAGCACGTCAAGAAGAAAAAACAGCGAAATATCGCCTTAGCATGCGAAATAATAATAAAAATGTATTGCCAAGAGAGCGAGGAAAATATGAATAGCGAAAAAAAAGCTTTACAACGCATACATACATAATTGGTCATTACAACCCTTCAGTCAGGATTATTAACCTAGTTTCTCACACTACTTATGTTGTGTGTGTTAATTTTATACATAAGTGGCGGGACATACAGAATTTTGAAGAATTTTTCATGGCAATTTTTTATTTTTACTCTCAGAGTTTTTGCCAGAAATCTGCTGAGAAGAAATCGCCGAAAAAATACTTTTTGTATTTTCATCTTGATATCTGGCCGGGGACTCGAACCCTGGCTTTCAGTCTGATAAGCCAGCACACTACATACTAGACCACGGCGACCTTTACAACACAGGGACGAAAAAAAATTGCTTTAACACAGGCAGAAACTAAAACATCTTCCTTTCAAGCGAGAAAACGACTAAATCGATTTTCCATGGGAGATGTATCCCTCACATATGAAATGAATTATAAAATTAAGTATACGAGTATAAACATCGAATCACTTTATACTGCATGATCGAAAAAATCACTTTTACCCATGAAAAGTATAAAATGTACGTGAATTATAAAAAGCGAAAAATGAGATCATATTTTCACTTTTTTTGCGAGGACTGTACATGGCAAATAAATTATAAAAAAAGGAAACATCGCTTTACCTGGTAAAAAGGAGAAAATACTGCTCTTTTACGCGAAATACGAAGGGCAAACGAAATTTAAAATGCGGAAATCTCACATTATCAGGCGAAAGAGTGTACAAATTGTCTTATCAAGTGTTGGAAATTGCTACCAAATCCGGCACAACCGTCACAACAACGTCAGCAAACGTCTATGAATGCCGGGTATTTCTGTGGGAAATTTAGGATCGTTTACAGTAAAATCACATATACGCTCTAAGGCATAAAAGTATGATCGGACATCGCATGATTGATGAACTTGCTAGGGCTGGTACAGAACTCACATTTACCGACAAGTTTCAGGCCATAGGTATTCTGATTTTCTTCGATAAACTAGATTATCCCCGGTCGTTTTAACGACACAGAAATGTGGTACGTATGTAAGTGCCAATGTGGATAAAAAGAGTATTGATTTTCTTATTATCATCACACTATCGTGGTTCCCATAGGCAAGGCGTTAGATGTGACAATTCCTCTAAAGTCTGCAACAGTAGCTATGCTATTCAAGAGGAGATGAAGGTCGTATTATCTTGGACTGAACTCTTCATAGTAAGAAAACGATTTTCTATAGAAAGTATTTAATTTCCAAGTGAAATAATGAGTTGTGACATCAAGATGGACTGAACCTTTGGTCTAACGGCTCAAAAAAGTTTCCGCCACCTAAACCAATGCAAACAATTTTTTAAAAGCTTAATTTTACAAAATGCTTCTAATTAACTGATATCTGCTGTCTGTACACAGCCAGCCAACCTCTAACATTACTGATACACCTGATTATTCAATTCCTATTTTCGAAAGCAATTACAAAACATATGCTCCAGATAATCAAATCAAAAAATATTTTTTTTTGGCGCATTTTAAATTCAAAATGAAGAAAAAAAATTTTTATCAGATTACAACAGCAATCATGTACTACTAATTACATGAGTTTAATACAATCGAACATATGTCTGTCTGTACATACATACATAGTCATATAACGTATGTGCACATACTTAATAAATAAAATATCGCATATTTTTATTTCTAATAATTCAATAATTACTGATAAGAAAACAAATCAAACAGTTTAAATGGCAGCAGAGTCAACGTAATTGTTATCAGCGTTTGCTTTGAATTTCAAAAATGTTATCATTGAGTACACATGATGGCATAG
This sequence comes from Sarcophaga peregrina, assembly GCA_014635995.1. Taxonomy (NCBI): domain Eukaryota; kingdom Metazoa; phylum Arthropoda; class Insecta; order Diptera; family Sarcophagidae; genus Sarcophaga; species Sarcophaga peregrina. Next base: position 52,196,275 of record CM025792.1, on the reverse strand, counting down.
GCTCTCAGCAAAGTGCACAAATTGCTTTGAAATAGGATTTACAAAACCAAAGTATACCCATGTAGCATATACCATACCATACCATACCATACCAGTTACACGAAATTTAAAAAGGGGCCACTCCTCTCTACCATCTCACCCACATGTTTAGGGGATTGAAAGGATAATTTGCAAACTAAAAACAACAAAACTCAAGTAAACAACTCAAGACATGTTGGCAACAAAAAGAAGGCATTTTAACCCTATAAAGTCTCCATTATAATGTGACCTTATGGTAGATTGTCATCGATAAAAATTGAAATGTGGAGCTCCCTTTAAATTATTGCGATTCAAATGCTTATGGGGCACCAGTTTGTAGGGGGTACAAATGGCCTATTTGTTTATGCATACATTACTTGCCAGACTATAAACATCATTTATCGGAATAGGGCCTTAATACCTGTAGCCGCCGTGAGGCCACGGTTCCAATCGCAGGTCCGACATATCCAACAAAACGAAATGCGATAAAATATTGCCTTTAGTGAATTCCAGTCAGCAGATTGCTGACAAAACCTCTGAGAGCAAAAAAAAATTGCCACGAAACGTTGCTCAAAAAGGTATCATTCGGAGTCGCCTTTAGACTTTATTCCCTCTGGCCATTACTATATTATATCCCCCAGAATACCCAGACTCTGAGTGAAAGTGACTATTAAACTTCGTCTCTCATCCTCTAGTATTGACAGGAGATTTCACACTAGCATTTCAAGCAATGAAAACATATCCGCAAATATGTTCCCCTCTAGGGATTCTGGAATATTTCCTCCGAAATCCTCAATTTTAGGATATCTCTCCATCTCCCTATCTACTATAGCGTATTTCTGGGTAAAGGAATGGTCATAAATCAAGCTGCAAAACTGACCCTGGGTAAATGCCCGCCAACTGTTGGGATTTCTATACTCTCCGACTATCAGGCATTAATCAGATTACTTTCGGATGCAAAATTCAACTCTCTAAACTGGTTGACACAAGTCCCAACACTCACGTTCAATTTTGTTTTATGTCAGTCTAATATGGGTTCCCTCCATTTGATGCGGCAAATACAGGAATACGTCACCAAAATTTTCAGCAGTGCCTTTGATATGAAATCCTGGTCCATAATTTCAAGGGCAAAACAGCAGAAATTAATCAGAGTCTATGGTACTCGAGAATCCTAAGGTTCTATTTGAACCTCGAATGGACTATGACTTCACGAAGAAGTTTAAAGAATCCATTGCAGCTTAAAAGTTTATAAAATGGTGTAAAGCACCCCGTCAACGACTTAGTTCAGATTTTCTCGGATGGTTCAAAAGTGTATGGAACTTTTAGGAGTCGGCAGATAAAGCACTGATTTCTAGAAAGAATATGAGCATAATATACGATATCTGGACAGTTATCTGAACACTACAATCTAATATGAAGACTTTAGGAAGGTACACGAACTGCAGCGAATCTCTCATTGTGACCGCAGACCAATACGACGACATTAATACCATAAGGTTACGGTGGCATAGTGACTTCTTGGGAATGTCAAAAGCGAATAAACAAGCCCGACGTGACACAATCATCGAAACCCCTAATGAGTTCTTCATTGGAGAATCAATTGAAAACTACCAAGCCCGACGTGACACAATCATCGAAACCCCTAATGAGTTCTTCATTAGAGAATCAATTGAAAACTACCAAATTCAGAATTTCCATCAACGTCGAGTGCGTATAATGAAGACGCTTATAAATGAATTCTGTACAAGCTACGGAGTCAAGTAAAAGGAGAAAAATGTTCTTCACCTATTGGAGAATTACCCCAAGGAATTTTAAGGAAGGCGAAATCTCCTTGGTTGCAGACAATCTCATTGATCTGCCGAGAATGGGCATTAGGAACCTAACCGGCTTGTGTGGTATCACACGTTCCGTTCTGTGTGTTTATCCCTTTCTCTTAGGTGGACAGCCTCTTCTACTTGCTCACGTAATACATGATCCAGGTGACAGGGAAATTCTAGGTAAAAGTGTAGTTGAGGAACTTCCCAAAGCAGATATCCTACGATCGGACAAAGGAATACGTCTTACCGCTGGCAAATCCAGAGCTAAGGAGAATTCTTGCTTTATTGTTAGGTTCATCTGCTCTAAATGGAATTGGAAGCGTTCTACTTTAATAAGAACATCTCTCTGTGACTTTATGTCTTGTTTAGGCACGTGAATAGACTTTGCTCAGCTGTAAAGAATATCTGCAGAGGTTATAAACATTTCAGTTAAGATGAAAAAATGGACTGTGTTATCGACTTTATTTGCCAACATGTCCAGCTTGCATCTGGTACCCACATTTTCCTTATATTCTAAGAGAGCTTTTCATAATAGATATCTGGTGAAGTCAAACTTTAAATGCAAAACCCTAATGCAAGTTACCAAGGGCGTTGAATCAGAAATTGTTAGTTAGTGCTATGGCAGCGCCAGGCCTATTCTAGAGTGCTTTGCCTTGTATTAATCTAACCTTTTTAAAATCAAAAGACACGCGTTTCAATACCCCTGATTACACTTTTCAGCGTATATAATAAAATTCTGAATTCTGAATAGCGCTTCTGAGGAGTGCTTCAAATAATAGTTTCTGAATTTTTTTCTTATAATTTATGTCACACCCAATAGTTGATTTTTTTTTTTTTTTTGTTAAATTTATTATCTTATCATAAAAGATTATTTGAAATTAAAAATTACGTGTAGGTAGAAGAATTTATAAAATGGACTGACGTTGTATGATGTTTTAAATCGAATTAAAATTGATGAGACACTGTTAAACGAATAAAATTCGCCTGGCCTTCCCACTGTTTGTTGGATTATTTGGAGGGAATTGAAATCTCTTACATTTTAAAAATTGAAAACCTTGAGGGTGATTTTTTCGTGTTTTAAACCCCGAACTTTTAATCGTGGGATTTGACGAAGAGACATAAGAATACGATGAATCCGAGCACTGCGAAAGGAAACATTGGTCTTTGGAAATATCGAAAAAGAAGACAGTGAAGGTGTTTGTCAACTTTGGCTTGCGTTTGACGCTATCTTAAGTGATTCACTTTATTATCATTTGCTTTGGACATTAGCATTCACACATGTGCTGACGTTAAAGCAATAAAATAAGCCACTTTTTTTGAGGTTATGTCTACATACACAGCGAGTGGGATATTGCATGATGTTGAGCTTTGACTCTCTTCTCATAAACAAAATATCTTATTCTGTACAGCATGCTAAGGTGATACAGATGTGTCGACAAGAGGATTAAAAGGGGTTCTAAATGCTTGATACCAGTCTAGCAGTTCCATAGATAAGAGTTAGGGTCGTGCATTGCCATGACGCAATTGTCAGACCAGCTATTCCTAAAGAATTATTCTTTTGTTGGTGGCAGACGCTTTACGTTACGTAAAAGTCTAAAATAATCATGTCGCAGGAAGTGGCGCCTACCCAGGAAGTTAATCACGATTTGTATAAACCTAAAAAACCCCCTAAAGAAGAAGAAGAAGTATATAACATTCCTTCTTTGGAAAGGAGCGACCTTATAAAACAGCACTCCTCTTACGCTTAACTTTCGGATTGTTATTCCGGAAAGAACCCCACGGAACAATGTTGATATTCAGGGATGGATTTGGAATCTGTAGGTAGGTTAGGTTAGGTTAGGTTAGAGGACGTGTACTTGTCAAATCTTCTACAAACTAAGATCAAGGATGGATTTTTAATCTGTAGGTAAGTTTGAAGGCTGACAACTGCAGTGTTTTTCAGACGGAAGTCTTTATGAGGTCGTTGCTATAGAATGGATGGTGAAGGATTTCTCTATCGGTCTGGGAGAGAATAAATCGGAAGCTTTATAGAGCCGTTTGGACAAGACATGCATAAGAGAGAAATAATTTCTGTCGGCTTTCAAAAAATAAGAAAGCTGATGAGTTGACTGGTAATCCAAGTTCTTTGATGAATGATAAGTTTTCATCACAAAATGCATTCAGGTAAAGGCACAGAAATGTTGGGAGTATAAGACACATTGCTATGTGACTAGCAAACATTTGGCCATCAGTTGAAAGTAATAGAACAGGCTCGGTTCTAGGACTCAACAAGCCAATCTGAAGCCCTTACAGGATATCTCACAGACGGTCATCTAGGGTAGACCTCAGCCAAATTCCAGCTACGTAGAGATGAGGAAGACGAATTGAGACCTGAGTTTATTTTCACTATTTCTCTTGTACTCGCTACCACCATTTTAATTTTTGAACGTCGAACGTTTCTACAGGATATATATGTACAAGCCCTCAAAATTACCCCCATAAGGTAATACAAAATGTCCTTACCTAACACGAGATTCATTTTAGAAAAACTTTATATTAGAAAAATAATGAAAACCTTTTCATTACACCTAATAGTAGGCATTAATTAATTGAATTTATAGAGGTTTAGCCTTTACAATTGATGAAAAACCTCTTCTGAGCTTTTAACCCTTAACCCTTTCCTTGTCCATGCGATTCACAAACGTATAAAACCTAGTTACTGTGCATAAGATGTGATCCACAGAACAGGGAAAGGATTAATAATAGTTTAACAGAGAGTTACAAACACTTACCTAAAGTATCATCAGCAAAGGTCACACCTAAAACTGATGTTGGAGTGTCAGCATGATCTGTAAAAACATAGAAAATCTTATGAAATGAAAAACTGAAAATACAATAAAACGAAAACGAAAAAAAAAAAAAAATAAAATAAAATTAAAAATCCTTTCGAAATAAAACAATTCGTTTAACGTTCTTTGATTAATCAACGAAAATAATTGATCTTTATTTTACACAAGTCACCATAAAAAAAAATAATTCATTAGATTAGGGCACAATACAATACAATTTTAGAATTCAATGTAAATTAAATACTGCTGAACTGCCGCTGCTAGAATTATGGGTTAACAAGGAATGACTCGACTCTTGGGATATGAATTTACTGTTGCAGGTTAGATTATTCAGAGATTTATTAACATTTGCCAATATTTTCAATTGATTTTTAGTGAGATATTTCAAGATATTATCGTAAAGCTCGGCCGGCAAACCATCCAGTGAGGGATAAATCATGCAATTCAACCAGTTAAGCTGTTGGCAACGCATAGGCACAAATAATTGATCACGTAGGGTATTGGTCAGCTCTTGTAGTTTACTAAAGCGTTTATATAACGGTTTATTTTTAGCCTGTATAGAGAGAACATAACGGCCAATGGATAAGGCACGGCTAAAGCCTTTGCTTTCCGATGAATTTGCAGGCGATAAGGTGACTATCAGGAGATCACCCATAACAAAACCAATTAGAAGACTATACAGATGATCAGAGTTCATGCACTCAATGTCCACTAGACTGTGTAGCTTTAAGGTGAAACGTCGTAAATCCTCACTGCGTGTATAGGCTGGCTTAAGGTATGACAAACGTAAAACATTTTTGGAATGAAACGAACTGGTAGCGGCTAGAGAATCGAGATAAAATTTTTCTTCTTCATAATCTGCTTGCGCCGCAAAGCCAGACTCTAAGGCCACTATATAAACCAGCAAGAAAAGTAATTCGCCGTGTGTCAGTTGAGTGTTCTCGAAATGTTGCAACAATTTTTGTACATGGACGGGCGTACACTCGCCTGTTGTATCCGCTAAGAGTAGACAATTATGATTGATTTTCTCATCGTCAGGCAATAGATCACGATGATGTCTTTTGATCACTGCAAATTAAGAAAAGAAACGAATTTAAATGGTCGTTAACATAAAATATTGATTTTCAAGCGTTCAATTTCAAAAATGACATGCAAAAAAAATTTACAAAAAAAAAATTAAAAAGGAATTAACAAACCTGGTGGGATATTTTATTTCAAGTAAACAAAATTAAACGAAATACAAAAAAAAAAAATAAATAAACGATAAACGATAAACACAAGCACTTTTAAACTTATTCATTAGCGCATGAATGTAAATACGATTCTATACACTTAAAAAAAAATAAAAGAGTTTTAAATCAAAGCATTTTTACACTTAAACTTTTAAATTAAAACTTATTTACATGCGGCATTCATGCAAAATTATAAACAAAACACTTTCCTAAAGAATACTATGGACTCCATACACTTCAACTTGGTTTTAAGCTTCTAAATTCCAAAAAAAAATACAAATACTTAAAAATCTTCATGCCTTTTTAGATTTTATCGATTTTGACTCTTTGGGAAAATTGTTTGATAGATAAGCTAGTCGCGATAGCCAGCCTTCTCCAGTCTAAAGTTTACATACATACATAATTAGTCATTACAACCCTTCAGACAGGATTACGACCTAGCTTCTCACACCACTTATGCTGTGTGCGTTAATTTTATACATGAGTGGCGGGACCTACAGTTTAAAGTCGACTCCGAACGACAAATTTTTGAGAAGCTTTTCATGGCAATTTTTACTCTGAGTCTTTGCCAGAAATCTGCTGAGAGGAAGTCACCGAAGAAATATTTTTTTCGTTTTGATGTCTGATGTCTAATGTTTATGCCATTTTAAAGTCAATATTTTAGCGAAGGCATTGCAAAGAGTTTGACTACACTAGCTGCATGAGAAAAGCCTTATAAATGAAAAATAGTCACAAAGTTAACCTATTCCAACCTCCACCTGGGTAACAATCTTGTCGCGATGTGGGGGCTTAAGTGTACTTCGATCCACTCTGTGACCCAGAGTGGATTGGAGTGCATGACTAAAGGTTACCCTAATATCGTGGGAAGACTTTGCTCCGGATTGACGTCGTATTCTCTCTTTTCGGACCGTCGGATCACGTATATTTCTTATACCCCTAATCCGAAGTGTTAAGCGACCCGTGCTTATCGGATGGTTTGCAGTCGGGGGTCTAATCTGACTGTATTAGAACGGAGCCTCACTGATACCTGGGCGCCTCAGTGAGTATTAGGTTTTCTACCAAGTCCTTGTCATGCTAGCGGGGGCTATGGCATGATTGACCTCCTTTCCCCCTTACTCGTGGGTCCTATATGAATTATGGATTTCCCAATTTGTCTTTTGACTACGGATTGGATGTGACCCAGCTCATTGCGCAAATCCAGGCGAGTATCGTTGATAACAACAACGAAATCGTCAGGAATTTCGCCCCAGCTGGCATGAGGATCATGACTGTAGAGGAGATCTTTAGTGAGGCGAATGCTTTGGCAATCCCCACTTCGACGGAAGATATGTGCGTGGAGTCAGACCCTGTCTCCCCACTATCGGATGAAGACGGTGACAATACAGTCATCGAAAGGCTCCCCTTCACTCGGGTCCAATTTGCTACTGGGAGCAATGAGGTGGGGTTTTTCCCTTTAAGGAACCCTCTTGTGGGACGGGATGCTTCGGATCCCACCAATGCATCGGTTTTGCATTGCGTGGGAGGAGGTGATTCGTCTCACAAGGGGGGAAGGACGGGGCGGAAACGTTCCGCTATGTACACTGAGAGGAAGTCGTATCGCAGGGCTTGCACGGTCTTGAGGAGATTCGCAAGCTGCGGTGTTGATTCCCTCTCTGTCAAGGAGCAGAGGATGCTGACTCGTCACAGAGGCACTGTTTCGCGGTATGAGTCCAAATACCCGGGCAGTGACCTCTCACGAGGCGCTGACTCTGGAAAGGAGGATGGTCCCTTGAGTGCCGATGGGAGCGTGATGCCAATTGCATCTACCTCTCAAGCAGCAAGCAAGGGGCATGAAGGTTCTACACCCTTACTCCCAACTGGAGCAAAGGAAAACACCAGGGTTTTCAAACCTCCGGAGAAGAGAAAGGGTGATGGTGTTCCTTCTACAATGGATAAAGGAAAGGGGGTAGTAAATATCGCTAATCCTTTATCACAGAAGAAGGATGTAAGGTTGGGGGCGAAGGAGGTGGAGGGGCACTTTTCAGTAGATATGTCTTCTTTGCAGGTTTCTCGCAAGAGGAATCGCATGAAGAGAGGCAGATCTGATGATGAGCCTTCCTCCAGCTCCAAGCGTCCTAAGAAACAGGATGACCTGGGAACTAACCCTTCCCTTCAGCTGGCTTTCATCGACAGGTCGGATTTGGATGGCAAAATCTCTCCTGAAAGGTGGAATCTAGTTGAAGAAAGGTTAATTGAATTCATTTTGGAGGAGAGTTGCGATGGCATGAATGCCCGCATATCTTCTATAGGTTGGTCCAAGGGCATCAAGGTAGTGAACTGTGAAAACGGGGGAACTGTAAAGTTCCTTGTGGAATCAGTGAAGCGCCTTGGTGAACTCTGGCCTGGTGCTCGGTTGGAGGTGGTCCCTCAATCCGACCTCCCTCTACGTCCAATAGCGAAGGTATGGGTCCCGCCTACCTTTAGGCGGGTGAATGTCATACCAAAACTTATTGGAAAGCAGAATGATGGATTGAACACCAGCTCATGGGTAGTTGTCAACTCCCGGACTGGTAATGGTAGGAAAGGCTGCGATCTTAGGATTGCTATTGATCAGGATTCCCTTCAGTGGCTAAGGGCAAGGGGTGGTGTAGTGTTATGTGGGTTGGCACGTCTGAAATTCCGTTATCCGGACATAGTCGGTGTCAGATGACCCAGAGGAGGCTAAAAGTGGTGCAGATTAATTTGCATCACTGCGAAGCCGCCTCACACAACCTATTAACCACCCTGCGCCGCCTTGAAGCTGATATCGCTCTTATCCAGGAACCCTGGATCCTTAGGGATAGGATCCTGGGTTTGAGCGATCCTGACTATAGGTTACTTGTTCCTGGAACAAGTGATAAGGTACGGACCTGTATTTTAGCTAGAAGTGGTTTGGACTTGTTAATCACTCCTTCCTTTTGTACAGGTGACGTAACAACTGTGGCCTACAGAGATGACCATGGGATCGATTTGATGCTGGCATCTGTGTACATGCCGTATGAGGCTGCATCCCCTCCTGGTGGCTTAATTGAACTACTGGTGGAGCATGCAAAGAGGAAAAGATGTCAGCTTGTCTTGGGTTGTGATGCCAATGCTCATCACACCCAATGGGGCAGTGCTGACATAAATACTAGAGGTGAGTCTATTTTGAATTTTATTATTCTTAATAGGCTCAGCATTTGTAACGCTGGTAACACGCCAACGTTTAGAAACCGTGTTAGAGAGACGGTAATTGACATTACGCTCACTAACATGGATAGGTCTATGATTAGGGACTGGAGGGTTTCAGATGAGTGTTCTTTTTCTGATCACCAACTGATATCATTCAGTATTAATCTATCTGGGGGCCTTAACAGGCCTTTTAGAAATCCAAGAAGAACCGACTGGATCAGGTATGAAAGGGCTGTGGAGGGGGAGCTTAGAGCCCTTAGGGGACGCTCCACTCCTGGCATCAATGATCGAGTTGGATCTTTGACGGATATTTTGTTGTCTTGTTATAGAGATGCTTGTCCTCTCACTTACCCGGGTAAGAGGAGCCAGCCTGCCTGGTGGAATGCGGAACTCCAGAGGCTCCGCCGTTGTACCAGGAGACTCTTTAATAAGGCTAAGAGGTCGGGCAGGGATGTGGACTGGTCTGCATATAGATCCAGTTTTAATGAATATAAGGGAGCAATAAAGCGCTCAAAGAGAACCACCTGGATGAGTTTCTGCAGTAGTATCGAGGATGTTTCTGATGTGGCTCGTTTCCGTAGGATGTTGTCGAAGGACCCCAAAGTCCTAGGCTTCGTCCAAAAGAACGATGGCACGTGGACATCCTCGAGAAAAGAAACCCTAGAGGTTCTATTGAGTACACATTTTCCCGATTGTGAGGATCCAGGAAGCTATCCGTTGGGTGTAGCTGATCCCTTCTGTGATGCTGGAACTACGCCGGTTTTGGAAGACATCATTACCAGAGATAAGGTCAAATGGGCTATTAGTAGCTTTGAGCCGTTCAAGTCGCCTGGTCCGGATGGTGTCTTTCCGGCTCTGCTTCAGCATGCTGGTGATATATTACACGAATATCTGGTGGACGTGTATAAAGACTGTCTCCGGTGGTGTGATATACCTGAAATTTGGAAAGATGTGCTCGTGGTGTTTATACCGAAAGCTGGTAAACCCAGTCACATCGGCCCTAAGGATTATAGACCGATATCACTCTCATCCTTTCTCTTGAAAGCTTTGGAGAGACTTATCGATCTATATTTAAGGTCAAACATTGACTGGTCTCTGTTGAGTGGGTCGCAACATGCTTACATTAAGGGTAAGTCTGTTGAGAGCGCTCTTCATGAAGTGACTGGTTTTGTTGAGGCGAATATGGCTAGGGGTGAGTACACACTGTCGGCCTTCCTTGATATAGAGGGGGCCTTCAATAACGTTACCACTTCTTCTATTGAGAATTCACTAAGGGATATACATGCCCCAGATTTTCTGGTGCGGTTTATCACCCACATGTTGGGTAATAGACTAATCCGATCAAATCTGGGTGGATGTTCTGTCGTCAAGCGTGCGACCAGGGGTACACCACAGGGGGGTGTCCTATCCCCTCTCTTGTGGCTCTTGGTTGCAAATGTTGGTCTCAGGCTCCTCGAAAGTAGCGGCTTTAAGGTTGTGGCATATGCCGACGATGTGGCTATTCTTGTGGGTGGTAAATTTTTGCCAACGCTGGGGGAACTGATGGAGTCTGCTCTTGGAATTTTATCCTCTTGGGCGACAAAGTGTGGTCTGGGGATAAATCCAAATAAGACGGACCTCGTTTTGTTCTCGCGTAGGTACAAGATTGAAACCTTCAGGTTGCCAAGATTAGCTGGTAGGGAGCTTCCGTTGTCTTCTGAGGTCAAGTACTTGGGTGTTATCCTGGACAGTAAGCTGAACTGGAAACGAAACACCGAGGAAAGAATGAAGAAGGGACTAAATGCTTTCTACCAGTGTAGGAACTCCATAGGTAAGAACTGGGGTCTTCCGCCGAGAGCCATTCGCTGGATATATCTGGCGATTGTTAGACCGGTTATTACTTATGGCTGTGTTGTCTGGTGGTGTGCCTTAGATAAGAGTTTTCAACGGAAAATCTTGGATAAGGTTCAGCGGATTGCCTCTTTGAGTATCACTGGAGTGAGGAAAAGTTGCCCTCAGGCTGCTCTTGATACTATGCTCTGTCTGACCCCGCTTGACTTATATGTCAAGCGGTGTGCAGCGCGTAGTGCCATACGCCTGAGGGAATCGGGCTGTTGGAAACAGCGCTCGATAGGTCACTCCAGAGTTCTGAATACCATCTTTCCTGACGGAAGGTACGGACTTTCGGAAAAAGCCACTGATTATATTGTGCCTGAGGCTATGTTCCTACCTGGTTTGAGAATACTCATACCGGATAGGGCACAATGGAGTGGTGGGGTACTCCAGGGGCAGAGTGGTATACCCATCTTCACAGATGGGTCTAAGTTAGGTGGATGTACAGGTGCTGGGGTTTTCTGTAAGGAACTCGGTTTTGAACTCCACTTCAGGTTGAATGATGACTGCAGCGTTTTTCAGGCGGAGATTTTCGCAATACTGAAGGCTATTGAGGCCATAGCTGGTGGCCCATCTTCGGATTCGGAATCTTACACGATCTTCGTTGACAGTCAGGCTGCCCTTAGGGCCATTGCGTCGGTCTGGTGCAAATCACGGCTCGTTCGCGAGTGCAAACGGGCGTTGCGGAGTTTTGGACCGGACCGTATCCGTCTATGCTGGGTTCCGGGTCACAGCGGAATACTGGGCAATGAGACGGCGGATGCCTTCGCTAGGTTAGGTTCGCTTTCGAGTGGCGATTTGACGGTTGGTCCTGACCCCCCAGTCTGTCACCTCTATGGCCTCATCGATGGATGGGTCAGGAGGGAAGAGCAGAGACGTTGGGGGAACGGATTGGGTTGTTCTGTTTCTAGGCGTCTGTGGCCTGTTGTGGACAGCAAGAGGACAGAGTGGCTGCTGGGCTTGGTTAAGGCCAGCTTAAGGTTGGTTGTCGGTTTTATCACGGGGCACTGCGAGATTAGGTCGCTGACGGGGATCTGGAACAGATCCCAGCCGGACTATTGCAGGGTATGTTGCGATGAGGAGGAGTTGGAGACTGTCGAACATCTCCTCTGCAACTGCCCAGCCCTTGGTAGGTTGAGGCTGAGGACCCTTGGCAGGGCCTTCTTTGAGAACTTGAGTTCTGTGTCGAGAGCCGACATCAAGGCTCTCCACAGATTCATTAGCGGCTTGGGGTGGTTGAGAGGTGCTAGGGCTTCATAAGTGTAGTCGCACTCTCAACCTCTGTTGTTTTGTGTCTGTTGTTTTTCGTTCCTCTGTTTCCTATTCTCCCTCCCCTTCCCTATTTTCCTATATCCTCCTTTTCCTTCCTCCCCTAAGGACAATGTACAATGGGTCAATTTGGACCTCCGGGTACTGTGCTTGTCTTGACCGACAGGTGCACGTCCTGTAACCTAACCTAACCTATTCCAAAGTTGTAGTGTATTGGTGGATTTTTATTTTTCTGACTATTGGCAAAGGTTTTATTCGCATAAGCATAAGAAACGGAGATTGTGTCCTATAGAAGATATCCCTTGTTTGGCTGACTTTTACATACTGGCAGCATAATCTAGAAACCAGTCGTTTTCATTGGTAGAAAATACCGCTCCACAAAAAACACCCGAATTTTGTGACCAAGAAAGCATCGAGCCAACATCGAATACCCAGGTCTAAAGTATAGAGTAATTCAGTGGAAGCATTCCGTAGTTTTTAACTGGCCAAAACAAGAGTAATCAAAACGTAAAATTAAATTAAAATTATTATCTGAACTGGTAGCACATTCAAGGCATTTTTTTTTTTTGCCTGTTTCTTACGGTAGTCCAGCCCGATTTTAGCAGCCCATTTCTGATACATATGAACAATGAATATTCTTCACATTACCCACGTCTCAACGAGTAATTTTTCGTCATCAGTGAAAATTGAATGCGAAAATAATATCTTTATAAAGCGTTCCAATATCATTTTCAACGTCTATCGATTTTAGTACGCATGGCTCCTTGCTTCTGAATGAATCCTACGACTTTTCAACGCTTTGAAATGATTTTGCAAGTGTTTCTTGCGTGAATCACGAATCATGTTTGGGTAATATTTCCAATTTATGGATTTTTCAACTTTTTAGTTGGCCTTCACAGTCTGGTATTTACACTTTCTGTTAAAATAGAAATTGTTTTTGATAGAGAATATTCAGACTGACAAAATTTTCCGAAAATGGTGTTTTTTTCTAAAGTTTAGAAGATTTCCAATCGCTACAAAAATGTCGATTAATTTCAACAACTCACGTCATTTACTCTTTCAACTGCAACGCATAACTAAGTGATGTCATCTGATCTCTTGCCCCTATAAGGCCACAAGTATTCTTTTTAAGATTTATTGATCTTCTCTCCTGCTATTTCCAATTTTTGTCGCAATATGAGACTGAGGTTTTCAATCAGACGTCTTTTCTAGGATTTCCAGTCAATTGCAGTTTTGAATTTGTGAAACAATGGTCTGCACAGTAAATACCTGACCCATCTTCACTTCCATCTACGAAAGTCAATCTCATTAGTAGGTGGCCTGGTCTGTCCCCATAATCGCTTGATGTGTCCGCTAGGTTTGTCCTTGTATTCACCTCAAGCATTTGTTAACAACGATTTGGATTGTCTTGAGATTACAAAGAGCTGCATTCCATGGCTCCTATCCGTCCAAGCTAATTATTAAGAACATTAGTGTTATAGAGTTATATAACCAATCGAATATTTAAGAAAAATCTAAATAGACGCTGGTATAGCACATAGTTATTGAAATAAGTGATCACTCAATCAGTTGCATGGGTATTCCTTACATATATTAATGACAACTAATAGCGAGTATAGTGGCTATTGCTCTTTTATCAAAAAAATATTTTTTATTCTCTAATTGCTCTGCTTATTCTTTTCCGTACCTCTTTCACTGCCCTAGAGGATTTTTATTATTTTGATTCCCAAGTAAGCCTTAATTTAATAGAAATTATCGGTATTTTCTGTAATAACAGGGATGAACCTAACATACTATGTGTACGTCACGTTTCTATATACAGTATTCCCTCGATTTACGCAAGGAACTTATACTACTGCATTCTGCATTTACAGCTGTGTTCAAAATAATAGAAGTGCTACCATGAAATATTTTCTAAGTTATTCTAATGGTAGTCGCAACGATATGTAAGAAATAAAATAAAAAAAATCTCGATGACTGCCGAATTGTGCGATACAGCAAAATAAATCCTTCGGCGTCTTCAAAAAAAATCAAAAGGATCTGAATCTTGCTGTAAGTGATCCTACTCTTCGTAGGCGTCTGATGGATAACAATTTACGCGCAGGAAGTCCACAAAAAGTGCCATTGCTGCCAGAAAAAACAGGTAGCTGCACACTTAAAGTTTAACCAAGAACATATCAAATATCCGAAACAAAAATGGGGAAACATACTGTGGACCGAGGAAAGCAAAATTGTTTTATTTGGTGTTATTGGGTATAGGCAGAATGTTAGACGTCTGCCTTACACCAAATATAAAGCTCAGTGTGTACACAAAAGAAAACTAATAATATTGGGAAGCTTTTCATATAATGGTGTAGGCCCAATACATCCAATTAGAGACATAATGGATAAAAACGTCTATCTCGGCACTTTGAGAGAAGTGATGTTATCATATTCCACGCCTCTATAATGGATATTCCAATAAGATAAGGACACCAAACCCACCAGTAAATTGACAAATGAATGGTTTCTGCTTAATGGGGTAAAGGTTATAGCGTGGCCAGCTCAGTCTGCTCTCTTTAATCGCATAGAACATCTATGGGGAGAAGTTGAAAAGTATACTGCAAAGAAACAACCTTCAAATGCAGATGAACTAAGGATCACAGTGCGCGGATGTGTGGCATCAAATTCCTTTGAACAAATGCCAACATCTTATTGACTCAATGCCTCAAAGATGTCAAAGTCATAAAAAAAAAGATTATTCAACCAAATACTAAAGTACTTTTACTATTTTAAGATAAGGAGTGCGCACGAAAAAAAATGGGCCTACTTTTAAGCTTTATCATAATTGAAAAAAATGAATACCGTTACATTGCTTTTGTTAGTCACCTGTTTCATAATCCACGTGCTAAATTTCATTGCAATAGCAAAATTAGTTTTTTGAAAATGGGCACCCCAGAAGAATGTCGTAAAAAATAATTGAAATTTTCAATGAAAAACCGTGCCTTCTTACAAAAAACGAGTGCTAAGTTCGCAGGATTATTCGCAGTCAGAATTATTGACCTAGTTTCTCACACTACTTATGTTGTGTGCGTTAATTTTAAACGCGAGTGACGGGGCCTAAAGTAAACTTTAAAACGTCGACTCCGAACGACAGATTTTTTAGAAACTTTTTCATGGCAAGTTTATTTACTTTCAGACTTTTTGCCAGAAATCTGCTGAGAGGAAATCGCCGAAGAAATATTTTTCGTCTAATAAACCAACACACTACCAACTAGACTACGGCGGCATCAGCCCACTGACTAAAGACTGAAAATTATCTTTGTTTCTGCATCCCATCGTCCATCCAAGTCGTTATCAGAGCCTGTGAGTAGCAGCACTGGTGATTCTTTTCGTTTAGCGTCTTGTATTATTCCTTCATCGTAAAAATCAAATGAAAATCCATTTGCACCAGTTGCTTAATCCTTAAAACCTTCTTCAGTTATGTCATTACCGGGTCCATTATTGGTATTCGAAATAAATTGTTTTATTTTCTCGCAAATCGTTGATTTTGGGAACATGAAAATTTCGGCAGCCTTCATATCAAACTTTTCCTTTAAAGGTCGTGTTTTATATTGGCGTTTATTATTTAAAGAAATGAATGAAGTTAGACAAACACGATTGCGAAAGAATGTTTCGAAACTAAAGTAATTATAGTTCAAAATGTAAATAAAAGTATGAATAATAAAACATGCGAGTTAATGAAGGGAATTTAACCGTTTGACTGCTAAGTGATTCTGCTAAGAACGTTCGAAAACTGCTCGAAGACGATAATTAATTATTGTAACAAAATATCTACAAAATTCTTATGACCTATGTGTAAAGATAGACCCTATAGATCTTGTCTTTCGATTTTATTTTAGCTTTTTGACTAAATTTTTACACTGAAATTCGCAGCGCAAATCCGGTTTTCATGACCGCAGGGCTATTGCGCCGCGTAGTAGTCAAACGGTTAAATATTTTTCTTGCATAAAAAAAATTTGTCCGAATTGTGGAAGTAAAAGTTTTAAGTTGTTCGAAATGTAGAAGCGTTCGAATAATTGGAGTGTCCGGACTAGCGCATGTCCGGACTGTCGAAGTGGTCCTGTATTGATTTTTTTTTTAAGGAGGAAATTCCCCTGATTTTGTAAGCCAAATGACGACGCAAATCGAAGTTGAAGGGAACACAAATTTTTTCGACGTTAATCGAAACAACGTAAATCGAGGGAATACTGTATGTACGTACATATGTACGTTCTGATGCAGTAAAAAAATTAAAGAAAAACGTTAAGTGTGAAAATTGTGTGAATAGAAGCTGATAAGAGTTATGAAAAGCGTGAAAATTTCATTTGAAATTTGTAATAAAAAAAGAATAGGGCCTCATATTTGCTTAGAATTGAGAGAGAATGTTAAATTAGGTTAGGTTAAGTTAGAGGACGTGCACCTGTCGGTCAAGACAAGCACAGTACCCGGAGGTCGAAATTGACCCATTGTACATTGTCCTTAGGGGAGGAAGGAAATAGAGGATATAGGAATGTAGGGAAGTGGAGTGAGAATGGGAAACGGAGGAATTACATGTAAAGAAACAGACACAAAACAAAAGAGGTTGAGAGTGCGACTAGATGAATATTATATTAACTGTGGCCAATTTCTTACATTGTCGTCTGACTCATAGGAACTTTATAAATTATTTCTTATTTCTAATGACAGATGATGACGTTTTCTCAATTTCAAATTCTGATCTCGGTCATCCACTTCAAGCGAAGTTAAAACATTTTGAATAAATTTTCAAATGATAAAAGATTGATATTTGGATGCATTTCCTTGAGAAGATCTCTGTATTCTTATTAGAAAAGTTTTAAGAAAGTAAGCTGACAGTCTAGGGGATAGGGAGCTATTCTATTTTGTAAGTGTCATGAATTCAATTCCCAACAATCTCTCTGGTCTGTTACTCTTCCCACCGTTGCACTATGGCCTTAGTTAGCCGTCTGATGTAATTGGAATATAATTTCTATTCGTATTATAGGTAATAAATAAATAAATTACAACTAAAAAGTAAATTCATAATAGAGGGTACCACAATCAAGGTTGTAGGTCTAGCCGCAGGCATTCTAATTCAAAATGAAATTAAATTTAAAAACAATTTTTTTTTTTGGTGTCTGTACAGCGAACAGTCCAAGCAGTCTGAAAACAACAACAAAAACATTTAACATTTAACCACAAATGCAAGTGGTAAATGGAAAAAATAAAAAAAAATAATCAAATTAATGCATAAATAAATAAAAAAACAGCAAAAACGCAAAAGAAAAAAAGAATTAAACTATTGGAGGCAACAGCAACAACAGCAAGGAAAAAAAAGAACAACAAAAAAGGCTAAAACAACAATTTTCTGAAAATGAGTAATCAAAAATGCTGTGCTCCCTCCATGCATACTTTGCCAATCTCAATAACTTACCATTTGCATCGTCAGTTAAAGGGGAGGTCTGTTCATTTGCTGCCTCATCCTTTTTCTTTTGCTTCTTCAAGGAGCCCATTAAAGAACTGGCCGCCTTACTAATCGAACTGGGCTCTGTTGCACTGGCGGCAACTGTAGCACTTGAAGAAGTGTTCGTTGTATTAGCGGCATTAGTTTGTTGTTGCGACATGTTCAGTTTTGTTTACGAAATCAACAAAACATGCGTCAATTATTTTAAAAAGGGAAATAAGAAAACTTTTCAATTTAATTTTGATTTCTTTAAAACGAAATGACTTTTAAATTTTATTTTTTTTTTACACGAAAATAGAAAACAAACGAAATAATAAAACACAAAATATCAATCATTTACTCTTATTCTTTATATTTTTCGCATTTTATTTTACACACATTCACGTAACACTTACACACACATACATACACACGCGCGCTCTTTCGTAGGCTTGGAGCTTTTTTTTTGTTGTTGCTTTTATTCTAATTCTGAGACAAGTTTTTTCAATTTCATTTCAACCACATTATTTATTTATTTATTGTTATACAAACGGAAATGTAGTTTTTTTATTGTTTTCACACTTTTTTTATTTATAAAATTATCACAAGTAGTTAATAAAACAAACACTCACGCACTTTATTTAAAATAAAAAAAAATATTCTACCAAGCAAGACAGTATTCAACAAGTTCAGAAAAAAAACTAAAATTTGCAAAAATCTTTGTGACATTCTCTTTTGTACATTCATTTCGCAGCAGAGTTGTATTAAATAGTAAGATTCTAATTAGACTCAAGGGCTGAAATAAAATCAATTTTTATTTAGTATTGTGATCAATCAATCTATTATTCACCCCCCTCCACTAAACTTTATAAAGAATCTATGAAACAGTTTTTCTAAGGATAGAAAGAGAATTCCTCCATTGGTATTACCTAGCTTGAGAAATGACATTGTTTCTCTTTTCCCCTCTTTTATCTACGCTAAGTAACTCTCTCCTTTCCAATAAATTTTAGATTTCAATTGCTTTTGTTTATAAACTAATCATTTAAGACTGAAACATTTAATTTCTTTTTTAAAAAATTAAATCAATAATCTGGCATCTCATTACCTAATATGACATCTTGTTGTTCACAATTTCTCTTGCACCATACGTAAACAAATGCAATGTTGTATTAATTATTACCTCATCAAAGGCACTTTTCGTACATTAAAAACAACCCTGCCGCAAACAAAATTTCGTTTGTCATTCTTGTTGCCTGTAATAATAGCCAATCAAGAGCTAGATTTTATTGTAAAAAAAATATTGCAAATCATTATAAATATTTAAATAAATAAAAATGAATTTCCTTGGTATTGAACAATTTCCCGATTATAAAGTACCTGGTGCTCAACACCAGGAATTCTCTCCCTATGAATCGAATGGAGGGTAAGCATAATTGCTGACACAACATGAGGTTAAAAAAAAGAGGAATTTTGTATTGAAAATTTTCTTTTTACAGCTCAATTGTGGCCATAGCTGGTGATGATTATGTGGTTATTGCAGCGGACACACGTTTAAGCAGTGGCTATTCCATACATACACGCAAACAAAATAAACTTTTCCAATTGAGCTCAAAAACTGTTTTAGGCTCTACCGGTTGCTGGTGTGACACTTTGGCATTGACTGCTTTGGTTAAGGCACGCATGCAAATGTATGAGCATACCCATCTGAAAACAATGTCTACAGATGCCGTTGCCCAAATGTTGTCAATTTTGATGTACAACAAACGTTTCTTCCCCTACTACGTATCGAATGTTTTGGCCGGCTTAGATAGTGAGGGCAAAGGTGTTGTCTACTCATATGATCCCATTGGTCATTGTGAAAGAACTACCTACAGAGCTGGTGGTTCGGCTGGTGCTTTGCTACAGCCCGTTTTGGACAATCAAGTCGGTTTCAAGAATATGAAATTGGAAGGCAATGTATTGCCCAAGGTATCCAAGGAACGTGCAGTCGCTATTGCCACTGACGCATTTATATCAGCTGCTGAACGTGATATTTATACAGGTGATGCGGTAGCAATTAATGTCATTACCGAAGGCGGCAATGAATTAATAGAAGTTCAACTAAGAAAGGATTAAGTTTGTTGTAATAAATCCTATTTAAATTCGGTTTTTCTATGTGAAAGTAATTTTTGGGAAGTGAACTTATGAAATAAAATAGTTTTTACAAAATCGTGTTTGCATAAAAATGGAAAGGGAAAGACGGTAATGAAACTTATTTAAGGCCTTTTAAAATGGATTAATTTATATTTAATTTCTCTTATTGTTCAGAAAGTTAATTTCGAAATAGTTCGAAGCGAATATTTGTGACTTTGGAAATTTTGATATTAAAAAAGAAAAATCAGAAAGATATATTTCAGCAAATAATTAATGAATTACGTGGATGCATATGTACAAACTATTTTGAAATATTTTCTCTTTATTTCAAGCCTTGGATCTTTGTAAAATTTGCCACAAGATAATTTTTCTGGAGAGGAGGAAACAAATGGTCTCACATTCACTTCGTTATTTTCCAAAGATGGGATAATGGATAATGAACCCACTTGTAGAGAGTACAGACAAATAGGGCTCTATATAGATCTCTGCAGGGTCAGACATCAAAACGAAAAAAATTTCTTCGGCGACTTCCTCTCAGCAGATCTCTGGCAAAGACTCTGACAGTAAAAATTGCCATGAAAAGCTTCTCAAAAATCTGTCGTTCGGAATCGACTTTAAAACTGTAGGTCCTCCCGCCACTCATTATAAAATTAACGCACACAACATGAGTGGAGTGATAAGCTAGGTCGTAATCCTGACTTAAGGGTTGTAATGGCCAATTATGTATGTGTGTATAGATCTCTGCAAGGTAGAATTGTGCGTTAAATGTGAACATTTCCTATCTCAGGAATCTCTTAACTGCATAATCTCGGAGGCTATGAATAGCTTATAACAACTTCTGCAGAAATAAAATAATTTCTCTTTAATTGTCCATCCGTCGGAATGCTAAGAATCTTTGGGGAGCCAGGATTTATTGATAGAACGTGTCCAGCTGAACGTTGTTAACAAAATCGTAACATCTTAAAGACTGTCGGTAAGGTTGAGAGATACCCTCCAGGAGTCGGAAGAGTTTAAGTTGGTTTTACAACGGGATTTTACAGAATCCAAAAAAGCATGACCATTGAGGCGGCTGCCAATTTAAACTTAACCTACCTAAGCTTTTTTAGAGAATTTAAACCGGACTGGACAATTGCGAAATTCAAATCTAATTAAGAACCTATGAAGTTTTCATTTAAGAAGTGATGCTGAACATAACTAGCTATAGGCAGAAATAAAACAAGGCTTATTGAAACTTTGTACAGCCAATGCCAAGGCCATAAGAATAAAATTTTATTCAAAAAGGAGAACTAATTTCGTGTACATTTAAGAAGCAGTCTAAATAAAACAATTAATTTTATTATATTGTATAATAATTTTAGAAAATCTAAATTAAATTTTAAAATAAGAGAAAAATTCTAAAATTTCTTTAAAAATTATACCGGCTTTAAAAGACTAATAAAATAAATGCAATACCATAAAAGCCAATATGTATAATGAATATAAGTAAATGTATATTTAATATTTTTTAAACAAATTATTCCATTAGTTTCTATTTACAGACAAAAAGAAATAAAAACGTCTATTATGCACTGATATATCCTATTTGTTTAGGTAAATTAAAAAAAAAAAACAAAAATGTTCATATAAACCACAGTATTTATCCAATTTCATTGATAAATATTTAATTTTTTTTTGTTGTTTTATTTTTAATATAAACAAAAAAAGAAAAAAAAATGATAACAAAAGGGAGTTTAAAAAAGATAACAAATAAACCAAAAAAAAACAAAAAAATTAACTATTTCAGGTACGGACACATGCACACATATGATGACTAATAAAGTGACAATATTTGATTTCATAATTAAAACAAAAACTCTTTTGCTTACGATTTGCACTTAAAATATATTTAAAAACTTAATTTATGAGTTCCAAAGAAAAAAAAAAAATGGAATGACAAATGAATTCTTAAGAAAATTGTTCAATATTTTGGGTATAATGTACAGGTACATAAAGCGACTGTTAAATGTTAATAAAATATTTTAGATTTCTAAGAAAAAAAATTTCTAAATCTTTTGGTAATTCTTTCCATTTAAAATTTTCAAATTTTTTTTATATCCATCCCTAACTTAAATTCATTCAATATCCGTAATCGAGTAATTATTATTATTGGAAATGACTACCAAAGGAATACAATTTAAATTTACAGGAGAATGTATGATTGGGTTCCAAAGTAATCCCTCAACTTTGAAGAAAGGATTTCTGTTTATGAATTTTGTTTCCAAATTATTATTTTGAAAGCATTACCAAACATGGAAAATGTAAGAACGTTTCAAAAAAAATCAGTCAGGATTATTGACCTAGTTTCTCACACCACTTATGTTGTGTGTGTTAATTTTATACATGAGTAGCGGGACCTACAGTTTTAAAGTCGACTCCGAACGACAGATTTTATGAAAAACTTCTCATGGCAATTTTATTTACCTTCAGAGCTTTTGCCAGAAATCTGGTGAGAAGAAATCGCCGAAAAATACTTTTTGTATTTTGTTTTTAACCCTGGCTTTTACGTCTAATAAGCCAACACACTACCTACTAGACCACGGCGACTTCTTAATCATATTTTAACTACTGTAGATAATTTTTGTTTGATCTTCTAATCTCCCAATTTTATCTTTTAGCAAGTACCTGGTAGAAAATCTACAATCAGGGACCTTTGGAAAAAAAATAATAATTGTAATCAACTATAAAGCTGATGAATCTATAGAAGCTATATTTCGAACAATTATTTGGTGTTGGAAATATCTGACCAGGGGTTTGAACCGTTGTCTTATTTCTAATAATCCAACAGACTACTACATAATTGGACTAATTTAGCACAGTTGAGAATTTATTTCTACTTACCTCGGGCATATGTGAATTTAATTAAGAATGTTCAGCCTTTTCTTTCCACGATATGTAGTATCAACAAAAAATTGGATTTGACTGGCTTAATATAAAGTATGTCCTTTAATTAGTGAGTAACATTTTAATTAACATCACTATCTTCTGATCCTTATGGAACACAATCTATATAACGGTAGACCACAGAGGTGTTTGAAATCACACAAAACAAATTTAATTTTTAATACGTATTCATAATTTTAAATAAATATTGTAATAAAAAAAGTAGAATGACTTAGTTTTTATATTTAAAAAATTTAACTTTTCAAGGGGGAAAGTAAACTTTTGTTGTAAAGATTAAGAAGAAAATAAAAAAAAATTATAAGCCTTCACAGTTTAATGATTTTGTGGCTATCCATAACAAGGATGTTTTGAAAATAGAATTGAATTAGAAATTTAAAAGGATTTTTTGGCTAATTAAATTGAAGAACCTTGAAGTGTTTGTTTTTTTTTTTTTTTTCTTTGCTTTTATTGAGTACAAATATAAATTACTTTTGTCGCATTGGCCTTAACTTTTGCGGCGGCCAATTGTTCCAAAGTGTAACCTTGCAAAAGCTTGTTGTTGCTAGAGTAATGTCTGATTTAAGTCATCAAGAAGTTGTTGTTTTAAATTTCGTTTTGGTTTTTTTTTTTAATTTTTAGTGTTTTTATTTGTTTTTTTTTTCTTTCATTCTTTATTATATAATAATATATAATTTATAATAATATATGCAGTAATGGAGAGGTTGTTGTTTTATATTTTCTTTTTGTTTTTAATCATCGGAATAAAACTGTAGGTTTTTACAGATACGGTACATTAAGGGATGATATTGTTAATTTAAGTTCAAGAATGTCTTAGAAATTTATTGCTTTTCATAAATGATGTTTGTATTGGCAAAAATTAAACGACAGTTAAATTAAATATTTTTGTTTTATTTTTTTTTTTGTAGCTTTTAAGTGAAAAGAAAAAATGTAATTAAAAATAAAATCAATATAACTTGGAAGAAATTGTAATAGCAGAAGTCAAAAATAAAATAAAATTAAAGGTTTTTCTTTTTGAGCTGGAAAACTAAAAATTAAATTGATTTTTGATTTTATGGAATATACAACAACAACTTTTGGGTTTTTTTTAAGTGTTTTCGAGTTCTTCATTTATTTTTTTTATCGCGATAGTAAAGAAAGGTAAAGTGTTTGGGTTATGGTTTTAGAAGGAATACAGTTGTCTGTCTTTATATTGGGATAGGGAGAGCAGGTGCAGTTTTCTATTCTTTGTTTTTATTATTGAAATTTTGAACAGATTTTGATTTTTTTTTCTCAAAAAGTGGATAAGAATGGGATGTAGTGGAAATTGTATTGTGGTGTATGCATGTTGGTATGTATGTGTGTTTGTTTAAAGAGTGTTTTTTGTTCAAATTTAATTTTACTTTCTTTTTTTTTTTATAAAATATAGTTGTTTTGTTTTTTTTTCTTTCTTTATCTTTTAGTTTTAAATTCAGTTGTTTTTTCAGTTTTAAAAATTTAATTTTTAATTAAATAATTATTGTATTTTTACGTTTTTTGTTTCTCCTTTTTTTTTTAAGTGTTCATATGTTTTATTTTTTATAAATTTATTATAAGCTAAAAAGTAGTGTCTCCTCTTCTTAATAAACTGTCGATCGTTAAACGTTTGTTTCGAAACGCATTATCGAAACACGTTTCTTTGTTTTTGTTTTTATTTCAAAAATTATTTGTTAAACTACTAGAAAAACTATTACTAAGTTTTTTTGTTTTTGTTTTTTTTTTATTAATTTTAATGTTTTCTTTTTATATGTCGACGTTAAAAAACCCATTGAGGCTGCCAAGCAGCCTGTGTTGGCTTTTACTTATCCCTAGGCATTGATTGATTTGATGCGATCTCGAATTGTTATCCTTCGAGTGTATTTTTATTATTTTTTTTTTTTTTTGCTTAGAAATTCCCTTTGTTTCTGCTTTTTCTTCTTCTTCTTTTCGTATGACGACGTCTCTATGCATTTTGGCATTTTAGTGTGTATGTGTGTGTGTGTTGTTTTTTTTTTTCATTATTAATTAATAATTAAATAGGATTTTTAGTTTGTTTTTGTTGTTTACTTGAAGTTTGTTTTTTTTTTAGTTGTTTGCATTTGTAGTTGCTGTTGTTGTTGCTGCTGCTGCTGCCGATTTTTAAGCCCACTAAGCCTCGGGCAGAGGTTTTAGTTCTTTGATTTGTTTAATCAAATACGCCTTCTCATCGTTGAATTGTTCGTCTTCGGAACGATCCGTATGGAAGTTGGTGAGGAAATCGACAAGTTTCGTTTGATTACGCAGCAGGATATCGAGTATGGGCTTGGGTTTGTTGGGATTGGCCACAAACACTTTAAAGACGTGGAAGGCCTCAAATTGTATATTACGGGATTTCTCTTTGAGCATATTCATCATAAGCTTAAGATTTTCCGGTTCTGAAATGTACCTTGTCATGACGGTAAAATTATGACGATCCAATAATAGTTCACCCAATAGCTTTAGCGATTGACGTCGTGTCACATAGTTTTCGGAATTCAACAGACGCTGATAGTGTTGGGTGAAGAATTTGTCGTAGTTGGCTTCCAAGAATTCAGCACACAGCAGTTTGTGACGCGTTAACAATTCCTTAAAGGTCGAAAACGCATCCGAGGCAATATCAAAGGTGGACACCTCTACATAGCGGAAGAATTTAAAGAACTCCTCTGAATGTATCATAATCTTGGCCAAGGCTTCATAGCGTGCACACTCTCTCAGCATAGTGCCCGAATTGAGTGCTATCTCGGGATGGGCATCCTCGTAGCCTGCCATTAAAGTGAACAGTATTTCGGGCTTTGTACAGATATACTCCACCGTGGGTGATCTTGTGCCGATTTGTCTTCTTAAAACATTATTGAATATCAACGCCACATGCTTTTTGCCCTCAAAGTCGATGCGTTGAAGGTTTTGTATCAGCAATAGCAACAAATTGCTATTGTACAATTCCTGAGACAATTGAGCGACCACATATTCGGCCGGTGGTTCAGAGTCTGAACTTCCGTAAAGCATATTCTTTATGCTCACCAGGTTTTTGCTGACATCCTCCTGAGCCTTTTCCACCTTACGATCGCCGCCGGTTTCCAATGCGTTGATGGCCTCCTTCAGCGACTTGACCAGTTCGGCAGGTGTCTTTTGTGATTTACCAAACAAAGGCATGATGCTGCGAATGGTGATGGCTTGTTACTAAAAACCAAGTGACAAGAAAAGTTTGTTTGTTTTGTCAGCTAAAATAATGGATGTTGAAAACTTTTTTGTTTTTGTATTCTTATGTCTTGTCTTCTCTCAAATTTCTTTCTCTTTTTGTCGTTTCTTTTTATTTAAAGGGTGTCTTCTTTTTCTTGATTCACTTTTCACAACGTTGCAGTAGTTTTGTTTGTCGTCGTCGTTGCGGTGTGTTGCTGCTTTCGGTGCAGTTCAATGAGTGCGGTGTGTAGTGTGTATTAATGTGTTTGTGTCTGCCTTGCCTGATTATTCTTCGTTCTCTCTGCCTTGGCCTCTGCTTGCTGCGTGTGTGACTATTTCAACCGGACTGACTGACTGACTGGCTATACAAGTGTAACTCTTTTGTCGTTGACTTTTTTTCTTTTTGTTTTCCTTAAAGCACTGTTTTTCTTTTAGGTCGTAGTGATTTCTTAACAAATTTCGTTTGTTTTAAAGTCCTTAATGTATTCAAAGCAAAATTCTTCTCGTTTTATAATTTTTTCCAATAAATTTTTTTATAATTTTTCTCTTTTACGAGTTGCGTATATGTAAAAAGTTTCTTTTTTACCTTTTTTTTTGATACAGTGCTGCCACTCAAAACAATTGTCAAATAATGACATCGAAGTGCTGCCAAGCATTTATCACACTTTGGAAAGCATTGCCAACCACTAAACATTAACGTTGTCATATGATTATAGGGTTCTCATTAAGAGTATAAAATAATTTTTCGGTTAATTTAAAAATTCTTTGTAGAACATACGAAAGGGAAAATTATGATACTATGCTCTGGTCTGACCCCGCTTGACTTATATGTCAAGCTGTGTGCAGCGCTTAGTGCCATACTCCTGAGGGAATCGTTTTGTTGGAGACAGCGCTCGATAGGTCACTGCAGGGTTCTGAATACTGTCTTTCCTGACGGATGATACGGACTTTCGGAAAAAGTTACTGATTATATTGTGCCTGATGCTATGTTCCTACCTGGTTTGAGAATACTCATACCGCATAGGGCACAATGGAATGGTGGGGTACTCCAGGGGCAGAGTGGTATACCCATCTTCACAGATGGGTCTAAGTTAGCTAGATGTACAGGTGCTGGGCTTTTCTGTAGCGAACTCGGTCTTGAACTCCACTTCAGGTTGAAAGATGACTGCAACGTTTTTCAGGCAATACTGAAGGCTATTGAGGTTATAGCTGGTGGCCCATCTTCGGAATCGGAATCTTACATGATCTTCGTTGACAGTGAGGCTGCCCTTAGGACCATTGCGTCGGTCTGGTGCAAATCACGGCTCGTTCGCGAGTGCAAAGAGTCGTTGAAGAATTTTGGACCTGACCGTATCCGTCTATGCTGGGTTCCGGGTCACAGCGGAATACTGGGCAATGAGACGGCGGATGCCCTCGCTAGGTTAGGTTCGCTTTCAGGTGCCGAAATGACAGTTGATCCTGACCCCCCAGTCTGCCACCTCTATGGCCTCAGGAGTGAAGAGTAGAGGCGTTGGGGAAACGGATAGGGTTGTTCTGTTTCTAGGCGTCTATGGACTGCTGTGGACAGCAAAAAGACAGAGTGGCTGCTGGACTTGGTTAAGGCCAGCTTAAGGTTGGTTGTCGGTTTTATCACGGGGCACTGCGAGATTAGGTTGCTGACGCTAAATATGTTCCAGATCCCAGCCGGACTATTGCAGGGTACGTTGCGATGGGAAGGAGTTAGAGACTGTCACACATCTCCTCTGCAACTGCCCAGCCCTTGGTTGGTTGAGGTTAAGGACCCTTGGAAAGGCCTTCTTTGAGAGCTTATCAGAGCCGATATCAAGGCTCTTCACAGATTCATTAGTAGCTTGGGCTGGTTGAGAGGTGCTAGGGCTTCATAAGTGTAGTCGCACTCTCAACCTCTTTTGTTTTGTGTCTGTTTCTTTCTGTGTAATTCCTCCGTTTCCCATTCTCCCTCCCCTTGTCTACATTCCTATATCCTCTATTTCCTTCCTCCCCTCAGGACAATGTACAATGGGTCAATTTCGACCTCCGGGTACTGTGCTTGTCTTGACCGACATTTGCACGTTCTCTAACCTAACCTAACCTAAAGGGAAGAAGGAGAGAAGCAAAGGCTCTTCTAGAACCAAGTAAGCTTAAAGCAAACTAAACTTCTGTAGGGAAATTGTAATAAGAGGCCATCTGATTTATCCATCAGTCTATCCAGTGATAACCTGCGGTTGGCAATTAATCTTTATACAGGGCACTCTAGACTCAGAGTACACTTATTTGGAATGTAGGTTGCTTAGAGTCCAACGTGTAGAATCTGTGGCGATGAGAATGAATCATGGGAACACATTCTTTGATTCTGTGGGGCATTAATACATCTCAAAAACAAACAAGTGGCTGCATATCAAATGGTAGGCAGGGAATTGTCGTTCTAAATATGAAATGTTTGGGATATAGGCTTGAAAGAGATGTTATAGGGATACCCTATAAATTGGAACGCAGTTGCAACGCATCTATGTGTGACAATAGTAATAATAAGATGAGCTGGACATGAAAGCTGTAGGCGAAATTCGTGCAGTATATTCTGATAACGATGATGATGGAGCCACTATACGAAGTAATGCTTACAGGGTTCCTAATAGAGAAATTCTCTGGAGGAAGTAGATTTTTAATGGAATCACCACATAACGAATGTGAAGACCACCAATAATACAAAAGGGATTTTACAAGTTAGACGATCAATGAAAGCAATTTACGGATGTCTATTTAAACAGACCTACCTTAAGACTTACCAGACTTCCTGAGTTAATAGAAACCATATTTTATGAATAATTTTATATTTTTGGTATGACAAAACTATTTCTCATATATTTTTTTTTTATTTCTTTATTTATTTTCTTATTAATTTTTATTATAGTTTTTAGTTATTCATACACGACATTTTCTTTTTTTTTTTCTCTTGTTTGTTTTTCATTCGGCATTTGAAACTTATTTTCTGGTTTTTAATTGAAAAATATTTGATTTCAAAAAAAGAAATTATAATTTAAGTATTCGTAGTTTATGAAAATGTTTAAATATGTTTGATTATTTAAAAAAAAAACAAAAAATAAAGATGGGAGTTTATAATTCCATTATTATAAGGGATTCATTCATTTATCGTTTGCTTATGGTTTATAATATTAAAAATAATTTAATAATTAATTAAGTAATGACTAACAATTTAAATGCTAAAAACATATTATGATGCTGTTATGTTAATTATGTGTTAAAAATAAAAACACATAAAAAATCTATTAAAGAATACATAATCAAATTATTAAAAGTTTTATTTATTTTTTTTTTTTTAATTATTTTCTTGGATTTATCTTTAAAAAATATAAAGATAAAATTAATTTAATTTAATTTTTCTTTCTTTTCATTTCAGTTTTTTATTTTTAATAATAATTTTTTTTGTTGTTGTTGTTGTTGTTATTGTAATTATTAATGTTCCTTGTTTAATATAATAATTCACACACACACAATCATACATATTTTATTATTAATGAGAAATAATTAATTAATGAATTAATTAATGTTTGTTTATTAATATTATTTTGTTTGGTTGCTTTTGTTTGTTTGTTTTGAATTATTAATAATAATTATAATAATTTATTTTTGTTTATTTATTTGTTTGATATATAATTTTGGTTTAATGAATTTAAAAATGCGTTGTTTTGAGTTTCATTTTTTTTTTTTTAATGATTTGTAGTTGTTTTTTTTTTTATTTGGTTTTCCATTTTTTTGTTTTGTTTAATCATAATAAATTTAGTTTTTTTTAAAAAAATAATATTGAAATTACTAATAAAAGCTTTATTATAATAATTATATATATTTATTTACGTATATTTATTTTTTAATATTATTTTTTATAAAAATATGTTTTTTTTTTGTTTTTGTTTTGTTTCGTTTATCTAAAAAAAGTTGCGGCAAAAAACGGACATCGATATTTGAATATCAAAACTACTGGCTACTTGACTTGTTTAAATATTTTCTTTTCTTTTTTTATTTACTTTTTAAGATTTTCATTTTTTATTTATTTATTTATTTTTGTTTTTGTTATTATGCATTAATAAGTTATATTTAAAAAATAGTTTTTAAAAAGTTTTTATTTACTTTTCAGTAGATTATAAAAATTAATTTTATTATTAAAAAATAATAAAAAAAAACTAATAAAAACAAAAGCAAATTTAAATACAAAATATATAATATTTAGTAAAATAATATAAAGTATAAATTTCAATGGTAATTACAGTGGAACTTCTATAAATTAAATCACCATTCTCCAGAAAAAAAACTTTAAGTTAAAGAAGTAAACCCAGATAGAATTCCCCTCCAAGATGTTGTTGATCTGCTTCAAGTTATAGAAAATTCAAGTATTAGAAGTTCAAATTATAAAAGTTCGACTGTAGATAAATGTTTTTATTATTTTATTAAGTTTTTAAATATAAAAAATTTTATAGAATAAATGCTACTAAAATAAACAAACTTCTGTTCTGTAACTTCTGGTTGATATTTGAATTATTTAAATAATAAAATAATTATTTTTAATAACAATTTTATAATAAAATGTTTTTTAAAGGATAAAAGGATATTTTAAAAAAAACAAATTGTTATTAACAAAAAATAAAAATTGAAAATAATTTAAAAGTAAAAAAAACCCAAAACTTATAGTTATGAAAAAAAATAATAAAAATTTTAAATTACAAGGTAGATTTATATACGGTAACCGTAAATCTACAACAAATACAACAATGCAAAAACAACAGGGATTTTGTTTTTATTAAAGAGTATGCAGAATGTCAAAAAATTAACCCTCAAACCTCCATAGGAAATTAAGAAAAGCAATTAAAAAAACTATATAAATTTTATATATTAAAGTTTCTTTTGATTTTTATATCATGCTTAACTCCGCACCTATAAATTAAATCACCATTCTCCAGAAAAAAAACTTTAAGTTAAAGAAGTAAACCCAGATAGAATTCCCCTCCAAGATGTTGTTGATCTGCTTCAAGTTATAGAAAATTCAAGTATTAGAAGTTCAAATTATAAAAGTTCGACTAAATGTTTTATTATTTATTAAGTTTTAATATAATTTTATAAACCTTTGTTCTGTAACTTCGGTTGATATTTGAATTATTTAAATAATAAAATAATTATTTTTAATAACAATTTTATAATAAAATGTTTTTTTAAAGGATAAAAGGATATTTTAAAAAAAACAAATTGTTATTAACAAAAAATAAAAATTGAAAATAATTTAAAAGTAAAAAACCCAAAAACTTATAGTTATGAAAAAAAAATAATAAAAATTTTAAATTACAAGGTAGATTTATATACGGTAACCGTAAATCTACAACAAATACAACAATGCAAAAACAACAGGGATTTTGTTTTTATTAAAGAGTATGCAGAATGTCAAAAAATTAACCCTCAAACCTCCATAGGAAATTAAGAAAAGCAATTAAAAAAACTATATAAATTTTATATATTAAAGTTTCTTTTGATTTTTATATCATGCTTAACTCCGCACCTATAAATTAAAAAAAAAAATTATTCCATGCAGTCAATAACATTTCCACTTTATGTAAATAACAGATTTTTTTGTATGGCCAACGAGAAATATGGCAGATATAAAAGTTATTTGTCATTGTTAGGCACCTAGAAGAGATCGAAATCTTTTCTGAGTTCTTTCATCACTCTCGTCTAAATAAATTTTAATATTGTAGGTCTAGGTTGTAGTTTAAACGATATTTGTATATAGTGTTAAAGACTTAAATATTATTAATCATCTTGCAAAATTTTTTATAAAAAATTGCCTTTAAAATAGTAATCTTGAACATTTTCTAGAGGGCGTATCGTTAAGGATACATACCGTACAAATGAGGTATAAATCTACCTTGATTAATTATAAAAAACAAAATTTACAAAATGAAAAAATAAAATAAATATTATAATAAATAAAAAATCGATATAAAAATATATATTAAAAGTAAAAAAAAAAAAAAATATTAAATAAAAACTTAAAACAAAAAATAAGTTAAAAAATAAATACTTGAAATAAAATTAACAAAAAAATAAAGAAGTAAAAGGGAAATAAATATAAAAAGCATTAATATTTAAAAGGTTAAGGACAAAACAATTTTAAAGATATTCATTATATTAAAAATCTAAACTAAAAAATTAATAAAAAATAAATAAATAACAATTGAAAAAAACACAAAGTGGACAAAATAAAAAAAATAATAACAACAATCTAAGAAAAAAAAAAAATAATTAATAAAAAAAACAAGTATAAATTTAAAAAAGCTGTTATAAAGGTTGATAACTTTCGATAACATAAATTTTATTATAATTTATTAAATTTAATAAAGTAATGAATTAAAGACAAGCAATAAAACGAAAATGAACATCTAAACAAAATGATTCAAACCAAAACCTATAAAAAACAATTCTTTCAATACGTATATATAATTGGAAAAAGTAACGAATAATTAACACATAATATAGAGAGAAAAAGAAAATAAATATTGTTACGTTTTTACCTTTTAAAAACGTTAAAAATATGAGTTCGTAAATTGCAAATAAAATAATAAAAACTATGTGTTTAATTTTAAATCAATTATTAATTGTCCGCTCTACTTTTGTGCCACTGTTCGAACTTATTACCATGTATACAACGATAGCTTTCGCAATATGTGTTTGCTCGTGATAAGTCTTTGCTTCCTTCAGACGCAACTTGTCTGCACACAACCGATTGATTTTCCTATTACTTCAACCAACGTAACGTCGTTATACACGACTAGCTTAATTCAACCTGCCACACGACTGATTCAACTCAAACTCTAAATCATCCTTGTTCGCTTTTGCTTGCCTTTTATATCACTGGATCATTAGTGTGATGAATGCCCTCGAAGGAAGATGATGGCCTTCGGAAACATCCTAAAAATGTAAACAACTCCTTCTCATTTTTGTTGTTTCTTGTTTACATTCGTCCAGGTAGATTAGTCGTTGTTGGTTTATTTGTCTCACCGCTATTTTATACTGGACATTGTTGTTGCTTGTTTACTTCTTTGTTCCCTTCATTTTGTTGTTGATTATTTACGTCTTTTATCCCTTATCCTTGTTTATTCATCGATCTTGTAAACAAGCGCTTTATTTTTGTTGCTATAATTTTTACTCATTCACTGATCACGTGAACAGTGCACTGTTTTGGTTTTGGAGCCTTTGTTTATTATTTTAAAAACACGATTTCCACTTTCGTAACAATATTTAAACTAAATATAATTCAAAATAAATAAAAAAAATAATAAAAAAAAAGTTGTGAAAGAAAGGATTCCATAATTTTAGAAAATAAAATTAGATTTAAGCTCAAGTTCTCTTTTTCAGCCAACTTCAGTGAGGGAAAATTACCATACGCCACCAGTTGTAAATTACTGATGGAGTACTTTGTTATTTCCGTCTTTATGATTGCAAAATTTGTGACAGATTTAGGATATAAGAAAAAAGCAAACGTTATTATTGTCAACAGAGAGACCAGCTGAATCAATACGACCGACCTTAAATATGCTTAGAAAATATGGATAATATGCAATACCAAATAGGCAGTGAGAGTTATGCTCTCATTAATTAACATGAGAATCGGAAGAGTAAAAAAAAATTATTGAGTATCTGCACAATATGGGAAGATGCAACACAGCTTATTGCTTATATTTAGAACAGAATATGTTATGATGATTATATTCACATTATTTTATCTGTTCTATATGCTAAAGGGTTCTGATATAAAAAAGCAATCAAATATTGTTACGAAAATGCAAATGGTGTTATTAAAATAATAAACCAAAAGCACCAAAGGCAACGCAATGGACTTGTAAAAAAAATATAGCAACAAAAATAATGGGCTTGTTTACAAGGCCGATGAATAAACAAAAATAATAGCAACAACATCAGAATAAAAAAAAAAAACAAAAATATAAGAGATAAAGATGTAAACAAGCAAAAACAAAGTGTAGTAAAGAAAAATATAGCAGATAGACAAACACACAAGCAACAACTACTCTGCCTAGACAAATAAGGTACACAAACAATAATAATGAAAACAACTTGTTTACATTTTTTGGATATTTCCCGAACTATTGATCCAGTGATATAAAAGGCAAGACAAAGCGAGGAATGCTGGAGTTCGAATTAAGTTAGTTGTGTGTGAAGACGACAAGTGGAATTCAATAAGAATTCGCTCAGAAATGTGTGTGAAGAGAATATTGTGGTGGTATTGCTTACAAAAAGTTAGTAA
The DNA here is from genome assembly GCA_014635995.1 of Sarcophaga peregrina. Lineage (NCBI taxonomy): Eukaryota > Metazoa > Arthropoda > Insecta > Diptera > Sarcophagidae > Sarcophaga > Sarcophaga peregrina. Next base: position 52,162,001 of record CM025792.1, on the reverse strand, counting down.
GCAACGATGAATAACGAACAGTTGTTATTGTATTAACGCGAAAGAGTGTGAAAGAAGAATACCAATTTAAGTAAATTGTTATTGTGTAAATCAATTCCTAAAGATGCCAGCAAATGAAATTCTGCAAACAATAAAGAATTGATACAAAATTAAACACACACATTTATTTTTATTTTATTTACAATATACGAAGTCGTCGTGGTCTAGTAGGTAGTGTATTGGCATATTAGACGTAAAAGCCAAGGTTCGAGTCCCAGGCCAGACATCAAAACAAAATACAAAAAATAATTTTTTCGGCGATTTCCTTTCAGCAGATTTCTGGCAAAAACTTTGAGAGTAAATAAAAATTGCCATGAACAGTTTCTCATAAAATCTGTTGTCCCTTAGAGTCGACTTTAAACTGTAGGTCCCGCTACTCATGTATAAAAATTAACACACACACAATATTAAGTGGTGTGAGAAACTAAGTCAATAATCCTGACTGATAGGTTCTAATGACCAATTGTGTATGTAATATACGAACTCATATTTTTAACATTTTTTGCAAGGTAAAACCGTAACAATATAAACTGAAAAAGCTACAGATGACCTAAGACCGATCTGATCTAAGAAATTTAGTGAACGGATGTTCAGGATAACAGAATTGTAGCCACATATCATTTTAAAACTCTTCTTCTAATACACTAATAAACATAACTTCCCATAGAAAATTTTGTGGAACATGTTTAAAAATAAAGGGATATTTAGTGACATATGAACCCCCTTAATATTTCAAGCGTTTTTTAGAATAATAAAACGTACAACACCAACTGTATGTGAAAGTCTTTTTCAATTTGAAATGAAAGTAAAGATGAAATGAAAAATAAATAAAATGTTGCTTTTGTAATTTAATAAAAATATATTTTGTTTTGTTTTTTATTTAAAAATTAATTTGGCTTGATAGGAAAAAAAATTTTAAAATTAAACAAATGTTTTTAATTAAAAATTAATATTAATTATGTAATGAATTACAAAATAAAAAAAAGAACTAAAATATATAAAGAGATAATAAAAAAAATAAATACGAGAAAAAATAATTTGCAAAACATAATAAAATAGGAATATAAATTTTCAAAAATATCAATATGTATGTATGTATGTTATGCATTCATGTATGTATGTATGTAAGAGCATTTAAACTAAAATCTTAAAATATAAAACTGAAATAATTTAATAGTAAATTATCTTGCAAAGAATTTTAAGTAGTAGTTTTGAATTTTAAATTTTAAAAAAGGCAGAAAAAATAAAACAAATTTGTAATAAAAAAAAAAAAAATTAATTTAGAGCATACAATAATAAAATGATAAATAAAGAAAATATATTTTTTTTTAATTTTAAGTTTAAATTAAATTTTTTATTTAATTTAAAAAGTGAATAGAACTTATTTAAACAAAAATATTTATAAATATGTATATATTGTTATAAATATATGTATAATATTTATGTGTATATGCATGATAAATATAAATATATATATATATAAATGTATGTATATATATTTTAAACATTTTGTTTTATTTTTACGGTGTAAGTATGTATGAAACTACTGTCTACTTATTTATTTAAATGGAGTTTTTCTTTTTGTTTTAGTTTTTTTTTGTAATTTTTGATTTGTTAATTATATTTGTTATTATTTCTTTTTGTTTTTTACTTTCTTTCCTTTATGACTAGATTTTATAAATATGTCTGTATATCATTTTTGTTTTTTTGTTTTGTTTTTTATTTAAAAATTAATTTGGCTTGATAGGAAAAAAAATTTTAAAATTAAACAAATGTTTTTGTCATTGTCATTTTAATTAAAAATTAATATTAATTATGTAATGAATTACAAAATAAAAAAAAGAACTAAAATATATAAAGAGATAATAAAAAAAATAAATACGAGAAAAAATAATTTGCAAAACATAATAAAATAGGAATATAAATTTTCAAAAATATCAATATGTATGTATGTATGTTATGCATTCATGTATGTATGTATGTAAGAGCATTTAAACTAAAATCTTAAAATATAAAACTGAAATAATTTAATAGTAAATTATCTTGCAAAGAATTTTAAGTAGTAGTTTTGAATTTTAAATTTTAAAAAAGGCAGAAAAAATAAAACAAATTTGTAATAAAAAAAAAAAAAATTAATTTAGAGCATACAATAATAAAATGATAAATAAAGAAAATATATTTTTTTTTAATTTTAAGTTTAAATTAAATTTTTTATTTTAATTTAAAAAGTGAATAGAACTTATTTAAACAAAAATATTTATAAATATGTATATATTGTTATAAATATATGTATAATATTTATGTGTATATGCATGATAAATATAAATATATATATATATAAATGTATGTATATATATTTTAAACATTTTGTTTTATTTTTTACGGTGTAAGTATGTATGAAACTACTGTCTACTTATTTATTTAAATGGAGTTTTTCTTTTTGTTTTAGTTTTTTTTTTGTAATTTTTGATTTGTTAATTATATTTGTTATTATTTCTTTTTGTTTTTTACTTTCTTTCCTTTATGACTAGATTTTATAAATATGTCTGTATATCATTTTTGTTTTTTTGTTTTGTTTTTTATTTAAAAATTAATTTGGCTTGATAGGAAAAAAAATTTTAAAATTAAACAAATGTTTTTAATTAAAAATTAATATTAATTATGTAATGAATTACAAAATAAAAAAAAGAACTAAAATATATAAAGAGATAATAAAAAAAATAAATACGAGAAAAAATAATTTGCAAAACATAATAAAATAGGAATATAAATTTTCAAAAATATCAATATGTATGTATGTATGTTATGCATTCATGTATGTATGTATGTAAGAGCATTTAAACTAAAATCTTAAAATATAAAACTGAAATAATTTAATAGTAAATTATCTTGCAAAGAATTTTAAGTAGTAGTTTTGAATTTTAATTTTAAAAAAGGCAGAAAAAATAAAACAAATTTGTAATAAAAAAAAAAAAAATTAATTTAGAGCATACAATAATAAAATGATAAATAAAGAAAATATATTTTTTTTTAATTTTAAGTTTAAATTAAATTTTTTATTTTAATTTAAAAAGTGAATAGAACTTATTTAAACAAAAATATTTATAAATATGTATATATTGTTATAAATATATGTATAATATTTATGTGTATATGCATGATAAATATAAATATATATATATATAAATGTATGTATATATATTTTAAACATTTTGTTTTATTTTTTACGGTGTAAGTATGTATGAAACTACTGTCTACTTATTTATTTAAATGGAGTTTTTCTTTTTGTTTTAGTTTTTTTTTTGTAATTTTTGATTTGTTAATTATATTTGTTATTATTTCTTTTTGTTTTTTACTTTCTTTCCTTTATGACTAGATTTTATAAATATGTCTGTATATCATTTTTGTTTTTTTGTTTTGTTTTTTGTTTAATTTTAATTAATTTTTATAGAAATTATCAAGAAAAAAAATTATGTATTACGTTAGATTTTCTTTTTTTTTTAATTTATTATTATTATTTAAGAGTATATTATATGTATGTATGTATATAGATAGATGTATAAATTGTATAGAAGCTTAAAAATTATGATTTTTTATTTCTTATTCTTTTTTTCCTTAAAAATGTTTTGATTAAAACAAAACTAAAGTTAAATTAAAAAAAAAAACAAAAAAAACGAATTGTGGTTAAGTGTTCCAAAAATTTTCTAAAATTTTCATTTTTAAATTATAAAATTTAAGATTTGTTTTGGGATTTAAAAGGATTCGGCTTTTAAATATTGCGTAAACATAATGTGATGTTTAATTTAAATTTAAAATGATTTTTTTTTCTTCTTGATTATGATGTTTCTTTAAACTAACAGATACAGATACAGTATAGCTTTGTGACGTGGATTAGCGAATGAAAGAAAATTTATCAGAATCTTATATTTTAATGCCATATGGCTGTCCTGCTTCCAGGTAAAAAGATTTGTTGTCAAACTAAAACAAAATTTGCCAAGAGAACGTTGCAATATGAAAATTATTATCTAGCAATCGTCTGACATTGAAATTATAAATTTCAAACCAAATTCCTTTCTACAGATAATCCACATAGTTATGCTAGTTTTCCATATAATTTATAAAAATAGAAAAATTATAAAATAAATGGAATTAGAAAAGAATATCAAGCTCAAACAAAAGATATTGCTACGGCTTTGCCTCCTTTTTGTATTGCAAATTTCATTTTAACTCATCTTGCCTTTATAACATGCATGAAAACAATTGTGCCATTAGAAATAGGAACCTAAATAACGATATTATCCAGTAACAGTTTTTACAAAGTATGACAATAATATGCATTACGACTGGCAAACGTTAGGGGCAAAATGCAAACATTATCTATATTCCTAGTTCATTTGACAATTGTATTAAGGTTGAATAACAATGCCTGCTTATATTCTGCAAATATTTATAACATTTTACTGACCCTATTGTTAAATCTTTTAATTATCGGAATAGAGCTTAATCCGTCTGAAGATTATAAATTTATAATTGACACCGTCGTGCCTTTATTTCACGTCATGTCATTTACAGAAACTTGATGTTGGGAGCCAAAACCAATATGGGCAGCACAATAATGTCTTCGACCTACAAGACGTATGCAAACCAAAGTATTCATTTATTTATTTTTTTTAAATTTAAAATAATTCGTACTTTAAGTAGTCTAAAGTATTTCGATAGTGTAATACCTTCTTGTTAGATGGTTATTTATTCTAAATCATGCGCTTACAATTTTTTTATTTTACAAGGTATTTTGTATATAATGTCCTTCGTTAATGGGTCTTAACGAATCCTAATTTTAGTTGACGTAGTCCAATACCTCCTTGTTGGATGGTTTGCTTTTCTACATCCTAGATGGTTACCACATTGGCATCATTATTTCAAACCAAGAAAGATGTTAGGTTGCTTCAACCTCATTTTTTACCCATCGTACCTAATCTAATATCAAGCTTTTAAATACTAAAACTTAACATTACAGAAAATGTAGTGATTTTAGCAAAATCAACTCTTTGTGGGCAGAAGTGAAAGAAAATGTATAAGCCACGATCAAGATAAACATTGGCACGTGCAAAAGGAGACCATCCTAGCAGAGTAACTAATCAGACTGAATTTCAAATATTGAAGATTTTGTTTTGTACTTTACAAGGGCATTTCGAATATGTTGCCGATTGCCTTTTTGACAAATAGATCTGGAAAGCAATCATAATTATTATGATTAAAGAAAAAAAAAAAAAGTACGCAATGAATTTAATCCAATACAAAAGAATTGAAATTCTTCAACAATTTGTTTAATAAAGATTTACAAATTGTATATGTAAACTTTTAGCTCTGAGTATACAAAATCAAAGCATACACATTTGTCAGAATGCTGGCAAAAAAAAAAACTCTTTTGATTTAGTTTAGGTTTATTGAGATAACTTGTAGTCTGCACCCTAGATGGTAACACAATCTACGAGTTATCTTGTAGTTGGCAGTCAATGTGTTATACAATTCAAAGTTGTTAGCAGAAAATTCGAAAATTATTTAAACTTTGTTGTGTTATTTACTTTTATAATAAACGTAGAAAAGAAAACATTCGAAAAGTACCTCTTAAATGTCCGAAACTCACATTTTTTTCTTGAGTACAAAGGGTTTGTCTATGTAATGGCTTTCAAAGCATGATATTTGTAAGCCTATAACAATCAGTACATAATAAATGATAAGCAAGTCGCAAAGAAGAATTGATAAAAATTCAACAGACATGTGAACTAATTCTCAATGTTTTTGACTAACATTAACATTAAAGATATCCAGTAGAATACTTCATAATTTAGAAATTTGGAAATTCAATATTTTAACATCACATTTTAAAAGACCAGATATGTCTTAAGTAAAGTTTAATGAATGGGAGACAGGGACAGAGACAGAGAGAGAGAGAGAGAGAGAGAGAGAGGGAGGGATATCCATAAAAAATTCCCAAAACAAATCCCACTATGATTTAGATGGGAATTTTATATACTTTTTGTATTGTTGCTGCCTGCATTCGATTGGTTTTTTTTCTCTTCTCTTTTTTCTTTTAAATGTCTGTTTATATTATTATATTTATTTATGTATATATGTATATATATGTATATGCTGTATATAGAATGTAAATTATTTATTTAATATTTTCATTTTGTTTCTATTTTTGTATTGTTTTTTTTTATATTTAATAATTCTGTCTTTTTTGTTTAAATAATCTTTGGAGTTGAAGTTGGTTTTTTTGAATTTATTTTTGTCTTTTTATAAAATTCCCCTCTGAATCTAACCACAATTCCCCGCCCACCCCGTTTCTTAATATTTACCTATGCAGTGCATTCGTTATCTGTTTGAGTGATTGACCAACTTCACTGACCAAACGTTCATTGTCCTGGACATTTTTTGTGCCAGCCGTTCGCAACGATTGTGATTGTGTTTCGACACGCGTCACCAGTTCGCGAAAATGAAATTTCGAATGTGGCGGCATACATTCGTTGTCAGCAAAAACGACACAAGAATTTTGCAAAATATTCAATTTGTCGCTGAGTTGAAGCCATTGTGAGGCGGATATGGTGTTGACGGGATGCTTAAGAGAGCCCTCCAAAAGGCTGACCAATTCCAAAATACTTTCACGAGAGATTTTTGTAGAATTTTCTGGTGTGGTGCCGGCTGTAATGTCGGCAACATTGCCACCACCAGCTGAAGCAATTTTCTGAGCCATAGGCGTCGCATATATGGTGAATTTGGTGGGTTTTAGTGGCACGGCTGGTTTGGTGGCATTTATGGTCGATGTGGCGAGTTTATTGCTGCTACCTCCGCTGCCTCCGGTCAAATTGGTATTTTCGACAAACATGGACTGTGTCATGAGATCACTTTCTTGTTGTTGCTGCTGTTGTTGTTGTGTTGTATTATCATCTCCCGTTGTATTGGCTTTGTTTGTATTGTGTGGTGTGGTGGTAGTGGTGGTGGTCGTGGTGTTATTAACGGAGTTGAGTTCTGTGAATTGTGTGGAAATAGAATTTGTTAAATGAGTAGTAGTGTTGTTGATGGTTGTGGTATTAAGATGATGATTTTGATTTTGAGGAGGTGGTGGGGGTGGAGGTTGTAATGGTGGTGGCCTATTGCTATTATTATTATTTGTGGTCATTCTTGATGATATTTGAGTGCTGTTTTGGGGATAACGTGACTGTTGCAGTGGCATGGAAGAGGAGGATGTGGCTCCAGCAGTGGTTGTCGTGGGTGTCACACCACCAGCTGTTGCGGTAGTGTTGGGCTTAAATGCAAACTTAGGAGATAATTGTGTTGTGGAGGAGCTAATATTGTTTGTGGTGGTGGTGGTGGTATTGGTGTTGGCATTCCCTTGCATATTTTGAGTGCTGGCATAATCAGTTGGTTGCGGTCCGGCTCCACACGTTTGACCCGGTTGTTCCCATAATTTCTTTAAACTATTAATACTACCTGTACTGCGTCGTTTTCCACATTCCACCACATTTGCCTCGCCGCACGATGATGTGCTTGTTGCGTTAGCTGTGGTTTCGCTATTATTCTCCATATTATTGGCATTTGATTGATTGGCATTTTGTTGGAGTTGTTGTTGTTGTTGTTGCAGATCAATTTTAATTTCAGTCTTTTGTGTTGTAGAAAATTTCTTGTCGATTTCTTTACGATTTAAAGTATTTGAATTCGTCATCATCGTCGATGACGAATTCGCTGTGGTGATGATTTTCGTGTTTGCATTTGCATTGGGTGATTTCGAGAGAGTGTCCTTTTCCAAGTCTTTTTTAGTTTCTTTGTCTTTTACGTTCACGTCGGTATTATTGGTTTTGGGCTCAACCTTACGTAGATGAGATTTGAAATCGATAATATTCGTTTGATTTTCAGGCTTTTGAGTGGGTGTAGGTAACTTTTTCGGTTCTACCTTTTTCAATTGGGCCTTAAAAGTGTTAGTGTTAGTCGTAGTGTTGTTACTTGAAGCGTTTTGTTTGGGTAAATTCATACTCTCGGCCAATTCATTGACCAATAAAGATACGGGATCTACACTGGCATTGCCGTTTTGTATGTTGGCCGAGGTTGAGGAATTTTCTTTGGCTTGCCGATCTTTTATTTCGGCCATTAGCTTTTCCTTCATGGTTAATTCTTGAGTTTGTAAATTGCCACCATTATTGTTGTCATTGGCTGCCGGGGTACCCAGTGAGCTGCAGGAGTCGGTTGAAGGCTCACGTTTTCGTAAGGAAACACCAAATCTTGAGCTGGCTTCTTCAACACTTGGTGCAGTATTGGATACATCATTACAGCTGGTTTTAGATTTTACGCCCAAGTGCGATGCGTATGCATGGGCAGTGGAAGCGGTTGTTAAATCACATTCTGGCTGCGGCGGTGGTGGAGGCGGCATATTTTCAAATTCCTCCGGCGGTGGTGGCAGATCCAGTGGAGGAGGTGGAAATTCTAGATTTGCCAAAGCTGGTTGCTGATTACGTTTGGGAGAATTATTCGAATTATTGCTGTTGCCACGGAAAGAGGAAAACGTCATCATACTGCTGCCATCGGCAGTAGTGCGATGCCTTTGTAATTTATTCAAGCTGGCCGAGGCATTGTTCTGCATGGTCACTCCACCAGAGGAATTACTGCGAATCATTTGCTGGGGCAATGGTGCCGCCAATGGAGGAGTATTTGCATTTTTAGCCATTCGACCATTAAGACCATTTGTTGCTGTTGTGGCAGCTGGTGTCACAACATTATTGGCTGGCGACACGCCATTATTGCTTTCGTTTGTATCTTCCAAACTATCAAGAAATTGGCCAATTCTTTGGACTTTAGGTAGAGTACCATAACGATTGACCACCCGTTTAACATTCATCACTTCCAAAGCTCCTACTTGTATAGGTTGAGCCACTGGATGTATTTGATTGATGGCCACTGTATTACCACCGCCATCTGTTCGACCAGCGGCCGAATGCTGAGATCTTTTACTTTGACGTGTTTCCAAACCACGATTACCCATAACCGGTGTGGGCCGTTTAAAGGAAGAATGTGTTTGAGCTCCTCTGGGCCCGATATTGTTGGCAACATGCATGGAATGTTGCAGTTTAGAATGTTGCGTTGTAATGTTTTGCTCTAGACTATCCCCCGTATGATCGGTATCACCATCACCTGTTGTATTATCATTTTCCGAATCATAACGTTGATTAAGATTATTGATATCACGAGTAAGACCTTAAAAAAGAAGAGAAATAAAATAAATTTAAATTTGTTTTTTTTAAGTTCTGTATGAATACACTATTGGGATTAATTGGCAGAGAAGAATGAAAGTTATGAAATTGAATTGTTGAGTCATTTAACAATTTTAATGTATTTTCATGAGTTGAAGGCGAAAATAGTTAGGAAGATAGAGAGAAAGAAGCGAACTAGAGTTAAAAAATGTATTTATTTTGTCCATACCCACAGCATTCCAAAGCGTAGCAAGAACACAAGATAACAAGATAAAATTATAAAAATTAATAAATAAATAACAAAATAAACAAAAAAAAAAAAATAAAAATAATTAATTTAAATAAAAAAAAAATACAAAGTATTTGATGCATAATATGTTTATAGTTCGTTTTCGTGCATACATAATGAATCATTCAATAACATATGCCTTTATAATTAATCTGATAACAATTAAAACTAAGGTGAAGTGTATTCCTATTTCATTACAACTTTCTAACGCGGTAAATTTCCACATAATCGAAGGAGTAAGCGTGAAATACGCAGTTGCACTCTAATTCCTGAAAATAAGGCTTTCCTGGAGTTATTCCACATAGCAATTAAACAAAAATATTTAGAGAAATGGTTTATTTTGAAAATATATTGCTTTTGGTAAAATGGAGGGCCATTTAAGATGAACAGACAGCTTTCCAAACATATAGTAACTGCATAGATCTTCAAAATATTTCTAATAATCTCGAAACTATGTAAGAAAATGGCGTTTCAATTAAATCATACGAATTATGGGGTAAAAAAAGGATGCCCTCTATCATCTCAAATGGATACTATCATTCTGAATGATGCTATTACTGAAGGATAGAGAAATTACATGGCATGGCCCAAAGAAACTTATGCAGACAGTATTTTGCCTATTCATCTACATACATACATACATAATTGGTCATTACAACCCTACAGTCAGGATTATTGACCTAGTTTCTCACACTACTTATGTTGTGTATGTTAATTTTATACATAAGTGGCGGGACCTTCAGTTTAAAGTCGACTCCGAACGACAGATTTTTGAGAAACCTTTCATGGCAATTTTATTTTTTACTCTCAGAGTTTTTGCCAGAAATCTGCTGAGAAGAAATCGCCGAAAAAATACTTTTTGTATTTTTATTTTGATGTCTGGCCGGGGACTCGAACCCTGGCTTTAAGTCTAATATGCCAGCACACTACCTACTAGACCACGGCGACCTTCATCTATAAAATCTTCAATAGGCAAGCAGAACGGAAAGGTCTGCAAAACATAGCACGTAATTTTGTACTGGAGATAAATATCAAACAAACCAAACTACTAGAACAATCAGTCAAACACATTTCATTCTACTTTGTTTGAGTAATAGAATGACAAGAAATGGTGGAAAAAAAATTAAATCGAACCATACGTCAAACTACCGTTTTACGGTAGTCCAACGTTGCTTTTATCAAACATAATCACACAAAAGCAGTCCTAATAGTTATCATTATCTCACTGACCTACTGGCAAAGCAATTTCTGATTGGATGTCATCACTCTCCCATCTCACCCATCATATTGTAATACTAAGTCCGCGCGTACGACATAACTTTCGCCATTTTAACACAAATATTCACAATGTAATATCAACTGTAAAGGACGGGATGTCGGCGCTGGAAGCGGAGCGTACACTGTATCAATCGGCCATAGAAGCAGCTATAAATAGCCACAGCTGTGACAGTGTGCTAAATAATCATTCACCCTCAACCTCAGACAGTGAACGGCAGATGTTAAGGAAAACAAAATCTACGTGTTCCAGCATGCTCAATTGCTATCGTGAAAGGCTTGTTCCCGGAATCATGAATCGTTGTTTAACAAAGCCTAAGGCCTAAAGATGTGGTACTATTCCTTTAACTACATGACCGCATTCTCCCAATTCATCACACATTTTTGTCTTATCAAAACATCGACTTTAGGCAAACGTTTGTTTTCATTCCTCGTTATTCTATCGGTAACAGCAGAGCTGTTATAGCGATAACAACAATTATCAACAGCTAATACGAGGCTCTGGAAACTAACTAAACACTAAACACACTGAAACGAATGAAATGTAGAAAATTGAGTTGAATCGATCATCAGATTCATCAGATCAGAAGGATGATGTTACAGTAGAATTTTCGACTAAAGGATCTCTGGAGGCACATGATTAGCTAAGACATAATTCGGCACGACCCTACTACAGAACCTTGCAAATATGACAACTCCAAAGTGTATAAACTGGGGATACTTTGCGTACTTCTGATCCTAAATAAGTTTGCAGTTTAGTTACAATACAATCAGGCAGCATTAAGTTTTGAGAATAAGTGGAATTCAATTAGCAAAAGTTCCTAATTACTATACCAAATAATAGATATCCACAGAGGACGTAATTTGTAGGCAACGACCAGATTGTATTAGAAGCTGTTACAGTCGACAAATCAACTATTTAATTGAGAAATCTTATTTAATTTAAGTATTATGGCTGCTCTGTGACACTTAAATGAACGGACATGTAATGACAGTGACTGTAACTGTTATTGGGAAGTAGTGTCATCTTTACTCATATTTTTAGCTTTTTTGTGAATACCAATTTCTTTCAGATCGTGAATAATTGGTCATTACAACCCTTCAGTCAGGATTATTGACCTAGTTTCTCACACTCCTTATGTTGTGTGTGTTAATTTTATACATGAACTGGCGGAACCCTACAGATTTTTTTTGAGAAACTTTTCATGGCAATTTTATTTACTCTCAGACTTTTTGCCAGTAATCTGCTGAGAAGAAATCGCCGAAAAAATACTTTTTATATTTTATTTTGATGTCTGGCCTGGGACTCGAACCCTGGCTTTACGTTTAATAAGCCAGCACACTACCTATTAGACCAAGGCGACTTGATAAATTAGCTTCCCTTCGAATTCTGATAGAATATGAGTACTGAAAAGGCAACACTTTCAGATCGACTACCTGGCACTGCATACTGACAACACTCAGGACTCCAGTAAAGCCCTTTAGCCTCCAAAATGTTAGACGAAGTAAGCTGTTATACATGAATACTACAGTGTGTTTTATGCGTAGGTCAGGGCCATATTGAAACCTATGAAAATCATTTGATTTACAGTCAGGCTGCAATCAAGTCCCTAAAAGTGTCAGTTACAAGTCTTCTTCGCTTCCAAAATTCAAAATTTCAAATTCGAAACTCGAACCCTGGCCTTAACGTCTAATAAGCCAGCACACTACCTACTAGACCACGGCGACTTTATTACTTCAGATAAAATAAAAAAATAAAAAAAATATTTAAAATAAAAACGTTAACATAAATTTAAGAAAAATTAATAAAGAATTCTTAAGTATATTAATTAATTCAATTACAACAAAACAAGCCAATTAAAATAAAAAAAAAGCTTACAATAACAAACAAAGTAAAGGCAACAACGTTAATAACTAAATATTGTATAACAGAATAGAATATAAAATAAATTCGAAATGATTTGATTATTAAAAAAAAAAAGAAAACAACAAAAACCTACAATAATTAGACAAAACAGTTAAAAAGAAATTTAAGAAATTAAAAATGAAAAGAAAAATACATTTAATCTTACTGCGCTTCGGACAAATACCTCGAAATAACATATCAACTAGAAAACTACTGCAAGATGTGGATTTCTTGATAGCAAAACCACCGCTTGTGGGTGGAATGGAATTAATACTCGCAGTATTTGTGTGGCGATACATTTTTGTAGGTGTAGGTGTAGTAGTAGTAGTAGCAGTAGTAGTAGTAATAGGTGTTATAGAGGAAGAAGAATAATTTTGTCTATCACTATACTTTAATAATTTTTGTGTATAAGCACTATTGCCACTATCATTGGAAATGGTAGCAGCAGCAGCACCAATAGTAGTAGCAGCTGTAGTGGTAATAGTGGTAGAATAGGTTGAATGTAGTAGGGGTTTACAGGTTTCTACTTAGGGTAAATGATTTGTAAACAATTTTACCATTTGTATGCATTTCATCAATCAACTGACGATTAGCAGCCGAACATTCTTCATCTTTATAGGTGCTATCGCGACTGGAAGATAGTAGGCTAAAACAAAACGAAAACAGAAAAAAAAAATACAAAAAGAATACACAAAATAATCACAATGATTAATTATTTATTGATGAAATGAAAAGCCATTAAAAAACATACCTGGTTCGTTTGGGTGGTGCTGGAGCTTGTTTGCCTTGTTTATTTGTGGTGCGGCGCATTTGTACATTGCCCTTGCCTTGACTGGAGAATGTCAAGAGTTTCGTTGAGGTTGAACCAGTTTCTAAAATCATAAATTAAGAACAACAACAACAACAGCGATTAATTTTAGTTTATATCTATGGCCACTTACTTAATATCGCTTTTAGCGGTATTATGCTGTATTATGAAATTACATACGAAAAGAAGAAAACAAAAAAATTACCTGACATGGGTGTACTGGCTTGCTGATCGTGATGACCACCTGGTGTTAGAACACCACCGCTATTAATGTTGCCGGCGCCTAACACCACCACCACCGCCGCCGCCACTATTTGCCTGCGATGATGCCTGCGTATTGCCCTGCATAATACCCTTTTTGGCCATTTGAGGCGTTAGACTTTGGCCAATATTTGTCGTTGCTGCAGACGCCGTTGTTGTGGCATTCAATTGTTTTTCGACCGCTTCGGTTATAGATGATTCCTGCAGATCGAAGAAATTAAGATGTGCTTGTCCATTACTATATCTACTATTATTATTATTGGTTTTATCTAAACAACAACAATTGTTTTTATCTAGTTTTTTAGTAATTTGTCTACTATACAGTGTTATAGCATTGTTGTTATAGCCATGATTTTGTTCATTTGCCCACTCACATGGATCAAGTCTAAATCAAAGCTCAATGCCATCGTCCTCGTATTCATCGTCACCATCGATATTGTGATCGTCGTCATCGATGATTGTTTTCGTATAACCAACACCAACACGACCACCACCAATTAAACAACCACTTTCCCATATTTCACCCACCTGAAACATATGCTCCAAAGCATGATGTATGCTTTTAAACGTCGGCCTATCCATCGAATTCCATTGCCAACACTGACGCATTAAATCATATACTTCCGGTGGACAGCCCGGTGGCCTTTCCATTCGATAGCCTTTTTCCAATTTATGAAATACATCCGTTAGGTCAATACCTGGATAAGGGGACATGCCATATGTGGCAATTTCCCATAATAGTACACCGAACGCCCATACATCTGATTTTGTGCTGAACTTATTGTAGGCCAATCCCTCGGGGGCGGTCCATTTGATGGGAAACTTGGCGCCCGCATGTGCCGTATAGGTGTCATCACGCATCAGCCGATGCCAAACCGAAATCGGCTACCTTAACCAGTTTATTATCGCCCACCAAACAATTACGGGCAGCCAAGTCACGATGTATATAATTGCGTGATTCCAAATAACTCATGCCCGATGCAATCTGTGTTGCCATATACAGTAGAGCAACAGCGTCTAGGGTCTCACGACCAGCCGAACGTAGGAAATCCAATAAATTGCCATGTGACATAAATTCGGTGATGATATAAAATGGTGGTTCTCGTGTGCAGACACCTGTGGAAAAAATTAAAAAGGGAAGAAAGGAAAATTAATTGAAAAATTTTTAATTCTTATTTTGTTAGAATCTATAATAAAGAACCTGAATATATGTATGTAATTAGAATTACCACATGCTCTTAAAGAAACTCTCGTCCATATTAACAATGAGTTGGAATAATCGTTTTGCACATGAATTTTTCACCAATAAATTTACTCGCTAGTTTTGGACAATATGGAATGTAATCTCTCTCTCTCTCTCTCCTATTGGTGAAAGTTAAAAGCTTTTGGCCGATTTCGTTTTTAAAGATTTAAACTGTTGCGCAGTCAACTTTTCAAATTAATTAAGTTTGACAGCTAGGGGTTGACGATTTCTCAACATTTTCATCACATACATTTCAGAAGATTGCATTTCTGTTATAATTGCTTAAAGCAGGAGATGATTTTCAAATCGAAAATTATTTAGGAAATATAGAAAGTATTTTTCTGATGCAAGAGGACAGAGTGGCTGCTGGGCTTGATTAAGGCCAGCTTAAGATTGGTTGGCGGTTTTATCACGGGGCACTGCGAGATTAGGTCGCTGACAGTAAATTTGCTCCAGATCCCAGCCGGACTACTGCAGGGTACGTTGCAATGAGAAGGAGTTAGAGACTGTCACACATATCCTCTGCAACTGCCCAGCAGATATCAAAGCTCTCCACAGATTCATTAGTACCTTGGGCTGGTTGAGAGGTTTTAGGGCTTCATAAGTGTAGTCGCACTCTCACTCTCTTTTGTTTTGTGACTGTTTCTTTACATGTAACTCCTCCGTTTCCCATTCTCCCTCCCCTTACCTACATTCCTATATCCTCTATTTCCTTCCTCCCCTAAGGACAATGTACAATGGGTCAATTTCCATCTCCAGGTACTGTGCTTGTCTTGACCGACAGATGCATGTCCTCTAACCTTACCGACTATATTCGGAAATAGAGGTAATTAGTTAGCTGTGAAGACCTTGGTAGAAATGTATATGACCTTGTATATAGTGTGGGCCATTGACTATTGCCTGAAAAGAAGTACATACAGGTACTGACGGCAACAGATTACCGATTTCAACTTTTAGTTCGCTTAGAGTTTTTAAGCCATTAAAGCTATTAAAACTGCGTATGCAAAGACACTGCGTTCTTGGGTTTTACGGAATCTCGAAATATCTTCTGCCCTGATTGTTATTTTGAATAGCTATAGAAGAATGGTAATCAAACTGATTATTACACATTGTTTAATAGGGCTCCCAGGTCAGACATTAAAACGAAAAATATTTCTTCGGCGACTTCCTCTCAGCAGATTTCTGGCAATTATGTATGTTAATTAGGGCTCAAGAAAAAAATGAACTGTGACGAGCAAGGCGCTAAAAAGTTATTCAAGAATGAGAAAGAAGTTGCTAGAATAAAGTTTCTGGATCGGCTGAATGTGACCCATTAATGATGGAAAGCTTTAAGGGTCGGTTACAACTTTTATTGGGCACGAGTAATATGATTGCAAACAGTTTTCTCTTCTATTGGCTCCTGAGAACTTAAATTTGATTTGAGCATTGTTTAGCCTAGTAATTGAGGATTAGTTACTTATAGTAAGGATATTGGAATCATAACATGTATGAACAGGCATTTGTAATTCCCTTTCCCAATGTCAATTACAAATAAAGTACAATCGGCTCATACGATTGCAAGTTGCATATCAATCTTCTAATCATTTATTCTCTGGAATACTTGGTATTTAAATTACTTTTAAAGATTTTCGCAATTAATTTTTAAACTTAAAGGTCAGTTTTATTTGTTGTAAAGGTTTATCTTTCTTTCTTTTGAATTTTCTTGCCTTTTTACAATTTTTAACACTAATTAGGAAATTGTTTTTAATGAAATCTTTATAATTCTTATACTGGAGCATGAAAACTCTTTTGAATTTCATTTTTAAATTTACAAAAGATTTCGTTCGTTGTGGCCATAACTAAAATTCTGCTTTGGTAACAGGATGAAAGCAAAAAAAAAATGAATATGAAAGAAAAGAAAATTAAAAAACCTAATTATACACAGAAGAACGTCAGAATCAGGCAGAGAAGGCAAAGATAAACTCTTTAATTATGCATAAAGTGAGCAACATGCTGCTGGTAAGCAATGCAAGTTACGTATATACTTGGCTTGGTTTCTACTAATACACTTTACAACATTAAACTAATTTGCACACTCTGTAGTAAATGGAAAGGAAAAATATGAGAATAAATTCTAAACACTGTCCCTTGGCTACAATAACTGGTAATTTATTAAAGCTTATCAGCTAGAGTAAGTCATGGCATAATTATTCCTTTGGTAGACTTAGAGATAGACAAAATAAAAAACCTGGTTTAACTTACCAATTAGTTGCACTAAATTGGGATGTTTCATTTCTTTCATAATGGCGGCCTCCTCAAGGAAATCCTTAAGGGCCATTGTATCCTCTTTAAGGGTCTTAACGGCTACCGTATTGCCATAACGTTTCCATATGGCCTCGTATACTTCACCATATTGGCCGCCGCCCAATTTATGTTTCATTACAATATCAGTGCGGCAAATTTCCCATTCATCGGGTTCTGGACTTAGTGGAAATACTGTTGGTTTATTTTGCTTTGGTGCTGGATACAAGAGAGGCGTAATCAGTCCATGGCCTTCATGTGGCACACTGTGATGGTGTACCAATTCGGCTAGAGTATTAAATTTGGCTTCAGCTGTAACGAAAACCTTGCCATCAGGATCTTCAGATATTCGATAGTGATAGACTCGGCCCTCGTATCTATAAAAAAAACAAGAGAGGACTATTTAAATAGTTTTTCTTTAATTGTTTATACGAAGCGACTAACCTTAAACTTATGCTTCTTTGACCCGGTGAACTTTCACTTTCTCTCACCAGAAAACTGCCATTAATGCCGGAACTTAAAAGATATTCAGCGGCATTACGCGATATGGGCCCATGGTACCAGGAATGTTTCTCCAAGGAATTTAAGGGTGTGACATAATTTGAAGGCACCCAGCCAACATTGCCCGAATCCGAATGGGCTTCACACCATTCACCTGATTTATTGTACGATAAAATGCGTACTTGTTCACCTTTCTTGAGGCTCAATTGATTTTCGCCCCCAGCTTGAAAATCGTATAATGCTACAAATAGCTGGGGGTCATCTTCTTCGGGCCCAGGTGCCAGTAGATTTTCTTTGGAAGTCCATCTGTGTGCCGATTCAAAGGCCCGATGTAGTCGAACTATGACCCTGACTGTGGGATTGTGTTGTATGTAATGAAATGCCATCTGGATTTTGCCCCAATAGATCGGAGTTATCCGGTACACCGCCAAGTAATTGGCTACCAGCTGGTATATGTGGCAGGGGTCGAGACTGTAGGAGGGCTTCTGGAACAAGACAAATAAAGGGAAAGAATACATTAAATTAAAATTTAACACCTTCAAATAATAATAATCGAATCTACTAAACTATTGTAGAGAAATGACCCATTGTGCGGAAGTATAGTAGTGTAACATAATGTTTCACTGGTTAAAACTTTATCAATTATTTAGTTTGGCTGGCTGGTATAATTTTGTATTTTGTTGCATGGAGATACATAAAACTATGGATAGTTTAAATATTTTTAAAATTTACAACAGCAGCAGCTAAAATGTGTTGCCACAACTTTTCAGACAACAACAGCATTCTCAATGATATTTGAATTTTGCATTTTAAAGTTCAAATCATTAGTTTTGTTTAATATGAGGAGAAGTTTATTTAACTTAAAAAAATTAAGCAGAAGGGAAATAATAGTGACATGGAAGAAAGCAAATTGTGGGTAACACAGACGCCTCCAAGATAATCAATATTAACACTGAACCTAATATTTTTGGCTTTAATCGCTTTGCCACTCTTGATTTATTATGAGCGAGTAGAAAAGAAACAAAAGCATGGTAAAGGGCATTAATCTCGTAGTTTGTCGTGATCTATTTTTGAATGTTTGAGTACGCTGCTGAAAGACACGATCTCCTTAAATTTATGATCGATTGATTGGTTGGAGTAGAGGTAAAATTAGTTCGTAAAGCCCTTTTTGTAGTCTAACTATTAAAGCCAGCTTATTCATGTTATTTTGGATTGAGCCGAAACCGCTAGAGTTAAAAAAGGTTCAAAATTCAATCCTTTTATTTGAATGTATGGTAAGCTTAGAAATCTTAGACTCGGACTCGCACTATAGATAAGTCATCGAATTCTTAATGTAGTCGCCTATACATTTCATGGAGGGCGATAATTGAGGTTTTTGTCAATATAATTAGCACTCTTACCCAACATTCAGCTGCGAGTGTATACTTAGGAGTTCCAGTCTCTTAATTATTGGTTTATAGGTTCTTAGTTTTATTCAAGCCAAGTTTTAGCAGCAGATTCTCTACCCCTTTCTAATTTAAGTGAGACCTCAGGTTTATGCATTAATAACTCTACCGCAGACAATATCACCCTCAATAAGAACTACAACAACATGTTTCTAATGGCAATCGCGTATGCTGAATGCAGACGAGAATCCGTGGATCAGACCCCAAACAAAAGAAAAAAAAAAACATGAATTATTATTTCTTTTGGCGACTTCTTTTTAGCAGTCTTCTGAAAAATAAAAAAAAACTCTGAATAGCTTCTCAAACCTTTGGTTCGGAGAAGACCTTAAACTCTAGGCCCCGCCACTCATGAATAAAATCAACACACACAACATGGATGGTGTGAAAAGCTGGTTTGTAATTCTGACTAATGGAGGGAATTAAGAGCTATTTTAGCAGTCTTATCAAGACATGTTTATCTGAAGAAGCAGAAGAAATTGTTGGTAGGCAGATATGGTTGGGTAGTCAGCCTGTTGAGATATGGTATGCCTGAATGGTATTAAGTTAGACGATATAATAGGTTTTGTAAATGGAATGGGCTGGTTGGAGAGTTATCTATAGTACTATATTTAACTAAGAAACATTATTAAACAACGGATAATTTTTCTTTTCTTTACATTTTTTCCTTTCTTCCCTCAGACAACTTTTATTCTAATGGGTAAATTTTTAAGTGCTATAGGAACATTGTTCAAAAAAGTGTGCCAATTTTGGCATACTCTCTCCAAAATTCCGGCCGGTATCTTTCAAATAAATGCTTCAATGTGGTCTTCCAATTCGTCAATTGAAGCGGGCTTGTCTGTATAGACATGAGTTGTAATATAGCCTCACAAAAAATATTCTAAAGGCGTTAAATCACACGATCTAGGCGGCAAATTGACCGGTCTCGAACGTGAAATAAAATGTTCACCGAACTCGCTTTTCAATAAGTCCATTGTTACGTGTGATGTGTGACATATGGCACCGTCTTGTTGAAACCACATGTCGTGCAAGTCAAGCTTCATTTTGGGCAAAGAAAAAGTTGAATATCATCTCACGGTAGCGCTCACCATTCACAGTTACGTTACGATTCGCAACATTTTTGAAGAAGTTCGCTCCAATGATGCCACCGGTCCATAAACCGCACCAAACTGTGACGTTTTCTGGATGCATTGGTAGCTTTGAAGTCGCCGTGGTCTAGTAGGTAGTGTGCTGGCTTATTACACATAAAGCCAGGGTTCGCGTTCCAGGTCAGATAAAAAGTATTTCTTTGGCGATTTCCTCTCAGCAGATTTCTGGCAAAAACTCTGAGAGTAAATAAAATTGCATTGAAAAGTTTCTCATAAAATCTGGCGTTCGGAGTTGACTTTAAACTGTAGGTCCCGTCACTTATGTATAAAATTAACACACACAACATAGGTGGTGTGAGAAACTAGATCAATAATCCTGACTGAAGGGTTGTAATGACCAATTATGTATGTATGTGTGTATTCTGGCTGATCTTCACTCTGAAATCGACAATTCTGCTTATTTACGTATCCATTAAGTCAATAATGAACTTTGTCGTCAATAATGAACTTAATTTTTCAATAAAGAACTGGATCTTCGGCCAACTTTCGAAAGCACTCATTTTGATAATAAAATTTAATGGTTTGCAAGCGTTGTTCGCTTGTAGGACGATTTATGGAGATGTTTGACAGTGAAACAAAACACGAAACGTGCGTGATCTGTTCAAACCAGTGTTGCCAAAAAGATAATAGCTTAAAAATAACCCTTTATTTACTTTCAATCTTTTTCCCTTTCTTCTCTCTTGTTAATTTGTAAAGTTTTTTTTCACAATGCATAAACTGAATCTACGAGTGATTGCGTGCTGCTGTTAATTCAGTGGCAAGCTACCCTTACCAATCTGAAGTAACCTAAGAGAGTTTACATCTCTTCTAAATAAAAATATTCAGAAGGCATATTAAATAATATTCAAGAGGACATACTCAATGGGCAAAGTTCTCACAACTGCAACCATGATAAAAAGTCATAATTGATTTTCACAAATGGTTTTGTTTCTTGATATAGAAAAATGGCAACCCTATTGTCCTAGAACTTGCTATAGTACCACAGTTGTATACTTAACTGGAAAGAATTTTTGAAAGAAACAGAAACAAGGAGATGCTCTATGACGGTTCTCTATTTCTTAAAGAAATAATAATGATTATACATACATACGTACATAAATGTTTAATATAACAACAATAATGATGATGAAGATAACCTTATAAAATGTCATGTTAAGATTAGAATTTGATTTAAAGACTTTGTTTAAATTTTATTTCTAAAAAGAAAAAACTTTTATTCCTCTGTATATATTGTATTTTAATTTTTCTTATGTAATCTCATAAAAATCCATAGATAAATATTGACTTCCAAACAAACATACATACGTACACATTTATGCATATAAACATACATCCATTCATACATACATATGTACATGGATTTCATTATTTCTTCAAAACCGTATTACATTTCAAGTTACACATCATGTAACGGATAGGCTCTGGCTCTGTTTTTATTGAGATTGATGATATTCAATTTCTTTAACATGGGAAATGCAAAATAATACACCAAATACATGGGATATATACAAGAATCAGACACCCACCCCACCCCCTACCTACTTTAATGTGTGTCGCATAACAAATCAAGCAAAACAGTCGCACCAAATCTTATTCTTGTACATACGCCGCCTTCCATCTCTGTAACCAATAAAGTCAATAAAACAAGATGACTGACGACGATATTGCTGCTGCTTTTTTCTTCTTCTTCTTCTCTTAAATATCGATATCATCGTCCGCCGTTTGAAAGAAAAAAAAATTATTTTTTATTGGTTTCTTTCTCACCAATTGATAAAGTTACAAAATTGTACTCCATCTATAGTATTCACAAGATTAAATGAAATTTTCCACAAACAAAACATTTTAAATTCATAATTTCAAGTGAATACCCTTAATATTGAATATTATTTTTTTTACTCTTCTCATATGGTAATACACATACATACATGCATACATACATACATATGTATAATATAATATGTAACATGAAATTGTTATCGATACCAGCTCAATGACAAATTTGATATCAACAAGGGTTTTGTATAATCAGCATACATACTTAGAGGCAGTAGTGTTGCCATTGAGGTCATTTTTCATTAAATTGGGAATTTGATAAAATTAATTTAAGAAAATTTTAATTTAATAGAATTTAAATATGAAATTGAATGAATTAAATATTAAAAATTAATTCAGGTCATATTGATGAGTTCGGCTTAACCACTGTATTACTATCCAGGTTGGGAAGTCAAATTTGGAAATCTTTTTATTTACTCGGCTATTCAGCTTGCGATCCAGTCTTACACATGGATGCCTGGAAAATTTACTGATATTTCAAAACTATTTCTTATATTGGTTTCAGGTTTTAGGATAATCCTTGCGAATTGCATTGCTTACAAGCTGTCCAGAGCAATTCCGACACCGCTCAAAGCTCGCCTTAGAGAGTTCATTAAGAACAGGAAGATATTTTTCACCTGAATACATATATCTATGTAGATAAGAGGATATCTTACTATCTACATACATGCATAAATCTTTTGTTTGGATTACGACCTAGCTTCTCACATCTCATACGTCATGGATGTCAATTTTATGTATAAGTGGCGGAACCTACAATTTATAGTCGTCCTGCGAAAGACAGATTCTTAAGAAACTTTTTCATGACAATCTTATTTACTCTTAGGGCTTTTAGGCAGAAAGCCGGAGAAATATTTTTTGCATATTTCGTTTGATGGAAAAGATGTCTAATCTGGGATATGAGCTGTTTCACCTCTTCACGGAGTGTAGAGGGTGGGTTAGTACGTAGGCATCAGTGATGGTGAATCGTGCATGCTTTTGTCGAAACAAAATTATCTTTAGAAGATTTACCACCTCCGGCCTAAGGCAAAAAAAACTGCCGCTTCTGCTCCTTTCATAATCTACAGAAATCACAGATATCTTTGCTTAGATCAGTTTATCCTGTATTTGAAGCGGTCGTGCCCTGTTAAAACTTATATAATAGCTTATATAGTTTCGTACTCGCAGCATTAACATCCAATTCTTGACTCTTATATTCAGAGAGTTCGAACCATAACTCTACGCAGTATTGGTGAGTAAATCAAACCTTGAAGTAGAATAATAAAGACCAGAAAGTGGTGTTTTCATCAAAGCTGATACTGATCTTCCTAGTTCTTTTATAATTTAGCAGCGTTTGATGTAAGATGTAGATGTGACCCTAATATACGCCCCTACATATTGAGCTTGTTAACCTTAAGCTCTTGAATGTTTGTTTTCTAACTACATGTATTCCCCGACTTACAACCGAGATAGTTTCCTGATCATTGGTCGTAAGTCCATTAAGTCGTAAATAGAATTTCATATAAAAAAAATTTAGGAAGAAAATTACATACTGCACTAATGCTAATTATTTGTCTTCATTAAGTATTTTCCATGAAAAAAACTGCAAAAATAATGATGCTAAGTAATGGTGTAAGTCGGGGATTGCCTGTAGTTCTGTGGCCTTAAAAAAACTTAGAATTTCGGCTTGAAAAACTACTACATTCCGCAGAAAGATTATACGATACCCAAGCATTTGTTTCATAGATGAGGACCTTACTTCTATACTCATACATACAAAATTAGCAATTACAACCCTTCAGTAAGGATTACGACCTAGCTTCTCAAACCGCTCATGTTGTGTGCGTTAATTTTATGCGTGAATGGCGGGGCCATTTTAATCTCGAATGACAGATTTTTTAGAAACTTTTTCATGGCAGGTTTTTTTACTCTCAGAGTTTTTGCCAGAAATTTGCTGAGAAGAAATTTTTTATTTCTTATTTCGTTTTGATCCGTGACCTTCGTTTGCCATACGAATCTGAACTTTACGTTTAATAAGCCAACGCACTACCTACTAAGCTATGGCGTCTTCTACAGCAAAAATCTTAGTCGGATCTCCTTACAGAAGAAAATTAATATAAAAACTATTAATGACTGGCTTCTCGTAGCAGTTTTGTATCTCATACAAGTTCCTGGTCACAGAGACAGTCAGGTTAATTTTATATGAAGCTGATGAATTTGCTAGAGAAGGCTATCAAACAACATACGAATATAGGTTTACCTCTGTTAAACTGTTTGAAGCGGAAATAGGTATTTATTAGACGGGGACTACCTGTATTTCTAAACATAGAGAACAAGGCTCAATCCTCATTAAAAAATACCCTTAAAGAATTGTTTTGACTTGTTTATTTAGATTATTTTAATCAATTTTAAATCAAAGTACAGTCGAACTTCTCTATAGTGAACTTCTTCTATACAATGAAGCTCTCCCTATTATGAATTGATTTCAAACGCACAACTTTTTCCGTTCCAATTTCATTGTTTTTGATCTCCTTATAATGAATTTCCATATAATGAAGTTTTCTATACAGTGAAGCAATGTAATATTTGACTCACATGCGTTCTTGTCTCCAAATAATGAATTTTTCAAACAATAACATTCGATTCTACATACATTATTAGACAATACGACACTTACGTAGGATTACGGTTCAGTTTCTCAAGCCACTTACAATTTTGTTAACAAAATTCTTAATTTTTTTTAATTTTTTCAGTTTCGAACTTAAAAAATAAGGGAAATACAAATCTTTTTTAAGAAAGGCTTAGTTTTAATTGTTATAAATGTCTTAGGAAATGTTCGGTTATGTTTAAAAAAATTCGAACGGCGGGATCTGCAGTTTAAAAATCGATCCCGAACTATAGATTTTTAAAGAATTTTTAAGATCTGACCTAGGATCTAAATAGCACACTAACTACAAGACTACGGCGATAAATACTTTTTTCAGAAGCAATTGTCATTAGCCATGAAACCGAAGAACAAACTATGTCTTATGATTTTGTGTGCATACATGCATTTTGTCGGTGCAGGTTATACCCTATAAACCTTTTAAAAAATTTGATCCAAAGGAAAAAAAAATGGGACAAAGGGAGAAAAAAGGGCAAAAATTAGTACTTTATGCATAAATGCTGTATTTTATGGGCTTTAAAGGTATTTTTTTACGATTTAACTTGGTTAAGTTTCCCAAATAACTTTGGAGGTGTTCTGTTTAAAAAGTTGGACCAAACGGAGTCCAAAAAGGGGAAAATTGCATGCGTTTATATTTAGGACTTAGAATATTAAAAAAAACTAAGTTGTTTGATAAACCGGTTTGCAAATAATTTGAAAAATTGCATTTTTTAAGAAGCCGGTTACGAAACCGGATTTTTATTTATTGTCATTTTTATAACCCGCGCAACGCCGGGTACAATATGCCTAATTATTTTAAATAAAAAGTGGTGGAAAAATATAATTTCTGTATAATGAAGTTTCTATATAATGAAGTGATTTTCTGGTACCGTCAAGATTCATTATAGGGAAGTTCGACTGTATTTGATTTTTCTTTAGGATTTTAAAAACATTTCTTAATTTTTATATAAACCCCCCAAAATAAGATAAAATGATTCAATACATCAATCTGGCAGACTTGTTGTTCATAAACAGTGTGTATATGATGCCACCAATAAAGTTGACTCCTCACTCACGCATTTACATTTCACTTATTATTATTATTATTTTATTGTTGTTGTTTTTTTTTTCGTTTTACATTTTAATGTGAACCAATTGACAACAAAAAAAAAAATTAAAAAAAAAAAATTAAAATAAAAGAAAGTACAACTCTTTTATTACATTTCCTTACTGTGTGTAATTAAAATATTTCTTCAGTTTTTATTTAAAAAGAGGCTTTGAAGAGACTCAATAAACAAAAACAAAGATGAACGAACAAAAAAAAAAAAATAAAATACACCCTCGCATTCATCATCCGTATGCATATTGCACGCATAAAGAAACATTAATTTTTGGACTTGTTTAAACGCAATTGATTGCAGTTGCTGGGAATGTTATTATGACAGAGGCTGTTGATGTTATCATTTTTATTGAAATATTTCTCTCCTCTTCATGCTTTTTGAGTGCATGGATGGCTAACGGCATTATCATATTTATTATCATTATGAGTACACCACACTCTCATCATTTGATAAAATGAAAACGGAAGTTCTGTGTCAATTTATTTGTTTTTTATTTTAAAGAGAGAAATATCTCTTTTGTTTTAAATGTAAAAAAAAGCGAAGAAAAAAAAGCAATCAGCATTCATTGATGTTACCATCAAATTATTAGTGAAAATGAGAGTTTTGAAGAGACAGAGAGGAACAGTAAAATGAAAAATTAACAACTAGAGATGAAAAAAGTTTTGTAAATTGAAGAAATGAAAAGTGTGATTAAAATTTGAATGTTTTTAGGGCACAATAATTTTCAAATTATCAGTAATAATTCGATTGTTAAAAGAAAAATCCATTTCCAAACGTTGTTATGGATTTTTTTTTTGGTTAAAAGTATTTATGTTTTAACAAGTTTTAGGTATAAGCATGTACAGTGTGGGACAAAACTAACTGAACAAAATACTAATACATAAAATTTTAAATTTTTAACGAAATTTCACTCGATTAAATACAGTAAAAAGATAAAAATAAAAGGCTTAAATAACTCTTGTAACAAAAAAACAAAAACATAAATGTATTTTAAAAATTCTTTTTTTTTAAATTTATAACAAAATAAAATATTATTGATGATTCGACTTCAGTACTTAGTGGCAAAACCTTTGTTCTTGATAACCTCTTGACAACCTTTTGGCATTGAATCGACAAGATTATCGATAATTTCCATTGGAGCATTTAACCATGCATCTTTGATGGCAGTAACTAGTTCTCTGGTCTTCCCCCAACCTCACCTCGATTAATTTTTTGATTTACTATTTCCCATAGATTTTCTATGGGGTTAAGATCAGGGTACTGTGCAGGCCACTTCAAGACAACGACCTTTTGTTGCTCTAACCAATTTTTTTCAACTTTTGAGGTGTGTTTTGTGTCGTTGTCGTGTTGAAATATCCAGGAGCATGGGATTTTGTCTTCAGCGTGCGGTAACATCACGTTCTGCAAAATTTCTCTGTACATATGCTTGTCCATAATGCCATCGATTTTATGTAAGGGTCCTAAGCCTTGCCCTGAAAAGCAGCCCCACACCATTTACGTGGCCACATCCATGCTTAACCGTACATCGACAGTATGGACGTTAGGTGGGCGACGTACTCTTTTTGTCCCATCTGAGCTTATGATATTAAATTTGGATTCGTCGGAAAACAAAACCTTATTCCACTGATCCCTAGTCCAGTTTATATGTTTTTGTTCACATTTAAGTCGAGCTTTTCTATTTTTTTTTTTTTTTTGTGAAATAAATGGTTTTTTTCTAATCTATACGACTTCAACCCTGCTGCCACAGCTCTTTTTTGAATGGTACGCGTGCTAATATTTAAACCTAATGACTTGAGAACACCGGGAGCGGACTGGAATTGAAATTTTTTAAATTCTCGAACTATACGAGCATCCTCTCTTGAAGTAGTGCATTTTGGCCGTCCACCAGAATGAACTGCTTGTAGCGTTCAAAAGACAAGGATCGAGTGAAATTTCGTTAAAAATTTAATATATTATTTATTAGTATTTTGTTCAGTTAGTTTTGTCCGACACTGTATATGCAGCAGATTTTACTGATTTGTGTTCGATAAAAATTTTTCCAATTCAGTTGAAGTAGTGAGTTGAATAAACATTTGAAAGTGACACACTACTACCTTCCTTCATTAACCAACCTTCTAATGAAGCTTTCTAGACTTAAGGAATATTTGTGCTGAATTTAAATCATTTCTAGTTTAATAAGGAAATCTGTATTGAGGAATTAGAATCATTAGAACACATACTTGATAATTGTTCGGTCAGGGGAAAAGGATTGTAGTAGATATTATAGCGATCTCTTTATAGAGATTATAAGGTATCCCCCTCCAAGTATGTATTCTTTCTGGGGTGCATAATTAATGCCCCATTGATTCTAAGACTGTATTCCGATGAATCATTCCTATTGTCACCGATTTACATGTTGGAGTCGAGACAACCTACCTAATGAGTAATTGTATCTTTAGTCAAAAAAGACAGATTATCAACTTCATCTTATTTCTTGATAATCTGAGGCATAATTCACATCTCCTCTTATTGTAATTTTTTAATATAAGATTTATTTGCCTCTAACCCACTTGGATTCAGAAGAGTCATTGTCTCTCTTTATGTTTCCCTTCCATGAGTATATACTTTCAAACATAAGCTTCTATTCTACAGATGGGAGGCCAGAACCCTTCCGTAGGTACAACCGTTCTGTAAGGTCTGACCTCATCAATTGTGTGGTAGCTGACCTCCTTGCAAGCTTATCTGCTTGCTCATTGCCGAGAATTCTGTGTACTCAGCTGTGTCAGCTTCTCTAGGCAGTTCCATACTATCTTTGATCAAGATCATAAGAGCCTATTGCTCGAATGGCGTCCTGAATATTAGATAGTCACATCTTTTGAACTCAGTATCTAAGTTTAATTGAACACATCTTTCGCTGACATAGACTTCCGTTTCGAATAAATTCGCGAATTTCTCCACGGATTTTGAACATTTCTTCTGGAACAAAAAACTCTTGCTATTCTTACAAAATTCATTCTTGAACCATTTGTATATATAAAAATTGTCATATAGCCTCCAGATTATTCCATTTAATAACACTCTTTACGGCGAGGTACTCTCCAAAATCATAGAGCCTGCTAGCCCCAAAAGAATTCCGTGTTAGACCATCAACTTAACCACAGTCTCTAATGCCTTGGTCTTCTCTACCATGCGCTTCGACTAACTAAGACTAGCTCATTACTTATGTTTAATCGTTCTACATGAAAAGTTGTATATACGGGTATAAAAGAAAAAAAAATTTTAAAATTGGCTGTAGGGTACATTTAAATAGAAAATGTTAAAAAAAAAAAATTAAAAACGTTTTTATCTGCAATAAAAAATCAAACTTTTGTAAACATAACCTAAAAAATTTAACTTAGCGGCGACATTTCCTTACAAATTTGCAAAAATTATTGTCACGTTTTTTTAATACATTTCCCAAAGCGTACACAACGTGGATTACAAAAACAATGTATGGTACCAAATGCATACACACGTACATAAGTATGTAAGCAATGACCTTGATATATCCTTCTCTCATATGCTACTAATACTATTAAGAGATACCCTGGAGATAAATACTTGGCATCGAAGGCAAAAAAAAAAAGAGAAGAAAAGAAAAATTGAAATAAAAATAAAAAAAATAAATAAACAACAAGGGAAAATAAAGACTTGGCAAATATTGTAAGAAGAAGGAGAAGGACCACAATAATTTTACTTAAATTTCTAATGAATAATAAATTTAGTAATGCTCCCTCTCTCTCTCTCTCTCTCTATCTTTTTACAGACAAGAAGACACGTTAAAATACGACCACAAGGCACAATATTTATTATCTTTTATTATTTAAGTCGTTTAGTCAACCGTACATAAAAATGATTAAATTGAGAGAGAAAAAGAGTATGTACACGAAACACTAATACAATAGAGATGACAAAGAAGAGAACAACACCAACAACAAGAAATTGCTCAATAAAAACAATTTCTTCTTGGAATGTGATCATGAAAAACCAGTACGATTTCTGTTAATACATGAATGAATATAAAAACAATAACAACAACAATAACAGCATGTAGCATAATAATAGTAACAAGAAAAAGAAAATAAAAGAAAAAGGAAAGAAAACAAAACAAAAACTTACAATGAACTTTTAAGATTAAAAAAAAAAATAATAATACAGAAAGAAACCATGCAACAAATCAACTGTAATGAAATGAAGGGAAGATAGAAATTAGTGCTTTTGATTATTCGATAACCATTGATTGATTGAATTATTCGAACAGTACAGTTAAAGTGAAGCTGTTAAATGTAGCGGATAAGAGGAAAAATAAAGGGTTATCCATTTTTCGATTCCAAATGTAAAATTCGTTTCGAAATTGAAATGACTCAAAAAATTTATTTTAATTTCTTTTAATGGCATTTTTATTAATACTTTAAAACTTTTATCAGTGCCCAAACATTTCCCAAGGCATTTATAGCAATAAGGAATAAAAACTTTTTACAAGGAAAATAATTAATTCGTATTTATTTCAACAATAATTTTATTAACATATCAAAACTGTTCACTTTTTGTGTATGTTCGAAAATTCGAACATAAGTTCGAATTTTTTTAAACATGCCCAAACATTTCCTAACACATTTATGGCAATAAGAAATAAAAACCTTTTCAAAATATTTAATATTTCTCTTGTTTTCGAATTTTGAAATTAATAAAATCAAGGAAAATAAATAATTTGTATTTATTTCAACAATAATTTTAATAACATTTCAAAACTGTTCACTTTTTGTACATGTTCGAAAATTCGAACTTGTGTTCGATTTTTTTTAAACATAACCAAACATTTCCTAAGACATTTATAACAATTATAACTAAGCCTTTCTTGAAAAAGATTTGTATTTCTTTTATTTTTTATGTTCGAAACTGAAAAAATTAAAGAAAATTAAGAATTTTGATAACAAAATTGTAAAATAAAGCTTTAAATATGTTTCCAGATAAAATTCATTGTAAAAAGAAAATTAAGCGAATATCATCTGTTCATCATGGGAGAAAAATCCTGTACACAAAGTATCATTAGAATACAAGAGAACGCAAACAAAAAAACGTCGTATTTTTCATAAATAGTGCTGTAATAAGCTGGAATAAAACAACAAGTACAACAACAATGGAATAATAAACTTGTGTTCATAAGAAGCACTTAAAAAATGTAACAGAATAAATAAAATTGTTGTTGTAGACAACATCAGTCGCACACACAACAGATTGTCTATGACAATAAAGAAATATTCTTCGGAATCAGAAAAAAAACAAGCAAAAAAGTGGAAATAATAGTTTCAAGGTAATTTACTAAAGAAAATGGCAAGATGAAGAAAAATTGCAATAGAAAACAAGAAAAAAAAAATAGAATGCAACTTCAAGGTGAAATCGGGCGTAACTTGTTGTAGCAACAAGAGCAGCCATGGCGGCAAGTCATATTTGCTGTAAGAAATTGCCAGTAAGAATTAATAAAACAACAATAACAACAATTACTAGGCTCGGGCTGCTCTACTCTATACACGGGAAGCATTTAAATAGAAAGTCAAGAAAATTCTTTCCTTATTATGAGTCTGTTGTTTATGTTTTGTTTTCAATTCATTTGTGACTTCTGTTGTTGTTAAATAAACTTGTTTTGTTTTTAATTTTTAAGTTTTTTTCTGTTGTTTTTCAAATGAAAGAATTTCAAGTCACTCAATGGGTTTGACTTGTTTGTGCCACAAACACCGGTTAAATTTTCTTGCCCTTTTTAAGATTCTTTTCTGTTTTTTGTTTTTTTTTTCAGAATATTTTATTCTTAGTCTTCTGCCTGTTTCTGCTTTGGAATGTTGTCAATTTATGTGGGTTTTCCTGTTTCATTTTCTTATTTTTTTTTTGTTCTTCTTTTAATTTTGTTTGGAAGTACTTTGTGGAATAAGTTTTTTTCGTTTGAAAGAATTCTAGCGATAATAAATAATCGGAAGAAAAGTTTTTGTAAGTTGAACTCAAAAAAAAAAAAAAAAGGAAATACTACTTTAGTTTGAAATGCATTGGAAAAATGTTCAAAATTTATTGTCAAATAAATGTACGCTTCAGACTGCTGATAAAAACTTTAAGTTTTCGGAGACTAGAAAACTAACTGCGGCATGGTTGACTTATTTTCGATTACATCTGGCTGTGGACGATTAATCATTCAAAGTTGATGAAATCAAGGAAAAAATTTAGAAACGACGGTTTATAACTAGCGTGGTCCCTGCTAGTGAGCTAGGCATTCGTACCAAACAATTATCTACCATTTGAAAAGTGCAGAATGTGCAAAGAAGCTCGCTGTTTGGGCGTCATATGATTTACAAGCGAGAAGCCACTTAGACTCCCAATGTCCATTCCAGGCAGAGCCGGAAGAATCCAATAAACTTAAAAGTTTTCCAACACAATGTCAGACAATTGCCTAATGGGTGAGGAATGTACTACTCCTCTTTTTCGTCTTTATAGCTCCTACAGAAGTTATTTTCCATATCTCTATACCCAATGTATTTCATGTGAGGGACTACATTGCAATACCCAATAACAATTTTAACTGCCATATTGGAAGTAGTTTAAGCAGATTCTAATCTATCCTTGTACTCTCATGTCATTCTTGAATAAATTTGCTGTCATCCGCATGCGAAGCTGTGCAGTAACGCTGGTTTCCAATATAGAGAACTCACGAGAGAGCTCAATGGTTCGCCATTTCGTTCGCTCTGTAGTTTCCTGGGTTAACAATATGTTCTCATTCCTATATGATAGAAACAGACAAAAACAGAAGACTTAATAAAGCTTATAACATCCTCAAGATTTGATCGGCTAAAGGGATCAATTAGCAAATAAAAGGAATCAACAGTCCAGTGTTGTAGTGGATAAAGCGTTGAATTCTAGCGATTATGCACACATACGTAATTGGTCATTCCAAACCTTTAGTCAGGATTATAACCAAGCTTCTCACACCACTGATGTTGTTGTTTATGTTCATTTTATATATGAGCGCTGGGACCTACAGTTAAAAGACGATTCTGAACCACAAATTTTTTGAGAAACTTTCCGTGACAATTTTATTTACTCTCTTAGAGTTTTTGTCATAAATCTGAGAGAAAGTCGCCGAAGAAATATCTTTTTTTTTCATATTTTCGTTTTCGTGCTTGAACTGAGATTTGAACTGAGGCCTTACGACTAATAAGCTAACACACTACCTACTATCTAGACTATGGCGACTACATTTTAGTGAATGACTAACGTATTTGCTCGTGTTTTAGAATTAAGGTTACAACGACCTACCAATAATGCATCCAGAAAGTCCTTTGACACTCAAGAGCGAAAATAAGTTAAGACCAGATAGTGGAATTTAATAAACAAAGTTCCTTACCAGTATATCCACTACATTTTAAAAGACGTCGTTGTTGTTTCTAACCTATCTACCTAGGAACTGCGATAGTAGATTAGTGAAATTAAAGTTGGGATAGACAATAGTGCGATAAATATTTACAACAGTATGTCTATGACAGCATCTAACGGTTGTCATAACATATCTGTGTTACTTCTTTCGCAAATATTTAAAAAAACCGTCACGTTACACGTTTAATGTACCAATACGGTACACTTTAGCTCATCACTGTAATGACTATCATGGGTTAAATTCAAAAGACGATAAAAACAAGAGTAAATATAATTATTTGCTAAAGAAAAATCTCAAGAAAATAAAAAGCAAGACATTTCCTCTAATATAAATCACTACAAGTCTTGAAAGATTTTTCTCATAAGCGAAAAAATCAAAACACAGGGAGAGAGAGAATGTAACAAATTCATTTAGAAAATCGTTCATAATTTTTGTGATTGTTCATCATCACACATTATAAACAGAGATTCGTTAAAAAAAATTACGTTGCTTTGTGTTATAGTTCCTTTACATTTTTCTTTTTTTTTTATATGAGAACGGATATGACCATCATTGATCTTATAAACTGCCCTGCTTTGCACATTATTTTGTATGAAAGAGACTCAATTTAATGTCTAAGTTAGCAAGCGGTAGGGAGAGAGTGTTTAGTTTTCCATGTCGTAAATATAAAAGATTTCATTGTATTTTATAATTTTGCATTATACTCCGACTCCTCCTTCTCCTCTTCCTCCTTCAAGTATTCCTAAACAAACAAACAAATCTTCATCATCTTCATACAATGTATTCTTATTTGTTTTTTCCCCCTCTTCTTCTATTTATTCTCTAATTTTTTTGTTGTTGTTTCTTTCGAGAGTCCAATTTTTTCTTGTATTTGAGTTAGTGTGGATATTAAAAAGTCCCAAATGTTTTATCAACATTATCTCATCATAATTTCACATACAAAGAAAGAAAACGAGCGAAAAAAATCTGTTTTTATTGAGTGTATTTTAAATCTCATGATATTTTTTCGTCTTTTTTTTCATATTTCGTTAGAGGCAAACAAATGATGGCATGTGAATGGAAATTAATAATTTTATACAGAATAAGATGTAAGAAGTAAGAAAAAAAAAATTGTAGAATAATATGTGGTGGTCAGTTATTACTGGGTCAATTAAAATAGATGAGAATAATAAATAATAACACTGGGATACAAAAAAAAAAAAGGTAAAGAAAGAATGGAATTTACAAAGTTTTTTCATATGTAAACTCAGGCTTCATTTTAGGAAAAGCAGCTGCAATACTATTAATCTGAACAATTTTACTTCAATTCTTAAGTGGAACTTCAAAATTATTGTGGTGAAATAACAGTAGCTGTTGCAAAGGGTGTAAAAACTGGGATTGACATCTAGTTAGGTAGGTTGAAGTGGTAGTTTTGATTAACAACGCACACCTGAGCACGCATGGTGGGTCTTTGTGACGTCACAGGTAAGTGCAGTCCCTGTACTGACCAAAATCACCAAACAATGAAGTCGGTCATGAACATTAAAAGAATTAACAGGGAATCATCCATTTATTTTATTCAGGACCAGCACTTAGGAAATGTACGCTATTCTCGTGAAGAGTATTCGGTTGATGTAAAAAGTGGCGGCAAAAAGAAGAAATAGGCTTTCATGACCGTTAGAATAAAATGTATTTACACGGTGACAGGCACGATATCTTATAGAAGAGCACTCTTCATGCGAATAGAGTAAAGTAAAGGCGACTTGTTTCTGTATCGCATTGTATGATCTATTGGCAGATCGAAAATGAACATGAGATATTGCTACTCATTAACTGCGTTATTAAGTCTCCACCACCACCACTCACCAGTAGGGCGTTTCTCAGTTTTTATTATAAAAATTCAATCCTTTGGAGCAATTTGAACTAAATACCTTGCCTTCTAAATAATTTATATTGAGATACAGTAGCACGTTGATCCAAAATAAAATTAAGTCAATGCAAAAAATTTTCTTTTTCCATTTCGGATAATTGATGTTGACGGATATTTGAATCACGGATAATCAAGGTCATACCGTATATGACAGTTGAATATTATGACAAAAAAATATCATCGTAGACAATAGGTTAGGTTAGGTTAGAGGACTTGTACTTGTCAATTCTGACAAGTACAGTACTCGGTGGTCGAATTGACCCATTGTACTACGTTCTAACTTCTCACACTACTTATGTTGTGTGCGTTAATTTTTATACATGAGTGGCGAGACCTACAGTTTAAAGTCGACTCCGAACGAAACATTTTTTTGGGGAAGCATTCCATGGCAATTATTTACTCTCAGAGTTTTTGCCAGAAATCTGCTAAGAGGAAGTCACCGAAAAATTATTTTAAAATTTTCGTTTTGATGTCTGACCTGGGATTTGAACTCGGGTCTTTCGTTTAATAAGCTAACACACTACCTACTAGACCACGGCGACCCCTTATCGTAGACAATTATTTCCTTAATTTTCCATTTCAATCTTTTATTCAGGATTACAACCTGGCTTCTCACACGACCCATACATATTGTGTACATACATAATTGGTCTTTACAACTCTTCAGTCAGGTTGACGACCTAGAGTCTCGCATCACTTCCCCATCACTTGTATTGTGGGTGTTAATATTATACATGTAAAGCTAGAGTCAGGTGTAGATATATGAAATGCTAAGTGCATGTAACAAATAAAGAAGTTAAAGAAGAAGTCAGTCGTCAGTTGAGCCGCTTATTCGTCAGTAGAATTAATCGATCGTCAATCTCTTATCAGTCGCTTTTACATCAATTAATTTCATTTTTATCTTAAAATAACTTCTATTATTATATTCTGTTGAAACCTTGGAATTAAAGCCGACTCCGAATGACAGATTTTGTTTGGAGAAACTTTTCATGGCAGGTTTATTAGTTCACACAGTTTTTTGCCAGAAATCTGTCGCGAACTCTAACTTTGCGTCTAATAACCCAACACACTACCTACTAATGTTGTGTATGTTTATTTAATCCATAACTGGCGGAGCCTACAGTTTAATGGTTCGTTCGAACGACAGATTTTTGGAAAACTTTTCATGGCAATTTTATTTGCTTTCGAAGTTTTTCACAAAAGACAACAGAGACAGTAAGTTGCCGCAGAATTAGTTTTCATATTTCGTTTTGCTCCAGATGTCTGAGCACCGGGTTTGAACCACACACTTACGTCTAATAAGGTCATACACTACCCACTAAACGCTCATATTCTCATTTTGTGGTATGTAATAACAGAGATTTAAGCCAAGCTAAACTTATTCTTGACGTCGCCGTAGTCTAATATGTAGTGTGTTTATTAAACGTAAAGCTAGAGTTCGAGCCCCAGGCCAGACATCAAAACAAAATACAAAAAGTATTTCTTCGGCGATTTTCTCTCAGCAAATTTCTGGCAAAAATGCTAGGAGCAAAAAAAAACCTGCCATGAAAAGTTTCTCAAAACAAAAAATCTATCGTTCGGAGTCGACATTAAACTGTAGGTTCCGCCACTTATTTTGTAACTAGCAAGCCGCATCTGGAATACAGAACATTAAACGCAAACACTGACTGGCTCAGAATTCTATACATCGCCGGAGAAGATCCCTATGTTCCCGATCTTTGCCAACAGAACATCAATTAACCTTGCATTTCAGCCTCCGGATTCTTTAGAATCCATGAATTGAATCTAATGAAACAAATTTATTTTTTTTTTGTGTATCGCAGTTTTTTCATAAAGTTAATATAAATAATTATTCTTTATGACGACTAAACTAAAAATAAAAATGCAAACTTTTAATTAATTTATCATCTCACATCGTACCTGAACGTTGTTAAATAGATGCTCCACTCTCTCTCTCTCCACCTATTTTTCTGTATGCCTAAGGAATAATTAATCAAAATATTTTTATGTTGTTCTGTTCGGTTTTGTTTTGTTTTGATTAATAAAGTTAAAAAATATTTCATTTTTATTCTAAAAAAAAAAAAAAAAACGTTAAAAATCATTTGCTTTGTTTCGTCGTTTCCATTAAATAAACAACGGAACTGTTTTCAACTATTCCACAGACAACTTCCGCTTAATAGACGAAGCCAACTACAAATACCATAGGAATGTAGTCCCCCCTCTATTTTTTTTCCATTTCATTTGTGGAATTTTTTTCGGTTTTGTTATTGAAATTTATTAACTGCAGTACGCAAGTTATAACGGGTGCTAAATAATTTAAGCAACCGCACTGATTAACGCTTAACGATACAGGGACTGCCATAGGGATGATTGCTTTTGAGTATATTTTCGCAGTGATTATGACTTTGAATACGAAAACCAATAAATTCTATGCCATCAGTAAAATTGGCAACACTTGCCGTGCATTATTTCGGTAACTAACAGGTTATCGATCTATTGCAGGTCATATCGACCGTTTTCGCTATTAGTGCGGCAAAGTGTTGAGTATTCCCTTCCTTTATGAATGATTTACAAAAGGCTGATGTCAAGCATTTTAAAATTAAATTTTGGCTCCTACGCCCGTAGAAATTAATAGTTCCTTTATGTCTGCGATAAATTACGTCACGGAATATTGCATAAGAATTTCTTTCAGGCTCACTTTAAAATCATTGTTGTGCTGAAATATGTGAGAGTATTAATGTTATCAGAGATCGACTGCCGAAATGCATTTTTTCCCCAACGTTCTTCAACATTGGATCAGATTTTGCAATGAAGCACAGACTCGAAAGTCACAGAACTACTATACTTTGGAGATTATCGCTGTGGACTACCAGTCCCGAATTGTTTGAAGTTCAACTGGTAGTAATCGATCTGATTACGAGGTCTGACCAGAGACTTAATTCTGGTACCGCGGGAGTCATTTGGGAGCATCTTGGTGACTGTGGTTTGGACCCAAATCGCCGTGACATAAAGATCGAAAAGAATTCTAGATAGACTCCACTTCTAACCAAGGGGATGTCATGTCCAAATACATGGCTTTGAATTGGTACTCAGGTGTAGCAATCTGTTACATCTGGGGCCGTTGGTAGACGCAATGTATTTCAACCTGTGCGAAGAGCACTGTGGGATTAGGTTCACGCGGACAGGCACCCACGTAAAACCAATCATCGTTGTGTACCATGGAGATTACATAAATACATACATATATAATTGGCCATTACAACCCTTCAGTCAGGATTACGACCTAGCTTCTCACACCGTTTATGTTGTGTGTGTTAATTTTTATACATAAGTGACGGGACCTACAGTTTAAGGTCAACTCCGAACGACAGATTTTTGTGAAACTTTTCATGGCAATTTTTATTTACTCTCAAAGTTTTTGCCAGAAATCTGCTGAAAGGAAATCGCCGAAAAATTACTTTTTGTATTCTATTTTGATGTCTGGCGTGGGACTCGATCCCTGGCTTTACGTCTAATAAGCTAGCACACTATCTACTAGACCACGGCGACTTCAAGGCTATCAATGCATCTAGAAAAAGTTACAGTTTGGTGCGGTTTATGGGCTGGTGCGGTTTATTGGACCGTTCTTCTTCAAAGATGTCGTAACGTAACTGTGAATGGTGTGCGCTACCGCTACCTTAAAGGACATCAGCATAAACCGATGTATCGTTATTAAATGCCGATGTATCGTCCATAAAAACATTGACGTTAAACATCGAAATTTATGTGTAAAATATCGATATTTATAACATCGATGATGTATCATTTGCATCCCTAATTCAGAGTGCTTTGGCTGTATGATAAGCGATATTTTTTTGGTCTGCAATTGTAAAGTTTAAACTGAACGGTATGTTCTAGCGACACGACAGTTCCGCGAGTCGTACAAACCAATCGATTTTGACTTTATGGGTTAAGAAGTTTCCACAAAATGTAATTTCACGTTTTAATGTTTTTCATTGACTAACAAATTGACGATGTAATGCCGTTAAGCGTTTGATTATGGGGCTATTACGCGGATATAGCCCAAACGTTGAATAATTTGAAAATCAGAATTAAGTTATCGCCAATAGGTTAGGTTAGGTTAAAGGACGTGCACCTGTCTGTCAAGACAAGCACAGTACCCAGAGGTCGAAATTGGCCCATTGTACATTGTCCTTAGGGGAGGAAGGAAATGGAGGATATTGGAATGTAGGGAAGGGGAGGGAGAATGGGCAACGGAGGAATTACACAGAAAGAAACAGACACAAAACAAAAGAGGTTGAGAGTGCGACTACACTTATGAAGCCCTAGTACCTCTCAACCAGCCCAAGCTGCTAATGAATCTGTGGACAGCCTTGATGTCGGCTCTCGACACAGAACTCAAGTTTTCAAAGAAGGCTCTGCCAAGGGTCCTCAACCTCAACCTACCAAGGGCTGGGCAGTTGCAGAGGAGATGTTCGACAGTCTCCAACTCCTCCTAATCGCAACATACCCTGCAAAAGTTCGGCTGGGATCTGTTCCAGATCCCCGTCAGCGACCTAACGCATCACAGGAAATGAGCGAAAGAATATCCGAAAACGAAAAGAATAGCATTGACTGCAGAGATGCATTTTGTACCTAAGCATTACGATATTCGGAGAAAGTCTCATTAATATTTATGTGAGTTTTATTTAACTTTAAAACTGAACGATGGATAACTCGTTAATTATTTTTGTTATTAAGACACCCCCTCTTGGTTATTGTTGTTTATAAACATCAATGGGATAATTTTATTACACATGGAGGTTTATTTATGTACAATAAATATATTCTATACTGTGTTGTTGTTCTTTTTATTTAACTTTTATTTTTTTAAATATTTTTTAATGCAAATTAGCGTATGTTATTGTTATGAATTTGCATTTAAAAACAAAAAAAAAAATGGTCAACAATTAATTTATTTTTTTTCGAATTGTTTAATAACAATAAGAAAGAAATGCAAAGAATATTAATTTGATTTTTATTTTTTTATTAAATATTTCATTTACAGTATTTGTCTACAGTAATAAATACGGCTATAAACACAATTAAATATTGATTGGGTGGTAGGGTAGGGGGTTGGGGCTGCTGTTGGTGTTTAATTGTTTTGAATGTGTATGTAAAAAAGTTAATTTAAAATCTTTTTTAAACAATTATTAACTAAATTTTAAATATGTTTACCTAAATTCATTTGATATTTTCCTGTATCACGCTGTGGTATTCTGTGTAGTGTGCCTAAAATAGAAAGGAAGGAAATAAAAAAAAGAAAAGAAAAATAAAAACAAAGAAAACGATATAAGATTTGAATTTTTTCTATTTTTTTTTTTTTTGTAAATTTGTTTCAGTGTAATAACTATTATTAGTACAAGACAACGAGACTAAATTCTAGATTAAAAAACAAAACAGAAAAAACAAAAAAAGAAAATCAAACGCTAAACAACCAAAACATGCTGCACTACTTACGATCTTAACATGGCTGAATGAAAATGATGCGGAATTGAAAATGTTAAGCGCATTTGCTTTTGGTATTAAAATATTAACAAAAAAAAAAAAAAGAAAAATACAAAAAAGAAGTGCTTTGTCAAAATGAATCTTAAATGATTAGTTGACTGAATGACTGAGTGACTGACTGACTGAATAATTGCGTTGTTAAGTGCAAGTGATTACCGAAGTTTGGCAAATAGAATATTAAAATGAATGAGCTTATGGTGCTCAGAATAAATGTAAATCCTTTAGATTAGGGTATTCAAAAATTAAAAAAAAAAACCCGGTTATTAAACAAAATATAAAACAGTAGCAATTTGAACAAAAAAAACTTGAAAATTTTATTTAAAAAAACCCGGTTTTTTGCTTTAACTCTGGCAGATACTTTCACAAAAATATAAAAAACTCGACTTGACTCGACTAGAATAATATTTAAAAAAGTGTTTATTAAAAAACCGGATTTATCCAATAAATTCGATAAAAAAAAAATATCAAAAAGCATTGGTTCGCGTTGTAGTGTGAAGTTTTTACTTTTTTTTTTTTTCTTTTGTAGTAACCGAATCTTTCGGCAGTTACCGTAATTTGGTAGGTATTGTGTTCAAAAAATAGACGTGAACCTGTAGTTCAATTTGAAAAAATATTTCTGCGGCAACTTCCTTTCAGCAGACTTCTGGTAAAAAAAAAAGATTTTCAAAAATCTGCCGTTCGGAGAGGACTTTAAACTGTAGGTCCTGCTGCTCATGAATAAAATTAACACACACAGCATGGGTAGTGTGAGAAGCTAGATTGTAATCCAACAATTTAAAATGCAATAGAACGAAATTCTATGTCAATAAATGCCAAATGTGGATGGGTGTTTTGGTAAACAGAGCCCGCCAAGTATAGATTAAGATACTTGTGTGCAAACTAGGGATGCCAATCGGGAAATTCCGGAATTTTTAAAAACTTGTCCCGGGATGTTTTGGGATTGTGAATTCATATGTATTTTGACCCTACAAAAGGTCCTGAAAAAAATTCTATATCACTTGACTTCGATAATAGCATCTCTGATGAGGAAAACCCTACTTCCCTTGATAAGAAATTATTTGATGGCATCGAAGAATGCAAAAGCCCTATAAAACGAATTAAAAGGATAACTGATTTAGATACTCAACTTTCCGAAGAAGTCAGGAGGTGGTAGAGGTGAATATTTATAAGCTGCATACAGCAATCTTGGAACTATTTTACCAACAAATGTTGATTGCAGGAAGTGTTTTTTAACGGCAGGCTATGTTGACAACAAAATTCCTTCAAGCCTATCAAATCACAAGTTAGATGCTCTTAAAACTAATGCATTCGCATATGCATGTATGAATAATTTTTATTTTTGTTAATTTACGCTTCTTTGTTACATTTTGTCTTGCTGTTTTTGTATTTTATTTTTAATGACATAATTCTGATATCCATAATTGGAATACAAATGATTTTGTTAACAAAATATTTTTATTATTAAGAGAAAATCGCGATTTTACAAATTTGGCATCCCTAGTGCAAACCAAAGCCCTTGTAAGTTCGAATTCAGTTAAGACGTTAACGTAGATTGCGTTCTCTTCTAGAAAGCCAAACTACGAGTAATCTCGGACTTACTAATGTGAAAAAATCAAGTTGTCGTTTTTTTTTGATCAGTTTTCTGAAAATTGCCGCAGCAGTCAACGTGTTTTAAAGTATTTGTATGCAAACCAAAGCCCTTGTAAGTTCGAATTCAGTTAAAGACAAGTAATTTTTCTTCCGGGTTGTTTCAAATAATAAAACATATAAGGAGGTTTCAATCCCTCTCTAAATTATGCATCCAGGAAGTCTCCTGTATCGATCAGACAGGATAACAAACTACATCATAAAAAACACGAACAATGCTGACTCTCAAACAAAACTTCAATACATTTTCACGAAGAGCATTGCAGCTAGAAAAGG
The DNA here is from genome assembly GCA_014635995.1 of Sarcophaga peregrina. Taxonomy (NCBI): domain Eukaryota; kingdom Metazoa; phylum Arthropoda; class Insecta; order Diptera; family Sarcophagidae; genus Sarcophaga; species Sarcophaga peregrina. Next base: position 52,119,173 of record CM025792.1, on the reverse strand, counting down.
ATAATTGGCAACTCTATTATTCTAACTGAAAAAAAAAACCAGGAAGAAATGCAAATATAAACTCAAAACCGCATAAGAAAATTAAACTAAAATTAATAATAAAAATAAATAACCAAGACCCAGTAGTATGTTTCAACACCAGCAAATAAATGATTAATCGGTTTTGAATACCCTATTTCAGTTACACATTACACGATACATAAGAGTTTTCCGTTTAAAAATTTATTTTGTCAGACTTATTAACCCAAAAAACCACAAACTAATGCTACCACCAGACATGTTAGAAGATGTATGCATGTTTGTGTTAAAAGCAGTTAGAATTTAAATATTAAATGACTCCCATTTATATTACATTTCATTATCGTTATGCACATATCTACATACATATGTGATTAGGTCTTGTGCTAATGGAACGCAATTAGCCAAAAGCTAATCCGCGATTACTATTTGGAAATATTTTTTTTTAAATTTATTTTTAATATACCCTGCAAACATCAACACTGTCCCCTACTGCCAATAATAATATGTAGGGGGAGGCTAGGGGGGGGAGGTGTTAATAAAAATAAATTGAAAATGTTTTTGGCAGCATCATAAATTACAATCAATGCGACAATATATCACGAGCACGTTTTAAAACTCTCAATAAATTTAGTCAAGAATCAGCAGTAGCAGTAGCAGTAAACACTAACGAATATTGAATTGAAAGAAAAAGAAATCTTATCAGTTTTTTTTTTTAAATTTGTTTTCTCTTTTCCTTTTGTTTTATTCTAAAAGGACCATACATATACACACAGTAACACTCTCTCAAACATAAAACAATTTGAAGATAAATAACAGCAACACATGCACATACACACACACACACATGCTTAGATTTGTTATCTCTCAGAAATATAATGCAAAGTACAAATCTTCAGTTCTGTCACTCTCTCTCTCTCTCTGTCTCTCTCTATCTCCCTATCTCTCTCTTTGTTCATCATAGATTTTTTTTGAGTACATATTCCCTTAAGAGTTTACACAATATTGCCTTGCATGCTCTTGAGCTGTGTGGGGAATACAGATTTCCAAGTAAAATGATGTGGAAACACAATGAAAAAAGAAAAACCCCAAGAAAAGTTCAGAAGAGACATACACAGCAGAGTAGAAAGAAAATGTCAAGAACATTTGAGAACATTTGTCGTGTAAAGAAGAAATTTTTTTTTTAATAAAATAATGATTTTATCCCTTAAAGAAATGCATTATGTGTGTAGTTTATATAACAGCACTGCTTAAGAGTATGCAGCAGTCTATGCACCAGCACTGCCCCTTAAAGTTATGCTGTATTTTTTTTTTTGTTTTTAAAAGATAACATTAAAGAAAATTGCATATGTAGTGAGTAAATAAATAATTTAAATGTAAGGTATAGTAAAAAGAAAACCATTATTCTTTGTGTAGTCTTGTTCTGATTTAGAATAGACGTCTTATCCTTTACATGGCATTTTAGAGGATAGAAATTGAACGAAAGAGGGAGAAACAAGTGATCACCTACACTTAATTAATTTAATTATTTTGAAGTCGCCGTGGTCTAGTGGGTAGTGTGTTGGCTTATTAGAGAAAAGGCCCGGGTTCGAATCCCAGGTCAGACATCAAAACGAAAAAATATTTCTTCGGCGACTTCCTCTCAGCAGATTTCTGGCAAAAACTCTGGGAGTAAAAATTGCCATGAAAAGCTTCTCAAAAATCTGTCGTTCGGAGTCGACTTTAAACTGTAGGTCCCGCCACTTATGTATAAAATTAACGCACACAATATAAATAGTGTGAGAAGGTAGGTCGTAATCCTGACTGAAGGGTTGTAATGGCCAATTATGTATGTATTTGAAGGCAGTTTTCCTAAAAGATTTTTTTTATTCACATAAAGAAATAAATCTGTCGTGAGTGCATTCTATTCATTTTAAAGGGCTAAAGACGGTTTATGAGGCTCAAATTTTGTAATTTTGACACGAAATTCAAAGAATTTTTCCACGTCAGCCAAAAAATCGTATAAAGAAGAAGTGTAATATAGTTGTATGAAGATTGTTATCCAGCTCAAGCAGAACTTTCATTGGAAGCTAGGCGGACAATATTTTCGAAACATGTTTCATGCAGTATTCAGTAAAAGCAACTCAAATCGGTATTACACTAGTTGATGAAGTCAAGAAATAAATTAGTTTCGCAGCAGTTAATTATTACTGCCAAGAATAAGGGTACCAAAAACTATACGCCGAAGCTTAGGAAATTGTCCAGTCCAATTTAGATATTCACCAAAATGCGACAAAAACGGTTATTCATTATGCCAGTGTATTGCTCTGTATTTGGTGAAGACCAACCCTGATATAGTCAAAGTAAATGATCACAAGAAGCAATTGTCGTACTGAATCAAAAAATGAAATAATCTGAAACGCAAGGCATAATATTGTAAGCCTTACAACACAGTTGAAAAAAAAAAAAGAAAACCGAATAGCAACTCTTAAAATGGTAGGACCAATAGGGCCCAATATTCTGAAAACGAGCCAAATGACGACAATAATAATTTTAGAATTGAATCATCATTGGTAATCGACAAGTACATACATAAATACATATTTATACAATTGATCATTACAATCCTTCAGTTAGGATTACGACCTAGCTTCTCACACCACTTATGTTGTATGCATTAATTTTTTACATGAGTGGCAGGGGACCTACAGTTTAACGATGACTCCAAACGACAGACTTTACATGGCAATTTTATTTACTCTCAGAGTTTTTGCCAGAAATCTGCTTAGAGGCAGCCGCCGAAGAAATATTTTTTCACAATTTCGTTTTGATGTCTGACCTGGGGTTTGAACCCTAGCCTTACGTCTAGTAAGCCGCCAAACTACCTATTAGGCTACGGCGACATGAAATCGTATGAAAATCACATTAAGCACGAATATCATGCCCCCGATAGTAAGAAATCTCACATGAAGGCTGGCCAATCAGGTGAATTAAGACTGATGCTAATATTAGCGGCTGAAATTGTGCCAAGGGATCATTAGGTTTAAATCGCTTAGGGATTTTAATCAGCTACACAGTCCACAGAGTGAATAATATACGCAATGAACATCGTAGGAAAGTCTGGTTCCTCTGCGCTTGTCTTGAAATGAGTTTGGAATTTGCAAGCTAAATCAGTTAGGCATGAAGAATTATTCACTTTCGAGTCACTTTTTGTTGGTTCCCAGGTTATGACGGGTCTGAGGATAATAAGAAATCAACTGAGCTCGCCAGGGATAAAGTTTTCACACTGTAAAGCTTTTTTTATTGAACGCGAAGATGAGTTCCGAAGGTTATACTTGGCGGAAGGGAGGATATACAGAAGAAGATCTGAGAATAGCAAATAAAACCAAAGTCGGGTCTATGAAGACCAGTTTTTCCCTAAGATAAGATAAATTTAAGTCGTCACTAGCGCTAGCTGGAGTAAATTTAGTAGAGGCTTAGCACCGTAACAAATCGATACAGTTGGAGAATGTTTCAGAATTCTTTATAACTGGACGAAAAGTAGTGAATAAAATGAATAGAAATTATGAAAATCCAAATAAAAATAGAGAAGAAAAAAAATCAAACAAAGAAATTGGGGATGTTTTGTAAACAGAGTGACAGTAAAAACACCAAAAACCACTTTTTCTTAAAACATTTCCAAGTTTTTTTTTGTGCTTTCTAGTTACAAAAAAAAAAAAAAAATGAAAATAACAACCCCCCCCCCCTCTAGCACTGTAAAAATTTCAGTTCATTTACAGATTTTTGTTAAAGGGATTCTCTTTTTATTTTGTGTATTCTAAAGTAAATATTTTAAAACCAAGGTTTTGTTCATGTCATGTAACTCGTGACATGTGTTCAACTTAAAAAAAAAGGAGGAATTCCTTAATGTTCGTCCGTCCTTTGTAATCTTTTAATCCTAAAACCTGTACATCAAATGAGAGCTGAAAAGTAAGAACATTTTTAAAGTTCTAGTGTCACATACAAGCAGTCTGTCCATTTGTCTGTCAGCGAATGATGAATACTTTTGTCACTTTTTCCTTGCCACTGTCGGTCTGTCTGTCCGTCAATAGAATAGAAACTTCTTTTGTTTTACACACTAGTGTGTCGTCGTAGTCGTCTTATTGCAAACCACCATTTTGCTTATCCACGTATTCATTTGCCAGTCAGTCAGTCACCCAGCCAGCCATCCCTATCTGTCTGTCCGCTTTAGTCATGTAAGTAATTTGAAAAACGAGTCACTCACTCACTCAAGTACTGTAGTCGTAGAGCAGCGGTTGAATGTTGTTTCTTTCTTTTTTTTTTGCGTTGCGTTTCTTTTTCAAATTTATTTGCATTCATTAAATTTCATTCACTTGATTTTTTCTTTTTCTTGCAACCACAGGGAAAAAATGTCTCAATTTTTGTTTTCAAAGTCTTTTCATGACTCGCCTCATTTTGTTTTAATTTTTTTCTTCTCTTATTTCTTTATCATCTTTTGCTCATTACAATTGTTTAATGGGAAAACCAAAAAGAGAAATTATAAAAAAAAAACAGCAGCCATCAATGATAGTCTGCAATAAAATTATGAATTTTATTTAGAAAATCATAAAAACAAAAAATAGAGGAGTTTTGTGGTTCAGTTGCACTGTTTTTACAACACTCTACACTATGAAAATATTTACAGACGTAGTAATAACCTACTACTACTAGTCACCTTCGAACGCGATCAAACTGCCTGCCAATGGAAATATCTGACTGAAGCTGAAGCTAGGAACTGATATAGCATCACAACACTGCTGACTAGGATCAGCAATCTATTTTCATTCACAACAGATCTTTGAGATGAATCTGATGGCTTTAGCTAACAATGTTACAATGGTTTCCCTAACATCTAGTTTTAATTGGCCCGAAGATGGGTGTCCACTTTTTTGTTTTAGCCTGTAACGAAAGCCCACACAAAGGGCTTACGATTCACATAAAAATTTCTCACGGTCTCAGTCTCAAGTAATGGGTATAAAGATAGCAATAGTAGTAGTGAACATATTAGCAGAGTGTATACACCACTTTGAAAATTTTCTTAGCATAGAGTCACTGAAAATATGGAAAGACTCTCAACATTTGTCTTAGAGTGAGTTCCTGGCCAAGGGAACATAGAATTTAACAATGAAGAAACAAGAAAGAAGAAAAAGTAGGATTAAAGAAAACAAAAAGGAAAGCTTTTGTACGAGAAGAGTTTTTTTTTAAATCAAATCCGACCGAATCCGATTTCTTTGATCGTAGGCAAAAGGTGTTTGCAACTCAGATTTCTCGTCGTTCACAAACTAATACTTGCTCGCAAAGCGCAAAAGAAATCTTATTAGGGTCTATGATGCTCTCTACACAGGATCAGTATCCATTCTGTCCATAGTGACCTGGAGATTTCTTCGACTTCGTTAAGGTAAATCTACACTCTACATACCATCTACCAGATTCACACTAGCAACCCAGCATTAGAAATTAATGACTTCAGAGCTGTCCTTGCCTGTCCACCTTTTTGTCAGTGCGATATATTTGCAGATCAGTTCCATTGGAAACACCGCAGCCTGAATAAATTTCATTAATCAGAGCTCTGAAAGAAAAGCCATACCCAATTAAATATAAATTCCCGAGATGATGCTAGGCTTTATCTCCATATTCCTGCATCTTCAGATATATCGCCGTGGCATGTGGAAACTTATTAACTTATTTCGAACGATTTTTTTTTTTTGTTTTTTTTATAAAACCAGCAATGGTGGAAAGAAAGAGAGAAGATGCGAACGGTAAGGAAACGAGTTGCTGCTGGGTGACTATAAAATAACGAGTGTGCTATACCTTCACCAATAGACAGTATAAAGCAATCGTCCCCAAGAAGCCCTCAGTTTCTTACACCACTTATGTTGTGTGTGTGCTAATTTTATGCAGAATTGACGGGACCTACAGTTTAAAGTCGACACCGAACGACAGATTCTTGAGAAACAAGAAGAGAAAGAGAAGTAATCGCACGGAAAAATACTTTCTTTGTATTTTTTTTATTTTTGATGTCTGGCCCGGGACTCGAACCCTGGCTTTACGTCTAATAAGCCAGCACACTACCTACTAGATCACGTCTTAAAATTTCCTCTATCGCATATAAACGAAGGATAAATTTCAGTGATGCCTGACAAGTGCTTCATGAGGCCTCTAATACGTTTAGTGGGAGGCACATCTTTCCGCCCAACCCAGAGGTTTCATCCGATTAATCCCCTCCAAAGCGGAGACTATGGGCCATATTTTAACCACCATATTTCCTTTCTTAAGTGGCCATTACAACACTTTAGAATGGATTACAACCTAGCTCCTTACACCACCCGTGAAGTGTGTGTTAATTTTCTCCAAAAATGGCGGTACAGTAGAAGCTCACAAATTAGAACCTCCAGTAATTAGAAGTTCCAGAAATTAGAATCAATGCTTGCAATACATTATACGCTCTAAAATTCGAATTTAAAATTCTAATTTCTGAGGGGTTTTTTATTTTTGTAACTATTTTAACACAAGAAATTTTCAAATTTTTTTTATTTTATAAAACTAAAAAGGGGAATCACCAAATTATTTACGTTTTACCGTATTTGATTTTTTTTTTTTTTATCGCATTTATGTATTTTGAGACTAGTTTATTAATGAAATTTGAAATTAGAATTATTCAGAAATTAGAATTGCCTCAAAAATGAAGCGGTTCTAATTTGTGAGCGACTACTGTATCTACAGTTTAACACCGACTTCGTACAACAGATTTTTGTAAAAGTTTTCATATCGAGTATATTCACTCTGAGATTTTTGCCAGAAGATTCCCTTCCTTAAATTTCAGCAGCATTTGAAGTTAGCTATGAAGTAGTATTTTCCAATATATACAGTTACGGACAAAAAAATAGACTCACCGTGACAATATTTTTAGAAATCAAGTTTTTCCCAATAATTTTTGGTTTTCCACAGTTGTGACAAATTGTAACGTTTTTTTCAAGTGTTTTGCTACAAAAAAGCAGTGCGCCATCCTTTAAAAAAAAAAATGATCAGTCTGGTACGATCCATTGAAATCAAAACGGTACTAATGGGAGTGGACAATAAAATAGACTGAATGGCAGTTTCACTTTAAATTTGAATAATTCTTATGGAAAATAAAAATATTTCGGTAATTTTTTTAAACAGGTTGAATTAGTTAATATCATTAAATAAATTAAAAGAAAAAAAGGTGAGAATTTTTTTAAATATTGGACGCGCAAAACATTGTTCCGTTGAGGAACGATCAATGCTAAAAAAGTTAACTGTCGCAGGCTATTCGCAAAGGAAAATACCTAATATGATTGGGAGATCTCAACACGTTGTCCGTAATGCATTAGCAGTTCCTAAACCGCATGAAACACGCGGAAGTCCAAAAAAAAAACTATTGCCAAAACTGATAATCATATCAAGATGTTATCGTGTCGTGACCCTTCCGCTGAAGCGATTCAAGTAGAGTTGGGGCTTGATATTTCCGCATGGACAGTTCGAAGACAATTGGTAGAAAAAAACCTCTTCGGGAGATCTGCCAAAAAAAGGCCCCATCTGAACGAAGAGATATCGCAAAAATAGAATTTCTTTCGCAAAAGCACATCTAGATTGGGACGGTCCAGAAGGAATAAAAAAAAATGAAGGAAAGTATTAAGCTCGGACGAATCGAAGATAAATTTGATTGGGAATGACGGAAAACATGCGTGAGAAGTTAAAAAAATGCTGAATATAACCCCCGCTACACCACCAAAACCTTCAAGTTTGGTGGTGGTAATAATATGATGTGGGGTTGTTTTTCATGGTATGGCGTAGGTCCATTATTTTGGAAAAAAGGAAAATATGGATAAAAACCTTTATCTCAAGATACTAAATGAAGTGATGCTGCCCTATGCTGAATGGGAATTGCCTCTAAAATGGCAATTCCAGCAAGATAATGGCCCGAAGCATACTTTGGGTCTAGCAACAAAGTGGTTTTCAGACCACAAAGTAAATATTATGACTTAGCCTGCATCTCAAATCTCCGGATTTAAATCCGATAGAGAATCTATGGAAAATAGTTAAAGAGAATGTTGGACCCGCAAAATTAAGAAATAAGGAAGAATTATGGAAAAATATTCAGAATGCGTGGTATGGTATCCCAAATAAATTTCTCTTAATTTTTATAAGTGAGCCCATTTTTTGTCATCTTAATACTATTGCATATGTGCATGAATTTTTTGAGTTTTTGTCTATAAAAAGTTTCAAAACTATCTATATTTTATTACAAAGATGTAAAACATGAATAAAGTATTACTATTAGTAACTTTATTAACATAATTTTTAAGAAAAATAAAAACTGAGCCTATTTTTTTTGTCCGTAACTGTAAATCGAATCGAACAAGTCCGATAAAACCAAAAAAAAAAAAAATCAGTTTATTACAGATCCTCTATTTTTTCTTATTTAAGTTCAATATAAAACTGTCGACCATATCCTATATTCAGTATTTGATTCGTCACAACTTTTTCTACTTTTGTGGACTAAATTTTCTTTTCTTTTTTTATCATTGCCCTCTCGGTACAACAGAAAATTTCTTTTCAAATTAATTTTTAAGTTCTTTGAAATTGAAAATAAACTTTTACGGTAAGTGTGTACTGATCAGCACAAAAAACAAAAAAAAAAACGAAAGAAAAAGTGAATTTCGCTAAAGATTTAGTGTATTTGGGTGAATTAAGAAAAAGAAAAATAAAAACTTTTTAAAAAAGTTTCTTTCAAAAGTTTGCCAAGGGCAAAAACAAATCGATTGTTTGTGCTGCAGCTTTCTTTTCTTTTCTTTTGCTTTTTATTTTTTCAATTGACTTTACTCTCTCACTTGTAAAGTAACAAAAAATTTTATTTAAAAAGCAAAAATAAGCAAGAGGGCTTTCGTTGGTTTTTCTTGAAATATTTAATTAATATGGCAACCTTCTTGTATTAGTAATTAGCAGGGCAAGGAATTTTATGCACTAAAAAATTAAAAATATGCACTATAAGGAAGAAAATATGCACTAAAAATTTTAAAAATATGCAATAAAAAATTTCTTTTGTTTGAAATATATTTATGAAACAATTTATAAGTTTCATATTTATAAGGAACATAGAAAATTTTAAATGTATTTTTTAAAGGAAAATTAGATAATTCATTTACATATGCCATGGGTACACATAAGGATATTGTTAAGTTATAAATATTATAAACTAGCAGACCCGGGCAAACGTTGTTTTGCCTTCGAATTTTATTTTCTTTGTAAATCTCGCTTCTATGCAAAGTCATGGCTGATTGATATTTAGAAGAAGAGTGGAAGGTGCACTAAATCGAAATAGCAATTATTGTTCAAATGGAATTATATATTTTTGATAGCTTGACCCGATTCGCGTTGCTGAACTGCTTTTCGAAGGAAATCAAAATCATTGTGGTATCGGGCAAATTAACGCCACTGCACGCTGATTAACGACCCAACGCCTTCAATGAAACACAGCATAATGCAGTAGTTCTTGAGTTACGGTGCAAAAACACAAAAAAAAACTAAATATTGTGCCATCTGTCGGACGAACTTCAAACTACATAGAAACACTCCTCACGTCCCATAGAACATGTATGTATATTAAGTTTGGTCAAAATCGGTCCAGTAGTTTTTGAGTTTACCAATCACGAGAATATACGTCATTTTTATATATCTAAAGATATTTATAAAGTAGTTTTCCGATTTAACGACCAATCAATTCTACGAATATCGCATTTAACGAACAGACAAATTTTTTCTATTCAATACTTAAAATAGTGAACAAAATTTATTTTGTGTACTCAGTTTAACGAACAAATAAAAATTATTATTTAAATGAAATTTAAAATGAGATTTTTGTAAACATGACGTATTCAAAAATCAAAATATTTCCAAAAGAAAATTAAATATACAATGAAATAGTAAAATATGCTAAATATATGCACTTGTAAGAAAAATATGCAAAAATATGCAACAACAAATCGATGCCATTTTGTTGCAAATTTTTCGATTCGAAAAGATATTTTGTCAAAAGTGATTTTGACTTACCGACTACAAACATGCATTTGCATTAAAATCCTTGCCCTGCTAATTAGAAATTTCTACTCAAAACGATATGAAAGTGTTATAAAGTTTTTCTCTATCATTTGGTAAACAGTTAATGTAAACATTATTCGCTTAAAATGTTAATGAACTCCTCTCTGTCTAATCTGTAAATAGGTATCTTCGGAGTTGCATTTTTTAAGCAGTTTTTTTTTGAGAACTATTTAAGCATATTTAACGCAGAGTAATAGAATATTAGCTTTTATTTACTATGTGCTCATTACACAAACATATGTATCTATATACGTACAACACTCTTGTCATTAAATGTTTATCGTTATTTAAATTATGACCTACTTTTCATCATCATCATCATCATCATCATCATCATCGTCACTATCACCATTAACGCTCGCATTACCAACTATTCATAGTCGTAGTCGTTGATGTTGACGTACGTTGTCGCAGTTGTTATCGTTCGCATTACAAACAATCTCTCAATTACGATGATGGCGTGAGATTTTTCACCGAAACTGTTTTATTTTTGCAAAGCAAATCTGCGAAAGTGGAACGTCAAAGTCGACATTAATGAACGCATTACAAAATTAGAACTATTTAATATGAGTTACGGCATTTATTTTCGTCTACAATCACAGCAAATGAGAGCAATTGTGATGATGTGATAATGCAGTTTTGCACAATGACATTTAAACAGAAAAACACACAAAAAACCAAAAAAAAGTGACATAAGTTGGAAACTTAACAGATTGGCATCTAAATTATTTGCCAGACTTTAAGTCGCACTTGTCGTTGAGTCACAATGGCATATTCTTCCATTATATCTTTTCTAAGATTTCCTAAGCGTTAAATAAAATTTACTGTATCCCATGAAATCTGTATAGGGGGATCTTACTCTAGGACTGCAAGTAGAAACAACAATCTCTGACATACTCTACATATGCTCGGTAAAAGCTTAAAGAATCGGTAGCCGGGGATTTTTTTTTGTAAAATTTAATCTGATGTGTGGCCTCAGCAAGTAATGCAGCCCCTACTACTAGTTTAACTATTTTCTCTAACAGCCAAGCAGCAATGAAATATTTTTCAGATGCAACTTGCTACTGTTATTAGCAAATGCTTCGATGTGCAGCAGAATAAAAAAAAATTAAATAGACTCGGCTAATAACATAGTGTAGATTGTGAGTTTTTTTGAGTAGATTTTAAAAGTAATTTTTTTTTTTTTATACTTCTTGAACCCTCCAGACATGTTTTATTTGACAAAAACTGTTTTTTTGTTTTAACTTTAAGCACACATTTCTTGATTAATCAAACATTTCTGTTCCGGTATTTTTGAGTTCTACTCGACTAACTGAACAACGTGGACTATGTACTTACTCGGGTGTATTTTCACTGTCGCACCGTGTAATTAGCAACTACAATCCTTCAGTTGGGATTGTAGTCTAACTTCTCGCACCACTTATGTGTTGATTTCATACAAGAGTGGCGGTACCCACAGTTTTAAGTCCATTCCGAACGATAGATTTTTAAGAAACTTTTCATGGCAATTTTATTTACCCTTGGCGTTTTTGGCAGAAATCGACTGAGTGAAAGTCGCCGAAGGAATAATTTCCTATATTTCGTTTTGTTGGAAATATCTGACCTAAGATTTGAAGCGTGTACTCTCGTTCAATAAGCCAACACACGTTCTAGTATACTACGGCTAATTTCGCAGCAGGTATCGTCTTAAAAATACGTCTTTATTTGCGTTAAGCTATCTACCAGGCAAAGGTAAAGATATTTAACGCAATAAAATCCTCGTCTAGGCATAAACTCGTCTAACGTAAATTGTATAGAATATATTCTTACAGTTAATTGCATAATGATTAAGCATACAGAGATATCGTTTGCCTGCTAATTTCTTTTGCAGGGTTTATAGATTTGGGGAAGAGTAGACATATGCCAATGCCGGTTGCTTTATGTTTCACCACTTTAGAGAAGCTTAATGAAGCTGCTGTGTCTTCAGGTTGTTTTAAGAGAGTCTTATTTAAGAGAGTCTTGTTTTAAGATGAAGTATGGACTGAGGAATGAGCGGTCAAGCATGAAAAACCATGGCTTGTGAGCCAAAGGATCATGGTTTAAACTCAAGCACAGATGTTTAGAAGAATACGAAATATGAAAAACTATTTTGTCGGCAACTTCCAGGCAGTAGACTTCTGGCAATAGCCCTGAAAGTAAATAAAATTCCAACTTTGAAAACTTTTTGAAATATATATCGTTCGGATAAACTGTTGGTCGCGCCACTCTTATACTGGATTCAGACATGCACCTTTATTGCGTAAATCACAATAAACGGCATTATTGATCTCAATATTTCACATAAAATTTCAATTAATTATCGATCAATAAATTCATAAATTGTTATAATATTGATTAAAACTTTAAATACAACAATGCCATAAGTACGTTCACTGAGCATATTACATTTTTCCGAACACTTTCTATTGATATTTGACAACTCAAATGTAAACAACGACAGTGCCATAAGCAAAAGCTTTCTATTCTGCTAGCTATTTAATATTATCAAATTTTTCTTTCTCATCCTTCTGAGGAAAGCCACTTTGGAGTCACAAGTAGTCCCTATTAACCGCAACAGCTCGGCGTTTCGGTTAATCATTAGCAATACTTTTTCCAATATTCAATTGTTTTCTATTATTTCTAAAAAAAAAATTGTTTTCCACTAATTTTCGAGATTAAATTACAAGCAATGTGTTGAAGCAATCAGCTGTTTTGTTTACCAGCTGTCAAATAAATTTTCGTAGGTTATATGTCTGAACGCTAAAAATATTGTTCTCAATAAACCGAATATTGGTTTAATAAAAGTGCATGTCTGAACATAGTATTAGATAAAATTAACAAACATAACATGGATGGTGTGAGAAGAAGGTTGTAATCCTAACTAAAAAGTTGTAATAACTAAATAAGTAATGTTTGTAAATTTTTGTAGAATTTTAAATTTATTAAATTTAACGGAATGAACAAGCATTACCTACTACATACGTTTGCTTTGACCACCTCAAAAATACATTCTACAACAATTTTTGACTGTCATGTATGTACTGCCATGTATGTATGTACACATGTATGTATGATAAACAATTACCACAGTTGTATCCGTTTTGTTAAATAACAAAAATAGTAAAATTTGTTTTATACTCTTCAGTAGCACATGATTTTAATGCTTTTGAAAACGGAAACAAATGTTTTTAATTACCCGCATAACGCCATCCAATAGATTGAAATAAAAAAATTTTAAAATTCTTTAAATGCAACTGCAGAACAAAATAAAATGCATTGCAAACCGTTTCTAACTGTTTTAATGACATCCAGATGGACGTGAGTAAGTTAATGTGCGTGGACGAGTAATAAATTATTGAAGAAATATCGATTGAAAACTCTTAAACAGCTGACTTTAAATGTTTGTTGACATAAAAGGGTCTGCTTAAAATACACACACACACAGACATTCCATATAGGCACATACATGCTTACAAATGCAACAAACAATTATCGGAACATACATACATACGACGATGCGATACGTTACAATACAATGTGATTAAAAACAAACAAAAAAAATTAAAACCAAATTCTGTAAAAACATAGTTACTTAATCAATAAGAGAGAGAAGAAGAAGAAGAAAACAACTAGAAAGTTAAAGGGCAAACGACAAAAAGAGTATAAAATTACAAGCACAAATAAGAGCATTTTGCTATAACAATTGCATTTTGTCCAGTTAAAAATAATGGCAATACATTTAATTGGTTTTTGAAAAAAATAAACTATCGTATGTCGACAAAGGCATTAAGGAAAATCGAATAAACAACAATACCAACAATAACAACAGTAAATAATAAAAGTATTAACAGTAAATGCCATGGTTAACCCTCCAACAAATAACAGAAAAAACATATGCAATAAGGGCAAAAAGAGAAAAAACCCCAATATAGAGATGTTAAATTAACCAGAGTACTTTCAACCCACACTCTCTTTTATACGTATGATGACATTACAAATACACATACATACTAAGAAGCATACACATCAAGAGAAGATGTTTTAAGTATAACCGACCGGCCACCCTCTATTAAAGTCACAGCAAAACATGAAAAAAAAACAAACGAAAAAAATGGAAAAACAACAAGAAAATAAGCAGCATTGACAGAGAGTGCTGCTATAAGGATATGTTTTATGCAGGGCATGTGGGCATGTATGGGTTTAGAGTGCAGGCAGACAACTTTGCAATTGATTATACAAATGTGTAGTGGTTTGTGTCTGTGTGTTCTTTTTTCCTCTTCTTCTTCTTCTTCGTTTTTGTATGGATAATGTTGACTTAAAGCAAAATGGATTTGGAAAAGGTTTTGGTAAAAAAAATTATTTTTTGTATAAAAAAATGAAAAAAATGAAAAAAAAAAAAAAAAAACAAAAATGAATGAATGAGTGAGTAAAACGGAGCAATTGAATGGCAGACAGTCTGGTATCCAGCACTTACTACAACTATTATTATTGTTGTTGTGTTGTGTTGTTTTTTTATGTTTTTCTTTTACTATACTAGAGAGTTGTACGTGCTGATTTCCATGTGATACAATATTTAACCCTTTAAGGGTTAGTTTATTTTACAATTAATTTAAGAAAAGCTAAAAACAACATACAATTTTAACTGGTAAAGTAAAGGAGTGAAAAGCTACAAATTTAAAAGGTTAGGCTACTATTGTACACTGTAATGGCTGAGAACATTAATTGTAAGGCCGTACTAAGATACATAATTGTTACGAAAATAGAAATGGTGTTGCTAAAATAATAAACAAAAGCTCTAAAAACAAAAATGGAGTACTTGTTTACGTGATCAGCGAATAAGCAAAAATTATCAACAAAAACAAGCGACTTCTTTACATGAACACCATCAGCATGAAAAAACATAAAAGATAAGAGAAGTAAACAACTAAAAACAAAGTGCAGCGTAAAAAAAAATAAAATAGCGGATAGACAAATACACAAGCAACAACTACTCTGGCTGGACGAATGTAGGTTAGGTTAGGTTAGAGAACGCGTACTTGTCAACTGTGACAAGTACAATAGCCGGAGGTCGAATTGACCCATTGTACAACGTCCTAACTTCTCACACCGCTCGTGTTGTGTGCTTTAATTTTTATACATGAGTGGCGGGACCTACAGTTTAAAGTCGACTCCGAACGACAGATGTTTTGAGAAACTTTTCACGGCAATTTTTACTCTGAGTTTTTACCAAAAATCTGCTGAGAAGAAGTTGCCGTTCACATTTTCGTTTTGATGTAAAACGATGAACGAATGTAAACAAGATACACAAACAAAAATGAAAACAAGTTGTTTACATTTATGGATCTTTCCCACAGGCCTCCTCCTTCATCCGCCTTCGAATTAAGTTAGTCGTGTGTGACGACGTCACGTTAGTTGCAGTGAAAATTCAATCAGTTGTGTGTGAAGACACGAGAACGAGCTATAATTCAGTCAGAGTTGTGTGTAGACAAGTTGCGTGTGAAGAAAACAATTGTCAGTCTTGTGCTTACAAAAAGTTCGTGAGTAAAGAATAATATCTAACAAGTGTTGTTGCTTAAAAAAAGGTTATAAGCAAAGAAATATAACGACCAAGTATATATTGGGAAATTTATCGTTGAAAACGTCGAATAAGTTCGAACAGTGGCACAAAAGTTGTGCAGATAATAAAAAAAATTGAATTAAAAATTAAACACCTTGATTTTTATTTTATTTGCAATCTGCTAAACTCATATTTTTAAGGTTTTTAAAGGGTAGAAACATAACAATATATTTCAAGACTTGAACAGAAAAAGAAGAAGACAAACAATAAACTATAGTTGAGATAGTATCACAGTTAGGTTTCCTATAGTTTTTGGGCGGTCGATTCCATAAAAGAAATTGGGGGATCACTCTTTCAATTTACTGAAAAAGCTTGATTTCTTGTAATTTATTAAATAAAAAATTTAATTTTGGTCTTTAAGGCCGTCAGTCCAAACACAAATTCCAGACAGGAGCAACCCCGTCGGAACCGTGCGTATGATTCTAAGCACGAGAGATCATAATCTTCTAACATCATACGACCTTTTATTAATAGGGTAGAACGTCAGTTCAAACCGCTACCAATGACAAATTAAACACAACACAGGGTGGGTTATTTCTCTAAAAAACCAAATGAACTAAATGAGAATTATTAGCAAGAACGATAACAAATACAATAGCTGTGTGCTGATAAGCAATATATACAAGTACACTAACAACTAGTATAGGTAATTAGTCGCGATCAGTTTGACAAAGGCAAAGTTTTGAATGTTAAAAATTATAGAGTTTGTAAGAGAGGACGGAAAAACGTATTGAGGGGAGAAGGTTGCGGTTTTTTATACTGGAATTTAATAGTGTTTTCTTCATTCGTATTTCTTTGCGTATGTAGAAGTGCAAGACATTTTGCCTACATAAAAAGAAATTTGAAAAATAACCGCAACGTTACGTTTAAGGTTTAATTATCTCCGTAAAAGTGTTGACAACCGATTGAGTTTCTTCTCCTTTTTTTTTGTCTTCGGCAAAAATGGATTGATTGATGTCTGCCAGCCTGCCTGTATGACTGAAACTTTAGATGCATGAATGGCAATGGAATGAATGAATGAAAGAAAATATTTGTCATGTGGAACAATAATAACAAGAAAAAGGTCAAAAAGAAAAACCAAATGTCTGATAAATGATATAGAGAACTATTAAACTAAAAGCAGACAAAGGAAAAAACGAAGAGAGAGAGAGAGAGAGAGAGAGAGAGAGAAATCAATAGAAAGGATATTAGATGTTCATTAAGTAAGTGAAAAAGGAAAAATTGTTTCCGATAATATTACAATGAAAGAAATTAAGGATTGTTTAACAAATACAAGGCTTATGCACTTAATGGCAAATTGTAAATAGTGAAATTGTTGCCAACAACAAATATTTAAAGGCCTTTTATAGGCAGTAACAAACTTTAAAGGCAGAATAGTTTATGAGATCCGCTGTCCATTATTATAACTTCTGAAGAGTTTTAATATTTCAAAGTGAACGTCTATTTCAAAAAAATCTAGAAAATAATGTTCTTTCCAGCCTATGCTATGTGAAAAGAGTTTTTGTGAATCTCAATATTAATAGGACTTCTGGCCACTAGTAATGGTGATTGATACTGCATTAGGATCAATTGGATCAATCTGCCACAGGTGGAAACAAACCATGCAACAATGAAATGATGAAAGTAAGTTTGGGGCTTCAGATAAGTTATTGGCATAAGGATTTAATTTGTAACATTATAAAAAAGTGGCAGTAAAGGAGGAGGAAGAGGGCAGTTTGTTTGCTTCCTTAGTAAAAATTCTTTATTGTAAAGATCAGGGAGGTTTAACTGTTCTAACGGATTATGGTTATTACTGGTAATAAGCTAAATCTCCTACATACAATAATAGAGATCATATAATAATAACGCCTTGGTAGGACAAATTGTCTCTTGTATAGGACGGGTCCCCTTGCTTGCATTTGTGGAACGAATTACCTTAGACCTCAAACCTGACGTCCTTATTGTGGTTTATTAAAAATTTCATCCTCTTCCACTTTGTAAGGCGAAAATCCAGGATATAGAGGGAATATGATGACAGAGACGACGCAACAGCGTGGTAGTGGCTTTTTCCAATGGCCAACAGACGATTTATGTGTTTTATACCTCATTTCGTATCTCGAATTAAAAATGAAAAGAATATTTCTTCTGTAACTTCCTTTCAGTAGATTTTTCGCAAAAATTTCGAGAGTTTCCCAAAAATTTGTCGTTCGGAGTAGACCATAAACTGTAGGTCTTGCCGCTCTTGGATGAAATTAAGACAGGCTATGGGTGGTGTAAGAGAAGCTAAGTTTTAATCTAGTCTAAAGGGTTGTAACTAAGTAATACTGGATAATGGTCTATGGTCACGCAAAAGAGTGAAAAGCCAGCAAGTTTATGTGGGACTTGCCAGAAATACCGAATAAATTGGATATAAAAGATACGAAAGGATATTATGTAGCAAGGAATGTAATATCCAAGAAAAGAGTAGCTTCCTACATCACTTGACGTTGTGGCTTATATACTGACATATCAGTAGCGTCTTTTCTTGTACACAAGTGGGGAGTTTTTTTTACCAAACTCTAGTAAAACCTTTTCTGAAAAAAAGAACAGAAAAAAAATATTGCTACTGGTATTGGTTGATGGCTGGCTTATTTGAGTGGTTTGTAGATAGATAGCATACGGTCAAAATTATTTTGATAATTTCAATAAATTTCCTTCTTTTACTTATTTTTTTTTTATTCTAAACGTACAATAACCTTGGCCTTATCTAGATTAAGCCCAAACGGCAACTACAAGAAATGGAACAATGGAAACATAAATTACAATTAAACACACAGACACACATACACATCCATACAAACAAACTCTATAGAAATTGGATATATTTTTCCTGTTTAGGAAACTCTATAGACAAATAATATAATAGGATGTAAATGTTTTCCCTATTTTTGATAATTTATACAATTTTAATACTATTTGACCATTTAAGCGGAAGTTATTGGTATTCTTGGTTGGCAATACACAATCAAACGAACAGCAAACACCTTCACTTGAATTTTTTTCTTCTATTTTTATTTACAAAAAGTTGGCAGTATTGAATGGCTGGGCTGTTGGTTCATGTACATAAATCCATACAAGTATCCATGAAAGGGAGAGAAAGAGAGAGGGGAAATACGAGTAGTAGCCGTAGTAGGAGTTTTGTTTACATTTTTGTTTGTTCTTTTGCTTTTTTTTCCTTTTTCCTACAAAAAAGTTGTCAATAGAACGGAAACATCCAGCGAGAGAGAGAATGAAAGAAAGTAGAGAGCCAGCTAGACTACGATGTTTGTATCCATAGTAGTAGTTGTTGTTGTTGTTTTTTATATGCATGGAAATGAGTTGTACTATATGGGCTGCATAGTACAATCAATATAGTATAGTGGCGTTGGTGTTGCCATTGCAACGTATTTTTTTTGTAAAAAAAGTTTTTCTTTTTTTCAAGAGGAGATTTATTTTATTGGCTGATTGCCAATAAAAAAATTAAAAAGCAAAATAAAAAATCATAAAAAAGAAAACTTTATACATGACCATTAATAAACAGAAACCATAATGAAAAGTAAGAGTTACAAAATAATTGTATGGCGTGGCGTCTGTTTAAAAACTTTTGTTTTTCTTTTTTTGCAGCAAATTGTAAAAAAATTTGCAAGCTAGTATAAAATACGATGCTTTTTAAACCAAAAATAATAAAAAAAATAATAAAAAAAATTATTTTTCAGCCATTCATTATTTTTAGTTAAAATGTCAATAACAAAAATGGCAACTTCACAAAAAATTCAAAAAAAAAAAAAAAAAAAAATTAAAAGAAACCTTTTAAAGCTCTAACCACTCCCTAGAAAAAAAAAAGGGAGACGACAAATTTGTAAGGACAACACGGCAAAAAAAAAGAAAGAAGAAGAAAAAAGTAATGCAAATAACAAATGTTTTCTTTAAAAGGATACCAGACTATGATTAATGTTTGATGTCTGCTGTTGCTGCTGTTGGCTAGGCTAAAGTATAAACATTAATTCGTCTTTAATTCCTTTGCTTTTTCCCTTATGCTCTGTAACTGTGTGAGGACATTGTTTTGTATGAAATGTTATTTTGTTTTGAGATAAAAAGAAAAGGATTATGCTTGGCAAATTAAAATATAATTTGAAATCAATTAAATTTAATGTTTTAATACAATATGTATGCATGAATTCATTCTCTATTTTACATTAACAATGAATGACAAACACATTTTATGAAATAATTTATTTACAAATAATAAAATTTCATTATTTTTAACTCGCAATTAATAAATACATATTTACAATATTCATACTTACAGATATTAAAAAATATTACAAAATTTTTTTAGGAAATTTACCTGAAAAGAAAGAAGAAAATAACATAATTAGTATCAAAAATCATCATACATTCTATTTAATATTTATTAAGACGCTAATTAAAGATATTTTCCTTGAGTTTTTAATACTTTGTGATTTAAAACGAATTAATTTAAATAATTATGACCAGGGCAAGGATTTTAATGCAAATGCATGTGTGTAGTCGGTAAATCAAAATCACTTTTGCTAATATATCTTTTCGAATCGAAGAATTTGTAACAAAATGGCATCGATTTGTTGTTGGCATATTTTTGTATATTTTATAATAAATCCATATTTTGCATATTTTTCTTATAAGTTTATTTAGCATATTTTACTATTTTATTGTATAGATAATTTTCTTATGGAAATATTTTGATTTTTGAATACATCAAGTTTACAAAAATCTCATTTTACCTTTTTTTCAAATAATATTTTTATTTGTTCGTTAAACTGCGTACACAAAATAAATTTTTTTCGCTATTTAAGGTACTCAATAGGCGAAATTTGCCTGTTCGTTAAATGTGATGTTCGTAGAATCGAATGGGCGTTAAATCGGAAAACTACTGTATAAATATCTCTAGATATATAAAAATGACGTGTATTCTCGTGATCGCTAAACTAAAAACTACTGGACCGATTTTGACGTGAGAAGTGTTCCTGTGTAGTTTGAAGTTCGTCCAACAGATGGCACAATATTTAGTTTTTTTGTGTTTTAGAACCGTAACTCAAGAAATAATGCATTATGCTGTGTTTCATTGAAGGCGTTGGGTCGTTAATCAGCGTGCAGTGGGGTTAATTGGCCCGATAACACAATGATTTTGATTTATTTCGAAAAGCAGTTCAAAATAAAAGAAAAATTTTGTGGCCAGCAACGCGGATCGGGCCAAGCTATTAAAAATATATGATTCCATTTGAACAATAATTGCTATGTCGCTTTCGTGCACTTTTCACTCTTCTTCTAAATATCAATCAGCCAAGAATTTGAATGGAAACCCGACTTACAAAGAAAATAAAATTCGAAGGCAAAACAACGTTTGTCCGGGTCTGCTAGTTTATTATATTCATAATAATATCCTTATATGTACCCATGACATATGTAAATGAATTATCTAATTTTCCTTTAAAAACTACATTTAAAATCTTCTATGTTCCTTATAAAGATCATACTATAACCTGAATTTTATTTTTTTTTATTTATTTCAAACAAAAAAATTTTTATTGCATATTTTTAACATTTTTAGTGCATATTTTCTCTCTTATAGTGCATATTATATGCGCATATTTTTAATTTTTTAGTGCATGAAATTCCTTGCCCTGATTATGACAATCAGTTTAATTTTTATAAGGAAAAGTGTCAGGTCAGACATCAAAACGAAAAAATATTTCATCGGCGACTTCCCCTCAGCAGATTTCTGGCAAAGACTCTGAGAGTAAAAATTGCCATGAAAAGCTTCTCAAAAATCTGTCGTTCGGAGTCGACTTTAAACTGTAGGTCCCGCCACTCATGTATAAAATTAACGCACACAACATAAGTGGTGTGAGTAGATAGGTCGTAATCCTGACTGAAGGGTTGTAACTGGCCAATTATGTATGTATGTGTGCCCAAATTTTTGCAGGCGCACTCCTATTTTCAGAATGAAAATGTTAAGAAAAACAAATTCATTCCCAAATAAGTCAATTCAACCCACAACTACCCTAATGAATCTTAGGTGCAGAAAATACCATAGAAATGAATGAAAAAATAAACTAATACAGACCACAAATAAACGCCAGAAAGATAATAATGCCCTCGATACAGAATACAGATAATGCGTAAAGTCTTACATCTCATACAGTGGGTGACAAAACAATGGAAACTTTTGCAAAAATTTTATTACGTATTCTAATCAGACAAAATTGGATATTGGCAAGAAAAGAATTGAAAATTGCAGTCCATTAGTATGTATAGAAATATAAAAAAAACTATATTATTGAGGTGTTGAAGCCTTCTCCAAAATGATGAATATTTACAGTTCTTGACTCAAATCATTTTTAAAAGTTCTGATTTAGTCCATATTTTTTTTTTTGGTGAAATAGAGCGGCACAAAATTCACATCATAGTTAAGACTAGGACACAGTACTTTTTGGCGACATCAGGGCAGATATCTTAGCACAACTATTGACGACTCACAGCCTTCCATTACGACCGGATAAACAGCTTTGCAGAAAATTTGTTGAAACTGGCTCACACAAATATTTTGTGAATTTCTTAAGAATATTTTTAATTTTTAGTGCAATTTTCAAATTCCATTGTTTTGTCACCCACTATATGTTGTTAACCACCCATCATTAGGGCACACAGAAATTTGTAAGCAGTAAACACGATTTTGATCTAAATTTCTGAAGTGATTTCGGCTTGGATATAAATCCCCCTCTTCTCTCTCTTAAACAGGGTTCGTCCGGGATTTACGATTACCTTCTAAATAACGGGAGTTTTTCAATTTTATTCGCATTTCCAATTTTCAGAAACAATTCACAATTGATTTGTGTAGGCAGTCATTTAAAACAGTTGACGGCAAACTTATACGAAGCATTAGACTTCAGCAGTGATTTTGGAATATTGAAGGCGTATTATTAGCTAAACGAATATGCTTTAGCAATACGGCTTTTGATTATGCTAAGCAAAAGGCAAAAGTTTATGATCACCTCATACATATCTAAAGACGTTTCGCGGTACGTTGTCGTATAAGCTAAGAATTTAAATTTTGGAATTATAATCACGAATAGCAGCAGGCAGCCCTGTTTGTTACATAATGTCTATCATAAAAAAAGAGCACTGAGGTTGTGCAAAAGCAGGCATGTGAAAATTCCTGAGGTAACTTCAAATAATACATGCCTTTTCAGTTCAGTTCCCTTTTCAAGGGCTTTATTTTCTGGATCCGATAAGTATGTATTCCATCATTGAACTTTTGGCTAGTATTCCTCAACTATGATGGTGTGAAGGGGAGCATTGTATGCAAAATAATTGCAGTTAGATCAGCCAATGTGATATATGCAGAGAATTCCTTCAAAAGAGTCCGCAAGAAACACGAAGATAGGCCAGACATCTAGGCAGGTGGAGACACAGTCTTAAGGAAGGAATAAACTAAAATCCAGATAATTTATCGTAGTAGAGAATAAAACGAACGTTTTCTCGTTTCGTTTTTTCTTAAAAGACCTAAATAAAAAGGAATCAAATTGAAAAGATTGCTTTCGTATCCTGCTGCTGAAAATTTTAACCAGATTTCTCTTGTCAGTCATAAATTATGAACCTTCCTTATCTAGTGCATTACATTGCATTAATAAACATGATAATTTTCCATTTCAACTGTGAATATACAAAAATGTTTAAAGATTTACAAAATAAATCGTTAAAAATAAAAACTTGATTTTCTTAAGAAGTTGGCAACATTTTTTTTTGCTGTTTTTTCTCGTTTAGCACAGCCAAACAACTAAATCAGTACACATTAAAAATTCTGGCACTCACACACACGTACGCTATTACATATTAAAGTTATTGCTATTTAAATGCACTCTTACGCATACACTTGCATGCCATTGTTATTTAAATGGCGGCCAATCTATTGTGTATCATTTTCATTCAATATTATTTTGCATTGTTGTTGTTGTCATTAGACATTTTGAAAATGGAGAGAGAGAGAAAGAGAAAAAAAATCTTTCATTCATATTTGTTGTATGCCCCCACACACATTCATTGATTCTTTAACAATTCATTTGATATGTATGTATGCATTCGATTTTATTTCTTTAACTGTATGCGTGTGTGTGTGTGTGCGAGTGTTTTTTTTTCTCATGTATATGAATGAAGCATGAACTTTTTTTATTATTTATTCATGTGGGTGCCATTCTCTTATGCGTTGTAAACAACCGACCACAACGACAGAACACAGTAACATCACCCACTTGAATTATT
Source organism: Sarcophaga peregrina (assembly GCA_014635995.1). Taxonomy (NCBI): domain Eukaryota; kingdom Metazoa; phylum Arthropoda; class Insecta; order Diptera; family Sarcophagidae; genus Sarcophaga; species Sarcophaga peregrina. The sequence continues at coordinate 52,095,085 of CM025792.1, read as the reverse complement.
TCTTTTTGTGCTCCACTATTATTGTTGTTTGTATTTATTATTGCTTTTATTACTGTTTGGGGAATAAAATCATAACAAAAATCATGAGAAAACAATTTAAAGTGGAAACGAAATCCCATGTCTAATTTAAATCAAATTCTCTCAAGTATGAGTGAACGAGAGAGAGAGAGAGAAAGAGAACTGGAGTAGGCATTTATTTATATGAGAAGTAAAAATTTATTTAAAATTAATTTTTAACTAAAGTTATTATGAAAACATTTTTTTTTATTATTATAAAATAGAATTTTGATTAGGGGAGTTACGAGTCTAATAAATGAAAATAAAAATTTAATTTTCGTTTTAAGTTTGTTGCGAGAAGATAAAATGATAAATTAACGCCGAAACTAAAATTGAGAAAACAATTTGAAGCAGTGTTGCCAGATAGTTTAAAGCTGCTTTACAGTATTCCCTCGATTTACGTTGTTTCGATTAACGTCGTCAAAAATATTGTTCCCTTCAACTTCGATTTGCGTGCCGTCATTCGATTTACGTCGCCACTGTTGTTTATAAACAAAATCAGGGGAATTCCCTCTTTAAAAAAAATTCAATACATAGAATAAAAATTTAGTTTTTTTAGTTTTTTTTTTTTTTTTTGTAAAATGTAAATAAATGCATCTGATAGTATGAGTTATTCGAAATTCGATTCATTCGATACATTCTACGACGTAAATCGAGGGAATACTGTATTGCAAAAGTAAACAGAAATTACTAGATGTCGGCGCAACGAGAACATGATATTTGTGCAAAATTGTTAGCAATAATTTCAGTGCAGCCAAATATAGGAAAATATAAAAAAAAATTACAGCGCCAAATCCATTAAGACTGCATATTTAACTTGACAAATATTCTTCTAGAAATGGAAATAATTTCTCATTGTTATTAATGAATTTCATTGAAAATTATTAAATCCTATTGTAAGATTTTTTTGTCAGCTGAAAAAATGCTGACAAGCTACTGAATACAATTTTACATTCTTTTTAACGAACATTGTTGATATTCGTGTCCTATCTGTGTAAAAAGTCGAAGATGTACTTCCCTTGAGGGACATTGGTGCATAGCAAATTACTGAATTAATTGATTATAGTTCATTAACTCTGAGGCGAAATGGATTTTAAATATTCACAGTACTTAAGCTATTATTTGCTACCGTTTCGTAAGGATTCCTTCGGATGGAAGAAGATGTTCCTTAAAGAAGGTCTGTTCTTTGGTTCGAGTTGTTGTACTAGTGCTTGACTAAAAACTCTACTGGAGCCGTGGGAAACTTATGAATGCCTGAAATATTCGAGTAAGAAAGCGACTTGGTTGATTATGGACGTGAAATTGGCGTGATATTGAAACTTTCAAGAAAGAAAATTTTTAAAACAACTCGTTCTATGCCGACAGGAGAGCATTAAATAAAACCATAAAATTATCTGAGACTCTTAAATGCGGTGTTTTTGCCATTTCACACTCTTGAAAAATCTGTAAATCGCAGAGGATTAGAGAAAATGCTTCTGTCATAGCAGTGACAATTAGGAAAATTACAATTAGAACATAACTTTTAAAACGGAATGTATCAGAAATAGAGCATGCGAATACAGCTGTATAGGGCCTCCTACTAATGCCGTACATTGTGTTGGAATTCAGTAAATATTTGCAGAACAAGAGAGAGTAAAACTAGTATTGTTCTATACATACATACATACATAATTGGCCATTGCAACCTTTCAGTCAGGATTACGACCTAGCTTCTTACACCACTTATGTTGTGTGCCTTAATTTTGTGTATGAGTGGCAGGAACGACAGATTTTTGAGAAGCTTTTACTGGCAATTTTATTTATTCTCAGAGTTTTTGACAGAAGGCTGTTGACAGGAAGTCATCTCAACAAATAATTTTTTTTTTTAATTTTGTTTTGATGTCTGACCTACCTGGGGTTTGAATTGTACGTCTACTAAGCCAACACTTTACCTACTAGACTACGGCAACTTCTAAGAGCTATAAGAGTAAGTCTTTGTTTTCGAAATGAAAATGAAATGAGTTTTTGCCAAAAATCAGCTGAAAGGCAGTCGCCAAAGAAATGTTTTCATATTTTCATGATGTCGGGTATTACGTCTAATAAGCCAGTACACTATCTACTAGACTACGGCAACTTCTAAGAGCCTTAAGAGTAAGACTTTGTTTTCGAAATGAAAATGAAATGAGCTTTTGCCAGAAATCTGAAAGAAATATTTGCATATTTTCATTTTGATGTCTGATCTGAGAATAGAGATCGGGTGTTATTACACACTACCTACTAGACTACGGTATTATAAGAGGTTTTTAATTTTGAGTGAATCTTACAACGATAGAAATCGAGGAGTAGGCTACGCGAATGGTATACCGTACACTGTTTTATATAATGGAGAGATGATAGGCAAATTCATGAATCCTAGAGACAAACCCTAATCATTATAGAAGTGGCAAATAGAGTAGTCGCTGTAGTCTATTAGATAGTGTATTGGCTTATTAGATGCAAGTCGCAGTTCAGTCATTTCGAACAGAACGAAATATGAATAAAATATTTCTTTCGGCAACTTTGTCTCAGCAGTTATCGGGCAAAAACTCTCTAATCTCTAAACCAAAATGCTATGTTTATTCCTCAATAATCTGTTCTTCGGAATCAACATTGATCTGTGAAGTCCCATCATTTATGGATAAAAATTTAACACACACGACATGGTTCTAATCTTGACTAAAGAATTGTAATGAGCAGGGCAAGGATTTTAATGCAAATGCATGTTTGCAGTCGGTAAATCAAAATCACTTTTGACAAAATATCTTTTCGAATCGAAGAATTTGCAACAAAATGGCATCGATTTGTTGTTGGCATATTTTTGCATATTTTATAATAAATGCATATTTTGCATATATTTAGCATATTTTACTATTTTATTGTATATTTAATTTTCTTTTGGAAATATTTTGATTTTTGAATACATCAAGTTTACAAAAATTTCATTTTACCTTTTTTCAAATAATATTTTTATTTGTTCGTTAAACTGAGTACACAAAATAAATTTTTTTCACTATTGAAGGTACTCAATAGGCGAAATTTGCCCGTTCGTTAAATGTAATGTTCGTAGAGTCGAATGGTCGTTAAATCGGAAAACTACTGTATAAATATCTCTAGATATATAAAAATGACGAATATTCTCGTGATCGCTAAGCTAAAAAACTACTGGACCGATTTTACGTGAGGAGTGTTTCTGTGTAGTTTGAAGTTCGTCCAACAGGTGGCACAATATTTAGTTTTTTTGTGTTTTAGAACCGTAACTCAAGAAATACTGCATTATGCTGTGTTTCATTGAAGGCGTTGGGTCGTTAATCAGCGTGCCAGCGTGCAGTGGCGTTAGTTGGCCCGATACCACATTGATTTTGATTTTCTTCGAAAAGCAGTTCAAAATAAGAGAAACATTTTGTGGCCAGCAATGCGGATCGGGTCAAGCTATCAAAAATATATAATTCCAATTGAACAATTTCACTCTTCTTCTAAATATCAATCAGCCATGACTTTGCATGGAAGCGAGATTTACAAAGAAAATAAAATTCGAAGACAAAACAACGTTTGCCAGGGTCTGCTAGTTAATAATATTTATAACTTAACAATATCGTTATGTGTACCCATGACATATGTAAATAAATTATCTAATTTTCCTTTAAAAAATACACTTAAAATCTTCTATGTTCCTTATAAATATGAAACTGTAATCTGAGTTTAATTTTTTTTATTTGTTTCAAAAATATAGTTCAAACAAAAGAAATTTTTTATTGCATATTTTTAAAATTTTTAGTGCATATTTTCTCTCTTATAGTGCATATTATATGGGCATATTCTAAATTTTTTAGTGCATGAAGTTCCTTGCCCTGGTAATGAGCAAATAAGTTCTTTATTCAGTTAAAAGAAAAACTGTACAGATATTCAAATGATTGTGCGAAAATAAGCACTATAAATCATAGTATTTATTAAAATTCATAATTGTTTATTAAAAACAAAATAAAAATAAAATTATTAACTAATAAGCAAAAAATATAAAAATATAAAGAAGCATGATTTATTACACATTTTTAATGATTTTCAAAACCACAAAACGAAAATAAAAAATAAATCATCCCAACGATTAATGACCACACTAAATTGATTAATAATATCATAATAATAATTATTATTTGTATCGTATCGTATCGTATAAAAAGAAAAACAAAATTTAATTTCACTTTTTTTTGTTGCTCTAAACACCTATAAACAAATCATAAAAAATTAAAAATTAAAAATAAAAAAAAACTAAAAACCAAAAGTTTATTCCAAAAATAGTTCATAAATGGCCAAACATGCAACATAAATTCCAAAAAGAAAAATGAAAATGAAAAGCGTTTTAAACTGCACTAAGAAAAAGCAAAACAAAAAAACCATGACAGTACAGAAAAAAAAAACTTATGCGGGTCTTTAAACTTTAAAAGAAAATTAAAAATAAAAATTAAATAAAAAAAAATTGCCCATAAAATTAGAAATTAATATCGCCTGTAAAAATGAAAACCATTGACTGGGCTGGCTGGCTGGCTGGGCATGATGCCAAATGGAAAATAAAAAATTAATTTTTTTTTTTTTTTTTCATTATTAAATATTATTGGCATATTGATAATAAACATAAACAATAAAAATATAAACAAAGAAACAAACAAGAAAAGAGAAAAGAAAAACAAAAAATGCGGTAATAAATATAATAAGAAAAGGAAAACGAAAGTAAACAATTGACCATAACTCGTATGGCTCGTAAAACGTTTGTTGACTTATTTGGTCTGGTGTTTACAAATAGGGCCCTGCCCCTCGTCTCTTTAAAAAACAAAAACATTGTAAAAGTTTATGGCAATTCTATTTTCTTTTTGACCAATTTCATACATAAAAGGCATAGTAAAATTGTCTGGAATTTGGCGTAACAGTTTTGTTGAAAAGCAAATAAAATTTGATTTTAAAATTCTTTAACAAATTGTCATAAATATGGGGACTCCAATGTAGCACAAGTACTCATGAATACTAACTTAGCTAATCATATAGAAAGATTAGCTACATTCATGATCCTTATGTGCAGTTTTCTATACAAGAGACAAATGAAAATTGTTCGTCTTATAAAAATGAGGCACAACAAACCCTTACGCCTTTGTGAACAAAAGAGCATATAGCGAGCCTAATATAACATCCGGAATACCGAAAATAGCGTCAAAATTAGTCATAAGTAATGCCCTGATCAATGTAACCAAGACAAGAGAAACTTGCTTTTCTACACACACATTATACGTCGATGACATTATAGCTTAAGGATATGTAAGAATAGGCGGGAGTACCAGCTCTGTTGATATAAATGTTCACATAAGCACTCTTTACGGATCGCCCACAGCAAGACCAATTGAACCCGTGCAATCAGTATAGGCGCTTAGCCTTAAAATTAACTTGAAAGTAGTAGAAAGATAGTAGCAGAACAATCTATGGAATACATACATAATTGGTCATTAGAACCCATTAGTCAGGATTATTGACCTAGTTTCTCACACCACTTATGTTGTGTGTGTTCTTTTCATACATGAGTAGTGGGACCTACAGGTTAAAATCGACTCCGAACGACATGAGAAACTTTTATGAGAAACTTTTCATGGCTATTTTATTTACTCTCAGAGTTTTTGCCAGAAATCTGCTGAGAGGAAATCGCCGAAGAAATACTTTTTGTATTTTGTTTTGAAGGCCAGACATCAGGGACTCGAACCCTGGCATTTACGTCTAATAAGCCAACACACTACCTACGAGACCACGGCGACTTCAACACAATACTATGGAATATACCATTCAAAAAATCCTGAAGTTTGAGAAACCTTTTTTTCAACCCAATACATTAAAATGTCTGTATATTACCAGTTAAAAAGACCATATTCTTTACTCTGTGTAGCAACTCAATGTATTAATGCTATAAACAATGGATTCAGAAAAACCTGCGCGTTATTCGACTTACTTATGATACTTAATTGGTCATTACGAATAAAGAGTTGTAGTCACGATTACATCCTAGCTTGTAGCATCACCCACATTGTTGGTGATAGTTTTATTCATGAGTGCTAGGGCTTACAGTTTCAAGTCTACTCCGATCGAGAGGTTTGAGAAACTTTTCAAGGCAATTTTATTTACTACCAATGTTTTTGCCAGAAGCCGTGAAAAGAAATATATTTTCATACTTCGTTTTGTACTAGCTCTCGTCGAATAAGCCAACGCTCAGCCCACTACAATTCGGCAGACTTTGGCAACTTCAACGTGTGTTATCGCCTTTATTATTTACTCTCCTTCCGGTAAGCATTAAAGCAAGAATTAGCTATAATAGTAGAGTTTTTCAACTATTTCAAAATCTTGGATTAAATGGATGACCTATACTGACGATTGCAGCCGCCTTGAGAGTATTCAAGACAAAATTCCTACGTAAGTTCTTCGGTCCAGTGCGAGTTGGTAATAATATTCGCATTAGTTCCAACAGTGAGCTGTATGAGCTCCTCAACAACAGACGTTGTGCAGAGTATTAACATTCAGCGGCTGCGCTAGCTCGGTCATTCCGTTCCAACGAAGTCAGGGAAGAGGACGATCTTGTATGCGTTGGAAGGACCAAATCGAGAAAGTTCTATCATCGATTGAAGTTAGTAAATGGCGCAGGCGCTTAAGAAGCAGAGTTACTTGGAAGGATGTCTTGCGGCAAACCGAAATCTGTTAATCGGTTTGATAATGGCCAATTAACCATTGTTTTTGGTAACGATAGGAGCGCGATGGCGCTAATTGACACTAAAGGGGTTAATGCTTGGTACCAAGAATGATAAACTAAAGATGTTTATCAATGACGTCACGCAAATTGTGTTCCTATTGGCTAATGAGTGCACACATTTTTTAGAAGAAATGTAAATTTTCACATATGAAAAAGACTTGGAAACATTTAAAATAGCCCAACTACGTCATCTAACGGGAAATCATGCGCAAGGCGTAAGCTTTAGTTTATCATACTATTGCACTGCCTTACAAAAGCGAACGGCTTATAACAAAACTCTTTTTCGTGTACATACGGACATATGGACAGGACAGAAGGTGTATGGAGGAAAAAAAAACTTATAAACATGAGACCAAATACATTAAATAGTCAAGCAATCGTACTAAGTGATGTCTTGTTTTGAAAGTCGTATGGCTTGCTCGGCTTTGTCAATTTGAAAACAAGTGATTTCTTTAACGACACCAAGAACAGAATTTCCAAATGGCAAAGCATATGTGATGCTTAATACAATAGAGAGTTGTTTCTTTGCCTAAACTGTAACTAAAATTTGAATATTCAATAGAAATGTTATGGCAGTTAGGCGGTTAGTAAAATTTAATAGGTTGTCCGCTGTTCTCTTTACAGAATATTGTGAGTCTTGTAGCAATAAAGCATTCCTTGTATGCCGAAATCTGTATATGAAAAGAGCGTTTAGAATTGAAAACTTAAATCTAAACTTTCTGATGCTTTGTCGACACAAATATCATATAAAATATAAGTTATTAAAGTCACAAACCATGAGTAAAAGATCCTAGCGTATTAAAAAAAAGGCAATAAAGGTTCAATTAGTCGTGACTTAAACATATAAATCAGCTTTTTTAACCAACTTTATGGACATCAGCGTTTTCGATTATAGGTGACTTACCATAATGCCATAGTCATAACGATAACCATATGTACCAATTGAATTTTGGTTTTTTGCCATAACCATAAACAGCTGTTTGCTGAATTTACTTACACGTATACACATTTTTTTTTTTTTTTGTTTACTTTTGTACTTTTGAAAAATACATATGTGCAATTAACGTAAACAGCTGTTTATGGCCATGGTACCACTGATTGCTGCTTATAGTAAATTTACGGTTATGGATTATGTTACGACTACAGCGTTATGGTAAAGTCACGACTAATTGAACCTTAAGTGTGATATATTGCTCTTTTAAACTGGTACCCGTTTCCTTTGGTTTTTTTTTTTTTGCAATTTCTCTTCTCTGCATTGTTAAGCAGTTAATTACAGAGTTAAAGTGATGATTTAAATGAAATTGAAGTCGTGATGTTTAAAAACTCCGTTTACCATTTCAAGACAATAAATTTTAATCAAAATAAAGTAAAAAGCAGTATAGAATCACAGGTACATAGTAATTAGAAGAAAATGGTTCAAAACAAGACAAAATAAAAAGAAGAAATTAATTAAAAAAAATAAAAACCAAGTTCAATATAATTTAAGGAAAAGGAAGAAGAAACTCTCAAAATGATTGAGATCTTTATTAAGGCTACATTTAGTAACTTCCTTTTATTTAAATACGCAGCAGATATGCTGCTGCTCAAATATCTTACAATTTTCCATAAAAATTTACTTTTGAAAATATTGTATGTAGAGATAGATAGTGATTAGACGTCAAACAAAACAAACAAATTGAAAAAGTAAATTTTTGTATTCATGGCGAAAGAGATCATATTCAAAGTAAAACCGGAAATAAACTGCACTTGTGACTGCCAGTGCTGCTGTCTGTTTTATCTCTAACTCTCTCAGTCTCTCAGCCAAAGCAATCAATGTCAGTCTGGTTCTTTAGAATGAAAGTAAAAATTAAAGAATAAAAAAAAAATTCTTTTGATGTTGTTGTTGCTATTGTTCTAACGCTAGTATTTATAATAACAACTTCCTTTACAAAACTGAAACAAAAACAAAAGAAAGAATAACAAACAATTGAATGGAAAACTGTTTGTGCTAATTATTAAAATAAATGCGTGGCTTTTATTTAATTTTAATATTAAAACAATTTAATTAATAGTTGACTGACTGACTGACTGGCTATTTGGCTGATACACACTGTTATTGAAAACAAAAACAAAAATTCTATAAAAAAAAAACAAACAAAATTGTTATAAGAAAACCCTCAAGTGACAGTGACTCATAAAGCTATTGTTATTTCAAACAAAATCTAAAGCATAAAAACACAGATTTGAACATGTGTTTTAAGAAATGTCTGTCAAGTTATTTTGTTTCTTACCCAATACAGTTGTGGATGTAATTATAGGTATACATCTGCGAGAAAAGAAAAAAACTTAATAGCTTCAGGAATGTTATCAAAAACAGATCGACGCCTCCATCCTATAACAGTCTAAGTCGAAAAAATGTGTTTTGGGTTATGAGCTCTCAAAGTTTCCCTATAACTTCGGAAAGGATGGGCGCATCTTAACCAAATTTTGACAAAATTTAAGTTAGAGAAAGTAGAATTTAAAAATGCAAGAGCATTAAAAACATTAGAATGTAGGCGTCGAGATATTCTTATAAAAAAAAAGCAAATATTTTTCAATCAAAATAAAAATACGCAGTGTTGGAAGAAATAATAGGGATAGGATTTTCAACATCCTTAATTACTTTCAACTATTTAATTGGTTGTTACACCCATTTAGTTAGGCTTACAATCTACCACCTTACACTACCCATGTTATATGCGGAATCTATAGTTTGCCGTCGACTCTGAACAACAGATTTCAGAAAGATTTTATGACATTTTTGCCAGAAGATTTTTAATATTTCGAATTTCGTTCAAGAAATCTGACCTGGGGTTTGAAACAAGTTTGTCTTTCCCAGATGATTCTTGAAGTCTGATAGTTTTTTGGTTACACTATGGGACAAACCTTTAATCAGCTTCCTTAAGAATTTAAATCACAGTCAATTATTATGATTTCTTAATCAACCTTCCCGGTTACCATTACAATGATGCCTGTTTTAAACTCATTTGGAATTGTATGCGTTGATTAGATTCCTTTTATTATATGCAAAAAAAAAATCTGTACACTTTAAGCTCTGAACGTGCATACATACAGTGGACAGCAAAAGTCCCCCCAATATATTTTGAGAAAAAAAGTCCCCACAGGCTTAATACTCTTGTACAAAGTTCCGAAATGACTTCTAAGGAGTATTTAGGAGAACATTTGAAAGAACGGTTAAAAAAAATTCATGAAATTGTTAAAATATATTGCTGTACTAAGACTTTTTCTGTCCACTGTATATAGTATATAGCACTACCAGGTCTTTAAAGACTGTTGAGCGATTGAATAACTAGTACAATGTCTGGCAATACTGGAAAAGAAAGGCCTATAATTAGGTACATACACTGAGCGCCAAAAATGATTGAACACCACTGAAATAATTCATTTTCGTAGGATAGCGAGAAAAGTAAATGAGAAAAGTCGAATAAATTTCCAAAAATAAAAACTTTGATTTGTTCCTTATGAAATTTTAAAACAAAAACAAAATTATTGTTGTGCTGCAAGTAGATTTTTTTATAATAGAGAATTTAAAATTATAGTGGGTGTTGACTGACTTATGGCGCTTAGTGTATGCAGGTGATTTTTTTTCTTTGCAGCGATAATCGCAATGATCAAACAGTTCTTTGAAATATAGAATCCCATTAATTATTAAAGCTATTTACAGTGAGTTCCATCGATAGCAGTTCAATATTAACAAATTTTACTGTCACATCATTGAAAAAAAAACAAGAAAATTGTCCCTCTTACCGTATCTACACACGCACCGTCTAATTCTCATTTCTAAGGAATTGAAGTCGCCATAGTCTAGTAGATAGTGTGTTGGCTTATTAGACGTAGTCAAGGTTCGAGCACCAGGACAGACATCAAAACGAAATACAAAAAGTGTTTCTTAGGCAATTTCTTCTCAATAGATTTCTGGCAAAAACTCTGAGAGTAAAAACAAAAAAAAAATGCTATGAAAAGTTTCTCAAAAAAAATCTGTCGTTCAGAGTCGAGTTTAAACTGTAGGTCCCCGTCGCTTATGTATAAAATTAATACAACAACATAAGTGGTGGGAAAAACTAGCTCAATAAGTCTGACTGAAGGGTAGTAATGACTAATTTATGTATGTAAGCAAACCATTACATTACAACCCTTCAGTCAGGATTACGACCTAGCTTCCCACACCACTTATGTTGTGTGCGTTAATTTTATACATGAGTGCGGGACATACAGTTTAAAGTCGACTCCGAACGACAGATTTTTTTTTTTTTTTTTGAGAAACTTTTAATGGCAATCCCTAAGGACAATGTACAATGGGTCAATTTCACCCTCCGGGTACTGTGCTCGTCTTGACCGACAGGTGCACGTCCTCTAACGTAACCTAACCTAACCTTTCATGGCAATTTTATTTACTCTCAGAGTCTTTGCCAGAAATCTGCTGAGAGGAAGTCGCCGAAGAAATATTTTTCGTTCTGATGTCTAACCTGGGATTCGAACACGGGCCTTTTGTCTAATAAGCCAACACACTACCCATTAGCGACTTCATTACCACGGCGACTTCAAGCAAACCATTGCGTTGACAAAATATTTCTTTTTTTTTTATTGTACTGTATTTATTATTAATGCCTCGACTGTATTGAAATGGTTTTAAAAAATGTTTTTTTTAATATTTTTTTTTTTTTGCTGAATCCATGCATTATTATTGACATTGACCATCAAGACAAATTTGTTGTTGTTGTTATTAAATGAAAAGCAACAACAAATACAACAACAATGAAAACTATTTTATTTCAGCCACTTGTTATTGGCATATCATATGCAAGTATGTACATTGTTGTACGGGTTTGTGTTTTTCTTGTATTTCGAATGAATTTTTTCATTTTTTCTTTCTTTAAATTAATTTAAATTTAATAGTTTCTTTTGTTATTGTTATTATCCATTATACGTACGTATGTATGTATGATTGTGTCTCAGTATATCGTTTATAATCAAATTTCGTATTGTTTTGTAATTATACGCTTGAGTGAATGCATTAAAAATATTGCCTGTTTTTTTTCATTTTGTTTTGTTTTTGCAGAAATAATTTTAATTTTGAAATTTTAATTCATTTATAATCGTCGTTCATTCAGTCGTCGATGATTCATATGCACGTATGTACATTATTGGTAGCAGCAGCTGACTGTCTCTCCGCTTGTCGTGTCTGTCTGTCTGTACGTTTGTGTGTAATTTTCTTTTTAAACTATTTTCCCAACTACATATATATTGTAATACTAGGCATGGGGAAACTGATTATTGTTGATGTCAAGCATAAACTGGAAAAACTCATTAAAAATATTTAAAAACAACAAAAACTACAAAAAAACAAAAAAGAAAAGAAAAACTTTCAAATTTCAATTTATGTAATCTTTACAGTTGCAATCAATTAATGTCAAAGTTCAGGTGATCAACATTGCCACACGTTGTATAGTAAAGTATAAAAAAAGTATGTTGCATGTGCTCTTATTTGAAATTACAACATCTTACGCACTAGCGCACAAGAACTTTACAACCCTTTAGCCAGGATTACAACCTAGCTTCTCATTTCAAACAAGTTGTGTGTGTTAATTTTGTTCATGAGAGCCAAGGCCTACAGTTTAGTGTAGATTCCGAACAACAGATTTTTGAGGAATTTTATTTACTTTCAAAGTTTTTGCCAGAAATCTGCTGAGAAAGAGTGTTGGCGAAGAAATATTTCTTTTCATATTCCGTTTTGTTGGAAATGTCTGATCCGTGGTTTAAATCGTGGCCTCTCGTCTAGAAAGCCAACACAGTGTCGACTAGACGACGGCGACTTCATACAAGGATAACGACATAAACTATGACGCCCTGTTGCTTATGCCTCCTTTGATTATTTACAGAAATCACCTTGCTTCCATCAGCTTATCCTGTATATTATGGGCTCTCACCCCGTTAAGACTCTTCGATACGTACGTTGTAATACTAGTTTCGAACATGTTCGAACATGCGTTCAACTATTGACACTTGTATTTAAACAGTTCGATCCATAACACCATGTATGATTCGTAAGTAAATGAAACGTTAAAGCTGAATAATAAAGACCAGAAATTGATGGTTTCATGAACCTCTCACTTCTATCGTTAATTCCAAAGCTGATACTGATCTTCATAGTTCTTTTGCAACTTAGTTGCCGTCAATTGTTTACGATTCAAGATTTTCAAAGCCTTTAGTGCTGTGTGATTGTCTGCATATTGAGCTTGTTACTCTTAAGCTCATCAGTATATATTTTCTGACTACTTCTGTGGCCTTAAAAAACTCCTAGAATTTCGTCCTAAAAACTCTATATTCCGCAGAAAGACTATACGATTTCCAAGCATTTGCTTCACAAATGAAAATCTTTTTTGGAGCGTGTAGATATCTCAGTCATCAAAGAGTCATCCGATCGAGCCTGAAATGAGTTCCACCCACATCAGGTGTTATTACAATCGATGTACCACAAAAGAATTCGCCTATTAGATTACGTAGGTAGTGTATTGGCTTATAAGACGGGAGCCCGTGGCTTAAGCCCCAGCTCAAGCATCTCGAATATGACGTAATATGAAAATAAGATCACCAGGAAAGGTTTATCAAAAATTTATCGTTCCTAGTTAAGTTTAAAATGTAAGTCCCCTGCCGCTTCTGGTTAAAATTAATACAATATGGGTGATGTGAGAAATTAGGTTCTAGTCTTGGCTAGAGGTTTGTAATAGACCAATGAAGTAACGAAGTAAATCATAAAGTACGTGAAATGGTTTATGACAACCACGCAATAGTTAAAGAAATGGAGATGGTGAAAACCATGTGTGTGAAGATAAATTAGAATTTGAAAATCCAAGACGCAATCCATAAATTGTACCAGCAAGTAACTTCAGAACAGATTGGTGCATCTTAGCCCAATTTTGACAATATTTAAGTTAGAGAAAGTAGAATTTTTAAAGGCAAGAACATTAAAAACGTTCTAAGTGTACTTATGAATGGAGGCGTCAAGATAATCTTATAGAAAAAAGCAAATATTTTTCAATCAAAATAAAAATACACAGTGTTGGAAGAAATAATAGGGATAGGATTTTCAACATCCTTAATTACTTTCAACTATTTAATTGGTTGTTACGACCCTTTAGTTAGGACTACAACCTGCCTCCTTACACCACCCATGTTGTGTGCTGAACCTACAGTTTGCCGTCGACTCTGAACAACAGATTTTAGAAAATTTTTATGACATTTTTGCCAGAGGACTGCTGAATGGATGTTGCCGAAAAATTATTTCATTTTATATTTCGAATTTCGTTTAAGAAATCTGAATTGGGGTTTGAAACAAGTTTGTCTTATTTTGCACTGTTAACGCTAAATGTGGCGTTAAATATGCTGAGCACTGACAACTGTTTAACAGTATCGTTCTGAACAAAGTCACTTGTTTAGAAGCTAATTTTAGGGCATATATTTTTGACCAAAAATCGATTTTTTTAAATTCAAAATCTCGCTGCTAATATTTATGGTTTGTGTCTTGGGAGTTCAAATTCAAATTTATTTTTACACACATATGAAAACCGATAATTGTTAAGACCCTGTGACCCCTTTAAGAAGCGAAGGATTTTAAACATTCAAACGATTTGTAAACAATTAAGCCAGCTTTAAAATACATTTTAAATTACTACACAACCTACCCTTAATGCCAGAAATATTGTTTCCCATGTTTTGCCAACAAATTTGAAAAATGAACTGAAAAATTAAATTTTCAAAATTGAAGAAAAAAAAAAAGAAAATATTAAATTTCAATTCATTTTTATCAAAGGTCATTTGACTTTTTTTTTTAATACAAGTGAGGTCATGCAAATTTGATTTTTCATTTTTTTTTCTGGTTTTATTACTCCCCCTATAATTTCACAGTCGAAGGAATATACTTTTGTTAAACAACAATTGACAAATATTTTGTGATTCTTACACTCTATAATTAAAAATGTCTGCAGCTGATTGAAATACAATAATACATAAAATGAACTTTGTTTTCAATCAAATTTAAACTGAATTGTATAGAAAATAATATTTTATATAAGCAATTATACAAATTAATTTATTTTCATATAAATATAGGAAAAATTTGATTAAAAAGTATCAGTTTCTCGATTAACTCTTAAACAATTGCATTTTGAATTAAATTTTCAATTTAAAAATGGCCAAATTTATTGTTTCTATTGCCTTATTGTGCATTTTTGGTGCCGTATTTGTAAAAGGATTCGATAAAAGCGCTGCCATGGCTGCATTCATGTCTAAAATGGACGATTGTAAAGCAGAAGTGGGTGCCAAGGATGGTAAGTGATGACAAAAATATGTTAAAAAATTAAATTTAAAAGCTCGTTCGACTTGACATAAGCAGATAAGTGATAATTGTATTGCATAATAGAGTTTCTCAGAGTCTCTATTAAGTCAAAACCAAAAACTTCATACAGAATAGCGGCATTTCTTTCGTGAGGTGAGAGAGCAATCATTTGTTACCTTTATTTATACTTATCACAACAATCCATTTAAATTAGGCGCACCAAGTGCTGCGCGGCAATTTTGCAAATGTTACTTTAACTAAGCGGCATGCGCTTTTTAAAGGCGACAGTGCCAGAGTACAAGTAAATGAAATAAAATTCCTTTCCCTGATTTGGCGGAACTTGGTTAGTACAGGGACTGCGTTTCACCCGCGGCATCACAACGGGCCGCCATGCGTGCTCAATTGAGCTTTGTGATATCAGAGCTACCACTACGACCTAACCTAACCTATGCTGTTGCAAGTTGTATTGTTCATGCATTTTATTGTATTAAATCCGTTAATTTCCATGTGTCGCTTGTTGGTGCATTGCCTTTTACACTATTTCTACCACGATTGTCTGTATATCTATTTCGAACAAAAAGGTGTCTTTTGACACCTTTGCCTTTGAAAGCAAATAATTATGGAAATAATTATTAAAACATATCCTATTTCTATTCCTATCGTAAATGTGTTAAAAGACACCCTCCTAGAAATAGGTAGGACGCATATACTGATCCAGAATGAGTTGGAGGAAAATGATAACGTTAAATAAATTTAAAAATTATTATAATAATTATTAAAACATTAATTGTGAAAAAATTATTAAACTTTGAATTAAGTTTCAAGTTAAAATTTTAAAAGGTATCTTTTGACACCGTTGGTAGAAATAGTGTTAAAATAATCCTTTTCACAAGCATGTATTTTATTTTTGATTGACTGACGCTCAGTATTTGATGACTCTTGTGCAAACGTCGGCACAAAGAGAACATGATAAAAATATGTGTGCATTTGTGAGAAGCATGTATATAATCCAGAGGAAAATTGTTAGTAATTATTGTTTCAAGCAATGTTCGAACAAATACTGTTCTCTTTGATTCCATTAGTATTTTCCACTCTAGTTTTTATGCATTTGTAGCAACAGTCATCATTACCTATTGCAGGCACCTGATGTTCAATATATTTCAAGCAAACAAATTCTATTTCCCAGTTTTTCTTCACATTTTAATTAAATTTTTCTTTGGGTGTATTATTGATGCACAAAAAAATTTCAAAAAGAAGCGATGAGAACCTGCTGCACTGAAAGCTAACAAGCAACTGAATGCAGTTTTAGGCTCTTTTTAATGACCGTTGTGTGTAAAAAGCCGAATAAGATCGGCCCCGGGGGATATTGTGAGTGTATTACTGATACACAAAAAAATTTCAAAAAGAAGCGATGAGAACCTGCTGCACTAAAAGCTGAAAAGCAACTAAATGCAGTTTTACGCTCTTTTTAACGACCGTTGTGTATTAAAAGCCGAAGTTGTTCGGCCCCAGGGGGACATTGTAAGTTTATAGCATGAGAAAACAATCATTACGTCTCTCTTTACACACTTTGAAAGAACAGATACCACAGATAGGCATATTTTTTGTTTTATGTAACGAAATTAACAGTTTCGGCAGCATGTTGTTTACATTCTTATAGAGTTTTGAAAATGGATAACAGCTTCCTGTTTATATCATTTAAAATAGAGATGCTAACTGCAACACAAGTTCCAAAATTCTATTAGATTTGTTTTAAGAAGAGATCAAACAACTGTTCACGAGAGGTAGAACAACAGAGGTGACTTTATATTTTTCAAAACAATTAATTGTTCTGTGTTTTTACAATTACGCTATTAATGTTTACATTTTGTTTATGTTCGATGCACAACAACTGTTTTTAGTCTTCCGTTTTGTGCATAAAATTTAAAAAACCAGAACAATTTCTGTTTATAAAGTGAACTAATATGACAGTTTCCGCAGAATAATGTTTGCATTTATTCAGAGTTTTAAAAGAATACAACAATTGCTGTCTCTATACAAAGCTTTAAAATAGTGATGCCACATGTTTTTTTACACAGTAACAAAACATGAATTAAAAGGTGTTTTGAAAAGCATCCTCAATTAGTCGAATTACAATAATGTTTATCTATTATTTAATGCATAAATCTGTTTTCAGTTGATATTGAAGAATTAATTGGTAAAAAACCAGCCTCAACTATGGAGGGCAAATGTTTACGTAATTGCCTGATGATGAAATATGAAGTGGTACGTTGCATAAAGATAACATAAAAACCGTCTTTAGAACAATACTAATAAAGTCGTTTCTTTTCAGATGGACGGCAATGGTAAGTTTGTTAAAGACGTTGCCATATCACATGCCGAGAAATATACCGAAGGAGCTGAAGATAAAATGAAAATTGCCCATGAAATAATTGATGCTTGCAGTGGCATTGATGTGGCTGCCGATCATTGTGAAGCAGCCGAACAATACGGCAAATGCTTCCATGAACAGGCTTTGGCACATGGTCTTAAGGATAAATTTCAATTCTAAAAAACACACAAAAAAATGGAAAACATATGGCAAGGCAAGGTTATAATGTTGACGATACAATAAAATGAGATTTTTTCTAAATTCCTTACGTATTATTTTTGAAATGTTAAAACAAAAATTAAATAAACTGTTGAAATTAAATAAAAAGCAATTAATAATTGTTCTCATATTGTACGATTTTCAAGGGATGTTACTTCTAAAGGGTTTACATTCTTCCTTCTAATTTTTAGCCGCCCCTATGGAGTACAGATATTGTTTGCAGTTTGAAAGTTTTGAAATTACAGAAAGACACCAATAACGTACAACTTGTAGTCAAACTATTCAACTATATACATATACGACAGGGGTCTCTATCCAGAAGATTGGCTAAAATCACCATTCATCGCCATACCAAAGAAAAATAATACAAAGAAATCCAGTGAATACGAGTACAGACTAATTAGTCTGCTGAGTCATGTGTTGAAAATATTCCTGAAAATTATACCCAAAATGATTTATACCGAATGTCAAATTGCTATGGCCGACTCGCAATTTAGTTTCTGTGTTCAAAAATTTCTTCAGAACTGTCGTGATGCCCAAAAAGATGTCTTCATTTGGTTTGTCGATTATGAGAAGGCTTTCGTCCTCTATCGGAATACAAGATAAAGAACAACGATATATTAAAAACCTACATGAAGAGGAGTCCAATTTAAATTTTGAAGGGTTGTAATGGCCAATTATGTATGTATGTATACACATACAGTGGGTGGTAAAACAATGGAAACGTTTTTCAAAATTGCACTAAAAATTAAAAATATTCTTAATAAATTCGCAAAATATTTGTGATGTTTATTAAAAGAAACGATTTCAATGCTGAATTTCAGCAAAAAAAAAAAAAGAAGCAATATGTGATAAATGTGGACTTAACAAATCAGAACTTTCAAAAACATTAGAACATTTTTTGAGTCAAGAACTGTAAACACTCATCATTTTTGAGAAGGCTTCAACACCTCAATAATATAGTTTTTTTATATTTTTATGCATACTAAAGAACTGCAATATTAAATTTTTTTCTTTCCAATTTCCTATTTTGTCTGATTAGAACAAATAAATAAATTTTTGGAAAAGTTTCCATTTTCTTGTCACCCACTGTATTTATAAACATATAATTGTACGATCACTAATATTCGAATAGCGGATGAGTTAATAAAGAAGAAGAATTAATAATTAAAAGTAAATAAATTATTTTCTAAATCAATTTTTATGTGTAAAAAAGAGTTTTATAAATCTCTTCTAGCATACTAAACTAAAGCTCTCTCTCTCTCTCTCTTATACTGTCTTATCATGTGTATTGGAGGTCAAGGTTTTTAATACTCCAATAACGTGATTTATAAAAATAAACACCATAAGAGAGAGAAAAAAACTTAAGAAAAACAATAAAAAATAAAATTCAACACTTTAAAACTATTTTTTTAGAACGTGTAGTTTTGCAAAACCAAAAAAAAAAATCGATTTCTTTATAAGAGGAGCATGTAAAGCTTATAAGAAAAAATTAACAACAAAATTGAAAACAAAAATAATAAAATAAATTAACACTTTATCTTTAAAAATAAATATTAAAAAAAAAAAAAATAATAAAATAAAACAGAAAAGAATTTAAACTATTTGAACACAATTGCTACTGCAGACTATAATAAAAGCAACACTTTGTGGTCAACCGCAAACCTACAGATTAGAATCTATTTTATTCATTGTTTATTTTCTTAAGAACTCTTATAAAAATAATGGCTTTACCCTCTTTGTTTCAATGTATTAATTTAAAACAAATGTGTAGGGAATAAATTCAGTAAGATGGAGAAAGAGACTCACACAGTGAGAGAATTAAAAATGAGATAGAATTGTATAAATTCAAATTTGCCTAGTAAACACAAAAACCAAAAACAGATAGAGTAACAGAATGTTGTCGACATTGGCATAATAGGGCGTTCCAAGCGAGATGTTACTGCTGCCTTTAGTGCTATTGAACGGGAGTCTTTAGTGCTATTGAATTGGGTCTGACAATAAATGAGGAAAAAGCGATATGTCCCTATTTGTCGACAATACATACAATACAATACATAGGGACAAACAGAGTATTGGATCTCAGATTACGGCCGATAACTATACTTTCGATATACATACATACATACAAAATTGATCATTACAACCCTTCAGTCAGGATTTCGACCTAGCTTCCCACTTTCGATATAGTCAAAGAATTTATCTTAATAATGCTGAAATCCGTTAAATTCAAAATCGCGACTCACAAAATTATTTCAGCAATCCCACTACCACGGTTGGAAAGAGGACCCTCTGGACTACCATTTGCGTATAGTCTGTATGGTGTACTATTTCTTATATGTTCCCAAATGGTCACTAATCTTCTAGAGAATTCTCAGATATTTTTGAGCAAAAATCGATTCTTTTTTAAATTCAAAATCGCGACTCACAAAATTAGTTCAGCTATCCCACTACCACGGTTGGAAAGAGGACCCCCTGGACTATCATTTGCTTATAGTCTATAAGGTGTACTATTTCTTATATGTTGCCAAATGGCCACTGATCTTTTAGAGTATTTTCAATCAAAAAATTTATCTTTGCAAATCCAATTTCAACAATACCATATCATTTTATATGGGACCTATATTGCTTATTTTTTATTTTTATAATACTCAGGGGATGGCCCCAAGTCATGCAGTGCATTGTGCAGGTTTAGGAAAATAGGTTATAATCAGGTGGAAAGCGAGAGTAGTGTTTGTGGACATTTGATTTAAACTTACCACTATCGTAACTGGTGGGAAAAACTTCCGCAAGGAAATGATTCCACAAGCGAGCAGTGCGGGCAAAAAAATGAATTCTCCCTGTAATGCATTGTACGGTTCACTGGACAATCAACCACATAAGGATGTGCTTTGCGGGAAGTACGAGTACCACGTAAAAATATGTGATTATCGGGAAGCAAGCCTCTTATCTCTCGAGAACACGCAGCATTATAGTACCGATAGAAGAATAAAACACACGCCACATTGCGAAGATGCTCCAACGAATCAATAGAGTTGGATAATAACTACCTTCACTCTCTCCTGTACGCGGTCGAGAAGCTTTAAAATAGACATTGAAGCACCAGCCCATACATGAGAGTTCTAAAAACTAAGGCATTTGAATGCTTCCTTCGACACTCGAAAAATGTGATTGTTCCAACGAGCATCAAAACTAATTCTCATGCCCAGAACATCAAGGCATCCGCCTCCTTATAGTAGTACGAGGCCTCCTTTGAGTATGATATGGTATTCATAGCTCCTAAACAAGTGCTTTTGTTCAAATGGATACTGTTAAACAGTTAACAGTGCTATGTTAAGAACAAATTGTGCACTGTTAATGCTAAATGCGGCGCTGCTAAAATTTATCAATTTTGTCTTGGATTTTCAAATTCGAATTTATCTTCACAAAAGACAAAAAGACTGCAACGCAACAATTCTGTCCGACTTATCTAGAAAACTTTTTGCAGGTCATTTAAAGAAAACAATTAGGGCCTGTTCGTAAATGCATCACTGCACTGCATAATATGTAAACCTTAACATTGGCTCTATTGAAATGTTTGGTTTGTGTCTCAACTAAATAAATTCCAATTTTTTTCAAAAATGTGTCAATTATGATCAGTTACTCTATGTTTCATGGCAGTTAAGGTTGTAATAAATTTGCTAACTTCATGGAAAGACGTAAAAAGATGAAAGAATATAGGAAACAAAAAAGAAACTAGAAATAGAACTTGTTAATAAACAAAAGAATTAAAAAAAAGCAGAAAACAGCAGCAAAATAACAACAGAAATTTAAACAACAAGAACCAAATTACGTTGATAATCATATTAAATGAACTGCAAAGGAAATAGAAAAAGAAATTGGAAGAAAGCAAAACAACAAAAAGAAAACTAAAACAAATAACGGTAAAAAAAAATTTAATTTAATTTTTGTATTATGATTTTACTCTCTTCTTAACATAGAGTTCACATAGAGCGAGAATTATTCTCTTTTAAGACTCATTTTTAACTGTTATGCTGATTATGTTGTTAATAAATTTGCTAATGATGGTTATACATAAATGCTATTTGTTAACCATTTATCAGTCAATCAATCAATCAATCATTCATTCATTCATTCGTTCGTTCGTTCGCTCACTTGTTCATTTTATTATGCCATATTCGTACATCTCATCTCATCTGTTCTTAAGCGGCATCCGTTGCTGTTATTTGCCATAGTTTCTGTTTGTTAAAGCAATTATTAACAGGTTTATTCAACTGTAAATTGCTCTAATTTTTGTTTGTTTTCTTGCCATTTATACAGTCATAGACATTCGTTTGACCGCACTTATTTTGAAAGATTATGTCTGGAAATTGAATTTTTTTCTGACTTGCTATGGAAGAACTAAGTGGTGTGCAATCCATGCTTTATGGTTGTATGGAAAGCATCGCTGTACGATGTTTGATGTTTCTAGTGAAGACAAAAACCTGTGGTTAGGTTAATGGAACACAAGCCTAACATGAAATTCATAACGGGATTTCGCGAACTAAAGAATCGTTTGACTGACAGTAGGCTGCTTAACTTATTTTTATTTTTGAAAATGCTTTGCAACGACAGTTAGTTGACATTAAGATTGCGTGTATAAACTGCCTGACCATGGCTACATTAAAGAGGCAATGCTTGTTGGGTCGCGGGACTTTCTCTAAAAATCTCATGATTAAATTAGACAACAAGGCTGCGGTTAAGTCCCTAACGAACATTGTTTTAACGTTCGTCTTTATCCAAGAATGCCGACTATTTCTCAAGGATTTCGTTTTATGCAAAGGTAACTCTTATATTACATACATACATACATAATTGGTCATTACAACCTTTCAGTCAGGATTACGACCTAGCTTCTCATACCACTTATGTTGTGTGCGTTAATTTTATACATGAGTGTTAAAGTTAAAGTCGACTCCGAACGACAGATTTTTGAGAAGTTTTTTCATGGCAATTTTTTACTCTCAGAGTCTTTGCCAGAAATCTGCTGAGAGGAAGTCGCCGAAGAAATATTTTTTTGTCTAATAACCCAACACACTACCCACTAGACCACGGCGACTTATATTTGCTCCGTGAAATAAGGAGGGATATCGTTGAAAATTGCATTGTTAACACATTCGCTGCCAAGGACAAGTGTACTCAAATCTGACAGGATATCCTGCACTGCCAAGACGAGTATACTCGTCCTACTTTAAACAATAGTGGGTTTCTATGTGTTGCCAATTTTCGCAATGTGTCTCGTTTTATTCCATTTCCTTATTTTTTTCTATCTGCGTGATTTATTATTTGCCTTTCTACTAAAACGTACGAAAATACGAAAAAGATATCGAGTCTTCTGCCTTCCGATTGCCAACGACGAGTATACTCGTTTTGACAATCTGACAACGCCTTGCTTTTGCAATAAAAACAAACGGAGAGCATGCTTGAGATCGAACACTCTAATATAAAAGCTGTTGCAATAGCACGATTTACTTGATTTCCTGTAACAAATCTTTGCTCACAGGAATGAATATTGATTGTGTTAACACAATGGGCCTATTTACTGGCCTCTATCACCAAGGGGTAATTCGCTATCTTCTCTAATCTAACTTGCATTCAAACGAAAGTACTCCAAATTAAGTTAAAATTTAATCTTAAAGAAAAAGTACTACTGCGGTCAAACGAACGTCTTTAACTGTATTTGATACGCTTTAATTTTGTTTAAAAATTTCTATTCTCACTTCTCTACTTTTCTCTCTCTCTCTCTCTCTCTCTCTCTCTCTCATTATTTAAACGTCTTGCTCTTTAATAAATATGTGAGTACACTCACTGTTAAATATTTAATTTATGTTTTAATGTTTTGGTTTTGTTTTTTACTGTTATTATTGGTATTAGTATGTATTGTGACAGGTTAATTTTCTAATGTTTGCTATACAAAAATTTAAATTCAATTGTACGAGTACACAAACAAACAAAAATAAAAAAAACATTTTTTTACAGTAGGAGGCCTAATATTTTTTTTTTTATTTGTTTGTCGTCTATTTATTTGATTAGTTTTATTTGTTTAAATTTCAGTTTTATTTACATATTTATTCACTCTTTTTTTACTTTTATCCAGTCGTTGGTTGTGTGGATTTTGTTTTTTTGCATAACCTTAATATGTTTGACCTTGTGTTCTTTATTTAATGTTTTTACTCTCTATACTATTCCGTTTGCAATTGGCAAGTGTGTAACCAAACTAGACAGTTAACCGGACGGAAAGATAGTCTAACGAGTACAGTTTCATTGAGAAACAATTCTTATTGTATTCTACTGATCCTAATATTTGTAGATCACACAGGGGGAAATACACATTTTTAAGGATTATTAAATAAACATAATGTTCTCTATCTCTCTTCCTCATTTCTTTCTGCTTCTCGCTCTTGGTAATTTATGGAAGAATTAATTATTTACAGAGTTTATAAAACTCTTTTATTTAATATGTTGACTGCCAACTACGAGATAACTCGTAGATTGTCTTCCCTTCTAGGGAGCCAACTACGAGTTAACTGTCGTGGCAGTCAACGTGTTAAAAGAGAAACCGGGAAGTTAAGAATTTTTGAAATACTCGTTTGATATCTGAGGATTGTGCACGAACAAATTTGACCACTTCTAGGCTTATAAATTGCAAACTTATAATGGTTCAGTCGTCGTAGTCTAGTAGGTAATGTGTCGACTTATTGGACTGAAGATCCGAGTTCAAATCCCACCATTTTCTCCACCTGCACACAAGTGAGAGTCTAATATACGAATTTGAATCCTTATGTACTGCTTGCTGTACACATCTTAATTTACATCTGGGAGATAAACCCTCTGTTTCACAGTAGAATAATTACTCGTTTCAGTACTTCTCCAACCGATAGCAACCATCCGAGCGCCAACGTACGTTTTATAACGCAGGCGTGGTTGGATCAGCAAACATACAGGTCGTATGAAATCGATGAAATTAACATAACGATCTAAGCTTATGAGAGCAATATCATGTATTGGAGCAAACTCTTCAAATGTAAAATTGGGATCAACAATGAACTCTTCGATGCCGAAATCCATATGGGGATCAGCAGAATATCTTTGTTTTCCGCTACTCATAAGTACCCATGCAATTTTGAGTATGAGTGAATCAACAAAACTGAAATTCAACTACTCTGATTCGTTCATACTCGCTACAACATTAATTCCTAAGTATAAGTAGCAATGAGTATGATTATAACGTTGACATCAAACTTACAATATTCGAAATATGTTTGATTCATACGCCTACTCATTCTGATTCATAAATTTAGAAAAATACTTATAAGTGATTCGAGTGGCTCGAAACATTCATCAAAATTTACAGTCTTTGTTGTTATTGCATATACAGCAAAGAAGAAAGGAAAGACAAAGACAACAAGCAAAGCATACACACAATCTTCTTGTGAGTATTGTGGTGTTTGTACGCGAATCATACTTATTTTGTGCTTCGTGTAAATGTTAAGTAAAGACGAGTCAAAGTCAATAACATCATGCGTATTGTTAAGTATGAATACGACAAGTACTTCCAACTTTGAGTATGAGTAGTATGAGTATAATATTAAAATAAGTATGAATACGTATAAGTGTCAGAAATTATAAGTATGACTCGAATATAGTCATCGTTTTGAATACTCCATATTAAACTTCTGGACAATTTAGATTTCTTTCGTGAATAATGCCTGTTCCACACTTAACAGTGTTTATTTAAATTGTTCTGTTAAAATTCCTTCCTTGAACTAGCGCTAAAATTCTCTTTCGGTCTCTGGTTTCAACAACAATATTCCTTCCGATTTGGGCATTCATTAAAAATGAGAAAAATCGAAAACTTGGGCAGGCATTGGCAAAAGTGCATTTACATGTTTCTTGTTAGTTTCAAATTGAAAATCATTGATTGACAACATGATTTAAATGAATAAAATTTTCTTCCTTTTTTTATTAAGTACTTTAAAAATGAAAGAATGAGAAAGGTTTATTTTTCCTCTATGCAAAAAAAGTATTTTTCTATTTATAAAGTCACGTCTTTAAAGCAGAGTCACTTGGGCCTATAAAATGTATACACACATACATATACAAGCGCATAAACTCACGTGCCAAGCACAAACACATGCACGCATATGCAGTCTTATCTCTGTCATTCATATGCAATATAAATAAATTAACGCACTCTCTGCAATATCACAGGCATCGTGTTATAGGCATAACATGAATAACACAACATTAGTGTTGCCATTGTTGATTGCAGTGATTTTTCTTTTCAGTAATTAAAGGCAAGTTGAGATTTTAGTTTGAAATTTAGTGCTAGTTTTTCGGAATATTTATAAAATAATTTTTTAATTGGAATTTAGAGTAAAATATTGTAACTAAACCAACAAATTGACTATGTAGAAAGAATTTTCCTTCATTTGAAAGAAATTTACTTGATTTTCAATTGTTAAAAAGTAATAAGAATTATTTTTTTTTTTTTTTTGTTCGTTATGGTATTTGCTGTTTCAACAAAAAATATTTGGCTAGAAACTATTCAAATAATCAATATTGTATGCACGATTATTACAAGTGCATACTAGAGATGTAATAAAAAATTTCAATAAATTAAAAAAAACCATTTTAAACAACTTTACGACAGTTTAATTATAAAAAATTTTATTAAAACGTTACAGTGCGAAACGTTTCGAATAATTATACGGCAACTCAAAAACCCTTATAAATGAACTAATTTTAAAGAGAAATTCCAGTTTAATTTTAAACTTCATCTAAAACTACTACTTCTAGTGCTGCTCTTGCAATTAGAAAAAGAAAATATCAACTGAAACACAAACTGTAAAAATATCAAAAAGATTAAAATGAAATTAGTTCTAGAAATAATTTACGTTTTGGTAGCATTATTTGTGAAAAATTCCAGTAAGTTTAGGATTCAAAAATTCAAGTAAAGAGTTGCACCAAATGCACTCGTATTTCAAAGAATATTACATGAACAGGAATAAACCTTAATCCTTCAGATCCTGACTTAGCATTGACTAGAAAAGCTAAGATTTCTGATCCTAACATCGCATAAAAATAATTTTTAAAACTAACATTGAAGGTATCAAAAACTTTTTATGGGCAGAGGATTAAATTCTTATATACCCGAAATTTAAACGAATTTTGTGATCACTTTGTAATACAAACTCAGTAATTTTTCCGTCGCCCTTATTTAATGATTTTTTTTCTCTGTTGTTTCGAAACAAAATCTACTCCTATTCAGTTGTTTTTACTCATCGTGCAGACGACAAAACTTGTGAAACTCCGGATCATTGGGAAGGTGAATGCAGTAGAACTCCATAAGTGCCCTGCATTGTGGGCATTGTCCGAAAAGCCAAACAAAAGTGCAAATGAAACAACTTTCCTTCGACAGAGTTTTTGTAGCAGATCTCACTTGGATTTGTATGTCTGTTGCCGTTTCGCAACTATTAAACTCTTGCCCGATTCCCGTTTCTGAGGACAATCTCTTCAAAATCTCATGCATGGGGATAGTACAATGCATATCAATGAACATCCATGGACTGTTTTGATTACGTTCACGAAATGTAAGTCTAAATAACTTCATCTTCAACTTTCCTTATAGAAACTGAGTTTCTTTTCATTATTGACTCTTACTCTCACGCAGCAAATCTATCGGAAGCCTTATGTGGTGGTGTTTTGATAAATAGTCGTTATGTGTTGACTGCAGCGCAATGTGTGAATGAGGATGAATTGGCATCCAATATTAACGACAAACCTGTACGTTTGGGAGAATGGAATACAACTACAGATCCGGATTGTGAAGTATCTAGAAATGGCCCAAGATATTGTGCTCATCATCATTTGGATTTTGGCATCGAAGAAGTGATTCGCCATCCCAATTTTACTACTGCTGGTAGAGATACAAAACATGATATTGCTCTCATACGCATGGATCGTTATGTCAATTTTACGGATTTCATACAACCTGTATGTTTGCCCATCCTCCCTCGCCTGCGTTCTATGACTTTTGAAGGTTACAGATTAGATCTTGTTGGTTGGGGTAGTATTGAGACTAAAACGAATTCAATTGTGAAACGGAGAACGAATTTTGAAGGTGTGGATTTAGACGAATGCCGCTGGACCTATTCCACGATAGGCGTTAATGTATTAGAGTCAAACATATGCGCAGCTGGAAAAACTGATGGAATAACTTGTTGGGGCGATTATGGTGGTCCATTGCTTTCTAGGATAACTATTGATTTTCGTAGCGTCTACACGTTGATTGGTATTTTCTCATTTAGTCATAAACCCTGTGGTCACGGTATTTGGCCAAGTGTGTATACCAGAGTTGGTGCATACATTGATTGGATAGAAGATAATTTAAAGCCTTAAAAACTCTAATCTCTAACAATTTGTAGCTAAGATGGCTGTTTTTAAGCTTTGCTGCTATTATTAAATACAAAAAAAAAACTGCTTTCGTAATATGATTCATTTAAAATGTGCTGTTTTAATTGCCTTGTTCCCCTTTATGTCTAAAGCTGAAACTTTAAATGGAAAATTTATTTTCTAAAGTACTGGGAAACTCACATGCCTCATTTTAATAACGAAATGAATTTTAAAATCTCCCACCATACTTTTAGGTAACTTTTTTTATTAAAACAACACAATGGCAACCCCCATTTGCAAAGCATACAATAATGCATTACTGTTGCTGTTGTTGCTTATTTGCTCCTTTGGAGAATATAATGCACAAACAAAGAGGGAAATGGAGGGAGGAAATAAAGAGAAAGAGAGAGAGGGAGAGAGAAAAAATATATATTATTAAAGTGCAGTCAGTCTTCCATTAATTTAAACAATTTATTGGAAATTGTTTTGAAAATAAATGTTTAAAGTATGTGACGACCACTAGCAAAGCAAAAGCACCACATAAAAAAATATGAAACGAAGTATTAAAATGACATAAAACAGTATAAAAATAAGGAGAGAATTTTTTTTAATCTATAAATAGAATTCTCATGTTCCTGCCATTTTTCTTTTTCCTTTTTTCTCTCTTTTTTTCTGTCTCTCCTATGGCAGCTACAGCCATGAAAATGTCTTGGCATGTCTTTTAATTTCGTTTTTCCTTATTTTTTTTCTTTTTTGGTTGTTGTGGAGCTCTTCACTTTCATCTGTCGCTTGAGTTTTATTTTCATACACGTTCGGCTCTATTAGGCAAACGACATTATGTGCAAGTGCGAGCACGGACGTGTTTGAATGTGTTTGTGTATGTGTTTGTGTATATGTTTGTGTCTATGATGTGTATGACACATCTTAGCAAAAGGAATACTCGAAGTTTTAAAGCAGAAAGGCATGCAACCAAGCATAGAAGAGTTTTGGTGAAGTGATAATACAATGCGAGTCTTTATGAATATTTGAGTTGGCAATTCAATCGTATAAAATTAACATTTTAATTACACATGTTGACAAATCATTTTCTCTGGACTTTGGAATGGAATTGCAATCGACTGCCTAACTGTGTTGATGATCATTAATATGCTAATAATCATGATGAGTAACTTATTTAAAACCAACAAAGTATGAAAATAATGTTTAATAGAGATAAAAAAAAAATACAAATAATCTCGAGAACTTTAGACTGATTTCACACACAAATGAAATCAGCGAATTGGACATCTAAAAAAATAAAGGGTCTTTCAGTATAAAATTTATTCTGGTGAAATCCAAAATTCCGTATTTTACTAAAAATTTTTACGAAATCGGGGTTTTATTTTTGGGGTTGACACTGTAAATTTTTTTAAATTGTGTATACATACCATTTTTTTGATATCATAGATAAAATGTGAATGAAAAGCGCAATATTTACCTGAAAGAAAAGAAAAAAGTACAATTATTGCATATTTTATTACATAACAAATACATACGTATAGGAAAGAGTGTTGCCAATTGTAAATTAATTAAGAAAGTTCAAAAAATTCCCTTTAAATTCTGGAAAAAAAGATTGTTGCCCCCAAATTCAAATCAAATCATTCAAAGGTAACTCTTATACGGGTTCTGTGAAATAGGGACATCATTGGAAACTGCATTTTCGATGAACTGGCCACGGCCGGCTCACGATCTCCGACATATTATAGGCTATAAGCATGCAGATTGCACCAAACCAAAATTTTGTTAACAGCAAGATGGTACGTATAATATTGTAAGACTGTGGACATTGCGGCAAATGACTTCTGTGGTCAAAGAAGAAGAAAGAGATTGTCTTTTGCCTCAAGTGTCAGTGCAGTGCTTTTGTCATGAAAAGACAGAGTTTTGTGGTCTCTCACTTTTAAGAATTAAGTTCAAAATATGGATTCTTAATACCTTGGAAAGCAAAAGTAAGAGCTGACAGATGGTTGTGGATGCTTTAGAGCTAAATAAAGAAGTCATCAGCCTAATAAATTCTGAGATTTACAGATAAACATAGATCCCGATCAAAAAATTTGAGAAGCTTTTCTCACGGTATATATAGTAGTCGCCGTAGTCTAGTAGGTAGTGGATTAGATCAGATCAGACATCTCCAATTAAAACAAAATATGAAAAAATATTTCTTCGACGACTTTCTCTCAACGGATTTCTTGCAAAAACTTTGAGATTTAATTAAATTGCCATGAAGTGTAGGTCCCGAACACAACACAAGTAGTACGAAAAACCAGGTCGTAGACCTTACTAAAGGTTTATAATAACTAATAATGTATGTATTAATGTTAATCTCGCACCATAGACAAATCACGTCACCATTTTAAACTTTGACAATCATAGAAAACAAAATAAATCAAAGCGACATGATGCTGATGATTGTTTGGTCTCTCTGAATTCAATATTAAATCTAGTTTTACTATCTTAATCACGGGGTTATGATCATTGACATGATGTTCTGCATATAGATTGACAATTCCCCCATTTTCATTTAATTTCTTCTCTACAATATTGCTTAAATAAAAACTTTAAATTCGAGGCAAATTTCGTCAATTTCCAAAACAAAATATTTTTCTTTCTTCTTTAAAAAAAAAAAAAATCTTTATTGCATTGCTTTGAATGATGGAAAGGATAGGAAAAACTTGAAGAATTTCCTAGAATAACCACACAACATCAAATTTATTGTTCAACGGCAACGACGACGACAACAACAGGGTGTGTGCTGGCTGGATGACAGACAAACTGCTGTAAATGAGTCAAGAAGGAAAAAAGCAGAAGAAAAAAAGGAATAACGCGCCTGCATGCCGCCACCATTTGTCGTTCGATAATAAAAATAGCTTCGCTTATAAATTCGTAGACATCGATACATCCATCGTCATCGTCAACGCCATAGCCATTGCCATTACAAACGCCAACAAAACTTGACACGCAACCATATGGTTGGCAATATTTCAACGTTTTTCTTTATGTGTGCGACGCTTTAAACAATAATTAACTCAACAAATTAATGAAATATTAACTTGATTTATAAACAACTGGAGAACTAAACTGAACTCAACGAACAGAACAGAGCATAACAAAATAGAAACGAAGGAAATGTTTCGTTTCATTCAACGCCACAAGAAAATAAACACAATGGAAAAGTAATGAAAGAGAACAGAAACAGAAAGGGAAAGAAAGGGGATTTTTTTAGGGATTTTTTTAAAATAATCCCCCATAAGTGTTGTTAAATAAACAAATTCATGTTAAAATATTTAAATGCCTGAGTGTATGTGTATTGTATACATATTTAAAGAATTCCAATAAACTTGAACTTGAGTTTTGTTTATAAAAAAAAAGAAATTTATTTTTGGTTTGTTTTTCGGTTCTATTTTATAAGAAAATATTCAAATAAAATAAAATCCTAAACTGTCAGAGGATTTCCTTTAATTTACATACTCCAACAAATTGATGTATGTATGTACTCTCATCCATAAAGCAGAGCAGAAGAAGCTAAAAGGGGGTCTCCAGTGTAATTTCATCACATATGTACCGTGACATGTCAGAAATTCGACATTTTTTGTCGGTAAACAAAGTTACCATCATTAGGAAATGCGTGTGCATTTAAGTCTTAAATGTTGATTTTAATTCATTGAACCGCCGATTGAAACTAAGTCAACCAACCAGCCGTTGAATGATATAAACTGTAAAACCAAAACTGTAAAACCATCATGGCTAACTGTTTGAAGGATAAGGATTCTCGAAAAAAAAAAAACTTTCATCTAGAACTAGAATATTTTAGCGATCTTTAACCACTTAGGGCCATTACTACAACTTGCGGTTAAACTTGGATTTAGTTAAAGGTTGCCTTTAGCTAAAGGGAACTGTAAAGTTAACTTTAAATGATTTTCGTTATTACAATTTACAGATGAAATAAAATAAAAATATGGCAGTGGCAGAGCTATGTCGACAACAATGCTCAATTAAACAAGTTTTTTTTAACGCACTGGCAACAGCGGACTTTGTTTTTTTGTTGTAATTTCAAATTGCCATATCGAAAATAGTATATGATATGGCAAGTTCAAACATAAAGTCACCTTTAAATCTTAAAGTTAGGATGATCTTCCCTTTAGGTTAACGCTCAATTTTATCTGATTGGGTACTCATAATAATGAAAAAAACAATTTATCTACCTGATAAAATCCTCCATTTAGTTAACGACAAGTTGTAATAATGGCCCTTAACAGTTTCCTTATCTTTAATTTAATTTTAATGTATTGTTGCATGTATTTTGATTTTCTTTTTTAATTAATTTTTAATTTTATTTTAAATTATTCTTTATTTGAATTTACAGTGAACTCGCGAAAACGTGAACACTCGAAAGCGTGAACGTTTCAGAAACGTGAATAAATTTATTTTTTCACAGAGTATTCTAAAACGTGAACAAAATCTGAAAGCTCTAAAACGTTTTTAAATTGGGAAATCCCACAACTAGAGTTTATTTATGTTTGAATTTCTTGTTCATTGTACTCGTTTATGTATGCGTTGGCCTGCTAGTTGCTCTTTGACATTGATTGCTATGAAGATGTTATAAGTGAGTAAAAAACTAAATTTGTGAAAATTTCTTCCATTAAAAAGAAAAAACGGGAAACTAATAATCGTGTAAATAATACATTTTATTTATTCCAAGAATGGAAAAAGTTGTGAAACCAAAGGTTTAGAAATTCTCGATCAAATTAAAGTAAATGTTCGTAGTTTTAAAATAAGTGACGGATGGCTTTAAAAATTTAAGCAAAGGTTTAGGTTAGGTTAGGTTAGAGGACGTGTACTTGTCAGAGTAATTGACATTACTCGGTGGTCGAATTGACCCATTGTACTACGTTTTAGCTTCTCACACCACTTATGTTGTGTGCGTTAATTTTATACATGAGTGGCGGGACCTACAGTTTTAAAGTCGACTCCGAACGACACATTTTTTGGGAAGCATTTCATGGCAATTTTTTACTCTCAGATTTTTTGCCAGAAATCTGCTGAGAGGAAGTCGCCGAAAAATTATTTATTATTAGGTATAGAAATTCTCGATCAAATTAAAGTAAGTGATCGTGGTTTTAAAATCAGTGATGGATGGCTTTAAAAATTTAAACAAAGGTTTGGTGTTCGCCTTCTAAAATTTTTTCTACGCAGCTGCAATTTGTTGATGTATTTAAGGAAAAGTTATATCAAATATGAAGGAGCTCTCTCTTTATGAAGATTAGCTTTATAATGTTAATGAATCCGAGACCAAAAATCGATTTTATTAAAATTCAATATCTCGACTCACAAAATTATTTCAGCTATCCCACTACCACGGTTAGAAAGAGGACCCTTTGGACTACCATTTACATATAGTCTGTATGAGGTACAGTTTCTTATATGTTCCCAAATGGCCACTGATCTTCTAGAGAATTTTCAATAAATAAATTTATATTTTCAAACATAGACCTACCATATGCCCTAAAATTACCAGCTAAACAAGTGACCTTGTTCAAATGGATACTGTTAAACAGTTAACAGTGCTCTGTTAACGGGAAATTTTGCACTCGTAAGATCAAATTGTGCGCTATTAACGTTAAGTGTGGCACTGCTAAAATTTATGGATTGTGTCTTGAATTTTCAAATTCGAATTTATCTTCACACACATTGAATATTGCATTTATTTTTGTATTAAATAGTTTTTATTATATTTTTTATTTTATTTTTTATTCTTTTTTTATTTTATTTTTTATTCTATTTTCATTTAATATTTTATTTTATTTTTTATTCTATTTTCATTTAATATTTTATTTTATTTTATTTTTTATTCTATTTTCATTTAATTTTTTATTTTATTTTTTATTCTATTTTCGTTTAATTTTTTATTTTATTTTTTATTCTATTTTTATTTAATTTTTTATTTTATTTTTCATTTTACTTTTTATTTTATTTTTTATTCTATTTTCATTTAATTTTTTATTTTGTTTTTGTTATTCTATTCTTTTTGTTTATTTGTTTTTTCTTTCTATATCGATATTTTATATTTTTATATATTTTTAAATTTTGTCTATTTTAAGTATCTACAAAATTTTTTTATTTTATTTTTATATATTATATTTTATTATTATTTTTTATATTTTAATTTTTTTATTTTATTTTTAATTTTACTTTAATTTGTTTTATTTTCTGCAAACAAACCTGTAGTTTCTTTTTTATTTTAAATTATTATTTATTCGTCTATATTCTACTTTTACTTTTTATTATTTTTTATTTTTATTAAATACTTTTTATTTATTTATGGATGTATTATTATTTATTTAAAATTTTTTTTTAAACAACAGCTAGGGAATGGCCTATACTGGAAAGAGAGTTTCAGATACGGATAATCCGGCTAAAGAACGATTTTTTTTATTTTATTTAGAAAATATCCCTTCTTTTAGAAAGCATTTTCCTTTATAATTACAAACAATTTCTCTCTCTACTCTGTGCTATGTTATACATGCTTTTCATCAAACAAAAAAATAAAAAGTGAAGTACTTAAAGGGGGGTTACAAGTCCAAGTATTGTTTTTGTAAATACCGTATTACTTTAATTTGATACAAATACATACAAAAAAGAAGAAATACATACTCATTCATTTTTATTGTTGTTGTTGTTGCTTTTTGTTTTTTTTTTTAAATGGTATCATAAATTACGTTTTATTTTTCTTATTTAAGAAATAATTCAGTCGTCATCATTCATTAGTTTATATAGGAATTTTTTTTATTTATTTTTATTTTTTTTGTGGGTGTGCTTGACAAACACCCTTCTTAGTTAGTGCGTTTTCGTTTATTATTCCGTTATGGTTTAGATTTTATTATGCTTTGTCCAATTCTAATGTTGTCTCGTCACAAATTATTTATTGATCTGAGGGAGAACTAAAGTGAAGTGAATTATTATTGACTGTTTTTAGGTTTCTTTTTTTTTGGAATTTTTTTAAACCCAAACATATATTGATGAACTGATTTCAAAATGGAACAAAATAATAAAATATTAAAATTTATTACCGCCTAAGCGATTCGATGATAACTTTTAATGATTAATAAATAAGAAAATATATGACAAACAAAAAAATGCAGAAAAGGTTTAAAAAACATAATTTTCCAAGAATTTTCAAAATTAAATTAATATTCGAAATTAAAGAGAGACATAAAACTTATTTAAATGCATATTTTATGTATCCATATACATATGTAAACACACATACAGTGGCTCCATCGTATAATCGGACAAGTATTTGTCTGATATGTACGCGCTTAAAACTTAAAAAGAACATATTAAATATGTTTTTTTTTTTTGCTTATATTTACACTATATATTCCAGACTTTGAGATTAATCAAAAAAAATTACAACATTTTTCATCATAACGGTAATTTTATAAAGAAAAAGGAAATTAACTCAATTTTTTGCGCTCAACGCATAATCGGACAAATGGGAGCACCATTACTAAAAATGACAAAAGACGACAATTAATACTTTGTGGTATATCCTTTGTTCTCAAGAACGGCCTGTAAACGTTTTGGAATTGATTTTGCCACATTGTAGCGCACCATAGATTCTATGGAGCTTCTCGCTTCCAATAATACCACCTTAAGCTGATTCAAAGTTTTAAATTGTCGATATACCCTTATAGTTACAATTTACAAAATTCTACTGTGTACTGTTTATAAAAAAAAAATAAAACAAAAAAATACAACACAAGTTCATTTGCCTCTTAAAATTTTCTTAATTGAAATCGTAGCAAACCCAACTCCTTTTTTTTTTCTTCTTTTCTTCAATTGCATTGAAACTGTAGCAAAAACAACAATTTAATTTATACATGAGGAGAGTAAAACCAGTAGCAACAACAATTGCTTTTTTCTCTTTAATTTGCCATTAAAAATGAAGCATGTTCCATCATGTCGCTGTTAAGTAGTATTTCCTTCTTTTATAGTTATTTAATGGTGTTTTAGTTATTATTTGTGTTGTTGTTGTTGTTTTCTTTTTCTTTTCCAGAGTATATGTATACATACAATGTATTTTGTTTTGTTTTTGTTTTAAAATAAATTACAATTACTGTCACCTCCTTGTTTTGCAGACTCTCTTCGTTTTCACAAACCATTTTTCCTTTAGCAATTTAATAAATAACAACAGCAGCAGCAGCAACAACAACGAAAACGATAAGGCACGAAACGAAACGAAGAAACTGTATAAATAAATATTTGCATAAAAAGCAATGCTTGCTCCTCCAAGCTCCAACTACAGAAAAAAAAATTATGACAGAGTCAATGAAATGATGGCTGGGCTTCCAGTATAAAATTGAAACAACAACAACAACATACATTGCCAATAATGAAAACAACACGACTTTTAGAAGTTGTCGTTAAAATAGTAGTAGAAACAGTTGTAATGTAATGCAGTTGTCATTGTAGTAGTATGCTGATGGAGTAGATGTTTATTATTAGCATTTGTGTCGTTTTTTGTTGCTGTTCTTGAATTTATGAGTGTTTAATATACAGGTTATGCACACGTTGATGAATGACTCCACTCAGTGAAGGCAAAGAATTGTTTCTTTAATTTAAATGTTACAATTCTAAAATTATTAGAATGAATTCACTCCTTTAAATAATTTTTCATATTTCTTTATATAGAAAAAATTTTTTGTTTTTTTTTTTGCCTATTTTATTTGAGGTCTTTTTGACTACACAATATACATGACACATCTTTTTTGCATGCACTGACAACAGGCATGATGCGTGTCTTATAATGTGATTGTTGTCTCCAATCGTTGGAAGACATAGTCGTCTGCCGTTCTGAGACAGTCATTATGAATGACAATGTGATCTTTAATTGTGACTTTCATTTGGTAATTAATATTTTGAAATTTAATTTAATAAAGAGGAAGGTGTAGTAAAAAGATTCATTCTGTAGAATCAGAAAATCAGAAAAAAATGTAAATCTGTTAAATTTTTAGTTTCTTGTTGAAAATTATGAAAAAAAAAATTTTAAAAAAAATTAGACTAAATTGACCACACTTTTCTTTTACATGTTCTCACTGCCAACAATTTGTGGCAATTGTAAATGAGTTGACTTAAAACCACATATTTAGCATTGGTGGTAAAATAAAACCTGGTATGACCTCTATTATGTTGCGGTTTTAAGTCAGTATACATAAATCTATACAGTTACCATCAAAAAAATAAGCGCACCTAAAATTTTTTTTTAATATTTCTTCTACTCCTTTCTTCTACGCTTTTATTTTCAAGTACAAGCTTGCATTTTCCTCCTACTGAATCCACGAAATCTCAACACGATCCTTTTCGCATAAAATACCAATACACTTTGAATTTTCTCAAATAACCTCTCCTTATTTTTCATTTTTGTCTTGAAACGTTATTTTTCTTTAATTTACTAATTGATTAGGCCATCGCACTTAATCTCATCACAAGACCTTAAGTATTTCGGATTATTGTCCTTCCGAATTTGTTATTTTAAAAACGATTCTATTAAGCAAATAGCATCATCACTTCATTGAAGTCGTCGTGGCCTAGTGGGTAGTGTGTTGGCTTATTAGACGAAAGGCCCGGGTTCGAATCCCATGTCAGACATCAAAACGAAAAATATTCCTTCGACGACTTCCTCTCAGCAGATTTCTGGCAAAGGCTCTGAGAGTAAAAATTGCCATGAAAAGCTTCTCAAAAATCTGTCGTTCGGAGTCGACTTTAAACTGCAGGTCCCGCCACTCATGTATAAAATTAACACACACAACATAAGTGGTGTGAGAAGCTAGGTCGTAATCCTGACTGAAGGGTTGTAATGACCAATTATGTATGTCTGTATCATCACTTCATTTAAGCCATATTCTACCCCTACGCCTTGCAATTAGTTCATCTTCAAGCAACCGACGACCGACCTTCCATTTAAAATAACATCACTTAAATCTCTATCTTTCTCTTCCTTTCTCTCTATTCTTCTCTCACTTTCACGCTCTCTTTCCCTCTTTTATAATGTTGTTTTTAAGTGACACTATTTACGTAACACTATGCCTAGAAAGATATTTGAAGCACCAAGTAGCATGCAGTTTAATTATTTCAAAGGCAGCAATGCCAATGTATAAGCAAAACAAATGAAAACTGAACAGTTCTTATCCTTTGCGCGTCGATTGTGTTTATTATACATTTTTTGACCTCAACTGTACTTAATTTTTACCAATAATAAATAATACAAAAATAGGTTTTTACGTACTCTACACCATGCAAAGAAATTGATATACAGATTCATCGTCAGTGTTGCCGTTAATTTTGGTCATATTTTTCCTTATTTGGTGATTTCTTCGTGGCAACACTGCTCATCATCTTTCATGCCCAAATGTCACGTAAAAACGTGGTAGAATTATGTTTTATACGAGAGAGAACATTTCGGTAATCGTTTACATTGTTTTCCATATGCTAAAAAGAAAACGTTTGCTACGGTACGTTACGTTACGTGTGGATAATTGAGGCATTATACAGATAGTTCCGCGTTTTGCTAACGAAATAGAATATTGCGGTAATCTTTTACGAGAACGTTCGCTATGGTACGTTACGTTACGTGTGGGTAACTACAGCATAATTATTACTTATACGCCGTGTTATGAAAACTTCTCTGCGAAAAGTTTCTCTTTTTCATTTGTTTACTCTCTTAACTCTTCCTTATAAAAGTAAATATGTATGTATGTGTGTATGTTTATTAGTTTGTGGGATAAATGCAGTTTGCATGCATACAACGCATGTATGCAAGTGTATGTGTGTTTGTTTGCAACTACCGTAAATTATTTGTCAACAACATTTGTGTGCGTGTATGGTTTATGCAAAAACTTTAAATTTCGCAAAGTTTTGTTGATTTTTTTTCAATTTTTCTTTTAAATTTGTCTTGTTGGCGTTGTGTGTTATTTAC
This sequence comes from Sarcophaga peregrina, assembly GCA_014635995.1. Taxonomy (NCBI): domain Eukaryota; kingdom Metazoa; phylum Arthropoda; class Insecta; order Diptera; family Sarcophagidae; genus Sarcophaga; species Sarcophaga peregrina. Next base: position 52,055,826 of record CM025792.1, on the reverse strand, counting down.
TATAAACGTTAGCACATTATAATATTTACTAATGGTGTTGTTGTTGTTATTTAAAACAAAAAAAAGAAAAACTACCGTAAACTCTTATAAAATGTATACTTGCTTGCGTGCATGTATGTGTGCCTGTATGTGTTGTATTTCATTGTTACATCATATTTGTTTGCTCGTAATTAGATCCAAAGGCAAAATAAAGTTAAACAACAACTACAAAAGCCTCATATGTGTGCACACTTTAATGCGTTGTCGTCTATATTTTATTAATTACCCGACGGTAGGTACACACATAAGGCATGTTGCAGTGTTGATAGTCGGATAGTGTGTAGTCTTTGAGTAGGTATTTTGATATTTACTTGTTTCATTGTGAATATGAAACATAAACAGTAAACGTGTTGCATAAACACGATGCATTATGTGTACCAACATTATTATTAAACAGATAGTGTTGCGAGAGAGAGAGAAAGAGAGAGGGAGAAGAAAAGAGGGTGTTATTGCCATCAGCATATTGGGGATTCATTAAAAATAAAATAAAAATGTGAAGAGACAATCAAAACAAAACTACAACTCACTGTGAATTTGTTAGGTTTCATTATGGGAACTTTTCTGTTTTTGTTTTTTTCTTTTTTGTTTGCAGCAGTTTACATTGTAGTTTGAAACAAAGCAAAAAAAAAATTATTTTTCAACTTTGATTTTATTATATGGACTGGTGCTTGCAATATAATTATCATAAAAACTGTTGCAATACTAAAAAAAAAAGTGAAACTTAAAAAACCTTTAAGAAACACCTCAAGAAATCTATTTTCGCTGGAACTTTCCGTGCAGGCTTTTAATGCCGCCTCTTGGCATTTTTCTCAACTTCTTAGCTCCTCCTTTATGTATCTTGCACAATATTTTCTAACAATGATTGGCTATACGACATCATTTACCAAATTTTGACCAGGAATTTAAGCCTTTTTCCCTGTTTCTCTTTTTTCAAACCTTACCCTGTTAGTAAAATACCGGAGCTTTGTTCCCAAAATGGGTTCCCACCAGAAATCAGCAATGAATCGTCTTTTCGCTACTCATAAGTACTCATGCAGTTTTGAGTATGAGTGATACAACAAAACTGAAATTCAACTACTCTGCTTCATTCATACTCACTACAACATTGATTTATAAAGTATAGGATGCAATGAGTATGAGTGCAACGTTAACATCAAACTCACAACATTCGAAATATGTTTGATTCATACGCCTACTCATTCAGATTGTTATTACATGCACAAACAAATAAAAAGGAAAGACAAAGACAACAAGCAAAGCAAACACACAACCTACTTGTGAGTATTGCAGTATTCGTACGCGAATCTTACAATATCATGCGTATTGTTAAGTACGACAAATATTTCCAACTTTCAGTATGAGTAGTATGAGTATGATATTAAAATAAGTATGAATGCGTATAAGTATCAGAAATTATAAGTATGACTCGAATCGTTTTGAATACTTATTGCTAATCTCTGGTTCGCACCCAGGGTAATTTCATTTTTTTTTTGTGAAAATGAAGGACAATGTTCTTATAAAATTATATTGAATTTGATAAATTTAACCTCAATCTGATCTCACGTGTTACTATTCACCGGTTTGCATTAGCTAATGCCTTTAGAGCGTGTTTATCAGTTTAAACCGCCCACATACGAGTGCATTTTCGACATTAAAATTGCCGAATCGAAATTTAGCGAACCAGTTCTGGCACTGGCGTACTCCATACACATCGATCAATTTATTTCAGGTTTGAACAGCATTTTGCCATTTCTGTAGTAAACCAGTTAAGGCTTGTGTAAGAAATACAAGATTTCAAAGCTAGATCTCAAAATATTATACGGCTTAAATGTGAAGTTGAATGCAAAAAAATACAATTAAAAAACAGAGAAATTTCAATAGATTTTAATATCTATCTCACAAACATATTTCTTTTCCACTTTTCTTATCTTAGTTAGTAAAAGCAACCTTAATAATACTAAAAACAAATTTTTTCAATATTTTTCATTTAATAACGAGTTTTATAAACAAACATGTTGACGTTCTTATTATTTTTTCCATCACTGTATACGAAAACCACCCTTCAACCGCCTAAAATAATTCATTTTTATAGAAACAACAGTTTAGTTACACTTTGTGTGTAAATCGGAGAGAGTGTTTTCTTCCTCATATGTATGTGCACATGTGTTAGTGTGTGAACGTGTGTGTGGCTACTTTCTGCATTTGATTTTTTCTAACCGTTCACTTTTAATTCAACAAATTACTTTAAATTTGCTTTCAATTGCGCTCAAGGTCCGATGAGGTGTCGGAGCTTATGAATACACTTCGTCACGCATACGAACAAATACAAAAATAAGCATGAATACACACTCATACACACAAATACTGCTATAATTGAAAACGAGACTGACTGTTCTGTTATTGTTATGTAGGCTGTGTAAATCAGTATTAAAAAATGAAATAAAATAACGGTACATACATACATATGATATTGTAAATGCCGGCCGGTTATTAGAACAGAAGAAAATTATTTAAAAACTAAACAAACAGCAAAATTAAGAGAAAAAAAACTTTTTCTAAAAAAAACCTTTAAAAGCAGAGGAAGAGAGGGGAAAAGAAAGTAGGCGACAAATGTATTCATCTGAAGTGTGAATTATTCAATAAAATGTTTGCAATTCGTGAATATGGTACGTTTATGATTCAAATGTGGCTTCTTTTCAAAAATTACAGAATGATAGTGATTGTCATAATCAACCTAATATGCAAGGGATTTGAAAATTTACAAAGAAATTTAAAGAGATTGATAGTTTTACAGACGTAGTTCGATCTGAAAATATATTAAGAATACGATTTTATCAATTCCAGGGCCGTCTTAAACAATTGAACTTATCTTACGATTCCTAATCATCATATATAATATTATTTCTAAAGCACTTTTTTTTGTCGGTTGCAAATATCTCCCATACCACCCCATCAAATTTAATGAGTGATATCTCATTTCAAAGCTTATATCTAACACTAATTGCAAAAAATAATTAGAAATTGAAAAATTAATATTTTCATTGATAAAAATTATATTTTATATAGAACTGAATGATAATACTGCAGTCATTGTGATTATATGTTATTGTTCAAGTGTGGTAATACAGGGTAGCTTAATAGTAATGCAGTTCTACATAATATAGTATGTATTAAAATCCATTGTGGCAATACCGCTATTTATATAATATGCATATTAATTTGTAAAAAGCTGTTTTGGAAATACTTTAGAATAGTTGTTAGATCAAGTGCGATAAACAGGGTCGCTTGATTGTAATCCTATTCCACATAATAATATATTAAGTTGTAAAAGCCATTTTAGCAATGTCGTTATTGTCATGACATAGTTTGTTTTATGAAGTGTAGTAATACGGGTTAATAAATGGTACCAAGTTAATCGTAACAAACTTAGGAGAGCACATCCTATCAGCAAAAATTATGCATACCGATAAAACTGTACTCATACTCCGAATCAACGTTACAACTTCTGATCCAACTGTGCCTTTCCGAATGACACGAAAAAATTCCCTGTGAAAGTTGCTTTTGCTATGACGATAAACAAAGCATAAGGTCACACCCTTCAAAAGGTAGGATTGTATTTACCAGAACCGGTCTATTCATATGAGCAGTAATACGAGACTTTTTCTCGAGTGCGTACGTTTAAAGATATTTTTGTTTGTATTAAGGATTCGTACGAGCAAAAAGTTAACGATGATCATGTCATTACCTCTAACATTGTATTCAAAGAAGTATTATAAAAGCATTTAAACATACTTATGTATGTATGTATGTAAAGATGTATGATGATATTATGATTTCTAACATTTTTATACTTTTAATAAGATTTCTTTATTAATTATTTTCATTATATGTTACAAAAATTACAACTAACGGTGCGAAATATTCGCACGGGTCATCTAGTGATCATTATTTCGCATAAAATCCAATAGTTGAAACAAAAATATACTCGGGTTAATCATTCACAACAGTGTCGATATACTAATTAGGTGTGGGTAGGTAGCTAGAGATGGCTGTCCATCTAAAAATCGAATGGACACACTTAGGCCACATAGGAGCCATTGTGTTACTATAGTTGTCTGCTATCCCCTTGTCCCGGAACCACTTGGAGTTTTTAATAAAGCAACTTATACTGGCAATTTCAATCAGTGATAGTTCCTCCACATCCGAACTGTGTTTTTCTCCTTTGACAAAGTGCCCGCCAGATATCCAATATGTAAAGGACAGTCTCCTCATCTTCCTCATCCCTGCAGCTTCTAAAGAAGTCATTAGTAATATGTGTAAGACCTATACCACCAGAAATCCAAAAAATTGCAAGAAATTTACATCAAAACGAGGTCGTCATTTAAATGAACAGAATTTCGAATACTAAGGCCTATGATCCAAGTATTATAATGAAATAAATGCTAACATCGTTTTATTTTTGCTTATTTCTGTAATAACAAAGGAAAATTGAAGAAGTTATCAATAGATCGGGATTTTGTCTGTGCAGGTTGGTTATAGGCTATAAATCTTTTCAAATTTTTGACCAAACGGAGAGCAAAAATGAGACAAAGGGAGAAAAAATAGGCAAAAGTTAATACTTTTATGCATAAATGCTGTATTTTATCTGTTTTAAGTTTCCCAAATAGCTATTGAAGATGTTCCATTTCTAAGGTTGAATCAAAACGGGCCCAAAAAGGGGGAAAGGGGCCAAAAACGGGCAAATTAAGTGTATACTCAATCATGCCTGAACGCTTGAACCGATTTTCTTGAAATTTGCCATATTGATCGAGCTTTTGTCGGTGCAGGTTATAGGCTACAAATCTTTTAAAAATTTTGAACCAAAGGGAAAAAAATGGAAGTAAGGGAGAAAAAAAGGGCAAAAATTAGTACTTTATGCATAAATGATGTATTTTAATTGTTTTCAAGGTATTTTTTACGATTTAGCTTGGTTAAGTTTCCCAAATAGCTATTGGAGGTGTTTCGTTTCTAAAGTTGGACCAAAAGGGGTCCAAAAATATGGTAAGGGGCGGAAAACGGGCAAATTGCATGAATTTATATTTAGGATTACTAAGTTGTTTGATAAACCGGTTTTCGAATAATTTGAAAAATTGCATTTTTTTTTAAGAAGCCGGTCTCGAAACCGGATTTTTATTTATTGTCATTTTTAGAACCCGCGCAATGCCGGGTACAATTTACTAGTTTTCAATAATTTTATTTACAACAGGTTCCTATAACATCACAACCTGCTTTAAAAATTTTGTAAAGAACTTGAACAATTTCAATATTCAAGATAACACCCAAAATAGTGCGAACATTACAGTGTTAGATTACAGTTTTACTGCCACTCTCTCCCTCTGTTTACTAATTACACCCATTTGTTGCACACATACGCACGTTTCAATTCATCCATTTTATTATGGAGTAACGGAAAAATAAAAAAGAAGATTTATTATGACCGCTTAAATGGGCAATTATTGAATTTATTATTCTCACCACTAACTAACTGTAAATACCACCACTTACACAATACAAAATACCATAAAAAAAATCAATGAGCAAAGAAAAATTAGAATAGTAAGGAGTAGAGTGATAAGTGCAATTAATTTTTTGAGAAAAACAAAACCTCATGCCTTTACAGAGAGAGAGAGAGAGAAAGAGAGAGAGAGAAAGAGAGAGAGAGAAAGAGAGAGAGAGCAAAAGAAATTACAAACAAAACTGCGGGCTTAGCATTGTGAGAAGTTAATCAAGCTTTCCGGTAATTTTTGATTTAAATTTTAAAACAAAAATGATTTATGGATTCTAGTGCGTACATACAGTTTGTCAAAAAAATCTTTGCACATAGAGAAAAGCTAAGAAAACTTTGAAAAATTCAATGATTTCTAATATAAATAAACAAATTTTTAAATTTTTTCAAACATGATTTTATAAACATATGTTTTGTTAACATAATAAATAAAAATCTTTTACAAGAATGACAATATTCTAATGTAAAATATTAAAAAACTAAAAGAATTCAATTTTACTGCTGTCAAAAAAATGTTTGCACACTTGATAAAATATTAAGACTTTTGCAATTCTTTTAAATTTATAGTGCTAATATTTTGTGGGTTCACCTTGAGCATCAATAACCGCTTGCCGACGCCTTCTCATAGATTGAATAAGCTCATATTATAATCGTATTTTTCCCATTTTTCTTTGATGAACTTTGCCAAATCGCTTTTATTTGTGGGCGATCTTTTCCCTACGTTTTTCTCTAGATGAACCCACAATTTTCGATAGGGTTAATGTCAGGACTTTGGGCAGGACTATCAATAACTTTGGTGCAGTTGTAAAGTAACCTAGAATTACATAAATAAGATTTATTTTAAGAATCATTATCTTGATAGTACTTGTAATTAAATTTATTCGGATTAACCGGGTCAATAAACCAAATTTCTTAATGCTGGCGGTCATTTCATTTTTTGAAAATATCATCCAAAATCCTGATTACACCAACTTCCTTTCTGGATATACAACCGAATACCATTACAGACAGTTTTCCAAACTTTACTGCAGGAATAAGATTTTTATTTTCTAGGGCTTTCAGAGGCTTACTCCAAATTTTGCGTTCCGTCATGCTAATAAAGCATTATTTTCGTCTCATTTGAGAAAATAACTTCGCCCCAGTACTCCGGAGTATGCAAACTGTATTCGGTGGCATATCTTAATCTCTTTTCGACATTTTGTGCTGACAGCAGGGGTTTTTTCCTAATTATTCTTGAAGAATATTTGTGTTTTTGAAGAAAATTTCCAATGATTTCTTGGAAAACACGTAACCCAAAGTCTTTTTGTACTTGAAGAGTTAATCATCTCGCACTGGATTATGCGCTATCATACATGGTTCTAATAATTTTTCTCTCAACCCGCTGCGTCATCTTTTTTGGCCTGTCTGTAGATCCCTTTAAGTCTAATCCTCCTTCTTTAGCAGCACGGAATATAATACTATATACAGTCCTGATGTTTAGAGAGAACATATCGGCGATTTCCTTGGCAGATTTGCCTTTGTAGTAGTTGATATAGCCCAATTGTATAATATTTTTTGAAACTCGTTTTCCTGGCATTGTTTGTATTCAAATATGAGGACACTTGTTACATAAAAAACGATCCCATCATTACTAAAACGTTATTTACCCCTTTCACATTCCATCTCATTTGTAAAAAACCCAAAATGAGCAACATTTTTGGGAAATAACGGCATATTTTTGTAATTTTTTTTATTATCATCATTCAATATGCAAAGATTTTTTTGACACTTTTTATATGAGTAAAGTTTGGAATTGGATTTTTTTGACAAACTGTATATGAGTATTTAGCCTTACGAGCTAAAGGTTGGAAATCTTCGAAAGACATTAGTGTGTGTGCGTATAAGTACGTGTTTTAGTATATAATTATATACGCCTTTAAAGAGCTCCCCTTAATATGAGAGCAAATAAATGTCAAGCATAATATTAAAACGAAAGAAAGAAAGAAAAAAAAATTATTAAATGCGTAAAATGCCTTCCGGTGGTTATAATAAAACGCAACAAAATCAATGTTAAACAGCGACAACAACAATAGACATAAGGAGAGCGAAAAAAAAAACTTTGTATGTCTGCGTATATTTCAGAATTCTTTTCAACCCTGTGCGACAAACTAAACAAAAAAAAGAAAAACAACATTAAAGAAGACGTAGAAAAACCTTAATGAGTAAAGAAGAAACATTTGAAAATGAAACATTGAGCCATAGGGGCTAAGAGCTTGAAATTACCAACACAAATTGCAATAACACCAACGATATTTATAAGCATTGGAGGCCGTTAGCCCTTATTAACTGTAATTAGAGAACACAGTGATGTGACAAAATAATTGAGACAAGATGATTTTTTTTTTTAATTTAAATGGATTTTTTAATTTTACTTTTCAATTTAAGCACTATAACTACATTATTGAGAGAAATATAAGGGAATATTGCCTTATTTATTGTAAATTAGAATGCTAGATCATTATAGAGAATGAAAAGAATAGAGAAATATGGTAACAGAAAAGAAAGAAAGAAATTTTGGGCGATTTTTTTTTTTGAAGAAATGTAAAGAAATTAGGTGAAGGAAATAGCCTCACTGAAAGCAATTATTCTTTTGCAAGCAAACTGAACAAACGGATTGGAGTCCTTCTCCACTTCTTCTTTCAAAGATTAGAGTTTATCCAGTAATTTCTGCGTCGTATTATCTCGAGTAATATGAAATCGTTTAGTCTATGAAGCCAGAGTTCGAGTCCCAGGTCAGATATCAAAATAAAATACAAAAATTATTTTTTCGGCGATTTCCTTTCACCAGATTTCTGGCAAAAACTCTGAGAGTAAAAATAAAATTGCCATGAAAAGTTTTTAAAAAATCTGTCATTCGGAGTCGACTTTAAACTGTAGGTCCCCGTCACTTATGTATAAAATTAACACACACAACATAAGTAGTATGAGAAACTAGGTCAATAATCCAGACTGAAGTTTTGTAATGATCAATTACGTATGTAATATGAAATGGATTAAAAGAAAATCGTATTTACGAATCAATGGATAAAGAATTCACAATGTATTGCTGGTAGATCGGAGATGAAAAGTGCGAGACATTGTAGAAGTCATAGAGCTCTCCGGAATGGTTCAGTAGATTGAATTCAGAATGATCACTTCAATATAACAAATGTCATGAGTGGCATGGTCTGAACACCCATTGACCAAAAACGAATGCAAAATCGCCTACAAACTTTGCAGAATTGTTTGGAATTACACAAATTGAACAAGTTTTGCGCACAGTCATGGGCGAAACAAGAAGCCATCACAATATAACAGAGACCAATTAGTAGTGAAAACAGTATGTTTCTCTCAGTAAATCGACGTCAAAGTAGTTTGCTGTGGTTTTATCAGTTACTGACGAAATGGTGAATGTTATTTGAATCCAGATTAAATGACATCGATATTATAAAACAATTAGTGATCAAGTCTTTAGTCGGAAAGCTCTCGTTTAATAAAAACGATGGATTGATAAGGATTTGAAAAATAAGGACCAAAGAAAAAAGTTCTTTTGCATTTGAGTAATGTAATGGCGGAGAGTTTTCTATGTTTTGATCCATGAGTTACTGTCCCATTTTTGGATTTAATCCAGAAGACAAAGGTAGCCCAATAATGTCTGCCCCAACTCAACAAAACCGACAAATATCAAAATGGTGTCTGGTCCTTGATAAGTACGTAAGTAAATGTGTTCTTGTATCACAGAATGTAATTATAAATTGGAATCGGAGCGATCTCTTTTCTGAACAAATGAATATAATTACTCAGCAAATTGTCTTAGAGAAATCTCTTTCTCCCGCTTTATATCTGCTCTTTCGACATGCACATCCTACCAAACTTCTAAACTTTAAGAATCTAAAGATAATTTCTGAAAGCAGTAACAGCGTGATAACTTTCCTCTTCATAAGATTATATGTCTACTCCTTACTATAAATAACCAGTAGGCCCAGGATTAAGCAGAATAGGACCCTTTTTTTGCTTGTCCAGGCATTTCCAAGTTATTTTCGAAAGCCCGAATAACACCGATTGAGTTTTTGTCTCTCTTTTGTTCTGCTGAATAAAAACCCAATTAAAGACGAATGATGATGAATGAAAATTGGAAAACGAATTACTTTGCATCATATGGGCTTTAGAACAGAAATATAACTCAAGATGTGTTTACTCTTCCTCCGTGTACATAATTTATTCTCATAATATTTCGTACACGTCTGGCAACAATGCATTTGAAAAAGAACACTCAAGAACAGAGGAGATGTAGTGCAGTGAAATCCATTGACGTAGAAAACTAAAGGGAAAAAATGAAGAAAAAGAGGAAGAAAAAAAAACAGAATCGCTTATAAGAGGCGATAAAAAACCCACAATACACAGCGTACATGCTTGATAATAATAATTGTGAACCATAAATTTATCGTCAACTAAAATAATAAAAAAAAGAAAATAAGAAAAAATAAAACCACAGTATTAGTAACAAAGGGATTGTGTGTGAGTGTGTGAAAGTTTTCAGAATAAAAATATGCCAGCCAAGAGGAAGAATTATGACTGGAAATATTCAGTGTGTGAGATTCTTTTGGAATCTCGATGATCTGAAAGGAGGAAAAACAAATACATTTCGATGGATTTAAATGGGCCACAGATGCTAAAGATGCTGTTTTACATACAAACAATAGGAATGAATTAAAAACAAAACGAAATCAAATAAAAACGGAAAAATTAAAAACGATATTTTAAAACCAAATGTATTCGTATTTCACAAGAGCATGAAAGTGCTAGAGAATGTAAAATATCTCCTGGTAAAAGTATAAATAAAACTATGTACACAAAAAGGAGTGGAGAGAAGGGGAAGGAAAAACACAAAAAAATAAATAAATTTTCCATTTTCCAAGCAGACATTTTTGAAACCTTAAACGCTACAACTCTTTACTTTGCAAATCCATCAATCTCCCTCCAAGCTAAATGAAAAGCTCTGTGTATTATTACACATTATAATGTCCCTCAGGAGAAGATCATCTTTGGCTTTTTACACACATAGGGCACGAACATCAACACTGTTCGTTATAAAGAGCGTAAAACTATATTTAGTTACTTGTCAGATTTCAGTGCAGCATCTTCGCGTTACTTTTTAAATTTTTTTTTTTGTGTCTGAATGATACACCCAAGGAAAAATTTAATGAAAATGTAAAGAAAAATTGTCAAACAGAATTTTTTTTTCTTCTTTAAATATATTGAATAATGATTCTTGCTATAAATTCATAAAAACTTGTGCGAAAAATACCAATGGCATCAAAAAACAAAATATTTGTTCGAACGATAATTGAAACGATAATTACTAACAATTTTCCTCTGGGTTATACACATGCTTCCCACGAATACACTCACATTTTTATCATATTCCTTTTATGCCGACGTCTGCTTATAATGGATTATCAATTTAGTGACTTCAAAACCATCTACTGATTGAATGCTAAAGTAAGTGCAATTCATTGCTAATTTTTCAAAAAAAAAATAAAAAAAATGTTCTTAAGCACTGAAACTCATTTCTTGCTTGGTAGTTAGGTCCACAAACAAAAGTAGCACATTTGGAGTTAGGATGGCATGTAAATGATTGCTGAAAAGCCATTGCTTTGACCTGGAATTGTAAACTATGCGGTATATGGTTACAACAACACGGGAATCACAAGGAAAAAAACGCGACCGATGTGGCTTGACTGTTCACACCCAGAAAAAGTAATTGCCAATTGGCATCCCAGATCACTAGGTTGGAACGTAACATGCGTCATGTTATCGCCGAGACACCATTGTAATCAACCCAGAGGATTGTTGGAATAAATGGAATACAAGTTTTAACCAGAATTAAAACTTTATGTGTGGATCGAGAAGTCACCGTGGTCGAGTAAATATGTAATGTGTTGGTTAGCTAGACGCATGACCTTAATTCAACTACCAGCTTTCGTAAGAAACGAAATGTGAAAAATTTTTTCTTTCGGCTAATCCAAAATTAAAGCTCTAAAGACTCTCTTTAAAAAGAAAAAAAAAAAACTTTCTTTCAGAGGAGTCTTCGTTTTATATATGCAGATACCGCAACTCATGGATAAAATTAAGGCATACGACGTGGGTGGTGTGAAAAACCTTTGACAAATAGCCAGTAGCACTAATTTCTCTTTTCCTATTAGTTTTCAACAGTTAATAGGTATGTATATGCTGATTAAATGTCCCTGTTATTTCTGCCCATACTGTACAATCAAATTATTTTTTTTTTCAGCAATTCCTTTCTCAAATCCTCTTATTCAACAAGCCTTAAGCCACATAAATTTTGTTTCAATCTTTCTATTTTTTTTTTTTCTTTTTCTAACCACAATCGATTAATCCTGAATGGATTTCTGTTATACTCCCTGTAATATAATGACATTTACAAATTCACTTTCTCAATTTCTTTGTAACTCTTAATATTTGATTTTAATTCCATTAAAACTTAACTCACTTTCACCCTCTCATGTACTCTCTTTCTTCGCTCACTCTCTCTCTCTCTCTCTCTCTCTTAATTTCTCAGCCCAACGTAATCCGCCAACATCAGCTGTTTACACCAGCATTATTTAATAAAACAAAAAAAAAAAAAAAACAACAACAAGAAAAAAGTTTCATTGCTTTTTAATGAAATTTATTAATAAAAATTAAATTGACTTCTTATGTTTAAAAAATGTTTATTTTGCACTTCAGTTTTTTTTCATTTCTTTTTTATCACAAACAAAGAAAAACGAAAATGTACACAATAAAAATAAAAGAGTGTGTTTGAAGAGTATGAGAGAGTGTTTGTTTCTCTCTTCAAATTATTTCGGTATCGTGATAAAAGTATTTGCACACACACGCACACACATACACCCGCTTTCTTTTGCATATGTTGTGTGTTGTGTTATTATTAAATAAGGGAGTAGTGAGTGAGTTGTGGGGGTGCAGCAAACAAATAAAATATATTGTACCATTATCATCAACAACAACAATAATAATAATAATGTGGAAGAACCTTAGAAAACCGGCTGATTTGATTGTGTTCTCCATATAACAGAGTTTGCAAAGAATACAAACATGGAAACAGAACGATTTATAAAGAGAGTTTAAATTCGCATTGCTTTCTCACCATCAAGAGAATTAATTATTTTAAATTAAACAGTCGAGAAACAGCTACATGTTGTTGTTTTTTATTTTGCTGTTAATGCAATTTCTTATAAGACGACAGCATCATACGAATGTTTGTTTTTTTCTTTTCTTTTTTATGTTTGATTGGAATAACTGCGCACGCATACTCTTTTAATAAGCAGCCATAAACATTCAAGACAGTGGAGAATTCTACCAGCCAGTCAGCCAGTCATTGAGTAAAGTAAGTGAAAAAACAAAACAAAGCAACAAACAAAATAACAACAACAACAACAACAATCATAATAAACAAAAAGTGTGAGCATTTCTTTTGTTATAATATTTACAAATAATGTTGATTATGGGTGGGTGGTTGGTTGACTGTTTTGTTTGCTTATGAAAGAGGGAGTGCTTGTACAATATGCGTGTCGTCTGCTTGTATGGAGTGTGCAATGAAAAGAAAAACTCAAAGTCACAGAGGGAAAAAAACAAATACAAATAAATGGAGTAGAGAAAATGGAGAGAATTTATTTAAAAATGTTCATCATTTCAACACTTTGTGTGTACATCCATATGTATATGGAGTTCTAAATGTATACGTATTAGTACATACATAGGATTTCTTGTAGGTACATGTGCATGGTTTCCTACAGTTCTGGTAAAAATAATAGAGAAGTTTTTTATTCTAAAAATAAATTCTAGATTTTTTTTCGTTCAGTATTGGCAACATTTTTTTTTAATGAAAATATGGTTTTTTTTTTTATAAAAACAAAAAAAAAAATTTTAATTCTCCACTTACCATTGTGTTCTGTGAAAATATTCAATCCGATTGGATTACAGCGATTATCCTTGGAGTTATGACACGATGCCGATGAGACACCACCTACCGAACGATGTAAACCACCACTGACAGCAGCCGGTGGCACTGAAGATTTTATGCGAGAACCGCGTAATGTTGAACCGGCACCCAAGGCATTAACCGGCAGGCCATGTGAACCCACAGGACTGCTGCTGGAAACGCCAATACAGCTGGCAGTACCGCCATGACTGCCACTCGAATGTGAACCACGTTCTTTGCCCTGTTGAGCACCCATTATTGTTGTTCTACGTTAAACAACAAGGGTACACAAACAAAGTATACACACACGCAAACACACACAATAATAAGAAATTAAACAAGAGAACTCAATTGTTGACTTGAAACACACACATACACACTTTCACTCGATGTAAAATCTGTATTAACAACATCCGAAAGTAAAACAATAACGAGTGTATTATTTCTATTTTTTTATTTTATAAGAAGTTTCTATTAAGGATTACACGAAGGATCATTTAAACGAACGACCGAACGTACGTACGCACACATACATCTGTAGGCGAATATTCTCTTTTCTTTTGCAACAATAAAATACACTGAAATAACGGTATAACTTAGAAGAGAATTTCTAAACGAGTAAGGAATGGAAAAATAACAAAACGTTGTTGATTATGCTGGCTGTTGGCTAGTGGCGATGGCGGTGGTGGGTGGATGGATGTTTAAAGCTGTTTGTTGTTGTTTGCTTTATATTTGCAGCTTTTTTTTATTTATTTATTTATATATCCGTTGTTCTTGTAATTTTGTTTAAATTTATAAATTGTTTCATACTGTTGTTGTTTGTGATTAAATTTTTATTATTTATCTTTATTTTTTTTAATTTTCTTTGAACTATAGAAAGACAGACTTCGTTTTACATTTTTCTTGATTTTCTTTTGTTACTGTAATTCGCACTTGTAGTAGACACCGTTTCCAAAGAATAACACAACAAAAAGGAAGTTGCAATTATCAAATGAGAGGACAAGGAAAATAAACCAACAAATTGATTTTTTCTCTTCCCTAATAAATTTTTAATACTTTTTTTTTCTTATTGTTTTTTATTTAACCCTCTCAGGGGATATTTATTTTGAAATGAAATTTTTTGTTAATCTAATTAACAAGATTTAATGGAAATGAAAATCCATATTAATTTTACCCGATTGTGTTCAACACACGCCCTAAACACAAGGGAGCGCTAAACTGTCTGACGGACGGCGGTGTCGGTGTCTCAAACACTTGCACTACAATGTCTGCCCCGTAAATTTATTTTTTTTTTTTCAACTATTATCGGCCAATTTACTTTTTAGTTTAATAAAACATACTTTTCCTATTACAAAACACATCTTTAATCTCTCACAATTATTTTTCTTTTCTGTAATTCCTTTTTTTCACCACGATTCCTCTAACAAATTTTTCCTTCTTCTTTTTTTTCTTTTCTTACATCAATTGTTTAGCGACAAATTTTCTTTTATTTAAACTTACTCCGGCACAAAAAGGATCACATTTTTATCTTTAATTCAATTTTAAATATATTTTTTCATTAAAATATTTTTTAATTTTTTCTTTTTTCAGATAAAATATTTTATTTTATGCGCACCGCAACAATTACCAACCAATCACTATTACACGTCGTGCGCCTTTATAGACATTCCGACTGCATTTGTTCGTTTTTCCAATTTTTCTTGTATTTCTTGACGTAGTTGTAAAATTTCGTAGTAAATTTTGATTACTTTTCATTTTCCTCTTTGTAACTCTATTCGTTTTTGTATATTTCTTTTATTAATTGCTTTTATTCTATTATTGTTTTAAAGCTGTTTCTTACTATGACAGAGTTGTATGTAAGTGTAGTAAAATTTTGTAAAAGTGAAAGCTTTGAGGAAATTTTGAATAACTTTTAACGGGATTTGTAACACAGCCTTTAAAGTTACAACTACTGAGTGGCAGTGGTAAGTTTGTTGGCTTATTACATTATAGCTTAAGCTAGGCTTTAATAATCCTAATAATTAATGCCTATGATATTGTTAGGAGCATAAATTGGATAACTGTTTCAAATTTAACTCCCATGATCTTTAGCTGCCTGACCTTCCCATTTCTAGAACAAAACTGCCGTTACCTTTAGATCTTATTCTTTGGTTTATATTGTAAACAGAGTCCGAAAGGCCTTTTCTCTTGTTTTCCTTTATTCCGATTGGAATCTGTTGACATTGCCCTTTAAGTACTTTTTTAAAATTTCTTCCCCTTTTTTAGATGACAAAACTACTACTAAAAAGTACAACACCATAGTCTAGACACATCAAATTTGACATTTACGACTTGATGTTAAAAAAAATTTATATTTTGCCATTTTTTAATAAAATTATTTCGTAAACTTTGTCTCAATTAATAATTAAATATTCAGTAACAAATTTTTAAGTAAAAAATTAAAGAAAATAATAATAAATGTGCCAACAATTTTAATATAAATACAAAAACCAGATAGCAAGAGGAATAAATGAAAATACTAAGAAATGATTCCATAATGAGTTATGGTGGCCATAAAAACAATTTATAAGAAAATCGATTATTGTCTAAAAGATAAATACGCGGAAAGTAAAGTAAAGAAAGTAAAATTATAATAATATTGTATTTATTTATGTTTAAAACAAATTATAAAATTATTATATTTAATGTTTTATAACATTACACCATGAAAGTGTAGTAATTGCTGTTGGCTTATTAGTGCGGAGCAACTAGACAGACATACATACCTCTCCGTACATAAAGAAATATTTTCTTTTATTTTTTGTGGTGGCTTTGGTGTCATAAATTTGCATAAAATTCGTTTGCCGCTGCTGCTGCTGCTGCTGCTAGTACTGTTGGCTGATGACATTTTACCGAAAACAAAGAAATTACTTTTTATTTTTGGATAATTAACCAATAATGTGTGTGCGATTTACAAAAGAGAAGAAATTTAATTGATTTTGAAAATTGCCAACACAAGTAAGTAGTTGTTATTATTAATTTTTATTATTATTCCCCTTTCTCTATAATACGATTTACTATTTATTTAAAAGAGAGAAGGTAGAAGAACAAAAACAAAAAAAAAATATCGCAAATTATCAAATGTGTTGCAGTTGTTATCAATTGTTTTCATTTGTTGTTATCTCTTCCCGTTTTATTTATTTTTTTTTTTTTCATTTTTGCTTTTATATTACAGTAGTCGCAGTCGCAGTTGTAGTTGATTTTGGTTTTTGTTATTGCTTATTGTAAAAATTTACATGCAAGTGCCGTTACTAGTGCTTACAAGTTGGGGAAGTATAGCCGTTAATAAAGTTAGAAAATTTTAGTTTTTGTTTAGTTAAGTGATCCCAGTACGTAAGTTCCCTAACCCAAAGCATAGATTAGATATTGAGTTCTATTTAACGATTTACTCACAAATTTCGGTATCAATGTGAAGATCAATATTGCCGCGGTCGACGTAAAGCCTTAGGTTAGTTTAAGTAAATTGTAAAGCAAGACATCCATTGCGGAGGAAAGGTCCGTAGTAAATTCAATGAGTATATTTTGGTTTTGCGCTAATGTTTTCACTTTACTCCGGATTCTTCCTTCATTGTAGCTTTGCCGAGTCTACTTGCTTTCTCTTTTTTAACGGAACATCTGTCTTCCACCTCTCTTAGTTTATTTATCAATTATATTTGAAGATTTCATTACAAGATGTACATACATACCAATGTCATCAGCACGTCATCTAGACGTCTATGGCCTGC
The DNA here is from genome assembly GCA_014635995.1 of Sarcophaga peregrina. Lineage (NCBI taxonomy): Eukaryota > Metazoa > Arthropoda > Insecta > Diptera > Sarcophagidae > Sarcophaga > Sarcophaga peregrina. The sequence continues at coordinate 52,038,458 of CM025792.1, read as the reverse complement.
TGTGGACAGCAAGAGGACAGAGTGGCTCCTAGGCTTGGTTAAGGCCAACTTAAGGTTGGTTGTCGGTTTTATCATGGGGCACTGTGAGCTGGAACAGTTCCCATCCGGACTATTGCAGGGTATGTTGCGATGAGGAGGAGTAAGAGACTGTCGAACATTTCCTCTGCAACTGCCCAGCCCTTGGTACGATGAGGTTGAGGACCCTTGGCAGGGCCTTCTTTGAGAGCTTAAGTTCTGTGTTGAGAGCCGACATCAAGGCTCTCCACAAATACATTAGCAGCTTGGGCTGGTTGAGAGGTGCAAGGGCTTCATAAGTGTAGTCGCACTCTCAACCTCTGTTGTTTTGTGTCCGTTGTTTTTCATTCCTCCCTTCCCTTTCCCATTCTCCTTCTCCATCCCTACATTCGTATATCCTCTAATTCCTTTCCCCTCCAAGGACAATGTACCATTGGTCAATTTTGACCTCCTGATACTGTGCTTGTCTTGACCGACAGGTGCACGTCCTCTAACCTACCAATGTCATTCTATATTTCTGCAATGTCCACAGACGAATCACAACATCGAACCCTTTTGCCAATTGATAAAGGCTGCTGCATATAGAATTCGATGATTTAGGACTTCAAGAGGGTTTTTTAATCGTATGTGCAGTCAGATCGAAATCAGGATTAAAAAAACCAGTAAATGTCTACAAATTACGGATGGAAAATATTACAATACGAAACCGTGGGAGTTTAATATACTGTGTAATCATAATCAAAATTGAAGGAATATGGTCTGATGAAACCAAAAATTAAAATTTCTGAATCCAATTGTTTTGTTGACCGTGAGTCTACTTCCTGATGTTTATTTTAAAATTGCATTGGATTCCTTTAGCATAATGCAACGAAAACATTAATTTTTGCTATAGTTTTTGACATACCTTGATACTAAAGCTGTCAAAGGAATACAATCTAGTTTCTTATAATTTTTATAAATCGATTTTAATGCATATAAAGGTTACTTTACTGAAGTCGCCGTGGTCTTGTAGGTAGTGTGTTGGCTTATTAGACATAAAGCCAGACATCAAAACAAAATACAAAAAAGTATATCTTCGGTGATTTCCTGTCAGCAGATAGGTCAATAATCCTAACTGAAGTGTTGTAATGACGAATTATGTATGTATGTAAAGGTTACTTTATTTTTCATTGGAATTTATATACGCATATTAATAGCAGGACCTTCCTTTTTGTGTACTATAGAATTTATCAATACATTCGGGTCTCATTTTATGCTGAGTTTTTTATGCGAATTCGAATTTATGCGATTTTAATTAAAAAACTTTTTTTTTAATTTTAAGATGTTATGATACTTTTTAAACTTTCGCATCATTTTAAGGTTAAACCAAGTTTGTACCACTGATGTAATCATTATTGTTAACCCGAACTGAAGGGTGTGGTTTCCCTGCGGTTTGAAAAGCTTTTTATGTGAGAATCTCTTGTAGTTTAAGCATGACATCTTATACTGTCAAATTTCAATTCCGAATAGCATGTGAAAATTAATCGTTCTAGTTTGTTTCCAATTTGAAAGGCGATTGATTAGAATATTTGGCTAAGTTTTGGAATTAAAGATATAATTTTAAGTAGAAAAATATCAATTGATTTTAGGTTAGGTTAGGTTATAGGACGTGCACCTGTTGGTCAAGACAATCACAGTACCCGGAGGTCAAAATTGACCTATTATACATTAACCTTAGGTGAGGAAGCAAATAGAGGATATAGGAATGTAGGAAAGGGGAGGGAGAATGGGAAACTGAGGAATTACACAGAAAGAAACTGAAACAAAACAAAAGAGGTTGAAAGTGCGACTACACTTATGAAGCCCTAGCACCTCTCAATCAGCCCAAGCTGCTAATGAACCTGTGGAGAGCCTTGATGTCGGCTCTCGACACAAAACTCAAGCTCTCCAAGAATGGCCTGCCAAGGGTCCTCATCCTCAACTTACCAAGGGCTGAGCAGTTGCAGAGGAGATGTTCGGCGGTCTCCAACTCCTCCTCATCGCAACATACCCTGCAATAGTCCTTTGTGGGATCTGTTCCAGATCCCCGTCAACGACCTAATCTCGCAGTGCCCCGTGATAAAACCAACCAACCTTAAGCTGGCCTTAACCAAGCCCAGCAGCCACTCTGTCCTCTTGCTGTCCACAGAAGGCCCCCAACGGATTGATTTTTAGATTTCTTAAATAAAAATTTTTTGTTATTTATTACATTTTAACCTTGGCCATACATCCCCTATTACATGTGTATTAGAATTGACTAAATATAAGACTAATAAACTGTCATTTTTTTTCGTTTTTTTATTTTTCATTATTATTTACATTTTGATTAAATTTATTTATTTTTTTTTTTTTTCATTATATTCTACATTCTCTCATCATCATCAGTCTTTTGTCAATGTGCAGTTATACTCTTAAATTTTATTATTGAATTTGAAAAAGTAAAATATTGCCAGATATAGCCGATATTAAACAAAAATAATAATCAAAAAAAAGAAATATGAAAACAAATTCTTAAAATAGAATCAAATCAATAGGTAAATGGATGTTATAGTATAAAATAAATAAATAATAAACAAAAAAAAATTGTACGAAAAAAAGCCATAAAATAATGCCCATATACTGTATGTACGTACTTACGGGTATAGACCAAGGAAAAGTTATCAGTTGTTGAGAAGAATTTCGCTTGCTTCTAGATTTGACTTCTAACATTTGGTAACTCTGTGTGTGCTATACAATTAAACACAAAGAAACAAAATAATAAATAATATGCAATGAAATGCATTATTGTTTAATAGTTTAGTTTAATGATTCTAATCATACTCATGGGCTAAAACTAAACAAGACACTAAAACCCATTGCTAGCTGCAGTAGTAATGGTAGTAGTACGTTAGTGAAATTATATTTTCCATTGTATTTGAAAAAAAAAAAATACGAAAAAGGCTTAAGGGAATAACCTAACCAATCAACCAAACAGAATTTGAATTCATATTCTAAGAAAAATATCATAGCTTATGAGTGCGTGTGTGATAGTGTACTTTATTTGACATTAAAATGAATTTAATTTTTTTTTATATTTTCTAATGCCTCTCTTATTTTTTCTTTTTGTATTGTTACAGTAGAACCAATTAATCGAAATTCTCACCATTACCATAGAAAGCAATGACCGAAAGCATGAGTGTCCTTAATATCAAACAAGAAATCCAAGATACTGCTTCCAATCTTAATACCATTACATGCTATAGTCCTTCGACAACAACAGCAACAGCAAATAACAGTTCGACCAGCAACAGCAATCGGCGTAACAGTAATTCAAATAGTGGCGGTGGTGGTGGCAGCAGTACTACGACTTATGGTATGAAATCTTCACCTTCAGTCTCGCCTGAAAGGCAAATGTGCAGTTCTACCACTACCTTAAGTCTCAATAGTAATGGTTCGTATAATAATGGCGAAGAAGCTTGCAGCAATAATGGTAGTTCAACTACGCAGGGTTCAAATCCAAGCCAAAGTTCTGGTTCTGGCAATTCAATACGTGATGAATTGCGGCGTTTATGTTTGGTGTGTGGAGATGTTGCATCGGGCTTTCATTATGGTGTGGCCAGTTGTGAAGCCTGTAAGGCTTTCTTTAAAAGAACCATACAGGGAAATATTGAGTACACCTGCCCCGCAAACAATGAATGTGAAATCAATAAGAGACGAAGAAAAGCTTGCCAGGCATGTCGTTTTCAAAAGTGCTTGCTAATGGGCATGTTGAAGGTAAGTGTTTTGAGTTTATATTTTCATTTTTTCTTTTATTGATTATTGAAGTTTGCGATTTTTGAAAACCAATTAATTAAACCGTATTTAATTATTAATTCTGTATTTAATTTTTTAAAATCAACCTATTCTATAATGTGTGGCAAATTATTTTGTTAAAACCTTTTCAAAAATTGCAAACTTTATTACAAATGCTTTCTTTTCATTAAAAATACTAATTTTTTTGTACTATTTTTTGTATAGGAAGGCGTACGCCTAGATCGTGTACGTGGTGGCCGTCAAAAATATCGCCGTAATCCCGTATCAAATTCATATCAGACAATGCAATTACTTTATCAATCGAGCATAACATCACTAAGTGATGTAAAGATACTCGATGCCCTCAGTAACAATGAGCCCGATTTACTTTCGGCGAAAACTTTACAGCAAAGCAATAATGGCAACAGTTCATCATCCTCATTGCTGGAAGAGGAAATTGCCACAGTCAATAACAACAATTCACCAAATATTAAACATGAACATCAGCACAATCTAATAACGAATTGTTCGAATACTAACGATAACGGCGTAGAGATTTCACCGCCCTCAACTCCGAAACTCTTCAACAACAACAGGAAATTCGAGTACACCCTCAAACACGACTTGCATTTTTCAATTGAATTCATCGACCACAAATAATAACAGCGATGCTCATGATATCTTGGGCACTCTAAGTAATTTATATGATACCGAACTGGTGAATGTGATAGGCTGGGCCAAAAGCATACCCGGTTTTGTGGATTTACAATTAAGCGATCAAATGAATTTATTGCAAGTTACCTGGCCAGAAATTCTAACACTGCAATTAATTTTCCGTTCTTTGCCCTTTAATGGCAAATTGTGTTTTGCCTCTGATCTCTGGATGGATGAGCTGCTCGCGAAAGAGTGTGGCTATACTGAATTCTATTATCATTGCCTGCAGGTGGCTCAACGTTTAGAACGCATTTCGGTGAGACGGGAAGAATACTATCTACTTAAGGCATTGATTTTAACCAATTGTGATATCAATTTGGATGATCAATCATCGTTACGGGCATTTCGTGATTCCATCTTAAATTCCCTTAACGATGTGGTCTATCTCTTGCGGCACAGCTCGGCTGTTTCGCATCAACAACAACTGTTACTGTTACTGCCCGCCCTCAGACAAGCCGATAATATCTTACGCTGTTTTTGGCGTAACGTAAATGCCAAAGGGTCCGTAACCTTAAAGAAGTTATTCGCTGAAATGTTAGAACCTGTCTCTCGGTGAGGTTTAACTATTTCAAAATCTTAGCATTTGGTTCATATTAATTGTTTAAGAACTAAAAATTAGTTTTTCCAATTTAATTTTATTTAACTTTTTTTTTCTTTTTCTTTAACCATTAATTAGTTCAATGTGAATTTATTTGTTTTAAGTTTAAAGTATATACTAAAAAAAAAAACAAAAAAGGAAAAGAAAACAAAAGTGTAGTATAAGGAATAAAAATAACTTACAAATAATAGAATACAATATATAACATTAATTACCTACCTAATGGCAGTGGTTAGATTACCTCAATTTTAATTCGCTTTTTCTTTAATTATTATTACTATTATTATTATTGTTATTGTTTTATGCAATAAGTTTAAATAGTTTAAATATTAACACAGCCAAAGAGTTTTAATTTCTTATTTTGAAATCTATAAGAATTTTTGTTTTTTTTCTTTTTGGTTTTTACAATATTTTACCTGGTAAAAGAAAAAAAGTCGCTCATACATTAACACATATGTACGTTATATATATATAGAAATATGTATCTATGTATGTAAGTATAATGGAAAGAAAAGATCATTGTAAGTTATTATTTTGTATACATATATTATGTATTAAAAAATATGTAAATATAAAATGTACATTTTTAAGAATTCAGAATTAAGAATGGTTTTATTAAAGCTGAGTGCTTAACAAAAAGAGGTCGGATCTGTCTACTCGGTAGTAGAGAAGATTTTTATTGGCTATACGACGCAACTCTATAAGTCTCATGTTGTCGATTTTATTTATTCTAGAAGCTATCGTAGTATCAAGCTGAGCATTAGCAAATACTGTGACATTGAGGGTAACGAGATGCCAGATGGAGTGGAAAGGGGGCAGAGAAATGTCTGAACCGAGAGTAGAGGCATCCCGTGGAATACTCTTTCTGGAAGACAGATCAAGCAATCAGATAATAAATGGATTAGTTATGCTGGAATAGGTAAGATTACAGAATCTTCAAGCTAATAAAATGAGAATCAATTATGGTTTTTATTAAAGCTGAGTGCTTAACCAAAAGATGTCTGGTTTGTCTACTCGGTAGTAGTAGTTAAAGGTGTTCTAAGCTTAAAATCTTTTCCATCTAATCTGCAATGGCTTCTAAGGAAAATAATACTTTCGAAAATAAGGAGAAAAACTGAGTATCTTGTTGGTGATTTTATCTACTCTAGAAGCTATCATAGTATCGAGCTGAGTAATAGTAAACTCTGTGAGATTAAGGGTAACGAGATGGCAGAGAAATGTGTGAACCGAGAGTAAAGGTATGCAAAGCCTCTCGTGTGATTCGCTTATTACAGATTACAGAATCTTCAAGCTAATAGCTAATAAAATGAGAATCAATTATGGTTTTATTAAAGTTGAGTGCTTAACGAAAAGAGATCTGGTTTGTCTACTCGGTAGTAGTAGTTAAAAGTATTCTAAGCTTAAAATGTTTTCCATCTAATCTGTAAAGGCTTCCAAGGAAAAGAATGCTATCGAAAATAAAGCCATAAACTGAGTATCTTGTTGCTGATTTTATCCATTCTAGAAGCTATCATAGTATCGAGCTGAGCAATAATGTCATTTCTGACGCACTTAGGCCCATTGTGTTACCATGAATAACACTAAAATTTTCCGTTTTAAAAAATTGTTTATTTATACGTACACCAGTGAAAGAAGTCGTATGGACTCATCAAAATTTCAAAACAATTGAACTAACGCCTGATGAGCAGAAGCACCCGGAAAATTTCAACGATCCAGTGTCGTGCTTTTTTTACTTTATATTTTCGTGTAAAGCACTGTCTTGAGGGTAACAGCGATCTGACCACAAGGTGCTGGTTTTATTCCTAATTGAATCTCTGTTTCGTTTAAACTATAGTTATTACTATGCAGGTGATGTCCGGCAAACTACAATCTTTATATGAATTGTTGTCGAAACAGCTCTGTAGCCGTTGAAGTTCTTTCTATGATGTAAATAAAAATTTTATGTTAACATTAAAGGCAGATTGGTATTGATAGTTGAGAACACTGCACCTGATCTGCATGATGATAGAGCGGATTTTCATTCGGGACCTATTCCATTGATACATTAGCTGTGGAGTAACTACAAAGTATTATGCCGGATATGTCGAGGGTTACCACCATGTGATTAGTAGATCTAATCTAGTGACATGCCGCTAGGAATTGCCAAGTCTTGATCTCCTTGTTAAGATCATTTGCATTTGCCATCTTAACATAAACGGTGGCGACTCTAAGCACAGTAATTTATGTTGTTTGCATAATTTTTCTCTCTATTTCGAGACATTCAGCAGCTAGCACCATAATTACGTTATATTTCATTACTAAAGTCTACTTAGAACCACTAGAGAAACTTACAACTGCCTGTGTGCGATCAGAAGTAAGGAAATCAAATAGATACTTATGTTTGAGAAGAATCACTGATTTCCAATGTTAGTGAATTGAGTTTTATATTCTATGCCAGCAATTAGTCTGATTCATTGTGCAACATTATTAAATTATGAAAGAATTTATGTATGTTAGGCTAGAGGACGTATACCTGTCAAACAAGACAAGTACAATACCCGGAGGTCGAAATTGACCTATTGTACAACGTTCTAACGAAAGGGAAAGGATGAAAGGAGGGTATGTAGGAAAAAATGGGCGAGTGGAACGCGATGGAATCACACAGCCAGACGCAACAAAAAGGGTGGGAGAGCGCAACTACACCAATGAAGTCCTAGCAGCTCTCAACCAGCCTAAACCACTAATGCATCTATGGGGAGTCTTGATGTCAGCTCTCGACACTCAATCTCAATCTACCAGGGGTTGGGTAGTTTTACGTATGTTGCTATGAATGAATTTGGCTTGTTTAATTAACTCTGAATTTAGTAAGCAACCGGTGAACTTGAAAACTCAAGCAATTCGCTATTTAAGCAATCTTTTTTGTTGTGATCTTCGAAATAAAAGGCCTGTTTATACATACATCCGGGCATGGCTTATTCAATATCTAATTATTGAATAAATCTGACTTACAATCAGAAATATTTTGTGAGTATGTATGTATATAAGATGTTTTCGATATCATATCTAATTATAATTTCAATTTGCAATTTCATGGTAAATTTATTTTATAAACGTCAGATGCCAATATATTTCACATTCTTTCTCGTGTTGAACGAATTGTAAATAGAATTTTGTAATTTTATTAATTTTTTTTTTCATTTAACGTTTTGAATAACAATTAAAATAAGAAATAAAATTTTTATGTCTTTTATTTAATTGATTTCTAAACATCTATGTGTGTGTGTATGGATTTGTAGTACAAATTTTCTTTTTTTTTTTTTGTTTTCTTAAAACTTAGCTAAAACGCTTATAATTATTTGAAAATTAATCTATTTTATTATTAATTATACAATATAATACAATTACAACATGATCAAAAAGGCAATTGCTTTATTTTGATTTATGTTCTGAACGAAATAATAACAAAAGAAAATACAAGTGAGTAGGGAGTAGTACAACGATTTTTTAAACATAGAATGAATGCGAGTGTTTTAAATTAAAAAACATAAAATAAAATAAAATTACACTAAAAATAAACAAAAGAACAAAAACGAAAGTAAACTAGTTACACTACAATTTCCTTTAATTATTTACAATGTTAAAAACAAGCGACTAGATTCAGTGTTTGATGATTTTTTTTTGTTTTTTGTTTTGTTTTATTAATCTCCTAATAAGGTGGCTTTAAATAACACTATCACTAATTGAATTGCATAAAAGTGAATTGTCTTACCAAACTAAGTACTGTTTTTTGTATTTCTTTTTTTCTTTTTTTTTATTGTATTATTTATTTAAAAACCTCCTACACCTTTAACACGGCAACAGCCGTTAGAACATTTAACACTAATCATTGCCAGGATCAAAATGAAAACGAATTTGAGAACGTTGTAGATCGCGTGACTCGAAATATTTCTTTGAATTTTTTGTATTACGATCAGAACGTTCAAGTTCTTTACGAAAATAGTCGATGGTCTTTAATAAACCCTCTTTGAGTGATACTTTAGGCTCCCAATTGAGATATTTTTTGGCTCTCGCTATATCTGGTTTACGACGTTGTGGATCATCTTCCATCGCTTGAGTTTGTTTCACTTCACTCTGACCGCCTACCAGTTCTTTTATGATGACAGCAAACTCTTCTATGCTATGCTCAACTGGATTGCCAATATTTACAGGCTGTGTGTAATTGGAAGTCATTAAGGCTATAAGACCATCAACCAAATCAGAGACATATTGAAACGATCTGGTTTGTTTACCATTACCATAAACGGTTATGGTTTCATTGCGCAAGGCTTGCAATATAAAATTCGATACTACACGACCATCGTTCATGTGCATGCGTGGACCAAATGTATTAAATATGCGAGCAACACGTACCTGTACCTTTTCCTAAAATGGTAACCAAAAGAAAAAAAAAAGCAAAACAATTAAAACAAGTTTTAAAACTTAATCAACTTTCTACTGTTAAAAAATGTTACATTTTATGTGTATCAAGGCTTTATTATGTACATATTAAGTACATGTATTGCACGTCATAGTGTAATACAACAAATGACAATTAAATATTGTTTGTTGTACGGCTTTTAAGAAATTAATGCGGTTTTTTTTTTTTTTTTTACTTTGTTTATTATTTTTATCACTTAATGGTGATATTTCTAATTCATTAAATGCTGTTTATTTAAAAGAAAAAAAGACAGATAAAGTTTATTAATAGAGATTTATTGTTGTGATAACAGATACTTGACAAGATATTTACAACGGCATTGTTTTATATTTTGCAGGAAATTGAAATATAAAAGAAAAAATAATTAAACACAGAGCGGTTAAAAAATTATATTTTATTAATAGAGGGAGGCACCGCTATGAATTTTTCGAGATGTCATTGACATTAGAATGTATTGCGATACATATTTTTAAAAGCTATATTTTTAAAAGATCTAAACACGGTGATACAACTGACTTGCTGCTGCATCGCTATGAGTTGTTCGCGATGTTATTGACATTAAAATGTTTTACGAAAAAAAATTTTTAAAACCTTTAACAAAAATATAGATCGAGATGCGTTCTAGGCACGGATATACAGCTGACTTGAATAAATTATTGGTTTAATTATGGGTTTATTCGGAACATTCAGATCGTTGATTGGTATAATTTCTGAAGGATAACTTGAGTTGAGGAGCAGTCGGGACGAAAGACCATCTTCTGTGTGTCTGTCCGGTTCGGATCTTTTATTGTACCTTTCTGTTTCGTTATCTAGATTAAATAGTAAAATGTTAAAATATTTACAAGCTTTAAAAATGATGTGTGCAGAGAGGCGTTTGGAATCTCTAACGCAAGGATCTGACATCATCCGATAATAGGCTAGTTAGTTATATGGAAAATCTGTGGCCTTTGGAAGCACTGATTGCACATTTTATCACCCCGTGGCTTGTTTCAGGGTACTGTGATATTAAGGATAGGGGTCGCCGTGGTCTAGTAGGTAGTGTGCTGGCTTATTAGACGTAAAACCAGGGTTCGAGTCCGTGGCCAGACATCAAAAATAAAAAAAAATTACAAAAAAAAAATATTTTTTCGGTAATTTCATCTCTTTCTATTCTTGTTTCTCAAAAATTTGTCGTTCGGAGTCGACTTTAAACTGTAGGTCCCGCCACTTCTGTATAAAAATTAACACACACAACATAAGTAGTGTGAGAAACTACAGGCTTCTTGTGGACGATTGCTGTAGACTGTCAAATGGTGAAGTTATAGCACTGGCCATTTTATTGTCACCAGCATTAACTCGTTTCCTTACCGTGAGCATCTTCCCTCTTTCCACCTTTCCTAAACCTGCACAATGCACTGCATGAGTCGGCGTCATCCCCCGAGTGCAGGTTTAATATAAAAAAAAAACGAGATGGCAGATGAAGTAGAGAATGCGCAGAGAAATGTATGAAACGAGAGGAGAGGTATGTAAACCCTTCCGTGAGTTACTTTTTCTGGAATATAAATCAAGAGATCAGACAATGAGTGGATAAGTTACGTTGGAATACAGAATCTCCAAGGTAATAGAGACAGACAAGGACGTTCTACAACAGTGTAAACACTGAAATTGGGTAGTTTAGGTTAGTTTGGGTCGGAGTGGTAGCTTTGGTATCACAAAGCTCACTTGAGCACGCATAGCGCCCCGTTGTGATGCTGGGTAGTTTATTGGATGGTGTTTGATAGGGTCTGGTATTTTGTTCTACAAGTGATAATCAATTATGCAACGCTTAGCGCACACACATCCATGTTTTCTCCAAAGTGTAAATACTGAGTGTGTCGTAATGACTGAACACAAACTATGCCTTTGCGCTACGAGTAAGTTAGTCAGACACAGCGTCAGAGTTTCCTTAATGGCATAAGAGCAAATGCATCAATTAGGATGCATTTTTTTCTTTTATTTCTCTTTGTTTTTTTCATACTCTACATGACACTGCAAGTAGCCACAATGGAACATTTTTAGAATGGAGGTGTATTTTTCATCTATCTTCGCAAACCAATTTAACCAACAAGTTCTGAAAATTTGTGAATTGCACTGCGGAACAAAAAGATCAATAAAATTGTATTTTATCGTGTATTAATAAATAAACAAAGTAAAGCCCAGACTTTCTGCTACAAAGAAGAAAAAACATACATTCGAGGTTAAACTTTCACTTATGCTTACTTTACTGACAATATTTTCTTTAGAATCAACACGCCTTTTATATTCTTTTCAATGCAATACCCAAGACAATACTTTATTTACTTAGGTAGGTGTCACTAAACAAGTAATATATTATTTTTAAAGAAATGAAATTGTTTAAATAATTACTTTTATTTCTTTGTTTTAATTTAAAAAACAATAAAATCGATAAAAATTTAAGAAACTTGTGTTTAAGTAATGCCTCTATATGGTTTATAGACGTAAACACAAAAGTTATTGTTTTAATTTCATTGCCTTTTTAATGTAGATTAACATTTTAGGCTTATTTGTTGTTGTGTTTTACATTATTTTAGTTTTTAAACAAATATTTCATCCGTTTATATAAAAATTCAATTGAACAAAGTCCTTAACTGGTCTTTTCTTTGTATAAAATATTATTGGAAGGCGTTAGTTTTAGAAATCGTTTGCTACTTAGTAATTACTTCTTATTGGTTATGGTATTTGGTTGGTAAACCAATACGATTTCGGAAATATTGTTTCATTTTGAACAGATAAAGAAAAGTGTGTTTTGACATAAGCATCTCTTATTTCAACACAGTCCATTGTATTGTGGTGGAGTCTGAAACTCTTAAACACTTTCTGTCTCTCGGCTCTGAGGGACGGAGGGAGACGAAAACTAAAGTTTCTTCAGTGGTTTTAAGCAATTGGTCACTGTTACGATATCTGATGAAGTTCCTAGGATTTTCTCCTCTACTTTTTAAACAACACCTGAGAATCACTTATTATTTGTTTCTTTTCTTTTTATAATTAAGTTGGCGGTCTCGATGGACTTGTTTTGGTCTCCGAATAGAAATATGTTTTTCGCATCACATCTGGCTTCGTACCCGAAACTACCGAATTATGATAAGGTCCACATTAAAACTGGGATACAGCGACTTTTAAGATATTCATGAAAACACAGGGGGTACTAAACAACTTTTTATTTTTAATAAAAAGAAAAGAAACTATTCTGATTCGTTTGCTTCCTTTTTTAATTTGTTGTTTTATTTTAGGGTCCAGTAATAACTAGTAAGCTTTACTCTTAACGAAATATCATTCTCACTCAATTGATGCTCTAAATTTTAAGAGTTTTTTTTTTGCAATTAAATGCAATCCGGAAAGATCCGGTGATACCTACTAAATTAACTGGCCAGCTTAAGTCTTTATGAAAGCAAAGTAAATTTGCTTAAAGAAAAATAGAAGGAAATAGTTTTTTTTTTATATTTTTGCTGATTCATGATTGCGTCTAATAAATTACTTCTCTTAATAACTGTCTACATAAAGCTGTTGTTGTACAAGGTTATTTGAAGGATATGAAAAATACGTTAAAGATTTCTCTTACGATTAACTAAAGAAAATAAAATTATTTAACGTGACTTTTAGAAGCAAAATACCGAACAGCGTAACGGATTTCTACAGAAATTATTTAAGAAACGAATTAGAAAATATCTTTCGTTATTGACTATCATAATGCAATGACTTTGGAATTTAAAATCAAAAAATAGTAACTTACCTGCTTGGCGTAGGCATAACTTAAGGTCTCCGATACTCTTTTGCCCTCATCATAGCAAGCTCGCGGTCCAATGGGATTAACATGACCCCAGTAGGTTTCTGGTTGAGGATGCACTGTAGGATCACCATAGACTTCTGAGGTACTGGCTATTAGAACTTTGGCAGCGACACGTTTGGCCAAACCCAAAACATTTATAGTGCCCATGGTATTGGTTTTAATAGTCTTCACAGGATTAAACATATAGTGAGGCGGAGAGGCAGGCGAGGCTAAATGATAAATTTCATCCACTTCTATAAACAGCGGATTAACAATGTCATGGTGTATAAGCTCGAAATTTTCATGACCCAACCAATGTTCTACGTTGCGTTTGCGGCCAGTAAAGAAATTATCCACTACAATGACTTCATGGCCGGCCAGCATTAGATTGTCAACCAAATGTGAGCCGACAAAGCCCGCACCACCGGTTACTAAAATCCGTTTGCGATTCTTATAGTTTAAATATTTGACCTTGGGATATTTACGCGGTGTATTTGATTGTAAGGCACGCATATCATCTTGCAGTCTGGCCAACTCGGCTTTTGTTTTCTCTAAATCATAACGTTGTTGCTGTAGTAACTGTTGTTGCCGCTCGTAAATGCTTAACAAATCATCTGGTTCCTCTTTAGCACTGTGCAATCCGGCTTTAAATTGTACTAATTCTCTGTATGTGAAGGATTTATAGAGTACAGCAATGAATGCGAATATACCCACTGCTAAAAGGATTTCTTTCCAACGTTTTTTCGTTATTGTTATGGTCCACATAACGATCAATTCATAGATGCTGCTGTCCGACAATGGTGTTGCCTTTGCCTTGCGAGTTATCTTGATGGCTTTAGGTGGCAAAATACAATTTCAAGTCTACAGTTCGGATTTCTGGTTCTTGCTAAGTTAACGTGTCGACTAAATTTGTTTCTTTTGAGCTGTAGTTGTTGTACGAAAACAAGTTGTATTTTGCATTTATAAATTTATAATTTTTTTTTATTTTTTCTTATTCTCCGCTTTTGTTTTTTTCCTGTCTTTCGGTGGTTCTTATCGGCTTTGAATACTTTTTGTTTTTGTTGTTGTTGCTTGCAATAGCATTGTTGTTGATAATTAACGGCTGTCATACAAGGTAACCAGCTGTTGATAGTAAATTAGTGCCATACGAGCCATCTATATGTGAAATAAAGAAACCGAACGCTAAAATTCAATCTACTTTGTTGTTACTTTGAAGGTCAACTCTGTGCTATGATTACGACTGACTGAATATGCCAACTCTGTGTTTTTTTTTATTAGATCGGGTGAAAATATGTCAAAAATTTTAAGGGGAAAAAGCAAATATACGTAGAAGAAAGAAAAAAACTGTTTAGACCTCACAGATCTATAAATAATTATTTAAATATATAATAAATAATTAACAATATTAGTTAGTGATGCAATAAAAAAATTGAAAAAAACCATAGAAATGACAAGGAATAATTAAAGCGGACAGTTAATTGCTGGCAAATGAGTTGGTATATTATGGATTTGGTGTAAAAACAACGACCATAAAAAGAGGATCCGGTAGAAGAATAGAAAAAAAGAATAAAACGCATGTTGTATAGATAATAAAAGTTAAGAACTTTAACTGCATGGAAAAACAGAAATAATCACTTACATCTGTTCCTTGTTGTTATAAATGTTTCTTTTGCTTCATAACATAAACTAGTTGAACAATTTTTAAAGTCAATCTACTACTGCCACCCCCCGCAAACAAAGAGGCCAGCATTTTAATTGCTTTCAAAACTTCCAAGAGGTGCCGCATTTTAAACGATGTATTGTTTACAATGTTTGTTGCCGGTGCTGCTATTGCCAAAGCCCACCAATCCTGCTCTCATGGAGACACATGTCATGTTTATTGTATTATATTTGATTGGTTTCTTTCTGGAGCGTAAACCCTGTACCATATGTAGTCTGGTATTTCTTACAGCAGTTTTTCTAATTTGCTACAGCGGTGTGGGCAATTGTATCTTTTGGGGCAATTGTGATGGTCATCAGTGTGAAAATGGCTAACTGGATGTAAAATGTGATATTCGAGTATATTTCAGTTCTAAGAAATATCATTTTGATACCAGGCTTAAAGACGAAATGCATGAGTGAGGAGTAATCGATTTACATACATTCATATTATTGCAATAAATTAAGAATAATAAAGGTATGTAATACTAAATTTCAATCAATTTGACATTTAAATACATGGCTCTTAGGATTAATTTGCGCATTAAACTTATTTGTAACATGTTGTAGGTATAAATAATTTTTTTATTGCCTCATTTTCGATAAACGATATTTGTTGTAATAATGTGATTTCCTATAGTACAGATAAGAATTATTCCCTTGTAGTTTAAAATATAAACAGTTGAGTAATAGATTCTTATAAACAAAATATAAGTTTAAATGTAAGAAGACGGCTTTTAAAACCACAAACTTTTGTTAAAAGTTATTTTCATAATTTAAAAATTCCTTTATGAAGTAACAGTGTATGACCTAGATTGTGTATTAAATTATTTTAAATCCTTTAAGGGAAACAATCGTTTATCATAGCTTTCTTTTGTGTTATCAAGTATCATCTATAGACAAAGCATTCTAGTTAGCAAAGCGCTATTCATTGAACGTTAATTAAAGGAAACGTTCTTTTAAGGGACTTTACCTTTAAATATAAGACATCCCTAGAATAAGAGGTAACCCCAAGGGTCTTTTAGGCTGTGTGATAATAAATTAAACAGCCTTTTTTTCTTTTATTTATTATCTCTTTTATATAAATTAAATAATTTATAAATTGAGCGGTCTGGTAGTTCACTGGTTAGTGTGCTAGACTATTAGCATTAGGGTGGTGGGTTCGATTCCCACCAAAAGGCTCTGGTCTGTGATACTACACCGAGCATATAGTCGTGGGTTACTCAGCTCGTATATAATTATAATATAATGTGTAATTGTATTGTAATTAATAAATAAAAATTTATAAATTCATAAATATATAAAAAGGAAACTGATTTAGATTTCTGATTAAGAATTCTGTATTCCTAATGATTCATCACTAAACGCAATATGTGTAATAGAGTATTAAGAATTCTGTATTCCTGATATACTTTTGAAAAACGTAGGTTGGTAGGTAATGGTTTATCGAAGTATATAACCACAATGCCAAGTACCAAAACAATCGTGGGCCCATTTTATACATCCCGCAGACCTATTGTATGTATTCTTGAAATATGACAGAAAGAAAAAGATAAAGGAATTGAGAAAACTTTTACATTTGTAATGGCATAAGACCTATTCTGTAGAATTGGAGAAATGTCGAAAGAGAAGATAGGCCTGGAAACAGTCATAATATTTGTTAGGTAATTTAATTAGAAATAGATTTGCGTCTTGCATCAGACTATTTTGGCAATAGTCTTCTTGAATCATCATCAGAGATATTGAAATCTGTCCAATGTTAATGGATTTCGAAAGGCAATGCTTGAGTGGTTATAAAATTCAATACAGCAGTTAGCATTCTGGAGTTCGCCAAGGCAAAAAGGTTTGGCTTGTATTGTATTTAGACTTAGGACAAAATTTAGGAAACGTTTCGCGGGGCATAGTGTTTTAATACCAGAAAGATAGGTGCCGGAGAAAGATAAAGGGAGCAGAGTGCGGCCATTTTGTTTGTTTTTTTTTTTAATTTCTTTTTTTATTGATTACTTTTTTGTAGTTAATTGTAGTTTATTTCTTCTACCATGAGAAGGATAGCAAGAGAGCATATTCTATATTTTTTCAAACTGCTTCTTATCCCTATAAACTCTACACAAATCCGCTTGCGAAGTACTAGAGATACGCGTCAAGAACTTAGACATCATAATGTGTCATATTAAGTCACGCAGCGATTCTACCAACTCATCTGTTTCCTTCCACGAAGCCCATTTACCGTTCATCATCATTCTGTCTAGTAAGGGCTTTAGTAGCTGTCACCTTTTCTAGGAATATCAATGTGTTCCTATACCCAACTCCCGACTTACATGTTAAAAAGTAGATTCATAAAGCATCTATCTTAAACCAATTTTCATAGGATTAGCATAACGAAGGATTAGGATCAGTTGTCACATCGTTAATCGAATGAGAATCTAATCTAGCAAGAACATTAGTTCTCTTGTCTTATAGATACAAGCCAGACCAATTCTATTGCCCTCAACTAAGATAGCCGGCTGAAAATTTGTTTAGCTTTTTATTACCTTCAAGTTAAATATTTGATGTGTTTTTTTTCGTGTGTTTCTCTTTATGTTTTTTGTGAGCTTTTATTCATTTCGTCCATGAATTTCACTATGTTTTCATATATCGAATCACAACTACAAAACATAATGCTTTTATCATTTTTTAAATTGTTCTTTAAGAAGCCTGAATCTATTTAAAGTTAATTCCTTTAAATATTTACAAGATTTTCTTCATATTTTGTTTTCTTTTAGACGAAATAATGCAAAAATGTCCCTATTATTATTAAACATATTCTTCGTAGATGTCCAGTACTTTTCGAATCTAAGGCATGTATAATTTAAATTTCTAAACGATACACTTTAATTTATTTATAAGAATTACTGATAAAAATTAAGAAATAAACTCGTTTATAATTAAAAAACAAGAAGCCTGGTTGAATGTTTTATGATTAATTTAATCATTAATTACATATTTACAATTAAATATTAACAGAAGTGGTTGTTTTATATATAAACGAAATAAATCTAAAAAATAATGAATTATATTAAGTTAAAATATACTTAATAATGAAAGGAAAAAACAAAAATATTAAAAAAAAACAACACGTTTTTTTATAAGAAATTGTTTTTTCGTTTTATATTTTTGTGTTCTGTCCTTATGTTTTTATCATGTGATGTTTTGAGAGATATTTGTAAATAACATCCATACACATATTATTAATAATAAACGAATTCATTTTCAATAAATTTTCATAAAACTTTTTTAGTACATATTTTTAAGTAAATTATTTAAATTGTAATAATAATAATGCAAACATAATTATTAGTCCAACAAATTAATGATAATGAAACAACAAAACTTAATAAAAATCATAAAATTAGTAAAAATAAAACCATATTCTTAATGCTTTTCATTAAAACGATATCAAATTTGTGTCATTTTGTTTCTTTTTATTTAAACGAGAAACAAATGCTTTGGGGGATTTAATAAAAAAACTTTTTTTTTTGTTATTTGGTAGAGATTTGATATTAAAAAACATCTTATTTTATCAATGTTAAAAGTAGCTTTTCGATTATGAAACTTTATATACGATTTTGATTTTAATCTTCAAAAGTTCACACACGTTTTAACATCATTTACATCAATAAGATCAAGGCATTTAACTTTGCTGATGATCACCTTGCATATACGTTTTTAATTAATATGTTCTTGCTTTTTAAAGAACGTGAGTTCAAATTATGGTTGATCTGTTGAAGAAGGTCTTGCCATAATTAGAAAATTGACAATGAAAATAAATATTGTGTAAATACAATTCGTCAAGACATTGTGCTCTTAGCCTTACTGAGATTGCATCAAATACAATCAATTTTGTCATATTAAAACTTATGTCATGTACAATAATGCTGTACAAGATATAGACCTCAAAATAAATAGAACATTGATAATGAAAATGAATATTGTGTAAATACGATTCGTCTAGGCATTGTATGCTTAGCGTGAATTGTGAAAAAATCAGGAGAAGTGACCTCTGACACTAAAAGCAATAAGTTTAAAGTTAAAATGTCTTATGAATTGTCCTTTTCCCTTTTCCTAACATAGTTTCAGTTAATCATTCAAAAAGTTTGCTTATATCGCTTTGATACTTTCGGAGTACCCTTATTAAAGGCTCATCATTGTAATAGGAAATTAATATCTATTAACTTACATATATAATTGCTTAGTATTAGTCCAACAGAGTTCATAGATCAACTCTGCCATTATTAACATCACCATAACGTACTATTAAATAATTTTTACATTAAGAAATGGATGAGATTTAATATGTGAACACATACATGAAGGGTACCCTCTGTATATCCAGAAGAACATGCGGAACTACACGAATAAATTTTGTCAACGCTATTGCATGCTGCAATGCTTGGTCCCTGTACCCGTATGCCCAAGATTATTACACTATAAGAGTCTATCCAACAGGGAATTTCGAACTTTGACAGCTGATAATGTCCATCTTGTTAAAGCTAGCGCTGTTAAATTAGTTGTCATTCATTCAATCTGTTTGTCAAATCAACAATAGGTAAAAACGTGTTTTCTCTATTACCCTGGAGCAGTTGGCAATTAGGTCCAATATTCATCGAAGCTCACCTTTAGCGATAATGTTCATTTCTGGGTGAATGAGTAAGTGAACGAACAAAATTTGTCGAATATATATAGCGATATCGATCCTCATGAGACCCAAGAGCGTCCAATGCATTGCCAAAAGCCACTCTTTTGGGTAGATTTTAGATTGGATGCAGCAGCGGTTTATATTCCTTTCAGAAAGGCATTGGTCGTTATGCACCACACAGGAAAGGTCATATGGAATATTCTGTATGAACGTTTTTAGGGCATAGACAACTCACAGGGAGGAGAGTTGAATTAACGACTGTTATCATACGATTTGACATTATTAGACTTTGTCTTGTGGGGTTTCCTTAAGTCACAGGTGTTTGTGAACAAGCCACAAATCACAGGCGTCTTCAAAACGAACATAAGCAAGACCATCGTTAACATTCAGCTTAGTTTATGCGTCAGAGTCAACGATGGGAACGATGTAGGTTATCACTGTCAAAATCGAGCAATATATTTTAGCCTGAATTGAAAGTTGGGCACACTAATATCATAACGCCACGTATAGGATCGATTTGAAGACAAGGACATGATTCATGTGGAGGTGCTGAGAACTGAACGCAGGCATATAGATTTAGATTGGTTTAGACTTTTTCTTGTTAGGTTTTTTTTTAACTCGCAAATAAGTGCGGCTAAGCCACAAAACATACCGCTCCTCAAAGACATTATAGTGGACATTTGTGGGATGTCACATTTCGCACATAGTAGAATTAATAGGTCTTTTAAACGAATAAAAATTTCGATGATATTATTTTATTTTAATTCAAAGAAAGTAAGCGCTTAAAAAAGTTTCTATATAAATTATGGATTCGTCAATAAAAAGAAAGTCCTAAAAAAGTTCCGTTCTAACAGTTTGTTTATTACTACTTTCACCTAAACAAGGCCTGGAATCATGTCCAACAAAAACTAAAGAGTACTTTCAACGGCAATCGATTTAGCACCTTATACAGCAACTGACTCCAACTTTGAGTCTCTAAAAAGTTGTTATTTTTTTTCTTTTCTTTTTTAAATAAATTCACATTCTGGATTGTGTTTTTCTTGTTTTCTTATTTACAAATATTTTTTTTTTATTGGATTTTTCTGATTATTTTTCTTTTTATTACAAAAACAAATAATAGTAATATTTATGTATTTTAAATTCCTTTTACAAACAAACAAAAAAAAATTTTTATTCTTTTAAATTTAACAACAATTATTTATAGTTAATAAGTTTATTAAAAAGATTCAAAAATATATATTTTAATAATAATACAATACAATAAATTTTTTTACATTAAAAAACGAAAAAAATAGAAGTTTCTTGTGTTTAATAACGTATTTCGGATGTGGAAAAGAGAAAAAAAACATTGGAAAATTTATAAATTAAATTTTTATTTCACTTTATTGGATATATAGTGTGTATATTTTATAGATCTATATATATATATACATATATATATGTAATGTGTATATAATGTATGTTTTATTTTACACCAATTAACTAATAACCAAACAAATATACATAATTAAAAGGGGGTAAAAAATAAATTTTATACAATTTGTTAAAAAAGGAGGAAAAAAAAAAACAGAAAACAGAAAGAAAAACATAAGGCTGCCACAGCATGAATATATTAAAAAATTTTGCTTTGAAAATTATCAGAAGTTCTCAAAATTCATATTTGTGTTGCAGTAGTAGAGATGATACAAACAAAAGACAGCAGCAAACATCACAGATGATTTATTACAATCAAACAATTAAACGGAACGAGGCTGGACAACTGATAACAATAAAAAAAAAAAAATTTGTTAAATTAACTCAACTCAATTTCGAAATTAATTTCGAAATCTTAAAAAACTTACAGTGTGGTCTTTCAGACTCTTCATTAGTTTGAGCTGACGATTGATCCTCCTGAGCTGACATATCATTTTGTGCCTCCATCATTGGTACGGGAATACTAACGGGTTGTGCTAAGCTACGGCCCCAGCCGGGATGACCCATGGGTAGACGTTGATCGGGCATGGGTGGTGTCATTGTGTCACGTGGTTGTTCGGGCAAAGGCTGGAGTATAAGTCTCTGTATGGGCATTGGTAATTCTTGCATGCGTGCTTGACGTTCAGCCTGTTGTTGTTGTTGTTGCTCAGCAGCCTGTTGATCTTGTTGGGCTTTGTTTGTCTGGGCTTGCTGTTGTTGTTGGCTGCTTTGTGCTACAGAGCTTTCATTGTCATCGCTGTCGTCTTCATCTTCAGAGCTGTTGCTGGCTTCATCCTCCTCGGAGTCATTGGCCAAAAGACGGAATTCTTCATTGATGCGATTTTCGGTAAGACGTTGAATGTTGTTTAAATCCTCAGCAGTAATACCGGCACGTTCCAAGGCTAAACCTAAAGGCATGCGTTGGATCTAGAAGTAAAAAAAAATGTTTTTTAATATAAAGAGGGATTATAACAGATTTAAAGTTCGAATTTCTTTTTCGATTAGTTTTCATTTGGTTTTCGTAGTTATTTTTTGTATTTTTATTTTTGGGCCGCCAAACAATTAAAAAAAAAAAAAAATAAATCCGCTACCAAATTCCAAGATTTGATCGTTATTTGATGGAAAACTAAAGCGAAACTTAAAGTATTGTCCAAAAAAATATTTGTGCTGGCCATTCAATTAATAATATCACCTCTGGAAGGCAAATTACTGAGGTTGTTAATTTTTTTTTTGAATTGGTTGTTTAAACCTTGCGAGGTAGGTAGCCAAACGACCATCAGCAACTGCAAAGTGTAGTTGAAATATTGATTATTTCAAACGAAGATTATTGGCCTTATAAGCACATGGGCAAAGAAGTTTGTGTAGTGCGTTTGATTTTCATTTAAAAAAGAAATTCGAACTTGTAATACCCTTGACGAATTTATTACTTGGAAGAAGGGGAATTCTTGACGCTGTTGCTGTTGTTGCTGGGGTTGAGGTTGAGCCTGTTGTTGTGGTTGAGCCTGGGGTTGAATATGGATCTGTTGTACTTGGGCTTGTGGTGGTTGTTGTTGCTGTTGCACCGATGGTTGTTGATGTTGTTGAACCGAAATTTGTTGTGGCACATCATTGGCAACATGAATCATTTCTCTAATAGGTATTTGATGGAATTGGATACGTACAATACGTTGAGGTTCTGGATGAGGAGCTTGCATCTCTTGTGGTGGCATTGGTGGACGCATTGGCAATTGTTGGAATGGTGGTGATGGTGGTGGCATTTGACGCAAGAAACCATGTTGGGGTTCTTGTTGACGTGGTGGCATCATGGGTTCCATACGTTGAGGCATATGGGTCAAGGGGAAACGATTGGGAATGGCACCAAATGGTATTGGTACACGTTGGAAGGGTATAAACATGGGACGTATAGCTTCAACATCTTCAAGTTCTTCATCGTCCTCTTCGCGATTGTTGTGGCGGCCAGAAGATTCCTGATCCTTATTTTCATTGCCACCTTCACAGGAAATCGAAATAC
The DNA here is from genome assembly GCA_014635995.1 of Sarcophaga peregrina. Classification (NCBI taxonomy): domain Eukaryota; kingdom Metazoa; phylum Arthropoda; class Insecta; order Diptera; family Sarcophagidae; genus Sarcophaga; species Sarcophaga peregrina. The sequence goes on along the minus strand of CM025792.1, from coordinate 52,015,245 downwards.
GTTCGCCAGTAATGCGGGCCTTTTTGGGATCGGTAGTCAAATTCATGCCGAAGGGCAGAGCAACAGTTTTCGATGGCGAGTCAACAATTTCTTCGGCATGTTTACGTTCAACAACACAATTCATGCGAGATCTAAATATAAATTATTAATTAATATGAATTCATTTTAAAAACAATTAAAATTTTCACGATTTTTTTTCTTTTCATACTTTTTGTTATTTTGCAATAAAGCAGCAGCCAAATCGCTTAAGTCCAATTCCAAAGGAATTTTACCAGGGTATTTTTGCACTTCTTCGACCTCTTCACTATCAGTATCAGGTATTCTCATTCATATTGGTCTCCTCTTCGGAGGGTTTATGTTCAGCTTTGACCATTTTGTGTTCCTCCTTTTTGACGGGCTCCTTTTTGTCGAGATTTTGTAAATCATCGTCGTTGACATTTTCGCGACCGAATAAAGCTTCAGCACGTGGAAGATCCTAAAATGAAAAAGAGAAGTTTTTTTTTAAATAAATTTTTAAATTAAAAAAAAAAATACAAAATTAACTAAAAGACTAGAACGGATGTATTCTGTGTGGTATTTGGGTTAATAACATCAACTAAATTTTTAGAAAAATGTTTTTCATGTCTATTTAAAATGAAATTTTATCGTAAACATCTATTTCCATACCAGAAATAAAAAAAGCAAATCTTTTGAAGCATTTTATGAAAAAAAAACGAAAAAAACAAAAAAAAAATTTAAATTTCACAGTTCACGCTCTGGCTGTGTTGATATTTCTCTTAAACTATAATAATGTTTAAATGAATTATTATATTATTGTTTTCGAAAAAAAAATGCTAACAATAACACAAATTATATTAAATCTATGGCTTCTAAAAAAAAAAAACAAAAATACTTAATCACGATTTATTTTATTAAAACTTAATGATTTCAGACATTAATTTTCAAAACAACAAACAAAAACTAAAAACGAAAAACTAATATAAAATTGGATAAAAAATGTTTTAAAACATGATAAATTAATTTAAATAAATTAAAAATGCTTGTTTTTTGATTTCCAACTGAAATCATTAAAACAAAATTATAGAAAAACTAAACTTTTTTTTCTATTCTTTGAAAATAAAAAGTGGGTTATGGCCAGTTAAAGGAAAAAACAAAAAACAGAATGGAAAACTTTTGTGTGTTATTGTAATTTGTTATTAAAAATAAATATTCCATGTGAGTTTCAAAATAAAAAATAAAAAATTGAAAGTCGCCTTAGTCTAGTTGCCAGTGTGTTAGCTTATTAGAAGTAAAGCCATGGTTCTTCGAGTCCCAGGCTAGACTTCAAAACAAACTACAAAAAGTATTTTTACTTAAAATACTAAATTACTTTTTTTTCCGAAAATCTGGTCATAAATAAGTTAAAGTCACAAATAAGCTAAATTCAACGTATTAAGGACCATTATTACAACTTGCCGTTAAACTTGAGTTTAGTTTAAGGTACCTTTAGCTAAAGGGAATACAAAAGTTACTTTTAACTTATGTCCGTTATTACAACTTACAAATAAAATAAAATTGCCGGAGCAATGTCGCTAAAAACTGTTCAATTAAACAAGTTTTTTTTAACGTAGTGTCGAGAGGATTAGTTTTTTTTTGTTGTATATGCTCATTTTGTTTATATTTAAAGTTGCCATATTGAAAATAATATATAATATGGCAAGTTCAAACATAAACTTAACTTTAAAAGTTATCGGCAGGATGCTTCTTCCTTTAGCTTAACACTTACTTCTGTCTTATTGAGTACTGATAATAATGAAAAACAATTTAGCTGACCGTTAAAATCTCCCTATAGTTAGCGCCAAGTTGGTATAATGGCCTTAATAAAACGCATTGCTTTCTGATTAAATGTTATTGTGTAAAGAAATATTTGTTCTAATGCCAAAGATTATATAGCCAAGCTCAAATGGTAAAAAAAATTGTCTTTTTTTAATTAAACCAGCACTCAGAGGATGACCCCTACCCAAGCAGTGCATTGTGCAGGTTTAGGAAAGGTGGAAAGAGGGAAGATGCGAACGGTAAGGAAACGAGTTGATGCTGTTGACTATAAAATGGCCAGTGTTATACCTTCACAATTAGACAGTCTTCAGCAATCGTCCCCAAGAAGCCCGCAGTTTCTCATACTACTTATGTTGTGTGTGTTAATTTTATACAGAAGTGGCGGCACCTACAGTTTAAAGTCGACTCCGAACGACAGATTTTTGAGAAACTTTTCAAGAAAAGAAAGAGAAGAAATCATCGAAAAAATGCTTTTTTTTTGTATTTTTTTTTTTATTTTCATGTCTGGCCTGGGACTCGAATCCTGGCTTTACGTCTAATAAGACAGCACACTATCTACTAGACCACGGCGACTAATTTATTGGTTAATTTATTGTTTCTTAATAAGAATTCTTAATAAATGTTTGTTAAATTTAAAGTTTATATTTACCAAACGAAGATCGTTTTATTCTCATATTTTTGATTTGTTCAGTTTCCTGAAATTCTGTGTCTTAAAGGAACTGGCAGTTAATTGAATTAAATGTTATGAAAAAATAATTTTAACACAATAAAAGTAGATGTATGGTTGTATGAAATAAATTTTATTTAATGATAACGCGTATTAAAAGCAAGTAAAACCTAAAATAATATGCTGTAAACTAACAATTATAATATTTGATTTATTTTTAATTTAAAGCAAAAGTTTAATAAACTTTAAAAAGTTTTTTTTTATTTTGTTTAGAGTACTACATGCCAACATCTTTTTCAATTGATTATTACACAACAGCATTTATTATACGCTTTTGGTTTCTATTAATTTTTTTTTTCCTTTTACCAATTTTAGGTTAACAAATCAAGCTTTTACTAAAGTCAATAAACTTTACAAACAAATAACCAAAAAAAAAAAAATAAATAACCAGCTAAAAAACCGCTACCACTAACTAACTACCTTTTCTTTTGGCATTAACGATATGCCAAAATTGTTAAAAGCAAAAAATCTGCAGTAACTACCATTAAAGCCCAGAAAAAAATTAAAGAAAAAAATGTAGTTGCAAAAATAACAAGAAAAAAACAAAAACAGTTTTAACGTTGTTTAAAACGTTTAAATGTGGTTAAAATGTTTTAACCGTAGATGCAAAAACTTGTTTCGTTAATTTCCATTTTTCCATCGAAAGCTTGCTCTCTAATGATGAGAAGATGAATTATAACCACGATTTTCATTCATATGCCTTAAAGTAGCAGAAGCCTCAATGAAAATGAAGAAAAAAAAAGAAACAAAACGTTAAAAGGAAATGACCCTTTAACATCTTGTATAAACACAACAATAAGCAACAACATCTTCTTTTAAAACTCCACAAAATTGTCTGTTATTTCTGGTTTAAATTATTATGCAGACGTTATTAGACGGACGTATGATGTTTTGTAACTTGCATAATAGCTTGCCGCTGCTATTGCCTTATTTTGTTTTACGAAACAAAATATAGTTTTTAAATGAAGTCATTTAAGCATAAAACTTAAATTGTGTAGAAAAAGATTTCCGCCATTTTTAAAACTAAACAATCGTATTGACTTCGAGTAAATAAATTTTGTAGGCGTTTTGTCTTTTTAACATAAAATGTTTTCAAAAAATGATTATAATTATCTGGGATGACATGCAATACATCAAATTGATATTAAAAGGAAATATTTAAAACAAGTTTTTACAAGTTTGTACAAATTATAACAATTTGCCATACTTTGAACATTGCGGATGTCAGAATATTTGATTTAAAATATTTTTAGCAACATGTTTCACAATATTTTTCGTAAATTTGAACAGATGTTTAATCAAAACATACAAAAAATGTTTTAGTTTTTAAGCAACATGTTGCTGAAACATTTACTAATTACTGTAAATGACCATTAAAAAGGCATTTCAACTGAAATTTCAAAGCTATTCAGATAGACGACTACTTTAGGCCTTTGTTTTGCAAAAAATTTCAATTGTAAACACAGGATTTCTATAATTTCTTTTGCAATATGTTGCGCAACATTTTCTAATCAAACCAATTAATTTAAAATAAATTTCATAATCAATTGGAGTACGAATATTTCCTTATAAACAGAAATTCTATAAAGTAATGGGTGACATTGCAGTGTAAATTTTTTAATAATAAAAAAAAGGTTTCGTGACATTCCATATATCAAAAATGTTCTGTAAAAACTAGTATTTCAACGTAAATAGTCTAACAAACGAACAAAGCTTGCAAATCAGTGAATTTTGTTATTAAAATTCATGCTTTTTGAGGAATTTGTTACTATCGGGAAACAATATTCAGCAACAAAGCTTACTTTTCGATTAATGGACACGTCAACAAGCTGTTAACAATGGAATTTAAAACCCACAATTAGTTCGAGAGCTGCCAATGTATCTTGTTTGGTGTGGTTTGCAGGCGGGCGTAATTTTTGGACTGTAGTTCATCAAGAATAATGAAAATACCAATATTACGACTAATGAAGTAACAATTTTGTATTTGGTTGTTAGGTGGTTTAAATAAATTCGTGCTTTATGCCTGCGATACCTACTGGGAGGCGACTTTGCTAAGTAATTAATCCTACATCTGGATGAAGTTCATTTACCGCCAAGACCATACAGTCTGACTACGCTATACTTTTTTTTTTGGTGAAAAGATACGTAATCACTTGTGTACGAAGATAAATCAGCCACATTTACAACCGTAGAAGACAATATTACAACTACGGAGTAGCAGCGGCTAATATTTACATTAAATAATCTCTAAAATCTCTCTGGGGTTGCCGTGGTCTAGTAGGTAGTGTGCTGGTTTATTAGACGTAAAACCAGGGTTCGAGCCAGACATCAAAAATAAAAAAAAAAATACAAAAAGTATTTTTTCGGCGATTTTTTCTCTTTCTCTTCTTGTTTCTCAAAAATCTGTCGTTCGGAGTAGACTTTAAACTGCAGTTCCCGCCACTTCTGTATAAAATTAACACACACAACATAAGTGGCGTGAGAAACTGCGGGCTTCTTGTGGACGATTGCTGTAGACTGTCTAATGGTGAATGCCATTTTATAGTCACCAGCAGCAACTCGTTTCCTTACCGTTCGCATCTTCCCTCTCTCTTTCCACCTTTCCTAAAACCAGCACAATGCACTGCATGATTAGGGGTCATCCCTGGTTTTATAAAAAAAAAAAATTCTCTAAAATTAGGCAGCCGTATTTACGTTTGTAGCTTATTGGCTTATGAGACGCGAGCCCGTAGTACAAACTCCAACTCAGTCATGTTGACCAATAGAAGATATTGCAAAAAATTTCTTTGGCGACTTTCTCTCAGGAGTTTTTTTTTGGCAAAAGGAAAACTCTGAAAGTATATAAAATTGCCATAAAAATCTATTCTTCAGAATCGAGTTTTATCTATATGTACAAATAATGGGTAGTGGGAGAAACTGGGTTGTGAACTTGACTAAAGTGTTATAATCTTTAAAATATAAATGTCAGGCATTGATTTATCGCCTCAAATTAATATTTTATTCCCTTTTTCATTATGTGATTTTTTATTTCTTTTATTTGAAACGATTAATAAATCACCCGTTACATGATACATATTTATGCACAACTTTTTAGTCACCCTTTTGTTAACCGAATTCCTTAAACATTAATAAGCATCCGTTTAAACTTTCATTTCCCTGAATCAATTTTAATCTGTATTTGTTTATTTATTTTGTTTTTAATTTTGTTTGACTTTATGAGAAATACTTAAGTCAGAACCACATGATTCACTTGTATTTCACTTTATGGCACCATGTTTTTCTTTTTTATTTTATTTTATTTTTGTTTAAGAAAACCAGACTTAATAATCTGGTTTTTAAAATACAGCTGAAGGAGGCAAAAAAATAAAAAGCTACGTTATATAGACGACAAGTTTTAAGTAACCTTTTTCAGTAATTAAGCCAGTGTTGTGTGAGTTAAAGAAAACTGGTTTAAATAAGAAGGGAGCAGTTTTTAATGGGTCAGACTTAAAGACCTACATTCGGTTTGTCAAATTAATGTGTAAATATGACCTCAACAAAAAACAGAAAAAAATAATAAAAATTAGAACTTGAGTGTTAATGAAAAGTGAAAATTAAGAAAGCAGCTTCAGAAAAGTACTAAAACTTTAGTTTAACTTAGTTTAGAAATCATTTAACACTATATTGTATTGTATGTATAGTATGTACATACAGTGAAAGAGAAATTTAAATAAATTGTATGATAAATCAGGTTACAAAGCTGTCAATTGATCTCTATTTGAAGTATTAAGTAGCTTAAGCGGATCAAATTCAGCTGTTAACGCATCAATTAATGACATTAATGAATGTATTCCTATTTTTTCCTATAATTTTTTTAATTTATTCATCTGTTTTAAAAATTGATTTGTATTTCATTTAAAGTTGACTCTAAATGCAGATTTTTTGAGTAACTTTTTATGATAACTTTATTTACTCGCAGAGTTTTTGCTAGATATCTGCTGAGGAGACCTTGCCGAAGAAATATTGTTTCATGTTTCGTGTTTTGTTGGAGATGTCTGATATGAGGTTTGAAGCCCTACACTCCCTACTAGACCACGGCGACGTCACATTCCCCTTGAAAACATTAACTTTGCTTTGGAAATGGAATATCAATTGCTTAGTTTTTTCTCGACATTGTATCAAATGTTTATTCCTTTTTCTAGTCTTATAGATGCGGGAAACAATAATCCTTAGAGTGCCACCACTTGATGTAATTACACACATATTTGGTCATTACAACCCTTCAATTGAGATTATTGACCTACTTCTAAAATAGTAAAATAGATTCATTTTTGGGACCGTTCCCTGATATTCTGAAGTACTTAGTTTCCTTGACATTTATTTGTACGGGGTGACCTTTGGCAGTCCTTCCTAAGCAGTTTAGATACGTTTTAATTTATGAACTTCTTTTTTAAACAAATGTCACGCAGACAATGTTTGGTTTTATCAAGGGGAACTGCAAGATTAGGGCGCTGATCTGTTCCAGATCCCAGTCGGACTATTGCAGGGTATGTTGCGATAAGGAGGAGTTAGAGACTGTCGAACATCTCCTCTGCAACTGCCCAGCCAGACCTTGGTAGGGCCTTCTTTGAGAGTTTGAGTTCTGTGTCGAAAGCCCACATCAAGGCTCTCTACAGATTCATTAGCAGCTTGGGCTGGTTGAGAGGTGCTAGAGCTTCATAAGTGTAGTTGTGCTCTCACACTCTTTTGTTTAGTGTCTGTTTCTTTCTGTGTAATTCTTCCGTTTCCTATTCTCCCTCCCCTTACCTACATTTCTGTATCCTCTATTTTCTTCCTGAGGTCACCGTGGTCTAGTAGGTAGTGTGCTGGCCTATTAGACGTAAAGCCAGGGTTCGATTCCCCGGCCAGATATCAAAATAAAAATGCAAAAAGTATTTTTTCGGCGATTTCTTCTCAGCAGATTTCTGGCAAAAACTCTGAGAGTAAAAATAAAATTACCATGAAAATTTTCTCAAAAATCTGTCGTTCGGAGTCGACTTTAAACTGTAGATCCCGCCACTTATGTATAAAATTAGCACATACAACATAAGTAGTGTGAGAAACTAGGCTAATAATCCTGACTGAAGGGTTGTAATGACCAATTATGTATGTATGTGTTTTCTTCCTCCCCTAAGGACAATGTACAATGGGTCAATTTCTATCTCCGGGTACTGTACTTGTCTTAACCGACAAGTGCACGTCCTCTAACCTAACCTAACCTAATGTCATATAAGCAATGCACTATGCTTTTGAAGTTTAAACACGTTGTTCGTGTGTTTGTGAAAAAAAATTCATACAATTTAATAGCATCCAGACCCACTGTGCATGTAGTGTGAAGAGCATACATGACGTGTTTGATGGTTAATCTATTATTTAAGCTGTGTGTGACTCAAATATTAACACCATATATAGTACATTAATATACCTTTACATACACACATACATATATGTATATATAAAATAGGTGTACACAGCTACATTCATATGTATATATATGTGTGTATATATGTATACTTAAATTTTTAACCAGAAAAAAACAAACTTTTTTCCAAAATTTATTTTGTTTTTTAAAAAGAAAAAAAAAACAAACTTTTTTTAAAAAGTTATTTTGTTTTTTAAAAAGTTGTTTTTTTCATTATGTAATACGTCTGCTTCTAACACACACTCTCATATCTACAAAGTATTGTAAAACATAACTTCATCTAATGTTTGTTTCATCTAATGTAGTTTTTTTGGTAACTTTACAATCATTATTTATTTTTTTTTTTTGCTTTTGCTTTGTTTTATTTGGTCTTTAAAGTATTTTTCCCAGTCCTATTACTTTAAAGTGATTTTAAACGTTTTATAGTTTTTGTATAAACGCAAAGCTGGCTACCTGAATTGTTTTTTTATCCAAAAACCACAAACAAATTGTCTTCAAATAATGGGGAATTTTATTTAATTTTTTGTATCCGAAAGTATCATTAAAATAAAACCATTTATAAGATTTATTCGATAAGATTTATGGCCGAAATATAAATTAAATTTTAGAATTTTTTTTGTTTCGTTTATCTTGGCTGTCATATAATTTATGTACATAACGCAACTCATGTACAATCTTTTGCTAATAATTAACAAGTTTTATACTTTAAAATAAGAATAAAAAGGTTTTTTTTTTCCTTTTTGTTTGTATGAAAAGTAAACAAAATAATTAATTTGTTTAATACTCGTGGCAATAAATTGTTAAAACAGTTTAAGTTTCAAATTAAAATTAATGTACATATGCGCAGAATATTAATTAAATTCTAAAAATGTTATTTAGAAATCAAAAAATAAGAAAATTTAAATGCAAATGGGTTTTCAATTAATTAAAGTCTAACCATGAATTAAATTTGATTAATTACCGCTCACTTTAAAGGGGAAAATAAACTGTTGTAATGATATTTTTAATTTAAAGCAAATAGTTCTTACAGAGCTAACCTCACTGCATTGCCACAAATTTTGTTTTCTCATATGCCTAAAAGAGTACTTAGGGCAAACTTTTATGTGCACAAATTTTGGTACTTTTTTATATTATAGTACCTCTTATAAAGGGGGAGTAAATGGTTTAAAAATTTATATAGAAACTCTTTTAGTTACTGTGTACATTCTAAACAAATATGTGATTGAACAAATATAAAAATATTTGCCATGCCTTTGGTACTTTTTTGATTTTTCTTACTTTTAAAGGGGAAAATCTTCGTAATTTTTTTTAAAAAAAAAGTTTTTCTTTAAAAAAGCATAACAATTTAGCTATTTAACAAACAATTTTGTGCAATTAAATTCTGTACGAGCCAATAGAAAATAATTGAAATAATTTAAATGGTAAATTCATTTCACTTCAAATTTTTTTGAAACCTCATTGGAAGTGGTCGTAGTCCAATGGGTAGTATGTTGGCCACAGCCTAGAAATCTTAAAAAAAAAATAAAAACGAAATATAAAATATATTTCTTCGGCATCTGCCTCTCAGCAGATTTCTAGCGAAATCTCTGAGTGTGGAAATCTTGCCTTGAAAAATTTCTTAAAAATCTGTGGTTCAAAGTTAAACTGTCAGTCCCGTCGCTCCTAATTGAAATTACAACTTACAACGGGGATGAAGTGTGAAACTAGGTCGTAGTTTTAACTAAAGGCTTGTATTGTGTAATTAAGTAAGTAATTGATACAATTGATTCTGTAAACATTGTAATCTTCTTCTTATTCTTTCGATTCCGTTTTTCTGCAGAATACCAATTTTCGATCGTAACGGAACTGAATGCGGAGACGTAATCGAAGTGCAGAATAGGGGTGATTATCTTTTTGGCAATACTGGTTTAAACAGCTCACACACGTTTCGTGTTTTGCTTCACTGTCAAACATCTTCAGTTTGGTCTATAATTTAACCGTGAATCGTCTTATAAACGAATAACACTTGCAAATCATTGAATTTTATTATCAAAATGCGTGCTCTGTTGAAAAAGTTCATCGGGCGCTTCTTTCATTTTATGGTCATTTTAATCGACCCACTGAAACTGCTATTCGGGCTATTATGACTAGATTTCGCAGCAAATTTACATTGTTGAACATTAAACCACCGACATGCTTACGAAGAATGCGAACTGAAGAAAATATCGCAGCTGTATCGGCCAGTGTTAATGATGACCATCAATTATCGATTCGTCGCCGTCCGCAGCAATTGGGCCTCTGTTACTTAACGCCGTGGAAAATTTTGCAAAAGGATTTAGGTGTGAGGCCTTTCAAAAGACTTGCATAGCAGGCCGTTTCAACAAGACGGTGCCACATGCCACACAGCGCACGTAACAATGGACTTATTGAAAGGCGAGTTCGGTGAAAACTTTATTTCACGTTCGGGACCGGTCAATTGGCCGCTTAAATCGTGCGATTTAACGCCTTTAGACTATTTTTTGTGGGGCTATGTTAAAGCTTATGTCTATACAGACAAGCCCTCTTCAATTGACGCATTGCAAGACAACATTAAAGCATTTATTCATGAGATACCGGCTGAAAGGTTGAAAAAAGTGTGCTAAAATAGGACTAAGCGGATGGACCATTTGAGGCGAAGTCGTGGTCAACATTTGCATGAAATAATCTTCAAACATTAAATTATATGAACCGTACTATCGATTCAAATAAAGATTTCATGCATTTTTCTCAATTTAATATGTTTTTTTTTGGAAAAATTTTCCTATAGCTCTTAAAAAATCACCCATTATATGTACATAGTATAGATGTAATGTATACAACAAGATATAAAAAGTGTGCAACTATTTTTTTGATTGTTGGAAATTAGCAGAAATATATGATTTGGTACTTTTTATTGTTACAGTTAGTACTTATCGTATATTTCTTTATATAAAACTTAAAGTGAAAAACGAATATTATTTCGTAAGTATTTCAATATTATAAAAAAAATTTTTTTATACGTAACACGTTGCCTGCCGACTGGCTTACTAGAAGGGAATCGTAATCACTAATGTGAAAAATTCGAATTGTAGTTTTGTACACTTAAATGGGGGGAAAAAGTACTTTATGAAGGAATACTTAACAAATAGAAAAGAGTTTTGAAAATTGAGCAGTAATAATATGATAGACCTATTTTGGTACTTTTTTTGTAGCAAAATTTATTTAAAAAATTTACTACACTTAAGGCCTGTCTTGTAAATCATTTAACTTTTGTACGTCCTATTAAATTGAAAGTTTAAAATATTAATGCATGTTTTTCTAATAATTTTTTTTTTAAATTTTACTTTTCAATTTTTTACAACAACAAATTTTTCCATTTTCTTATAAGACAAACAAGCAAATTTATGTTCAATAAAAAAATATTCAATTTTTGAAAGATTTAGTCAAGATTTCTTTGAATTCTGTTTTTTAATTTGTGGCTTACAAGCATCTGTACTTTGGTAATTAAAGAAGAAACCTTTTTTTTTTGTTAAAAACGTAATACTTAAGACAGAAACATGATTGATTTTGATTTTATTATTTACATTTTTCATTCACTCATTATTTAACAACACTAGCCTTATCGTTAAAAGAAAAAATAAAACTGCCTTTTGAAACCTTTTTAAAAACGAAAGACTTAAGACAGATGGTTTTTTGATGGATTTTTCAAAAAATCTTTGTATTGTTTTTGTTGTTGTTGTTGCTTTTTTTAATAACAAAATTTTTAGTTTTCTGTAGTTTACTGTCTATCAAACTACTATACTTTGTCTGCCATGCAGAAGGAGAAGAAGAAAAAAAATATTTTTTTTAAAACGAAAGACTTAAGAGAGAAACTTGATTATTTTTAATAAGCGCGTGTTTTTTTTTTCTTTTTCTTATTTCCACATGTGGTGTGTATGAGAATTTAATGTTTAAATAAATTGGTAATGGTATTTTTTTGTTTTTTTTTTTTAACTTTTTTTTTGCTTTTATTAAACACCATCATGTAGTCATCATGTACTTCAACAAGCCAGTGAATAAAATAAACAACCATAATGAACAACAAATGGTGCCATGCACCAGTGTTCACCAAAAACAAGAAGAAATATTTTATTTTACATTTGTTTGTTTGCTGAATTGTAAAGCAAAATTAAAAGAAAAATACTGCAATTTTTGTTGTTTTGTTAGTTTAGAAAATTGCCTGGCATACTGTAATGTATGTAAGACAAAAATATTTAAACAACTCAACATTTATGGTGAGGAGATTGTTTGTTGGCTGGCTGTTTACAACAAATACCTAAACTTTGGCATTTGCCAGAGTCAAGTCGCATTAAACTGAGTTGAGTCGTAGTACCAACAATTTTATTTCCATTTCATTTTCTTCAGTTTTTGTTTTTGTTTGTTTTGCGTTCAATGCAAGTCGAAATAACAAATACTCACGCTGCTTTCACTTTATTTTCTGTGTTATTGTTGTTTATTATTGTTTTAAATGAGTGTATTTTTTATATTCAATTTACTTTTATTTGCTTTCAATTTACTTTGAAAGAAGAAAAACGAAAAAAATTTTACGAAAAATTAATAAAAAGAAAAAACTCTGTATTCAAATGTTTGTTTGCCATAATTTGCATAAACTATAGAGAGAAAAAGAAAAAATAAAAACACTCGTACTCGTAGTCGTACTGTATTATTATGGTTTTGCAATGCAATTTTTATTTAAATTTTTTTTTGCGTTTTATTTCGTCTGTTGGCTGGTTTCTATGGCTTGAAATCTGTATCAATCTATTATTTTCATATTCACTTTTCTTTTACTCATAGTTTTTTTTTATTGTTATTGTTAATTCAAATGGAAATAATTTATGAAAATTTATTTCTCATTGATTTCATTGTTACGTTTTTCTTTGTTTTTTTGTTTTTCTATTTGTAACAAAAATTTTTTTCGTTTTTTTTGCAATGAAGTCTTTATTGCTTTTCAAATATTGTATCAATGGAAACAATTGTTGAACAAAAGAAAAAAATTAAAAAATTATTGTATACGTGGGAGTTTTAAGAAATATTGTATGTAAGCTGATGGCACTTTTACTTGGTTTCGAATTATATCATCTTCATTAAGGTATTCAAAGTAAAATTATTATAAGACTACACGATTATTAAATTTTATATAATTTCTCTAGACACAAACACATACACAAAAAAGCTGATAACTTTCTTAATTGTGTAGGCTTATATTATATGGATTGCATGGTTTCATCAAAAAAATGCTTCCGGCAATCCTATCAAGCATCGAACTGAGGTGAAATTAAAATAGAAATATAAGTGAAATATGTGATTGAAAGTCGCCGTGGTCTAGTAGGTATTATTAGACGTAAAAGCCAGGGTTCGTGTATCAGGCCAGACATCAAAACAAAGTACAAAAGTATTCGGCGATTTCCTCTCAGCAGATTTCTGGCAAAAACTTTGAGAGTAAATAAAATTGCCATGAAAAGTTTCCCATAAAATCCATCGTTCGGAGTCGACTTTAAAACTTTAGGTCCCGCTACTTATGTATAAAATTAACACACACAACATAAGCGGTGTAAGAAACTAGGTCAATTATCTGGCAGATGGGTTCTAATGACCAATTATGTATGTATGTATGTGATTGGATCCATAAAAACATATTTTTTATACAACGGTTGTGTCAAACACAGAACTGAGGTAAAACTAAAATAGAAATGTAAGTGCGACACGTGATTAGACACACAATAAGGGCAGGAGATGATATTGCCACGAAGACCATTAAGAGGAGTCTTCAATGTAGCAGGCGATGATAGAAACTAGCACCCATTTGAACGCCACATAGTGAAGACGAGTATAGAATTGCCCACTGAACTAGAGCAAATTTAATTCCGCCATAAATGTTTGCTTAATTTTTTAAAAATCTTTCTTACGGCCCTTTGATTCGCAGGGTATTAGAAGGATTAAATTTGTATGTTTTTGTGCGTTAATTTATTTTTTAAACTAATCGGCAATCGGATAACATTAAATTAAATTTATGAAAATTTCGCTATGGATAGAGGATGCAGTATATCATCTCCTCTATTGCAATTAAAAAATTAAACTGTGCAAGTAGTTTTAGAACCTCAAGATACACTAAACCGAATGAGTTAATATTATTATTCCTTTGTAATCAATGTAAGCTGAACTCTAACTAGATACTAGATCCTTCAGCTCAACACCAAACGCAAATAAGCCTAATGCTTACGTTAACAAGGTTGTTTGTTAAATCATGCTGAATCTAGTCTTTAAAAAGGGAAAGATTTATTAAAAAAAGCAAAAAGCTTTCTGAGAAATGACAGAATCATGCAGATTACAATGCTGTTTTTTCCATACATTCATATTCATAACAACGTTTTAGTGAGGTCTATAACCTAGCTTCTCACACCACCCATATTGTGAGCGTTATTTTTACCTATGAGTGGCGACAACCGCGGTTTAATGATGATTTTGAATTTGTAAATAAACTGCTGTAATGGGATTATCAAAAGGAACACTTTTTTAATTTTTCGGTTTTTCAACATTTCAGAGATAAGTTTTGAACTCAGCACTCTAGTCCAGTAAACTAATAATAAGGGAACAATTTTTGAAATGTAAAGTAAATGCTTACACTTAACTACTCCTCACTTGGTTTATTCGTGTACGATAGTAAGAAACAAAATCTTCATATTCAACATGGTTCTCCCAGAAAATATAACTTCCGATCAGCTTGTGTTTACTTACTTCAAACGGCTTTAAATGGAGAAAAAAGGTAACTTTCGCGAAAGGCGAGTAGACAATATAGACTGATACTAAGGATAGATGAATGGTATATTAAATAACTTAAATACTGTCCGGGTATGGCTATTTCTGGAAATAGGGAAGATCCATGTCGTTTATAGAGATTATGGGCAAATTGAACTTGAATTAAGGAATTGGTTCTGTAACAGTTAAAGCTATAAGTGAACGTTAATTCCGCAAGGAAGATTGGGCAGATGTCATGAAATAAGGAAAGTGTGTTTTAAAAATGAAAAGAGTGACCTGGAAAAGGAATCACCTAAATTTGGGGTTTTATCTAAAGTAACGCGTACACGTTAAAAAAATCGAAAAATTCTTATGAGGTGGTAAACTTTTATTGGAATTACTACTTTCTGAGTGCAATAATATCCGGTTATTTAAGCCAGTCTTAGTCTGAAATAAATTTTACAGCTCGATCAACGAATTAGCTATGACGAAATCACATTTTTATTGAATTCTTAAGAAATTCGGAACATTTCTGTTTGTTTAAGCTGGACTTTTGCTAAAATTTGATTGTATAGTGCAATCGGATTCGAAAGCTCTTTAATTCATAATGAGTTGAGTCACTAATAGATTCAGATATCCTATATCCTTAGGAAAAACTGATCAGAGGCTAATAGGATCTGATATATTTTATCTGCTTAAAAAGGGTAAAGGAAAAGGATCATGAAAAGTTTTTTTAAAAATTGTGGAAAGAAGGTACTTTGGTTTATTGTTGGTTAGTGCTTATACGCACTGAAGACTTTATAATATGAAATGCAATGTAAGTTAGGTTTTAACTGTTTCAATTAATTTTTTTTTCGAATCTATTTGCTTGAAAGTCTAACTTTTTCGATAATAAAAAAAAAATTCAACTTAAGCTTCTAATTTAGTTTTGAACAGAATATCAGATGGGACTTATAGAAAATATTAATCATGGCTTTAATTACTAAATATAAATAATGGCAATATTGCTTTCAGTCATCCAAGTGTTACCAATTAAAATCGCCAGCCCTTTAACCTAAAAATAATTTAGTGACCTAACAATTTTCTGGTCCATTGAATTGTATTTAAACATTTTTTTGTATTTTAAATTATTTTCCAATTTCATGAATATAATCGCCATTACTGTCGTTATAAATCGTTGCAAATGCTTTTGGAAAAATTAAAAATTAGATAAAGAAAGAGAAAAAAAACTAATAAAGCTTGAAATTAATTTCATGTCATTTGCACAACAAAAGCAAATACAATAGACCAATAATATCCGCTAATTATTATTGAGCCAGAGAGAAGAGACCTGTGCTAAGTTAATTTTCACAATCTTGATTTTTAATGGAAAAACAAAACAACAAAAAAAAAAAAAAATAATAATAATCGCGTGTGCAATGACCGCTGCCTGGTACTATCATGGAACCGAATACAATTAGAAAAAAAAAAAATTGGAAAAAAATCACAAACAATATGGAAATTTTTTGTTTTTTTTTACAGATTTTGAGATATCGCCAGTCAGCCATTATTTAGCAATTTATGTGGAAGTACCTGTATGAGTACACATTATTGTTTTCATTTTGCATTGCATTTTATTCGTTTCATATGATGGGTATTATCATTTTTTGGTTTATTGTATGTCGTTGAAATCAGCCATCCATCCATTCATCCATCCATCCATCCATCTATCCATCCATGCATCAGGCCAGTTATTGAAGTGTGTGTAACTTTTATTGTTTTCTGTATTTTTTTGTATTTTTTTTTGCGAAAATTTTTGCATGTCTAAAACTATTGTTTTCTAAGCAGATAAATTAAATTGTTATTTTTTTGTTTCTCGTATAAATTATTTGCAATAAAAAAAAATCAAGATGAACCTTGATGATTGTTTGCAGTTGTTTAGCAACAAGGTTCGTTTTTATTGCACAAAAAAAAGCTCAACCCAGTGCTAGGTACTGCCTTACACCCAGTCTCTAAGCCCTGCTAATCATTAATTAGCTATTAAAGTTGTTAAATGAAAAATTTAAATTTAAACAAATAAACTATTTTCTAATACCTTAAAGACAACAATGAATTACAATTTGAAGAAAAAGTACTTCGACTAGAACTTTGTAGAACAAAATTTGAAAAAAAAGTACCAAAGTACTTAGGTCTTAAGTTATCTGTTTTCTACGTTTGTTTCTTAAGGGTCATTATTACAACTTGCCATTAAACTTGGGTTTAGTTAAGGATACCTTTAGCTAAAGGGAACTATAAAGTTACCTTTAACTGATTTTCGTTATTACAACTTACCGACAAAATAAAATTGAAATATGGCAATGCCAGAGCCAAGTCGATAAAACTGCTCAATTAAACAAGTTTTTTTTTAATGCAGTGGCAATAGCGGACTATGTTTTTTTGTTGTATGTGTTCATTTTATTTAAATTTGAAGTTGCCATATCGATTTAATAGTTAGCTTAATGATCACGCCTATCTTATTGGGTACTCATAATAATGAAAAACAATTTATCTGCCTCTTAAAATCCTCCCTTTAATTAACGGCAAGTTGGAATACAGGCACTAAGTCGATTAATTAGGAATTTATACGGTAACAAACTAATCTTCTAATCTATTTTGCATTTCTTTCAAATTAAATGTTTTTTAACTTCATCCATTTCGTTTCTTTTTTCCCGAATTTATTTCTTTTCCATATCATAACTTACCTTACTGACTTGCTGCATTGTTTCGAGCATCAATTCTTTTTCCAAAACAGAATCAAGTGCCATCACTTGATCGCATGAGGCTTTGGCTTGCAAATATGATGAGGCCAAAATGAAAGCGCCCAGTATAAATGATGACACAATTATAGTGAATGCAGTGATTTTCGCAATTTTCACTGAATTGGATTGGCGTTTATAGGCCTGTAAGAAAAATTAAGAAAACAATAAAAAAAATTTATAAATAAAAATTGTTTAAACTTTTCCATTTACGGTATAAAATTGTGGTTAAAAATGTGATGAAATACTTAAGAATTTTACACCATTTCAATTTGCATAACTTAATTACCCATAAAGTGAATGAGGTTACTTTTTATTTATAATTTTTTTTATTAATTATATTACAACAATACGATTACAAATTATATTTAATTAGTACGAGCTGTGTAATATAGACCTTATGCTCGGTGCAGTACAACAGACCAGAGCCTTTGGTGGGAATCAAACCCACGACGTCACTAATGCTAATAGTCTAGCATACTATCCATTAGCCTGGCAATCACGCTATTTTTAAATTAAAAATTTTATAAGTTTTTCAATTCAAATCTACAGTCATTCTTTCCATAGTCCATTGTACTTAAATATAGCAGGATAGCCTGTTAGATTTTCTAAGAAAGTGCAGTACAAAAAATGCTTTTTTTCTAATAGATTACTAATTATGACTGGTTTTTGTAGTGTAATAGGTTTCCAAACTTAATCTAATTCGCAAAGAATTTTAGTTTATAGTTCTCTCATTACTTCCTATTGAGAATGGCTGCTGCCTTTAGTTCGATGAATGATTTGAATGTTTGAATAGATCCGGACCAAGATTCTTTCAATTCAATTCTTAGTATTTTCACGTAGTATATGTATGGTTAGTTGCCATAGTCTGGTAGGTAGTAGCAAGAATGATAAACTAAAGATTACGCTTTGCGCATGATTTCCCGTTAGATGACGTAGTTGGGCTATTTTAAAGGTTTCTTCTGAAAAGTGTGTGCACTACGTGAAAGTAGTTGGCAGCCCTGTAATATATCTTACATTATAATTAGCCAATAGGAACACAATTTGCGTGACGTCATTGATTCAACATGCGCAGATAGTTTTAATTTTGTTTGCGTGATGGTGTAATCTTTAGTTTATCATTCTTGGGTAGTAGATAGGGTGTTGGCTTAGTAAACTTGAATGGAATTGTTTTAAATATGCAACATCGGAGGGCAGAACAAGCTAGAATTTATAAAACTGCAATGCCTAGGATTGTTCCCATGGAATATTAGTTGAAAAATAAATAAGTTTGATATCCGGACTGACGCTTTTAGACAGAATTTCTATCTATGAACAACTGATGAATTGCAATAAATTCAATCCAATTCTTAAATGGATGGTAACCAGTAATAAATCATGCAGGGAAAGCAGTGAACTGTAAGGCTGATCTGTGTAATTAAACTTCTCATGTCTGTGAAGTTGCCCCTAAAAGCGTTTAGCTGTGGCCAATAGAAAAGGAATTGTATTAAATTGGAACCGGGCCAAATAGAACATCGTCGGCAGATTTAGAACAGAGAGAACATATTAGATTTCTTTTACTATACCTTATATTTCACAATGTTTTAGCATTTCTGTTCTATCACGGATGTGTGATGGTACCTTGCCTTAAATCACACGATCTTAAATATTTAAGATACTAATTTAAGGTTTTTTTCTAATTCTAATGTCTTCTAGTACCTTTGATATTAAGGTTTACCCGCATAAATGGATAAATTGTCATAGTCAAGTAGGTAGTATGTTGGCTTATTAGACAAAAGGCCCGAGTTTGCAGATTTCTGGTAAAAATTCTGAGAGAGAATAAAATTGCCATGAAAAGTTTCTCAAAATCTGTCATTCGGAATTGACTTTAAGCTTTAGGTCCTGCCACTCTTGTATAAAACTAACGCACACAACATAAATGGTGAGAGAAGCTAGGTCGTAATCCTGATTGAAGAGTTGTAATGACCAATTATGTATGCATAAATGGACTTTAAAGCTATGCTTTTAAGCAGCACAATTGATTAAAAAGTGTGTCTAGGCTTATTTAAGATTAATAAAATATTTTCACAAATTCAGCATTTATTAGCAAATTTATTTATTTTTCCTATTATCACATACAAATTTCAAAAGTCATACCATGAAAAACGCAAATAGATTTTTTATTTCTTATTTTTTAAGAAATAATATTTAAAAAAAACAAGAAGAAACAAAACTACACGTATAGTTATGAAACTTATTGAAAAAAATACTAAAAGAAAAAAAGATTTGTAGACATTTTATAATTTTGTATGTCATAATAATTTAAAGCTTAGCGAATTTAAAAAGCAATTTTTTGATAATTTTTTTTTGTCTTCAATTCTTTTCTTAACTTTATTTTATCGACATTTTAACTGCGCAATTTATTGATTTTATTTCTTTGAAAATCATCTACTGGTAAGACAAGCTTAAGCAAATATGTATTAGTGAGTATACTAAATAAAAAAGAGAAATATGTGTACATACACTCACAAGAATATAATAAAAAAAATTAAATAAAATTAACAAAAAAATTTTGGTTTTTTTTTAATTCACAAAAACAAAATTGCTAAACTGGCAATCGACTGTAACTTTATTTTTTATTAAAATAAAAAAGCCACACATTTTCAATAAGTATTTGCAAATTCAATTAAGACTTAAGAAATATTTACGAACAATACAAAAGAAGAAGACAAATAAAATAATAATAAATAGGAAAAAAAAACATAATGACAATAATTAATCAAGCAAACAGACGCCATTTGTATATAAAATTAAGAAAAAAAAAATGTATTTTTCCAAATCTCAAATTACATTCTAGAGATCAATTTCATTTGCAGGTTTTAAATGAACTTGAGCTAAATTTTTGTTTAAATTGAGTTTTTCATTATTTATTTTTTTTAAATTTTTTAATTAAATTAATTTTAATTAATTAAAAAAAATAAAAAGAATTTAATTTGAAAAATTTCTATTTATAGGTTTATAGGCTTGAAATTTTTAGCAGCGAACTTTTCAGGATATCTTGCTGGTATGTTAACGAGACTTTACACTTTCTTAAACTTAAAATGACTTACTAGACGAAAATCCTGGGTTCGTATCCCAGGTCAGACATCAAAACGAAATGTGAAATGGCGACTGCTTCTTAGCAGATTTCTCTCAAAAACTCTGAGAGCTTCTCAAAAAATCTTTCGTTCGGAGTCAAATTTAAACTGTAGGTCCCGCCGCTCATGTATAAAATTAACGGATACAACATAAGTGGTGTGAGAAGCTAGGTCGAAATCGTAACTTGAAGGGTTGTAATCACCATTTCTGTATGCAACTTACACCTTCCAAACTATGTCAACTGTATTGCATAAATGCGAGTGCGTTAGCGGAGAAGTGAGGTTTTTTTTCGTTTTTTAGAGCTGAGATTTGAATCCTCAAAGCCAGTTATACATAGTTTAATAAGGACAAGTTTCAAGGAATAAATTTATATTTTTGTAAATCAGTTCCGAATCAATTTCTAAAGTGGAAACCAATGCTGGATTAAGATCGTATAAGATTTTGAAGTACACACATACATAATTGTTCATTACAACCCTTCAGTCAGGATTATTGACCTGATTATTGAGATTTTTTGAGAAACTTTTCATGGCAATTTTATTTACTCTCAGAGTTTTTGCCAGAAATCTGCTGAGAGGAAATCGTCGAAAAAATACTTTTTGTATATTGTTTTGATTTCTGGCCTGGGACTCGAAACCTGGCTTTACGTCTAATAAGCCAGCACAAAACCTACTAGGACCACGGCGACCACCAACGACCAGACTTTGAAGTGCCGTTCGTAATATTAATAAAGATTCGAACTCTTAAATTGAAAACTGAAGCAACAGCCCACTTTTAAATAGTATTGTAGAATTATCCTGATGTAACAGAATAATACCAGATTATAAACTCTGATAGTAACTTTTTTTTTTTTATTATATCTGCACTCAGGGGTGACCCCTACTCATGCAGTGCATTGTGCAGGTGGAAAGAGGGAAGATGCAACCGGTAAGGAAACGTGTTGCTGCTGGTGACTATAAAATGGCTAGTGCTATACCTTCACCATTAGACAGTCTACAGCAATTGTCCCCAAGAAGCCCGCAGTTTCTCACACTTGCCTAATGCTATACTAGTTCCATTATAAATGTATATAAGAGTGGTTGCCAACACTTAAGTTTTTTAACATTTGACGCTGTTGTTTGCTATTTTAAATAACGTAATGCAAATATTTTAATTAATTATGTCATGAAAGAATTCTGATAATGCTATAGTAGACTAGAATAGCTATTTTTAATGCCTACTAAAAACCTTGATAGGCTATTATAAATATTATGAAGCTTGTTTCCCTAACACTTTAAATATTTACTATGTACCGGCTTTGCATACTTTGTTTTACAAACTTAACAAAAAAAAAATATTGTTTATTATCAACACAAATACGGCAGAATTTATAGAAAAAGATTATAATGCAATGCATGATAGTTATTAATTTATGAATTACTATCATAAAGTTACTTGATTTGTTAGTTACAATTAAATGTACATTATTTCAGATTAACTTGAACTTTGTGTAACCGATTGTTTGTGATGGTGGTTTACAATATTTTTGATTTGGGGCATTTACTTTAAAGCAAAAAAAAAAAAAAAAAATTAACAAACAACCAAAACAAAAGGGTTTAAAATCGTGCAATTCAAGCAGTACTTTTGAAACTTTCTTTCGTTAGTCATTTATTTATGGGTGAAAGTAACAAAGATTTATTGCCATCTGTTGACACCTTTTTTTTGTTTTACTTCAACCAAATAATACACTTTAAATTCGTTAAATTGGTTTAAAGTTTAAATGTTGATTCAAGGCAAACAAAAGCCAGATGTAAGATTAGGTAGTTTTGAAGAAAACCACCACAAAAGTAAAGAAATAATAATACTTTTGGCACTTTTTGGGAGCCACCGAAGGAATATCTTTTCATATTTCGTAAAGTAACAAAAAATTTTATAAATAAAAAAGGAAGAAATTAAAAATCTGAGACTAAATTAAATTGTCATGACAAGTATTTAAAAAAATCTAACGCTCGGAATCGACTTTAAACTGTAGGTAACGCCACTCGTGTACATATAAACTTTACATACACAACACAAATGGTGTGGGAAACTAGATCGTAATCCTGACTAAAGGGATGTACGTATTTATGTATGTAAGTTTCTGCCTCCTTCTATCTCCCATTTATCTTAGAACGCACGCTTCCGAATTACTCTCCCCATTCTAAATATAATAAGATTCTGTTCCCATCAGTCGTGTGGAAACGTCACTCCTTACAATCTTATTTGTCTACTTATTGTCCTAAATATCTAATTAATCTTTTTTTTATGAAACCCGCACTCAGGGGATGCAGGCTTTTGGGAAAGTTGGAAAGATTTATCTTTATCGAACAAAGGTTTAATATATGCCTGCTGTTTAACCAATGTAACTTCTTCAGACAATCCTAATGCCTACCAAAATCCTTTAGATATTTGTAATGACTACCGATTGTTTTAATAAAAAAGTAATTTTACCCGCAGTTCTGCAAGTGGTATATTCACAAAATACACTGAGCGCCATAAGTGAGCCAACACCCACTATAATTTTAAATTTTCTATTATAAAAAATACATATACTCGCAGCACAACAATAATTTTGTTTTTTGTTTTTGTTTTATAATTTTTTATTAGTAATTAATCAAAGTTAATATTTTTGGAAATTTATTCGACTTTTCTCATTTACTTTTTTCGCTATCCTAAGAGAATTAATTATTTCAAAGGTGTTTACTCACTTTGGTGTGCACAAGATATATATAAAATTGCTTACTATTGCATTTTTCTCAAGACCGAATATTGATTGTAGCTGCAAATATAAATAAGTGTGAAGCAAAGATAGAGTACAAAAGAACAACTGCACTTGTAAACCATTGTACAACAGTACAAAAGAGAGTTGAGTGAAGAGTGCAACAAAAATATTGTACTCTTCATAGAATCACAACATGCATTTCGGCTAACGAACATCTTTTTCGATGCCAGCATTGCCAGTAACTTCTTTAAACTTTTAAACTTTTTATTTCTGAGGAAAAATTTTTCTTTACACTACTATTGTTTTTACGCTACTAATATTCGTATGGCAATACTTTAAATGTAGCTTCAGTAGTAAAATATGCTCTTACAACACAAAGCATAGTTCCGTTACTTCACAGGCAAACGAATGATGTTGTGTTCATTGAATAAATGAGAAATACATATTTCAGTGTACAGAAAAGAGTACACTACAGTATTGCATTCGGTGAAGGGTAAATTAGCAGAATGTCTTGTGTACACCTCTATGGCAGGTGTGCTATTTTATAATAGAAGAACGAATAGCGTAAAACAATACTTCAAAATCCAGGGCAGAAATATTAAAACGATCGTAAATATTTAGTTGCCCCGAACATTTGCAGCCGGGCCACCAATATGCAGATTTGGTCTAAACGCTCTCATATTGGGATGAAAAATAGCAGGTCTCATGGCGGGATTAACAGCGATATTTGGAGGCCCTCCCATGTAATTGGTTGGCATCATGGCGGGCATCATTTGGGGAGGCATTGAAGGATCACATATACCAACGTTGGTAGTAAAACACTCTCAGTTGTTTTAGAAAATTGCTTTTCTTGTTCCTCCAAATGTGTGTGTTTCATATAAAAAAAATAAATTTTCATTTTAAATACGTTAATGTTTTAAAATTATTGATCAAACATTTCACAAAATAGGCCACATTTATTATTGTTTATTTTGTAAATATTTTACGAAATCAATAACAAAAATTCATTTCGAAATATGAAAATGTGATGGACTAACTATTTAACATACATGTTCGTATTGATATTACAGAGTAAAACTATAAAAAATTTTGTTAAGGCAACCGTTTGTATATTAAAATGAAAGAAAAAAAAATAAAATAAATATTTACAAAAAATATGTGGGTTTAGATTTAAACTTTCTGTTTAAGCCGCTAATACAAAGAGACTTCTCCTATTGGAGGCTTCAAAGCAAACAATAAAATTAAATATGTAGACAAAAGTTATTCATAACAGCAGGTAATGCATGTATATTTTGTATGCATTAATTTTATTGCAAAAGTCGAGATGTTGTTTATATTTGTTATACTATTTCATAAAATAAAAAGGAAAAAAATAAAATATTTACTTTGTAATACAGCTGCCTTAATATTTAATGGTAATGAAGATGTTAATTACAACGATGATGATTATCAACGTAATAACAAAATGTTAAGGTGAGGTAAAAAAGGTGTGAGGTGTTGTATGAATTCATTAACTTAAGTTATACTATTAAATCCGCTTCTATGTACGAGGGCTATACTGACATTTTCTTTTTATTAACATACAGCCACAAATCGTGATATATTTTTATTTCAAAAAAAAATTTAAAAAGAAAAAGAGATTGCCTGTGTAATAATTTTTTATTGCCTTTCTCATCATTAAAAGCCATGGTTTTTTTTTAATATTTTTTATTGCTATAATTTTTTTTCATCATCATCATCTGCTAACGAACGAAATCATATGAATTATTAAAGAGGGGCTAAAAAAAAATGTTTTTTTTTTGTTGTTTTTAAATCAAGTTAAGTTAAGTTACGAACACTGTGTTAAATTTCTTTAAAATCTAAGCTGTTTTGGCATTAAAGCCTTTGTCTAAAGTAGATTATATTACCCAAACAAAAAAAAAAAAAAAAACCATAAAACAATGACATTTTAATTACGTTTTATAACAAAATTACAACAAATACTTCAAAATGATATGTAAGTTTATGAAAAAGAGGTGCAATTGACGAAAGTGACTTGATTTTTGTGCAAAACTAATGAGTGCTCTGAATTATAAAAAGATGAAAAAGAAGGAGAAGAAAAAATAAAAAAACAAATTAAATCACACTAAATAATAAAATAAAAAATAATTGTAATAGTAGTGGTGTTAAAACACAAAAACAAAAAGCAAAACTTTTTTTTTTTTAAACAGTGGAGTGTAGTAGCAGTAGTAGAAGAGGAAAAAAAAACAAAACAAAACAAAAGACTTAAGCAACAAACCTGTTGTGGATTATAGTTAAAAAATCCCAGCTGCAGTTTTTATTTTATTTTTATTTTTTGTTGAGTTAATTGTTGTTGTTGTTCGTACATACATATACATTCAAACATTTGTCATGTGAGTGAAGGGGATTTAAACAGTTTTTTGTTTTTACAATTGTTTCATGATTAGATTTTTTTTTGTTTTCATTATTATGCATCCATACAAAAACCCATCAAAATTCGTTGGTTATGGTTGGTGTTGATAGAAGGGTTGATTGCAGTTTAATTTTTTTTTGTTTAATTGGTAGGAGTATGAAGGAGATTTTGGTTGGAAATGTTGTAATATATTGTATATAAGGTGGTGATGGAGAACAAATTATGCATATGATATCCCAAAAAAATAAACAAAAAAAAATTAATAGGAGAAAAAAAAAGAGAAGAATAAAAATATGTATAAGAAAACAACAAACAAATAAATATGATACAAAAAATAAATAAATTTAAAATAATATTTCATTGTTATTATAATTACAAAATAAGAAGGGTTTTTAATACAATTCGAATGCTATCATTATTACATTTAAAGAAATTGCATTGTAATGTTCTATAAACAGTGTTTAAATATTTTACAAGCTTAAAAACATATAGAAATCTTACAAAAACTCTGAGAATAAATAAAATTGCCATGAAAAGGCATTTCAAAAATCTGTCATATGTACATCATACATACAGTATCGGCCAAAACTAAAGCACCCCCTTAGTAAATTTTTTTAATGGTATTTTTTTTTTTTTAAAGAAAACAAAGCTATAAAATTTGTAGTTTTTTTTTATTTATTAATATCCTTATTATTGAGAAACACAAACTTAAGGAACTCAGAATTTAATAAAAAAAAGTTAAAAGTTAAAAATAAGTAAATATAAGCGGACAAAACTAAAGCACTCCTAAATTAAGATGCAGAAAAAACTATTGAAATCAATATTTCCTTGCGAATCCTTTATTGTGGATAACACTGGCTTATCTTTTAAGCATAAGGGATATTAAATTATTAATTATTTCAGGAGATATTCCTTTCCAGGCTATACAATTTTCTGGGTTGATTTTTAAGTTAATGATTGGATTGGAAAGCTGACTTATCAAGGCAAAATATGCAAAATATGCGATCAGAAGATCAATTATTTCCAGGCTAATTTAAAAGTTTTTATAGAGTTAAGTTATTGCGAGTAAGCGGACAAAATTAACATACAAACATAACATACATAATTGGCCATTACAACCCTTCAGTCAGGATTACGACCTAGCTTCTCACACCACTTATGTTGTGTGCGTTAATTTTATACATGAGTGGCGGGACCTACAGTTTAAAGTCGGTTCCGAACGACAGATTTTTGAGAAGCTTTTCATGGCAAATTTTACTCTCAGAGTCTTTGCCGGAAATCTGCTGAGAGGAAGTAGCCGAAGAAATATTTTTCGTTTTGATGTCTGACCTGGGATTCGAAACCGGGCCTTTCGTCTAATAAGCCAACACACTACCCACTAGACCACGGGGCAAAATTAAAGCACCTCTAAATTAAGATGCACAGAAAACTATCAATATTTTCTTGCGAATCCTTTATTCTGGATGAAACATGCACATCAAATTATTAATTATTTCAAGAGATACTGCTTCCCAGGCTATGTTTGCGGCTTCAAATAAATCTTCTTTGGTTTTGGAATTTTCTAGGTTGATTTTTAAGTTAATGATTGGATTAGAGAGATGGCTTATCAAGGCATCAATATGCGATCAACAGATCAATTATTTCCAGGCTAATTTAAAAGTTTTTATATACTGTGGCCGCACCTCTCCTACTCATTTTGAAGGAAGGTCTCGTGAAACTTTGCAACATGAAGACTCCTTAATTAAAAGGACAACCCAAAATGATCCTACAGCATCTTCTAGTCATATATGAAGTAGCTTAAATTTAAAAATTACTGAAAGAACGATTCCCAGAAGCCTGGTAGAGGCCGGATTATTCAGTCGATGACCAGCAATATTTTTTTTATTATATTATTCGGTTTAAAGAATTGAAACCAAAACAGAAATTCATTTTAAAAACTTTTTGTTACCAAAATAAAATGGAAAATATAATTTAAATTTTCATTATATTTTATTAATGCTAAAAGGTACTCATAGTTTTTTTATTTTGTTTTTGTTTAAAAACATTTATAAAAAAAAGTTCTAGACTTTGCCATGTTAACATGCCAAGCACATCTTTATATTCTTTGTTTTTTTTTTATAATAAAAGCTTCTGTCTTGCATATGCTTTATTTATTTTGTTTTTTTTTTTTCAAATTGCTTGCTTGCCTTTCATAGCAAATGACAGCATTTCATAGCATAAAGAAGCCGGCGTGAATAAATAAATTATACATGGCTATCAAAGTTTTGATTTTTAAAAATGGAGAAAGACAAAAATAAATAAAAAAAATAATTAAAAAAAAAAAAACAAGAAAGAAAGAATAAATAAGTTTATTTTTATTATTAAAAGCGTGGCTAAAATTTCCATTATTGAATTGAAACCTTTTTGTTTAATTTTAAATAGATTTTAAAACCATTAGTTCCGGTATTTCTATTGAAGTAAATTTATTATTTAATGCGCCATTAAAAGAACATTTAGATTTTTAATTATTAGTTCTAAGATAATTAAACATGATGTGCAATATTTTTTTTTTAACTCAAAATAAAAAAAAAAATAAGAAATCATTATTTGTTTTCAATGTATGTTTACAAATACATTAACACAATATTAATAATTATTGTGAATTTTTATCATTTTTTTTTTATTTTATTAAAGATAAGAATATTTTTAAATTTGTTTTTTTTTAATTTTTTTGATTTTAAGTTACGAAAACACGTTTCATTATAATTTATTTTTTTTATGACTTTGTTTCTCTAATTATATACTATTAAAATCAAATTTACATGACAGTGGAAGTTTTTTTTTCTAAAGCCTAATTAATGAATCTATAGGTTTAGGTATAGACGCCGAAGTGTCTAATTAAATTAAATTTATTCAAAACAATTAAATCTAAAAATAAATCATAATAATTATTTTGTTTTTAAAATTTTTATTAAATACTACGTTGTAATACACAATATTTTAACGAAAATATTCTTCTTTTTACCTATTCGAACACATAAATACCTAACTTGTTGTGAAAACATTTGAATTTTCCAAAAATTTTAAACCCTTCCCTTAACACATTCGCTGCCAAGCCTAAATTATATCAAGTCATTTCCATTGCCATTTATATTTTGAGTCGTATTGTTTACCAAAACCTGCTTATTTCTTGGCTAAGAGCACATACATAATCATTTTCAAGCAGAAAACCAATGACGACTATACTCGTCAGTTGGCAATAGGAAGGCAGAAGAACTCGATATCCTTGTAAAGAAGGACTGAGTATACTCGTCTTGGCAGTGCGGGATACCCTTAGAATTAGAGTTTTAATGCTGCATTGAAGTCACCATTGTCTAGGGGATAATCGTGTTGTATTATTAAACGGGGAGCAACTTGAACAAAACAAAAAAATCTTCCACTCAGAAGTTTCCTGGCAAAAACAGTGAAAGTAATTAAAATTACCATGAAAAGTTTGTCAAAATTACGTTGTTCGGAGTTGAGTTTAGGCTGTTGGTCTCATCACTCATATATAAAATCAACAGCCACAACATGGGCAGTGTGGAAAGGTCGGTTGGAGTTTTAGCTTTGATATCAAAGCTCACTTGAGCACAAATAGCATCCCATAGTGACGGTACGGATAAGCGCAGTACCCGTGCATATACAAAATAAACAGCCACAATATAGGCAGTGTGAGGGGGTTGATTGAAGCTTGGAGTTGTAGCTTTGATAACAAAGCTCACATGAGCACGCAGATGAGCCATTATGACGGCAGTTGTAAGCGGAGTCCCCATTTGGATCAAATTTGATCTAACACATAGAAGAAATTGGAAATTGTCAGACACTAGTCTGACAGTTTTATGAACGAAGCTATATCTTTGATATCAATAATGGATGAAGCTGAAATGGAATGGAGAGTCAAACAACCTAAATGTACACCTTGCGGAATATGGACATTCGCAAGGAAGGTGGATAACAGTATACTCCTCCTCAGCAGACCCACAACTGCGGAAGTAGTCGTTTGATGAAGGCTGCAACCTTTCCGCGTGTCTTCCCATAATGCAAAGATCTGTAAGCATGGCTATTGTGATCGAGATGACCTTGCGATTAAGTTTAAGTAATTGGATGGTACGTATTCTATCTAATATAGGACAAGTGAGTCTGACAATGGAGCAGGATTCCTCATTAGCTCAGGATCGAAAGAATTGTTGCCTAGTGGTCAATTTAATCGAGGAGATTGCTGATTAGCGAAGGTTCCAAAAGCTCTGGCAAGTGCGAAACTAAGTCATAGGTTAGGTTAGGTTAGTGTGGTAACATTATGCTAAAAGTTCACTTGAGCGTGCTTAGCGGCCTGTTGTGGCGCCACAAGTAAATGCAGTCCCTGTACTGACCAAGGTCCTCAGAGCCAATGAGGGAGGCATTAGTCAGCGTAAGGGCTGCATATTTAAAGCACGACTACCCCATGCTAGATAAACAGCCAGAAAGTTTGATAAACGAGGCTATATCCTTGTTATCAATGGACAATAACTCCGTCAAGCTGAAAAGGGTTGGAGAGCCTAACCCATTGTCATAATCCTAACTGAATGTAGTATGTAATGACCAATTAATTATGTATGTGTACATATGAATGTAAATAAAATAAAAATTTTTATTTTAACTTTAAAAGATTTATAATTCGATAAGTTTAAGCCTTTTTAAAGAAACGTAATAAAGGTTCATTAGTACAGCGTGAAGCATAATTATTTGTTCATTTTTATGTTGATATTAATTATTATCTTAATTTTTCATTTTACAACTACAGACCCTGTTTTTATTTCCATTTATTTTTTTTTTTTACTTGTTTAATAACAATAAAGGCCAGAGTAACTAATTGTATTTTTATTTTATGAATTTTATTTCGTTTATAATTTATTTATATAAACAGGTTTCTTTTTAAAATATTCAATTTATTGCATATGTAATTTTGTTTTTATTTGATTTAATTTAAAATAAAAAATTACCATTTAGTGTTGGTTGTTAGATACGATAAAGTAAAAATCGTGAGTTTACTTTGCATTTTCTATTTTTTATTTTCTTTGTAGCGTTTTTTTTTTAAGGAAATCAATAAGATTAGATTTATGAATTCATGTAAAATATCTGTGTTGCTTTGCTTTGCCATATTGTCTAATGTAATAAGTTTGTTTTTTCTTTTGATTTGTTAAAAACTTGTTTTGTTTTCATTTTCTATTTAATATTAATTAATTGAAATTTTTTCTAATAATTTATGTTGGTTTTAACATTTAGGGTTTTTTTTCATAGAGTTACTACACTATACTAGATAAACATTAATAAGGAAATCATTCAGTTGATTTGATTTTTGTTTGTTTTGAATGTTTTTGTCATGATATCTTTGTAATAAATTATTATTAACTTGGCATTAATCTGCTGAAGTTTTTTTTTTCTTTTTTTTATAAGAAAAAAAACGAACAAGATTAAGAGCTAAGAGGTATTGAAAATTACATCACCATTTTATGACGATATGTACTGCAACCAACTTCAGGTTGTTATCATTTGTAAACCGCTCGTCTGACAGCGGACATATTGAAAAATAAGCATGGATTAAAGCCATTGAAGTTCCAAAAAGTGTAAGAGCTCACCGATGGACAAATAAAGTTAGACTGGAAAGAGCCCAGGAGTTACTTCGCTTGCACGAAAGTGGCCGAGAAGCCATTCCAAATTGAGCAGTTTGTGAACAAACAAAATGATTGGGTTTACTTGCCAAAGAGGTCAGCTGAAAATTTATACTTGCGATTAGCCACCAGAATTCTAGCGCAGCCGATGGTAATGGTGTGGGCAGCCGTAACGGTCGATGATCGCACCACGCTCGTTTTTATCAATAGTGGGATCAAAATAAATGCCGAATATATCGGGAAAATGTCTTAAAGACAGTATTGAAGCCCTGGGCAGACAAACATTTAGGCCGCAGACCATGGAGATTCTAACAGGACTTAGCATCACCGCACTTAGTACGCGTCAACCAAGAATGGCTTAAAAAGAAGGTTCCTCGCTTCATTTCTACCGCACAATGGCCACCAAAATCTCCGGATCTCAATCCGTTAGACTTTTGCGCCCGGGGCATTTTGGAGAGTAAGGTTCTCACTAAAAAATACCAAACAGTCGATCACCTCAAGACGGCGCTTCGCCGGGAATGGGTCAAAATACCGCAGAGCCACTTTCGTGCAGCCTGTAATGATGGCTTTGTCGGTGGTTCGAAGGCCATAATTTGTTCCAAAGGTTTTCCCCGTGTGGTGACGGGTGTAGATGCAGGGAAGAGAATACCACCACAGTGAACACCATACTTGTCGTAAAAGGCGACTAAGGCTGCTGCTACCAGTCAGGAACTGTTTGGGGTTGAACTGGCAGCAGTCTGGTCTTGATTGGCTGCAAAGCCAAGTCTGGAACCACGGGTGCTGCGAGCCCCAGGGGCTTGTTTCTGCCCAACAATGGTGTGGTCCCCTCGGGAAGCACGTGGGAATCGCAGGGAGTGCAGCAATAACGCAATTGAAGGAGTTTAGATGGTCTCCGACCCCTATACAAGAGGGAGGTCATGTCCAAATAGTATGACTTCGAATAGGTACCTACTTTCTGGCTATAACCAGCATTTACAGCATGATGGTCTACGCACTATTTTCACCCAGTGCGAAGAGCACCATGGGATTAAGCCCCCTGGGCAGGTACCCATGTAAAACTCAGACATCCTTGTACCAAAGGTGGCCAATTCGAACAAATCTAAACTGATTCTAAAATTTGATGTTATTTCCAAAATTTTTTTGAACAATAAAAAAAATTTAAAAAAATATAGGGCTTTACTTTGTTGCATTATATATCAGCCACCCTGTACATATATGGTCGTTACAACCAAGCTAATCACATCACTTATGCTTATTACATATAACATAAGTCCATCCAGTGACCAGATGAGATCTCCAGAATTCCTTGAATATGATGAATAACATACATTTTCCTTTTTTTCCTAAATTGCTTGGCTAACTGTAACAATTCGAATATCTATAATGAGTAAAACAACACCGAATGTATATGGAACTCTATGAGGAAGTGAGTATTTTCCAGATCTTGTGAAGGACCATAAGTATCTATCAATAACAGATGCTTCAACTTAAAGGACACTATAACTGTTCGACAGTCTAAGCATATAGAAGGCTTAATATAGAAAGGTCGTATCTTAATTTTTCAATACTTTACAGGAGAAGGAAAAATCTTAATAAAATTTATAAAAACAAAAATGTTATATAAAAAATTTAAATGCAGTTTTTATTAAAAATAAATCAGATATTCAATCATAAAATAATGGTAGTATATACTATAGTTGAACTCTTAACTCGGTACAAAGAGTTTTTCTTTTAATTACTGCAAGTCAACTATTCGTCAATATAGAAAGCTGAATTTTTCAGAGGTTTTGTCTACCAGAATGTTTAAAAACCTCAATTTTGAGAAAAAGTGGGATACGACCTTTTTATATTAAACCATCGATATTCTCTTTTATATTTTCCTGATGAAAAAGCCCTCCCCAACTTTCCCAATATATTGTGGGAAGAAGAAGCCTCATTGCTTAAGTTCCGCTTTATTTAAATGCTTAAATAAATCGCTCAGAACATTTTTATTTTATCGTGTTGAAAAAAGAAAGAAAAAATTTAAATAATCAGACAAAAATTAAATTAAAAAAAAACAAACATAAACGTCACATTTTTTTGTTTAATTGAATAACAACAACAGAAATAAAAGAAATGACAAAAAAAAATGTAAAAAACAAATTAAATTAAAAATACTTTTAAAAAGCCATGGAAACAAATTTTGCAGAACCTTTAAAATATTACTAAGCCAGTCAAACGTAAACCTGATGCGCATATTCAATATGTACATCTTAATGACCGTTTAACATACAAAAATACATACTTATGTACATACATACATACATACGTATATATACGTATGTATATGTAAGAAAAATGAATGTACATGAAGCACCACTGCATTATCATCTTTCTAATGATCAGTTGCGTTTTGTCTAAAATGTTTTTCCCCAGGCCATAAATAAAATTTTATAGAAGGGGACGTCGTATATTTTGTATTTCTTTAAGTGGCGATAATGATCACCTGCTTTGCAAACATTTGGTTTTAAGATTGTCTTTTTTTTTCTGTTGTTGCCTTTTCTTTTTTTTTAATTTTTTTTTTTTGTTTAAATTATAAAATTGCATACTTAAAATTTACATACACTGACATTATTTACTTAAAAAAAAAAAAAACTTAAATATTTATATAAGCTTTAATGAAAAAAGAAGAAAAGCGAAAAAAAAAGAAAAATTGCCAGTAATTTATATGCATTTCGGCATGCACATTGTGTGTGCCGATATTTGTACTTGCATGTGAAGAAAAAAAAAAATGAAGTCTAAAGAAGAATTACATACAAAATAAAGATTTTTATGATCGTCATTTATCAAAAGTAATGGTGTTGCATTTTAATAAAAAAAAAATATAAAATTTACATGGTACTCGTACGTAATGCAGGCATTTATGCCCGGATAGTTTCAGTAAATAGTGACGCATTTTGACTTGAACATTAAGCAACAAAAACGAAAATTCAGTCAAGAAAAAAATAAAAACCAAATAAAATTAAAATACAAACGATTGCGAAACGGAAATTATGGTATGCTTTTGAAATATTAAAATATTCGTTAAAAGTAATACGAAAAAAAAACAGATTCTTTGAAGACTTCAAAACTTATCATTCAAAGTCAATCTTATATAATCATAAGGACAGGCCATATACTATCGGCAAAGTTACACGAACAACGGAATTAACAGGGTGAAAAGACCCTCTAATTAACAGCACTGATCGCTGAAATACTGTGCATACATATATCCATAGCCGAAGTTTTGACATTTAATTCCAGAATACACTTCGCAGCAGGGTTTCCTCTGGAAATAAATACCAGATCCTGCATGACTTTCTTTTTTAAAGTCTGCTGTACAGTAAAGATTTAGATTTCATTGTCCTGAGGAGAATGTTTCGCTAGCCAATCTCATCTGCAAGATATTCTAATCCTTCTAAGGCGATATCCTGTCGAAAGAATATGGGTATGTAGCTATTCATGGTATCAACAATATTTTTGCCATGCCAGATTGGAAATATATTGTGGGATTAAAAAGAGGACAGAACTCAAACCTCTTTTGTCTTTTCAAGCCAACAGTAAAGATTTAGACTTCTTTACCCTGAAGATAATGTTTCGCTGGCCAATCTCATCTGCAACTAACTTGGATGACATATTGTCGAAATGATATGGTTGTCTAGACATTCGGCTATCCATGGTATCAACAATACCGTTGATATGCAAAATTGACAATACATTATGGGATGAAGAAGGGTAGGAAACTCAAATTTGCCAAGAGTAATGTTTAAGATCTCATTGCCCTGAAGGGTATATGTCCCTGGACAATCTTCTCCTTCCGATATGATATGGGTGCCTAGCAACACTGTTGACAAGCAAGATTGACAATATATTGTAGGATGAAAAAGAGGAGAGAACTCAAACCTGTACAGTCTTTTCAAGTAAAGATTTAGATCTCATTACTTTGAAGAGAATGTTTCGTTGGCCAATCTCATCTACAAAATATTCTAATCTAACTAATATTGTAGGCTGTAGAAGGGGGGCCTGAAATATGTACTGGGAGTATTGATTGGTTGAAGTCGCCGTAGTCGTAGTAGGTAGTGTGTTGGCTTATTAGACGAAAGACCCGAGTTTGCAGAATTCTGGCAAAAACTCTGAGAGTAAATAAAATTGCCATGAAAAAGCTTCTCCAAAAATCTGTCGTTCGGAGTAGCCTTTAAACAGTAGGGCCCGCCACTCATGTATAAAATTAGCTCACACAACATAAGTGGTTTGACCAATGACCAATTATGTTTGTATGTGTATTTATTGATTTCCATTCTCCTTTATTTTGTGGGTTCTTATGAAAAGAGAATATGGATTTCAGGTAGTTCACTTTGACCAATGCTTCTTAGGGTTGTTAGAACTACTTGATTGTACATATGCCTGAGAGTATGGACTTTAACAACTATTACTGGCTATTTGTTGAAGAAAAAACATAAACTAAACATAGGTAGTTAATTGAAAATAGGTTAAGAAAATGGACTTAGGAAATCTACAAAGCCTCCGTATCAGCATTTCCAATGTGCCACTCGAAAATTTTTTGATTTTTCTTAGTCCATAAACTCTAGCTTAGTTGATTTGATATTCCCAGTTTTCATTCTTGTAAAACCTATTTTCCCTGATTCAGTACAATGCACTTGGTTGCGGTCTATAAAAAAAATTAAATAGGATCTACACCGTAACGTCGAAATAATGGCTTGTGTGAAAAATTGTTAACTTTATTTGTTACTTTTGTTATTGTAGCGGTTAGAAAAAAGCTTAAGAATGAATAAATATTTAAACATTTATTTTAAAACTGTTTACAAGCGTTTAAAAGTGCTTTTTTAAAAAACAGCTGCACAATTATTGTGTGAAATGTGTTCGTAGAATTAAGTTAAAACACATTTCAATTAAAAAAAAAAAATAATAAAAAAAGTAAACAAATGCATTTAAAATGCAATTAAAGTGAATCATTATGATCATTATGTTCTGTTTGCATAGAACATTTATAATGGTACAGTGGAACTTCTATAATTTGAACTTCTATTACCTGAATTTTTTATAAGTTGAAGCACGCCAACAGCAGCTTGGAGAGAAATTCTATCAGGGTTTAGTTCTTTAACTTGAAGTTTCTGTAAGTTGGAATTTTTTTCTGGATTAACGGTGATTCATTTTATAGAAGTTCGCCTGTATATTAGAACATTTAAGATAAAAAGCTTAAATGCCATGTTATGATTGTAAACTGAACTAGCTTTAGATTGAGGGTTTCTGAAAGGGTCATTTAAGGAATTGAAAAAAGTTGAGACTTCTCAATTCAAATGATTGTATGATTTGAAACCTTTGAATATTTAAATAAAATTTGTTACATTTTAAAGTACGTACGTATTGGAAAATTTAACTTGCACAATATTTAAGGGCCACTTACTTGTCACACTACCCTCGCTATTTGTTATTATAATTTAATAAGGCGTTCATAATGGCCGTGTAGTATGTCATGGTTTGATTTTTTCACATTTGCTTTTAATAATTAATGGTCGAGAAACGTCTAAAGTTTCTTTGTTTATTTTTTAATGGAATTACGCTGATATTGAAAAATATTTAATTGGTCATGCTGTTCGTTTTTTTTTTTTGTAGAATAATATAGAAAACTTAAATGTTTTTAAAAAAGTTTTTTTTTTGTTAATTTAAAATTTTTTGCATTTGTAAATGGCTCATATGAATGCAGAGAAGGGTTAAGAAAATTGTGGAGTTGCGAAATGTTTTTGGTATTGAATACAGTCGAATAATTGACTCTGTTTACTTACCTTATTCGTCATTGAGACCCTTTAAACAGAATTAAATTGTGTATGGGACCTACAATCTAAAGTCCACACTAAACGACAGACTTTTGAGAAACTTTTCATGGCAATTTTATTTACTCTCAGAGTTTCTGCCAGCAGGCTGCTGAGAGGAAGTTGCCGATGTAATAATTTTTTATACAAAACATAATACCTAACTGGTCATTATGACCCTTCAGTTGTGTGTGCTAGTTTTATACATGAGTGGCTGGACATACTTTTTAAAGTCGAGATTTTTGAGAAACTTTTCATGGCAATTTTATTTACTCTCAGAGTTTCTGCCATAAGACTGCAGAGAGGAAGTTGCCTAAGAAATACTTTTTCATACTTTGTTTTGATGTTTGACCAGGGATTTGAACTGTGGCCTTACGTCTACTACTAGACCACGGCGGCTACAGAACTTTGAAAACTTTTAATGAAACCAAAATAAAACAAAGAAATAAAATATTGAAAACCGAAGAGGTAAGTGGAAATGTTTTGTGAGCTTATGTATCTTAAAGAAACTAATGTAATTAGAAAAAATTAAATACATTGCCCTGAATTACTTTGCATTGATTTTATATAAAAATGTTTGTGTATTATTGAAAATTTTCTGGGCTTTTTAATATCGCATAAGAAACGAATATTGCTTAAGCTTTTGTTGATGCCAGCAATCTTAAAACATTTTTTTGTTTTACGAACGTGACTGGTTTTAAATTAAACTTTGTTCTTAAGCTGTTGAGAAAATACAGAAAAAAGAATGAATTATAAATGAATCTTAATTTTCTACCATAACATGGCCATGGCATTTTTTTT
The DNA here is from genome assembly GCA_014635995.1 of Sarcophaga peregrina. Classification (NCBI taxonomy): domain Eukaryota; kingdom Metazoa; phylum Arthropoda; class Insecta; order Diptera; family Sarcophagidae; genus Sarcophaga; species Sarcophaga peregrina. The sequence goes on along the minus strand of CM025792.1, from coordinate 51,977,132 downwards.
CCATCATCAGACGACTATTTTTGTAACGCCGCTGTTGTTCTTTTAAGTTTTCGAAATCGAAACTAGCACGCAGCTTTAGAAGAAAAAAAAAAAACAAAAACAAATTCTCTAGAGGCAAAGCCATATTAAAGATCTGAGAAAATTATTAAAAAAGAATAGAGAAGAAGAAGAAAAAAATAAAGTATAGACATCAATTTAATACAATACATTGTTAAAATCGTTAAGATTTTTTTTCTTTTTTTTTTATAAAATCAAGATGTTGTACAAAAACCCATAGTAAAATCCAAAGTCGTTGTTTAATGTTTAGTTTTTTCCAACAAACCGTAAACATCTAGCCGCAGTAGCACAAATCATTACGACTATATTTATTCACAGTATAACTACTTCAGCTTACACATCACTAACCCAGTTTCAAGGTTTTCAAGTAGAGATTTTTATTTGCTTGTTTTATTTTTAGTTTCAGTTTTGTTTTTTTTTTGGGGTAATTAGTAGAGATTTAAACATTTTGAGGACATACACTCGTTACAAATGTTCGTAAATGTTTTATTTAATTGAACAGAACGTTTTGTTTCAATTGCATTTAAGGCAAGTACAAGGCAAGAATTTTTTTTTTTTTGTGAAAATAAAACATTTGGAATAAATTAAAATATTTTAAAGTTTAATTGGATTCAAATCACAGCTTGTGTGTATTATAAAATTTATTTCAAATTTACAATCAGAATTTATGTAATTTTTTTTTAAATTTAATTTAAAAATTTTATGAAAACATTCAAAAGGTATGCTATTAACCTTTAAACTGATAACATGATCCTCTTATAAATAATTGGCTTGTTTCTGATATTTCGAAAGCCAAAAAAATTTCTGAACAATTTTATTTATTAACAACTCCATTTAGGATTCAATAGCTTTGTGGCCTACAAACTAACATCAACGAATTCCTTAACTAAATGAATAATTTCCTTAAAATTTTAGAATCGATGCTTAAGAATTATGCCGAGATATAAAATATTCTTTCCTACGGATTGTGAGTGGTAAGTAAGTAAACTAAGTGAACTTATACATACGGGAACAACAGCTTTGTGATCTACAAACTAACATCACTGAATTCCTCAACTAAATGAACAATTTCTTTATAACTTTTGAATCGATGCTCAAGACTTATTCCGAGGCATAAAATGTTATTTCTTTCGGATTGTGAGTGGCATTGGATCAATTACAATTTGAATATTGGGTGCCACAGGACCTAATGGGTAGTATGCTAGACTATTAGCGTGAGTGGCGTGGGTTAAATTTTCACAAGAGACTCTGGTTTGTGGCTATACACCGAGCATATGGTCAAAGTTATCGTATATGAAAAAATATATGTTATGTATAATTGTAATCTTTCCACCTTCCTATAACCTATTTTCTTAAACCTGCACAATGCACTGCATGAGTAGGGGCCATCCCCTAAAAAAAAATATGTATAAATTTGAATTTGTTTTTAATAGAAAGAAAAATTAAGGATTTTATAAAGAATACAACTTTAGTATTAGTTACAATATCAAATTTGTTTCATTCATAACAGCTACGTGATAACACAACAATGGAGTGCCTAACAATATTTTCCTTAAAAAAAACAAACTAATGAACAAGTCGCCGTAGTCTAGTGGGTAGTGTGTTGGCTTATTAGACATAAGGCCCGGGTTCGAATCCCAGGTCAGACATCAAAACGAAAAAATATTTCTTCGGCGACTTCCTCTCAGCAGATTTCTGGCAAAGACTCTGAGAGTAAAAATTGCCATGAAAAGCTTCTCAAAAATCTGTCGTTCGGAGACGACTTTAAACTGTAGGTCCCGCCACTCATGTATAAAATTAACACACACAACATAAGTGGTGTGAGAAGCTAGGTCGTAATCCTGACTGAAGGGTTGTAATGGCCAATTATGTATGTATGTGTAATGAACACTTCTTCAGGATATTCATTCTACTGCCCAATGGAAATACTTTTTTTCTAGGCCTCTGGTATGTATCAACTCTGATACTACATAAAAATTAAAACTATTTTACTGCACAATAGAAATACCCCTTTTTTTGCACCGGCCTCTAATCTTCACTTCAAATATGACGGAAACTTTTAACTAAGCTTAACCATTGGTATTATGTCCTTTCGTAGTCTGTACTAAATTAAAAAGTGAAATTCTGTTAACCGGATTTCAGTGAATATTTATTTGAATTGGACAAATGAGATAAAATGTAATACAATCGATTTTTGTAAAAACTTATACTATAAAGTGAGGCCATACAACCCTTCATTCAGGATTACGACCTAGCTTCTCACACCACTCATGTTGTGTGCGTTAATTTTATACATGAGTGGCGGGACCTACAGTTTAAAGTCGTCTCCGAACGACAGATTTTTGAGAAGCTTTTCCTGGCAATTTTTACTCTGAGAGTCTTTGCCAGAAATCTGCTGAGAGGGAGTCGCCGAAGAAATATTTTTCGTTTTGATGTCTGACCTGGGATTCGAACCCGGGCCTTTCGTCTAATAAGCCAACACACTACCCACTAGACCACCACGACCACAAGTGAGGGTACATGACTCTAATATATCTCTAGTAATATTGATTCCATCCTGCTACCATCCTATAGCAACATATACGGCGAAAAAGAAGACACTTTAAGCTTTATTTTGTTAGAAGACATTATGGAAATTCCATTATTTTATGTAAAGTTATTTACGTTTAAAAATTTAATACAAATTTGAAAAGTTGTTGTCAATTTTAGTGTTCGAGTACTAAAAGGATTTAATGGACAGTTGCGGAAGAAAATTTTCTTCAATGGCATTTGAATTTTAATAAGCCAACACACTATTTACTAGACTACGACTACTGATAAGCCGAAAGAAATTGACAAAACATGCCTGGGAAGTTATAAGGTATTCACGATATATTCCGTATCTTGTGCCTACAGATTATCGTTTGTTTCAATATCTGCAGGGAAATCCTAATGATGGAAATTTAAAATTCATAGAGGCCGGCAGAACGCAAATGGACCAAAGCTTTGCACAGAAAAGATAAAAAGTCTACAGTAGTAGAACATTTTTTTTTATAAAGTAATACGTATTTGGTCTCAGAAAACTAATTTCATTAAACAAAAAAATAAAATTTATTATAAATTGTCTACAATGATGATAATTCAAACACAAATTTACAAAACAAATGTATACAAAATGAAAATAAATAAAAGTAATAAAAATCTTATATATATTAGGATACAAATTAGCCTTATAAATTTGCTTAAATGTGTACAGAAAATGTTAGTAATAAAAACTAAGAAAATATATTTATACACACAGCATCAAAAGTATGTCAACAATGAATATAATTTGTTTATCTTTGTAAATGGTTTCGCCACTAGTGCCACAAAGATAAATATTTTCGAATTATTTGTTCGATTTAAGTCCTTCAAAAATAGACCAAGAATTTAAGATTTAAATCTGTGGAACAAAAGGCTTTATGGGCATATAAATTTGTATTTTTGAAATGCTTTCAATTTGTACGAACAAAGTTTTGATCGTCTAAGAGAGTTGCTTAAAACATTAAGAAAATTTATTTTATTTAATGATTTCATTTTATTTTATATCCTTTTTTGTAATAATTTTTGAAAATGTATTCATACTTTTATTGCTGCCTGTATGATGCCAAAATATATTTAATTTTGAAATTAAAAAAAAAAATATAAAAAAGACAAATATTTCTTAAATAATATAAATTTAGTTGTTTCTTTAATTAAAAAAAAAAACATTATCCTTACCGGTGGTGGCTCACTAGCGGTGCTATACACCTCACTAGCGGCATAATCGGCCTTCATTTGAACGGTCGTCATTGATGCAGTATCCTTTTCGGTCATGTATGTATGCAAAAATACTAACGACTCTCACTTAATGTTGCGAAAAAAAAAATCGAAAAACACTTGATCACTTGATTTTCACAAAAATAAAATCAAATTATTGTTTAGAAAAGATTTCTTGTAAATTATCACAGTTTTTTTCTTTCTATTTTCCTTTACAAACAAGTTGTTTTCAACAACTTTTCTTTGTAAATAAATTTTTTTTTGTTTTGTTTTTGCTTTAAAATAAAAGTAAAAGGAATTTTCTTTTATTTTACTTCTGTTTTTTTTTTGTTGAACAATTTTTTTTTTTTTTAAACTAGTTTCTATATATATATGTACACAATATATATTTTATTTGTTGAAAAAAAAATAAAACAAAAGTTAATTTTTTTGTAGTAGGTTTTAGATCCGCAAAACACGTCTTAATTCAACGACTGCCACTCGACGTCTGCAGTTGGTTCAGCATTGAGTATCAGATTTTTCTACAGATTTGTTTAGTTTCGACAAAAATTATTTCAAAAAACAAAAAAAACAACATTTTTTCAAACCACTACCATTACGAAAACACCTCAACGTAATGTAGACACCAACAACAGCAAACAGCGGATTTGAACAACAAAAAAAATTACCAGTCAAACCCCCTCTTTATATTGTATACAAAGTCCATTAGCGGGCTTAAAAACGAATGTTGTTGGAATAGTAATACTGGTACTCTACACTCGTAATAAACGTATAAAAACGAAATGAACAAAAATAAAAACAAAAAAAAAACAACAGCAACAACAACTCATGAAAATTATTAATAAAGCAAAATGGTTAAAAAATATGTGTATAATGACGTTTAAATAATATGATCATTTTAAAACAAACAAACAAAAAAAATAACAGAAACAGAAAAAAGATAAAACACAGCCAACAAACAGCATATAAAGTTGACAATCTGAATATGAATAATATTGTGCAGCTTGCAAACAAAACAAAAAAAAAAAAAACAAAATAAAAACGAGAAAGAAAACCAAAAAACAAGTGCTGTTACAGTCGATCGAATCCCATTTATACATACATATGTACACATAAATTTATTTGGACATGATCATTGTAATCAAATATTTGCATAAATCACTGTATTTATTGATGAGAATCGAATCCGGTTTTTTAAAGGATAATATGACTTCAAAGGTTTTACAGAGGCTTACATATGTACAACTAGTACAGTACATAATATGTACAGTTTTCCCTCGATTTACGTTGTTTCGATTAACATCGTCAAAAATTTTGTTCCCTTCAACTTCCATTTACGTCGCCTCTGCTGTTTATAAACCAAATCAGGGGAGTTCCCTCTTTAAAAAAAAAAATTCAATACATAGAATAAAAATTTAATTATCTCTTTCCCTGTCCATGTGATGCACAAGCGTATATACCCCGACTTGCTGTGCATCACATGTTATGTACAGGACAGGGAAAGGGTTATCTTAGTTTTTTTTGTTTGTTGTAAAATGTACATAAACAAATGCATCTATTAGTATAAGTTATTCGAAATTCGATTTACGTCGGCTTAATCGAGGGAATACTGTATACATATTAATTCCATTACAAATGCATCCCTAGCCTAGCATATCTATTGTGGGCTGTAAATCCATATCGGATTTTTAAGAAAATTTTGAATACAAATGTACATTAGAGCGACTCACCAAAACAAAGTGCTCGATGTACCCTTCTAAAAATGACCCTGGGACTTTTTAAAGAAGACATTTAAAATATTTCGGCTACAGCTTCGACCTTTCGTGAGCTGGACCATTTTGAAAAAGGGTCTATTTTTGAATGATTTGTTAATTTGAAAATCTGTTACCTTAGCAACGTGTACAATATGTATATCATAAGAAAGGTTTCTTTAAGGCGCGTCCAACAGTGTATACAATTTATTCAAGGATGATCATCCATGTCCCTTTTCTAAGGATATCTTTTGTTCGGGGTTGTTTGTAATAAAAATACCAAATTAACATATTTTAATCTTTAGTCGGTTTAATTAAACACAGGTTTCAGCTTTGTTTGAAATTCACGCTACATGTTTGGCAGCACCTACAGTTTAAATTCGATTTTGAATGACAGATTTTTGTTAAATTTTTCATGACAATTGTTATTAAGATTTTTTGCCGAAAATCGGTGTAGAGACAGTTGTCGAAAAAATATTCTTTTATATTTTGCGTTTGGTCTCATGACCTCACATCTAATTATCCACACACCTACTAGCCTAAGATGACTTCAAAATTATTTGATTTGATTTGTCAAATTGTATTTACAATAGTTAGGGCATTCAATGAACAAGTTGTTCTAATACTTTTTTCTTAAGAAGCTTAGAAGTTTAGGTTTCCTGTCCGGACACTCTTGAAATAACTCTCATACTACCAATTCGATTCTGAAAAAAATTTGAATTTATGCACTATTAACCCGGTCATAGCTGCTAGATAAATGAATCATCAAATCGTCAAATATTTTAGAAAAAATCGCCAAAGACGTTCATTGAAATCGTAAAAAAATCGCAAAAAAAAAAAATTAATAAATTGAAAGGTTTTAAACACAAAACCTATAAAGTCAATGCTAAGCAGCGATAATATTGCATCATCAAAACCTATATGTGGTGAAAACATTAGGGATTCAGAAGATCTTGATTTTATGGACATAAAAATTCAGTAAGATGCTCGTTAGAATTGACATATTTTTCAGTGCTTTGGTTTCTTAAGACTTCTTCTGATCTACTTACAAATTACACCATTTATAAGCGACTGAAAATGGAATAATAACTCTCATGTTTAAGTTGTCCCTTAAAGTCTATTTTGTGGCTTTTCGACCATGTACAGTAGTAGGTCGTTAATCACGATAGTGTTCCAACTCTATTGATTCATTGGAGCATCGTTGCAATGTGGCTTGCGTCTGTTCTATCGCTACGACAATGGATATTGCTCGAGCGAAATAAGAGGAGTTATTTATTAAAATCTTGCATTCCTGCGTAACACACTTTCTCTGCCAGCACGTCCGTCTGTCGTCGATTGGCCAGTGTATCGCACACTGCATTACAGACAAAGTTTGTTTGTTAGACGGACTATTCGTATGGAACACCGTCTTCCTGCAGAGACCTTTCCTGTTAATAATATTCAAACCTAGTCTCCTAATACTCCCTAATGCTATATTTTCTAGTTCCAAAAACAATGCCAACCCTTTAGTGTTGGTCGTATGGAAAAAAAATAATAATAGCACTTGCCATTGTTCTTCCGATAGTAATATTAGAAACTACAATCGCATTTTTAAAATTGCCTGCAACGGCATATGATAATTTATTATCAACTACGAAGTTATTTACAAGTTGAAATTCTTTGGCTTTTAAGGGATTACTGCGATATTTATATATTTATACCGGTTTTTATATTTTACACCTTGTTATATAAAGCTTAAGGAGCCTTTAAAAAATCGTCAAAATAAGGACATAAATCGTCATGCCGTCAAAGTTACATTTTGGGAGCTCAAAATCGTCAAAATGAGGATAAATCGTCAAATCTGGCAGCTATGCTACAGTCTCATACCCCTTACCTCTGTTCGGCAAATCGGCAATTTGAGACGAAGTATTCTTGAGTTTGTTGACAAATCTTATCAGCGTTTAGGCTAGTCTAGGACTTTGCTACAATTCAAGGCCCAGGTCAGACATCTCGATCAAAACGAAATATAAAATAATATTTCTTCGTTGACTTTCTCTCAGTAGATTTCAAGCAAAAATTCCGAGAGTGAATAATTGCGAAGAATCTATTGTTCGGAATCGACTTTCTATAGTAGATCCCACCCTTTTAGGTATCATGTTTAATCTTTAAGAAAATCATGTTCAATAGAGTTTGAGGCTGAAGTGTTTCAGTACAGTGAAAACTATTTTTAATTAGGAACTATTTATGGGCAAACAATTTCCTTGAATACAACGATTTTAATCAAAAAGTCGAGTTGTATAATTAAATGGTAACTTAGGGATACTAATTAGAATGTTACGAAACCATGATATTCATTCAAATCTTTTTACAGATTACACTTCTTTGGATAAATTCCCTGTTGACATCGTTTGTGCATTATTTTGCATTAAAAGTAAGACTTAACAATTGATTTTTGTTTAACAAAAATAGATTTAAAAATATTTAATAATAAAATCTATACTCGAGGAGGGAGAGTTCGGGATGGAGTTAAGTAACAAAAAGTCAATGATTTCCTTTGATCATTTAAAGCACATGATCTCGTTAAGAAAGAAACATCGATTTTGGTGTGTTAAATATTGTATGCGAGACTTGAATGGGTTTTTGTGTAAAACCTTTTTGCTTTTGTAACCGTTCCATATTTAAATAATAAATTCACACAAAATTTAATATTTTATTTTGAAAAACTTTTCACACATTGGGGTATAATGAAATGATTTGGTAACCTTTTTTTCTTTTCTTCTTTCAGTTAATTTTTGTGAACTTCTTATACAAGCTATTTGTCGGGTTTTCTGTTTGTTTTTTTTATTTTTTTTTGTTTTATTTTTTGTTAAATAAACTTGAAAACCTCTTTCGAATTTCTTAAGATGAATCATTTTGTTTATATTTTGAGATGTTAAAAATATAAAGTTTTTGCATAAATTCAACGGAAATCGAAATATTAATTAATTTTAATTTTCTTTGATAGTAGGTACGTTCGTGAAACTCAAAAGTTTTCTATAGGGTTCGCACGGCGACAGATCGTCGATATCATAAACATCAAAACTGTATATACTATAAAAGAACTGCATTCAGTATTGTTATATGATGTTTACTTAAGTTCATCAATTTCACAATTGTTTCATGATATTGTTTCATCTATTTCATTGTGTTGAAATACTGAAAAATGAGTTGCAGGAGAATGGAGTGAAGGAATAGTGTGAGGTTAAATTTCTTTTGAATTCTAATCTACAGGTTCAAGAAAGTGTTGCAGATTAGAATCCTTAATTGAGAATCGAAAAATCAACAAAGACAACTTGCAGTTTAACACACTGTACAGTCGTCTACTGGAGCACTCAAAATGGAGATTGTCTAATCCAATCTGCCTGAAGTGCATCAACCGGTTATTTCCCTGCGTACAATTTTATTTATTGGAGAACCTTGCTTCATTGGTAAACTAAATATTATTTGGGTAAACGGTAGTCATTAAGAACCCTATTTGCCTTAGTAGACCACAGGTCTTGGGAGATCTCTTAAAAAATCGCAGCGAAGAAAGCAAATCTTCGGGTATGATAAATGAAGACAAACCTACTGAACATGCTGTGTAAAAATTTCTAAAATTCGGATCCTGTCATCAAACAATATAAACCAAATAATGAGAATAACAACGAAGCAATGCGAATAGCAAAGGAAATCCGTAAGATTGTCGTAATACAGTTCGTGCAGCACAAATCGGTTAATGAATAAAGGATGACCACAAAGGGACTTAATTTATTTCTTTGATATCTTTTCTGTGTGCGAATAACAAAACCTGAATTGTTATCAACGATGAAGAACTTAAATGCAGTGCACTTGAGATAATTATGAACTAATTAAAACAAAGCCTGTTCATATTTTCGAAATTGTTCACGTTTACAATTTGCTTAAATTGTTTAAAAAAATTTTATTTTCTTGCATAGTAAATACTTTTCCTGCTTAAATAAAAGTTTTCTTTTTATTAAATAATTTTATTTATAGTTTTATTTAAAAAAGGAGCTACACACATACATAATTAGTCATTATAACCCTTTATTTAGGATTACGACCTAGCTTCTCAACACTTCTCATGTTGTGTGTGTTAATTTTATACATGAGTGGCAGGACCTACAGTTTAAAGTTGACTCCGAACGACAGATTTCTAAGAAACTTTTCATGGCAACTTTTATTCACTCTCAGAGTTTTTGTAAGAAATCTGCCGTGAGGAAGTCATCGAAGAAATGTTTTTTTTCATTTTTCGTTTTTGATGTCTGAGATATGAAGCTTGGCATTGCGTTTAATAAGCCCACATACACTACCTACTAGATTATGGCGACTTCAAAAAAAGTGAACTTCCCTTATTAAATTTGTAATTGTTTTTAAACAACACTAAGCTTAGGCTAATCTTTAAAAAAGTCGGTTATATTTTTAACGACAACTTTTAAAACAACCTTCTCCCTTCCGTAACTGTCTCAATGTTCAACCATTTCACATTCTGCCCACTCCAATGCATTATTAAAAACTTTAACAGCTACCCCATCTTTCATCGTTCACTTTTGCTTCTCCACACAAGAATCTTCGTCCAAAATTGCTTCTATTTGATTGTCGTCAGCATCCTAATTTTATTCTTTAACATTTAGGGCTATTATTACAACTTCCCGTTAAAGTTGGCGTCAATTAAAGGTACCTTTAGCTAAAGTGAACGGCAAAGTTGCCTTTAACTTATTTTTGTTATGACAACTTACAGATAAAACAAAATTAACTTTTTCAAAAATATGGCAGTGCCGGAGCAAAGTCGATAAAAGTGCTCAATTATACAAGTTTTTTTTAACGCAGTGGCAACAGTGAACTTCGTTTTTTTTTTTTTTGTTGTATATGCTCATTTTGTTTAAATTTGAAATTGCCATATTGAAAATAATACATAATCTGGCAAGTTCAAATATCAAGTGACCTTTAATGTTAAAGATAGGATCATCTTCCCTTTAGCCTAACAATCACTACTATCTAATTGGGTACTCGTAATAATGAAAAACAATTTATCTCTCCGTTAAAATCCTCCCTTTAGTTAACGGGAAGTTGTAATAATGGCCCTCAATGCTGTAAATTCAATCTATAAAAAATGTAGAATAACATACAACTTCAAGTCATTTACAGTACATTAGAACATTACAGAGAACACTAGGGCCTCAGGGTACATAACATATTAGCTGCACTTTCTTCTAAATAACTTAAATTCTTTTAAAAGTTTTGTCTAAGGTTACTTAAAAGGGTTTCATCTTTTGGATCATCTTGATTAACCGCTATATATAAAGTATTATTCCACCATTTGGATTTGGTATTAGAATAAATATAAATAACTCGGGATTTTCCCAATTTTTAATACTTTGTAGCTGAAATTTGTATACTTTAAAAATAAAAAAAAAACCTGTTCATATTGTAAAGCCTATGGTTAAGAAAAAGTGCTCATATTTTAGGGTGTTCAAATTTTATAGTGTTCATATTATCGCGGGTGCACTGTATTGCGATCATTGACCGCACAAATTATTGTGCGCGGCTTTGATATTGACGATCATTAATGATATAGAAACCTTAGATGTTTGTTACATACATAATTGGTCTTTACAACCCTTCAGTCAAGATTACGACTTAGCTTCTCACACCACTTATGTTGTGTGCGTTAATTTTATACATCAGTTGCGGGACCTACAGTTTAAAGTCAACTCCGAACGACAGATTTTTAAGAAACTTTTCATGGCAATTTTTTACTCTCAGAGTCTTTGACAGAAATCTGCTGAGAGGAAGTCGCCGAAGAAATATTTTTTGTTTTGATGTCTGACCTGGGATGATGATGTTTGTTAGTCTTTTTTAATACTGAAACCATTTCATCTGCAAAAGTCATATAAAAACCTATATGACTCATACAAATACCAAAACAATAAATGCATATATAAATGTATTCTGAAGTTTTGAATCGATTGTACCAAAAATCTCATCGACCATTCTGATTCTTAGATTCATAAGTGAAATTTAAAAGATGCACAATATTAACATTAGCATTTAGGGCAGACCATGCTTGTTACGGCAAGACAAGTATGGTACTCATGGTACTTACAGAGAAAGTTCACAGAGTATTAAGTAAATTTTTTACTCTTTCTACATACTCGTAAAATCTTGAAATTTAATCTCATAAACTGTATAAATAATGGGGAGAACTGTTAAACTGAAGTAAATGTTCAAACCAAAGCATCTTTGCATCTCTCGAACTTTCTAAATTCTGTTTTCTCTTCAACAAGTATGCGAACAGACCTATTATTCATTGGTAAAGGAAAACCTTATAAATAAACATTTTAGTTAATAGCAATCATTTTAAAAGATATCGTGTCTATGATATCAAACGTTGTCAGTTTATTTGATATTTAAATACAGAAAGTGGATTTTAAAACAAATAATGGCAATTGTAGTTATTTCTTTTATTGTTATTGCCATTATTTAAATAATTATTTAAACAAAAAAAAAAATAGTCATGGATTAAAAATTATGACCATTAAAATCCAATTATAATTTTTGGGCCTGGTACGAATATAAATCGATGAAAATTATTTTAAACTCTTAAATAAGAAATGACGATCACAAATTGACCAAACGCATCTACAAACATCTGCTGCTGAATGGTGGTGGGGGTACATGTTTACCAACCACAATTAAATATTTTTTTTTCTTCTTCTTCTTTATTAACAAAATACCTACATATTTATTTGCAAAAGTTGTTTAAAGACGAAACTACAACACACAATTTATATTTGTATACGTTAGGTGATTTACAGAACCTGTCAGTACCATGGTACCAAACCAGCTTTAAACTAGAATTATATTATGAATGTGAGATGTACGCACTTTCTAAACAACAGAAGAAATATAATCTTCCTCAATTAGCACTAAACAAATTAATTTATTTTCTTTTTAAATTATATTCTTGGGGAATTGTTTTTTAAAATTTTTTTTTTTTGTATTCTTTCTAATTGTTTATTATTTTGTGTGGGATTTTTTATTTATTTATTTTATTTTTGTATTTAATATTTCCTATTACATTGGTAATTAAATTCCTCATTTAGAGAACCGACTTTCGTAGCAATGCATATTAAAAAGTTTTGAAACAGGTAGGCCTATTTATCCATGTTAATCCATGGGGAACCCAAATATCTCTTTGCATACATACATATATCATTGGTCTTTACACCTCTTCTGTAAGGACTACAACCTAGCTATAAATGTATGCATAAGTGACAGGACCTAAAAAGATATCTGCCGAAGAAATCTTTTTCGAATTTCATTTTGTTCCAGATGTCTGACCTAGAGTTTGAACTGCGGCCTCACGTCTAATAATCCAACATTCAAAGAACTAAACTACCAGCTTTCTTTAAATGGTTGTTGATTTTTTTTTATATAAACCAACACTCAGGGGATGGCCCCTACTCATGCAGTGCATTGTGCAGGTTTAGGAAAATAGATTATAGGAAGGTGGAAAGAGGGAGTAGTGTTTGTGGACATTTGACTTAAACTCACCAATATTGTAATTGACGGGAAAAACCTTCGCAGGAAGATCATTCCACAAGCGAGCAGTGCGGGCAAAAAATGAATTCTCCCTGTAATGCATTGTGCGGTTCACTGGACAATCAACCACAAAAGGATGTGCTCTGCGAGAAGCTCGAGTACCACGTAAAAATATGTGATTATCGGGAACCAAGCGCCTTATCTCTCGAAAACAACTCCCATTATAGTACCGATAGAACAATGAAACACACGCCACATTGTGGCGATGCTCCAACAAATCAATAGAGTTGGATACCCTACTGTCATTAATAAGCACCTTCGCCCTCTCCTGTACGCGGTCGAGAAGCTTCAAAATAGACTTTGAAGTACCGGTCCATACATAAGAGTTGTACTCCATCCGGGGTCGGATAAAGGTCCTGTAAATAGTAAGAAGGTCGGATGGAGTGAAGTATTTTTTGCACCGTTTCAAAAAACCAAGGTGCTTGAATACTTCCTTCGACACTCGAAAAACGAGCATCACAACTAATTCTCATGTCCAGAACATCAAGAGCATCCGCCTCCTCAATATTTACATTACCCATAGATACAGAAATGGTTGATGATTATTTGGTGATGAAAGCTGCCTATATAGCGATTTCTTGTCACACGCTAGAGATGATTGGAAAAAGTTTTTATGGGTTCCAAACCCTAAGCATAACCCGGATTAAAATTAATGCAAATTATACTGTTCTGCTTGTATTAGATAACAAATTAGAGGTTAATATTAAGAAGTTTCACGTAGAGACTGAAGCTTTCCGTAGTTTGCTTATAAATTCCATTGCACAAGTGATTCTTCTTCTTTATATACAGATCCGTTATTTGGATATAAAGTGAACATACAATATTAAATGTTTTGAATCTTATTGTATTTTATAGTAACTCTGACAGTTCTAGATATTTAGCAGCATATGTAGTACGTTTGTTTCATCCCTGTATCCTATCCAATCCAGAATGTTTCTAAGCCAGTATATATCTCTTCCGCCTCTGCTTCGGCGTCCTATAATAGTACCTTTTATTATGGATTGTATAAATTTGTATTTTTCATTTCTTATTAGAAGTCCGAAGGATCCAATTTTCCTTCTTTTAACCATTTTCAATAGTTGTCTGTCGATATTCATTCGTCTCAGAATTTCTGGGTTTATAATGTACAGACGTCGGCACAAAGAGAACATGATAAAATTGTGAGTGTATTTGAGAGAAGCATGTGTACCCAGAGGAAAATTGTTAGTAATATTTTCAAGTGTAATCTAATAATTTGTTTATGTAGTACGGAAAATGTAAAGCACCAAATTTCTGAAGACTGCGTATTTAACTTGAGAAATATTCTTCCAAAAATGAAGATCATTTCTCTTTGTTATTAGGGAATCTCATTAGAAATTAATGAATCCTATTGAGTGTATAATTGATATACAAAAAAATGCCAAAAAGAAGCGACAAGAACCTGTTTCTATTTTCCATGAAAACAGGCAGGCAAGTGAAGTAGCCTGTGTTACAAAAACATCGCATAAGTCTCGCTGAATAGCAACAGGTGTTATGGTGTGAGTAGGCAAATGAGTAGCGAAACCCATCACTTATTTACTTATTTTATTGATCATTACTATCCTTTAGTCAGGATTACAACCTACCAATGTTGTGAGTCTTAATTTTATACCTAAGCTATTGGGGTCTTTAGTTTATAGGCGACTCTGAACAATAGGAAATAGTCCGTCTAATAAGACAGACATCATGTACAAAACGAAATAAGAAATAAAATGTATCTTTCAGCAACTGTCTCTCAACAGTCTTCTGACATAAACACTGAGAGTAAATAAATTTGAAATAAAAAGTTGCACAAAAATCCATAACATATGTGGTATAAGAAGCTAAGTCGTAAGCCTGATTAAAAGGTCGTAATGACCAATTAAGTAAGTAAACAAAATATGCCGTATTTAATTAATGCTTATGAAATTTATTTTAATTTCATAAATTTCCTTAAATTTCCGTACATATGCCACAAACTAAATAAATATTATTGCCCAGTTTTCGTAGAGTGTATTAAATTACACGGCATTTTCGAATTTGCCCTTCTGTTTTGTTGAAGGTCAATCAAATAGGGGGAAATAGATTCGTAACAGTAAATAGACGTTTAGGCAAACATAAAATGAAGAAATTTTAATTGAAATTTTTTCCGTAACTTATTTCATTAAAATATTTCCCATAATTTGTTACACTGTATTGAAATATTCAGATGATTGAATAACAATTCCTGAAAATTGAAATTTGCTACACTTTTCCAACTGCATTTTATACGAAACCAAAAAAACAAAAAAAAAAACAAAAAAAGTAAAAATTAATTTCAAAATATTTTAAATATTTCATGGTTATTTAATAGCATTTAAATACTAATTGTACTTTAATAAATAAATAAATACAAAAAAAAACAAAATCAAAAAAAATAACTTTTGTTTTATTGGCCATCATTGTTGTTTAAGGCTTTAAAACTCTGTAATTAATTTTTATTTTATTGCTTAAGAAAACCCATAAACTATGGTTAAGGGTTTATGCAATGGTCACTTCAATTGTTTGTTGTTGGCAATTTTTTTGCTGTGGTTTTGCTTACATCTGGTGAGGTCAGATCCGTCATTAAAGAACAACAGCAACAGTAAAAAAAAATTAATAGTTATTGCCATGAGAATCTTAAAAACAAAAATATTGAAAATAAATCGTAAAAGATGACACAAATTGTAGTACGATTATGTAGCAACAATGACTGCAGTTTGCGTTTAACGAAAAAATAATATTTTTTCAAATAAAATCAATTTAATTTTATTTATTTGCTACAATAAAACAACATATTTTAATCGCTTTTAACAACAATTTCATATATCGAGTAGAACGAAGGTTTTGCCATAATCAGAATCGGCAATTCAATATCTCAACTATACCGAGAAGAGAAAAAAGATGAATCGATTAACATACCTAATTGGTCGTTACAACCCTTCAGTCAGTATTATTGACCTAGTTTCTCACACCGCTTATGTTGTGTGTGTTAAATTTATACATGAGTGGCAGGACCTACAGTTTAAAGTCGACTCCGAACGGCAGATTTTATGAGAAACTTTTCATGGCAATTTTATTTACTCTCAGAGTTTTTGCCAGAAATCTGCTGAGAGGAAATCGTCGAAGAAATACTTTTTGTATTTTGTTTTGATGTCTGGCCTGGGGCTCGAACCTTGGCTTTACGTCTAATAAACCAACACACTACCTACTAGACTGCGGCGACTGCGATGAATCGATTCAAAACAAGCAAAAATCGATATTGCAGCAGAGGACGTAAGAGAGATTCTGTTTAATATTGCCTAGATGCCAATAACAACAATGAGACATAAATAGATATTCCAAGTTTTACCACCAGGATATCAGTAGGAATTAGCCCAAGAGCAATATGATTTTATATCCGTAATTAGATATTATAAACGAAAGCCCTATTTCCTTCTTAAAAGTTTCTTTAGAAAACAAAATTTTTAATTTTCTGGCACATATAACTCACATGGAAACAAATTAAGAGCTTTCGATTTAAGTCTTTCATGTGGGAATTGTAGTGAAAAAGTAATTTTCTATCTAGCAGATAACTTATTAGATATGGGCCCACGGTTCAAACCTCTAGTCAGGCGAACGAACGAAATACAAAAAGAAATATTTCTTAGGCAACTTCCTCTGGCAAAAACTCTGAGAGTATATAAAAATGTAACTCAAAAAACTTGTCGTTCAGAGTCTTCTTTATACTGTAGATCCCGCGGCATTGTAACAAGCTAGGTTGTAATCCTGACTGAAGGGTTAGGTTATGTACATATGTAACGTCAGAACGAAGGTTAGTGCTTTTATATATTCTGTTATATTTTTCTGTATTTGGCGCCAGCCTTTTACTGCTTAGTTTCAAAAAAATCTTGTTTGGCAAAACGACCAATAATTTGGAATAAATTTGACATATTGTTTGTCCCTACTAGTGGTGGCCAGCGGTATCGATTTTTAAAATCCCGGTATTCGGGTTTTTGTAAAACCCAATCGCGAAATCCCGGGATATTTCGGGATAATTCGGGATCCAAAAATCCCGAAAAATCATGGGAAAAGTCGCGATTTTCTCTTAATAATAAAAATATTTTGTTAACAAAATCATTTGTATTCCAATTATGTATAGCAGAATTATATATCATTAAAAATAAAATATAAAAAAGCAAGACGAAAAGTAATAAAAAAGCGTAAATTAACAAAAACAAAAATTATTCATTCATATGCAAATGCATTAGTTTTTAAAAAATTTTTTGGATTCCAACAAATAGATGAAAGCATCTAACATGTTAGGCTTGAATGAATTTTGTTGTCAACATATGCTGTCGGTGAAAAGTACTCCTCGCAATCAAGTTTTGCTGGTAAAATAGTTCCAAGATAGCTGTATTCAGCTCTATCACCTCCTGATGTAAAGAAATCTATTTCTTTAGACATCTGAGTCCAAAGTTGAGTTGTTTTTGCATTCTTCGATGGCATCAAATAAACTTTTTAGCAATGGAAGCAGGGTTTCCCTCATCTGAGATGCTTTTATCTAAGTCTAGTGCTATAGAGTTTTTTCACCACCTTTTGAAAGGACAAAATAAATATGAAGTCCCGAAAATCCCGGGACAAGTTTTTAAAAATGCCGGGATTCAGGATTTCCCGATTGGGATCCCTAGTCTCACTACTTTCTCTCATTTTCCTGTGAAGTTTTTCTTATATTTCCTCGCATTACAAGAATATAAAATGTGGACGATTTTTTGTTTTACAATAATTAGGTGGAATAGGTGTAGAGAGAGTTCTTACTTACATAGTTCAATAAGAATTTTTACAGTATCAGATGATTGTGAATCATGAAATTACAGTGTATATGACATAAACAAGCAAATAACGATGGGTGATTTCGAACAATTTTAAAAGTATTCTGGCCGAATACCACAGAATAATGTAATGAAATTGAAGAAGAAGAAAACTAATCTACATTTAGAGCATAAACTGGAATAGGTTAGTAATACTAAAAATCTAATATTGAAGATTAATCATGGTACAAGGATTTTAATGTCTTGAGTAGGGATGCCAATCGGGAAATCCCGAAATCCCGGGATTTTCGGGATTCACAAAATTCCGAATACTGGGATTTTTAAAAACTTGCCCGGCATTTTTGGGATTGAAAATTCATATGTATTTTGACCCTACAAAAGGTCCTGAAAAAAATTATATATCACTTGACTTCGATAATAGCACCTCAGATAAGAAAACTCCTACTTCCAGTGGTAAATTATTTGATGGCATCGAAGAATGCAAAAGCCCTATAGAACGAATTAAAAGGGTAACTGATTTAGATACTCAACTGTCCAAAGAAATAGATTTATTTACATTAGGAGGTGGTAGAGGTGAACATTTATAAGCTAGAACAAATGTTGATTGCGAGAAGTGTTTTTCAACGGCAGGGTATGTTGACAACAAAATTCGTTTAAGCCTATCAGATCACATGTTACATGATTTAAGCTTTTTGTTGGAATTCAATTAATTTTCTTAAAATTAATGCATTTGCATATGTATTAATAAAGTTTATTTTTGTTAATTTACACTTTTTTGTTACTTTTGTCCTGCTATTTTTATATTTTATTTTTAATGATATATAACTCTGATATACATACATAATTGGAATACAAATGATTTTGTTAACAAAATATTTTTTATTTTAAAAGAAAATCGCGATTTTTCTCGTAATTTTTCGGGATTTTTGGATTCCGAATTATCCCGGGATTTCGGGATCGGGATTTACAAAATACCGAACCCCGGGATTTTTTAAAATCGATCCCGTTTGGCATCCCTAGTCTTGAGTGATATCCTATCTTAAATACCAAATCGTTAAAATTTCTTAATAAACATCAAAGTTTTCAAGTTTTGAAAGCATAGGCTGAGAAAGAAATCTTCAATTCAAATGATGGAAAATTATGCAAATTGTTTTTAACCAAATGTAAAAATAAATAAACTAACAATATGGATATCAAATAGTATTATGGCATTACTTTTGCTCTATCTTATGTTATTATAATTGATCTAAAAAGCTTTGCAATGACATACGTCAATAATGACAATGACGAATGCCGGTTAAAAATTGTTTGCCTTTTCCTTTAGGTATGTATAATACTGTCTGTTTGTGATACATACTTTAAATCATAGTAATAAATTACCTTAGGTTAGGTTAGGTTAGAGGACGTGCACCCGTCGGTCAAGACAAGCACAGTACCCGGAAGTCAAAATTGACCCATTGTACATTGTTCTTAGGGGAGGCAGAAAATAGAGGATATAGGAAATGTAGGGGAGGGGAGGGAGAACGGAGGAACTACAAATAAAGAAACAGACACAAAGCAAAATAGGGTGAAAGCAAATGAATCAGTGGAGAGCCTTGATGTCGGCTATCTAACTCCTCCTCATCGCCACATACCCTGCAACAGTCAGGCTGGGATCTGTTCCAGATCTCGCAGTGCCCCGTGATAAAACCGACAACCAACCTTAAGCTGGCCTTAACCAAGCCCAGCAACCACTCTATCCTCTTGCTGTCCACAGCAGGCCATAGACGCCTAGATTACGCCTAAATTACCTTATTTGTTCAAGAAATACGAGTAATAGCCTAATTATTGTAAAATATTAAATAATATTTTAAATGTTTTGTTTTTATTTTTAATCAGTGTAACCTAACCATACGAGACCATTTTTATTACGCTCAACTCTAGCCGCTGCAAATAGTTGTTAAATGTTGAAGTAAATAATTTAATTTACACCGAGAAGAGGAAGAAGAAACAAACAAATAAAAAAAAATTAAAACTGTGACTATTTTAGCAATAAAGTGCAAAAATAAAATTGTTAAGAAAAAAAAAAACAAAAAAGAAAAGAAATAACAACGATTTTCAACGCATATAAATAAAATCGTATGGATTTTTGAAATAAATTTTTATTTCATGGCACATTTTGTTTTTTTCTTTTTTTTGCCAGTAGTTCGAAAACAATTTTAAATTGAAAAAATTTTGTCGTACAATACGAGTATTTAATGAAGGTTATTTCAAACCATTTAGACGAATTAAGTAGTCAAGGGAATAGTAAACAAAATAATGAAATTAAAAACAAATAAAATAATAACCTGACAACATGCCATCCCAGACAAGTGGCTTGACTTCCTTTTTTTTCGCTTCAAAAACACTAGTGACAATGTTAAGGCACTTCACAATTCGATTGACTAGATAGATTGGTAGATTTCCGTTATTTAAAGTGATTAATTTATTTACAATTATGAAAGACTTTAAAATTAAATCTAATAGATATTAAAATTTTTTTTTATTTTTTAATTGAATTGAATGAAATTCATGAAATATGTATACGAAACAAAATTCTTGTGATTTTTACTCTACTATTGGTTGTCCTCACTTGAATTGAGTATATAACTAGGTAATGCAATAACTTAGGTTTTTACCTCTAAGTCATTAAACAAGATGAATCGATTGAAAACAAGCAAAAATCGATACTGCAGCAGAGGACGTAAGAGTGATTCTGTTTAATATTGACTAGATGTCAATAACAACAATGAGACATAAATAGATATTCCAAGTTTTACCACCAGGTGATCAGTAGGAATTAGTCCAAGAGCAATATGATTTTATATCCGTAATTAGATATTATAAACAAAAGGCCTATTTCTTTCTTAAAAGTGTCTTTAGAAAACAAAATTTTTAATTGTCTAGCACATATAACAAATTGAGAGCTTGCGATTTGAGTCTTTCATGAATTCTTGTGATTTTTACTCTACTATTGGTTGTCCTCACTTGAATTGAGTATATAAAACTAGGTAACGCAACAACTTAGATTTTTATCTCTAAGTCATTAAACAGTTTGTATTTTGGTGATGATATTCTTCTCAGCATTCAATAATTTCTGATTAGAACATCGTGAAATTTTCGACTAGAAATGAAATCATTAGATGTCTTAGTAGCCTAGTGAAAATTAGAATGGGGGGTTGTAGTTTCCATTCCCAATCACGTCTCTGTTTAATTAAAATTAATTAAAACTGTGGTTTATGAAAAACAGATACCTAACGTATAGCAATGGTCATCAAAAAATTAAATAATTCACACCAATTTGATTTACATGACTGCCAGTTTCGCCAAATTCAACAATCTCCATTGGAAGTCGTCTTTTAATCTAATGTGTACTGTATGGAATGCAGTGTCATCCTATAGATATCATTGAAACCAGATGCAATGGCCTGATCAATGTAGTTTTCAAAGAAATATGGATCGAGGACACTGCCAGCCATAACTGTAAGTTTTTTTGGGTGCATTGAATGCAGTTGGATCCCATGGGATTTTATTTATTTACATACCTATACAACTAAAAAGAGGTCTTATTACTAAAGGTGAATTTTTAATGAAAATTTAGGGTCTGTTGCCAATTGCTCCAGAGACCATTCAGAAAAACAGATGGAATAAATGACAACTGTAACTATAAATGACAGATGTCCCAGTAGGAAGCAAAGCTTGCTCATCTCCTCTAAGAAAATTTCGCTTAGTTTGAATATTTTTGGCAATATTTATTTTCATAGTGGTCGCCGTGGTCTAGTAAGTAGAGTGTTGGCTTATTAGACGTAAAGCCAGGGTTCGAGTCCCAGGCCAGACATCAAAATAAAAATATAAAAAGTATTTTTTCGGCGATCTCTTTTCAGTAGATTTCTGGCAAAAACTCTGAGAGTAAATAAAATTGTCATGAAAACTTTCTTAAAAATCTGTGGTTCGGAGTCGACTTTAAACTATAGGTTCCGCCACTTATGTAAAAAATTAATACACACAACATAAGTAGTGTGGGAAACTACTATACAATAATCCTGACTGAAGGGTTGTAATGGCCACTTATGTATGTATTTTCATAGTCAATGTAGTCCAAATGGTTGAGATAACCCTGTAATTTTAAAGTTGTTCCTTTTGTTGTTACCAATAATTATTCCTTTTTATACTTCTGTCTAGTCGTTATTCATTGTTTATTATTATACTTCCGTCCGACACTATGTGAAGTAAATGGAGAACTCTATTCTATAATTAATTTTTTTTTTTTTGACGACAGCTGATGTTTCAATGGAGATCTTTAAAAGGTACGATAAACCTCTGCACTCAGGAGATGAGCCCTACTCATGCAGTGCATTGTGCAGGTTTAGGAAAGGCGGAAAGAGGGAAGATGCGAACGGTAAGGAAACGAGTTCCTGCTGGGGACTATGAAATGCCCAGTGATATACCTTCACCATTACACAGTCTACAGCAATCATCCCCAAGAAGCCTGAAGTTTATCCAACGACTTACATCTAGCATTACATCTAATAAGCCAGCACACTACCCACTAGACCACGGCGACCCCCAAACTTTAAAATACGTTATGCTCTGGCTATCCAAAAAATTTCCAACATCAACAGAGCCTAGGAACTTCGCATCTGTATCGCCGTTCAACAAATTGTACAATTTGGACGTGTTAATTATTTACCAGAATTTGAATCAGATTTCTTAAGAAATCCAAGTATTTTTGAACTGGTTTTCAGGACTGATTTTGAGCAGGGACCGTAACTGTTTAACCAAGGCTTTGTTCTCCGACATTTCCTTGCGACTACTTTTTTTAATCAAAAATTTAAAAAATGGTTATTTTCGGTCCCTGATTCAATATTTAATATTTTAAAAATAGCCGAATCTTAGTACTGCAATAGTATTAAAAAATACATCACTTATTAAACGTATTAAATTTAAATTCTTTATTATTTGCTTCGATATCCTTATGTATTCTCATCTCATATCACTCATACGCCTCATTGTACATTTGAATGAATTTAATTTGTTTTCCCTATTTTTAAATGCGATAACTTTATTATTTTACAAATTTGTAACATTTAAGTGTCAATGACTGTTATAATTTGTTTTTTTTTTATTTCGATTTTGTGTTTTTTTTTTAAATCTTTTCTTTCGAGTTACTTTTTTTTTGGTTTGTTTGCCATAAATGATCTGTAAGAGAGCGAAAAAAAAAATACCAGCGAATCATTAACCGTGGAATATGAAATAAAAATCATGGCTCTTAATTGCGTTAATAAGTATTCGTAGTACAAGTAGTTTTATTTAATTTTTTTTATTATTTTTTCTATATTTTTAAACATGAAATTCATTATAAAGAAATAAACGTAGAAAACAACACATGTGTGGGTTACACATGAAAGAAATGGAAAATAATTGAAATCATTTCCTAGACTTCTTAAAAAATTTAAACAAAATGTTGACTTTGTTTCGTTTAGAAAAAAACGAAACGAAACGAAATAAATGCCAAACCATCATTTAATTTTTATTATTACGAGTATTAAACGATAATTTTGTTGATATTTATTGCAGCGTTAAAAGTATGTTTTATATGCGAAATAAGACTACGAAAACTAATGAGGGTGTATACGAGAGAAAAACAAATTTTTTTTTTTTTTAATTTTAATTGAAAATGTTGCATGCGCAGCAAAATTTTGAAAAGAAAAATAAAAACAATTTTTTGAATTTTATTTTTTCCGATTTTTAATTCCCTCATTAAAATACTTTATTGTTTTCTTAGATCCCACACTCAGCTATAATAGTCATCAGAATTAAAATATATTAATAGCACTCTATTAACATTATAAACACTTTTATGATGTCTTTATAGTTAGACCCATTTTTAGACTGTTTTTCTAAGTTACGAACTACGACCATTGAAAACGTTGTATGTTCGATGAATGTGCTCTGGATCAGTTAGAAAGAGATCCTAATTTTCATCGAAAAATCCTCTTTAGAGATGACGTCTACTTCTGTATGAATGGATACGGGAACAAATCAAATTGTCGAATTTGTAAGGATACCAATCCAAAAGCGTACATATTAAGGATGTATACTCGTACTTGCATAATTGGTAATTGCAACCCTTCACTTGGGTTTACGATATAGTGGATCACATCACTAATGTTGTGTGCGGTAATTTTATACATGAGAGGAGGGACCTACACTTTAAAGTCGATTCTGAACGACAAATTTTCGAGAAACTTTTCATGGTAATTTTATTCACTTTCAGAGTTTTTGCTGCGGAGAGGCATTGTCTCCCAGACTACGGCATGTCGAAAAAGTCACTGTTTGTGTGGCTTTTGGGCTGATGGCGTCTGTGGTGAATAGTAAGGATGCCAATCGAGAAATCCCGAATCCCGGGATTTTTAAAATTTGTCCCGGGATTTTTTGGGATTGTGAATTCATATGTATTTTGACCCTAAAAAAGGTCCTGAAAAAATTCTATATCACTTGACTTCAATAATAGCATCTCAAAAGAGGAAAACCCTACTTCCAGTGATAAAAAATTATTTGATGGCATCGAAAAATGCAAAATCCCTATAAAACGAATTAAAAGGGTACCTGATTTAGATACTCAACTGTCCAAAGAAATAGATTTATTTACATCAGGAGGTGGTAGAGGTTAATATTTACAAGCTGCATACAGCTATCTAAGAACTATTGTTCCAACAAATGTTGATTGCGAGAAGTGTTTTTCAACGGCAGGGTATGTTGGCAATAAAAACCCTATCAGATCATATATTAGATGCTTTAATGTTTTTGTTGGAATCCAAATAACTTTCTTAAAACTAATGCATTTGCATTAGACGCTTTTTTGTTACATTTGGTCTTGCTGTTTTATATTTTATTTTTAATGAGATATATTTCTGAAATAATTGGAATACAAATGTTTTTATCAACAAAATATTTTTGTTATTAAGAGAAAATCGAGTGATTTTCCCGTGATTTTTCGGCATTTTTGGATCCCAAATTATCCCGAAACATACCGGGATTCCATGATCGGGATTTACAAAATCCCAAATCCCGGAATTTTTAAAAATTGATCCCGTTTGGCATCCCTAGTACATATGTATACTCGTACATATATAATTGGTTATTGCAACTCTTCACTTGGGATTACGATATAGTTTCACGCCACTTATATTGTGTGCGGAAATTTTAAACATGAGTAAAGGGACCTACATGTTAAAGTCGATTCTGAATGACAAATTTTCGAGAAACTTTTAATGATAATTTTATTCACTTTCAGAGTTTTTGCTAGAAATCTGCTGAGAGGAAGTCACCAAAGACATATTATTCGTATATTTTTGTTTTGATATCTGACCTGGGGTTGGACCAAGGCTTCGCGTTCAATAAGCCAACAAACTACCTACTAGACTACGGCGTCTCGTAAATGTTGCAGTTTGTGTGGCTTTTGGGTTGATGGCGTCAATCCCATAGATTTCACTAAAAGTGTCGCAGGTAGTGCAAACCGCTTACGATTTTACACTTGAGTCACCTTGCATTTAACCAAATTTTCTTTTACAAAAAAAAAAAAAGAAAATAAAACGGCATATAAACTACAACGATGAAATGAAGAAATTCCACACTTTCCATAACAACACTTGCGCTCATTGACGAATAAATTGGGAATCGGGTGCTCAATGAAATGCGACTTCAAGTGTTGGCGTTTCATAATTGTCATTGATTTTTTTTTTTTATTTTAAAAAAGACATCAACTAAAAACAATAATCACAGCATGTCTTCAACTCCTTTATAATATTTTTTTATTGTTTTTATTTAATTTTTTTTTTTCTTTTGATTTTTATTTCATTTCATTTAATTTAATTTTTTGTTGCTGTTTTATTCCTTTTTATTAGTTTTCGTTTAACAAAAATGAAAAGATCTGAAACTTTGATAATTATTTACAATATTTTTTTTTTGTTTAATTTTTTAATGTCTTTTCAACAACTGCTTACAAGCTAAAGATTTGACTCACATGAAGCGCAAATTATTTAAATTTTTTTAATTGTTTTTTTTTTTCCCAAGTGTTTATTTTATTATTTGCATAAACAAGCAAACAAACAAATTTGGTTTACAATACAAATTAAATACCCTACACATTATTGTTATTTTTTTCTTTTTTTTTTAGACAACGTTCTCATATTGATTGCTTATAATGAATATGGTTCTTAACTATGCCTATGACATATGTATCCTGATATCTAAATTTGAGCACATGCAAATGAATTTGTAAGAAATGGGAGCAAAAAGACAAAAAAAGTGTGAAGTCTTGGTTAGCCAAACGTTCACGGAACGTAACGGAACGCATGTTCGTTTTTATCATATGTAGAGTAATATAAATGTAAATCAAAATTATATTGCTTTCCGTATTCTACAAACGAACGTTACGTTACATTACATTCGAATTTTTTTTCTCGTGAAACATTATTAGTAATATTCAACTCTGGACACAAAAGGGACGCCAACTGGTCATAAACCGAGCAAACTGCAGTCGAAATGTCAAAGTAGAGAGTAGAGCCATTGACTGAAGCCATTCAGTTGTAGAAGGGGCCTATCAGGACATAATCGGGCAATGTTAGAACGAACTAAAGTCTCTCGAATTAGATAATAGTGAATGGAACATCATTCTTTTAGGCCGTATTCTTAATGGAATTAAAATTAAAATTAAAAATCGTTTTTAGAGAACGTTACGTTACATTACATTCGGATTTCTAAGATCTTCTCGTGAAACATCATAAGTACCATTCAACTCTGGGCACAAACGGGACGCCAATTGGTTACAAACCGATCAAACTGCAGTCGAAATGTTTAAGTAGAGAGTAGAGCCATGGACTGAAGCCACTCAGTCGTAGAAGGGGACTCACTGGACACAATCAGGCAATGATAGAACGAACTAGAGTCTTTCGAATTAGATAATAGTGAATGGATTATCATTCTTTTAGGCCGTATTCTTAATGGAAATCAAAGGAATTTAAAATTTTAATTTTAATGATCCAAAAAGATAAAAAGTTATGCGACTAGAATTAGTAAAAGAGTAAAGTAAATTTGTTGCCATATGTAGCCCAAAAAGAATTTGTTCACAAACGGATGCAAACACGAGGTACTTCTGTAGAAGATATGCCCCATATAATCGAATTGATTAGAAGATGAACAAATTTAAATAATATGCTAGGAACTACTCTGACCTCTGATTTGCTATCGAGTATAAAGGGTAGAACTCAATAAACGAAGTTTCTCACTAGACGGAACATAACAAAGATTTTCATAAATAGATGTTGTTTCTGGACAACGTCTACTGGCAATATTTTCTTTAGAGGACAAACTATAGTTGAACAATCACCTGATGGCCTGGAGAAAACTTGATAAATGGAATTGAAACAAAGCAAAGGAATTATAAAACAATGGAAAGAATGCCAAGCAGAGAATAGGTTTAAAGGCCCAAAATGGCGAACAATTGTTTTTTAAAAAGTTTTTTGTTTGTACATACAACTACAGAGGGCGGGTGTACAGCTTATGTAATGTTTAAAATATCTGGTAAATATTTGTTTTATATTATTTTCATTAAATTTTGATTTTTATTGTTTATTTTTTACTTTGATTTTATTAACGACTGACAAGGTACTTGTACTCTCAAATACTCAAATCATAAAATCTCACATACGTTATCCATACGTTACTGTACGACTATGTTATAAACGTGCCTCAGTACCAGTTTGAACGTGGCACCATTGAATAAAAAACAAAAAATACAGTTCATATGTACCTATAAAATAACTGTATACATATGTATATTATATACAAATTCAAATAAATACTAATAACATTGTGCATACATACCTACATACATATGTACATAGTTTTCTTTACTTTTTTCTCTGTTTTTTTGTAAATAAATTGTGAAAATTCACTTTTCAATACACTAATAACGGTGATAATAAGATTTCGAATGAAAAACAAAAACAAATACAAGAAAAACAATATAAAGTTCAATGAAAGGAAATTTTTTTTTCTTCTTTACAATGTTACAGACTCTGTAGTTTATTTCTTTTAATTGTTGAAATAAAAATTTATAATTATTACTGGAAGTATAATAAAAAAAAGAGAAAAAAACTGATAATTTTCTTTCGAAATTAATTTGTTATTCCGGTTATAAAGGAAAAAAAAATAAACGATTTAAATACCCTCGAAGAAAGTAAGAGGATGGTCTAGGATTTAGCAAAACAACATTATATGAACGTCAGACCATGGATTGAAACTGACTTTAGAAAGTGTGATATCAGTTAATAGAATAAATTAACATTTCTTTACAATAAGGAATTTATGTAAATTTTCATTATTGGCTTTGATGCCCCCTGGGGATTACGACTTTTCCGCATATACCTGCGGTTTAAGAAATCCCCACAAGAAAAATTCTAACGCGCTCAAATCGCAAGATCTCAATGGCCAGTTTACATCATCTCAACGGTTACTATGCCTTCGATTCAATTGCACAGAAAATTTAATTTGCATGAACTATTTAACACAGATTTTCATCAGCCTGTTGAACCCACAGATCGTTGGTGTTTAGTTCTTCTAATAATCATTGCCAGTATTAACCTCACCCCATCGTCATTCTCAGCTCAAAGACATTTGTACTGATGACGACTACATTCAGAATCTAAGATTGTTATCATCCTAATTACGATTGTTTTGTTTGTTCAAGTACTCATTCATCCAGAAATGAGCCTCGCCGTTCAAGATAATTTTTCGATGAAAATAATAATCAGTTGGCTGCTTCTCCAAGCCCTTTCAGCAAAAACCCTTAATGCCCAAAGTTCGTTTACCATTCAGTTGAATTTTGAACAGGTGCAAGCCCAAGTCGCCGTGGTCTAGTAGGTAGTGTGCTGGTTTATTAGACCTAAAGCCAGGGTTCGAGACCCAGGTCAGACATCAAAATAAAACACAAAAAGTATTTCAGCAGATTTCTGGCAAAACTCTGAGAGTAAATAAACCTGCCATGAAAATAAAAATTAACACACTCAACGTAAGTAGTGTGAGAAACTAGGTCAAAAATCCTGATTGATGGGTTGTAATGACCAATTATGTATGTATGTATGTATCTAATGGCCGGTATCTATTGCTAAAGGTTGAATGTCTGAGATCTATCTGAAAGACCATTTATATGGCCTAAGAAAAATTAATACCAAAGAGATATACATACATACGTACATATGTATATGTAGTATCTTATCAATTCCTCAGCAACTTTGTATTCATTATACTATTTCAAAATGAAGATTCAATTTATGAAAAAAAAAACTTGGTTTTAAACCATAAAAAGTAGACTTGTAAGTAGCGTATGAACGCGTTACATGTTTGGAATTTTTAAAGTGGAAATTTTTTCATTTAAAGGTTCAAACTGTTTTTCATTTAATTTTAATTTTGAAGAGACTATAATTAAATATAATAATAATTTTATTCATTAATTCATTAATATTGCATTATTTTGAAATCTTAATGAGCATGTGAACTTGTAAAAAAAAAAAGAAACAAAACAAAACAAAAATAATCAAATTTTGAATAAATTAATCAAACAGGTGATTAAAAAAACGATACGAAGATTTGTGTAAAAATGTTTTACGTTATAAAATAAAATTATCAAACAAAAAAGAAACAAAAAATGTTTGATTGCATATATCTACATACATAGATGCATAAATATAAATAAATAAGTAAAGAAAATATGTTCGTTCGTGTTTTATTTCATTATTGTTGTTATGTAAAACAGAAATTGCCCTTTGACATGATTTGGTTATGAATGAAATTCACTCTTTATTTTTTATTTTTTATTTATGTTTTCTTGTGTATTGCAATCTTATGTGCATAATTTTTTTTTATATTTTTAAAGACAAAATAAAATCAAAGCAGCCACCACAACATTGCCTGCCAAAGTAATAGCGGATGATGTTGAGGAAAAAGCCACTTGAAATTCGAAACTTTTAATCTGAGACTAAAACCCAACAGCATAAGAAGATGAGACACAAAAAAAATGCCGCTTGAAATTAATAAATTTAACTCAGGCAGGCAACTAACAAATGATTATTAACATCATCATCATCCTCATCGTAATCATCATCATACATATTTGTAACAATAAAAACAAAAACAACTAAAAGAAATAAAATATTGAAAAAAAAAATATTAAATTTTTTTTTATAAAAGAAAGACTATAAAACAAAAACAAAAAAATTCACTACAAATTGAGGAAGATGTATTGCATAATAGTTTCGTTGTGTTTTCGTTGCCTATAACTTGGAAATTGTTTTTCGTTTCGTCTTCTTCTTCTCAGTCTACAAAGACTCAATGGGAAAAGACAATTCATAACAAAATAAAAATATTAAAATAATAAACAATAGCAACTAATAATAATCATAATAACCATGATTATTATCATAACAAAATAATTTCTTATTAATTTATTAATCATGTAACCGAAACCGCAATACTTTTTATGCCCTTTTTGCTGCTGTTGTTCAAATAAAGCCACCACAAACTGATCCCTGACCTTTTCAACTGAACTTTAAATTTGTAAAAAAAAAACACTTCATAGCCTAGATGCAGTTGGCTGACTTATTAACCGCGATTTTTATAGTACTTCTTGAACATAGATTTCCATAGAACAACTTAAATGCATGACAATTGGGTTGTGTTCTCCATTTACCTATTCCTTTAAAATATCCCTCTAAAGGCCATCGTGGCTCTAAACACATGAAATTTTCCATGTTCTTTTCGGTGGCTGGATTTAAGCTCAGGAATTATTTATGAATTTTTTGCAAAAACCTGAGATTTACAAAAACCCCAAACAAATAAATCGCTTTGCATTAAAGCGCATGCGGACTTGGTGGCCATTTGGCATCAGAATTTCTTCAAATATAGTCGCTCTAGTCTAGCAGATAATGTGTTGACTTATTAGACGCGAGTACGTTCAATCCCTAGATCAGACACAACGAAATATGAAAAATATTTCTTTGATGACTTGCTCTCAGCAGATTGCCGGCAAAAATTCTGTGGACAAAAGAAAATGCCTTGAAAGGTTTCCCAAATCTGTCGTTCTAAGTCGTTTGCAAACTGAAGAACTCGTGACATAAGGATAAAATCAATACATTTAACATGGGTAGTGTGAGAAGCTATGTCGTAATCCTAACAAATGGGCTGTAGTGATGAATTAAGTAAGTAAGCAATATACTGTCCCCACAACAACATTTGTTTTGGTATGCTTTTGTTTTTTTATTCGAACGTCTTCTAAGATTATTTCTCTTTAAAAGTGGAACATTTAACGCAAATTTCAGCCATTAAGAAGAACGAATTTTATGGTTTTACAATATTAAAAATAAAATTTATTTTATTTGAAAGGGAATCTATTTTCTTTAAATTTTTTCTGCCGCCCTGGTGGTTAGGTCCATGTATCCCACCAGAAAAATCACAAAAGAAAAGTGATTTCTTTTGTTGAATTTTAATTACTTAAGCAATATGATGAAGTGAAAGTTAAACTGAATAATAGAGAAAATTAAAAATAAAAATAAAAAAAAAAAAAAATTACACACACTTGCCAGTGAGCAAAGGTGCAACATAATACAAGAAAGATTAAAACAAAAAAAAAATAAAATAAAACTGCTGACTCCTGTTGCAGCCATCAACTCGAAGTTTTACACAACAACGTATAAAATTTTTAAATATTCATACTCATATTAGACAACATATCAGCTGAAGCAAACTGCCAATCTGTTTGGCTGTCTATCATAGAGTTCATCAATATAATAGATAAATAGAAGGGTGCGCTTGTTTGTTTGCTTAAAAGCAAGAGTAATTTTAAAAAAATTTTCATGATTTGATATTTCGTTTAAGCCTGGCATCTTCCTTTAATATTTAAAGCATGAATACTAGCAATAATGGGTGCAGCGTTTGCCATTCTTCATAAATCTTTATATTCGTTTGGTTACAGAAATAGAACAGACGTCTCTCGAATTCTGAGAGTAAATAGAATCGGCATGAAAAGTTTCCGAAAAGAAAACCCTTTTGAATTACAGGTCCCGCCACTTATGACTAAATTTAATACATACAACACGAGTAGTGTGAGAAACTCGATCTTAATTCATGACTAGAGGATTTAATGACTTCCAAATAATGCTTCCTCTCTAACGCTATTTTCTACAACTCAAAATCCTCTTCAGCGATGGAGCCCATTTTATTAAATTCAGTGTTTGGTGGCGTTTTTGGTCCATACTTTTTTGAGAACGACATTCGTCTAGACGTCACTGTCAGTACGAGCTCTATAGGTCGATGACATACATACATAATTGGTCATTACAACCATATACTTAAGTGGCGGGACCTACAGTTTAAAGTCGACTCCGAAAGACGGATTTTTGAGAAAGTTTTCATGGCAATTATATTTACTCCCAGAGTTTTTACCAGAAATCTGTTGAGAGGCAATTGCCGAAAAAATACTTTTCGTATTTTATTTTGATGTCTGGCCTGGGACTCGAACCATGGCTTTTACGTCTAATAAGCCAACACACTACCTACTAGACCACGGTGACTTCATAAAGCGATGAGCACCAATTTTTTTTTTGCTTGATATGTGGCTTCAAAAGAACGCAACTGTATGCGAATATTAAAAATTGGACATTTCAGATACGCTTAACCCCGAGAAACTGTGGCGGACATTTAAGCAACGTTATTTACACGCAAAATGGCTACATTTGACCTTTTAAATGAACGAAGATGGCGAAGCATCACGGGTTTTGACGGTAATGACTGCAATTCGTGTAATACTACTGATATAGCAAATTATAGTGAATTTTTTTCTGTTGCTTCTGCTTTTGCTTATGCATTTTTTTTTTATTTTAATTGTTGCCACCATTAACATGAAAATATAAAATCGAACAAAAATGGCGAAAAAATGTATGCCCAGAAATGAAAATCTCTTCAATTTTTGCATAACTTCAACGATTTTCATTGTACATACAACATTATAAAGAAGAAAAAGAAGAAGAAATTAAGAAAAAAAAAGCTAAAAAATTTCATAAAATAAATATAAATTTGCTCCAGTTTTCTTTAAAAGTTTGTTTCTTTTTTGGTCTGCTTCTAGTTTTGCCAATATTTTGTTTATAAAATGCAAACTTAAACGTGCTTTTAAAATTAAGTTTTTCCTATACGATACCGAAATTAAATCGTGATAAAAAACATTTTAATTTTTATTAAAAACAAAAAAAAACTTCAACATATTATAAGTATGAAATAATAAACATAATTAAATACTCATTTCGTTTGGATGCCGGAAAATTTATTATCAAACCATTTTATCGTTGTTTTTTTGTTTTTCATAAGTACATATTATTTTAATATTTTTTAATACATATTTAATTATCATAATTTTAAAATAATTATTATTAGAGTTCCACGTGTACTTGATTTTATTGATATTGTTGATAAAACTTATTGAAAAATAAAAAAAATTGCCGAATTAATTTAGAAAATTTCACGCTCCAACAAAGCTAATGAGAAGTTTTGCCAAAGAATTCCGTAATATCGATATAGTCCAGCCTATAATTTAAATACGATTCCGAAGGTCAGTTATTTATTTTTTTTTGAGAAACTTTTCATGGCAAGTTTATACTGCTGAGAGGGAGTAGCCGAAGAAATATTAGTTCTTATTTCCTTTTTTTGTCTAACCTAGAGTTTGAATCAAGGCCTCACTTCTAATAAGCCATCTGACTACCAAGTAGACTACATTTACCGAAAGCTAGAAAGTCTGCTCCAATTATAATACCGCTTAGTATCGACAAAGATAACTCCTTAGCTATCATCTGATACACATCCAGGGATTTCCTTCATACATGTTGGACTTAAGGCGCTCAGCATTCTGAACAAGTGTTCTTGTTTATCGAAACGGCCTGTTAAGGTTGCCACAAATCTTATTCTCTCTCTCTCTCTCTCTTTCTCTCTCTGTTGTAATTGATGAGATTGCTCTAAACTCATTTTGTTTGAGGAATGTTTCAGACTCTTTCAATCTTTCTTTTTTGTTTTATAAAACCAGTACTCTGGGGGATGACCCCTACTCATGCAGTGCATTGTGCAGGTTTTTTAGAAAAGGTGGAAAGAGGGTGGGAACGGTAAGGAAACGAGTTGCTGCTGATGACTATAAAATGGTCAGTGCAATACCTTCACCATTAGACAGTCTACAGTAATCGTTCCCAAGAAGTCCGCAGTTTCTCACACCACTTATGTTCTGTGTGTTAATTTTATGCAGAAGTGGCGGGACCTGCAGTTTAAAGTCAACTCCGAACGACAGATTTCCTTTCAAATACAATAACTTTCCACTTGACAAAAAAAATTTCCATCACAGTAAAAAGACTCTCTTTTAAAATGGAGTATTGCCTCCAGATTGCTCCATTCGCTCCCTTTCGTAAGTTCCGTTGAGAAATATTTCTCAATACCATGGAGCCTATAGGTTGTCCCCAGTTAACAGTTAATGAGGGAACTGTTTGCTACTCGATTTATAAAGCGTTGTATGTACTCTAATGAATTCTGCATTAGATTTGCGGAAACGGGTTTAATTCTAACAAAGACTCCAGCGCCGCTGTAGGTAGGACAGGTTCTAATAAATCACTATAATGTTGCACATTCAATGCATGAACCTTATGTTGGACACCAAGATTTCATTACGGAATGTCAGATTTATCTTGATACGCTGTATATATGAGCCTTTCAAGTCAGTTTATTGTCAAGCGATATTTCAAGATATTTTACTTTTATGTTCCGCGGCATTACCTCAGCCAGGTGTGGAATACTTCTTTATTTCGAAAGTTTGGTATTGTTGTGGTTCTGGTTTTCTCTTCGACCTAATGACATACACCATTGAGTCACAATTTCTTTGAGACATAACGTGCGTAACTATGGGCTTTGTGCTCTATAAAATTATACGCCGAGTGTCAGGTTCTAACAATAATGTGCACATAGCTTCGCATGATTCACCGCGTATGGTCTGGCATTGTTCTAGGGTAACGCTATTTCTTGCTCTCTTTTTAGATTTTTAGACACTCCAGAACATTTCAGATCAGCTTCGGATTCTGTTTGTTTAAGGCGATCGATGCTTCATTAAATTTTTCACTTTTTCTTGCATAATTCCAGCATTACCTTATGAAAGCAAATTACAAAAAATGGCAATATCGACCACCCCTGACTTTTTATCATCCTTATATAAATGGGAGTACCAGACGATACCAAAGAAGGCACTGTACGAAGATAGCGAATCCCAAGCCATTTATAATGGGATATTAAGCACATCATTCTGCTGTCATACATCCAATAATTCAAATCCCCAAATCCCTCTTCAGTGGGAACTATTTCAAGAGTGTAAGATTTACCCTCAAAGAATTCTTTCATTTTATAATCAATAAAAAGAAATCATACTGCAAATTAATGATAAAAGCACACTCCGATGAAGCACTTAAAGAACTGTTTTCACAAAATATTTATAAAGTCACGTTTAGACCGAAAGTTATTTTAAAAGAGTTTTAATATTTATTTTTAAGTTTTTTTTTTACACTTTTTATGATACAATCAATATTTATTGTAAATATTGATTTTAAATAAAATCGTAAATTTGAAATCGTGTATGTTTTTCGCACACACACGTTCGTCTTAACGTTGCTGTTCTAAGTCTTTTGTTTGCCGGCGCAAATGTGTTTATTTTATCTTTCCGCGTAATTGATGGATTGGGAATAGGAGAGAATGGGGAAAAAATAGCTCCATTCACCAATTCCAAGTAAAATTATAAATTTCTTGTGGTGGAACTTGTGTTGTCTATACTGATAAAGTCTGTCCTCTTTAGTGGGTATGTACATATGAATATAAGTATATCGGCAAAAGAATAATTTATTACACGTAAAAGGGTAGTCAATATATTTTGAGATTATGTTCAAATGATAAGATTAGTTATAAAGTTTACAAAACAACCGTCAGAATCTAACTAAAAAAAAATATTAGAAACACCCAGAAAGAATTCTCCAATACATATTAGATAGTGTGCAAACCACACCACTCCGTTATAGATAATGGAAATATGATCCGTAGTAACAGTAATAGAACCGCAAGGGGTGTTGAGATTGAGAAGGAAACGTCTTTATAGATGATGTAACAAACCCAATCGTTAATGGAGGGGTGGAGATCGCTATCTAGCCCTGGAAATGTCTAAGGGTAAAAAAAATCCTTTACTCTATCGCTTATAAGGTTCTTACAGATATATTATGTGAACGATTGAAGACACTCTTCAAAATGCTGATTGAACCTTCAGGACTGGCGAGTCTACCATCGACCAAATAAATCTTCATACTACGTCAAATTCTGGAGAAGACCCACGAATAACGGAAGAAATGGAAAGGCAAAAAATGGAATTTTTTAAATTTTTTTTAAGTTTTTCTAGTGTGGTAAATTTATCCAGT
Source organism: Sarcophaga peregrina (assembly GCA_014635995.1). Lineage (NCBI taxonomy): Eukaryota > Metazoa > Arthropoda > Insecta > Diptera > Sarcophagidae > Sarcophaga > Sarcophaga peregrina. The sequence continues at coordinate 51,940,547 of CM025792.1, read as the reverse complement.
ATGGTGAGTTTTCACAAAATGTAGTGAATTTATCCGGTATGGTGAATAAAAATCGAAACTCACTAAAGTGCAGTTCTTCGTAATTGTACTGCATTAGATTCTGATACAGATACTGCATAGATTCATTTACTGTATATCATGTTTTGGACGGTGAGTATCTAGAATAAGTATTTTTCACATCTGTTAGTGAAGACATTCACCGATATGTCTGAGTTCTATTATACACTGCACTACCAACGGTGTGGTTTATGTTTATTGATCTCAATTACTGGAAGAAACTCAACAATGTTGCCAGTCAGTCATTCTATTTGAAATTTAAAAAATAAACAAACTTATAAAACTGCATACTAACAATAATTAAATTTACAGTATTAAGTATAAATAAATATATTTTTATAAAAATACCATTTGATGCAAAAGAGTTACTCTTTCAGTTAAAGTTCAGTACTATTTCAAAATTTCAATTTTGCAACACTGACACTATTTTGTATATTTGTTTGCAGTACCCATTACTTTCGTTTTGTCACGAGTAAACCCATTATTATCATTCATTGTTTATCTAAGTTTCAAACCCACACACAATGAACACAACCAATTTTATGCATTCATTGTAATTTCATAACCTAAAGTTTCCATATATATTCAAATGACATTTAGACTTATTTGTTGTTGTTTCACCATACATGCACAACAATAATAAGAAGCAGCATAATCATTAAAAGTAGCTGAAATTTGTTAGACGCGATTAATTTTGATAAGTTTTCAAATTAAAATTTCACCTTTAAATAAACTACTAAATTGCATAAAATTTAAAGAAAAATGAAATTTAACAATTCTATTACACTGGAGATATGAAGTTTTAATAAAAATCTGTGATTTATACCATAAAAATATCAAAAGAAAATTTCTTTACAGCGTGCACAGGTTACTCTACTGCTACATAATTGATTGATTTTTTTTTTCTTGATGTTTTTGTTGTAACGAACACACCGAGGCACACACAAAGCAATAACAACAACAGAAACACATAACTTTGTGCACTTGGAAAATTTAGATTTGTGTACATGTATATACATATGCATACATACATATAGGTGAAGACGATGATGATAAATTAAGCAATGATTACTACTGCGACCGTAAAACTATTACTAAATGTACTGCGGTTGCTGGCGGTCGATCTAGTGTATATCGTGGTGTTTTCTAGTGGAATTCTCTAAACATTGTCGAACGAACACAAAACCAAAAATAAATAAAAGAAAACAACAAAAATAACAATAAAAAAAATGATAAAATATTGAAGCGAGTGAATTGTGTAAGTTTTATTTTGTTGCTGTTGTTGTTGTTGTTTTTACTAGTTGTACTTTTTGGCCCCAGCTTAAGGATTAAATAGATAAGAATTCTACAGAATTCAATAAAAAAAATACAAAAAAGAAAGAGAGCAACTACTACTACATGACGGAATCGGGAGCAAAAGAATTCTGTAGTGAAGCATTGGCCGATGCGAACAGCAGCAGTGCTGTCGATTTGGAGGTTGTAAACGTTGTCGCCTGTGGAAATAGCGGCAAGAACGAAATCAAAATAAGTGAAGAGGGTGTAGCTAAATTGACATTTAGTTTTCTCGATGATATGCAGGGCGGTGATAGCAGTCTAGAGCCGGGAGAAGTAAAAACTCCACCGCCTGGTTCTAGTCCGATCACTGTGAAAGAATCGCCATCTTCGAATTTGGCCCAAGAGAAGGCGGAACCAGCGGCTAAGCAATTGGCTAAAGAGAATCTTGCCAAAGCTTTAAAAACCGTATCGCAATTGGAGGCGGAGGCATGTGAAGAAAAGGTACGTGCAATTCTAGAGCTGGACGCTAAACGCCGTAAGGAAGAAGCAGAGAGAAAAAAATTGGAAACCGAAAAAAGACGACAATCAGGTGAAGTCGATATCGAATTAGAACTTAAGCGTAAGGCTAAAGAGGAACGTCGAAAACTAAAGCAATTAAAGAAAGGTAAGTAGTTCCATTCACAAACATTATCACATTATCATGTTTCAATATATTATTCCCGCAATTTTAGCAAAAAGGGAGGCGGAAAAGGCTTTGGCCAGCTGTGAAGAAGATAAGGATGACATTATTAAACAAAAGAAGCGTAAAATTCCAAAACCTACAGAGTCCGAAGAGAGTGAAGGCTTATGTTCTACCGGTGATGATGATGACGATGATGAAGTTAGTAAATCAGCTGCAGATAAACAAAGTTCGGTATTAAATTCTGCCGTTGCCATACCCGCACGTTACCCTGCACATTTACCGCCGCCACCTCATTTAATGCCAGAAGCATTTTTAAGCGGTTATCGACCTATGAATCCATTTATGCGCGGACCCCGTCCAGATTTTGTTCATGGACGTGGCGGATTTATACCGCGCGGCCGCGGTGGTATGCGTGGCCGCATGCCATTCCAATGTTTTCGGCCACCATTTTTTAACAATAGTGGTATGGGTGCTGGCGGCAATGGTGGCCCACTCAAATTTAATGTTCCTCATGGCCAACAGCCACAACGTCATCACACACCACCGCCAAATCGTGGACATTCACCTATACTGCCGCCAACCTCGGATTTACAGTAAGTACATTACAAATAATAATTGTTTATGACGTGCGCATTGAAATAATATAACGGGGCATAAGACACGTAATTCGAATCTTAATTAAAAATTTTCGGAATACAGTAGATTTACTGGAGATTGAAATTCAAAGCCTTTTATTTGTTTCCCCTGTTGAACAATTTTGCTTTTCTATGTAAATAATAAACATGAGTCAGAACTTTTAGGAATATTTGGTAAGCAGGTGCACTATTCGTTACTATACCTAAGAGGCTCAAAACTATCGATTTAATTCAAATTAAAACATTAATTGGAGATTTAAGTTTATAATTGTCGTATTTTCATATTTACAGGTGGACAAAATGTAAACCTTCAATATCATTTGCATTTAAATTTATTAAAGATCACAAATTCCAAAGTGCTTATTCCGAAACTAAAGCTCAGCACTTACAACATAGAAAACAATCGTTAGGAAATTGGGATGATGAAAAAAACGAAGACAATGTTGAGGATGAGGATGATAAAGCTAAAGAAAGTCATCTCAGTGAGCAAATACATAAAAAACAGAAAAAGCACAAATCACCTTTAAAGGAAAAGAAAAAATCAAAAAAACACAAAGAAAAGGATTCGAAAAAATCGAAACGAAGAAGATCTTCAGCAGCAGTCGGGGCTTTCATCGACCAGCTTAATCAAAAAGAAAAAGTCGAACAAGTCGAGTAGAAAGAAAATTGAAAAAATACGAAAATCGTATGGATCAACCAGCAGATCGACACCAACATTGCAACAAGAAGTTTCATCGGAAGGCAGTGAATCAATAAAAGAACCTCAAAATGAAGATGACGAAACAGCGGACGGTATTGGATTGGAGCAAATGCCAAACGAAGAGGAAATACGCAATAAAATTGAAAACATCAAGAAGGAAAAAATCGAAAGCACTGAGTTGAAAATTGAGGATTTGACTTTGAAAGTTAAACCATTAATTATGGTCAAAACAGAGCCGAATGAATCCGAACAAGAGGTGCGGAAAGAGAAAGAAAAAAAGAAAGACGAAACTGAGAATAAAGTTAAATCGGAGGGTTCTAAATCGTTTGATATATTTGCCGAGTCACCATCACCACCACCCAAAGCAGCAACAACACACACAAAACAACTGCTGGCGAGTAAAGAAAATTCAGAATGCGGCATTGTAACGCCGCCATTATTGATAATAAATGATCCTAAAGTACAAAAGGCTCCCTTACAGAATGCCATAGAAATACAAAAACGTATAGATAAACTATTACAACAAGATGACATTAAATTGGAAGCAATTGAAGCTGCTAAAGAACTGCTGATGAAGAAAACTCAAAAATATCAAAATTCTAAAGAAGAAGGTACATTTTTGGAAAGGGAAACAAACAAAGCAACTGAACAACACACATCTGAATACACAAAAACAATAAATAGCCAAAAAGCAGACGTTTCTAGTTCCAAAGAGAAACCGAAAGCATATAAAGACAAGGAATCAAGCAAAAAATCAAAAGAATACGACAAAGGAAAAAAAGATACAGAAAAAGAGAAAGATAAAGATTCTACCAAGCATAGAGACGATAAAGATTCAAAGCATAAGGATAGTAGTACCTCTTCCTCGAAAGATAAATTGAAAGATTCTCGAAAAGATGATAATAAAAGCAGAGATCACGATAAGGATAAAACCCATAAGGAAATTTCCTCCAAATATCGCAATCCTTTCAAAAGATCCTTATCGAGAGACAGATTTTTTGGTAAAATCAATTCAAATCGAAGTACACGAACAAAAAGTCGAGAACGTGATTATGCAACAAATCGTAGGCTATCGAATGATCGCCGGCGAGATGATAGTTCTGGATATGGCTCCAGTAAATTATCTACGAGACGCCGTATAAGTGGTAGTGGTTCAATATCAACAATCCGAAATCGATCTAGATCAGGTGATCGAGAAACTAAAAGTTCTCTAGACTCACTGCACTCGAAGGACAGAGAGCGCAAAGACAAAACAAGAGAAAATAGTTTAGAATCAAAACAAAAACGTAAAATTTCTTTGTCGCCTAAACGTAAAAACGAAAAAGAAAAGGATCACTATACGAAAATATCGAAATCGGAAGATGTAAAGTCGAACACGCCACCACCAAAACAAATGAAAAAAGCCGATAGAGCGTCAGACAAGCCAAAAGACTCCAAGAAATCCAAATCACCTGCTAAACCTGCTCCCAAAAAGAGGCCACTGTCGTTTACACAAACGGAATTTTTATTTCCCGAAGAAGGTAACGAAGATGATTTCATATTGGCTGATGACGAAGAAACTAACGATTCATTTAAAAACCTTAAATCACCAAGTGAAAAGGAAGACAGTCCGGATACCGATGATTATATGGATAATTGGGAAAATGATGAAGACGTTGATCTCGATATGAATTCAAATTTGCCAGCCGATATGTCAACACCCAGAAAATCGTCACCTGATTTAACAGAAGAAGATTCGTTTGTGATTCGTTTCGCAAATCCAAGTCCACCATCGGAATTATTACTACGCAAACAGGTGCAGCCAGAAAACAGAAATAAGGGTGGTGATAACGATACTACAATACCACTCACACCTCCCTTAGATTTGCTTAAAAAATCCCAAGAAAATTTAGAACATAAGCGGCCAATGCATGAAATAAGTAAGAAAGCTACAGACGGTCAAGGACCAAAGAAAACCGAATTGTTTGGTATGCAGGAAATTTACGACCAATTTATTAAGAGTGTTGAAGCTTCAGGTGTTAACATAAAAACTGAGAATAAAGAACAGGTAAAAGATTCACAAGATTCTAGTATACTAGAGCCAGAGATTTCAAAATTGGACGAAGACACCGATATCTGTATGCATAATCAAAGAGAAGATCCCATGTCTACATCATCTACTTCTACATCATCGTCTACTTCCTCTTCTTCGTCCTCATCATCGGATACAAATTCCTCATCTAATTCGTCTACTTCATCCTCATCAGCCTCATCGTCAGAGGATAGCAATGATGGCGATGAAATTAAAAATTCTATGAAACCTCCTGCTAAAAAACCTAAACTAGAGGAAGTCATTAACGTTAACAACTCATCGGTCAATGATTGTATACCAAATAAATTGGATGAACTGGTAGTGAATAGCCAAATTAGTGAAAATGATCAGACAGTTGAAAGGGAGCCAAGAACACCGTCGCCTACACCAGTACAGAAGACTTTGTTAATTAACCAAACTCCACCCACACCAGTTACACAAACTAAAGTAACTCCCAAATCGGATGTCGCCAAAGATTTCAAAAAACTTAAGAATTTGGAAGCAAATTTGTCTCGCATACAAATGATGAGGGCCAACTATGATTCAAATGATGAAATAAGTGAGGAGTTGCATAAAATGGAAATCTTATTTTTACAAGAGAAGAAGTTAATCCTTCAAAAGTATGCTAAGAATACACCGACATTAGAGAAGCCCACAGAAACTATCCATAAAACAGGGGAATTTGTTCCTGCATTACCAGCCACTGAGTTTAGCATACTACCACCACCGCCACCACCTGAAGAGCCCAATAAAATCTTTGATGCTAACCGTGAAGCAATTAAATTGACAATATCACCTTTGAAATTGCCCTCAAAACCGGCAATATTTAATGTTTCTCTAACAGAAGAGAAGGAAAAGAAAACGGGAGATGATAAAGACGAAATGGATTTCACTGAAAAACTAGTAAAACCTGCCAAAGAAGTGGCCATTGTAAAGCCAATGATGGAGACAAAGGAATCCAAAGAATCCAGATCAAGGGATTCTCATCGTCACCGGCGTTCGCCAAACTATGGCAGTCGTGAAAGGCAAAGATCGCCAAGTAGTTATCGTGAACGAAATCGCAGATCGACATCCAGAAATCGTTTCAGTCCTCAACGCCGAGGTCGTGGCAGATCTTTATCAATAAGCCCACCGCGTAGAGGAGCAGGCGTACGTCATGGAACTCCACCAAGAAGGGGAGGGCTGGGTTCACGTTTTCGTATATCGAGTCGTAGAACACGTTCCCGTAGCCGTAGTCCCTTAAGACAATTTGGCAACAGACGTGGTAAAGACAGTAGTCCATTCCGAAGTCGAAAACGTGGACAACTACCAGACCCACAAGCACATTATAAAAAGTTTAACCGTCACAGAAGTTCGCGTTCAAGATCACCAAAATCACCACAAACAAGACCAAGATCACCTAGAACACCACCACCAAGAAGGCGTTCGTACAGTCAGGATCCTTACTCAAGGTCACCGTTGCCATTTAAACCACCGTCACCTCCTATGCGACACAGCCTCTCACCCACAAACTCGACTGGTTCCCAAAGTAGACGATCGCGTTCAACATCGCCACACAGGCCAAGATCGCCACGTTCACCCAGGTCGCCACGTTCTCCCTTATCGCCGAGATCCCCGCGTTCACCAAGATCGCCTAGATCTCCCGAGTCTCCGCCTGCTCATAGATATGATGATCACCGCTATAGACGTGATAATAGTTTCGACAGAAATTCCTCTATATCACCACATCCGCAATATTATGCAACCGACAGTGGCGTTTCATCGCAAGCTCCATCATATTATTATAATATGTCACCGAACCGCATATCGCTGGATGCCCGTATAAATATAGTATTAAATACACCATCCAGCGGCGGCGATACGCCTCCTGCAGGCTATGAAGGGTATGCTAACTATGCACAATATGGTGGTGCGGCCTATATGTCTCTACCACCGCAACCAATGGCTAATCCCCCAAGTAATATGGGTTATTATCAGAACCCGTATGTTCCTGTAATGCCACCGGTACACGATGCTCATCATACACTACCACCACCCATGCACTCTGCACAACCGCATTTACCTCCACATTTACAGCATCCACCTGCCTATTCGAACATACCCACTATTAATACTGGAATAACGCCAGCCGCACCATCTCCTTTAGGACCTAACAATTTCTATTATAATGACTTCAATTATGGGCATCAACCACCATTAAATCCTGTGCTCAAAGAATTGCCTAAAGCGCCGGTGGCTGTACAAAAAGGCAATGTTTTGGAAATTGTGCCGTCATCAGAGGACAGTACTAACCAATCGCCACAGCCGACAAAACTAAAAACTTCACCCGATCAAACGGATACACTGAACTCGCAACACAATAAACCATCAGCAGCAGTTTCATGGAAAGATGAAGTCAATAATCGTCATGTGAAATCAGCAGTAATGCGACTAAATCGCGAAGGGGATGGTGAAATGCGAAGCATTTTGAAACGTACCGAATCAGTGGAAAAGCAAGAGTAAGTAACTTTCTCTTATAGGTTTGAAGATACTATTTTAATTTGAAAATTAATCATTTTTTTTTTAGCAAAAACGAAAAGAAAAAAGTCTACTTTGAAGATGGCATTTACCCAAGTCGTGATAGTGATGACGAAGATCGCAAACTTATTGAAATAAAAATACGCAAGAAAGTGTTAAGATTGCGTAAGAAACGCGGTATTGATGTAGCGGCAGCACACGATTTACTAGGCGAGAAATTAAAAGTAAAACAGCAGAAACCAAAAATTGATGCGGCTCTAGAGAAATTACCACCACCACCACCACCGCCCACTACAATGCCCTCGGCAAACGTTGAACAGCCGATATACTTAAGGCCACCAACACCAGTTCCGTTGGTTTATTTCCACTTTGATCCGGTGGTGCATTCAATGTATGTATCACAGTTGGAAAAGCCTATTCCGCCACGACTGCTAAATCCAAAATGTGTACCACCTGGAGCAGTGGCAACAGCTGCTTCAATTGGAACAATAGGTGGAGGAGGGGGAGGCAGTGCGACAAGTAATACTGCTACTCAATCACCAAATCATAATCCAAATTTAGGCTCTAGTGTAGTAGGTGGCATAAGTGGCGGAGTTGCAACAAAAAAGGATCTTACGACTCTAGCAGCGTTGAACAGAGTTGGTAAAAATGAAAATCAAATGAGTTCACCAAAAATGACAGGGGATCCGAAAAGGGATAGCCCTAACTTACAACAATCACCTATAATGCCTATGAGCAAGCCATGCGGTATGCATTTTGCACCGACACAAACCTCGCCTCAAATGTCGCCATTGCATGGACCACCAGCTATACGTCATCCGCCCTCTCCTATAGGTTTCGTAGGTATGCGTATAAATAATTTTATGCGTTTACCACCTTCACCTTTGGCCCGAGCTGCTGTACCGCCGCATATGCAGACCCCACCTCCAAATATGATGAACATGCCACCTGGACATCATCAGATGATGCCTATGCGACATCCGCACTATAATATGCCACCACCAAATATAATGCCACATGGTATGCCACCGGACAACAACTATAATCCACATATAGGTAATGGGGGCGGTTCTCCTTATGGCGTAATGCAGGCACCACCGCCAGGTTTTCATGGTTATGGTCAGCGGCCAATGAACCCCCCCGGCTTTTTTATGGGTACACCTCCAGCACATACAATGCATCCGCCACCGCCTATGCTCTCAAATCCCCATATAAAGGAGAAAGAACAGATGCTACATCATCCTCATCATCAGCCGCATCAACATCTTACACATCCCCATCCACATTTGCATTCTCAACCGCCACAACAACATCAACATCATCATCAGCATAAACCTCCGCCTCCACTTCCGCCAACACACGTAGGTAGTAATGTGGTTGCTGCTAGTCCACAGGCCATGATAGCGCCGTTTAATGTAAAAAAGACTGTTAATTGAATTAAAGAAAAGCAACAACAACTTATAAAGTCTATAAGAATTCGCTCTAATTTCCTACGTACACATCGTCGGTCTCATGTAGAAAAGCCCTAACTCACACTTTTTTCGAAGTTGATTATTTTTGTGATTCCAATACATTTAACACAAATACATGTATCTCCTCACAAAAATTTAATAAAAAACATAAAAATATGCGAGTTAGGGCCTTTCTACATAAGACCAACAATATGCAACTGTAATGTGTATGAATTTTTATATGTAAAAACAAATTCTTTTGTATTTAAATCTTTTCTTAAACAAAAAAGATTCATTCTCCCTTTTTGCTTATTTGATTTTTGTTATTATTTAATTAAAACGAGACATGATGTTCAAAAAATACTAATTAAAGTTACGATTTAACTCGCCATTAGTTTTTAGAACTTTTCATAACATTTCGGCATAAATTCGAATTTTATTTATTTTGGAATTGTAATTCAACGGAAAATTTCTTTTATTTTTCATTTTGGACAATAATTGAATTTGGTATCATTTCTTATTATTTTGTTTAGTATTATTTCTCATTTTTTCTTGCAATTTTCATAAAAAAGAATCGAATAATTTTTTCTTATTCAAACGAAAACTTCTCGTTCTCGTTATATGTTATGTAATTAATACAAATTTTTTAAATTCTTTTTTTTTTATTATAATTTTTCTTGTTAAATTCTGTTTTCTATTTAATTGAATTGGTAGTTTTAGTTTTATTATATTCGGTTTCTTTTTAATTTATCCTTAGCGTATATATATATACAAATGTAGTTTACATAATAAAACATTTAACATACAATTTAGTGTAAATGAAATGGCAACAGAACTTGAAAGAAAACAAAAAAAAAAAAATAATAAGAGATAAAAGAAAAACTTGTAAGTGTTCATTGAATTTAAATTTAGATTTTAGTTAAACTATACATATACAATAATAATAATAATATTAAATTTTTATTATTAATTTACTTACATTTGTATTAAATTCAATCTATACATACGTAGCAAAAACAATATAAAACAAAACAAGAGTACACATTTGATTATAAAATACATACTTTAAAAAAGTTTTAAGTAATTTTAAATGAAATGAAATGAAGAAAGTTAAAGAAAGTATGATGATTTAAACTTAAATTAAATTCAAAAAAAAAAAAAAAAAAAAAGAAAATGTACTAAAAATTAACAAATAAAACTATTATTATAAAAAAAATTATATGTATGTACATATGCCCTTTATATGTTGTCATATTTCTTCATGTTATTTTTATAATACAAACGAATGATTTCTAGAATGATACGAAAACGATGTTATGCCGCTACTGGTAGTGCTTATTGCCGGTAATTTTTTCGTTTCCGATGAGTGACTTGATGCATCCGAACTAATAGAACGTTTTGTTTTTCTAGAAACAGTATTTTTTACAAAGGTCAGATCTATTTAAATATATGTATGTATATTGTATGTAGCAGTTAAATCAGATAAATGTTATCTTTAATCGTTTATAAAAATTTCGAAAATACAAAAACGTCAACGAGAACCGAGATAAAGCCGCTTATATACATAAATATTCTTCAGGCAGAAAATAAACATAACGACAGTCTTTTCTACTTTTTCTTAAGTGGATTCTCGTTTTAATACCGACTCATGCAAGATCGATTTTGGATATCATACATAACGTTAAACCATTAGCTATTCTACGTGCTAGTCGTTAAACTGAAATTACCACTTTTTACAGAGCCAAAGGCATTTCAATAATCAATCAAATAATTTTAACAGCTTATTTTACTTTAGGATTTAGCTTTTAAATTTTACAATATTAAATTGAAGCTTCACGATCATAAAACACTTGATGACTTATTAATTTCATTGTATTGACGACTTTCATCCACAACATATAATAGGGAAAATTTAATATAACACTCTACTCCGAGCTTTATGTGGTTTTTAGACGTCAATGTATACCACTTCGAAATTTTCTTGCCACAAACAATAAAGTTAATGACAAAATTTTGATACAATTTGGCCGCAAAGTTTGGTTTATTTCCTATGAGAATATTCAAAGATAGTTTTTTTTTCGAATAAGAAAAGTTCATAAAACGTGGTTAAATTGGGTCCGTAAACATCACGAAATCTTTTCAAAACTCCATAACAGCTTAAAAACCAATATTACAAAGCGATTTATCTAGGACAACAACTCCTATTCAATTACCTTTGAATTATATTGGGTCCAAAATCTTTAAATTAGACTCTTGATTAAGGTTTCAGATTGAATGACTTTGATATTGGGTCAGTAGGGATAGTATATTTACACAGAAGAATAATTAAAACCGCCGAGAAAAGTTCCCGCCACTCAAGAGTAAAATTAACACACACAACAGGGGTGAAATGAGAACCTAGATTGTAATTCTATAATAACTTCAAAAGATTTTGTACCAAAAACACTTCTTCGATATTTTCTGAAAGCCTGACTTTATGGTTGCTGGATATGCAAAACAAAGCAATTTTGTTTAAGATCAAAAATGAGAATCAAAAAGATTAGAATCGTCGACTACGGCTACAAGCGACCTGCCAGAGACAGCCAATAGAGACTCTACAAATGTTTAAATTTCTATTCCATACAGAATAATTCAATTGGCGAGCATCTACAAAGCAGGTTTAATCTGTTCCTAAAATTTCTTTTTCTTACAAAATTCTATCATATCTACAAAGAAATTTACAGTCTTCTAAACGTTTTTTTGAAGAATTATAAAATTAAATTTCTTGCCATATAAATATGCAAAGAAATTGCCTTATGTGGCACATGCTATTAAAGAAACGTTTTACTTACTTTCTTTCTTCCATTTCCTTGCGTTGATGTTTTATAGCAATTACTCTGTTTTCCAAATGTTTACGTTCCATTCTAACTTCTACCGATTCCTGATAATGCTTTTTAGCCTGATCTTTTATACGCTTAATGTCCTTTTTATGATCCTCGATAATCGAATACTGTTCATTCATTAGAAATAGTGAAAGTTAAAAATATTTTCGTAAAACTTTAAGAAATTTCCTCCTTACATTCCTGTCCAGATATTCCAAGAAACGACGACGATGTTTCTCTTGAAATTCCATAGTACGATGTGTATTAAGGCCGTCCGAATACGGCTTCGGATGGAAAAGATCCTTTAGATGTGTTGGCATTTCGTTACCCAACTTACAGGCTCTTGTCTGTCGACCACACAGTGGACATTTGTAGATTTGTGGACCATTGATACTTGTATCGCTTACATTTTGGGTGCATTGTGCACAGATAACATGATCACAAGCAAACAGATACATTACACGAGTTTTTTTCACATACTGCTCGTAGCACCGATTGCAATGGATCCAAAGCGTGTAGGAGGAAGAGTTTTTCTCTTGTTTCGTTTGTTGTTGTGCCTTATTATCCATATCTTTGTTGTTAATTTCACAATAGTTCTTTTTTTGTTTTAATACACAATTTATTTAATATTTTGGAGTTTTTTCTATTAACTGAATGAAAATTTTCAGTTTTACCGTTATCCCGCTCTTTTTTAGTTTATAGTATTGCAACATGTTATCGTTTTACAGAACTGCATATTCAAAAAAAAAAAAAGAAGAAGCATTTAAATCAAATTACTTATCTTTCAATATTACTGTTATTACTGGCCGTTGGCAACACTATTTACGATATAAAAGTGTCAAATTAATAGGAAGAAGCAGCATATTAATATATTGCTTAGACGAATCAATTTTTTTCTATCGGCAACAAAAAATTTTAAGAATTTTTCTTATTTGTTTTTGAAAGTAAACGCAATTAACATATAAATTGGAGGATTTTAAATAAAAAAGCGTTTCTTTTATATTTTTAACGAGTAATTAAACAGAACAGAGCAAACGAATGTTGTAATATATTAAAGAACGATTTAAACAAGATTTATTCTTATAAGAGAGCAACGAATGCAGCAGCAGAATTGGCAGTAATAGCAGCAGCACCTCTACCGTTCGTCAATATAGAGAGACGTGTAGCCACGTCAAGAAGACTTTTTTTATCCAAATAATACAGATAAAACACTTCAACAGATAAACAATTAATCATTTATTGTAAAATTAACAAAACGACAGCAATATTGTGTTCGAAGCCGCAATGGGATTGGCGGCTAAAATGTATTTAGTGTCACTTTTGTTATTGGCCGGCAGCAGCACTCTAAATTATCAAGTTTTGGCCGATGAACATAATCATAAAGTGAGCATAAACACTGTTACAGAAAACTTAAAATCTGATAACAATTAAATTTCTCTTATATTTGTAGTACAATGATGGTGAAGAGGTGGTGTTATGGATGAACACTGTGGGCCCCTATCACAATCGCCAAGAGACTTATGCCTATTTTAGTCTACCATTTTGCACTGGCTCTAAGTCAAGTATATCACATTACCATGAAACTTTAAGCGAAGCTTTACAGGGTGTTGAATTAGAATTTAGTGGTTATGAAATAGAATTTAATCGTAAGTTTTATTATAGCACTACACCTACACAAATTTATATGATTTTTATTTATTTATTTTTGTAGGTGACGTTACTAATACCGTTATTTGTATGGTCGATTTAACGGAGGATAAGGTAAAGGCCTTTACCTATGCTGTTATGAATGAGTACTGGTATCAAATGTACATTGATGGCCTTCCAATTTGGGGCAAGGTGGGCGAAAAGGATGAAAAAGATGGCAAATACTACATTTATACGCATAAGAAATTCGATATTGGCCGTAACGGCCAGCAAATTGTCGATATTAATTTGACCACCGAAAAGAAAGAACAACTGGTGGCTGGTTCGAAAATTAAGTTCTCTTACGAAGTCAATTGGAAACCAAGCGTTGTGGAGTTTAAGGATCGTTTTGATAAATATCTGGATCCGAATTTCTTCCAACACAGAGTAAGTTCATTTCTATTATTGTTAGTAGTAAGTGTTCCAAGATGCAAAACAGTGTATAAAGTCGGTCATATTGAAATTCGAAAATTGTTGGTTTTCCTAAAAAAATTTTAATTTGGTTATTAAGTATTAACGAGGCTTTCAGTAATTGTTTGCTACTTGGTAATAAGACGGCGGATGCTCTTGCTAGATTAGTTTCACAATCTGCCACTTGAAGGAAGAGCAGAGGCGTTGGATGGGACGGATCGCGATGTTATGTATATAGGAGTTTTCTATAGATTGTGATAGTACAGATTTGCTGTTGGACTTCTGGAACAGATCCTAGCCGAACTATTGAAGGGCATGTTGCGATGATGTGGAGTTGGAAAGTATCGAACATCTCCTACGCAATTTTCTAGGCCTTGCCTTGGGCTGAGACATTAGGGATTTCCTATAGATTCATAAATAGCTAGAGCTGGTGGAGAAGTACTAAGGCATCATGTACTGTACATGGTGGTCCATATTTTTTCCTTCGTCTCTTATATCTTCTCTCCCAATTTAACCTCTATTCCTACAAAAAAAAAAAAAAGGAATACATACATAAATTTGTAAACAAATGAAATTTAAATTGGTTTCCTTGAGGGTTCGACCACAGGATTTCGAATATAAATGGCTTTGAGCACTAATCATTAAATATTTAAACTGACTTTTAATTTATTCTTGCAATAATGTAAACCTTTATAAGTGACTTATTTTTTTTTTTTTATTTCCAGATTCATTGGTTCAGTATTTTTAATAGTTTCATGATGGTCATATTCTTAGTTGGCTTAGTGTCCATGATTTTAATGCGTACTTTACGTAAAGATTATGCTCGTTACAGTAAAGATGAGGAAATGGATGACATGGTAAGTCAAACAAAAACTTAGGAGCATTTTTATAATATTTAGAACTTGTATTCCACAAATTGTATAAGGAACGTGATTTAGGTGATGAATATGGTTGGAAGCAAGTACACGGTGATGTTTTTCGTTCACCACCACATGCCTTATTGTTTTCGGCTTTAATAGGTGCCGGTTATCAGTTGATATCCGTAGTATTTTGTGTTATAATATTTGCCATTGTTGGAGAGTTATACACAGAGTAAGTTAATTCAGAATAATATTTTCAATCCTAAATTATGATGGTATGTATTTTCTTGTGTTTAGACGTGGCTCCATGTTGTCTACAGCAATTTTTGTTTACGCTGCTACTTCCCCCATTAATGGTTATTTTGGCGGTTCCCTATATGCACGTCTTGGCGGTCGTATGTGGATTAGACAAATGTTGGTGTCGGCCTTTATGGTACCTGTGTTTGTTTGTGGTACAGCGTTCTTTATTAACTTTATAGCCATTGGTTATCATGCCTCTCGTGCCATACCATTTGGCACAATGGTGGCTGTGACCTGCATATGTTTCTTTGTTATACTGCCATTGACATTGGTCGGTACAGTGGTTGGTCGTAATTTAGATGGCCAACCGGACTATCCATGTCGTGTTAATGCTGTACCCCGACCTATACCTGAAAAGAAATGGTTTATGGAACCAGCCATTATAATACTTTTGGGTGGTATTCTACCATTTGGTTCCATATTTATTGAAATGTAAGTGTTATTGTTGTTTTTAAAAGATAAGATTTTAATTCTTTTTTCCTTTTTTATCACAATGTTTAGGTATTTCATATTTACTTCCTTCTGGGCTTACAAAATCTATTACGTTTATGGCTTCATGTTGTTGGTATTTACCATTCTAACTATAGTCACTGTGTGTGTTACAATTGTTTGCACATATTTCTTATTAAATGCTGAAGATTATAGATGGCAATGGACCAGTTTTATGTCTGCGGCCTCAACATCCATCTATGTGTATGCATATTCCTTTTATTATTTCTTCTTTAAAACGAAGTAAGTATACTTGTTATATTCAATGTTTGTTTGTGTAGTTCATTAATAATAATTTGTTTGTTTTTCTTTGTATTCGTTACAGAATGTATGGTTTATTCCAGACCACTTTTTATTTTGGTTATATGGCCTTATTTAGTGGTGCTTTAGGTATTATATGCGGTACTGTCGGTTATATAGGCACAAGTGTTTTTGTACGCAAAATCTATTCCAATGTTAAAATAGACTAGATAATCATAATCCTTCAACATATTTCCTTTTCACAATTTAAACAACATAAATCCAAATCCCTTGCTAAGCAAACACTGCATTCTCTGATCCCGTTTATTTAATCCTAGTAATATAGCATAAGGACTTTACACAATTTTTCAAATCTCCCATTCGTACTACTTACTCCCCCTTATCGTAAACTTTCTCATTATAAAATAAGAAATATATAAAAAAAAAAAAACTAAAATAAAACAAATAATTAATAGTTTAAGATGTGAGTAAAGCCAGAGAAAAATGAAACTACACAATATTGCTAATAACATATGTATTTAATTATTTTTTATTAATAATTCTCTTCTGTTTTTATATTTTATTTTTTGTAAATTATAAAAATTTAATTTAACGGGTAAAAAACAATTTTGTGTTAAACATGGTCATAAATTTTTTTTTTGCTTCCAAATACTTATTTATGAATATTATGAATATTGTATTATGTAATTTAAATTATGCATTATTATTCTATTGATTGGCAGAACTTGTTGTGAATATATTTTCGGCTTTTATTTAATTATTTTATTTCTTGTCGTCTTTTTTTTTGTTGGCTTTTTTCAGCAGTTTGCCGTAAATTTATTTTAATTGGACTTGTAGTTCTTTATGTTTAAATAATGTATAAAAAGAAAATAATTAAAAAATAAATAATGAAAACGAAACCAATGCAAAATGTTAAATAAAAATACAAACAAAACAGTTCTGCTGTAAAAAATTTTAATTGAAATATGATTTTATTTACCGATTACGTCGTATATTTTCTTGCTATTATTAAACGTAAGTAAGGGCAAAGTGATGTTAAAAGCTTAAAATTAATTTATAGATCTTAAGTGTAAAATTAATTCATCTTCAACAGCAATTATTAAATGATGAATACAATTACATAATTTCCTTTAAGATCCCTATGCTTCATATAAGAGTAACGAGTAATTTTTTTGGGGAAACACCACCAACTGGAAACCATAAACATCACTTGATGTTATCTTTAAAAGAGCGGAATAAACTAATAAGCATTTTAAAAGTTCATTCGAAGTCGACCATAAACTGTAAATCATTCATGGATAAAATTAACTTGTAATCTTGACTGATAGATTCAAGGAAGTAAGTAAGCAATTGAAAATAATGGCCGACGTGCTAGACGTGCAAAAAGGGAGAAAAAAGAGAAACAACGTCATCTCACAAGCCAACTCGAGCCAGTGATGGATACCTTAAAAATTCAGAAATCCAAACAAAGGCAAGCGCATTAAAGAAACCGTGGCTTTTGTTCTTGCATGTCAGAGGAGTGACACATGCTATGGTGTACAGATTATGACGCCCCTACATAACAACAAATCCTGCAGGAAGAAGGGTTACACCTGACCTATGCAGCAATCCGTACCTTTAAAGTGTGTTTCTGCGTCTGAACCGTTAATCGAGCTTCTAATAGATTTACTCCCTGGACTATAGTAACTTGGAAATATTGCAAACTTCACCATTCTGACCTTCATTTGATCACTTGATCGATTTACTTGAAGAAATGTTGCAGGGGAGATATAACGGACTGCTCCACTAGTTTCGTGTCTTTCTTTGTGCCCTTTTTGTGGGCTTATTAGCACTCTCATTGCATACACTAACGAAGAAATGTTGCAGGGGAGATATAACGGACTGTTCCACTAGTTTCGTGTCGTTCTTTGTGCCCTTTTTGTGGGCTTATTTGCAGTCTTATTGCCCACACTAACGCCCCGGAACCCAAAACAGTAACATTCTGCATAGGCGCCTCGTAAGTGTCTTTTGATTTGATGAAAGTAAACACAATATCCAGTCCATCAGATTATCTATACAGGCAACAGTAATCAGCCAATCAGATTTTCTATACCGTCTTCTTCTGTACAATCCGCTCTCCGCTGCAGCTACGTTGAAGATGATAGGAACCACACTTTGGAAAAGACTACACTCTTCAGGGAACTTATGGAACAGTTTCATGTATACCTACAGGTAGATTCTTAATCCAGTGTCATCTAATATCTTCTAACAAGTTTTTAATATCACTTTACCGCCAAATAGAGTGCTTACGTCAAATGCTATTTAGATTATCAGTGTGTGTAAATTTTTAAAGTACATTAAGACCTCACTTAACGCTGCTGCTCTTAACACTGTTTCAATATTATGCGGTATTATTGGGATTCCCCTAAATCGCACACTGTATTGATACTTGTGGTGCAGTATATAGCGACGATGTATACTATGTAGCTTTTTCAAAGCTCTTTTATTATATAGGTGTTAAGTTGCCTCGCTTAATACTGTTTCGTTTAGCGCATGCGTTAAGCGGGGTCTTAATGTATAAAAAACTGTTTCTGTGTAAAAAACGTTCGATATGGCAACGCCTAAAATGCCAGAAAGCTTTATTTCGTTGTCATGAATAAACTTAAAAACGACTAGCGGTTGTCATTTGTTGAATTTTATTTTAAAAGTGCGGGAAATGAAATGCTATCGAAAAACTATGATGAAACTCCCTTGTGGCTAAGAGAGTATATCAATAAACGACATAAATCGCAACATATTGGAGTATACGTAGGAAGCAAAGAGTCCTTCAATTTTTTTTTGTCCAAAAGTGAAGAATTGTACGATGGAATATGTTATACGGCCCGCGCCGTACGTTAAACTTATAAGTTGCCAAGTTTGATGAGTAATTAACCTCACTTTTTGAAGGGGTACATTGGCCACTATTTTGTGTGGAATATATGGTGACGTCTCCCGTATACGGTGTCATACAAGTCATAAATCAAACGTTGAAAGATAACATTTCAGCCGCTGTAGGTGAGATACCGGTTGCACTGCTGGAAAAGTAGGCCCCCTACGCTGTGATCAACCTTTACAAGAAATAATCTTTAAAAAGCAAGTACGTAAGGTATTAAGCATGTTGTTTTAAGTAAATATTGAATTTTTTAAATTTTCTAAATTTTTTGTTCAATTTGTAAAACCCAAATTCAATTGTTATAAGTCGCAGAAGATCTTTAAGAGCTGGAAGTCTTATAGTCTAGAGATACCCCTAAGTCCTTGACCTTTATCTAACTGTTGATCCAGTTACAGCTCCATTCAGTTTTACACAATCAACTACGGCTTCTGTCGCAGCGGTCTAGTAGGTAGTGTGTTGGCTTATTAGACGTAAAAGCCAGGGTTCGAGTCCCATGCCAGACATGTATAAAATTAACACACACAACATAAGTGGTGTGACAAACTAGGTCAATAATCCTGGCTGATGGGTTCTAATGACCAATTATGTATTTACAACGGCTTCAACCAATGTGCCGATGATTATTATGCTCCTTGACTTAAAGTTATCATTAACTCGGGTTATTTATTCATTTGCTTACATTGTTGACCTCATCAATTGCTTATACAGAAGCGAAGCTCTCTAACAACGCAATACAAATGCTTCAAACATTTGTTCAAACATTTTATTTCTTAAAACTAAGTTTTCTATTTTAAACCAATAATCACATGAATAAACATCCTAAATATTAGATCTGACTTATGTGTGACGTTAACCTAACCTAGCGTGTATTTGGCTGACTAAGATACAGTTTAGCGTAGATGCCATTTTTCGCCAACAATTGTGGATGATTACCCTGTTCGATAATACGGCCACTTTGTATGACGCAAATTACATCAGCATTTTGTACTGTGGCCAAACGATGGGCGATTACCAAACAAGTACGCCCAGAACAAGCTTCGTCTAGAGCGGTCTGAACGATACGTTCGCTTTGTAAATCTAAAGCTGATGTGGCTTCATCTAAAAGTAGAATTTTAGGATTTCTTACTAAAGCGCGCGCAATGGCAATGCGTTGTTTTTGACCACCCGACAATTGTGTACCACGAGCTCCCAAACAGGTATCATAGCCTGAGGGTAATGCGGAAATGAAGTCATGTGCATTAGCCATTTTGGCAGCGGCAATTACCTCATCCATAGGCACGCTGCGTGATGTATCACCATAAGCTATGTTCTCGGCAATGGTTTTTTCGAATAGTGAAGGCTCTTGTGAAACAATACCTATTCGCTTACGTAGTCCGGTTAAGGTCATGTCATGATGTATATCTTCTTGGTCGATTAACTAAACAGAATAGAGTTATTGATCAGTATTATCAAGAGCGTTATATTCTCAATAGCACGCCAACTTACTATGGTGCCCGTGTCTGGATCATAGTATCTTAATAGTAGTTGTACACAAGTAGACTTTCCTGAACCCGAAGCTCCTACTAAGGCTACTGTTTTGCCTTGCAAGACTTCCAAATTGAAACCTCTTAAGACCTTTTGATCTTTACGTGTGGGATAATGAAAGTGTATGTCTCTAAAGCTAACACCTTGTATGGCATTGGTTTTGGCTGGCAGTATTGAATATTTCTTAGAAGCATTGATATCTGGTGATTTAATTTTCGGTTCACGATCTATAATGGCAAACATCCGATCAGCTGATACTAAAGCAGCATTGAACATAGGCATAAAAGCCAATGATTGGGCCAAAATGAAGAGACCATATAACATGGAATTTGATATTCTGTAAGAGAGAAATTTATATTCAAACAATCAAATTGTATGCCAATAAGGTTTCACATACTTCATGATGTTCTCAGATTTAATTCTGCCATCGGCACACATATAGCCACCATATGTCAGGGTAACAGCATAACCGAAAAACATCAGAGACATTCCCAAGGAATTAATTAAGCCTCTATAGCGCAGTTTCTTTTTAATTTCACTGCGATATCTTTCCACTTCGCCATTATAGACTTTAATAAGATCCTCTTCGCGTCGCAAGGCAGCCACAGTACGTATTTGGGCAATGGTTTCGGTAGCTATGCGGCTAGTTTCTTCCAGAATCTCTTTCTCTTGTATAGCACTTTTGTTGGTGTATCTTTAAATTATTGAAAGCGTTTTAATTTAAACAATTCTAAACTAAATACAATTAAAGAAAGTTAATTTTACTCACTTGGCTTCAAATATAACCGAGGCCACCATAAATGGAGCCGTCGTTAGACATATTAAAGCCAACTCCCACGAATAGGAGAAGGCAATGGAAAAACTACATATGAAATTGGAGAAAGCTTGTAAAATATTACTTAACGGAAAACCAATTGCTCCTTGGACTCCTGAGGCATCACCGGCCAGACGTGCAGAAAGTCCGCCAACACTATTTTCCTTAAGATCAAACCAAGCCATATCTTGGCTAAGAATTTTACTAAATGTTATGGATCTAAACAAAGAAAAATAAGGGCAGTCGTTTTGTATTTCCGTGTCTTTTTCAGAACCAAGTCTTACCTCATTCTTGTAGTTAACCAAACACCGGCTAAATTAAAGAAATAGGTCTGGGTTAAGCAAGCAGCACCTGCTATAATACCAACAACTATAGCAATTATTGCCGATCTGCCAGTATTGCTTAAAACCACTTCAGGGTCCTCATCATTTAGGGATCCAAAGAGATCAGCAAATACAAAAGCAAATGCGGGCTGCGAGCAACCATATAATAAGGCACAGAAGGTTGCAATTGCCAAGAAACCCCATTCGGGCTTGGCCCATTGCAGAACACGCCTAAACGTTTTCATATACTGAGTATTTTTGCCATCCACTACCAAGTCTTTTTCATTGGGATCGGCTATTGAGCGACCAGCAAAAGCCTGTAAAATATTTTTATCCAAAGAGGCTTCGGAAAATCTTGGACTAGTTGTAAAGCCATTCAGTAAAACTTTATCGCTTATGACATCCTTTTCTTTTTCCTTAATTGCCACAGTATTATTATTATCGACATTGTCTTCGTTGTCATTATCATTGTCATTGTCGAGCAGACCATCATATTCATGGGCGTTGACCATTTCATAATAACGTCCCTTCTCTTTCATAAGACTCTCATGGGTGCCTTCTTCGACTACTTTGCCTTTCTCTATGAAAACAATACGATCGGCATGACAAATGGCGGAAAGTCTATGGGAAACAACTAAAGTTGTGCGTCCCTTACTGGCTCTATCTAAGGCAGCTTGTACAAGCTTTTCCGAATGATAATCCAAAGCGGATGTTGCTTCATCCAACAGTAAAAGCTTAGGATTTTGTATAAGTGCACGAGCTATGGCTATACGTTGTCGCTGGCCACCAGACAATTGCACGCCCTTTTCACTAATCAAAGTATTATAGCCCTGGAATGAATTATAAGCAGTATTATGGTATAAATAATAGAAAAAAAATTATGAAAATAATATATTACATCGGGTAAACCTATAATAAAGTCATGGGCACCACCAGCTTTGGCAGCATCTTCGATTTCCTTTTGCGTAGCATCCATTTTGCCATGCCTGATATTTTCCTCTGTTTATAAATGTAATTTAAAATTGTTTAAACAATAAATTACAAAAAATTATTTTAAACTTACCAATGGTACCGAAAAATAATACCGGCTCTTGACCCACCACAGCCATATTAGATCTTAGCCAGTTTACGTTATAATTTCTTAAATCTTCATTATCGAATAGTATTTTACCAAATATGGGATCATAAAACCTTTGCAACAACTGTATACAGGTAGACTTCCCCGATCCGGAAAATCCCACTAAGGCCACAGTTTCACCTTCATTGATCGTAATATTAATGCCACGCAATACAATAGAGTCCTCACGTGACGGATAGGTAAAGAAAACATCCTGGAATTCTATGTTACATTTCAAACCATAATTTTTAATTTTGCCCTCTTTCGAAAGAGGATCAATCTTAGATTCGGTTTCTAAAACCTCAAATATAGCAACCGCTGAACCACGAGCCGAAGCAAATGCCTCGAGGAACGGAGATGTTCTTGCTATGTGGTCAGCACCCACTAGAATACCGCATATGACCTAAAGTGTTAAGAAAAAAATAATGTTTAACAAAATGGATAGTAAATATGTTGCCACATATTTTTAGCTTACTATCATTAATATTGCGGGTGTATACTCTTTATCTTCTGGATTTTTATAACGATCATCTAAAATTAAATGGGCTCCATACCAAAATGCTGCTGCACTTGATATGAACAACATGGATTTCAATACCGAGTCGCCCAAACTTAAAAATATGCCCTTCATTTTCCCAGATTTACATGCGGGTACTAAGAGATTGTCGTATCGTTCACGTTCTGACTTTTCACCGCCAAACGCTACCACTGTTCGTATTGAACTGATTACCTCCTCTACGATGGAACCAGCTTTGGCATACGAATTTTGTTCACGTGTTGTCAGCTCACTTTGGTACTGAAATGAATTGAAAAAAAAAAAAAAAATTAGAATTAGAATTGAAAAGTATTATGATAAAATAAGGAGTAGAATAATAATTAAGGACAAAATTCTTTAACGTGGTCTATGTTTTCATTAAGCAACGGACTGAAAAACCTAATCCGCTATTGATTTCAGACCTACTAGAAAACTAATTAAAAAGTAGTTTCTCTCTAGAATTCCTTTAAAATCTCAATAAAAATTGATTTATACGTGGGTCGGTTATTTTTTTCAGTAGTGGTGTATGTTTCAGAACTATGCAAGCAAGTTGTCTCAGTTTCTGGCGGGTTTTCAAATATGTGTAGTAGACAGTAAGTTGGCTAGTAGTTATTGTATTCCCATTTATCACCCCTTAAGCCTTTCCAATAAAACGAAATATGAACAGAAAATTTCTTTTAAGCAACTTCCGCACAGCAGACTTCTGGCGAAACTTTGAATAAAATTAACACAACATAGGTGCTGTGAGAAGCTGGGTTGTAGCCTTGACTAAAGGGTTGTAATGACCAATGAAGTATGTAAGTGTGGTTTGGTGTTGTCATGGTGAAGTTGAATAATTCGAGCTATTCTCTTCCAATCCCACTGGACATAAGGTATTTGAAGGAATATGTAGTTTCCATATTATTCCATTCAAAATCAAAATAAAAATATCATTTATTAAGTCGCCGTAGCTTTGTAGGTAGTATGTTGGATTTTTAGACATTCGCCCACGGTTCAAACTCCATGTTAGACATCTCTAAGAAAATGAAATACAAAAAAGTATTTCCTACCGCGACTTCTTCTCAACATATTTCCGGCAAAAATTCTGAGAATGAATAAACTTGTCATTCGGAGTCGACTTTAAACTGTTGGTATCGCCACTCATCATTAAAATTGACGCACATAACATATGTAAGTGGCGTGAGAAGCTAAGGTCGTAATCCTGACTAAAGGGTTGCGTTGATCAATTTTATGTATGTTTGTTATGTGTATCAATTACGATTTATTTACTTGTTTTTGTTTTTTTTTTTATCAAAAACTGTATCTCTATTATGCAGATTTATTACGCCCGTTAAATTGAATTAACCCCAGAATAGGCAGAACAATTTATGGCGGGTTCTCTAAACAATTCACTGCTATTGTTTTAATTTTGTCCAGTTAACACGTGAATTTTTTCTCACATGACTGCCAAACTTCAGCATACGTTGAAAATAAATTGAATGTAATGGAATAAATTTAATTACAATTTAATAAATTGAATATACATTCAATCAATCATATTTGATGCTTAGAGATCTAACAGACATGTTGTTACTCTAATATTATCTAACAAAGTCATTACCCTAATGGATGCATGATTCAATGAATAGATAAAAATTAATCGTATATAAACCGATAATTAAGAATAGAGTAATAATTTCGTTTTATTTTAATCATTCTAATCAAATCTCAAAACTTACCTTAGACACTATATAATTAATGACCATTGTTATTGGTATATAAACACAAATAGCCAAAGTTAAACGCCAGCCATACACGAACGATATTATAATGCTGATAACGATATCAAAAAACATCATAACAAAGTGCCCAATATTCTCTGCAATACCATTACGTATCTTTTCCATGTTACTGAAATGGAAAAATTTTTTTTAATAATTTCTAACAAAATCTCTGGACCATAATAGATGAACTTACTCTGTTATCCGTACAGCAAAATTTTGATTTTGTGCCATATCATGCCAACCAATGTCTTGGCGTATGGTTGATTCAAAAAATTTACGTCTCATACGTACAACTAAATTAAGTGCCACATGATTGTAGAGATCCACATAAATAATGCCCGTTACAAACATTAACAATGTATCCAAACTGCATAATATGCCAAATGCCATGGAATCATTTTTCAATTCTGCCATATTCTCTTCAAGAGTGCCATTTACTCTAAAAGAAATTGAAATTTTAATTAACCTTTAATCAAAATCTGAAATCTACTACAATAAGACGCTACTTAACGCTTAATTATTGGGATTCCCCTTAAATCGCACACTGTATTGTATATGTGTCGCATTGAAACGGCCATGCCCTAATCAAAAACAGAGCGCTATATAACGACAGTGTATGCTAAGTATCTTTTTCAACGCTCTTTTGTTAGCCTAGCTAGAATAAAGCTTCCAACTGTATTTTCCGAAGTCGCAATCTATTTTATTTGTGCGTTTAACGTTGTTTTATTTAGCGCTGAACCTTTTTGGAATGTTTCCGGGGTCTTACTGTATTGATTTGATCTCAGTGTCCGTAAAGTAGTTTTTAGAATCATAAAGATATTTTATAAGTTTATGTAAATTGCATTTTTTATTGGGGTCAAACCTAACAATTTATAAGCCATTTTAACATTTCTATTTCTATTTTAGTCTCAAATTTTTTACTGCTTTACCCCGCTTATATATATAACAACAATTTGTTCATCCAGTAATCCAGTATTATGCAAATGTGGCTATAGCCTAATATAGTTCAAGAGACAAGCTTTAGGTCTTTTAAATTTGTTATATATGATGGCGATGCAATCTATCATTCTCTGTAAAATGGTGGCGAATAATTTGCCTCCTGTATTCTTAGACGCTGTTTGTTTTAAAGAAGTATTACTTGAAGGAGGAATAAAAAATCCGAATGTTTTAAAATTCGAAACAAACCTCCTGATGAAAGCATTTTCTTTTTGGCCTATGCTGTATTCAGTGTTTATTTCCACTGTATAGAGACCACATTCTTAAAAAATGTAGATTTTTTAAATTTATAATTTAAATAATAAAAAGTGTTCTTGCCTTTGCTTGGGTCTTCTGGCCAAAAAGTCGTAAAGTAAGGGTATTTTATTGATGTAGCAAATTTGCAATTTCACCAAGTAAACATAGCGTCTGCTTTATCAGTTTATAAATACTTCTTATATCATTTAAAGCACAATGTATATTTACAATCGAAATATAAAAATAATTCTTTTATAAACAATATAAAACACGTTTCTATCACTTGATAGAAATATATTAACGATTTATACATTTAATATTGGGTGTTCAAAAAAGTTCTGATACAAATTTAGCCCAAAATGGAACACATTTTTCTTTATGAAACCACCACTTGCATTTTTTTAGGCATAATATTTGGCTGATGATTCATCAGTTTTCTATTTTTCAATTCTAAGGAGTCAATTGCTTGCTTTGTTTTTCGTTAATCGTTAATAAAAAAAATTGCATCAAGACTTTGCCATCACCTGCATAGCTTCCTCTTTGACCTAATTCACACATTATTGTTGATCGTTGAACGTTATTATTTATTTTAGAACTTTTTTGGTTTCGTTCCGTTATACTAGTGAATTCCAAATAGAAATGTGGTCAAGTCGTTATCAAATTAGTTCGGCATATCTTCTAGCACCACCTATGTAATGTGCCATAATTTTATCCATGAGTAGCAAGAGGTATAATTAGTTTAGCAATTCTCAGAACTTTGCCAGAAGGCTACTTGACAGGATATTGCCGTAAGGAATGTTTTTTCATATTCCTGAGATAGAGCTGAAAGAAAACGCCGTGGTCTAGTGGGTAGTGTGTTGGCTTATTAGACGAAAGGTCCGGGTTCGAATCCCAGGTCAGACATCAAAACGAAAAATATTTCTTCGGCGACTTCCTCTCAGCAGATTTCTGGCAAAAACTGTGAGAGTAAAAATTGCCATGAAAAGCTTCTTAAAAAATCTGTCATTCGGAGTCGACTTTAAACTGTAGGTCCCGCCACTCATGTATAAAAATTAACGCACACAACATAAGTGGTGTGAGAAGCTAGGTCGTGTGTAGTAGTAGGTAGTGTGTTAGCTTATTACACATGAGACTATGTTTCAAAACCCAGGTCAAACATCTCGAACAAAACGAAATCTAAACAAAATATAATTTTTCAGTGCCTCTCTCTCTCAGCAGATATCTGGCAAAATCTCTGAGAGTAAATAAACTTGTCATGAAAAGGTTACTCAAAAATCTGTCATTCAGAGTTACCTTTAAACTATAGTTCCTGCTACTCACGGGTCGTAAGGCAATGTATGTATGCAGACTACAGTGAGCACAAAAATGTGCGAAAATCTTTACTGTTAATTCATGTTACACCAAAATATCGAGCTTCTTGATGTATTCAGCAGTCTTTCATTGCTTGATAACTATTTGGTAACGAATATCTAGTTGCCTAGCTAACATCCACGCTAGTTATATGCCGATAGTTCAAACTTTTTTTATGATTTCATCCATTTTTTTAATGACTAATCGAATATGAATTTATAATAATTTAATTTATTTATAAACTGTCTTCCAGCCACCAAAGAGAATATGAAAACCTAAGCAGGTTTTAAAAGAGCTGATTCAACACTAATAATACTAGATATTTTACATTTTAGAGCCATCTATTGACAATTTACAAACGAACTTTTTTGAATACCATGCTTTAACGGTATAATTTCCTCTTGTAACCCTTTTGTAAAGTCAATACATGTATAGGGATAGGAAATTATAATCAATTTTAATTATTTCTTTTAAATTTTTTTGTTTTACTTTTCTTGTTCTTATACTTTTAAGATTTAAAACTTTTGCCAAAAATTTGTTTTTATACTTACAAAACTTTACCGCCTCCAAATAACGGCAGAGTATAGGTGGGCGATGTTGGTAAGCACAAGTTACGATCCACGAACATGGATACCAATTCACTGTATACCACAATGATGATGGGGAATACCAAGGATTTAAGGAATGCAGCTATAAAAGCCAATACCAAGAGAAAGTATTCCCATGGTGTGGCATAGCAAAATAATTCAAAAAATCCAACTTTTCGTTGTACAACTTTAGGTTTCTTTTTGGTATTCGATGGTGATTCTGCTCCCATGATGTTCGTCTAGATGATAAATTTCTATTCGACGAGTATTCAAAATAAATACTCTTTGAATCGGGAGCTGCTTAAAGCGTCT
Organism: Sarcophaga peregrina; assembly: GCA_014635995.1. Classification (NCBI taxonomy): domain Eukaryota; kingdom Metazoa; phylum Arthropoda; class Insecta; order Diptera; family Sarcophagidae; genus Sarcophaga; species Sarcophaga peregrina. Next base: position 51,911,822 of record CM025792.1, on the reverse strand, counting down.
TATTCTTAGAACTTTCTCACAAAGACTGTAATGTTAAACGCTCAATCAGCTAACGATGAAATAATGAAGAAAACGTAATCAATTAATAGTAAATTGCCCGAATACGCGATGTACGTACGTACAAGTGTAGTGTGTACAATGTATGGTAGTTTAAAATATTTAATATTTATTTTGTTAAAGAATTGAAATATAATTGTCTACTTTCAAACGATGCTTCCATCTAATATCAGAGGTCAATTAATGGTAGAAATTTTTTTTTCTAAATATTTCTTCTTTTTTATGTTGCTTTTCTAATAAAATTTAGTTTAGTTTTGCGCGTATTTAACGTTTTAAATTTAAAAAAAAAAAACAAAAAAAATGTGTTACGTTTCGTTGAGTGTGCCGGACTAGACTAAAATTCTTTTAAAGGGTTTTTGTTAAAAATTCATTTCAATTTGTAGATTTTTTTCTAAGTTTTTATCAAATTTTTCACTTTATTACTCCATAAAATTATAAAAATTTTTTTTTATTTAATTTAAAGCTTTTTCTTCTATTTCTAATTTGTTGCTGTTGTTTTTGTTAAATACATCCATTCAGTTATTGAAAAGGGGAATGAACAGATAGACACTCAGATAATAATTCTAATATTTATTTGTTTAATTTCTTTTGTTGTATTTTTTATATTTGTTTAATAAAAATGAATGTCCTTATCAGGCAAAGTATTATTCGCAATGTGATTACTATTGTCAATTCAGTGATATTTTTGACATCCAAAACAACCAACCATTCAATAGAAAAGCTTTTGATTGCCTTTTTTATTACAAAATTTATTGAAATAGATTTCTCCCCCAGCTTTATATTATCTTTTGTATAGGAATCGTTGAATAATATCGTATTCAGTATTTCTCAATTTTGCTTTAGAATTAAACAAAAATTATCTTTAAAGGCTCACTGTTAATAGCAGCAAACCTTGTCTTGTTTAATTCTATTTGATTGTAAATTTTTTTGTCTAACTAAACGCGGAAATTGAAGTTGTCGTAGTCTAGTAGGTAGTGTGTTGGCTTATAAGACGTAAAGTCAGGGTTCGAGTCCCAGGCCAGACATCAAAACAAAATAAAAAAGTATCTCTTCGGCGATTTCCACTCAGCAGATTTCTGGAAATAATTCTGAAAGTAAATAAACTTGCCATGAAAAGTTTCTCCAAAATCTATCGTTCGGAGTCGACTTTAAACTGTACGTCCCCCACTTATATATACAATTAACACACACAACATAAGAGGTGTCAGAAACTTTAACTACGCATTGGATATGGTGTTGCATTGACTTGATCTTCTGAAAATTTAATATTTACCTCTATTTTATTTCCATCGTCTGGTTTGTTATCTTAAATGCATCTAAAAACGTTGTGAAAACAACACCAATATTTAAAAAGTTGTAGGGGTTCATATGAACACAATTTGTTTAGATTGCATTTATAATCTAAATAAACTGTGTATTTACACTATTTTGTTTAAGAATATTTTTCATTCATTTAACTCAAAATGTGGTATTGAAAAAGAGCACAATTTAGATCTAAAGGGTCTCACGATTAGAGTGTATTTTTTAAAGTCAATGTCAGGTTTTTGTGCGATTTACAAAAGGACAATGCGTTATATTGGCCAATTATGTATGTATATGCAATGGGTTAATTATTTTGGAAACTTATTAGGAAAATTAGTGTTGAGACCGCTCGAAATTTGCGTTAACTATTCAAAAAGTGATCAAACACTTTAAAGAAACTGGGCCGGTTTAGCCGGTCAGGCTTCAGTGAGTTAAAGTAATGCTCCGTCTCTTGAAAACATTGCTAAAGTAAACGGGAATTACTTTGAAAACTTCAAAACATCAATTCGGCATCGATCTCAAGAAGTTCAAATTTCATTAAGCGTGCATGCAGCGAATTTTGACAAAAGATCTCTAGGAGCGCAAACCCCCAGACCATGTACAAATCGCCGCCATCTCATTCAATAGGTAATGAAACAAAAGGAAGTCAACGTCAAGTTTAATAAAAAAAAAATCATCTTTACGGTTGTCGTCGTAAACTTCGATCATTTTTTCATGATGTATTCGTAATACACTAATACCCCGCTTTTCGTCGCTAAAAGGGCCTGAAAAAACGCGACGCAAACCGAAACGATGCAAAACGAAGCACGATTTTCCATAAATTTGTATTAATTTTTATTTAATTGGTTCCGAGATTCATAATTTTACCTGAAAAAATTGTTTTTTCAATAAAATATATTTAATTTACTAATGACCTTCAACTTGCAACCATCGGACAACATAAATACATTTCGCTCCTTTATTGCAACATAGTCGTATCTCAAAAAATTAAAAATTTGTAGTTACTTAAGCAAAACTGCTCTTTTAGACTTTCTTTACATGTTGAAAAAAAATCAGTTTTATATCCCAAGTTGAACCGAAGTTATAGCAAAAAGTGTTTGCGACAATTAGATCATAGGACTTATGTCTTGAAAATTTAAATCGCGTTTTGCCAAGTCAAGTTTTTTCGCGATATGACTATGTTGCAATAAAGGAGCGATATGTATGTATGTATTTACATTAGAGTTAAACGGGAAAATTTTACTGTTTTAGCTTTGTACAAACATTTTCATATTAACGACACAAACTGAAACAAAAACGACGCAACTTCGAAGTCACATAAATTTTAAAAAGACACAACTTCGAATTTGCACTAGATTTAAACAAACATTTTCGTATTAACGACGCAAATCTAAGCACTAACGGCGCAACTTCGAAACATGCGATGCAAACTGAAACAAAAACGACGCAACTTCGAAATTACAGAAATATTAAAAAGACACAGAACGAGGCGACGCAAACCGGGGTGTTAGTGTACTGAAATTAATTTTTAAATTAATTTTTTCTAATTATTTTTAATAATTATGCTGTTTTTTGATGTCTTATTAAGATCGATAATTTAATTAAATTAATTTCGTATATATGCACACGGTTTAACAGTAAAACAAATTGCCCCAACGCATTACCCCTTGAAATAGAAATAGTGCGTCATCATTATAAAAATTTACCATCTGCTTAGACTAACTGCTGGTAAGAACACAATTTCCTTATAACAAAATCAATAAAAGTTAGAATGAAAAGTATTTAGAAAATTACGAGTCGACTCTTTTTGATCCTCTACATCACTTGCATTTTAAGAAAATGAAATTACAAAATAAAATTTATTTTTAAATTTGAAACTTAATTTAAAGCAGATATCTCTGAAAAGAATATATATTCAGTCTTTGGGAGCCTTGTTCACAATAAATATAGAATTAGAAGTAAAATCGTGTTAATAGATGTCTTAAAGCCATAAGCATTTGGCTAAAAGAACCTTTAGATGATTAGAAATTGCAGAAAACATAGGGAATAGAAAAATATTTCCAATATTAATTTCCATTTTCTGTATTTTTTTAATAAGTGTACTGGGTTACACTTTTTCCCATATATTGTGAAGACTTTTTCTAAATACATGCAACAGGTACCTGACCATTCCACTACATAGTTTTGTTTAACTTCCATATGAAAGGTTTAATTTGAACGTGCGTTGGAATATGGATTTTTCTTACACTTGTTTGTTGTGGCGCGTCATAGGTTTTTTTTGTCAACCATTTGGTTGGAAAACATTATAGTTTCTAAGTAACAACAGTACTTAACACATTATTTTCGGAAGTTATTGGTTGTGATGGTGTTATTTAAATACACCTCTAAGGCAACTCTTTTCGATAGTTTTATTCCATATCGCTATAGTTAGTTTTGCTAGTTGCTAGTCTGACAACTTATTTGGTAAAAGGCAGATATTATTTGCGTATGCTTAACCCTTCAGATATCTTTGAAAATATCATTAAATTCCCGATAGAGGGCAACTGCTTACTTTTACGCCACTTTGGCATTCAGTCAGGATTATTGACCTAGTATCTCACACTGAGTGTCATTACTGAGTTCAAAAAATTTGTTGGATTTATTTGCGAGCTCGCAAGGTTGTAATATTCAATAAACGATTTCCCTATAAACAACATTTAACACTTCCTGGGACAAAAAGGATGCAATTTCCAACATTTCGACTAGTATCAAGTATTGTGGAAGTCCCGGTAGTCTAGTTGGTAATGTGTTGGCATGTTACACGAGAGCCCAAAGTTCAGTGATTCAACCAATCAATCAATCAATTTCACGTTTGAGCGACCACCAGAAGTTATCCAATATTTGCGCAAAGGAAAATAATATTTGCAAAAACACAAGTATTAACAGACTTCTGGAAGTCTTGTAAACGTGAAATTGACACATTTTGCGATAAACAATCAAGATCCCTAAAGAATTTTGAAAATTTTTGATTTAAAAGTTCATTTGATGAGATGAAATATCACTTGATTGTTAGACTCTTTATATAATAACTGCGGTAATCAAATGATGACTCATTCTCTTCACAAGAGAACAGACTTCAAGAATTTCATCACTTATCCTATATTTTTTTTTATTAAAGTATGCTACTATGAATGGACAAACGTGAATAAATATGAAAAAAAAAATTCCAATTTTCTAAGTCTATCTCATCAATTCTCATAACATATTAAGTCGAATAATGGATATATGTATACTATTTTAAAGACCCATCTCTTCCCTTTCCATCAAAATTTAAATTTTGGAAATCGGGTTAAAAATGTTTGGCTAATCCAGAAATTTATGGGGAAAGTTAAAAAAAAAACTATTTTTGTTAAATAAAAAATGTTTCGAAGGATCAAGAAATATAAAAAAAAATATTTTTGAGATTTAGAAGTCGTCGTGGTCTAGTTAGTAAGTAATGTGTTGGCTTATTAGTCGCAAGGGCAGAGTTTAAAACCCAGGTCAGCAGACATTAAAACGAAAATATGAAAATATTTCTTCGGCGACTTCACTGAGAATAACTAAAATTGCAATGAAAAAGTTTCTCGAAAAATCTGCCATTCGGAGTCGATGTTAAACTGTAGGTTCCGCCACTCACGTATATAATTAACGGTCTTAATCCTAACTGAAGGGTTGTCATGATCAATTATATATGCATTTTTGAGGTCTAGAGCATTTAATGGAGTATTTTATTTTTTTTTATTATGTCGCAAAATGTTACGTGTGTGTGGAGGGAAGATTTAAAAATGCCTTTTATGATATACCAATATTATGGCACATGGTTTTAATAGATTTTGTGTTATTCAGTACACCACATTTCTTTAAAGTGTTACAAACATTAGTATCAACAGCATGTAATAATGTAGGGTATATATTTATAAGCATCTAATACGTTTTTTATTCAAATACACTTATCCCGCCTATCAATATTATCAGTTTTAATAGCGAATTTTTTACTTTTCTACAATATGTTATCACCCCAATCTATAAATTTTTCTTTAAGAGATAACATTTCATGTCTTTTTGAATTCGCAAATGTTATAACTTTTGTTTTTTTTTTGATAAATCTGAGCAATTAAGTTTTTATGGTATTAATTAATAAATAGAGTATAAATGTTGATAAGGATCAACATTTTCTATTTGCGCCTCTCTTTTATCGTAATAGTTCATTATTAAGTTTTCGACGTCTTTATTCGTATTTGAAAGCACCCTTAAAAAACACACGCGTGATTACGTATTTTATTACAATTACTGTTATTCTTACAAGAATAAATCGTATTTTTTTTTATAATTTTTTTTCACTATCGATTTATAAATATTTGTTTTTAATATTGTCTTGCACGTTTAAAAACTGATTGTCATGATGAATGAAAAATTATTTCACGGTTTATCGTTTTCTTTTTTTTTTTATCGAAATGTCAACCGCTGACGATACTTTCAGGAACTAAATTTTGTGTTCTATTTTAGCTTTTATAAAACATTAGAACAAGGAGTAGAATGCTACCATTTGCGTACGTACATTCATTAGTGATTGCATCATTACAAATGGTTCGATGGGAAGTGGTCTACTTACATTGAAAGAAATTTTTGGTAAAAAAGGAACAAACATTTTATTCTTTATTTATTAAATATTAAAAACATTTAAATATTTAAATTAAAGGAAGACAGAAAAAAAAAAATATAAAGGAAACTTAAAATATGGATGATATAGTAGGCCTCCTGTTGATAACCAATTTCTGACACTCAACACCGATGCCATTAAATTGGAGTTTTTTTCTCTTCATTCTTACATTTGGATACAGTGTTTTTACCTAACTATTAAAGAATAGCATTCACACCGCAATCTAGTAGAGGCGGGTGTTGTGTCGACTTATGGAGTGTAGAGCGTCCATGCGACGCCTGACTTTGATTACTGCTTGACTGTCCACCCAACTATGCACGTAGATTATTCAATAGCAAAAATTTCCGCCTGCAATACGTTGACATGGCTATGTAATATGTAAGACCCGCTCAGTGCCATTCCAGTTCCACATTCTATTTTAAAGTCATCGCTGAAGCTCGTTATATCAACGTCACTAATGAGAGCTTCAGCAATCCATTCTTCCCACGTTTAATTGTAAATTTTGTATGTTCGTCCGAAAACAATCCTTGGTTCCATGTAATCACATCATGCAGTATTGAAGTGTGGCCCACCGTAAATGCTTAAATATATTTGAGAACCTAAGCCTCTTTACTGTTCTAGCCGCCACATTTCAGACAAGCATGTCCAATTGTTGTAGAGACAACCTTTGTATCTTGTTTAGCGTAGCGAAATAAATCGTTTTTCGTTTTTCCTTCCACCATGCTGAAGTCGCCCTGGTGGAGAGTATAGGCAACACAACAACCGCTGTATACTTCCAGTGGATGATACGACTTGGGGGCCTTTCCTAATCCTAAATGTCTTTTTACAGACGGATAAAGCATTCATCGACTTGTTCATCCTTTTCTCCGTGCTCCTCTTCAAAGACAGTTTGAAAGCCACAATAACATCAAAGTATTTGGCATTCTTTTTAAGGGTTTTAGAGCAGTTCCGTTCATTTTTGGAAGGGTGAAGCTCAGGATTCTTGTCATACCATGCAGTTTAACAAATTCTTATGAATCTTAATACATATAACTACTTCATCTGGGCCAGGTGGCAATACTGTGCCACTAAAATTTTCACTAACTCTCCAGATTTCTCGGACAACAGCAGCTTTACCACTGGATTTTCGGTATTTTATTTTATATCGATATTCATAACCATTTTGCAGTTTCTAAACTGAAAGTTCTAAACCTCAAACTGTTCCGCTAATTCATATTTGTTTAAACATTGAGGACATCTTCGGCAGGAGTCATATCCTAAAGAATGGCTATAACTGATTTCCTATCACAAATTATTGGTGCTCTAATTGCATACGTAATATACATAACTGGTCTGGACATACATAATTGACCATTACAACCCTTCAGTCAGGATTACGACCTAGCTTCTCACACCTTCTTATGTTGTGTGCGTTAATTTTATACATGAGTGGCGGGACCTACAGTTTAAAGTCGACTCCGAACGACAGATTTTTGAGAAGCTTTTCATGGCAATTTTTTCTCTCAGAATCTTTGCCAGAAATCTGCTGAAAGGAAGTCGCCGAAGAAATATTTTTTTTGTTTTGATGTCTGACCTGGGATTCGAACCCGGGCCTTTTGCCTAATAAGCCAACACACTACCCACTAGACCACGGCGACTTCAAACTGGTCTGGATTATTGCCTAATTTCTGACACCGCTTATGTTGTGTGTGTTAATTTTATGCATAAGTGGCGGACCTACAGTTTAAAGTCAACTCCGAAGGACAAATTTTTTTTGAGAAACCTTTCATGGCAGGTTTTTTTACTCTCTAGAATTTTTACCAGAAATCTGCTGTCAGGAAATCGCCGAAGAAATACTTTTTGTATTTTGTTTTGATGTCTGGCCTGGGGCTCGAACCCTGCCTAAACGTCTAATATGCCAACACACTACCTACTAGACTACGGCGACATCTAAATCCAACCTTTCAGTATTTGCTTCGAGCGCAGTTCTTTAACCATTCGAATCATACATTTTTCATCATTATAAACTACATTCTGATATTTAAGGTGGCTTCATTACAAGTACGACAACACTTTTAAAATTTTTCTTTCAGTGTCATTGAAATTTTAACCACAAAAATTGATTTCATTAACATTAATTGAAATTGATTTACGTTCTATGGCAGAGAGAAACATTTATCGTGCATGACATATAGTAAATATTTGACTGGGAACAATAATTCATAAGTTATTTATAAAACATATACTCCTCGTACACTCGTACCATCTATCTGTGCAGTACATTGTTTCTAGTGGTTTTTTTGAAACACTTTCGTATTTGCAAAATAGTATACAAATGGTTAAAATTTAAAACAATTAAAAGTCAGGCAAATTATTATTAGCTTTTGATGTATGGTCAGACATCCAATGAATTTAACTAAGAAATTTTGTGGGAAATACTTCATTAAAAATATTTAAATTTAAAATTAAATTTAATTTTAGGAATATAAATAAATTTTAAAAATTAAGTTGGCGTAGTCTTTTTGGTTTTAGACGGGGGGAATAGGCCAAGTCCCAGGTCAGACGTCTCCGGTAAATTATTTTCTGCAAATTTTTGGCAAAAACTCTGAGAGTAGATGAAAGTCCAAGTTAGAGGATAAGGTCGACTGTGAAATTACTTCGAAAGACAGGATTTGATGATATTTCTACACCATCTGGAATATTGTAGTGCGTTTTAGGTCGATTACACGATCATAAATCATGTTAAGAAATTAACCTTATGTACAGTCAAGCGGTAAGCATATCTCTTTCGTGGACAGGATTCAGATCTAAATTATTTGGCATCTGTCCCACCTACCTTGATCGACTCTTACGATCTAATTTAAATTGTTCGTCATGTTTTTAAATCCCTCACTTCATCCATATTGTACTCATTGCCGCTAGTAAAAATAGAAATTAGTCTAAGGACGAAACAGATGTCTTGCCATTATACGTCCATGCATTCTATTTTTAACAGATTGCCGCTCCGCATGTGCTGCATGAAATGTGTTTATAGCAATACTTGCATTGTCTGTGTTATGTTTGTATTTGTTAGCCATATTTAACTTGTATTAATTCTAAATGGTCTATTTCTAGATAGACTTGAGTTACTGATCGACGGCAGTTAGGAGCCAAAAAAAATCTAGGCTTTACTTTAGTCCCGCCGCTTATGTACCAAGATAGGAAAAACTGTTTTCCTGATCGTTTGACCTTTGATTTATATGAAGCCTGTACAGCTGTTCTTCAGTTGTGTTACTCGAGTTTTTCTAATACTCACCTTCAGGGGTACTTATCTACTGCTTGAAATAGTAAATAGCGGAGAGAGTTGGTAGCTTAAAGTTGCAGTCGTATAAGACCACAGTGCAACACCCAGATGAGACAAAACGAAATTTAAAAAAATGTTTCTTTTAGTGATTTCCTTTTAGCAGATTTGTGGATAAAAATCTGAGAGTAAATAAAATTACCATAAAAATATTTTCAAAAATCTGTCGTTCGAAGTCGACTTTGAACTGTAGATCCCACCAACATAAGTGGTGCGAGAAACTAGACTGTAATCCTAGCCATTTATTTATGCTATGTAGTTATGAATAGGTTGGTAATCATTTCAATAACTTTCGGAGAAACACCTTTCCTTTCCAGATAGATGTTTGTTTCATCGATTCTAATGCTTTCTTGAAATCCATTAATAGCATATAAAGTGACGGTGTCAAACCTCATGACAGCAGACATTTCTGATTAAAATCCGCATCCATTCGTAATCAAACATTTGTTTTATGAAATGTAGTTTATTTTTTTTTTCTTACGCCGAGGAGGGGCAAATGTACTTAACCGGACCATAGAGGAAGTCGTCACGTCCTCCGTGTATGGGGCCCTCACCCACTAAATCCCCCCCTCGTACCGTGGACTATTGTGCCCACTCCGGAACTACGGTGGTATTACTTCGGAGTGGAGTCCTTTTGGCCCTTTGACCACCTTCATGCTCACATCCGCGTCCGAACTGCATATTGAAGGTATTCCTTCCGTCCAAGCTGCCGACTGGGACCTCGTTTGACACGTGAGCTAGTGTCATCTATGCCGGCGTGCCCACATGCTCCGCAGCCTACAGATCTCTTATCTTCAGTCTCAGAATGCGCTCCACGTAATTCGCCACTGAGACCCAATACTTCCTGCTCGCAATCATAACCCCGGCAATGTTAGCAGCCGTTATCGTTCCGATCTTCGTCGTCAGTTCAGAGCGATAGCTCTGCCAGCGTACACATTCGAAGATAGTGTGTTCTGCATCATCTATTACCTCCCCTTCCTCGTAAAGGCAGTAAGGGGAGGTGGTCTTACCCATTCTGTTCAGCTATTTCCTAAAATATCCATGGCCCGATAGCATCTGGCTTTATTTCCGGAATAAGTCTCGCCGTCCACTTTCCTTTATCCTCGTCGTTCCATCGTCGTTGCCATTCTGAAATGGTGTTTTCCCTGAAGTGACCGGTTATGTGGTTTCCAGCCGATTTCGGGATTGTACCTGCTATCACAAGTACGGCTGGGGCGGACACCGAACGATATGCCGACGCGATACGTAGTGTAGCCGTTTTCTGTACCGATAGAAGTAAGTGCGCCCGTTTTCCAACCCCTAGCGTTTTGGCCGAAATTTCACTCCCATAGAGCATAATGCTGCTTCCAACATCCATCAGGAGTCTCCGCCTCTGTCTAAGGTTACTAAGTCTAGTATAGTCATTTATTTTTGGGATATCGTTTGGTTTTTGACTTCGCTAAGAAATAAGACACTGAACGCCAAAGGATTACTTTCCTTTCCAGTAAAATCGAAACGCATTCCTTAACGAAATATTTTCCTTTTTATTTAGTTAATTTTCAATTTATTTTAAATTGAAATGTTTAAAGTGCTATCGTCATATTATTTTTTAAGCATTATTTGTAATGTTTTAAAAGTTATCTTTCTAAATGGATTTGTTTCTTAGATTTAATGTTCTTTTTGAGTCTTATGTAATTTGGCATAGATGCCATCTTTGGCTATCAGTTGATGATGTGTACCCTGTTCCACAATGCGACCGTGTTGTACAACACAAATTAAATCTGCATTCTGTACGGTTGATAAACGGTGGGCTATAACAATGCATGTACGTCCAGAACATGCCACATCCAAGGCTTGTTGAACTAATTGTTCACTTTGTAGATCTAAAGCGGAGGTGGCTTCATCTAAAAGTAAAACTTTAGGATTTCGTACCAAAGCACGAGCTATGGCAATGCGTTGCTTCTGGCCACCCGACAACTGAGTACCGCGTGCACCCATTCTGGTATCGTAGCCATTAGGTAGGCCCATAATGAAAGAGTGAGCGTTTGCACTCTTAGCAGCAGCTATAATTTCTGCCATACTTACATCTCGAGAGTTGTCGCCGTAGGCTATATTTTCAGCAATTGAGCGTTCAAACAAAGAAGGTTCTTGTGAGACAATACCCAATTTGCTGCGCAAGTTTTCCAATGTTAAATCCGTTTTAATATCGTCGTTGTTAATGTGCTGAAAAGAGATTTTTTATTGAGATTTTGAAAGATAATTCTCTCCTCTGTGTGAAACTTACTATGGTGCCACTATCGGGATCATAATAACGTTGTAACAGTTGTATGCAAGTAGACTTGCCACAGCCCGAGTGGCCTACCAAGGCAACAGTTTTACCATGCAATACCTCTAGATTTAAACCATTTAATATTTTCACATCGGGCCTGGTTGGATAATGGAATTCAAGATTATTGAAACGAACACCTTCAAAGAGATTGAGTTGCTTGGCGAATGTATTTTTAGCCGGTAAAGCTGAATTGGTTATTTTGGGTTTACGATCGAGAATTTTAAACAAACGATGAGCGGACACCAAGGCAGCAGTAAAAGCGGGAGCAAAAGCTAAAGATTGAGCCAACATCATAGAGCCATATAGTAATACTTCAGATACCTTAATTATATCCTGGAATGGTACTTTGCCTTCGGAAACTAGAACACCGCCATAGCATAATGCCACAGCATAGGCAAAAAATAGAAAAGCTTGTCCTGAGGAATTTATTAAACCACGATACCTAAGTTTTTGACGTATTAAGACTTCAACTTTTTGAATTTCCTTATTGTATTTGTCTATGATTTGTTGCTCTCGTCGTAGACCAGCTATGGTTCGGATATTGGCTATGGCTTCGGTGGCAATGCGGCAAGCTTCTTCTAGAACCACTTTTTCGCGCATCATGGAAGTGGTCATAAATCTGTAAATTTGACCAAAAAGAAAAAAAAAAAACAAAGTAGAAAGGCATTGAAAACGCAGGAATTGTTTAAGAAACTCACTTAGCTTCAAATATCACGGAGCCCACAATAATGGGACAGGAACTGACACACAATAAAGCCAGTTTCCAAGAATAGTAAAACGACAGTGTTAGACCAATAACAAAATTCGAAAATGCTTGTATAAGACCACTTAAAGGATAACCTATGGCACCTTGCACACCAGCAGCATCACCTGACAAACGGGCTGAAAGAGCACCCACCGAATTGATATCCTCATCGAACCAACCAATTTCTTGTTTCATAATTGCCTTGAAAGTCATGGATCTTACTCTTGTGGTCAACCAGACGCCAGCATAGTTGAAGAGATAGGTTTGTAGGAAACATGCCAAACCGGTTAGAACACCCAAAACTAGACAACAAATGGATAAGACAGCTGTACGATCTAAAGCATTCTGGGCTTCACTTTCGGCCAAGGCTGCATAGAATTCACCAAATGCTACCGAAAAGGCGGGATAAGTAAAACCAAACCCTATGGCGCATATAGTTCCCATAATAAGGAAACACATTTCAGGTTTGGCAATGCCTAAAATCCGTCCAAAGATTTTAAAGAAATTTGGACGATCCGATTTCGATTCCACTGCCTCAGGCACATGTAGCTTTTTAATTATTTCACTTTCTTCTAAATGGATGCTGTTCTTTTGATTCTTCTCCAGATTAATGGGATTAGTTTCGAAGGATTTTTCATAGATGGCCAAACTATTTCCTGAAAAAGAAACGATTTAAAATGGTTTTATCTTGAACAAGCTTGTTTACTTACTCTTCTCATCTTCAACATCTTCTAGATTTTCAGGTTCCGGTACATTTATTTCACCTGCTTTTACCATATTATAATAGGCTCCTTCCAAGGTCATCAAATCATCATGAGATCCTTCTTCCAATACTTTGCCTTCGTGTATGAAAACTATTTTATCAGCACCTCTTATGGCTGAAAGCCGATGGGATACTACTATGGTGGTTCTACCCTTAGAAGCAAAATCCAAAGCCTCTTGTACTAATTTCTCCGACTGATAATCCAAAGCTGAGGTGGCTTCATCCAACAACAGGATCTTAGGATTTTGAATAAGGGCCCGGGCAATGGCTATTCTTTGCTTTTGGCCACCAGACAATTGGGAACCACGCTCACCTATGGTAGTTTTATAGCTCTAAACAAAGAAAACTAATTTAATACCTAAGTGGTAGATAAGGCATATACCATTTAAATACTTCCGGTAAATTGGAGATAAACTCATGGGCTCCTGCCGCTTTAGCAGCTGCTTCAATTTCCTTTTGTGTAGCCTTGGGTTTACCAAAACTAATGTTTTCAGCTGAAAGTAGGGGGAAAATGTTAAGTAACTTAACTTTTTAATGCTTTTTTAAACAACAAACCTATTGTGCCTAGAAACAAAACCGGTTCTTGGACCCACTATGGCCATATTAGAGCGCAACCATTGCAAATTGTATTTGCGTAGATCCAAATCGTCTAGCATTACGGAGCCAAAGATGGGATCGTAAAACCTTTGTAGCAATTGTATGCACGTGGATTTGCCACAGCCCGAGGAGCCCACCAAAGCTACTGTGGTTCCTGCTCTAATTTTAATACTCAAACCACGATGTACAATAACATCGGGCCGGGCGGGATATCTAAAGAACACATCGGCAAACTCTACATCACCCCTGAGGCCATAATTTAAAATTTTACCATCTGTAGACATTGGATCTATTTTCGATTGTGAATCAATAACTTTGAAAATGGTGGAAGCACAGCCACGGGCCATAGCAAACGACTCCAAAAAGGGTGAAGTGCGTGCTATATTATCTGCACCAATAATAATACCAAAGAAAGCCTGAAACATAAAAAAGTTATGAAGACGGTCTACCAATTGAAAACAATTTATTTACAATCATTAATATGGCTGGCGTGTATTCCTTTTCCTCCTTGTCACGATCATCGATAATCAGATTAACACCATACCAAAAAGCACCCGCACATGAAAGGAATAACATACTCTTCAGCACACCATCACTAAGGCCAGAAAACGCACCCTTATGTTGACTAGCTTTACGTGCTGGCACTAAATAGTTATCATAACGTTCTGATTCCTTTTTCTCACCACCAAATGAAACCACAGTGCGTAAGGCATTTAAAACCTCTTCGACTAAATTACCGGCATTGCCATAAGATTCCTGTTCCTTAGTGGTAAGTTTACTTTGGAACTGAAGGATTGGGAAAAAATTAATAAAAATTCCAAATCAAACGAGGCAAACGTAACAAAAGTAACCAACCTTGGCCACCACTATATTCAATACTATCACAATGGGTATGTAAACACTAACTGCCAAAGTAAGTTTCCAGCCGTAAGCAAATGATATGGCTACAGTTATGAGGAAGCCAATTACTAAGTAAATAAAGTGGCCTACTTTCTCTGAAATGCCATCTCGTATCTTTTCCACATCACTGTAAGTGAGAAAAAAAAACATGCATTTTTAATTTAATTTACTAGACCTCCTTGTCTTACTTACTCTGTCATATTCTGTGCAAAATTTTGTTTTGTTGCCAAATCATGCCACCCGATATCTTGACGCATCACTGCTTGAAATAATCGTATGCGCATGCGTGTCACCTGACGCAATGCTACCAAGTTAAATATGTCCACCGAGAATATGCCCGATACGAACATAACTGCCGATGCTATGGTAAGCAAAATGCCATACGATATAGAATCGTTATAAAGCTCGGCATTATTAACCTCTTCAGATGCGTAGGAGCTACGAAAAAGAAATTTATTTTCAATACAGCCCAATACATTACGAATATCAAAGAATGTTAACTGTTAACAGGGGTTAATTAACCTGTTGTTATCAGTTAAACATTACATTTTGAAGGACAGTTATTTAGAGAGTAATACGGGCTACTCTTTGAATACATCTTTTCAGTAATATTGCTATCTGTATGAACTAACGTTCTTCATTTCGAAAATATTACAATAGCAGATTCTGATAGTTCTGACTAAAATTATTGATTCGTGCTTTAACTGGTTGTTACGCTAAATTCTATGTCTTCATTCTACTCTCTTTTTAATCTAATAAAATTGTAGCTCTATTTTGCAGAAGGCTGTAATACCAATACCCTAATTATATGCGATTTAAAAGTTGTCGAAGTGCCTTATCTATTAAAAAGTTCGAAGGATAAATGATCTTCAAAATCTGAAGTTTTTGCATAAGTGAACCAAAAACGGTTGGATTCTACTTTACATCGTGTTTGTTTTCTTTTCCTTCATTTGGTATTATTAATCAAGCTTTTCCACACTAATTTAGCTTGTCATAGGATGATAGGTTTTGTCTTTTGTCAATACTTACAAACTTAACACTTTGTAAACATATATTCGACAAACTTTTTTCCCAAGAGGTGATGTTGCCTGACCTTTCATGAACGTAACTCGTTCATGTTCTTTTCTTTGGATATCAGGATTAATTGGTCACATACTTAATTGGTCACATACTTGATTGATCACATACTTAACTGATCGCATACTTAATTGGTGACATACTTAATTGGTCATTACAATCCTTCAGCAAAGATTATGATCTAGCTTCTCACGCCACTTATGTACATGTGTGCGTTGATTTAAAGTCGACTTCGAACAACAGATTTTTGGAAAACCTTTCATGTCAAATTTTATTTATTCTCAGGATTTTTGCAGGAAATCTGTTGAAAGGTAGTCGTCGAAGAAAAATATTTTCATATTTCGTTTTGTGGTGGGCTCACGTCTTAGGATTTTTTTCAAAGTCTTAGATTTTTTTTATTTCAAAATACTAAAGTTCTGCTATCAAACGGTTTACCGTACTATCCTCAATCTTTATTTGGTTTCCCGTTAATGTATTCTCTAAATTTATTGCCTGATAAACTTAAGGACGCTGTTAGGCGTTTGCAAGCCTTACTTCCCGCTCAGTAACTGATAGTCTCTTTCTGAGAAACGTTAACATTGCATAGCTTTCAAGTAAGTGGTCTGGTGGTTCATTTTCTTCATCACATAATCTAATTATTATAATGTTAATTATTATTCCACGTTATTCGTTTCATTAAATTCGAATACTCAAACCTTTTTCCATTTTAATAACCTAATAGGATGTCCATCTTTCCCTACTTGTCCTTTGTCCAAGAGCCATACTAACTGTTAAAGAAGGGCTTTTAATTTTTTAAAATTTAATGATGCACATTTCTTTTTAATGTCGCGGGTTTTGTTTTTAAGCACTTTAACCACCTCCCGGCACTAGGTCGTGAATTTAATAGAGAATGTGCAGAATTTGCTGATTAAAAAATATATTCGATCTCATAGCTTCTGAAGCATTGCTGAAATCTTGCCCTGTGTTTCTGTGAGACAATCGATTTCACATGAATGAACATTTTTTATTAAAAAACACTCAATTACTCAAACATACTTTTTTTTAGTAATTTTCGATTATATTTTCGATCATCTGATATCACTTGTCTTACAGAAACAGGGGAAACGCTCATAGTTTTCTATTTAAATTTCTTATTTCGACTTACAGTTTCTTACCACCACCAAATAATGGTAAAGCATATGTATCTGAGCTAGTACCATTGCGATATGTTACGATCGACTAACATGGCTGTAAATTCACTGTAAATAATGACTACAGCCGGTAGAGTTAAGGCCTTTATTGCCGACATTATGAAGCCAATAAATAAAAGAAATGTTTCGAGCGGTGTTGAAAAACGATATAAACGCCAGAATGTAACAGGTTTCGTTGGTTCCAAACCCTCTGCCATCGGCTGATCCATAGAGGATTTGGACATGGACGATTCCTCACGATCCATTATGTAACTTTAAAATAAAAAAAATTTTATTTTCTTTGGTTTTTTTTTTCGTTAAATTTTAAACCATTTTTGTAATTGAATTATTTGAAATGAAAATATTCAATATCGTCGTTTCGTTTATCATTTATATTCGAACGCATTTCAGGCGACAGCACAGGGGTTAATTTAATTAAACTTTGTGAACAATATGTGTCTGTAATGCTCGAATTTAATTTCGATGCTTTTTTTTTTTCTTGTTTGATGTGTGATGTTCTTCGCTGATATTCACTATTATATTTTTTATATATTTTTTGTATTCATTTAATATGACCTTTTGGGTTATGTTCAATATTTTTTTCATCCAAAAGAGCTTAAGATTTGAAATGCAGTTGGATTATATATTAAATAATTGCACATAAAACTTATGACATGTGTTCATACATTGAAAGCTAGTTTTTAAAGAAAATACAAGCAAGTTGTGTGTGTTTTATAAAAGCCAAATAATACAACTTGCTGCAGAATTAAGTAGACACACGAGTCTATTTACCTCATCCTAAGAAATTAAATGATTTCGCCGTAGTCTAGTTGGTAATGCCGACACCTCCATTCTATAATGTTCTAAGTAGTTGGATTTTTAGATTCTACGTTCTCTAACTTAAATACTGTCAAAATTTGGTCAAATTGCGCCCATCCGTTTCAAATTTATAGGGAAAAATCTACTTACAATACACATATAGTCATATGGCACGTGAAAACTTTGAGAGAACTCAAAACACACTTTTTCGACTTAGAATTTTATAGAACGGAGGCGTTGAGGTGTTGTCTTATTAGACGTGAGGCCACAGTTCAAAATCCAGGTCTCCAACAAAACGAGATATAAAAAAATATTTCTTCAGCGATTTCCTTTCACTTTCAAATTATAAAGACAGATTTCGTAGCACCTCTAAGTTCTTAATAGAAACGAAAACGATATCAGTTTCAGGATACTTGTTACTTTTTTCTGTAAAGTATTGAGTGTATTCGTAATAAAAACGATTTTTGTGGTACTCCATGTTGATAAGAATCAATAAAATAGGAGAATATCTACTGAAAATGTTCAGAACACCAGTGAAACTTTCCAAGGTATTTATAAAGTCGGGTTATAGTCAAATCTAGGGCGACTTCAGCGACTTTCTTTTAGGAGTTTTCTAAGAGTAAATAACAATTGCCAGAAAAAGTTGATCAAAAATCTGTCATTCGGAGTCGACTTGATATAGTAGGTCACGCCGTTCATGCCGTTCATATCTAAAACTAAGACACACGACATAAGTGGTGTGAGAAATTAGTTCGTAATCTTGGCTAATATGTTGTAGTGACTAAACATGTACATATTTAGAGGTGGCTTGAACAAAGTCCTAAAAGACTTTAACCAGACTTCTGAATTTATAAGCTTATGTTAGTATGCGACTGTGAGACCTGCTAAATAGGCATTGCCTGGCAATAATAACAAGGATATCGTTAGAACGAAATCTTTAAAGTTCAAAAACTTACTAATAGAACATCTGGAGATACCTGGTACTCTAAGAGCTAAGGCAGTACGGTTTTACATGGGAAGGTAAAAAAATTACTGCAATAAAACCCTTAAGACGGCTGTTTAACGGCAGCCAAAGAGTTAAAGAAAGAAGGAAGAAAATCAGAAATGTAAAACACCAGACTGCGGAAATGTAGTTTTTTAAAAGTTGAAAGATTTTTTTGAAGTTTAAAACCGAACTTCCGTTTTTCAACCAAAAATTTGTTGTAAGATCCGCTTTAAAACTACAGAAAGATAATATTCACACTATTTTCTTTAAATTTTCATAGGTTTTGGCTTGAATTTTAAGATTTTGCTTATCGATAATTAACACTTCAGATTCAGTTTGATACGACTTAGTAAAGTGAAATGAATTTTAATTTATTTTAACATCAGACTTCGTTCCATTATTTGAGTTTGAATTTTTTAATATTTTTTTTTTTCAATATTTAATTTGTTTTTTATTCGTATTCCTAATCACAAATTTAATATATTAACCCACTGTGTTGCTGTAAGGATACTTTTTAATATTTTTCGTTGCTTGAATTATTTTAATTTTTTTCTGTTTTATTTAAAAATAAAAAATATTTTCTCCAATAATATTGAATATTTCTTATAATGAATTTTTTATTTTAATTTTTGTTTGTTTTTTTTACTTTTTTCCAAGGATACTTTCTTCTTTCACAATCTCACTTTTTAATGTTGTTGAAAAATTATCATATCCTTTGAGTTTTTTGTTATGTTAAGAATTTTTAACAATTCTTTGTTGTATGTTACGAAAAAGGCGTTTTAAAAAAGTTTTTCACGACACAAAGCTCGAATACCGACTGAGAACTTTTCTAAATGTGATCATGTTTAAATTAAATGATCATAAAATGTACGTTTTTTCATAAACTAGTACAATGGCCAAGATGTTGTACTCTGAGGCGAATGAGAATATTTAATTGATTTGCATTCATTTTGAAATTAAGTGGCCTACGGAACACACTGACCGGTTGCTTTGATACGGTTGGTTACATATTTTGATTTTTAAATATTATGAACGTTGTAGTCTAGTAGATAGTGTGTTGGCTTATTAGACGTAAAATCCAGCTCAGACAACATCTCGATCAAAACGAAATATAAAAAAATTTACACATGTCTAGCGATTACCTCTCAGGAGATTTCTCGGAAAAACTCTAAGAGAAACCTTTTTCGAATCATAAAAAAAATTGGAAACACGTTAAACAAAGTATATTGGGGACACTTAAAAGAGTCACGACTGATTCCCTCTCGAAGTTAGAAAATATTCATTATTTTTAAATAGAGTCACATATCTATACATTTGCTCTTAACAGGGCCTATTTATATTGAGTTGATGAATTTATATTATATTGGGCACCCTGGGCTGTGCCGTGAATTAGATTACCACAAGATTCTCTGGCCTGTTACACTGCACTGAACATGAAAGAATGAGTTATTCAGCTCATAAATACTACGTAGTCATCAGAGCTTACTGATTCCCTCTCGAAGTTAGAAAATATTCATTATTTTTAAATAGAGTCACATATCTATACATTTGCTCTTAACAGGTTTATCGTTGAGGGCTTATTTATATTGAATTGATGAATTTTTATTATATTGGGTACCCTGGGCTGTGCCATATTTGGTCTGTTACACTGCACCGAACATGTAAGTGTGAGTTATTCACCTCATAAATACTACGTACTCATGCAAATATTTCAAAACAGTGGCTTGCTTAATTCAAATTGATCGCAGTGTAAACGAACATCATCTATTAACAATGTTGAAAAATTCAGTGCTTTAGTACTTTTTTCAGTACTTTTTCATTTCAAAAATACCGCAGTACCCCCGCGCCGCTTTTAGTACTTTTTTATTGTTACATATTTTATTTCATTTACTTTCAGAGCTTTTGTCAGAAATCTGCTGAGAGACAATTATTATTATATTACCAAAATTTTTAAAGAATGCACATTAAATTCGATGTCACAATTTAATTTAACAGAATAAAAAACAAGTCTAAGGAATATATCTGTGGCATTAGGTCGAAATTTCGTGTTTAGAGATATTAAGGTTAAATAGTGTTTAAGTCAAGTAAAGTTAAAATATAAATAATGAGATTTTAATAATGACATTTTATACATGAAATTTAGCTGATAGATCTTGAAGAAATGAGAATATGTAATAAAATGAAAAAACACTTATGTCGACTTAAGCTATTATCATTTATTGCGACTGATATTTACGGGCACGCGTCTAATAAGCCAACCCATTAACTGCTAGACTATACTAATGCAACTATTAATGCATTAGCTAAGTATCATGTTGCAAGTAGAAATGAACAATAGCCCCGGTTAGCCAAACGTACACGGACTGTAGGTTCGTTTTTAGAACATGAAAAGCAACGAGTAGGCTTGCCGAAACGTAGTGTAACATCGGTAAACATTTGCATTGCTCTTTATATGCTAAAAACGACCGTATGTCACAATACGTTTCATGGACGTTTAACTAAACGGGGCTTTTTACGTTTTGTTATGTTCCGAATCAGATATTTTTATCCTGTATGTGTATTTAATATAAATAAATAAATAGTCTAGGGGGTGCTGGGGTTGTGGAGGAAACATTTCTGTACTCTGCTGCAAGGCGATGACGACATCATACCGCCTCTAGAGATGATGTTCCGAACCGATGATGGACGTGGAGATCCCGCCGCCTAGCCACGAAGAGGTTAAAGTCGCGATTATGCGACTTAAAAACAACAAAGCGGCAGGTCCTGATGGCCTCGCCGCTGAATTGTTTAAGACCGGATGTAATGAGTTGGTAGGGCGCATGCACTAGCTCATCTACAAAATATGGCTAGAGGAAAGTATGCCCAACGATTGGAACCTCAATGTCCTCTGTCCTGTCCTGAAAAAGGGAGACCCTACGATATGCGCTAACTACAGGGGTATAAGCCTTCTCCCTATCGCATATAAGATTCTTACAGGCGTATTGTGTGAACGACTGAAGCCACTCGTCAAAACACTGATTGGACCTTACCAGTGCGGCCAAATCCTGAAAAAGACCCACGAAAATCAAGTCGACACACATCATCTTTTTGTTGACTATAAGGCTGCTTTCGATAGCCCCATAAGGAATCGTGTTTTTGCCGCAATGTCTGAGCTCGGTATACCTGCGAAGCTGATAAGGCTATGCAGAATGACAATGTCAAGGTAGGAATGGACCTCTCCGAACCTTTTGACACCGTGCGAGGTTTCAGACAAAGCGATCCCTTATCATGCGACCTCTTCAACTTCGTCATGGAGAGTGTTCTGCGAAAGGCGGAAGTGCATCGCAATGGCACTATTTTTCAAAAAAGTGTCCAGTTGCTTGCGTACGCTGACGACATCGACATTATAGGGCGTACCAAACGATATGTCACTGCTGCCTTTAGTGCTATTGAACGGGAGTCTAAGAAGATGGGTCTGGCAGTAAATGAGAGCAAAACGAAGCATATGTTATCGACAAGTAGAGCGTTATGGCCGTTAACTATACTTTTGATACAGTCAAGGAATTCATTTAACTTGGCTCCGCCGTCACCACCGAAAATGATGTCAGTCTGGAGATCAAGCGCAGGATTACTCTTGCAAACAGGTGCTATTATGGTCTCAATAGGCAATTGAGTAGCAGAGACCTCTCTCGTAAGACGAAACTAATACTCTACAAGACGCTCATCCTACCCGTGCTTCTCTATGGCGCAGAAGCATGGACCCTATTAAGAACTGATGCAGCTGCCTTGAGAGTATTCGAGAGAAAAGTCCTACGTAAGATCTTCGGTCCAGTGCGCGTTGGCGATGATTTTCGCATCCGATTCAACAGTGAGCGGTATGAGCTCCTCAACGACATGGACGTTGTACAGCGTATTAATATCCAGCGGCTGCGTTGGCTCGGCCATGTCGTTCGAATGGAGGAGGATGCTCCGGCGAGACGAGTATTTGATGCGGGGATCTGCGGAAGTCGGCGAAGAGGACGACCTTGTATCCGTTGGAAGGACCAAATTGAGGAAGCCTTGTCATCGATTGGTGTGACCAACTGGCGTAGGCGCGCAAGAAGCAGAGGCTCCTGGAAGGATGTGTTGCGGCAGGCCGAAATCCGTTAATCGGGTTGTTATGGCCAATTAAGAAGAAGAAATAGTCTAGTCGATAGTTTGCTGTCTTACTAGACGTGAGCCCATGGTACAAAACCCATGGCAGACATCTTAATCAAAACTAAATATGAAAAAATATTTCTCCGGCCAAAAACTCTGGTAAAAGCTCTGATAGTAAATAAGATAGCCACGATAAAGTTTCTTAAAAATCTGTCGTTCATAGTCACTTTTAAACAGTATAAAATTGTATAAAATTAACACACGCAAAGTAAATGGTGTGACGAAAATTAGACAATAATCCTGATTGAAGGGTTATAATAACCAATTATATACGCATATGCGTGCATTTATTTTTTTACAAAAGTACCATTTGATTCAAAAAAGTACTTTTTCGGTTATGATTCAGTACCATTTCAAAATTTCAGTTGTGCAACACTGTCTATTAATAAGTGTATCAGCGAAAGAGTATATTTTTCCTAATTATTATAAAAACAAAAGAGAGCGACTTTTCCCATCTTCGCTTAGTAGTATCGCTATCATATTCAGCGTATTGAGATGCTCGTATTTATTTATGCTTTTTATTGAGTTCAAATAAAATTCGCAGTTAAAGGTTTTGTGTTGTCATTCTATTAACTTTGATTTTTCACTTTGAGGTTCAATCAGTGAATTGACCTTTTCCTTTTAATGTTTTACTTTACGGCCATACTCTGGTTAGATTCTGTGATTAATTAGTCAATCAGTCGATCAATATTATGGAAATTTCTTTCTATCTCTTCAGAAACGCATTATTAGTTTATTTGATGACTGCCTGAAATGGCTGATGACTTGTCAACGTAAATGAAATGGAAATTCTTTACACAATATTTTGCAATGTTCACATCAATGTATCAATGAATTAATGAATAATTTAATAATATTGCTTGCGAGAGTATTTTCAAAAAATTCCATGCTGATCAAGTATTATTCCTTTCTGAACTATATATGTACATGCGTAGTTATTATACATAAATTAATATGTCGAAAAAATAAAATTATGTTCGATTGGATTTTGTTTCTTGTTTCACTATTAAACGATGAAAATTTTTTTGTTTGACATTTCGTGATTTAACCTAAGCGATCGTATAACTTTCATATCTCTCTACGCTGAACAAAGTACAGATGGTGGCATGCTTGGGCATCAGGGGTGTTAAGGAACCCACACTCCAAGCTGGCTACGAGGTTATGTTGTCTTTACAACATCTTCCTCCAAAACTCGGCTGCAAGAACAGCATTGAGGCTTAAGTTCCCAAATATATTATGGCCATGTACGGGTAGGCCACGCTTCAATATTGTATGAAGCAGAATAAATAGAGTTACCGGTAGCTGGGTTGCAGGTCATATGCCAATTTGTGACAATGAGTAGGTTAGGTTAGGTTAGAGGACGTGCACCTGTCGGTCAAGACAAGCACAGTACCCGGAGGTCGAAATTGACCCATTGTACATTGTCCTTAGGGGAGGAAGGAATTAGATGATATAGGAATGTAGGTAACTGGAGGGAGAATGGGAAACGGAGGAATTACATATAAAGAAACAGACACAGAATAAAAGAGGTTGAAGCCCTAGCATCTCTCAACCAGCCCAAGCTGCTAATGAATCTGTGGAGAGCCTTGATGTCGGCTCTCAACACAGAACTCAAGCTCTCAAAGAAGGCTCTACCAAGGGTCCTCAACCTCAACCTACGAAGGACTGGGCAGTTGCAGAGGAGATGTTTGACAGTCTCCAACTCCTTCTCATCGCAACATACCTTGCAATGCTACGGCTGGGATCTGTTCTAGATCCCTGTCAGCGACCTAAATTCGCAGTGCCCCGTGACAAAACCGACAACCAACCTTAAGCTGGCCTTAACCAAGCCCAGCAGCCACTCTGTCCTCTTGCTGTCCACAGCAGGCCATAGACGCCTAGAAACAGAACAACTCGATCCGTTCCCTCAACGCCTCTGCTCTTCCCTCCTAACCCATCCAGCGATGAGGCCATAGAGGTGGCAGAGTAGACAGATGGGCTTGCGAGGATGAAGCAAGCAGAACCTTTCTGTGGAGTGGTAACGTATGTTTGAATCGGTGCACTCAAAGCAAGTGAAGATGAAGGGACACAAAGGCTCTTTACAACTAAGCCAACTAAGGCAACTCAAATTTTTGTTGAGAGTTTACACAATAAGAGGATATTTGAGTCGTGCATCAGCCCACAGTCACCGTGGTCTAGTAGGTAGTGTGTTGGCTTATTAGACGTAAAAGCCCAGGCCAGGCATCAAAACAAAATACAAAAAGTATTTCTTCGGCGATTTCCTCTCAGCAGATTTCTGGCAAAAACTCTGAGAGTAAATAAAATTGCCATGAAAAGTTTCTCATAAAATCTGTTGTTCGGAGTCGACCTTAAACTGTAGGTCCCGCTACTCATGTATAAAATTAACACACACAACATAAGTGGTGTGAGAAACTAAGTCAATAATCCTGACTGATAGGTTCTTATGTATGTATCAGCCCACATTAACTAAGATTAATTAATCCGGGGTTAGTAACCAGCTTCTTGCAAAGGAATTTCAGTCTTCGAGTAGTCTTGTTCAGAATGGGGATTGTTGCGAATCAAACCTTTAGATAGTGTGGTGATGAGAAAGAATCATCAAAACACATAAGACACTTGAGTGTATTTCAATAGCTAGGCGGAAAATTTCCTTTGTTGACACAGACAGAAGTTTGTCAGGGTAATAAGCTCTCAGCAAATTTCTGGCAAAAGCTCTGGGAGTAAATAAAAATTGCAATGAAAATTTTCTCAATAAATCTGCCGTTCGAAATTGACTTTAAACTGTAGGTCCTGCCATTCATGGATAAAATTAAAACCCACAACATAAGTGGTGTGAGAAGTAAGGTCATAATCCTGATTGAAGGGTTTTAATGATTTATTATGTATGTAAATGCGTATTTCTGAAATCTATTAACTTTTCGTTATCTGTTAATTAAAATTTCCTGATGATTCCGTGTAAGTTAGCGGCATTCTGCATAGCTTTATTATATTTGCAGGAAAAGGCTTTAAACAACTTTACGCGTAACGGTGTATCGAATGCGAAGTGACGATTTGTTTTCCGTCAGTCGTTGCCACTATATCAAATCAGTCGTTGCCACTATGTCAAGTTTCCGTTAGTTTTTGCCTCTATATCAAGTAGTTTAAATATCTGTTGTAGTATTATCCATGTCTTATAAATAGGCCCCAAAACAATAAACATTTTTTTTTTTTTTCAATTCAAATAATTTTTTTTCTTATGCTAAAACGTTTTATATTTTAATTTATTACTAAAATACAATACAATAATTAGAACTTTTTTTACACAGGCATCCTTTTCAAGGATTCAAATACATATAACGACTAAGACTTAAAATTCTAAAATTTATTTGTAAATTTTTTTTTAACATTTTCTTTACTTTGCTTTAGTTTTTCTTTAAAAATAATAATTTAAGATTCTTGTCACAACCGTTGGTTTTTTTTTTTTTTTTTTTTGTTTGTCCTAGTATATCATATAAAATTATTAAAAATTATATAAAAAAAAAAATGGATGGATCTATTACAATATGGAATGGCTTTAGTTAACAAATATTAGTTTACATGGTTCGAGTTAATTAAACATAAACTTCACCGGTTTTCTGTTCCGGCGGACGTTTAGCTAACGTCGAAGGCGCTGAAGTAGCTGTTGCTGCATTGCTTGTGTGCGTAGAATTTCTATCTTTATTCGGCTGAGTGTTTGCTGTCATTGCAGAATTATTAATTAGTGGACCATCGGTCATATCTTTAATCTCGGAGCGTTCTTCGTTACGCATGGAATGACGACGTTCCAATATATATGAATCGGGAAGATTTATATTTAAATTGCCATTGAAACTATTGTTGCGTGATATGGTAGCACCGCCATTTAGTGGCTTAACCGATAACATAGCTGTGGCTGTGCTGTTATTGTTATCCAATTTATCATTGAAATTTAATTCATTTATCGATATCGACGAGGGCGTACGCTGTATAGATAGGGAAACTGGTATGCTGGTGATAACATCGTTGTCATCATACTTGCCAGCCGTAGTTGTTATTGTTGGTATTTGTGTTGTGGGTATGGGTACAATATTCAGAGTAGCTGAAGTATCTGTAGGACTTGTCGTAACCGTAAACGGAAAAGATAATGTAGTTGTAACCGGTATGGCTTGAAAAGACAAACAGAAAGAAAAAAATAAAAATTATAACGTGTTTTGATTAGCAAATCACAATCTTTCACTTACAATTGGCTAAATTAGTTGGTAATACTGCCTGTGCTAGTGCTGTTGTATTTGGATGTCCTGGAATCAAAGTATTATTCGATGATGAACTGTCCATTTCTTTAATCGGTGATAGTAATAATGTGCCCAATACTTGACCATCCTGACCATTATTGCCATTATTGGTAGTGCTTGTATATGGATACATAGTGGTTTGTGGTGTTAATGATGGTGCCATAATAACCGCTGTATTTGCGTTTGTATTTGCATTTGAATTTGAATTTGTATTGTTTGCTATAAAATAAGGTGCATTCAGATACAATATTTCTTGTATTTTTTTTAAGATTTCATTGAATTGAAAGTCTAGTTTTTTTTGCTCTTTTGAAATCTTATTTTAATAAGTGCTTAAAATTAGTGTAACGGATATTAAATATAGGAAAAAAGCAAAAGAAAGAGAAACAATTTTAAAGAATTTACCATTTGTAGACTCTTTATCCAAAGCTTCCTTAGAAACATCAGGTGTAGGTATACGAGGACGAGTTTTTGAAGTATTTACATTAAGACCATTTAAGCGAGAATCTATACAGCATAAGGTGGAAATGAAAGAAAAAAGTGAAGAGAAAAAAACCAGGAAAATGAATGAAAAAGTGAGTGCAGAAAATTTGGAAAAAGTTTTATTTTTTATTTTTTTTGTAAAAAAGATTCCAAAAAAGTCGTAGCAAAAGCTTTAATTTCAAAAAAAAAAGTACGAAAGAAAAGCTATTGGAGGCTAGAAAGCTAAGCAAAAACACAAATGTTTTACAATGGATTCTAGGGAAAAGAAGCACAGCATTTTGTTCTCGAAATCGATTTATAAATATTTTATGAAACCTGTTAAAGTAGCCCTCGAAAAGGGATTCGAATAATGAAAAATTAAACATTTATAAACTAATTCAAAGTATCTTCCCGAAATTAAACGTAATAGTTTAATGCTAACTTTTAAGTTTACATATTTACTGATTGAAATTTTCTAAAGAATTGCAATTCGAGCTTAAAACGAAATTTCTTTATATATTTTAAGACATTCTTACAATTCCTTGTACATATTTCTGATCACATCTCCGCAATTTTATATTTTTTATAGAAAGGAAGTTTCCTACCGCTACCCAGCATAAAAATAAAATTTTATTTCCCTTGCCTAAACTCCAATAGAAGAATTGCCCTATTAACACAAAAACACTGGACAGGTTTAATTTATAGACGTGAGAATAGTAATCTGAGATTAAGAAAGTTTTTTTTTTTTTAAATTAAATAAATAACTTCGCAACATTCAATATTTTGAATAGAACCCTTAAGTTCGAAAAAAAAACATAATTTCACTGAAAATCCTTTCACGAGTAATCATTGGAGTCGAAGTTGTCATATTATAGTAGGATGTGTTTTGGCTTATTAGAACTGAGGCTAACGGTTTCAAATCCCTAGGTCAGGCAAGTATAATAATACCAGCAAATTTATGTCAATAAATTTGAGAGTAAGTAGGACTGCCATGCAACCTTTCTTAAAAATATGTCGTTCGGAGTCGACTGTAAACTTTAGGTTCCCGCCATTCGTGTATAAAATTAAACACACACAATATAAGTGATGTGGGAAACTAAGTTGTAATACTAATTAAAGGATTTGTAATGACCAGGGCAATGCAATTTCATGCACTAAAAAATTAAAAATATGCGCATATAATATGCACTATAAAAGAGAAAATATGCACTAAAAATTTTAAAAATATGCAATAAAAAATTTCTTTTGTACTTGAAATATATTTATGAAACAAATAAAAATATAAAATTCAGGTCACAGTTTAATATTTATAAGGAAAATATAAGATTTTAAATGTATTTTTTAAAGGAAAATTAGATATGTAATGGGTACATATAAGGATATTATTAAATTTTAAATATAATAAACTAGCAGACCCGGGCAAACGTTGTATTGCCTTTGAATTTTATTTTCACTTGTAAGTCTAGTTTCCATGCAAAATTAAGGGTTGATTGATATTTTAAAGAATAATGAAAGATGCACTCAATCGACATTGCAATTATTGTTCAAATGGAATTATATATTTTTAAGAGATTGATCCGATCCGCGTTACTGGCCCCAAATTTTTTTTTTTTTTGAACTGCTTTTCGAAGAAAATCAAAATCAGTGGGGTATCGGGCTAATTAATGCCACTGCACGTTGATTTATGACGCAACGCCTTCAACGAAACACAGCATAGTGCAGTAGTTCTTGAGTTATGGTGCAAAAACACAAAAAAACTAAATATTGGGGCATCTGTCGGACGAACTTCAAACTACACAAAAACACTCCTCACGCCCTATAGAACATGCATATTAAGTTTGGTCAAAATCGGTCCAGTAGTTTATGCGTTTAGCGATGACGAGAATACACGTCATTTTTTATATCTAGAGATATTTATACAGTCGTTTTCTGCTTTAACGACCATTCGACCCTACGAACATCACATTTAACGAACAGGTAAATTTTTCATGTGTACTCAGTTTAACGAACAAATAAAAATATTATTTGAATGAAATTAAAATGAGTTTTTGTAAACATGATGTATTCAAAAATCAAAATATTTCCAAAAGAAAATTAAATATACAATGAAATAGTAAAATATGCTAAATATATGCACTTATAAGAAAAATATGCAAAATATGCATTTATTATAAAATATGCAAAAATATGCCAACATCAAAACGATGCCATTTTCTTCCAAATTCTTCAATTCGAAAAGATATATTGTCAAAAGTGATTTTGAGTTACCGACTACAAACATGCATTTGCATTAAAATCCTTGCCCTGGTAATGACCAATGAAGTGTGTAAGTCGTCATTGGGGTTAAAAAAACGGTTTGCATATTGAAGAATTGTACACCTGAAAACTCAAATAAAAACTCGCAAATTTTTTTTTAAACATAATGTCTATCTTACAAGTTTGATTGTCCAGACATGTTGGTTTATTGAAATATTTTCCATTCTCCAGCCATTACTTTAAAATAACGCATCATACGAAGCAGAACGAAAAACAGGTAATTGTAGATAAACTACACCCCGTTTGTGAATAATATTCGTATGTTAAAAATGCTTCAGCTATAAAAAAATTTAATTATAAATTCTCCTGGGACCTGTGAAAATACTTAGATATCCTTATTGTTCTACGATTGAGGCAATAAAAACTAATTTGCTACAAGGGCACATGGGTATGTTAAAAAGTGCTAACCTGAAGTGCCACGGAGATTGTTAAGTTAGTGTAGATAGTGTTGAATTTGTCAGTGAAGGGGTAGTAATAATAAAACAACACGTTGTTATATTAACAAACTTATAGTGAACATATAACATATCTATGTTCTTATTAAAGAAAATGAGAAACAATATTTTTGAGTTTCAAAAAACCACCAAAGTTATTACTAAGTTTGTCATTTTGTATATTTCTCGGCTCTTATCTAGAAGAGTAATACTGCTTGTATGTATAACAAGCAATTGTCGGTTGACTCCTGTTAAAATTTGAACAAAATGGAATTAGTGTTTCATAGTGTGCACGGTGATTTTGATATCAAAACAGAGACAGAGTCAGGAGGCAATAACCTACATATCTGTGAATGACGTCTCGATTAACGTCAAAGATAGTGAATCTATAGTCAGCAGGTTGTCTGTAAGATTTTAGATTTTTTCACGACATCCCCTTCCATCAATTTCTTCTTCAATTCAAACAGTAGTCTGTTAACAATAACTGTAAAATATAAACTGAATGACGCCAATTATTCATGACTCCTGCCAAAAAATGAACAAACTGTAGTTAGTGCTTGACAGCCATTTTAGCAGACTGCAATGTAATTTGAAGATGAAAATTTAATTTTCAGAAAAAATGGTAAAAATGCCAAGAGTTAAACTATAAATTATTACCTCCAAGTGATTATTTGTTGCTTCTAAATTACTCTGAGGAATGGCATTTGCAACTAATGGATCTCACAAACAAATCTAGTTTGATGATTCTTCTTTAAAGGAAAGAAAAGTTTGAATAAACTGTATAGTGCTCATGGAAAACTATGTTTGGAAATAAAATGATTTTTCGTCTAGAAACCTGTGCTTTTATTAAAAAAAAAATTCATGAACTTATTGATGCACCTTCGTATGTAGGCGTGCCTTAAAATGAATTCTAATTTTTAGAAATGTTTTCAGACTATGATTGATGTCCATAAAATAAATACTTTAGAAATGCTTTTTAAGGCGTAGCAATTCGTTTGTATTTTTTATAAATTCGTTTTTTTTTTCAACAAATTGCTACTGCCATTACGTATTTTTTACGCGTTTTTTTTTTCTTAAGTATTCCTGTCATATAAGGATTTGTTTATTTTAACCTAAAAAAAGTAAATTAACTTCCACTTACTTTGTTTGATTAGCTGACGTTGAGCTCTTAGAGATTTGCGATGAACGAACTTTTCATAGAAACTGGGTTTCGATTGCAATTGTTGTTGTTGCTGTTGTTGGGCATTTTGTTGCTGATGTTGTTGATGCTGCTGTTGCAATTGCTGCTGTTGTACCATGGTCATGGGTAAACCAGATTCAGGACTTGAATATACTGAATTTAAACGATTGCGATTAAAAGCCATGCCACCCGAAGAATAGGCGGTCGATTGGCTACGCATACTACCCATACGTGAGAGTTGGCGTACAAACCACATTTTCTTACGACGCTCAACCATAGGAGTATCGACACTTTCCTGTGTTTTGTAAAATTGAATGAAAGAAATTAGAAAATGTATGGAAACGGTTTGAATTAAAAAGGAGAACCTACATAATCAGCATAGACATCATCGGATATAATACGTTTGCCGGTATTCGGCATAATGTTGGCATACATGGCATCTTCTTTTTTCACTTTGTAATTTTCTGCTGAACCTTTGGGTTCATCTTTCCGATAATGCTCAGAGGCAACGGTATAGGGTAAATCCTTTGGCACTACACACTCCCAATACTGATCACGCAATAGTTCGGGATGCTCTTCATGCATTTCATCCACAATCATATAGGCAGCCTAGAATGAACAGAGAATAATGAATAACGAATAATTGTTTTATTTTTAACTAAAAAAATAATAAAAAAAAATGTTTTTTTTTTAATTAATATTGTTGGCTGAATATTAACGAAAACAAAACGGGTATAATTATGATGGCGGGGACTTTAAATATTAGCCTTGTTTAAATAATTAAGCCATACACACAGGCAAGTAACCAATACAAATGATGGGGCGCTACGTAAAACCGGTAACGTTTAACACTACGTTACTTACGTTTACGTTTATTGTGATGATCATAATAATATCATTATCATTATTGTTATTGAATTTAATTATATTCACTTGAATATGAAAATTTAAAATAATTTTAATGTCGCTAAAGGTGTGAATTTATTTGCAAAAACAAAAAAAAAAATCCAAAATAAAAATGTAAATAAAGAACCTTCAAAAATTGTATTAAAAGCTATAAAATTAATAAACCTTATCGCCATTGTTAAATCTATATTTAAAATTTTTAACCGTATGACTGGTGAACCTATTTATTTTGTTTATTTTCTTATTTTAATGTTTTTTAAATATTTAAAATGTCCTTCACTTATGTTTCAGTTACTGTTTTATTTTTTTTTTATTTTAATTGTTAGTCTTAAAGTGCTAGGGAGTGTACCCATATAATCGATATTCGCAATTGTTGCTGCCGTAATAGTTTCAGAAATATTCTTTGTTAAAAACGACACAAGTGTGACATTATTTGTGACAAACTAATTTGTTTTTTGTTAACATAGTTTTAACTTTTTTTTTGTTTACTTTTAGCCTTCAGTGTAGATGCAGGCTGGTAATTAAGGTTGCGTTATTATTAGAGAAAGATTCATAATTTGTTAGAAACGAAACTTGATTGTTACGTTAAATGCTGGTTTTTTTTTTTAATTACTTTGAAGGTAAGCAATGCAAGTTCGAAGACCTTTTCAAAAATATTTGCAATCCCACAAGTAACTCAACATAACATGGCGGTTTTGATAAAATTTATATATTTTTTTTTTACTAATTTCATTTGTTTTTCACATGCTATCGTTGAAATATAAATTTGTCATAGTGTTCTGTACCTCTAGGTATTTCATCTCAGCAATATTTCAAACTAATCGCTTCATACGCCCACTATAACCTTATATACATATATGACAGCGTTATGAACAAATCAATGTCAACCCAAATTTATCACAGGTATGATCTGATGATTTGTTTTTCGTAGTTTAGAGTCTAAATGTATACATACCTACGTACATATGTAAATAATTGGTCATTATAACTCTTCAACCGGGATTATAACCTGCCTTCTCACAACATTCATGTTGTGTGTGTTAATTTTATCCATTAGAGGAGTTTTAATTTTATCCAGTTTAAAGTCGATTCTGAATGGTATATTTTTGAGAATATTTTCATGACAATGTTATTTACTTTAATTTTAAAATTTCGTTTTGTTGGAGATGTCTGCCCTGCTATTTGAACCGTGGCCCCTAATAAGTCAACACACTGCTTACTAGTATGCAAGAATCATAAACTAAAGATTACGCCTTGCGCATGATTTCCCGTTGGATGACGTTGTTGGGCTATTTTAAAGGTTTCCAAGTCTTTTTCATATGTGAAAATTAACATTTCTTCTGAAAAGTGTATACACTACGCGAAAGTAGTTGGCAACCCTGCAATATAACTTACATTGTCATTAGCCAATAGGAAAACAATGAAAACAATTTTCGTGACGTCGTTGATTCAGTATGCGCAGAAAGTTCTAATTTTGTATGCGTGATGGCGTAATATTTAGTTTATCATTGTTGCTAGTATTCATATTAGGATTTAATCAGTATATGTATGTTCTTTCTATCTGGTATGGAACACCCCCACTCCTTTATCACTGTTTGTTTCGGATCCATCCTTATACCACAGAATGGTTACTCTCTTAAGAGACTACGCTTGTTCCAAACTGCTACATTTACTTTAAGTATTTAGTAGCGCTCTCAAGAACTTCCTAAAGTTATTGCGTATTGAGTATTGATACTCTGCAGAGGACTGTTGTATAGAGAACTATTAGATTACGGTAACCTATGATAAACGTCCTGTTAGTTGTGACCTGTTTGTTACCTATAATGTGCTTGTCAACGGGTGTCCATTGTAGCAATTGAAACTTTTGTCAACATTTAGATGAACTACGTCATTCAGTTTATATCGCTTGGTTTGAATAGGGATATTAATAAAAGGGAATGTCGTAAAAAATCTAAGAGTTTACGGACTATAGAATCACCTCCTTTGCCGTAAATCGGGATTCCGTCAATTGAGTTATAGGTTTCTATCTTCTCTCTATCTCTCGTTTGGTATCACTGTCACCGTTCAGATCTTTAATGATACCATGCTTTGAAGGGAGTCTTAACAACTTTAGAGAAGCTAAGAGTCTATACCACCCCCTTATATGTATGCCGTGATATGAAAACAAAGCCCATCATAAGGATTAAGGTCTGTGTATGCGAAATAAGAAGCTGACGCTGTTGGCCAGATGATCTACCGAATCTGTTTAAAGTGACAGATTTACCTTTTGTACTGACTAGTATTCAAAGGTATTTTGTAATGTCTAGGAACTTCCAAAGAATTTTTGTTGAAATTGCAGTGAGATGTACATACATACATAATTGGCCATTACAACCCTTTAGTCAGGATTACGGACTAGCTGGAGTTTAACGTCGACAGGTGTTTTTAGAAACATTTTCATGGCAGGTTTATTTGCTCTTAGACTTCTTGCCAGAAATCTGCTGAAAGGAAATCGCCGAAGAAATATTTTTTTTCATATTTCATTTTGATGTCTAACCTGGAATACGAACCTGGGCTTTACGTCTAATATGTCAATACACTACCTTCTAGACTAGGGCGACTTCTGAGAGAGACTTGTCTTGTGACTTCCAATTCTGTGGAGAAGACTTTGAACTTTTTTTTCAGTGGCTTTTTATTTGTAAAAACTGATTTGGTTCGGTATGAGAGCTTCTCTAATTCCACTATAAAATTAAAAGCCTTTTTTAATTTTCGAAGATATTTTATTTTTCTATAAAAACTTCGATGCGGTTACGTTAATCCTATGCCAATACTAGCACAATTTTCGAATTACGATTACGTATTGATTTCGAATACTATCAAAATTACTATGTTCAACCATCTGAACAGCGAAACGTGTGGCCTGATGCGATATTTACAATAACTTATCGTTTACGAGAGGTATAAGGGAATTTATCGTAGACGGAAATACTTGTTGAAAATACTACGAAATTATAAAATTCACTGCTATGTTTAATTACTACATTTTTAAAATTTCTAGTATTAGTGATGACTTTAAAAAGTTTGATCTCATTTTGTTGTGTTTTTTAAAATTATAAAATAACTTTCAATTTTTATAAGTTTTTGGTGGTTAAATGAAAATTTTTTAATTATTTTAATTATTAAAGATAAGAGGTTTTTACTTTTCCAACCTAGAAAGGTCAAATCTGTAAATCAGTAACAAAGTGGTATTTTTCATTTTTATACTTTATTTTCTTCGAGATATTTTAGCTGGGCTTTGAACCAAGGGCTCTTACTTAATAAAGTAAGACAAGACTTCTGCGGCTCTACATTATGTAGGGTTTGATTCAGAGTTGCACGTTGACCATATAAAATACGATTGATTTTATAATTGTGAGGACCATTTATATTATAGCAGGACTAAAATTTTATCTTTGGTAGTATGGATACATATTGGTTCAGGAACCCTTTAAAAATTTTGAATGCTTTAAAATGGCCTTTATTTTTTTTTCTGAAATTTTTTCAATTTTGACATGAATTATAAATCCAGAGTGTTCAGTGTATTATCTTTCGGCTGATTATAGCACAACAAATAGACAGGGCCAATGAACGCATAGACACTTTTCTCTAAATTAGGAATTCAAATCAAACTATATGCCATAAGGTAGGAATTGCTGATAATAGAACTCACTTGCCATTAAATCACTATGACTTCCTTTGACTTCAATGTCTGAAACTGTCGTCTCAAATGTCCAAAAACTAAGTACATCACAAGAGGAATCTTAGTAGGGATGCCATTACCAAAAGATTTGTCTTTGGGGAATTCTATACGTGGTTTGA
This sequence comes from Sarcophaga peregrina, assembly GCA_014635995.1. Classification (NCBI taxonomy): domain Eukaryota; kingdom Metazoa; phylum Arthropoda; class Insecta; order Diptera; family Sarcophagidae; genus Sarcophaga; species Sarcophaga peregrina. The sequence goes on along the minus strand of CM025792.1, from coordinate 51,875,509 downwards.
TGGTGTTCTTCAATTTTCATTTGGACTGAACTGTCTGTATAAAAGAGTGAAATTTGAGAGGACAAACCTTATATACACTATGCTGTTGTATTTTTGTCAAATCATTGGCAAACATACTCCATATACTCCTATATATTTCATATTAAGCCCATGATTAAATTCCATATTTCAGTATTGCTGTGCTATTTTTCATTAAATTATTAACGTACCCATGTAAATAAAAGAAGAGTAATAAACTTACTTATTTTATAGGCAAATTTTTGCAGATGTTCACATCAGAAGATCTACATTGCATGGGAGGCTATGCTGTATCAAGGTAAGTCTTAGTACTTAAGTTTAAATTTTTGAAAAATATGTGTAGCTTTAGAGACCAAAGCTAGTGATATTGATGACATAAATGAATTCAAATCTATTTTATGCGAAAAACTATCATTTTCATAACAATATTTTTAATTTTTTAAATTTGAAATTAATTTTTAATGCTCTTCATTCAACTCCTCCCTAGTCAGACAATTAATAGCCAATAAATCTGTTGATGTTATTGACATTCTGCCAAATCGATCTATTAGTCTTTCCCATTCTTATTATTTTTTACTTTGATTTCTGGTTTTAAAAACCAAACATAAAATGCAATCTCAAGTTAAAAAAAAGTTTTGATCATTCACGGGATATGTAAAGTTTACGAACAAGCCTTAAACATCTTAGTTGTTGTTGTGGTTGTTGCTGGTATTGTTTCATGGTTATTTATTACGAGACTTAAAGTGGCACGTGCTAAAAATAAACTCTCATTTAAAATACCACAACAAACGAACAAAAAAACAATCAACAAAGAATCTCTTGCCAGTTTTGTTGTTGGTTTGTACGACTGTCTCTTATGAAGTTTGGCTTAAAAATGGAGAAGAAGAAGAAGCATAAAAATATGTACAAGCCATAATCAATACAAACAAAACGAAACCAAACCAAACTGACCAAACTGGTTTCTTTAGCTGCGTTTATTTTTGTTTTTCTGTGTTTTTGTTTTCAACTCTTGATCGAACGTCTACAGCGATTGACTGACCGATAATTTCAAGAAAAATGAAGAAAAAAATCGTTCATTCGTCTCGTATGTTATGGAATGAATTGAATGCGATGCATTCGATTTTGTGCATTGAATAAAACAAAAGCTACACTTGTTTCTTTGCCTCAAGCAGGTGTTTGTTATCGCCTGGTATTTTTGGTGTATAAGATTTTATTTCAAATCTACAATAAGTAGAGCAAAATACAAGAAAAAAATGTGTTTCTGGAAAATACCCCTCGTTTAAAATCATTTTACACTAAAATATCATGACTTTTAAAACCAAGGAAATGGCTTTAATGACTCATTTATAACAGTAGCAGACTTAAAAAAATATTAACGCCTTTACATATGGCAATTTTACTTGCATTAAATTCCTGTAATAAGTTTTTACAAATTCCATGTAAAAATGGTAAAGTGCTTGTACGTGTGCCTTTAGTCTTATTTTTTAAAGTACGGTTTTACAGGAAAATTCTAAATACAATCTTAAAAAACTATATCACGGCAATTCAAATCCATTTTCAAAGCCATTACGTAAATAAAAATTTATAAATCTTGTTCTATAGCATAAAGTCCTTTGGTTTTGATTTAAATCGGCTAACGATTTATAATATTAAAAGTTATGAAATTTATCTATTTCACTTGTAAAATATGACAATAAGGTCTGCCATGAAGGCTTATACTGCAGACATGACCATGCTACTGCATATTAATTGAAAAGAAGTTTTGGTTACCATTCGCGTGCGCATACTAGATCAAATAGGTGGAGCAAAGGTTGTGTAAGTTTAGGTTAGCTGTTAGATTGCCGTGCACAGTAAAATTTAGGGTAAACCCCTTGTCATGATTCGTTAGTGGTAGGTTTGAACCACCCCGAGCTCCTGTTGAAATCGGTCAGAGTTCTTAGCTAGATCTTCAAACGTTCTGTTGCCCAAAAACTATTGACATGTGTTCTAAAGTCCAGGGCACTCGCATAAAAGATATTGTGCCGAATCCGTTTTGTGCACATCATAGGAGTTTGTGCTTCATTGCCCTTCCTGTTACCTGTTGTCTTGACAATCACTGCAGTTTTGAAATTTAGCAATCAGGTATGTTGGACCACCCACGGTTTGTTGCATCCCATCATGCTGTTTTTCCAATTGCAAATAGGAACGCATGTACTTAGACAATGTGTAGGTGGACCTTTTGTATAAAAAATTATAATCGATCTGACGTTAGTAAGCGACAAAAGTCAGCCGACAGTACGCGTTTCTTCTTGGTAGGAACTTCTCTGCCATTTCTGATTTGACAAACTGATATTGGGAAAAGTGTTTTAAGTATTTCAACTTCTCCAATATGCTTCTCTAAGCTTGAATGTACTCTATGATAATGATGGAATACGTCAATAGAGTAAATAGGTCTGATTTTCTTTGCCTGAAATGGTTAAAAGAATACTGCTGTATCAAGTGCTTTCATTGTGGACACAAGGGACTTCAATTTTCATGCCAACTGAGTTATCCGCTTGAGATCGCAGGCAATGGAAGTCAAGCGTGATAAGAGAGAGAATCCTGATTGAACATCGCATTCGAAGTTTGCTTCTGTCAAATAAAATTCTACCATATTCCATTGATTTTTGTCAAATATAAAAGCAAGTAATAAATGACATGGAAGTCGCCGTGGTCTAGTAGGTAGTGTGTTGGCTTATTAAACGTAAAAACCAGGCTTCGAGTCCCAGGTCAGACATCAAAGCAAAATACAAAAAGTATTTCCTCTCAGCGGATTTCTGGCAAAAACTCTGAGAGTAAATAAAATTGTCATGAAAAGTTTCTCATAAAATCTGTCGTTCGGAGTCGACTTTAAGCTGTAGGTGCCGCTACTCATATATAAAATTAACACACACAACATAAATGGTGTGAGAAACTAGGCCAATAGTCCTGACTGAAGACTTATAATGAACAAATTATTTTTGTAATAAATAACATCTCACGACTTTTAGGAATGTCGTAATGCTAGGTGTTTCTGGAAACCATATTAAAACAAACATTACGATCATATGTTCAGCTTTGGCATTTACTACTACCACTAGCGATAGGAAACATGGTCGATATCAGATTTTTGCTATAAAATTAGGTTTAACCACGAAATTTGTAGATCAATCACAAGCATTCAGTCGTAAGCATTTTGAGGAAATATGTAGCCAGGCAAAGAAACAAAAAATTCAACTAGATCGACTAAAAATGTAAAGAGGAGAGTTCATAATAAAAGAATAAATTCCAAATTGTTTGTTACTTATTGTAACCACATGACGGTTTTGACGACCTCCTTTCAGCTTTTTTCCGGCAAACACTTGAGAATAAATTAAACTGCCATGAAAATTTTCTCAAATCTGTCGTTTGGAATTGATGTTAACCAGTAGATTCTTTCGCTTTTATATAAAATTAATAATTACAATAAAAGTGGTGTGAGAAACTAGATGGTTGTCCTAACTAAAGGGTAGATTAAATAGTTAATATATGGAATCATGCCTTGTTTTTATTTTTGTTAATATTTTTTTTTATTATTATTATTATTAATACAAAATCGAAAACACGATTTTAAATTGCGAATCTTAAAACAATGAAAAACGATACGCCAAATAAATTATTAAACAATTTTATAACCTTTGGCTTACATGTCAATAAATTTTCAAAATGATTGGCTGTAAGAAACGTTACTTTGTTGTAATACAGGCCCTATAGAAAAATGTAAAAACCAAATTGATTGACTTTCAAAATTTATTGAGCTATTATAACTCAGATGTGCTGAAAAACCGCCCAGTTTATTGCTAACAAGAGTAACATCATCATCATCATCATTATCCTATGATCATCATCGTTCTCATCATTAATCTTGTGTTTAAATTTTTGTTATTGATTTTATTGCTTTTTAAAGGTTTTCATTTTACATTAAATCGCATATAATTTAAATAATTAAACAAACGTACGTTTTATTTTGTGATTACTTACCTTTATATGTCTATCAATTAACCAGTTGAGTTCAATATCATCGTCATCTTCACCAAATGGATTGATAAGCACTTCAGCAACTTTAAGCCAACCGACATAGAAAACAAACTATTAAAAATATAATTTAATATTATTACAACAATAACAACAACAACAGAAAAAAATATTTATTATTATTATTATACAAATAAAATATTGTAGCGAAATTGAATTCAAATTGAAATTCAGTTTTTTTTTTAATTTTTGTTTTATTAATTTTACACGTCATAATTCAAACAAAATTTTATAAAAACAAATATCAAATCAATTACTGACAAAACGATTTGTTCAAAAGCGATAAATTTATTGAAAAAAGTCACACTCCGCATACCCACTGTCGGTAAACAGGCTGACATGTTTGAAATGAAACAATTGTTCACAATTAGTAAAGCATTGAACAGAGATGAGTGCCTGGTCCATAAATTTATTCCTAATAACTACTATATACTGTAGTAAATCATTTAAACAAATGTTTTATTTGATTTATATAATGCAAACAACAATAACAACAATAACAATAAAAAAAAAAATAATATTTTTCTCTTTATGGCTAAACCACGTGATACATGTTGTTGGGCATCTAAATATGGCTGTTTATTGGCATTTTTTCATTTTATTTGTTCAACTGACAAAAACAATTAAGTTGGTTGACTGTTGGCTGTTTGGTTGCTGCTTGGCTGTCTGATTAAGCTTATAAACGGAAAATTAACAACAACAACAAATATTGTTAATATATTGCATTTTAATTAATTAATTGTCTTAACCGCTTTAATTTTATTTTGGCTTTACCAAATTGGAAATTTTGCTCTGATTTTTGAAGTTTATAAAATTTCCGCTTGGCAATACAAATAAAAGTTTTCTTTTGGTTGTTGTCTAATCCTAGATCAGGAGCTCACTTGAGTAATTTACCTGCTATTTAAAACATGACTATCTTATAATATAAACTTAAAACCTGCCTGAAAGTTTAATTTTATCCCAATATCTAGTATCTAGTTGAAATCGCCGAAGTCGTCTAGTAGTAGATAGTGTGTTGACTTTTTAAATGTGATGTCACTGTTCAAACTCCATGTCAGATATATCCGATAAAACAGGGATTTACAAAATCCCGATCCCGAAATCCCGGGAAAAATACCGATTTTCTGTGAATCTCGAAATCCCGGGATTTTCGGATTTGCTGATTGGCATCCCTAGTACACACATAATTGGTTATTATAGCCCATTATTCAGGAATACAACCTATGTAGCTTCTCACACAACTCATGTTGTATGTGTTAATTTTATCCATAAGTAGCGGGGGACCTACAGTTTAAAGTCGACTTCGAGCGATAGATTTTATGAGAAACTTTTCATGGCAATTTTATTTACTCTCAGAATCTGCTGAGAGGAAATCCCCGAAAATTTACTTTTTGTATTTTGTTTTGATGTCTGGCCTGGGACTCGAATTCTGGCTTTTACGTCTAATCAGCGAACACACTACCTACTAGACCACGGCGACTTGTAATTCTGGCTAAGGGATTGTAATGACCAATAATATGACAACACTGATATTTTTCGTTAAACATTGTTTTTCGGCAACAATTCTTTGGACACAAAAAGGTTTTAATAATTGATCTGACATTGGGAGAGTTTCTCAACAGGGTTTAATTCTAATAGAACATCGCATTCGAAGTTTGCTTCTGTCAAATAAAATTCTACCATATTCCATTGATTTTTGTCAAATATAAAAGCAAGTAATAAATGACATGGAAGTCGCCGTGGTCTAGTAGGTAGTGTGTTGGCTTATTAAACGTAAAAACCAGGCTTCGAGTCCCAGGTCAGACATCAAAGCAAAATACAAAAAGTATTTCCTCTCAGCGGATTTCTGGCAAAAACTCTGAGAGTAAATAAATTGTCATGAAAAGTTTCTCATAAATCTGTCGTTCGGAGTCGACTTTAAGCTGTAGGTGCCGCTACTCATATATAAAATTAACACACACAACATAAATGGTGTGAGAAACTAGGCCAATAGTCCTGACTGAAGACTTATAATGAACAAATTATTTTTGTAATAAATAACATCTCACGACTTTTAGGAATGTCGTAATGCTAGGTGTTTCTGGAAACCATATTAAAACAAACATTACGATCATATGTTCAGCTTTGGCATTTACTACTACCACTAGCGATAGGAAACATGGTCGATATCAGATTTTTGCTATAAAATTAGGTTTAACCACGAAATTTGTAGATCAATCACAAGCATTCAGTCGTAAGCATTTTGAGGAAATATGTAGCCAGGCAAAGAAACAAAAAATTCAACTAGATCGACTAAAAATGTAAAGAGGAGAGTTCATAATAAAAGAATAAATTCCAAATTGTTTGTTACTTATTGTAACCACATGACGGTTTTGACGACCTCCTTTCAGCTTTTTTCCGGCAAACACTTGAGAATAAATTAAACTGCCATGAAAATTTTCTCAAATCTGTCGTTTGGAATTGATGTTAACCAGTAGATTCTTTCGCTTTTATATAAAATTAATAATTACAATAAAAGTGGTGTGAGAAACTAGATGGTTGTCCTAACTAAAGGGTAGATTAAATAGTTAATATATGGAATCATGCCTTGTTTTTATTTTTGTTAATATTTTTTTTATTATTATTATTATTTATACAAAATCGGAAACACGATTTTAAATTGCGAATCTTAAAACAATGAAAAACGATACGCCAAATAAATTATTAAACAATTTTATAACCTTTGGCTTACATGTCAATAAATTTTTCAAAATGATTGGCGGTAAGAAACGTTACTTTGTTGTAATACAGGCCCTATAGAGAAATGTAAAAACCAAATTGATTGACTTTTAAAATTTATTGAGCTGAGATGTGCTGAAAAACCGCCCAGTTTATTGCTAACAAGAGTAGCATCATCATCATTATCCTATGATCATCATCGTTCTCATCATTAATCTTGTGTTTATATTTTTGTTATTGATTTTATTGCTTTTTAAAGGTTTTCATTTTACATTAAATCGCATATAATTTAAATAATTAAACAAACGTACGTGTTTTGTAATTACTTACCTTTATATGTCTATCAATTAACCAGTTGAGTTCAATATCATCGTCATCTTCACCAAATGGATTGATAAGCACTTCAGCAACTTTAAGCCAACCGACATAGAAAACAAACTATTAAAAATATAATTTAATATTATTACAACAATAACAACAACAACAGAAAAAAATATTTATTATTATTATACAAATAAAATATTGTAGCGAAATTGAATTCAAATTGAAATTCATTTTAATTTTTTTTTTAATTTTACACGTCATAATTCAAACAAAATTTTATAAAAACAAATATCAAATCAATTACTGACAAAACGATTTGTTCAAAAGCGATAAATTTATTGTAAGAAGTCACACTCCGCATACCCACTGTCTGTAAACAGGCTGACATGTTTGAAATGAAACAATTGTTCACAATTAGTAAAGCATTGAACATTTCCCTAAATTTATTTAATAACTACTATATACTGTAGTAAATCATTTAAACAAATGTTTTATTTGATTTATATAATGCAAACAACAATAACAACAATAACAATAATAAAAAATAATATCTTTCTCTTTATGGCTAAACCACGTGATACATGTTGTTGGGCACCTAAATATGGCTGTTTATTGGCATTTTTTCATTTTATTTGTTCAACTGACAAAAACAATTAAGTTGGTTGACTGTTGGCTGTTTGGTTGCTGCTTGGCTGTCTGATTAAGCTTATAAACAGAAAATTAACAATAACAACAAATATTGTTAATATATTGCATTTTAATTAATTAATTGTCTTAACCGCTTTAATTTTTATTTTGGCTTTACCAAATTGGAAATTTTGCTCTGATTTTTGAAGTTTATAAAATTTCCGCTTGGCAATACAAATAAAAGTTTTCTTTTGGTTGTTGTCTAATCCTAGATCAGGAGCTCACTTGAGTAATTTACCTGCTATTTAAAACATGACTATCTTATAATATAAACTTAAAACCTGCCTGAAAGTTTAATTTTATCCCAATATCTAGTATCTAGTTGAAATCGCCGAAGTCGTCTAGTAGTAGATAGTGTGTTGACTTTTTAAATGTGATGTCACTGTTCAAACTCCATGTCAGATATATCCGATAAAACAGGGATTTACAAAATCCCGATCCCGAAATCCCGGGAAAAATACCGATTTTCTGTGAATCTCGAAATCCCGGGATTTTCGGATTTGCTGATTGGCATCCCTAGTACACACATAATTGGTTATTATAGCCCATTATTCAGGAATACAACCTATGTAGCTTCTCACACAACTCATGTTGTATGTGTTAATTTTATCCATAAGTAGCGGGGGACCTACAGTTTAAAGTCGACTTCGAGCGATAGATTTTATGAGAAACTTTTCATGGCAATTTTATTTACTCTCAGAATCTGCTGAGAGGAAATCCCCGAAAATTTACTTTTTGTATTTTGTTTTGATGTCTGGCCTGGGACTCGAATTCTGGCTTTTACGTCTAATCAGCGAACACACTACCTACTAGACCACGGCGACTTGTAATTCTGGCTAAGGGATTGTAATGACCAATAATATGACAACACTGATATTTTTCGTTAAACATTGTTTTTCGGCAACAATTCTTTTGGACACAAAAAGGTTTTAATAATTGATCTGACATTGGGAGAGTTTCTCAACAGGGTTTAATTCTAATAGAACAAAAACCTCACGAAGTTACTTAATGTCAAATAGGAAGTCAAAACATACTTTATTCACTTTTTCCGTTTTCAAGTGTCAAAGGTACCTGCCATCTTATTATTATCGTGTTTTTCTATTGCTTTATTTCATTTTCATTAATCGAGTTTTTCCCAGCTAAAAAGATGATAATAAACTTCTTCAAGAGTTCGAATTTTAGTAGGATTGTTTTGGAAATTTTTTCACCCCGTTGAACCTGGATTACTTGAGTGCTGCTACTACTACAGCAATCATATCCAACATGCAAATCAAGTAGCGGGATCTACGAGCGGCAGAGATAGAAAACTTTTTTTTTATCAATTTTATTTACTCTCAGAATTTTTGTCAGAAATCTGCTTAGAGGAAGCCGCCGTTGAAAAATTTTTAACACATGTTTCACATTTTGTTGCGGATGTCTGAACTGAGGATCGCTATATAGAATACTACCTACCTACTAGACTACGACCACATCAACTAGATATTTAGAACACACAGTTGATTATTTTAGTAATAAAACTTGAGATCTATTTTTCGTAAAGAGTACTAATATAATCCATTTGTATTGGTCGGATTGAGCAACACACACACAAAATAAAATCTCCTATATGCAGTTTTACAATCAACTTCATATGCAGACTTTGACGTTTATTGTGGTTCCTTTCCCTTGTGTTAAGTGCAAAAAAAAAAGAAAAAAAGCAACTAAAATGTCATAAACTTGACAATAATGGTGTGTATAATGTTTGTAAAAGTGCATCTTAATTACAAACACGCAAATCATCTTTTTTCACATTTTTATGCAATTTTAAATGTCTTATCAAACTACAAGTGAATGAATGAATACCACTCAGTGTGAACTGTGCTAAGTGCCTACCGAAATAGAGAGTTTTTGTTACGTTAAAATGGTTTGTAAATGTTTAACAAACCTTTTCATATTATTTCATAATGAAAGAAAAAAAAATGAAGAGGAAAGTAAAAAGAGTTTAAATTATTTCATTTAAAAATTATATAATTTTGTAGCATTGTAAAGTATACATACATACGTACGTATTTAAATTAGCCAACCAACCAACCAACCAAGCAGTCAACATTTATTTTCTTGTCTATGTTTGCTTGCTGGTGGCTATAAACAGATCGTGCTCTGCTTACCAAGAAAGTCGATTTTTTTTTGTTGTAAATTTAATTTCACATTTGTCATAATAATTAGTTTTGAAAAGTTTTGAAGCCAATTTATAATTTTTGTCTACGATACGACAAATTGAAATTTTCTCAAGTACTTGGCTAGCTGTACGTTTGTAATGGAATATCTTGTGGTTAAACACTATTGTCGCTTGATACCCCCTGTATAACGTTATTTGAGTTCAGATTATTGCGGTTTTAATTTTAATATGTTTGTTTTTAATTAAAAATAAAAAATAAAAAAAACTTACCTGCAATGCAGTGAATAAAGGAAAATATAAATCGTAATCATGTTTGCCATTATAATCTGGCATATCGGGTAACATCTGTCGCCCTAAAAGGGCGGCAATGAAATATGTGTATAAAACTAATGTTACAACCTTTTAAAATTAAATATAAAAAAGAAAAACACAAAAAGAAAGTGAAAATTAATTTTTTATAACAAAAAAAGAAAAGGAAAATAAAACTTATTTCGTGTATATTTCCACACTTACCTGCGTATAAACTAATGGCACACATACGGTATCATAACCGATTAAACCACCCAAACGTCTTCGAATATCGGAGAGTTCCATTAGTATTGTTTGTACAATGTGATCGGACATGATGAGACCATCTTTGCGTGCACGATTTATAATATTTGTTGCCCAAACCAGGGGCATCCAATATTTGGACATGGGACTTTTGGCATTTAAATGTTCAAAAATTTTCATTTCAGACTCGTGCATGAGACCAGCATCCACGAGATGTTGCGTTGTTGGAAAACGACGTTTAACACGTAACGATATACGTTGTAAGGTAATCACATAAGCCAAGACCATGTAACGCATAATGTTGCGACGCATTAAACGTCCCGTCTCACCATTTGAATTTGGTATTGCAGCACTTATGAATAGAGCTAACGTATCGGGCCAGGGCAATAATCTGTATTGTTCCCACCAACGTTTCACTACCAGACTTACATAGAAACCTAATACAAACGACATGGGTATACTTTCGCCCTGTTGGCCAAAATATGAGCGTAGCTTTTGGAATATTCTGAAAATGAAAGTTAAATTAATTTAAATATTAACTTAATTTACAACAATTGTTCACATAAGTAGAATTAAATTTTTAATTGAATTAATGATATTTTTAATCAGACTAATTAAAATTTTATAGTACAAATTTGTCGCTATTTTGAATCAAACTAGAATAGCAGTGTTTTAAAGAAGGATCCATATCAAGATCTTGTCCTCTTATAGCTAGCTTTGACACCCGTAGATAGGTAGCTCTGTTACAATATCCATAAAAATAACCGCACTCATGATATTTGAATGCCGGATCCGTCTTGAAAGACTTTCGGCATGATTTATTCGTGTTTTATTGATTTTGTTTTGCTGCGGGCCTTGTAATAATTGTATTCGCATCGTCACAGCTTTATAAATTAATCTGACATCTAAGTTGGCAACCTAATATTTGCTCAACTGAGAAATTGGGATTCACGAACCCTCAAATAATAGGAATTAATTATCCGCTTAACCCTTGAACTTATTTACAAAAGAAACTAAGACACAATTTGTACTTTAAAACGTTTGAAATCTTTTAGAATCAAGCTTTGCTTAGACCTAATACCTATAGGCCTTAATTTTTTATACTTGGTTAAACAACTTTCCTCTCTCAGAGCAAACAATGTCTTATTACTTTAGCAGAGTGTCAGGTATCTGTCAGGTTCTATATCCATGCACAAAATCTTGCTTGCATGAAATATTACGCCTTCAGAAATTTTATGGCAAAGAGAAGCTCTACAATATCCTTAACATGGATGAAAATGAAATAATTCGAAGTGAAATACTGTAATTGTAATGACTGGCCTGATAATACACTCTCACAAGGTCTAAGTCTACTATATACATACACATACATAAGTAATTGATGTGATTTCTGCCTTCCGAAAGTTGTCTACTGCTGCAACGTTAGTGATTGCAGAAATTATACCCCTGAAGCCAATAGTGGATGTAGAGAGGAGGAAATATGGCGTAGAGAGAGGAACAGGTTTTTCGAACCCTGTTCAACTAACTAATGATGCTATGGTTAAATGGCAGCAGGACTGGTCCAATCCCACCAAGGGAAGATGGACCCACAGACTTATACCGAGCATAGGCGTATGGACTAAAAGAACACAGACACGGTTAGGGGAACTTTCACCTGACACAATTGTTAACGGCCCATGGATGTTAAGGGCTTATCTCTATAAGTTTGGTCATGACGTGGATGAGGCATGCCCACAATGCCGTAATGAAAGGGAAACGGCGGAGCATGTTTTCTTTACTTGCCCGGGATATGATGTTCAACGAAATTACCTGGAGAGAATAATAGGATTTCAGGAAACGTCCGATAATATAGTTAACCAGATGTTAACCTTATGTGACAATTGGAACGCAGTATGCTTTTCGCAAGAAAAGTATTAACGCAACAAAGATTGGCTGAGAGAACAAGGTCAGCGGAATTTGAAGGCAGCATTCGCTGAGTCTCCATCCCCCCGAAGTAATACTTGATTCTGGTCCCGGGGGGTGGGCGGCAAATGGTTGAAAGTGTGACGAACTAGGTTGGTTTTAGTACGTATTCGTTTAGCAAGCCGAGAGTAAGTCTTGCGGCGAATCGTACACTTTGGTAGGCCGGGCTACCAATATCGTTCGAAGATTTTCTAACCTTTAGCTCTTAAAGCTATAAAAAAAAAGAAATAAGTAGTTGTTTACTACTAAGACCTACTTTCTGACATCACTCATGTTGTATGTGTTAATTTTATACGACAGAATAAGTTTTTGACTTTTTGCCAGAAATTTCCTCTCAGTAGAGAGAGAGAGAAAGAAATATTTTTTGTAGGAAATGTCTGACATGGGGTTTGAACTGAGGCCTTACATCTAATATTTCAACACACTACCTGCTAGACTACGGCGACTGCATGGTGAACTGGATTATTACTATTCACAGTAAAAGTGCCTAATTGCTAGAGAATACAGTACGCTGCAGCAAATAGGAGCACCAATAACGGAGTCAATTAAATTGTAGCCGACATTATGCTGAGAATCCTGGACGCAGTTCTAACATAATACTTAATCGGTGGATCTTACCAGGGTATTGTTAGTGAGTGAGAATTTAAATTTGGGTTTATAATTATTTGGGTCTCGTTTGGATCTTGTTTACAAGATCGATGAATAAACAAAAATAAGAGATAAAAGACGTAAATAACTAACAACAAAATGAAGGGAACAAAGAAGTAAACAAGCAACAACAATGTGCAGTATAAAATAGTGGATAGAGAAATAAACCAACAACAACTAATCTACCTGGACGAATGTAAACAAGCAACAAAAATGAGAAGGGGTTGTTTACATTATTAGAATGTTCCCGAAGGCCGTCATCATCATTCGAGGACATTCATCACACTAATGATCCAGTGATATAAAAGGCAAGCCAAAGCGAGCAAGGAAGATTCAGAGTTCAGAGTTTGAGTTGAATCAGTCGTGTGTGCAGACGGCACTTTGTATTCGGAGTTTGAATTAAGCTAGTCGTGTATAACGACGTTACGTTGGTTGAAGTGATAAATCAATCGGTTGTATGAAGACACGAGATCGAGCTATAATGCGGTTAGACTTGTATGGAGACAAGTTGCGTTTGAAGGAAGCAGTTGTTAGTGTTGTGCTTACAAAAAGGTTGTGAACGAAGAATAACTAACAAGTGTTGTTGCTTACAAAAAGGTTTGTAAACAGAGAATTATCACGAACAAACACATATTGCGAAAATTATCGTTGTATACGTGGAATAAACTGGAACAGTGGCGCAAAAGCTGTGCAGATAATAAAGAAAGGATAAAATTATCATATTTTTAACGTTTTTAAAAGGTAAAAACTTAACAATATGTAATCGGTAGATTTTACCGGGGTAGTGTGAGCGAGTGAGAATTTCAATTTGTGTTTTTAATTGCTTTGCGTCTCGTTAAAAAATTGGCTTTCCCTAAAAATACAATGTAACTAACGTCGTTAGGGAGGTTTTAAAGCTAATATTATAAGGAAATGCAACCTGATTGTTTTGAATTTTATTAATTTTGATGAATTATAATATCATTTCAAAATGTAAAATATATTTTTGATGAAGTACTTAAAAAATGAAATATATTGTATAGCAAAAATATGACAATTTGGTAAATAATTTTTAAAATATTTTTCACTTACTTTTGTTGTTGTTCGGTTAAAGCAAATCTATATACAAAGTTGATCGTATAATATAAACATAAATAAGCGACTAATTCACGCCAAACTAATTTATAGACACTACCGCGCCATCTGGAAATTATAAAAAATAAATAAAAAAATAAATAAATTAGAGTATTTATTATTATTGTTGTCATGTTAATATTTTTTGGAGAAATAGAAATATTTTTTGTTAATTTTTCTTATATAGATTGTTAAATAAAATTAATAACACACAACATTTCGTTTCACGTTCTTAAACGATCATTTCTTTAGAATTATTTTATTTTATTTTTTTTTATTGTTAACACACTATAATTATTGTCTAAAGAGATTAAATAAAAAGTAAACTCGTATGACTCATTGCATATATGTTTGTATGCACATAGTTAAACTAATTAAAAGTTGTGTATACACAATTTGTTTAAAAGTTTTGCAAAAATACAAGTCAATGTAACGACACTTCGATTCCCGCAAAAATATGGTTTCATTTTAAAAGCTGTGATTTTAGATTCTTTGTTTAGATAATATAGTATGTACGTGTACGTCCGTAACTGCAGTTGTTAAGTTTAGTTTGTTAAAATGATTTATTTTTTTTTCATTGTTTATATAAATTATGGTCTGCAAGGGATCCGTGTTACAGAATTACACGATCATGATTTCATTGGTGATTTATGGCGAATAAAACACACTGAAAGGTCTCCATTGTAGCGCCCTTTAAATTTAACCGAAGGAGCAATAACCAAGAGTAACACCAGTAAACTTAATTTTTATTGAACATATTACGAAGTGCTACTAATTTTTGGAGAAACTTTTCATAGGAATTTTATTTACTTTCACAGTTTTTGCCCGAAATCGCCGGTAAAACTGTGGCCTCACGTCTAATAAGTCAGTATTGAAACGAGATTCTATTTAAAAACCCTTTCATTGGTTTGTCCAAATATTCTACTACTGGGCTGCTATTGAATTGGCGGATGCTTTTGTACACAAGGCTTGTTTATCTGTCTGCAAGGAAGTAAAATTATTTGTCCCATTGAACAAATTCATTTGCAGTCGATTGATCAATGGATCACACGATTTTTTATAAGACAATTCATTCTTTAGTTACAGTATACATATCGCTCTTTTATTGCAATATAGTCATGTCTCAAAAAATTAAAAATTTGTAGTTACTTTAGCAAAACTGCTCTTTTAGACCTTCTGTACATGTTGAAAAAAAAAAAATTAGTTTTATATCCCAAGCTGAACCGAAGTTATAGTAAAAAAAATGTTAGCGGCAATTAGATCATAGGACTTATGTCTTGAAAACTTAAATCGCATTTTGCCAAGTTCAAGTTTTTTTGAGATATGACTATGTTGCAATAAAGGAGCGATATGTATGTTGAACTGGTAACCTTGTAAAGGGAAATTGCTAAAGCCCATGAAGCAATATTAGAACACTAAACCTACTGATACTTCATCTATTCCTATTCCTACCAAAGGGGGTCAAATGACCCCTTGCCAAATTTAAGGTAGATTACATATATTTCTCGGTAAAAAAATTAACTGGAGAGGAGTAAATCTTGGAAAACACATTCGATCTATTTTGTAATAAGAGTCATAAAGGCAAATGGCGATGTGATAATGTTATTTTCAAGAAATTCTGACAAGGACTTCAAAATAGGTCATTTGACCCGTTCATCGTAGGTTTAGTGTTAAAAAAGGACATGCTTGAGAAAGATCTATACCATGCATCTGCTTGAATGGAGATTGCAAACGTCAAGCGAATCGTGAGCTGTATGAGTTGTAATAATAAGAATACCACACGTTGTGTAGTAAAGGACATAATAATACGGCAACGTACTGCAGTTATACGTAATGTTTTTCGAATAGGAGAGTAACAAATTATCACTCGACTTTGTATTTTCGAGCTACTGCAATTAATTTTTGGCTCTTAGCTGCAATTTTTAGCCAAATCGAAGATCTTGGCTCCTCTAAATGAAACTATGTGACTTCCTATCGGTAGAGGTTGCAAAAACTTCGTAATTATGTTTCTCTAACGAATTTCGTTCACAGTCATTGCAATTCTTAAAATCTCATCTTCAGAAAGGTATGATCCCTAAGCGAAGAATGGTCAAAATCTGCACCAGATATAGTTACTGGTTGTAGATGCATTTGTTTCTCATGCATTGCATGAGAATTTTAAATAATTATAATTCAGAAGACGATATATTTCTTCGAAAAAAAATTTACGTTTTTCGAAAAACTAGCATGTCATTGTCATAATTTATTGCGTAGTGCTTCAGCAAATTCGTAGTTGTCGAGAAGGCTGTCAAAATAATATTTTCGGAATTTCGTCGATGCTCTCGTTTACAGCAGTAATGTTTTCAAGAGAGTGATCGCTACAATGACGCACAGGAGTCTTATCGTCTATAGCCGACAGAGTTTCTTAAAAATTTTTGTCTGTTCTTCGAATGGTTATGACATTAGTGCACTTTCTCAACCTAAACTTTCCATTAGCCCCTGCATAACTTTCCCAAGCAAGTTTTCAGTATTATAGCGCATTATTTGGCGTAGTCGAGGTAGTGTGTTGGCTTATTAGACGTAAAGCCAGGGTTCTTCGCCCAGGTATGGCATCAAAACGAAAATATTTCTTCGGCAGTTTTATGGCAAAAACTGTGAGAGTAAATAAATCTGCCATGAAAAAGTTTCTCAAAAATCTGTCGTTCGGATTCGACGTTCAACTGTTTATACGCCACTCACGTATAAAATTAACACATACAACATGTGGTGTGAGAAGTTAGGCCGTAATCCTGCCCGAAAGATTGTAATGGCCAGTTATGTACATATGTAGGTTAGATTAAGTTAGGTTGGAGGACGTGTTCTTGTCAACTGTGACAAGTACAGTACCTGGAAGTCGAATTGAATGTCCTAGCTTCTCACACCTCTCGAATTGTGTGATTGCTATAAAAACCTGCCAAATGGTATATCAAATTAGATTAATTTAAATAGTACACTCCAGGAGAGACCCCCTTTACAATACAGGGTGCAGATATTTATTTGATATTTGGAAAGAGATTTCATTACAATCTTTTGCAAGTAAAAATGAAAACTTAAAATTTAACTCCATTGTTATCAAATCGATAGCATTTCCAAATAATTTCTTGGAATATTCGATTGGTCAGCTCGGTCTGTAAACATTTTCTTTATTGATTATTTTAAATAATTCCAGTGAAAAACAGAACTGGGAAAAACACATTCCCATGTTAAATGGAAAATCAATGTTGTTTTTAAGCTTACAATATAATTATTTATTAAGCAAATTAATTAATTAATTTTAATAAAAGCCTATAAAATAGATGGCCTTAAAAATTAAAATTCAAAATAATTCATATTAAAATGAAATTCTTTATACCGGTTATTGTGTGCATAGATTTAATATAAGATTTTAATATTTTAGTTGTGCTATTTAAACTGAAAGTTAAGTGCAGCTGCTAAATTATTACATTGAAATGAAGAAAATTTAATTCAACTGATTTAATTAAACTATTCAGTGTCCAAGAAAAATGTTTACCCTTAAACGCAGGCTTTTTTCTTTTGAATTTATTTTTCAATGTTTTGCTTAAATTTATGCAAAATAAATTGTTTGTTGAGTGATTTATTGTTAGAGTAGCAAATAAATAATTAATTAACGTTTCATATCAACAATTTATTTGATGCGTTTTGAATTAACGAACCATATTTTTTGTTTTGTTTTTGTTCATTAGAGATATTATATGTTGAAGTTTTGATATGTCAGCTATTTGTCACATTGGACACACGATGTGTAAACAGTGTCATGAAAATGAAGATGTTTTACTAACTAAAAACAAAACAAACCAAAACAACTATTGTTATACGTGTTGCAATGTTTATTTCAATAAAAAATCATTTTTTTTTTCAAAATTAAATATTTTTGTTAAACTTTGGTGACAGAAACACTGAAGTACGCTGTTCAACAGTGTATAGATAAGAGTTTCGTAGTGCGAATATGAATTTTTTGTTTGTTTTAAAAAACTAACTGTAAACTTACGGAAATTGTCGTTCTGAGTGTATTTTATCAAGTACCCTGATCTTGGATTATGTCAAAATAATCCAGAGAGACTAACACTGGTGAAAAAAATTGAGAGAAATAATTCACTAGTAAATACATACATAATTGGTCATTAGAACCCATCAGTCAGGATTATTGACCTAGTTTCTCATACCACTTATGTTGTGTGTGTTAACAGTTTAAAATCGACTCCGAACGACAGATTTTATGAGAAACTTTTCATGGCAATTTCATTTACTCTCAGAGTTTTTTCCAGAAATCTGCTGAGAGGAAATCACCGAGAAAATACTTTTTTTTTGTATTTTGTTTTGCTGTCTGGCCTGGGACTCGAATCCTGGCTTTAAGTCTAATAAGCCAACACACTGCCTACTAGACCACGGCGACTTCATTGGTAAATACGGTCTCCAACTAGCAGGCTCAGCCTCTAGAGTTCTAACAAGAAAAGTAAAGTCTCACTGGATGTGCTCCAAAACTATAGTTTCCTGCACGTTAACGATTTGTTACATTTAACTGTTTTAGCATCTAGGTGTCTATACCACTTGTGGTCGCGGTGTCTCCTTCACCGTTTGCCTTAAAGATTCCAATTACAATCCTACCCGATTGTATCATACAGACGTCTACGGAGCTTCATACCAATGGAACGTCTCTTGAGGTGTATTATCTGCTGTCTATATCGGTGGCTAGGTGAAGTACCCGCACATTACCAAATCGCTTGAGCAGATTATCTTATGTGGGGCATGGACTGTGTGACACATAACGTCGTATTGATGAAACCTCATCTAGTTAACGTCGAGATCAGTACATCTAATGTGGTTTAAAAAGAAACGCGGATTGTTGATGCCGGTAGTCCGAAATCTATAAAACACAGTGATTTTCGCGGGAAATATTGGACGTCCATGGATTTATTTAGAGCTGGGCCTCAGCGCGAAAGATAATTTTCCAATGGTAAATCTGATCAATTTTTATAAGACTCAACCGCCATATTGGATTAGCCATTTAAAATTTTTTAAATCTGAATGAAGATCTGTAATCAGCGACCCCAAAAAACCCTGAGTAATAATTTTAAGAGCCTCCGTAATGTGTTTCTTTTTCTCTTGCACACCTTGACGTAAAGTCACCCCCTACTTTAAGGGTACATTCAATCAAATGGGCTTTGACCTCATTTTAAAGAGCAAAAGATCAATTTCAATTTCTGACAATAGCAATGGTTTTAGCACGACAGTGTTTAGCTTTACAATTTTTTAAAAATGGTCATAAAAGCTATTTTTAGGGGTTTCAACGCCCATTTTCGTGAAAACCCGTCGTAATGGTTTTTGAATCCAGATTCGTGTTCAGCGCAGAAAATGCCTTCGGCAACACTTGCAGCTCTTATTTGCAAAACCCATGCAGAGGTGTGTTATCTATGTATGTGTCAACTGTTTCCGAGCCTATGTACGTCGTTGTCTGCTGTCCAAGTTTTCTGAAGTCCTTGTTGTAAGACCCGATATATGTATGCAGCCTTTTGGTAAATACAGGCGTGCCTACCTATTCAGAAACTATTTGCAATTTTAGCCCATATATTCGTCGGAATGTCTTAAAACCTTAGACGAATTATATTTCAAATAAAAAATATTATTTTCACAATGGTAAAGGACGGTAACAGCTATTTTTGGAATGTACTTTACATTTTAAATTACAAAATTACCAACACAAAAACATCTTTCTACAGTTGAGCTTGAGCTCTGCTAAAAAGAACACCCTTTATAAATGTAATATGCAAATAAGAAAATAACCACCTATTGCTTGTGTAATTAATTTTACAAAAAATTGTTGTTCGTTCATTCGCATTGTTTTCAAATTAATTGCTTTCCATTTGTTAATTTAAATAAAAAAAAAAACTAATAAAAAAAAGAAAATGCACAATAAAAGACAAAAAAAAACGATTTTTTGTTTCAAATAGGACATTTTAGAAAAACCAACTCGTGTAAATAATAGTATTTTTTATGTATTTTTTTAGATTTCAAAAACGTGTTTAAATGCTTATTTTTCAATGTGCAAATTCAGTTTGAAGTTTACTGAAAAAAAAAAACTGAGGCGTACTAAAACAATTGTTCTAAAAATACGCCATTTTGCTAATAAGAAAAGTTTAGTTTTTAAAATTTGTTTAAATTTTTACAGATGCATTGATAAGAACTAGAACAAAATTTGTTGCCACAAAACAGTATCATTTTAATCGCTCAATTGCATCAAAGCAACTCAAAGATGCAATTCAATGCAGATAGTCGCGTCTGTTTTATAGTTTTTAAACTTTCATTCAGTTCATCAAATTGTTAAAATTTATAATTTTAATCGATTTTAGTAAGATTTAGTAAGATACACTGGACTTCAACCCGCAAACTACAAATTTGGTGTGAGAAGTTAGGTAATAATCCTAACTAAAGGATTATAATGCCAAGGGCAAGGATTTTAATGCAAGTGCATGTTTGTAGTCGGTAACTCAAAATCACTTTTGACAATATATCTTTTCTAATCGAAGAATTTGCTTCAAAATGGCATCGATTTGTTGTTGCATATCTTATAATAAATGCATATTTTGCATATTTTTCTTATAAGTGCATATATTTAGCATATTTTACTATTTCATTGTATATTTAATTTTCTTTTGAAATATTTTGATTTTTGAATACATCATATTTACAAATATCTCATTTTACCTTCATTCAAATAATATTTTTATTTGTTCGTTAAACTGAGTCCACAAAATAAATTTTGTTCGCTATTGAAGATACTCAATAGGAAAAATTTGACCGTTCGTTAAATGCAATGTTCATAGAATCGAATGGTCGTTAAATCGGAAAACTACTGTATAAATATCTTTAGATATATAAAAATGACAAGTATTCTCGTTATCGCTAAACTCAAAAACTTACTGAACCGATTTTGACAAAACTTAATATATATGCTCTATGGCGCGTGAGGAATGTTCTGTGTAGTTTGAAGTTCGTCCGACATATGGCGCAATATTTAGTTTTGTTTGTGTTTTTGCACCGTAACTTAAGAACTACTGCACTATGCTGTGTTTCGTTGAAGGCGTTGCCCGTTAATTAGCCCGATACCACACTGATTTTGAATTTCTTCGGAAAGCAGTTCAAAATAAAAGAAAAATTTGTAGCCAGTAACGCGAATCGGGCCAAGCTATCAAAAATATATAATTCCATTTCAACAATAATTGCTATGTCGATTTAGTGCACCTTTCATTCTTCTTCTAAATATCAATCAGCCATGACTTTGCACGGAAACCAGACTTACAGTGAATATAAAATTGGAAGGCAAAACAACGTTTGCCCGGGTCTGCTAGTTTATTATATTTATAACTTAACAATATCCTTATATGTACCCATCAAAAAATACATTTAAAATCTTATATTTTCCTTATAAATATGAAACTATGACCTGAATTTTATTTTTGTATTTGTTTAATAAATATATTTCAAGTAAAAAATTTTTTATTGCATATTTTTAACATTTTTAGTGCATATTTTCTCTCTTATAGTGCATATTATAAGCGCATATTTTAAATTTTTTAGCGCATGAAATTCCTTGCCCTGGTTTATTTAACGAAATAGAGGAAATGGGTTTGAAAATTTTTACTTTTGTTGGTAAATTACAATACGAGTTAAATGTCCTTTTATTTTATTGAAAAGACACTGTCAGCTCCAAATATCGGGTCTACCATCTAACGTTTTTTTTTCAACTAATGCTTATTCCGAGAAAATGAGCAAGGAGTGGCCATTGGCTATCGTTATCGGGCATTGTTAAACGAATTTTTATTCACAAAAATTGAAGAGGAGGATATTGGCAACATTTGGTTTCAACAGGACGGCGCTACGTGCTACACAGCCGAAGCTACACTTGATGCTTTGCGCCCTGTTTTTAAAGATCGGATTATCAGCAGCAAAGCTGATGTCGTTTGGCCGCCTCGGAGCTGCGATTTAACACCTTTAGGCTGTTATTTGTGGGGTGCCGTTAAAGATAAGTGTTACGCCGACATGCCATGCAAAAAAAAAAAAATTTATACCGTACGCCCAAAATCTTACTTTTCTTTAAAAGAGTTTTTAAAGTGTGAATCATATGTGATGCACAGGACAGGGTTTGGGTTAAAGGACAATATTCGTGATACAGCTGTACACAATCGATAATGTGCTTAGAAATTGGACCGATCCTTTAGGCTACTGCATGGCCAGCTGCAGGATTGTACGGAAGGATTGTACTTTCAAATAAACAAAGAAATTTGAAAAAATTTTTAGTAGTTTTTTTTTAAGCATTTTCAAAAAAGAAAAAAGTTATTTGGCGGACACTTTATATGAAATTTGGATCTCTTAACACTCAATATTTTTTTTGTTTTTGTAATAATGAGAATGAATGGTTAGAATACATACTTGAAATCTGTAAGGCATTAATGTATGCCAGAAGAAAAATTGTGGTTTAAATAATGCGGTGTCACACGGCACGATTTATTTTATTTATTTATTATTTACAATGCAATTACAAATTATATTCTAATGAGTGACTTAGACCATATGCTCGGTGTAGTGACAGAGACCAGAGTCTCGGGAGGGAGCCCACGATGCTTACGCTAATAGTCTAGCACATTATTCACTAGACTACCAGGGCGATTGACGACGCGATTAATTTTTGTGTTATTGCTTGAGAAGTTTAATTTTAAGGAGTTGTCAATTGGCCACCAAGATCATGTGTATTGATGTCATTAGACTTTTTTGCGGGTGAAGATTTTGAAAACAATATTTGTCATGTCATAACCGTGTAGTATACACGAAATATGTATAAAATTGGTCGATAACTATGTATCTACTAGGGATTCCAAACGGGATCGACATTTAAAAATGCCGGGATTCGAAATCGCGGGATAATTCAGGATCCAAAAATCACGAGAAAAATCGTGATTTTCTCTTAATAATAAAAATATCGCGGGATATTTCGGGATAATTCAGGATCCAAAAATCACGAGAAAAATCGTGATTTTCTCTTAATAATAAAAATATTTTGTTAATAAAATCATTTGTATTCCAATTATGTATATCAGAATTATATATCATTAAAAATAAAATATAAAAACAGCAAGACAAATGCATTAGTTTTAAGAAAATTATTTGGATTCAAAAAAAAAAAAAGATTAAAGCATCTCACATGTGATCTGATAGGCTTGAACGAATTTTGTTGTCAACAAACTCTGCCGTTGAAAAACACTTCTCCCAATCAACATTTGTTGGTAAAATAGTTCCAAGATAGCTGTATGCAGCTTGTAAATATTCACCTCTACTACCTCCTGATGTACTAAATAAATCTATTTCTTTGGACAGTTGAGTATATAAGTCAGTTACCCTATTAATTCGTTTTATAGGGATTTTGCATTCTTCGATACCATCAAATAATTTTTTTTTATCACTGGAAGTAGGATTTTCCTTATCTGAGATGCTATTATCGAAGTCAAGTGTTAGAGAATTACTTTTCTAAGGTCAAAATACATATGAATTCACAATCCCGAAAATCCCGAAAAATACCGGGACAAGTTTTTAAAATTTTTTTAAAAGATTTTCGGGATTCACAAAATCCCGAATCTCGAAATCCCGGGATTGGCATCCCTAGTATCTACTGCTGATACTAATCCAGAGGCGGTCTTTTCAAGGACACTGAGTTTCATGCAGAATCTCAAAGACTAAGCATTATAATGAAAGAAAAGTTTCATTGAAATCAAAACAAATCAAGTGTTTTAAGTTTACTTTTGAAACCAAAAAATGGATAACTCTTTATTTAATGGTGACTATGGTAAATATCGTTACGCATCTTCCTTACATAATTCTATTTTAGTGCCACAATTTGTTTCATATTTCATTTAACGAATGATGATGCTCTTTACGAATGATGATGTTTATCTAAATAAATACTTTTTATATGAAAAACAAATAAAATAAAATTTGCAATTATAATTTAAAAATGTTAGAGAAGATACTTGTAATTTCATGAAAAACAAAAAAAAAAAAAGAATTGAGAATCACAAATAAATTTTAATTGTATGTTGTTGAATGTCTTTGTTTTCTTGTTTGTTATTTATTTTGAATTGTTTTTGTTAAATACAAATTAATTTGTAATGTTTTTCTCTTTTTTTTTTAATTTCAAATGAGTTATTATTGTTTAAAAATATAATTTTATTTTTTTTAAGAAATTAAATTTTTAAAGATTTCTAAAAATTGATAGCCTAACTGAAGTGAAAACAAAATATTTTTTGCAATTAAATAAAGGTGAATAAAAAGAAAAAATGGTACTTACTTCCATAAAATTTTCCAAAAACATCCAAAACTACTGCCATTGGGCACTTCACCGGCATAAGAGACTGTCATGATGTTTCGGTTTGTGACACGGTTAGTGGCGCTGTTATTGCGGCCGAAGCTATTGAAAACTTCTTGAAGTATTCACAAGCTGTACTACACCCACCAGACACCCTCATTCATTACAGTTTATGGTTAATTAGTTTTGTTTTTTGTTTTTAAATTTAAAATAGAAACGATTTTTTATTTTTGTATTTATTTTTTATTTAAAAATCGAGCTACACGTGCCTTTTTTTAAATTAGGCCATTAAATGTGTTTTAAATTTTAAGAGATTTTCAAATGATTTTTTTAATTTTTTTTTTATTTTTTTTATAAATTAATTTGAGTTCATTTTTTTTGTTATTTATTTTTTTAATTTTCAAACATTGTTATTTTATTTCAATTAAAAATAATTTTTATTTTTTTAAATTCCAACACGTTGTTAAAACACGGTAGTATTTTTATTTAATTTTCTTTCTGTTATTTTTTTTTGTGATTTTTTCTTTCTTGTTGTTGTTGTTTTCAATTGTATTTATTCATGATTATTGTTAATTTACAATTTCTTTGGTTATTAGCAGTGTTATTGCAATTTGTGTGTGTTTTTTTTTTATAAAATATTGCAATAAAAATTAAAATGGGTTTTATTCCACTGCCATTGTTTAAATGCTGTTTCGGTTTAAGTTTTGAATTTCGTTAGTGAATGGCTATCGACTGGCACCAACTGTGGAAAAAACTGAAATTATAGGAAAAAAAAATAAAATTCATTTATGAAGTAATTAATTAATAATTAAATTTATTGTTTTTCTTTTTTTTTATTATTATTGTTTTAAACAATTTTTGTTTAAAAATAAATTTCTTAAGAAAAAATAAAAACTATTCATTCATAAATAATCAACTATTTTCAACAACTTAGTTATAGAAAATAAAATAACATTAAATGAAATAAAATAAAATCTCTAAAAAATGCAGCAGTAAAATTTGAAAAAAATTACTTAAAGTCATTAAAATAATACTAAAAATAAAATAAAAAAAATTTAAATAAAAATCCTAATATATATTATAAATCTGTCCTGTAAGTCTGTTTTTTTGTTTGTTTGTTAGCCAATCACGGCTGAACGCCTGGACCGATTTTCTTGAAATTTGGGATATAGATCGGGCTTTTGTTTGTGGAGGTTATAGGCTATAAATCTTTTCAAAATTTTGACCAAAAGGGGAGAAAAAATGGGAAAAATAGTAATAGGTACTTTTTTACGATTTAGCATAGTTAGGTTTCCTAAATGTTTTTTGTTTTGTTCGTTAGCCAATCACGCCTGGACCGATTTTCTTGAAATTTGGGATATAGATCGAACTTTTGTCTGTGCAGGTTATATGTTCTAAATCCTTTAAAATTTTGGCCAAAAGAGGGTAAAAAATGGGAGAAATACGGAAAAAATAGTAATAGGTACTTTTTTACAATTTAGCTTGGTTAAGTTTCTCTAGCTTTTGGAGGTATTCCGTTTCTAAAGTAGAGCCAAAAGGAATCCAAAAAGGAGGAAAGAGGCTGAAAACGCGCAAATTGTGTGCAGGTTATCCTAATCCTAATATATATTATAAATCTTTCTGTAAGTCTGTTTTTTTGTTTGTTAGTCAATCACGTCTGAACGCATGCACCGATTTTCTTGAAATTTGGGATATTGATCGGGCTTTTGTTGGTACAGGTTATAGGCTATAAACCTTTTCAAAATTTTGGACCTAAAAGGGAGAAAAAATGGTAACAAGAAATTTTTTACGACTAAACTTGGTTAAGTTTCCCAAATAGCTGTTATAGGTATTCCGTTTATAAAGTTGGACCAAAATGGTCCAAAAAAGGGGGAAAGGGGCGAAAAAATAACCCGCGCAACGCCGGATACAATCTGCTATTTTAAAAATATTTTCAAAATTGTAATTTCCTTTTGATTTTAATGACAACTTTGCATACCCAATGTATGCCAACTACTGTTTGCTTTGTATATAGTATAGGTTAGTATGCCGTTGGTGTCTGATTGTATTTTAAACAGATTCTTGAAAGCAAATAAAAGAATCAACATTATGAATCACTTTTAACACTGACGACAATGTAAACCCACAATAAAAAATGAAAACGAAAGAATAAAGAAAGAAAAAAAAATTATTTTTTAAGTACCGTAATGAAAAAGTCAAAATGATCATTAGCATTAAGGCCTATACAATGGTAAACTTTTTATTTTGGCCCATTTGTTATGGCTGTTAATCTATTAAACAAAATAAACAAACAAATGGACAAAAAAAAAAAAAATGGGAAAAATAAACAAACAAAAAAAAAATTCAATGAAAGTAAAATAAAAACAAATGTAAACATTTCGCAAAATGGAATTTAAAAATACATATTGAGTGTGTGTATTTTGTTTTGAACGGAAATGACATTAGACAGACAGTTTTTGGGGCCAGTAAAAAAGTAAAAAAAAAAACAAATTGAAAAAAGAGCACAAGTGTAAATATTGTGACAGTGCATCTCTATGGCGATAACCCAGATTCAAATTTCAAAGTTTCAACTGAAAATTAACCAAGGTATCATCATTTACACAACTCTAACTTACCTACCATTTTGTTGCAGACAAAATGAAATTAAAAATTTACAAAAAAAACAATTTTTTTTTTGTTTTTGCTTAATGCTGACATTAAATTTTAACACACGACGTAAATGAGTTAAAAATTTTGTATTATTTTTGTATTAC
The DNA here is from genome assembly GCA_014635995.1 of Sarcophaga peregrina. Classification (NCBI taxonomy): domain Eukaryota; kingdom Metazoa; phylum Arthropoda; class Insecta; order Diptera; family Sarcophagidae; genus Sarcophaga; species Sarcophaga peregrina. The sequence goes on along the minus strand of CM025792.1, from coordinate 51,848,112 downwards.
AAAAAAAGTAAAAAAAATATTTAAAATTTTTATTTTTTAAAATTGAAAACAATTTAAGCATATAATCATCATTTAACAAAGTATAATTATTACAAAAAAACAATAAAAAAAAAAAAAAAAAAAAATGGGAAAAATAAACAAAAAAAAAAAAAATTCAATGAAAGTAAAATAAAAACAAATGTAAACATTTCGCAAAATGGAATTTAAAAATACATATTGAGTGTGTGTATTTTGTTTTGAACGGAAATGACATTAGACAGACAGTTTTTGGGGCCAGTAAAAAAGTAAAAAAAAAACAAATTGAAAAAAGAGTACAAGAGTAAATATTGTGACAGTGCATCTCTATGGCGATAACCCAGATTCAAATTTCAAAGTTTCAACTGAAAATTAACCAAGGTATCATCACTTACACACGCATACAGACATATTCTGACTTACCTACCATTTTGTTACAGACAAAATGAAATTAAAAATTTACAAAAAAACAATTTTTTTTTTGTTTTTGCTTAATGCTGACATTAAATTTTAACACACGACGTAAATGAGTTAAAAATTTTGTATTATTTTTGTATTACAAAAAAAGTAAAAAAAATATTTAAAATTTTTATTTTTTAAAATTGAAAACAATTTAAGCATATAATCATCATTTAACAAAGTATAATTATTACAAAAAAAAACAATAAAAAAATTTAAAAAAAAAAAAAAACCAAAAATCGTGATATTTTTTGAATAGAGTTTAAGGCAAAACACTTGTCGATATACGCGCGTACTTGTATTGCAACAAATTGTAATGAAATGTTAAGCTTCTTCAAATGATTTAATTTTCACATTCAAACTATGTATGCACAAATGTACACACACCTTAAAATATTATTATTATTTAATTTTTTTTTTTATATAAATTTTACCTTCAACTTCATTGTAAATAAAATATTTAAAAAAAATTTTTTTTTTTATTCTTAAAATTTAAGTTTAAAAACCCCATTATTTTGTGAAGCTCTAATCAGATGATCTTCAATTAATTACACACACACACACACACACAAACATAGAGATAAAGAAAGAAATCATGATACAATACTTTCGAACAAAACTAATGATGAGATTTAATTTTTAATTTTAATGCGGCTTAAAAATGCTACGCAAACAATGCTTAGACGCTAATGTTAAGGAAATCAAAATCATAATTTTTTTTATTCATAAAAAAACTAGTTTTATTTTTTAGTATTTTAATTAAAAACATTTCTTTATTTGAATTATTTATGATTTGAAAAATAAAATCAAATGGAATTTAAAGAATTCCCAAAAATTTTGTAGAATTCTTAAGAATCCATAATTTCGTTACACATGCCGTGCTTAAATAAAAAAATAAATTATTGAAATTCTTTTCTCTTTTGATGTTAATTTGCATTTTAATTTTTGTTAATTAAGAAAATACAAAAGAACCGTTTATTAGATCGAAATGTCATGCGTTAAATCGAACTAAACTGGTAGCGATTAGGAAATAAAAAATACTTTCATTTTTAAGAATTTTTTGTTTTTTGTACGGCATGCTTATATACGAAAATGGCTTCTAAATTAGTTGAACTTATAAAGAAAACAACAAATTTTGAGAGTATAGATCTATGTAATCTCATTACACTTGCCTATCTTATGTATGGAGCGTTAATTTATTGATAGTAGCTTGGTTGTTAATTTTTCAGTTTCAAAAGTAAAATTAAATAATCCACCCACAAAAGCCATGAATTCGATGAATGTTTTCTTGTCACCACGAACGCAGTATAATAGCATTACAATCCTGCTCTGATTTAGCATTAAGATTCTCTGAATTAGATTCAGAAATCGTTCATTTTTTTCACATTCAGTTCACTTTTTATCTTGACAATACATACATACTAGGGTTGCCAATCGGGAAATTCCGAATCTCGAAAAACCCTGGATTTTCAGGGTTTACAAAATCCCGCCACATTGCGACGATGCTCCAACGAATCAATAGAGTTGGATACCCTACTGTCATTAATAAGCACCTTCGCACGCTCCTGTACGCGATCGAGAACCTTCAAAATAGACTTTGAAGCACTAGCCCATACATGAGAGTTGTACTCCATCCGGGATAGGATAAAAGTCCTGTAAATAGTAAGAAGGTCGGATGGAGTGAAGTATTTTCTGCACCGTTTCAAAAAACCAAGGCACTTGAATGCTTCCGTCGACACTCGAAAAATGTGATCGTTCCAACGAGCATCACAACTAATTATCATGCCCAGAGCATCCGCCTCCTCAATATTTACATTACCCATAGATACAGCTGACAGAACACCAGCGCCAGCATCACGCCAGTGTGTCAAAAAACAAGATTGGGTCTTGCGCGACCCTGTTCGTCGCCACTTATGTATAAAAATTAACACCCACAACATAAGTAGTGTGAGAAAATAGGTCAATAATCATGACAGAAGGATTGTAATGACCAATTATGTATGTATGTACCTATTATATGCTGGGAAATGTTAGGGTATTTGCAGATATTTGCAAAATTTACCATTTTTCTTTAAATATCTGACCATTTTGTTTTAATATCTTTACATATTGGTGCTTTTATTTATATTATTTAGCATTTTTTTTTTTTTTGCTCGTAAATTATTTTTAAAATATAATACTTTACATTTTGTTATTTCCAAACCAAATTTGCGAAAGTAAAAATTTGAAAGCAAATACAAAGCTTGAAGTGGCTTTTATATACAAAAGTAAATAAAATTACGTAAATTTTTTACTTCTAAAAATCGTCAAAATAAGAGCAGAAATCGTCAAATTCTCAATATGATATTTTTGGAGCACAAAATCGTCAAAATGACTATAAATCGGCCAATCGGGCAGCTATGCTTATGATGCAATGGAATCGACAGGTTTATTGTATGAAACGCACAGAACACACCATTAGCACCCTGAAATATTCGAAAGATAACCTGTAACGATGGATATTAGTGCCCTTTTGTTCACCAAACGATTGAAATTTTTAATAAAAAACCCATAATTTGTGATCGCCAGAAATTTTTTGAATTTCCTTAACCTAATAGGTGATATGTTGGTTAATTAGGCAAGAATCAGTAGTTTAAACATCAGTTCAGCCAATACGAACCGATGGAAATATGAAAAAAAATTCTTTTGGCAGACTCTCTAAAATTGTATAAAATTGTCGTGAAAAGCTCTTCAAAACTGTCTTTGGTAGTCAATATTTAACTGCTGCTTCTGCCACTCAAGGATAAAATTAACATGCAACGTCGTTGGTGTGCATTGCCCATTTAAGTCAGTAAGAAATTGTTTGAGTTATAAAAACGGGTAGTAATTGTCAAGTATTACAATGTTATACTTATAATCGATATGTTCTGCGATTTTTGTTACCAGGTTCTTATTAAATTCGCTTGCAATTGATTTTGTTTTGAATCTTGTAAAGTTCCATTCTAACCTTACAAGCTTCAAAAGGGTAGAATGGAAGCTTACAAGCTTGGAAAGCACATCTATTTTTAGCAGGCTTGCAAATCCTTTGTATCAGTTACTTTATAATAGAAATATTCTAGCATCATGCTTGATACCTACAATTTGTGGCTGTCATTACCTCACCTGAACTTAACATTCTTTTGCTAAAATACAAAAGAAAATTTCTGGTAACTTGTAATATTAGGGACAACAGATTGAAAATTAGAAGTTTTAGTTTAGTCTGCAAAGAGCCTTAGAATTTGTAGATTGTCAAGCGTGCTTGACAACTTTATAAAATCTAAAGCAGACATAATAATTCATAATTTCCTGAAAATGTAGAAAATAATTGTATTTCAAATAACCCGTAATTATTTAAGAAATCCTTGATAAATTCTCTTAAAAAATCGTTTTTTTTTATATTCATGTTTATTTAATTGCAAATTTTTTTAATGGCCAGCTTAAAAGCTGTGCTAATTTGTTAAGCAAAGATTTTTAAGTGTCATCTTGCCTGATTTTTTTCCCGTTTATTTTTTTTTTGCTTCTTTTCAACAAAATTTACTTAAAAAACGTCGAATTTCTACAATATAAATAGCAAAGCAAAATGACGTTGTCTGGTTTATGATTTCAGGTTTTGTTTTATTTTTTTACTTTTTTTTTTTTGTTAAATTTTATCGATTTATACCAGAAGACAGACTCCCAAACTGATTACATCGAATACAATAATTTTCGGAAATCCCCTTTAAAAAGTTTTGTGTTTTTTTTCTCTTTCCTTTATGATTTTTTTTTTTAATATTTCAACGTAATTTTTAAAGTTTTGCTGTTTTTTTTCACAAGTTTTCTTACGAAAAACAAAAAAAAAAAACCTTGAAACCCAACGGCAATATTAAGAAATGATTTCAAATAAGATTTCTTATGAATTGAGTGAAACACAAAGATCAATCGTTTCATATTGATTGTATTGTTATTGTTGGTGTTGTTGCTTTTATTTTTGTTTATTTATGTACGGATTATTTAATCTACTGGTCTGGTACTTTGATTTCTGCTTATAAATCCAATTGAAATTCTTTTATTTTTCTTATGAACTTAAGAACGTTATTACGCGCTTAATACTCGTATTTAAACAAGTTTATTTTATTTAAATTTTATTTAAAAAAAAAATTTATTTTATTTTTTTACTCGTGTTTAAGAGAATATTGTTAATTGGTTGTTTAACAATTTATTTTATTTGTTAAATATTTTCTTTTCTTTTTCGTTTATTCTGTTTTTGCTTTCTGGTTGATGTGTTTTTTTTTTTTGTTGTTGTTTTTGTATTGATCTTTTAAATATTTGAACAACACCTTTAAATGAAGAACAGTTAAGACAGAAAGACAGAGAGAGAGAGAAGGAGTTGCTGTAAGGGGTAGTAGTAACAGACCCTCAACTTCCAACTTATTTCTGTATAGGGGCACTAGATTACTTATGTGATTTACTGCACTATTCTAATTTATATGCCTTGTCCCCCTATCTTGTGTCCCCATTAAACTGTCAATAAGGAAAAGTCTTGGGTTAGTACTCAGTTGCGTTAACGTTACTCAATTTCCAAGTATGTGTTCTAGCAATTCATTCTCTTACTCACAGAATCTATATCTTGCACTTGAATTAATCCCCGATCGTGAACAAAACTTCTTTGCATCTACAGTGCCTGCTGGCCATAAGGCCGGTAACGATTCTTAGCTCACTTCTGAATAGTTTGCCGCAATGACTCAAAACTCTTTTTATTACAATTACCTTAACAAATTGTCTTAAACCATTGGCTTGAGAAGAGTGGTTGTCTCTCTCTATCTTCCTTTCTTCGAGATATCTTTACAAACTTTTCGTTCCACTGTCATAGAAAGTTTCTGGCTTTTTCTTCAGAGCAAAGCTTATCTGTCTATTCCGTGTTTGACTTAGTATCCAGCAGAGGGTGATTCTATTTTCCCTAGCCAGCTGATTTAGCTTGGCCATGGAGTCCCATACATTTCTCTCAGTTAATCTCATATTATTTTACTTAATGATCTTCTATCTATTACTTCGAATCCTATTTACTCTTTTGCGGATGACAGCAATATTTGTCATTCATATTCATTTGATCGGAGGCCGAGCCTTTTGGAGATTGGGGCAAGGAGGTCGAACATGAATGACGCACTCAAAGGTGACCGCGCGAAGAGGGTCGCGCAAGACCCAATGTTGTTTTTTGACACACTGGCGTGATGCTGGCGCTGGTGTTCTGTCAGCTGTATCTATGGGTAATGTAAATATTGAGGAGGCGGATGCTCTGGGCATGATAATTAGTTGTGATGCTCGTTGGAACGATCACATTTTTCGAGTGTCGACGGAAGCATTCATGTGCCTTGGTTTTTTGAAACGGTGCAGAAAACATTTCACTCCATTCGACCTTCTTACTATTTACAGGACCTTTATCCTATCCCGGATGGAGTACTACTCTCATGTATGGGCCAGTGCTTCAAAGTCTATTTTGAAGGTTCTCGATCGCGTACAGGAGAGGGCGAACGTGCTTATTAATGACAGTAGGGTATCCAACTCTATTGATTCGTTGGAGCATCGTCGCAATGTGGCGTGTGTTTCATTGTTCTATCGTTACTATAATGGGAATTGTTCTCGAGAGATAAGTGGCTTGGTTCCCGATAATCACATATTTTTACGTGGTTCTCGTGCATCTCGCAGGGCACATCCTTTTGTGGTTGATTGTCCAGTGAACCGCACAATGCATTACAGGGAGAATTCATTTTTTGCCTGCACTGCTTGCTTGTTGAATGATCTTCCTGCGGAAGTTTTCGCCGTCAATTACGATATTGGTAAGTTTTAATCAAATGTTCACAAACAAATCAAATGTTCCACCTTCCTATAACCTATTTTCCTAAACCTGCACAATGCACTGCATGAGTAGGGGCCATCCCCTGAGAGCTGGTTTTTATAAAAAAAAAAAATAAATTAAATAAATATTAGCTGAGCATTCTGATGGCGTCATAACTGTCAGATAGTACTGCTATTCCAGTTCTCTATACCCTCTTTTCAAATTAAATTCAGCTTTTCTTTGAATGTCATAGACTTCCGCATGAAAGATAAACCCATGGTTTCCCATGAGCTCCAAATATTTCGATCTGGTATTGAACACACTCGTTTGGTACCACAGAATGCTTCATTCATTATTATTAGTCGGCCACGTTACGAAGTCTTTTCCAAAATCATAGAGGTAACCAAGAGTCACTATAAATGGAAACTACTCATTCGATTTAGCCGTTCACGTTGCCTTCCGATGCATCTTATGTTAGATTTGTCTCCTATTATTGTAATGGTAGTCTCTATAGTCCTAATTCTCCAGTTCTAATTTCAATAGCTTCTTCAGTACCACTGAAGAATAGTTTTCACTGATGCTTTTGAGGTGTTTGTAATTTCTCTTATGAGAACTTTTTGAGAAATTATTTGGTTTTTTCATATCGATTGCTATTATATCTGGAATCTGTTGTGTCTGGAATCAGAACACTTATCTGAATAATACCGGCTGGTATGGACAGGGTAGATCCAAGAAATTGCCATGAGTTTTAAGTTATACTCGCACAGTTTGTCACAAAAAGCAAAACTGATTTATGAATGCGTGTCTGAGTAATCAGAAAAACGAGACTTTGCATGTAACAAGGCAATCATATAGAAATAATTGTCTACGAAGAGTCTTATATTGGCGAATGAGGATGGTCTATAACGAAATTGCAGCCAGTGTACTTTAAAATTAGAAATAGAAAATAGAAATTGATCAATGCAAAATACCAATCACATTAAACTTATAGGACATCCATAATGTGACTAATGTCTGGTGAAGTATAATCCATAAAATATTTGCATTTCGTGCTTCTAAAAATCGGGCAATACCTACTAATTTTGCAGAAAAAATTTTGCACTCTTGTGAAAAAACCCCCCTCCCCATAAATTTATTTTTATTTTTATAAGGAAGTCTTCGCAATTGCCATTGAACTTTAAAACATAAAAATACTTTTAATTCATGGCTTAATTAACACCTTTTATATTACATTTGTTAACTTTTTGTTTTTTCTTTTGAAATATTTTTTTTTTATTGTTTTATGGCCAGTTTTAAATCATAACAAATATTCATTAACAACTGTTACCAGCAACTGTTCAAAACAATCATTTTTAAATAAAATTTTCCATTAGTCAACCGTAGTTAACAGAAGATATTAAGGGAACATAATTCAACCGAAATTTTGTAGAATTTCGCTAAAAAAAATTGCACGCTTAATTACGATGGCGACAGACCTTAAAACCGGGAAATTTTCAAACAAGTAAGAGAACAGGATTTAAAATAAAAGTGGCTTAAAGTGGCATAAAGACGTAATATTGTGGATATGTCATGTCGGGTTTATCCGTTTAATGATTTCAAAACTGCAGGTGTAGCATGGAGATCACCTGTGTTACATTTCTTTCATTTAAAATGTCATTAATTTAATGTGTAAGGTTTGCCATTTTTACTAATGTGAATAACTAACCACCGAAGAACAAATAAAAATCATTTCCAAACGTGATGGGATAACTATAAATACATAATTGGCCATTACAACCCTTTCAGTCAGGATTACGACCTAGCTTCTCACACCACTTATGTATGTTGTGTGCGTTAATTTTATACATGAGTGGCGGGACCTACAGTTTAAACTCGACTACGAACGACAGATTTTTGAGAAGCTTTTCATGGCAATTATTACTCTCAGAGTCTTTGCCAGAAATCTGCTGAGAGGAAGTCGCCGAAGAAATATTTTTCGTTTTGATGTCTGACCTGGGATTCGAACCCGGGCCGTTGTGTCTAATAAGCCAACACACTACCCACTAGACCACGGCTATCGTGAAGATACCGTCCTAAAAAATGGCAAAAAGTATTCGAAAACTAACATCAAAGCATCGGCTACACTACTACCCACCAAATTCCGAGACGGTCATTTATTTCGCCCGTAATGAAAAGGTCCTGGCATTACTACTATAAAATTAAAGTTTCACTCAAATCATATCTTCAAGTGTAATTTTAATTTATTTTACTTACAAAACCGATCGAAAAATGGATAACCCTGTACAATGTGTTTTTTTAATTTAAAAAAAAAAAATTGTTTTAAATCAACAAATTAAAAAATATTTATAAATAGAAGGCATTATATGGTAAATAAATAATTAAAAATTAATTAATAATAAATAAATAAATAACGCAAAACATATACAATATTTAAGAAGTTTAAATAAAAAAAAAATGTTAAAAAAGGGGACTGAACAAATCTTAATTTTTGAAACTCATGCTATCTGCGCCGTTGTAGCTAGAGAATAAATTAAAAAAATAAATTCAATATCAATTCAGGCTTTTTAACTGTAAATCCGTATTATTTTTTCTATCAATGAATGTAATATTTCTCGGTTTTACCCTGTTTTTCTATTTTCAGGTGCGTTTTTTCCAAAGACGTAGTCCATGAACATCATACTTTCACGTCTATAAAAATAAATTTCTTTCGGGATAAAAGTCATGAAAAGTTTCTCAAAAAAACTGAAGTTCGGAATCAGCACAAGATTAATGAGATCCTGGGATTCCATATCCTCAAATCAAAGGGCGTCAGAAATTATATGGACCCTCAGCACTGAATACGTCGACACAACACCCGCCTTTCCTGGGTTCCAAACCACAGTGGTACAGAGGAGAAATGTCATAGAACGCATCCAAAATGTCCGGAGAGAATACGATAAAAAATATATATGCACCCCTACAAAAATACTATTCCAAATTGGAAAAAGTAACATGGAATTCAAGAAATCGTGAGCGGTCCAATATTCTTGGTTGCTAAATTTCAAAACTGCTTAGTCTAGCAGTGGACCAAAGAACTACTTGAGTGCGGCATGCAAACGATTCGTACTCTAACAGGAATTCTAACGGAACTCTGCGCTTTTGGCAATTTCGCTGACAAGATTAGTCTGCTTCAACAGGATTACTGTAGAAACTGCCATGATGTGGAGGAAACGGTGTGCAAGTGCCCTGCACTTTACAACAGATTTAATCGGTTTTTGAGCGACAGAACGTTTGAAAATCTAAGCATGATGGCGAATGTGCTGCCAAGGAAACTGGCCGTTTTGATTTGTGTTTAGGGGTCACGAATAATGACAAGAGGGCTTACATAATGGGTCATTTGACAAGGTAGCCGCTAACCTAACCTAATGACTAAAGGTAATGAATCTGCCCGCACTATATTAGAATAATAGGGTTACCAGCTTGCATTATGCAGAAATAAATCAGAATCAAGAATAGTTTTCATGTATTCAACCATTAATCAATCTGTCTGCTGATGTTCATTCCTAACGCGAGTACCCAAACAATATTGAGTCATGCAAAACTTACAAACAAATTTTGTAGGAGACAATTTATTCTGGTCATCAAAGTTTCAATTATTAATCGCTTCAGTTCATAAAATAGTTTCAAGACTGAAGTCAGCGGTTCTGTTAAAAATACGCAACATGTAAACAACTACCAGAAGTAATCTCCTCCAAAAGTATCTTTTGTTCAAGATTTAATTTGTCAAACAACACGTTAGTTGTGCTAATTAATACAATATGGTATGACCCTATAAGAAATGAAAATTTTTAATCTGCCTCGCAAATGAATCCGTAAAAAATTTAAACAAAAAAGATAATTAAGCGTGGTGGCTGCTGGTTAAAGATTTGGGAAAGCTTTTGCTCATCTGGCATTGGACTACGTGTCTGAACTGAAGATGACCACTCTTACTATTTGAATACAATATGTCTTCCTTTGTCGAGGTCGAAATGCCATTTACGCGGGATACGATTCGAAAGATTCCACTAGTTAAGCTTAACTTAACCGTTTAACTGCTAAGCAATTCTAGGGAGAATGTTTGGAAAGTGCTCGAAAACTGGCGTTAATTATTATAATAAAGAAATCTGTAAAATTCTAAGGACGTGTGTCTTTTAATTTTATTTTAGCTTTTTGACTAAATTTTTACACTGGAATTCGCAGCGGAAATGCAATTTTCGTAACAAATGAGCGTAGAAGTCAAACTGTTAAGAAAAAATATTTCTTCAAGAAAAAACAAGCATCCATAAACGAGGTGCCTTCTCAATCGTCAAGGCTACAGCCTATCAATAACCGTTGAGAAGTCTTTAAGGATAAAATCATGACCTCTTGGAATTCTATTTCCCTAGAAGTTGATTAAAAACTTTCGGTAAAATACGACATGTGATGCCAATGGGTTGTAAAAATGATGGAAAATACGATCAATTATTGAAATAATACAAGAATCTAGGTTTTTGGTTAATATTTGTAGAAAAATATTTTATTTTTAAAGTTATGAAACGTTCGTAATATTATTCTTTATTTTTATGATTTATTTCGATGAAATTTTGATGAGATGCTATTATTTCTTCCATCACTGTACATTTTACTTTCATATTGTAATACAGGTATACCCCGACTTACGTCCGAGACATTTTCGTAAGTCGAAGTTTCATATAAAAAATGTTTTTATTTAATTTTTGGGATGAGATAAAATTATTCACTTAAACAAATTCCGACTTAGCTAATGTAATGTACTGAAATATGTATGTAAACGGAATTTTTTTGCTTTGAATTTTTTTTGTTATTTTTCTCATATATTTAAGGGATTCCCTGCAACTATATATTTGTCTTCTTTAAGTATTTTGTATGAGAAATAATTAAGAAAAAATGGTTGTAAGTGCAAATAGCCATAAGTCGAACGGTCATAAGTCGGGGACTACCTGTAATGCCTTGTTCTAGACTGTAGAGTATTAAAAAATTATGGATTTTTGTTTAATTTTACAAAATTTTAATTGAGAAAGAATATTTTTAAATACTGATTTTGTTATTTTATGGTTATTAGAACTAAAGATATTAAATTAAATGCAACTAAAAACCACAAGATTGTGTTTAAACAATCGGCAATTACAATCACAATATTTTGCATTTCAAATAAAATTCAATGGAAATCAAATACACCAAAAGTCTTACCGTTAAGGTGACAGACAGCTTAAAAGAAAAACCGCAAAATTTAATGTTTTTTTTGTTTTTTGTTTAATGAACGTAGTAGCACTTGTGTTAAGTTTAAAAGAAGAAATATTAAAAGCAACACACAAACATATAAACACTTCAAAATGCGATCAAGCAGATCGTTATTATTTTTTCAAATTAATTTTATTTTATTTTTTTTTCTTCAATACACACTTTTGAAATCTAAATTTTAATTTAATTTTTTATTTTATTTACTTGCTGTATTTAAAATTTTTTACATTCAATGAACAAAAAATAAGACGAAAAAGCGAAAAATGCACAGCCAAATAGATAAAAGATATTGCCACTACCGCTTATATTTTTGTTAATATTATTATTATTATTTTTTTTTATTGTTGTTTGTTGTTATAATATGTAATAAAACGCAAAACAACGCAATCATCGATCGATGTTTTAACCAAATTTTTTGTTTTCTTTTTTTTTTATTATTTTTTTTTTTTTATTAAAATTACAGTTTAAGACAGTCAATCAAGTGAGTCTCAAATGTTAATGATTTTAATTTCTACACATCAAGCACGCTCTCTTTTTTCATATGTATGTGTGTGTGTGTGTATGGCTCTCTTATTGTATATGTTGTTACTCTACATAAAAAACAAAACAAATTCGAATTCGAATTCAAAAAAAAAAAAAAAATTCAAAATCAATGATATTAAGCCGAGTTTTTAATTCATATGGCATACGAAAATATAAAAAAAAGATAAAAGAGATAAAAAGAGAAAGAAAGAGACAATTTTTTATCAATAATTCTCTCCATTTATGTAGTATTTAATATGTATGATTTAATATCTTTCATATACATACACTCACTTCTATGATTAATTCATAAGTATTACTCTCTCTCATGTAACAAATAGCCAAAGTACATCGAAGTATGTTTAATTATAGTTTGAGCATGGCTTACACTGAGATATGTTTTCTAGTGTAAACAATTAATTTCTTTCTCCCTCTCTCTCTCTCTCTCTCTCTTTAAAAGGGGGGATAATATTTATACAGATTTTATTGAAAGTGAATATACTTATATGGAGAGAGAGTTAGAGAGAAAGAGAGTGAAGAGTACCTAAACTATTGTTACATTCAAATACAGTGGAACAAGGAAACAAAAAAAATATTATTCCGTATGTATTTGTATTATACAATACGAAAGGAAGGAAAAATAAAATGAGAAATATATTTAAATTGAAATTACATTGTTTAGTTTTATAACACACAATAGTTGTGCTTTTTAAAAAAATTTTAATAAAATTTTATTATATTTTGTATAAATAAAAATTATTTATAATAAGAGTTAGAGCCTCATTAACAAAAATTTCATTTATGTTTATAGGTTCAAAACATCTTTAATTCCAATTACAATCATTCTCAAACTTTTTGCCACAATGGAGGCCTTAGGTAGTGGTTAAAGTACAATGCAAAATGGAATTTAATGCAATAAATCTGTAATGCTCTCATCTCCTTGGCCACCCAGATGTCATAATCCCAACAACATACATGCTATGAAGGTCAAATAAAGCTACCATTTGAAAAATATTAAAACCAATAAGTAATGTTCATCATATAATACATTTTCACAAGGGGCATTCTTTCTAGGCCACAACAGGTAATTGGCCAATCATCTACTAAGTAAGATAAACGTTATTAACTCAAAAATTAATTTAAGCTGCACTTAGAGATAACAATCATGGGAAACTGAAAGCATAGAAAGGATTGGAGTTTGTCTCGTTGACAACATGCTCGTAAGTTGTTGGAGGAAAATTTGGTTGCCATTATTATCATGTACTAGAACACAGCGACCATTCAATCTAATATATTACACGAAATTGTATATGGAGTATTCTTACAATGTCTCTTGCAATCCTGTTGCCTTAACAAACTTCAAGATGTTGTTCTTTGCCAATAAGGCACGGGTGTTTACTTCTAAAATGTATTACTATCTCACAGGTTCCAAGTGCGTATTGTGATTGCAGTCTTCCCATACAGAAGATGCATAATATATTTGAGAGGAAGTGTTTTTTGAAACTGTAGTATCCTGTTGAAAGGCTCCTGGATCATCTGATGCATTACTACACCTCTATTCATATCGTTCTTCTCTGAGTACATCTTTTCAACTATATCTGTTACCTGTTCAAAAAGGTTCAGGCCCTGCCTAATCATTGCCGTGCAATCCCACATGATCTGGGATCCAACAGAAAGTAACCCTATAGTTACTGCCAAGCTGACTTAGCGTGGTCATACAATTCCCTACTATTTTCGAGTTAATTTCGTAACAACAACCATAATATCGCTCCAGAAAGTGAAGCGGATACCTACCAATTATGAAATTCACCGTAGTTTCAGCAATAGCACCCAACTTACTGTTCATTATGGCCCACTGTGCATTTGAATTGGCAACTCCATGCACATAAAATTTAAATTCCCTAACAATTGAAGTCGATATACTGATTGAGGGATATAGCAACAGGATTTCATTGCTGATTTTTCAATTAAAATTTTTGTTCACGAATGAACTTATTGAGCTCAGAAACCCAGAAAAGTCATTGCGTGCCAATGTTATTATGCTGTGGAGAGGATTATGGCTTAGCTTCTAACACCGCTTATGTGGTGTGTGTTAATTTTATATATGAGCGGCGGGTTTAAAGTCGACTCTGAATGACAAATAGCATTTTGACCTTCAACCAAAGATTTTGTACAGAATGGTTGCAGCAAGAAGGGGTTACGAATCACACTCTACGCGTTATTTAAGGTTTTTTGAATGTGAAGTTTCCAGAAGGATTAATTACACGTTTGGTAATGTCAATTGGAGCGTAATATTTGAGATTTGACGTTTTTTTATCTAAACGAATAAACGCTAAACGTTTGAGCACTTCAATGCCAGCAACAAGTTAACTAAGTTAACTTTAAGATTCCTCCCGAAATATGTATGTCAGGGGGTGTTAGAAAAATACCTCTAAAGAATCGACTGTTGCAGTGAATTTAAAGGTCAAGCATTACAATGAAATTAAAGTTACATTGAAATCATGGTGTTAAGTGTATTTTCTATAAATTTACTTTTGAAATCGAAAATCGACGGAATAACTCTCTTCGCACATCAGCAGAACCCACTGTCGACAATTTACTATTATCAACATCGATGGGAGCGAAAAGTATTGAATAACATTTGAGTTTTAGGTGAGTGTTTAAAAAATGTTTTTCTTTTTTTTATTATTATTTTGTTTTATAACTTTTAAGCTTTAAGATGTTTTTTTTTTTTTTTACTTTCAATTAAGTTTTTAATTTAATTTTCTTCGCCATTTAAATTGAATTTTGTTGCTACTACTTGCAACTGTTGTAATTACTATTCGGCCGCCCCAAATTAATGAAAGTCAAGAGGGAATGAAGCAAAATATTTGAGAAAAAAGTATTTAAAAAAAAAAAAACCCAAACGACACATACTAGACAAATTTTTATAAGATTATTAAACAAAAACAAAATTTTTAAAGCTTAAAAAAACTTGACTCAACAATAAACGGGCTTTACAACGTAATGGAAAGTCAATGCCAACAATTTCGGTAATTTTGTTTTCCTTACGGTGTTCTGTGTTCTGATGAAATGAATGAAATTCTCTACAATTAAAAGCAATTGAACCAGAAACACAATTAAACGGAAAACTTGCATAATTTTGTTGACTTCTTTTGTTTTTCGTTTTTTCGTTTTTTGTTGATTTTGCAATTTTTAGCAACAGAATATTGTGTGCAAAAAAAAAAATTCCCTTTGTAGGCCCTCTCTTTTAAAATTTCTTGCTCTTTTTATCTCTCTTTTATCATCTGTTGCCTTACGGTTTGAAACTCTTTTTTTTTTGTTGTTTTACAAGGGCATTTACTTTTATAGAATTATGCTGGACGACGGCTTGGAGTATTTATTCGAATATTTTTTCCATTAATTTCACTGTTTTTTTTTATTGTTTAATAATCTGTATTATTTTCAATAATTTTTTTGTTTCATTTTTTTTCCGTTGAATTTATTAACACTTCACTGTTCACATTGTTGCTGTTGTTGTAAAAGGGGTTTTCAAGTTTATTCGCTTGAAAATATTTTTTTTTCTTCGAATTTTTATTTTCACTTGCTCCGCTATTGTGTTAAGACAACAACTCATTCGTTTGAAACCCGTGCCGAAACTGTTGCTCAAATTGTGTGAACATTAACGTTATTAACCTGTTGGCAACAGCCGTAATACAGCTTTTTCTATATGTTGTTGTTATTGTTCTAAAATTTCAGTTCCTAAAAAAGAGCCTAAAGATCATGATTGTTTGGCTTAAATGCAGTTGCTTTATATAAACACACAAACGCACTCACTCTCTTTTAATATCAACAATTACTAAAATTGAAGAGAGAATTAAAACAGAAAGAGAGAGAGAGAGAGAGAGAGATAGGGATCCATTAAGTTAGCTAGAGCTGTGTTTATGCAGTTTGTTGTCAGTGTATGGGTGCCCATAAAGAAACATCTGTTTAAACAGCTGCCAAAGCACAAGAAAAACTGTTCCCTCCTTAAATTTTAAAGCATATTTTAAGGCATAATGATGACCTAAACACTTACAGTGGTTTAAGTAAACTAATATGAAAGAGATTACCTTAACACCTACATAGTTTACATTGAAAAATATTAATTTCATTGGCGAACTAAGAAGAAACAATGGATATGCAGTGTTGCCAATTTTTTTTCAAAATTTCCCGTCAAATTTGGCTTTAAAAGTCGCTAAAAATCGCTAAATTAAATTTTTAAACCGTCAGAAACCCGTCAAATAAATAGTTAGATAATTTTAAATTAACGTTAAATAAAATATAAATGTAAATAATTACACATATTTTTATTGAATTGTTTTTTTCAATTTATGTTTAATGATTTACAAACAAAATTGGTATTTTCAAAAATATAGTGTAAGTCTTCAGGATTTTCGTTCGAAACTTTTGTGGGTACTAAGATGCCATAACTTGTTAAAAAGAAAATTCAATTTAAATGGTCATTTTAAATTATATTCATTCAACTCATATTGTAACAATTTTATCATTTCTTGTCATGTACACTTAATACTGTTTTTACACGGTATATACGTTCCACAAAAAACCGTGTAATATAAGTCATGAAGTACATAGAAAAGAAGGGGATTGGTTCCATATCCTTCAAAAAATGTAAAAACAAAATAATTCGTAGAAAAAAACTGATCCGAGATTCTTTATAAAAAACTAAAAGAATTTTTTATAAGCATTAATGCATATTTAATTTCCTAAAATTGAAAGCGATTCTAACTTTATAAAAAAAGTAACATAAATTTAAAAATATTGTAGTTCAGGAAGTCAAAAAAATAATATAAGTTGATAAACAAATGGTACATTCACCAATCCTTAAAGATAATTTAAACAAACTAAAAATCATCAAAAGTTCATAAATAAAAAAAATTTAAAGCAGTCAATGTGATTCATCACCACAGAATTCTATTTGCTATCATTATCGGATTTCATACGTATTCGCTTACGAAATGTTGGTTCAGAATAGCTATCAACTCAAACAAGATTATCCTTTTCAGTTTCCGATTGGACAGCACTGCGTTTAATAACAAAATCGGCCGTTGCGATTCAGTTTGAAGTCGCCGTAGCATGGTAGGTAGAATATTACCTTATTAGACTGAACGCCCGAGTTCAAACTCCAGGTCAGATAGCAATACGAAAATATTTTTTGGCGACTTCCTCTCAGCAGATTTCTTGCAAAAATTCAGAAAGTAAATAAAATTGCCATGAAAAGCTTCTTGAAAACTGTCGTTCGGAGTCGACTTTAAACTGAAGGTCCGGCCGCTCATGTATAAAATTAACGCACACAACTTTTCTCAACCGTACTATACCAAATATCACCGTGTAAAAACAGACTTAATTTTATTTTCTAAACCATGCTATTACGGAATTAAGTGTACTTACTTTTTTTGGTATTTTTTCTTTTTTCAGCCTTCTTATTTTAAGCACAACACTTTAAGCTTTACGTTTAGTTGAAATAGATTTCAACTTTACGTTTTCTATTTTTGCTTTGTACTTTTTCTACTAACCGTTATTCGACCCTCGAATTTTATTTTTTCTTACTTTTGTCATATAATTTAACCTTGAAAAAAAAACGCTAAAAATCGCTAAAGCGCTGTAAAAAACTCCAGATTTCCCGCTAACCGCTAAAAGGCATTTTTTCCCGTAATTGGCATTGCAAAAACGTCAGATTTGACGGGAAAAACGTCAAGTTGGCAACAGTGTGGATATGAGTACATACAGTCTACAGGAGTAGACTTTAAATTACTCATGCTAAGAACATGTAACCAATCACATAAAATTTATTAAAGCAAACTTTACATGTACAACTTAACTTAAATGTCTAGGCAGAATTTGCATGAGCAGCAAAAGGTTCGTTTTGAAGTCGCCGTGGTCTAGTAGGTAGTGTGTTGGCTTATTAGACGAAAGACCCGAGTTCGAATCCCAGGTCAGACATCAAGACGAAAATTTGAAAATAATTTTTCGGTGACTTCCTCTCAGCAGATTTCTGGCAAAAACTCTAAGAGTAAATAAAATTGCCATGAAAAGTTTCTCAAAAAATGTGTCGTTCGGAGTCGACTTTAAACTGTAGGTCCCTCCACTCATGTATAAAATTAACGCACACAACATAAGTGGTGTGAGAAGCTAGTACATTGTACAATGGGTCAATTCGACCACCGAGTACTGTACTTGTCAGAATTGACAACTACACGTTCTCTAACCTAACCTAACCTAAGGTTCCTATGATGGATGAAACCTAGGAAATTATTGTTTTTTTACGAGATTTTAGCTGAACTTATCTTAGCTCAGCTTATATCCTTTTATTCCATTTTATATTTTATTTGCTCGGTTTCATTGGCTTGAGAATAGCAAATTCCAGATTGATGGGGTTGCCAACTCTCGATGTATAAAAACAAAACGCTCTGGGTAAATGTATTGGGTTGTTGTATTGGATAAAGTGTTGAGGGAGTTTATTTTGCTTAAGGCTTATCCTTCTTATGTTGTTCATATTTATTAATCTGATACGTTTCAGTCACTGTGGTCGAATAGGTAGTGTGTTGGCTTATTAGACGTGAAGCCTGGGTTCTAATCCCCATCTAGACATCAATAACGAAATATGAAAAAAATTTCTTTGACCACTTCCTCTGGCTAAAATCTGTGAGTAAATAAAATTGCCTGGAATATTTTTCACAAAAATCTCGACTTTAAAGAGTAGGTCCCGCCAAAATAACACGTACAAATGAAGGGTTGTAGTGATCAATTATGTATGTATGTATGGTACGTTGAGAATCTGGGGCCTTTTCGAACGTATGTTTTACAAGTATGAAGAAAATATTCTTCTGTCTAGCCTCCTCCAAGTTGATATTCCTTGCAACTCCTGCTAAAGACCAAAGCCATTGGCTACGAATCTGGTATTAATCAGAATGATGGATTCTCATTATCATTGATTTCCATAGACTCTTACAAGAATGGTTCCTTTTGAGGGGTACACTCGCCAAAGTCTATGGGACGTGTATAGTTTTCCAATCAAAACTCCATCAGATCACTTGACTTCATTAGGTTTTCCAAGGATTCCTTGTTGACTATAGGATTCGCACAACAAGTTCTATAGGGTAGCATTTGTTTGCTAATGTTGCAATTGTAAGTGTAAGTGCGGGGTATTTTAGGGTATGAGTATGCGTGAGAAGTTGTGTTTCCAAAATAAAATTTCTTCTCTTCTCCTATAACTATCTTTCTGTTATACCAACTCAAAACACTGCAAGATAAGGAGTCATCTCTTATTTTTCGAATAAAATCGATTTCAGCGACAGTTTCTTTGTGACACTTTAAAAGAAACACCCTTTATAGCTGGAGTCTTAATCACATAGATAATCTTTTAAGCTTTCATTTCAAGCTTTTTAATTTTCTTCCGGCATTGTAGATGAGATGGCAATGATAAATGTTTTTCGGGTTGTCTTTTAAATCAAACGTGATAAAATAGAAGAAAGACAGACTTAAAGATTCGCACCGAAATGCATAAAAAGTTACACACGAAAAAAAATTTGTTTCTTTAAGATACCGAAACAACACGTTGTAGCCACGGGCAAAAATTAAAAACCGCAATTCGCCATAAAATAATTGAAATGCAGGTAAACTTCATGAGTCAAATCGCTTTAATCATTTGCTTTACAAGCCTCACGAGCATCACACAAGGCCTATCAATTGAAAAGATCCAACAAGATAACATTCAAATATTAAAGGAGACACTTTCTCTTGGATGGAAAGCATTTTGTAAGTTTTTGAATAACAAAACTAAAAATGGGGGAACTAACGGAATAAAATTTTAATTTAAAATTCTAGGTGAAGCCCCCGTTGATGAGGGGGTTATGTCTCTTTACGATGGCATTAATCCCAGTGATACCACTCTGTACGTTATGACCTTAAACAATCAAAGAGTGGAACTACCCATACGCTCTTTATCAGAATTAAGAGATTTCGATATCAATCCCCAGCGTAAAACTCTCCTCTATGTGAATGGTTTCTATAGCGCCAGTAGCTACTTTAGTATACAATCCCATCTCCACATGTTGCAATATAGGAGGCGTGATCTGAATGTGATAATTGTGAACTTTGCTAAGGACATACTGCAACTATACTATGCCCTTCGGCATCATCTTCGATTGCAGGGTTATTTTGTAAATAAAATCCTCTCGGTTTTAATAGAAAATGGTGTCAATCCGGAGGATATAACCGTTGCTGGCCATTCCGTAGGAGCTAATGTCGCTGCCTTGGGTGTTTCCATGTATACTTCCGAGCATTTCGACAAATACAAGCAAATTTCTTTAATAGGCCAGCTTATAGCCATAGATCCCTGTTCCTATATCTGCAATACTCCCGAATTATATGTGCATCGTAATATCTCCACCCGTGTGATAGTTATACATGGTGAGGGCAACATTTTTGGAGTGCGCCAGCCTCTGGGTACTATTGATGTGTATCCCAATGGCATAGGCTATTTCCCCAAACGTCGACTTCAGCCTGGTTGCAATAGTTCGGTTTGTAGTCACATGTACCCCTTCCTATTGTTTATGGAGTCTCTTGTGGAACAAGTCCATATTGCAGCGGTGAAATGTGAAAATTGGTTACAATTTCGAGAACAGAAATGCAATTACACGAATACCATCGATTTGGGTATAACGTATCCGGAAACTGCCAAAGGTTTGTACTTTTGTAGTACCCTGCCTGCTCCGCCGTTCACATTAGGTGAACAGGGTTTGAAGTATATTAAGCGTAATAAAATAAAATGAAATCAAATGATAATTCTTTTATGATTTTTATTTCTAAACAATGATACAATGTATACAAAAGTGTTCTGCGGTTTTGAAAACTCTATTCAAGAGGCCATCTTCACTTTTCTTATTAAAAATTATTTAATTTTAAATTGTAGTGGGCACTAAAGAATGCGGAAAGTAGGTGAGTCTGATATGGTAATGTACAGGATTATTCAGAATGTTCTGGCTTACACGTGTAAGGAAAAGAATCAGATCTCTTAGCTCTTGACGGCATTGCATTTAGACTCCTTACGTCTGTAATTATTGACTAGTTGCCACAGTTTAGTAGGTAGTGTGTTGGCTTATTAGACGTAAGTCCAAGTCTTTTTCATATGTGAAAATTAACATTTCTTCTGAAAAATGTGTGCACTACGTGAAAGTAGTTGGCAGTCCTGCAATATAACTTACATTATCATTAGCCAATAGGAACACAATTTGCGTGACGTCATTGATTCAACATGCGCAGAAAGTTTTAATTTTGTATGCGTGATGGCGTGATCTTTAGTTTATCATTCTTGGGTTCCGCCACTCATGTATAAAAATTAAGGCACACAACATAAGTGGTGTGAGAGACTACGTCGTAATCCCAACTGAAGGGTTGTAATAACAAATTGTGTACGTATTAGACACAATGGTTCTAAGGCGATTGTGCTAGGAGTACTAGCAGAGGATAGTCACTAATATTGTTAATTTATAAGCAAATCGTAGGACCTAATCTTACTCTTAGGACCTAACCACCATTATTATTATATATACCCAAATATTTCGGATTTGAATTGTTTTAAAAGGAGACTTGATATGCCATCAAATATTACATTCATAAACCCTAGATAGAATAATACAGTAAGGACCCGCTTAACGCTATTTCAGTACTACGCGGTAGAATTGGGATTCTCCTAAATCGCACAAAAACGACCTTGCACCAATCAAATGCGGTGCACTATGTATCTTTTTCAACGCTCTGTTGTTAGTCTGTCCAGAAGAAAGATTCCAACTGTATTTTCTGAAGTCGCAATGTACTCAAATATGTGCGTGTTAAGTTGCCTCGTTTAACGCTGTTTCGTTTAGCGCTGGAATTTATTGGAACGTATCTTTGTGTTAAGCGGGGTCTTACTATATTAATAACGAACATAATGGCAGCAATAGAAGTTGATTAATGGATTTCCGCACCAAAAATAATAATAAAATAATCTCATATAGAGTGGATTGTTTCTAGCCAGTATACAAGACAGCGTTGCTTTGCTGTCGAGGTGATTCGTCCATTGTAGCAAGTCCAAGAATGCTAGCAGATATTAACTCCATTAAATCTGACTTGAAAACTCCAACAAGTAAAATAGTACCTTCATACAGCTGCATAACGATATTGATTGCGGCGATTGTTTGCACCCTCTGCAATGGTTCGCCATTGACTATCACTGAGATGGGCAAATGTCTGGTCTCCTTTAACGAGCTGAGGATGTTTAGTAAAAATAAACTCCGACAACGCGATATGACTAACCTCGAGGAAAGCAAAACTGGCCAAAGCTGATTTCCAAAAACTCATTTTTAACGCCATTGGCGGATTTACTAAGATAAGAAATAGGCTTGGGTTCATGTCAAAAGGCTGGAATGGAGTTTTAAGTTTTAATTTCTATAAAATAATTTACTGTAAGTGTTCCTATTTGAAATAACTCTGTCACACAGAGTCAACTTTTATATTCGATTTCGAAACAAATGGTGGTTGTCACAAAGCATTTCCTCTAAGTTTTTATTACTTCCTTAGCTTTGGATTTCGAAACATAGGGCTGTTGTCTTATTTCTCCAAATAAGCAGGTGTTAGGTTTACTATGCTAAGAACTAGAAAGTTCATATTTTGTGGATATATTTATAATGGTTTGTAGTGTTGAAATTTTACTGATGGAGTTGTACACTTTTGTAGAAGATGCCAGCGGTGATGGTCTTTGTTTGGATTCTTTTGGTTTAAAGTACATGGATTTGTATGTGAGCCAAATTTAAGTCTCAGTCTAACTAAACCAAAGGATTGTAATGGCTAATAATGGTGGGGATCAGAGATCACTACTTAAGTACTCAGTCAACATTGAAATTCTACTACTCTGATACATTCGTACTCGCTACAACATTGATTTATAAGTATAGGTTGCAATGACTGTGGAAGTTGCCGTGGTCTAGTAGGTAGTGTGTTGGCTTATTAGACGTAAAAGCCAGGGTTCGAGTCCCAGGCCAGACTTCAAAACAAAATACAAAAACTATTTTTTCGGCGATTTCCTCTCAGTAGATTTCTGGCAAAAACTCTAAGAGTAAATAAAATTGCCATGAAAAGTTTCTCATAAAATCTGTCGTTCGGAGTCGACTTTAAACTGTAGGTCCCGCTACTCATGTATAAAATTAACACACACAACATAAGTGGTGTGAGAAACTAGGTTAATAATCCTGACTGATGGGTTCTAATGACAAATTATTATGCAATGGATATAAGTACAACGGTGACATCAAACTGATAACATTCAAAATGTGTTTGATTCATATGTCTACTCATTCAGATTCATACATTTAGAAAAATACTTTTAATACTCATAAATGATTCGAGTGACTCGAAATATTCATAAAAATTTACAGTCTTAGTTGCGTTACATTTACAAAAAAGAAGAAAGAAAAAAGACAAGCAAAGCAAACTTGCAGCCTTCTAGTAAGTGTTGTGGTGTTCATACGCGAATCATACTTATTTTGTGCTTCGTGTATATGTTGAGTTATGGAGAGTCAAAATCAACAGCATTATGAGTATTGTTAAGTATGAGTACGATGAGTACTTCAAACTTTGAATATGAGTAGTATGAGTATGATTTTGAAATAAGTATGAATGCGAATAAGTGTCAGAAATTATGACTCGAATCATTTGTGATCCCTGGTATGGATGGATGGATGAATGGATGGTTATTTTCCTCAATAATAATTGGGTCGTAGTAAAATTAATAAGAATTTTAATTGGAATACTTTGTGTGCCATTTTTGTTTATTATTAATTTCATTATTGAATATTATTTTCATAATTGAGTGCATGATAGGTTTTTGAAAATATATTGTAAGTTTTTTGTTTTTTTTTTAATTTAATTTATATTCTTAATAATTATTTTCTAGATTTGTTTTAAGTTTTACGTTCTTTTTTTTCTCGATTTTGTGTAAAGAAAATTTAGCTAATGGAACAAATTATACCGGTTGATTCAGTCTCTAACGCGGTAATTAATCCAAACAATTTGCTAATGAGGTAGTAACGGTTGAGTTATAGTACTAGTTACAGTTTAGCATGACAAATTTTTTTTCTTTCTAACACTTTTTTTACTATTGCCTACTCTCTGCTTTTCTGTTTTCAATAAATTCAAATCAAAATTAAAAAAAAAATGAAACAAAAAATTCTTTTCAAATTGAAAGAAAAATCACAAAAAAATTTATTGATTTTTACAATTTGAAAATCTTAAAATCATTTGAGATTAACGGATAATACAGCACAAAATAAATTAACAAAGAAGAAAAAAAAGAAATTATAAAATTAAAACTTAAAAATAAAATTAATTTAATTTGGTTTTTAAACCATTAAAAATGAATTCTAATTTTCTAATGATTTGGTGGAGTTTGTAAACTTAAACTTAAAATTTAAGACCAGCTTGTACTTCGGACATAATGTTGGCCGACTTTTGCAATTGATCGATTTCAGTTTGAGTCAAAATTTGCTTGACAATGTGAGTAACACCATTGGCATTCAAAACACAGGGCAAGGATAGGAAAACATCTTTATCGATACCATGTTCACCCTACAAACAGAAAAGAAAAAGTTCTTATTAAATTTCTTTTAAATTTCCAATTTCAATATCAGAAACTCACCATAACTGAGGTAGAAACGGCCACAATGGCGCTGGTGTTTCTTAAAATAGCTGAGGTCAAAGCGGCTGTGCTCAAGCCAATAGCCCAGGAAGGTGTAACCCTTTAGCTTAATGACTTCATAGGCTGAATCAACAACTTGCTTGTGCACCTCATTCCATTTCTCGGGATCTTCGCTGGAGCCAATGTTGGGATTCAATTCACGCAAACGTACACCGGCAATATTGACGCCGGACCATACAGGTACTGAACTGTCACCATGTTCACCAATAATCCAGCCATGGCAAGAGGTGGGTGCAACACCCAAACGTTGAGACATCAAGAAACGGAAACGTGAAGAATCCAAATTGGTGCCACTGCCAATTACACGGTTCTTGGGCAAGCCAGACAATTTCCAGGCAACATAAGTCATAATGTCGACGGGATTTGAAACCATCAAAAGAATGGTATCGGGACTGTATTCAATCAATTTTGGAATGATGTGCTTCAAGATATCGGTGTTACGTTGTACCAACGACAAACGTGATTCACCCTCCTTTTGTCTGACGCCAGCAGTGACAATGCACAATCTAGAGTTGGCCGAATCGGCATAATCTGTGCTGGCAGTGATTTTGGGATTCTTCAAGAAATTGGAACCGTGTTGCAAATCCATCATTTCACCCATCAACTTATCCTTGCACACATCCATGAGGCAAACTTCACTGGAGATATTTTGAGCCAAAATACTGAAGGCACAAGCCATACCAACTTGGCCAATGCCGACAATGGTTACCTTGTTGCCACCGGAAGGCAAGGTTTCGGCAACTTGATTCATAAGGTTATCCTTAACAGATGACATCTTGCTGGAAAGGTAAAAAAAATGGTCGATAAAATTAAATTCAAATTAAATTAATTACACAGGCTTTAAGAAAGAATAGAAAAATTATGTATCATGTGGGGGCACAAACCGATAACTAATACTCTCTATAGAATCGCTGTATATATTCTAAGCTACAGCAAATATCCGGCCTACTTTTCTAAGATTTTCCACAGTAGACTAATTACCTGCAATCGGTTTAAAGAAGCTGGAATAATACAAACAACTTATAAGGAGACAGCCCGACGTAGTAATTTTTTTTTGTAGAGAACTAAGTGTATTAGTGACAAAAACGATTTCTGTGATAGTCCATGTTGATAAGAATCAATAAAAAAAATGGGAGAGAAACATTTCGAACACCACCAATACTTTCCAAGGTTTTTATAAAGTCGGGTTGTACTCAAATCTAGTGTTAGTGCACTAAAACATCGTTAGGAGTTTTGAATATCTAATGTGGTTGTGATCGGAAGCCGTCGTTGGCTTATTACACGTGAGGCCACGGTTCAAACCCCATGTCATATATCGCCAACAAAATGAAATATAAAAAAATATTTCTTCAGCAGATTTCCTTTCAGCAGATTTCTGGCGAAAACACTGAGAGTAAATAAAATCGCCAGGCAAAATTTCGCAGAAATCTATCGTTCGAAGTCGACTTCAAACTGTGGATTCCACCATCTAGCCATCCATAATTGGCCATTACAACACTTCAGTCAGGATTACGTTCTAGCTTCTCGCACCACTTATGTTGTGTGCTTCAATTTTAAGCATGAGTGGCGGTTTTCAGAAGCTTTTCATTGCAATTTTTACTCTCAGAGACTTTGCCAGAAATCTTCTGAGAGGAAATCGCCGAAGAAATATTTTTCGTTTTGTGTCTGACCTGGGTTTCGAACCCTGGCCTTTTGTCTAATAAGTCAACACACTACTCACTAGACCACGGCGACTTCAACCACCATCTAGCCATCCATAACTGACCAGTACAAAACTTCAGTCAGGATTACGTTCTAGCTTCTCACACCGCTTATGTTGTGTGCTTTAATTTTAAACATGAGTAGCGGGACCTACAGTTTAAATTCTGCTCCGAACCAGAAATTTTTGAGAAGCTTTTTCATGGCAAAATTATTTACTCTCTCTTCGAAGATTATAACACATTAATACATACAACATAAGTGGCAGGAGAAACTAGGTCGTAATCCCAGCTGAAGAGTTATAATAACCAATTATATATGTAATGTGGCATTGTTCTATTTATTTTGTATTTAGTTGGCTATTTTTGTGTGTTAATTCAGAGATGGAATTTGTAGTGATTATCCTAACGACTGTGGAGAAAAGGTTGGTCTTCACATCCCTTAGTTAGTGTGAAGTGAGAAACTTCTCTTATTAATTTTTCTTCGAAATAAAATTAAAAAAATTTTTTAGCAATAAAATCGTAATTTATTGAATAATTTTATTAAATTTTTTATGCCGACTATAAATTTTATAGATGCTCTGCTAGAACTATTATTGTTTTTAATTTAAAAAAAGAGAGAACAAATATCACGTGCATATCTTTATTCAATTTAGATTATGTTTGTGAGTGTTTTTCTTTTCAAAAATTATGAGGGCACCAAAACATCACCACAATAAAAGGGAGGGGGATGTGGATTTAGGAAATTAACAGTTCCAAAATATTTTTGTCTTGCCATATAATGTAAATATAACCTTTAACAAGGTTAATCTAATGGAACTCTGTAGGCTACAGTAATGAGAAATAGAAAGAAAGAACGAAAAAAAAATTCACAAAATATTCTATGGATACACAGAATAACTAACACATGCTTAGGACACGCACGCATTTAATAGACAAAAATTTTAGTGAAAAAAGTAAAGAAAAAATTCGATTTTTGGGGAAAAGAGGAGGGAGGGGGCCTGTCACATTAGAAAACAAAAATATAATAAATAAATTTAAGTGGATAAAATCTTGCGGGTAAAATTGAATTTAAATTTATTAATTTATTGTGTATCTCAAGCAATGATTACATTTGCTGGCTTAAAAAATTTCTTTAAATTTTAATTTCGAAATGATTTTCTAGTTTTCAATACTTAAAGTGCTATAAGAGCGGTTTTGTAAATGTAAGTTTTAGTTATAAATTAGAAGATTTAAATACAATTTTCCAGATATAGGCGATTTTTAGAAAGCTTTTTTTTAATTTTTTTTTATTTTAAATTCATTGCAGCCAGTAGGCCTCAAGAGATTTTTTCCTTTTAATTCTGCAACTCATTTACATTTTTTAAGTATCCTCAGAATGTATTAAATTAAAAGTATCCACTAGCATGATATTTCATAAATACTTGTCATTGTCCGTTTCAATCTGAAAGATATTTTTATTTGTTCTATAAATTATTATTTACGGAACTTGGTCGCGTGCTATTTCAACTTTTCAAATGATTCATTTTAAATTCATTATTTTTTTATAAATATTTTATTCGTCTAATCCACACCCATTCCTATACATATTTATATATATAACCCCCCATATAAAATTAATACAAATTATTAAATTTTATGCCAAGGGCTAAATACTCGTAATACGTTAGAAATTATTCTTTATCTTATCACAGCCATGACAAAACAAATATTTCTATCGTATATTATTATACTCGAAACTATTAAAGCCAATTAATTGCATTAAAGCCACTTCAATTTATAAATTCCGTAAATAAATTTCTAGTTATATGACCTTCGTTCAAAGTCAAACATAATATTTTACCATTTACCATACAGCAGCAGCTGTTTTTGAAATTTCGGGTGGAATTTTTGTAAAGCGCAGGCTTCAAAAGAAAGTGAAATTATGTTCATTTGTTTTGGGTTTTTATCCGGGAAGTTTTTATGCTTTCTTCCAAGGTTATATAAAGGTCAATAAACCTTATACACACATGCTTACAAAACCCGGAATTATAGGATTTTTTATTTGCAAAATAATCTTCCTCCTTAGAGAGTAAAAACTCTTAAGTGATGAGTGATTTAAGGGGGTAGACTTGGTGTTATTAAAATTGTTGATTAGGGGTGGCCAGAGGTTTTTTTTTTGAAAGAGATGTTCGGTAAAAACTTAAATATTTGAGAGGTAGATTAAGAACGCGCTAGAAAAATATGACCAGGTTTGTTTAATTAACACTAAACCTATCGATACTTTATGTATTCCTATTCCTACCAAAGGGGGTCCAATGACCCTTTGCGGTATTTAAGCTAAATTACATATATTTATCGGTAAACAAAATTAACAAAAGAGGAGTAAATCTTGGAAAACACATTCGATGTATTTTGTAAAAAAAATCGTAAAGGCAAATGACGATGTGATAATGTTATTTTCAAGAAATATTGACAAGAAGTTTAAAATGGTAGGTTTAGTGTTAAAATAAAAATGTCTGAATAGTAAACTACGGTTTAAAAGCCTAAAAAGTCAAAGTAATAGACCTGAAATGCTGGAGCTAATGATGCCTATCCATCTTTGAATATGAAACGGTTCAAAGCTTTAAAAAAAATAATCAAAGAACATTTTAAGACACTAAATTTGGTTGTTGAGGATAAAAGAAGTACTCTTAGGAATGAAAAATTTTAATATTTAGGGTGTCAGGATGTATTTAATAATTTATTTCTTATTTTAACAAAGAAAAATCAAGCCAATAATCAAAAATAAAGGAAGACTTAGGTGAACTAAGACTTCTGTTAGCCAAACGTCTACGGAACATACAGTGGGCATCAAAATAGAGTGTACATTTAAAAGAATACACATTATCGTTATTTTTATTTTAGAATTATTTCATTGCGAGTTTTTAAAATTGAAACAAAAAATATAAAAACAATTTTTTTTTTTAATTTTTCTCCTTAAATGGTAAAAGTTGATTTCGACGATTGTTAGAAGTACAGTTTCTTTTGACGCCCACTGTATGTATGTTCGTTTCTGGTAACAAAGAGCAATGTAAATGCTTTCCGAAATTACATTACCATTCGGTAATCGCTCTCATTGCTTTTCGTATTCCAAAAATGAAGGTACGTTCTGTGGGCATTTGGCTAATTTGTAATTATTTTAATAATTTTTTTTTATTCAATTTCGGTGATTTTTCGAGGAACCTAAATCTATAACTCTATTTCTTTACTTTGCGACAGTTTTCTTTGTTGAGTTTTTCGAGTTAAGTAGATAATTTTGGTTTACTATAATAGCTCCTGAAATGATAGAGTTGCCAACTGTCCTTGCTTAGAATTATAGTATTGGATGCAATGGATGGAAATTTGTTGTTAGGAGAAAATTATCTACTAATTTCGTCCAAATGAGATTTAAAACAGCTGTTTAGCTTATGTTTTAGGTAACCTTTCTCTCTCTCTCTCTCTTTACTTCATATCTCCCTTGACAGGACATCGTAATCTAACAAATTTTTATTTAGTTTTGTATAACCATTTAAGCAATTATGAAACTTTGTCGTTTAAATTCAAAATTTTCAAAGAGAAGTCTTTAATAAAGCCTAAGGAGTTTACAAGACTAACCAAAATCAAAAGAATGTTTTTATTCTAGATTTTGCTTACAGTTATAGCTCTTAAGGAAGTTCTTCTGAATGCCCATTGGTATGATGGAATGAGGAAACGAACGCCTTAGATTTTCCTTAGGCTTTTTAAACTTTTACCCAAACATATATAATACAACTTTATATTCTAAAAGGGAAAATATAAAATTTATTTGTAGTCTAGTGGGTAGTATGCTAGACCATTAGCGTGAGGGTCGTGGGTTCGATTCCCACCAAAGGCTCCGTGTATATGGTCGAAGTTACTCAGCTCGTATATATGTAAATTAGAATATAATTTGTAATTGTATTGTAATTAATAAATAAATAAAATTTATTTTTCGAAAATTAGAAAGAATAACACTCAGACAAAGTCACTCTATATCGAATGTAATAACCCTAATTAGCTCACAGAGAGCAGTGTTGTTTTTAGACAACGAGTGTTGGTAACCCTGATATACTATAACCTACTGGGTACAATTTCATTGAAATTCGATTTCAATAAGAAAAGGGATGCAGATGCTTTATGTACTGCTTTTTATGCTTTTTAAAGGAACTCAATTGAATAAATATTAAAAATTGTTATAAAAAAAGCTATTGTTTTCAAAACTTTTAGTCAAATTGGCGGTATTTATGGTGGAAAAAAGCTTTGCATTTAAGACAAGATAACAATGAAAGAGAATGAGCCTAGACTTATCACTATTTAGTTGTGGTAACTGATAATACTAAACACAAATAATAAATAAAACTAAAAAATGCAACGAATGTTATTAAAAAACAAAAATAAATTTTATTCAATGCCAATTTATCGCATTTTATCTCCTAAATTACTTTTCTACATTCCAATATAATGGAAGGGGATGTCCCGTGTGTATTGGTCACATTTTAAAACAAACAAAAAAGTACCAGATAGTAACATAAAAGTTATTCCAGTAACCATTGTGTATGTACGATCGAAAGAAAATTTTAATGATTTTGTCAAAGTAAACTTAATGTGTGTAAAGGAGGCCTTAGATATAGAATATATCTGATCTGATGATCAAGTCAGTAGTCTAGGTAGTAACGATAGTTTTTTAAAAAACTAGTTACTAGTTAAGTTACCATATGCTTCATAATTTTATTAAAATCGTTTGTTTCATAGCAAAACTGAATGAAAATTTAATTAAGGTGACCATATAAATATATTTTTTCGTTTTTAAGAATTCTTTATCTTTAAATCGTGGTAAAACCGTATGTTTTAATTGCAATTAAAGGTAAAAGTTTTTTAAAGATATTTGAAAACAAATAGAGTAGTCGTAAGAACACTCTTACAAAGTATATGACATTTTTTAACCACCGAAGATAGATAACAGAATTGATACCGTCTTTAAGCTTTTAATTTTCGAATAATTATTTGAATTCATTTTAACGGACAAAGGAAAGGTTGTATTATATTCCAATGAGGATTAAAAATAAAATCGATAGTGATATCATAATCATAATAATGAAATCAATTATCAGAAATTTATATTTAAAAAAAATTTATGAACGATTATTACTGGAAACTAATAACTAAACAGTCACTAGACTTTAAAAACTTTGAATATGACGGGCTGACCGCATTGATACGTTCTGTACAAATAGAAATTGTGTGTGTTCTGTTTCAAACAATAGGTGGATAATTTTAAATAACTTTGGTGAAGGTCAAACACACAATATATGTATATTACTGAAGTGTTCCAAGAAATCGGTATGAAGACTACCTAGACACTATACTTTATGGTATACTATGGGGATTTACTTTTTTTAACATTTTATACAAGACAATCGTGCTTTAGAAGTTTTAACTGAAGTGTATAACAGTTTATAACAGAATAAACGTTACTTTTACTTTTTTTGAAATTCAACAAAAAAATAAAAAGGGGAAATCTGTTATGCTTCACTCGTTTTTAATATTTAGTTTAAATTTTACAAACAAACATAATTTTTTTTTTCAATATTTAAAACAACTACATAATATAACAAATCTACGTTACTTATTTAGTTTGAGAAATTGTTATAAATGACATCACTTTGTAAAAACAAACAATGAAAAATGGAAAAAAATATGCAATTAAATTATTTTTTCTTTAATTGTTTAATTATTTTTTTTTATAATTTAAATTGTTTTTTTTTTATTTTGTTGTAGTTTTTTATTTTAACACTCACTTTTTTTTTGTATATGTATTTAGTTTTTCCAAAAAAGAAAATTCACTTTTTTTACACTGTGAAGAGAGGAGAGTTCTCTTTATCAACGTCTGTTCAGTTGGCCGTTTAGCAACGAACTGTTTTAAGTTGTTTCATAAAATCCAAAAAGAAAATTGTGGTGAAATTTATTTCTGTTATTTTATGTATATATCTTATTTTCTTATTGTTGTTTTGTATAAATACTTTGCTGGAGTATAATTTTTTTCTGTTGTTTTCACCTAAACAATGTCTGTTCGGTATACACTCACTGAATGTTGTTAAGTTTTGAGATTTTGCCGGCAATAGTGGTTATTTATATAAAAACAAAATTCAAATATACACACAAATACTCTCTCATCAACAACAGGCTTCCCCCATTAAACATACACCATCATCAGCTGCTTACCCTCTCTGTACTCACTCATATAATAATGATGACGATGACGAAATTTCATTAGAAATGAATGAAAATTGTTTATACAACGACAACAACAACAACAAGATCAACAGTGGTATTAAACTGTTGTTTATTATTGTTATTGTATTTGTTAGTTTAGTTGCTTTAGCAAGAGGTTGTGCATTTCAGTTAACGCACGTTTTGGTTTGCTTTGGTTATTTTGGAATCATACATACATCCTCTATGCGTTCCAAGGTGACCTTTATTTTATAACAGCGTCTGTAAATACGTATGTATGTACATACTTATATGCGTCTGTTTGATTTGAGTATCATAACAGTGTGGTGTGTGTCTGAGTCTCTTTGGATATTTGTTATTGAGAGGAGGTCATTTGTTTGATGTTGGAGAATTGAAATATAAAAAACAACACAAAAATCACCTCCAATAATTATGGTGTCTTGTCTATGCTCTTCAGTTGGCTTCAATTTGTCATTAATTTGTTTTGGTAATAAACACAAAATAAACACAAAAATTTTTGAAAGTCATGCAATATTAGTGGTAAAATTGTAAAATTTTTTAAATAAGACCGTAAGACCGACTTTATTGCATTTTAATGGTACAAATTAATGACAAAATTATCGTGGTCAAATATAAAATTCACTGTACTGTGGTAAAGTGTTTAACTAACAGTTTTGAAGGACAAAACCGGTTTGGGTGCATTCTCACCAAATTCAACACAACTGCGTTGAAAGGATAGGACAAGCCATATAGGATACAAATTTAGCCTGAAATTAAACCAAAAATTTCAATCAATTAAGTCCAACTACTCACTGTCTAAACACAATATTTCGATGATTTTGAAGTATTCCTCCATTTAAATCATAACAATCTCGTATTACATAGGAAAGGCTACTATTTCAAAATTAAGAGAAGCGTGTGAATTTCTCAAGTTATTTTTTTTACTGTTGGAAGTAGAATTCTTATTTTAGTAAACTTTACCACGATTTGTATAAGTGCACCATGTTCATGTTAAATGCTATTAAATAGCTACGATTTTGGGCAGTTTAATGATTGCTTAACTCATTATTGTTTTGGGTGATCGTTAAATAGAACTCCAACCAAGAGAAAATATGTCTTCTTTAACAGATTTTCTTCGCTAAGGGGGAGAGATCGCAAACCACAGGGCTGGATAACTCAGTTGTATTTATGGTCCCAATGAAATAACAGACAATAACGAGTGAAAGTACAGTATACTTGACAAGTTAGAAGGCTTAAGAAATAACAAAAAATGTATATGTCCAGGTCTCTCATTGATTTGGAATCGGTGTGGAACTGTATTTTACAGAATATTGAACTGACTGTATTCAACCATAACATAAAGTCAACCCTTGTTGAGGACGTGGCTCATGAAATGCTGCAAAACGTAAATTCCAATCAATTTAGGCATTATTAAACATATCTTTATGAAAAATAGTGCACAAATATTGACATCTGATGATCACAAATAACCTTTTGTATATAAAAAATAAATTTGACTTTATCAAAAATAAATTTTTTTAAAAAGCCGGAATGAAAAGTCCTTAGGCGATTCGAAACCCTATGCAATATTTAATAGCTAGGTATACATATTCAAAATTACTTCATTCACTATTCATTTTTGGTCTCAAATGATTTTTTTCCGCTTTTTGAACATGATCTTAAGCAATTTACATTGCCACCAAGATTGTAGTGTAATTTTATGTGGGAACTGCCGGTCACTTTCAATATACGTAATCGTACTTGACTTTCAATTGTTTCATATGGGCAAGATTTTAATAGTTTTTCAATTATTCGATTAATAATTACTTTGTATATCTTACCATACAACAATAAAAACAACAAAAAACAATTAAAAACTTGTATAAAAAATTTCTTCATTGCAGAATTGAATTCAACTACTTGAGAAATGTTATCGTTAACCACAGAATTTGGATATTTTTCAGTTTCCAGCGTGAGTTGCATGTGTAAATCACGGTCTTGATAAGTGAATTCATGAAATATAAATTTGATAAAAAATATTCAATATTCACTATTTATGTACAGACATTTGTATGTACTGATTTAATTTAAAAATTTTTCAAATAAATTTATAAAGATTTCGATTACAGTTTTCAACATTTGTAAAGTGCTTTAGGAAATTGGCTTATTTTAACACCCATCTCTGAGAACTTTTTTCCTGTAAAAAACTTAATTTGTTTTTATTTAAATTAAATAAGAGTTCATTGATCCCTTTGTTTGTTTTTGTTAACAGTTTAAAAACAATTTAAAGTCATTTTAATTTCTTTAAACTTTTATCTTCCGCCAGATTTTTTTACATGAAATAAAATATGCCAGGTAAACAAAAATTTTATTTTAATTCACCACATTCTCGATCATTTAAACAGAGAGCAGAATACAGGAATATGTACAGCTAAATTTCGATATGCATTTGCAATACATACAACAATAAAAGTTGCTTTTTTACTTAGACTGTAAATCTCCACAGGAGAGAGAATCTCTTGTTTATAAAACATCTCTTACCAAATGTACGTGAACATTTGTTTAGGTAGTGGTGTGTGCCAAAGTCGAAAAACGTGCTAAAATCAACGTTGCGCTTTGTTTGTGGAACACACTATAAAAAAGACCCAAAACAATGATGACGCATTGTCTATAAAAACTATAGCAACAGCATGTACAAGTGTTTGTATGGTGGTGGGTATACAGAGAATATGTATGGGTATACAGAGAATATGTGATGATGTGTTAAAGAGTTGAAAATGTGAAATTCCAATCTGCAGTTCTGAGTGAATATTTTACAGAGAAGTCAGCGAAAAAAAATTTAATAGTGGGGGGGTCTTTTAAGTGTGTTCCCTATAAGAAAATATTATTGTTGCTGCATGAGAAAAAAAAGCTGTAATGCTAACAGTAATGTAAGGTCAACAGTAATTTAATGTCAACACTAATGTAATGTTTATAATCAAATAATTTCAAAATAAATGCAAAAATTTCAAAGCAAAATACTAATTTATTTTGTTTTTTCTAATTTAAAATTCTAATCAGCTGATTATATTTTTTTTTTTGTCATTTTGAATGTGTTAATAACCGCTTTTAAATCTATGTCGTCATAGATAACACGTTTTATTTCCCATTAAAGTGAACGTAGAGTCATCATAGCTAATCTGTTAATGAATATGCGATTAAAAATAGGGGCGCGTATTCCTAATTATAGAATTGCTTTTAAAACAGATAAAAAGATCGTACACTGTGCAAAATGTCTGGCAATTTCAGTGGCATTATTACATGTGAAGCTAATTGACTGAAACCATATTAACATTTTCCTTCCAACATATTTTTAAGAAGAATTATGCTTTGAGAAAAGCTTTTAAGATGTAGTTCTTGTCCTAGTTGGAATTACAAAACTTTGGTCACATACATAAGGCTTCTAAGAGGCATTTCGGACGCAATTGTCTTGTGTTTTATCACCTACATTTACATGAATCCTAAATTTTATTAGTAATTTAGAAATTATGTATTCTGATTGCGTGATTTTCAAATCAAAGCTATATATGTATGTATTCGCTAGATCCCTGAACATAGCGACTTTCGCCTTAATACAGGCCATATGTAAGTTAAGTGGCCGAGAATCTTCTTAGCTAAGATTAAACTTGCAGAACTATGTAAGGGATGTCAATATAATTATATTTTCGAATGTTAATGCGAAGTCGCCGTGGTCTAGTAGGTAGTGTATTGGTTTATTAGACAAAAAAGCCAGGGTTCGAGTCCCCGCCCCAGACATCAAAACAAAATACAAAAAGTATTTTTTCGGCGATTTCCTCTCAGCAGATTTCAAAAAACTCCGAGAGTAAATAAAATTGTCATGAAAAGTTTCTCAAAAAATCTGCCGTTTGGAGTCGACTTTAAACTGTAGGTCCCGCTACTCATGTATAAAAATTAATACACACAACATAAGTAGTGTGAGAAACTAGGTCAATAATCCTGACTGAAGGGTTGTATTGACCTATTATGTGTATAATGTTCATGCAGCACTGAGTGCCCTGATTTCGTATGCGCTGGAATTGTGCATTTGTTGCAGACTTGTAAAATCATTTCTCTTTTCCCACCACAAAACAAATAAACCTTTAAGACACCTGTTGTTAACTGGCAACAAAATAAATCAAATGCCGGCTACATTTTCTTCACATTCAGACATTCACGTGTATGTCTTACGACGTATGCTTAGGAATTGTATAGGGAAAGAAAAAAAGGTAAACGTGACAATGATCGGGTATAACAGCAATATGTCGTTGCCCCTATTTTTAAAAGCCACAGCGTAAATGCCATCATAAATTACAAAAGTTTTTAGTTATAATTTTTAAAATAGAAATAGAAACGAACATATACTACGAATGTACGTATGTATGTATGTGATATATTAAAATGCATATACATATATACATAAATGCCTAGAGATTTATATTTAAAGAGAAAAGATAAAAATAAAAAATTAAAAATAAAAAAAATTAAAATTAAAAATACAATTGAATTTGAATTCGAATGACTCAAGCGTTTGTGGGGCGAACGGAGCACATGATCATGTAAAAATATAATTAGAGAGCGCATTTAAAAAATGAAATTATTTTTTGAACAAAATGAATGTTCTGGCAAATGCATGTTCGATATCGAAATTGAAATCTTAAAAACATGGACAGAATTGTTGCGACCAGACGATGAAATATAAATACGAGTTAAATACATATCCCGCGAAAATATCGCATCAACAGCGAATATCATAGGAAGGTCTGGGAGCAGAAGCTTCTTGAAAAAGATTAAGACTCAATGTATTTCATAAAGTTTCACAGCACTAGGCCCAATATAACAATCCAATAACCTTTTACAAAGGATGTTATTACTTGGCTGACATCAGTGCAGTCTGGGGTTGTAGCTGGTGTGCCGACCGAACATCAACAATTTTGTATCAAAATTTTATTGAACTCTGTACCTGACAAGAATAGGTGAAGAAAGGGTAACAATCAATATTAGGTCTTCTCTAGTATTGTCAAATGCGCTATCTGTTGGTTCCTCTTTCAGAGCTGTTATAGCATCTATTATTTCCATTTCAAATGGTGATTCGGTTCTCATAGGTAAGAAGTCTACTCACAACTCACTCAATTTGTTCTGCGCTGTTATTTATTTATTTCTATTTTTAATTATCAACTCAAAGAATATATTTACATAAACAATTAAGAATTTGTTAATGTATGTTGAAAGTTAAGTGGGAATCCGAAATATAAGATCTTCTTATTTTGAGTTAGAGAAAGGATGTTTATTTAGGCGGCTTAATTGAACAACCCATTGTCCTAAAAAAATAGTTAATTCCAATAAAAGAAAATTTTGATTTTTGGTGCATTGATTGTTTTTGTTTGGAATTTGGTCGTATTTGATTGACGGTCTCAAAATGGATTACTTTTTAGTGTGGGGTGTTTCTAATGCGGTGCATTTTTTTGAAAGTGTGGTGAATTTATTTCATGAGGTGAGTTTTCTCAAAATGTGGTGAATTTATCGCTAGTGTTGAATAAAATTCAAATTCACCAAAGTACCGTTATACGATGATGTGCTGTATTACCTTATATCTCTATACTATTAGTGGTGAATTCACCGGTGTGTGTCTAGATTAAATGATTTCAATCTCCTATAGCGGAGTCACATAATAAGTACACTCAACGAACGTAGTGTTGCCATTAGACAAGTAAATTGTGTTTAAAATTCTAAAAGATTAAATTAAAAATATTGTATGTGTAATGCATAAAAAAAAAACAAAGAAAGTGTTTGTGGATATAAATTTGAGGCATGAAATGGTAATCATTTAAATTTCTATTTGAATTAACGCAACGGAATTATATCTTTGTTTACATATTTTTACTTACCTCATACTTTATTTTTCACTGAATTCGCCTCTCTAACAGTATCCGCCAAAAAGTGATGGCGGTTGAGGACTGAACTAAACAAACTAAATATTTGCCTTACTACTACTGGTGTATAGATGGCCAAAGTGAATAATTTTTTTCTCGTCTATTGGTATGGGCAACTGTGTCGCTAAAGTGGAAATCGCATCCTACTACATTGAGGTAATATATAAGGTTTACGTTCATGTTTGTAATACTTTGTCAAAAAAAAAAGCTACAAGTCTTCTTAAATTGCTTTGGAATTATCAATTGATGTTAAATCCTGAAAGAAAAAGGTAGGCAGCAACATATGCCAAAAATATTTACTCACAAATCGTTTTCTCATGGACGTGGAACGAATTCTATGGAATTGATTATAATTTTCTCTTTCTCTCTCTTTCTCCCTCTCTCTCTTTCATTCTCTTTCTCTCTCTTTCATTCTCTTTCTCTCTCTCCTTCTCTCTGTGTCCCCTTCTCGCTGTCTCTCTCTTTGTCGCTCTCTCTTATTCCCTCTCTTTCTCTCTCTCTCTCACTTCCTCTCTTTCTCTCTCTCTTTCTCTATATCTCTCTTTCTCTATCGCTCTCTTTTTCTCCCTCTCTCTCTCCCTCTCTCTCTCCCTCTCTCTCTCTCCCTCTCTCTCTCTCCCTCTCTCTCTCTCTTTCTTTCTTGTAAAGCACTAAAATCGACGTACAAGTTTTTCTTAAAATTCGCTCGGTGAAGAGTAAGTGGGAAAGCCATAGGCTGACTGTCTCACCTTGCAAGATATTGATGGAAAAGAAGCAGTAGGACTCAATGATCTAAGTTTTTCACTACTTTGCCAAAAACAACAATCAAATACGTTTTCATTTTTAAACCCTAAACAAAAATCCAATTCATTCCCATTCAAAGCTTTGTTTACAAACAAAAACAGATGGCAACCTTATTATTCTAGAACTTGCAACAGTAGTATCAGCATAATCAATACTTGAATAATTAAAATTCAATAAGTCAACGTAAATATAGTGATAGCCTAGAGTCCGAAAAAAATTTAAAGTAGTAGTTTAAAAAGTACCCTAGGAAATAATTCTAAAACCACAAGAACTGTGCACGTGAAAGCAGGTGTTTTAGTCCATCAGCCAACGATTTTAGACTAACATTAAACTCAAAGAAGAATTCTGTCTATTCACAATCGTGCTGGATGAAAGCATAAGTGATTACGGAAATGAACTTTTGATGTTCACTTTTAAAGCTTCCATCCGGGAGTTCAGCATTTTATCTGGTATTTAACTAATGGGAATGTATTATTCTCTCTAGGGGTAGAATATGACTAGCTTGTCCCTATCAGAGATCAGCAATGAATCGTTTTTCCGCTACTCATAAGCACTAATGCAATTTTGAGTATGAGTGAATCAGCAGAATTGAACGACATTGATTTATAAGTACAATACTAAAATCAAACTCACAACATTTGAAATATGTTTGATTCATAGGCCTACTCATTCCGATTCATAAATTTAGAAAACTACTTATAATACTTATAAGTAATTCGAGTGGATCGAATCATTCATCAAAATTTACAGCCTTTGTTGTTGTTGCATATACTAACAAAGAAGAAAGGAAAGACAAAGACAACAAGCAAAGCATCCACACAATATTCTTGTGCTTCGTATAAATATTAAGTAGAGACGAGTTGAAGTCAATAACATCATGCGTATTGTTAGGTATGAATACGACGAGTACTTCCAACTTTGAGTATGAGTAGTATGAGTATGATATTAAAGTAATTATGAATGCGTATAAGTATCAAAAATTATAAGTATGATTTGAATCTACTCATCGCTTTTCTAATCTCTGGTATGTATGTGATTAGAACACGAACCGAAGTGCAGAAAACGGAATTTCCCGTTTTGATGATCAAGATTTTGTAATTTTGTGCGACTTTTGTTAAGTATGAATACGATGAGTACTTCCAAATTTGAGTACGAG
Source organism: Sarcophaga peregrina (assembly GCA_014635995.1). Lineage (NCBI taxonomy): Eukaryota > Metazoa > Arthropoda > Insecta > Diptera > Sarcophagidae > Sarcophaga > Sarcophaga peregrina. Next base: position 51,807,383 of record CM025792.1, on the reverse strand, counting down.
TAGTATAAGTATGATATTAAAATAAGAATGATGCGTATAAATACCAGCAATTATAAGTATGCTTTGAATCTACTCGTCGTTTTGAATACTCGTTGCTGATCTGTGGTCACTATATACAAAGCCACACGTACTTGAGATTGAGCACAGTAGATTGAACATCATGCTACGAGATCCTAGGAGTCTACTATCAATTTTTAACATGAAAATTATTGGCACATTGAAAAAAGGTTATTGTTAGGGGTATAGTACTTTGATAATTGAATTTTACTGCTTCTGTATAAGATGTGACGCTATCTACCCTTCCTTTTTTCCTTTCGATGTACGTTGTTATGTCCTGTGGGCGGTCAATTAGCTTCTGGATGGTCTCATTTATTTGAAAGGGGACTAAAGTCTTTTTTTTTAACAATTATGATGCCTTATGCATCATTCAAACTACATATGCCATCTTTATTTGGGATTTACTAGTTAAAAAGTTTTCCACTTTGCAGTGGCAGCACTTGCGTTTCTTTGAGTTAAAAATAACAGAACTTCAAACATATGTGCGTCCATCTTTTTTGCCTCACATTCATTAAGTTGAATTAAGACAATCCTTTGGATTTAATTTCAAATATTTTCTGAATTTCAAAATAGGCCCACCAAGAAACTTAAAAATATTTTGACAAGGCTCTTATGACATTACAAAAAACCAGAAGAACAAAAAGAAAAAAAGGCTCAATTAAATAACTTTAAGCCTGTAATTAATGTAATTAAAACAATTAATTACGTAAAGCTAAAGCATTAAATCAATCACAAGTTTTCTTAACCGAAAGGAAACTCTCGTCTCTTTCCTGGCACTTCACCGCCGTGTCTTAAACGTTAAATAACGCTAATCGTTGTACGCTTTAATACAGATGTCTCAACTTGTGAAGCCTATGAAATGTGAATGGATTTGAACAGTTGGCTGCTCCCCAAAAGCCAACAACAAGAATCATTTAAAGTTTGACAAGAATTTCTTTTGATGCGCGGCCACACACACACACAGTTTCCAACAGAAATTCCAAACGCAACGAATGCCATTGCAAAGCGAAACGCAAGCAAACATTTGTTGGGGTTTGGTTTCAGCTTCTTCTTCTTATTTTTTTTACGAAAGCGTGTAATTAATTTTCAATTTTTTTTTTCTAAAGTTTTATCGTTCGAGTATCAATAGTGGAAGCAAAACAAAAAACAAAAAAACCAAAAAAAAGAAGTCGTAAGACTTGGAAGCCTTTACTATTGCCAAGTAGTAGCAGTGGCCGTAAGAGGAATGTAGAAATTCCATCAGTACCTGTGGGTTTTCAGCGTTTAATCTTCGAAGATTAATTGATAGATTTTGTTTTATGCGCTGATGGCAAATGATTAATGAAATCATTCATTAAATATCGTATTAGAGACTGAACCATTTAGAAGTTTTTCAATCACAGTTTTAAGTGGATTCTATTCGTTCTTGCTGCGTGAGTTTATTGATGTGCCTTATGATGACATTTTAAAAAGTCGTCATCAGCATCGATTTGACTGGATTATGACTTTAACATCGTACTCTAGTCATTCAATGCAATTAAATGTTTCTCTTTTTGTCGAAGTCTTTTTAAAAATATTCTTAATTAATGTAGAAGAAAATGATTAATGAACACAATTAATATCGTTGAGTTGATTTGATTGAATGCAACATACAGTTCTGAAGTCACAATATTGTAATGCAACTATTTCCATTGGATTGGATGGGATTACGACTTACAATGAACTTGACTTACAAACAGCGAACCATGAGATGGAATTTCTACTTCTACACTTACTTACAGAAATAGGCGTACAGATGGACGAAACGAAAATTTTTGACTAGAGCCTCCCTCACTATATGCTTAGCAGACTTATATATTGTTACGTTTTTACCTTTTAAAATCTTTAAAAATATGAGTTCGTTAATTGCAAATAAAGTAAAAATAAATATGTCTTTAATTTTAATCAATTCTTGATTATCTGCACAGCTTTTGTGTCACTGTTCCAGCTTATTCCACGTATACAATGATAATTTTCGCAATATGTGTTTGTTCGTGATAATTCTCTGCTTACAACCTTTTTGTAAGCAACAACACTTGTTAGTTATTCTTCGCTCACAACCTTTTTGTAAGCACAACACTAACAACTGCTTCCTTCAGACGAAACTTGTCTGCACACAACCGATTGATTTAGCACTTCAACCAACGTAACGTCGTTATGCACGACTATCTTAATTCAAACTCCACATACAACATGCCGTCTGCACACACAACTGATTCAACTCAAACTCTGAACTCTTAATCTCCCTTGCTCGCTTTGGCTTTTGGCTTTTATATCACTGGATCATTAGTGTGATGAATGCCCTCGAAGGATGAAGGCGGCCTTCGGGAACACTCTAATAATGTAAACAAACCCTTCTCATTTTTGTTGCTTCTTGTTTACATTCGTCCAAGCAGGTTAGTTGTTGTTGGTTTATTTGTCTCTCCGCTATTTTATACTGCACATTGTTGTTGCTTGTTTACTTCTTTGTTCCCTTCATTTTGTTGTTGGTTATTTATGTCTTTTATCCCTTATTCTTGTTTATTCATCGATCTTGTAAACAAGTGCTTTATTTTTGTTGCTATATTTTTTTACTCATTCATTGATCACGTGAACAGTGCGCTGTTTTGTTTTTGGAGCTTTTGTTTATTATTTTAACAACATCATTTCCACTTTCGTAACAATATGTTCACGTATGCAATTTAATTGACTCAATATTCGGTTAATTAAGAACAAAATTTTAACTGTTCAAGTATAATAAGTATACGCAATATTCAGCTTACTCAATATTCATTTGACAGCTGCTTGTTTCAACAACATTGTTTCTGTTTTTTTTTTGTGATTGTTGATTTGTTGTTGTTGAAATAGTCAAGTATCAACAGGAAGTGTTCGGTTACTTATAATAGGCTCACTAAACAGACTTATGACAGTGTTGTATTTAAAGTTTTACTGAATATTATAACAATTAATATTTAATTGAACAATAATTAATTGAGATTTTATATGAAATATTAAGATCAATATTGGCGTTAATTGTGATTTACGCAATAAAGGTGTATACGTGAACATAGTATTAATTTAATGGTTGATTCTGTCCTTCTCTGCGGTTGAAACATCTGAGAAAACAATTGAAGATAATGAAAAGAGCAAAGCCAAGGAATTGATCCGATATAACCTTCCTATATAAGACTGTATAACCTAATAAGACTGGAGATTATCCAAACGTACTGTAGAATTATTAAAATTGTAATGGTTTTGTTTATTTGAGGTCAAGTGCACTTTAAATGTGCACAGTTCGACTGGACTTTATTGATTAATTCTTTGAGGGAAAATGTCCCGTCTTTTATACTAAAATTTTGGCTGATTTGACAATTCCAAATCAGCCCCTTACTTCTAATACAATATTGGTTTGGCTTAATACTAGAACACATGTTTGTGTGTATAATTAATACTTAACTATATGTTAAAGGGTTTGTGTGTGTTTATCGTGGGACAAGTGGATGTCATGCGATACGCGTCCGCTGTCCATAATAATTCCCGCGGTAAAGTGTGAAGAGAGCCACACACAATCACTAGCTATGCAATACAACAACAACACACATAGTGCATATTAACACCTTCCTTGCCAAGCCGTTTATGGGAAGGTGTCATTTCTAGGCCACGTGTACCATTTTCGGTACACGATAACTACTTTCATAAATCTATAAAAATACAGGTTCTTTTTGTATTTTTGAAAAAATGTATGTTATTTTCAAAATTATTACTATTCAAAGAGCAAAATGCACAAAATAACAATAAAAAATTAAATTTATTTCATATAGAAGAAGGGACATAAGGGTAATGTACAAAAGAGAATACAGATTTTACTCAAGTTTGATTACACTATTATAATTTTTCATACTTTCTGCATACCATGGAACGGCTGCATCCTTTTTACAGGCCTAGCATTACAGTTTTGTAATTCATGGTGTAATTCTAGAAGGTAGGACATGGTCATCTTCTTCAGAAAATAAATTCTTATTTGTCTTACATAAATATGAAATCAGTAACTTTCTATATTTTAAATAGTTAAAATAAACTACTTTCTTGTATTATATAAAATCGATGCATTTACAACTGTCGTATTCAATAAAAGTTCAAAAGTTATCCGATAACTAATGACCACGCCACGTGTACCATTATCGGTACATCACTCTAAAATTGCTCTAAACATCATTACGTTACATAAAATAGTCCTACTAATAATTAAATTTTGGATATAAACATTTTAAATTAAAAAGTTCAGCTTGGCGTAGAAATGAGGCTTAGCGTGCACCGAAAACGGTACACGTGGCAGGGAACGTGTTAATAGTGCCGGCAATCACTCAACAAAGTGTCAAATGATCGTCGCGTATGCGCATTACTATTACTATAACGCTGCAGCGACGGTCGCTGCTCATATGCAATTGGATATTCTTTTGTTTATGCAAATGAAAAGTTGCGTTGGTATTGACAACAGTAAAATCATGCTACAAACTTTTTTGTCCATCGGTGAATTCTTGCACTTTTTGGAACTTTAATGGCTTTAGTCCAAGCTCATTTTTCATTATGTGTTGCATCCGTTCTCGCGATATGTTTTCTCTCACTGCGGCGTGGATTTCGATTAAATTTAGCCTTCACTTTTCGGATCATTTCTGGTGTTGTTACCGTTTTTTTTTTGTCCACTTTTTGGACGTGATGCAACTCTGCCAGTATCACAGTAACGAGAAATGGTACGAGAAACAAAAGATTTATTCACATTTAAATGCTGGAGTGCTCTAACGATTGCCACCTGTGGTTTTCCAGCCAAATAAAAAGGAATCACACTATCACGCTTGAATTCCATTACGAATAATTTTTTTTTTGCTGAAAGCGAATAGATCAAAATGCTTTTGTAAGCTTGTAAATAATAAAATGAACTGCCACTGGAATAAATTTGTCAGCTGTCAGACGAGCGGTTTAAAAATGATAACTGAAGCTGAAGTTATGTTAGGTTAGGTTAAAGGACGTGCACCTGTCAGTTAAGACAAGTACAGTACCCGGAGGTCGAAATTGACCCATTGTACATTGTCCTTAGGGGAGGAAGGAAATCTAGGATATAGGAATGTAGGAAAGCGGAGGGAGAATGGGAAACGGAGGAATTACATGTAAAGCTGCTAATGAATCTGTGGAGAGCCTTGATAACTTGAAGTTGGTTGCAATACATATCAGCCACCCTGTAGTTAAGTCGCAGATTTTTCACTGTTGTCTGCTACACAGTTTTCTAGTATTTTTCCAAGACTGCCTTAAGGACACTTAAATATCTCTGGTGGTAGAGCGAAAGAATGCTTTGAAGTTGTCATTTCTGCAGATATTACAGAGTCTTGGAATTTAATATTGAAACTGAATCCAAAACATATTGAATGTGGCACAAACTAATGTTTGCAACACTTTCAACTATCCCAGCAATATTTCAAATTGCAAACCTTTTCTATTTTATCCATCATGTGATCATCTGAGTTTTTGAAAAATTAAACTCCTTCCTGTATTGGACAATCTGTAAAGTAGCTTTCCAAGATAATTTTTTTTTTCGATTTCATAAGACGTTGAGATAATGAAAATGAAAGCTTTTCATAGGAATTTTTTTTTTTGTTGCACAGATCATATGCGTCGATTTCCAATTTTCTGTCTGTGTTGCAAATTCAACTGATTGGATTGCAACATGAGTGATAAAGAAAAAAAAAAAAATAAAATGATGGCGATAGTGTTGCTTGATGTTATAGTTGTTGTTGTTGTTGTTTGTATCTATTGTAGGTTATTATTAATAGTGTTGATTGTGGAATGATAAATTTGTGTGTTTTACAAACAACTTACCACATGTTGCAACAAACAAACTACTCGTCTTACGTAATATGCTGCAACAGACTAAATAAAACACTTGTTTTCAACAAATTTACACCGGCTATACGAAACGAAAATCTATTCAAGTAAAGAATTAAAAATAATAAAAAAAAATTAAAATAAAATAAAAATAAAATAAGGTTATCGCCAGGAAGACATCTTTTTCATTAACTGTTTCTCTGTTGTTTAACAACCCGGTCGTTAGGCCCATGTGTACCAGATTATTCATGTGAAAAGTGTTGAAATGTTAATAAAAAAAAAACAAAAACTTAATGAAAGAAAGAAAAACAAACGCATCTATGCGTGTTAAACACACTTTATTTAACGTTTTTTCTTTTTAACTGAAAATATCATCAATTTGTTGTTGTTGAAATACGTTAACACACAGTAGAAGAAAGAAGAAAAAAAAAACGTTAAGAAAATATAGAAACAAAAATCTGTTCAAATATAGATACACTTTAAGATAGATGACTGTATGTGAGTGTGTATGTGTGTTTGGTTTCCTTACTAATAGCACCTGTATTTACTATTTTGCCAACAACAACAATAAACATACAAACCATGTGTCAGCCATTTAAAGGAGCCCCACCGTATTTTGTTTTGTTTCGTTTATTCTTCATTCTTTATCACTGTGAAAGGATCTGATTGTGTAACAGCTCTATAAAATAATCTTAGAAAAGCATAAAATGAATGACATTAGCACGCACTAAAATACCAAAAAACAACAACAACAACAATAAATATAAAAAACAAAATTTTTCTTTTCCTTCTATTCTCAGTCTTCACCATACCACACTCGTAACGCTTTGCTTATGTTAGCCCAAATGGGCTTAAAGTGGCTTAAAAGTATGCACATTTTTCTATTCTATTATCAAATATATAAAAATACGAGGGTTGCTTTAAAATGTTGTCGTAGAGAAAGAAAATGATTTGAATCTGTAATCCTCAAAGCCACACAAGTGTTGTCATTTCTGTTATGAAGGAAACTCCTCAAATGGAAGTTCATTTGACACCAAAGGTACAGTGATCTCAAGGGAAAACAGAAATAAAATTCAAACGTTAGTACAGTTGCAAATGACATCTATGGTGAAATGTTTGGTCTTAACATTCCTTAATTGTGTGCCATTATACTAATTTGAGTCTTTCAAAAATGCAGGTGAAAAGGTGTATAATACAGTAAGACCCCGCTTAACGCTACCCCGATTAACGCTGTTTCAGTATTACGCTGTAGTATTGGGATTCCCCTAAATCGCACATTGTATTGGTACTTGTTGTATACATATGCAAATGAAACGGCCCTGCACCAACTGAAAGCGGTGGTCTATACTGCGGCGATGTATCTTTTTCAGCTCTCTTTTGTTATCCTATCCAGAATAAAGACTCCAACTATATTTTCCTAAATCGCAAACGTATTACATATATACGTATTAAGTTGCCTCGTTTAAAGCTGTTTCGTTTAGCGTTGGAACGTATCTCCCGCCTTAAGCGGGGTCTTACTGTACTGTCATGAAAATAATTCAAGGAGTGCCAAGTATGCTGAAATGTTTTGCGGAAAGGTTACAGGAAACCCAAGGTGTAACCCAAGGTTGGTGCATTTGATGTATACTAGAATTATCAGGATAATTGCGATGTAAAGGGTCGTTGTCTGGGAAGAGTAGGATAATTCGCAAACAGCTCTAATGTATTTGTATAATATACAGAGATCCGTATACGTTAGCATACATACATACATAACATAATCGGTCATTATAACCCTTCAGTCAGGACTACAACCTAGCTTATCAGACCACTTATGTTGTATGCGTTAATTTTATACATTGAGCGGCGGATCTGCAGTTTAAAGTCGACTCCAAATGACAGATTTTTTGAGAAGAATTTATTCGCAGATCTTTTGCTAGAAATTTGCTGAGAGGAAGTCGCCAAAGAAATATTTTCATATTTTCGTTTTCATATCTGACCTGGGGGTTCAACTCGGGCCTTAAGTCTAATAAGCCAACACTTTACATACTAGGCTACGAGGATGACTACGTTACCATGACTTGGGCAAAGAGAACCTATCCAGTGTGTCATATAGTAGTGAACATCCGGCTATAGAGGCTTTGGTTAAGATAATGGGAAAAAGGCATAACAAAAGGCTTATCATGGTATAATAAACTAAGATTTAAATACCGTTTTGAACTGTACACTCGGTATGGATTAGCAATTACTTTTAGGAAATACTTCGCATTTCTTTTAATTGAGAGGCCATTCTGTTGTATGCCAGTGGGTTAGATAGTGTAATGGGTGAGACATTCGAAGAAAACTCGGGGGCATCTTCCAAGGAGGCAGTCTATGCCATCCAAAGATGTGTTTAATTTATTTTGGGTAGGAGATACTTGGCAGCATTGCATTCAGATTTCTTACGTTTGTAATTATTGATCAGTCAACGTAGTCTAGTTCCAGAGTTCAAATCCCAAGTCAGACATCAAAAAAAAAATATACAAAATGAATTTTTTCGACGATTTCCTCTCAGCAGATTCTGGCAAAACCTCTGAGAATAAATAAAATTTTCATGAAAATGTATCTCAAAAACCTTGTCGTTCAGAGTCGTCTTTATACTGTAGATCCCGCCACTTATTTATGAAATTAACGCACACAACACAAGTGGTGTGAGAAACTAGGCCGTAAACCTGACCGAAGGGCTGTAATGACTGTGTGACATTCAGTAAGAAATCAGTGCGAGCTCTTAACATCCTGTGGATGATAATGGGACTGTCGGAATATCATAAATCAGCTATTCAGAGTAAATGGTATCCATCTTTGCTAGGTCCCAGGTCAAGTCGCAATTAACAGTAAGGCGAAGACAGGTGAGCTTTCCAGTAGGGGAGCGTCAAGAACGCTGATGCAGTCAGAACATTTTTGTGAACTGGGAAGAGAAATTTGAATAGGCATATTCGGTGAAATATACATTTTCGGCCGTAGATATATTTGTCGTTTAGAATCGACTTTAAACTGCAGAAAACCCTCTTTAAGACCTCTTAACTTTTTGTATTTAATTATTGACAAGGATAGTCGAGTTACGCGTCACAATTGTAACCTGAGGATAGTAACAGGCCTTCTAATCGGGTATTGTAGGCTTAGAGAATATTTTTTTTAGACTAGGGATAGATTCAAATTCATATTTGGATTCTGTGATGAGGGAACAAAATATCAAAGCTTGAAGCATGGAACGTTTACGTTTCAATTACACTTAGATGGAAACATTTAAGGTTTTACCAAGTACTTGCCATTAATTTATCATCATTTTTCATGAACATCATTCCCAAAACTTGCCAGGATAATATGACTAGGTGAAACAGTATGGGGATTTTCTACGTAAATTAAGGGGAGTGCCATATATTACATGAAGCTGTCTGTAATGTTTTAGTTAACCAGCTTATCCAAAGGCTGTCTCTGATTAAAAGAAGGTGTAGGATCGATTGTGGTCTAGTAAATAGTGTGCTGGCTTATTAGACGTAAAGCCAGAGTTCGACTCCCAGGCCAGATATCAAAATAAAATACAAAAATACGGATTTCTGGCAAAAATTCTGAGAGTAAATAAAATTGCCATGAAAAGTCGACTTTAAACTGTAGGTTCCACTACTTATGTATAAAAATTAACACACACAACATAAGTAGTGTGAGAAACTAGGTCAATAATCCTGACTGAAGGGTTGTAATGATCAATTATGTACGTAAGATCGATTGGAGAAGGAATTTATATATGATCGGTTATAAATATTTGTAGTTGGAGCGATGCTGCTATAAGAGAAGAAATAAAATCTATTCAACGCTTTTGCTTTTGGCAGATTTTGACATACTGTAGTACCTTAGTCGGCGTAGTCTAGCAGGTAGTGTGTTGGCTTATTAGACGTAAAGACCGGCTTCGTATCCCAGGTCAGTCATCAAAACGAAGATATTTCTTCAACGACTTTCTCTGTTGTTCGGAGTCGGCGTTAAATTGTACGTCCCGTCACTTACATATAAAATTAACGCACGCAACATGAGTGATGTGAGAATCTAGGCCGGAATCCCGGCTCATGGATTGTAATGCCTAATTATGTAAGTACATAACGCTCCTTTATTGCACCATAGTCATATCGCAAAAAAACTTGAACTTGGCAAAATGCGATTTAAGTTTTCAACACATAAGTCGTATGATCTAATTGCCGCAAACATTTTTTACTATAACTTCGGTTCAGCTTGGGATATAAAACTGATTTTTTTTCCAACATGTACAGAAGGTCTAAAAGAGCAGTTTTGCTTAAGTAAGTACAAATTTTTAATTTTTTGAGATAGGACTATGTTGCAATAAAGGCGCGATATGTACCTTAGACGGATATAGACAGTTTCAAACTTTAAAAAATAGAATTCGCCTTAGTACCTAGCGCACATTCATTCCTAAGCGATTTTCCAGAAATTTGCCTCACCATTCGCATGTAAAATCGTCTTCCTGCAGAAGTGTTCTAGAACTTCACAGTATACTATCCATAAACATTTTTCATTCCATTCCAATACTTCCATTTTACTCCTTCAATTTATTTTCCTAATTTGAATACAATTTTCTGCATGAGCAACGAAAGGTCAAATCCTTAAGTGGTTTTATAAATTGATTTGATTAATGTCCCGTTTCTATTTATATTTTAAACCCTTTTCAATTGCACTGCTTGTTGTACCTGCAGCACTTACCTTTTTTTTTTTTTGTTTTGTGGCATTCAATATTCAAGCGTTTCTTTACTGTGTACTCCATTTCAAATCGTTGTCGAGTGTAAATGACTTTATCGCCTTGCCAGTGATTTTCTAAAAATACAGTCTCTTGTTGTTGTTGTTGTTATTATTCTAAAATATATTCTGTTGTATTTCCTTTTTCTTTTTAGTTTTTGTAGCATTTTTTTTGGTAGCTTGAAGTGCCACAGCAGCTATTAATATTCAAAAATTGCGTTTTTATGCTAATTTTCCCAGGTAGAAGAAAAAAAAAATGAGAGAGAGAGAGAAAAATAAAGGCGACTCTATTCACTTTAAAAGCCACTGGCAATGGCAATGCCGTCAATTGTTGGCTGCAGCGCCATCTGTCGATACAAACGATATGTCAATAATAATGACGACAGCTTCAGTAGCTTAAGCTCGATCATATCAAAACATTACAATCTTGAAAAATTTTATTGGAAGTCTTTAAAAAGAAAAAGAAAAAAAATCTTGAATGCAGGTTTTGTTCCTTTTTTTGAAGTCTTTTTTCTTGTGGTGGCATTGAGGCATTTTAGTGTAGTGTAGTAGTATGTGGCAAGTTGAGAGGAGTACCTTAAGACATCGACGACAACGAGACTACTACGACGATGACGACATCGACATCTACAACGTTCTTGTCTATTTGTTGCATGTCGTTTATTTATTGTAACTACTATAATTCGTATGATTGTTGGTGGTGTTGTAGAGCAGTTTAGCAATAATTAAGTTGTAAAAACTCTGCATCATTCGTACTCGCTACAACATTGATTTATATCGACATTTTGCTGTTTCCTACAACATTTACGACTCTGCCAGCAATACTTCTTTTGGTACGTACATTTCCAATTGAGAGCGCGTTAAAATTTCTCTGAATATGATCGTTAACTCACGATTTAATTATCCACAAGACAGATATTTGTTGAACGTAAATTGGACAAAGTGCTGCCTGAATTTCATAAGCAACAAACTTACATAAAAACATACATAATTGGTCATTACAAACCTTCAGTCAAGATTACGACTTAGTTTCTCATACTCCTTATTTTGCTTGTCTTAATTTCATTCATAAGTGCCGGAATCTACTACAGTTTAAAGCAGAGATCAGCAATGAATCGTTTTTCCGCTACTCATAAGCACTCATGCAATTTTGGATATGAGTGAATCAACAGAATTGAAATTCAACTACTCTGATGCATTTGTACTCGCTACAACATTGATTTATAAGTACAGATTGCAATGAGTATGAGTACAACGTTGACATTAAACTCACAACATTCGAAATATGTTTGATTTATACGCCTACTCCTTTTGGTGTATAAATTTAGAAAAATATTTATAATACTTATAAGTAATTCGAATGATTCGAATCATTCATCAAAATTTACAGTATTTCGTTGTTGTTGCATATACAAACAAAGAAGAAAGGAAAGACAAAGACAACTGCAAAGTATACACACAATATTCTTGTGAATATTGTGGTGTTAGTACGCGAATCATACTTATTTTGTGCTTCGTGTAAATGTTAAGTAGAGACGAGTCGAAGCCAACATCATGCGTATTGTTAAGCATGAATACGACGGGTACTACAACTTTGAGTATGATATAAAATAAGTATGAATGCGTATAAGTATCAGAAATTATAAGTATGATTTGAATCTACTCATCTTTTTGAATACTCGTTGCTGATCTTTGATGCAGAATACTACATAAAGACGAAGTCCATTGAGATGTTCATTTTCCCAAGCTTAGGTCTATAGGTGCATGATCCATGATTGCGCATGTAAAATCTAGGCTATGATTGTTATCAAAACAGTTCGTGATCTTCCCTACAGAAGAATTTACTTATTGTCTGCTATTAAGCTTTAGAAGCAAAAGCTTACGCAAATAGGGTCATACATACATAATTGCTCATTACAATCTTTCAGTCAGGATTACAACCTATCTTCTCACACCATTTATATTCTGTGTGTTAAATTTATTCACATGTGGCCGGACCTACAGTTCAAAGACGACACTGAGCGACAGATTTTTGAGAAACTTTTCATGGCAATTTTATTTACTCTTAGAATTTTTGCCGCAAATCTGCTGAGAAGAAGTCACCGAAGAAATATCTGCCGTATTTCGATTGGTAGGAGATGTCTCACCGATCTGGTGTTTGAACAGGCCGAAGATGAAATGTTACCAAAGTCTGGTACATACTTCATATCAGTGATGCTGGTCTTTCTTCTTAAATCTTTCAATTTGAGATATGTTGATATGTAGTCGCCTTGACGCCCGAATTCAAATCCCAGGTCAGACATCAAAACGAAAATATTTCTTCGTTGACTTCCTCTCAGCAGATTTCTGGTAAAAACTTTGAGGGTAAAGAAAACCTGGCATGAAAAGCTTTTCCAAAATTTGTATAAATTAACGCACACAGCACAAGTGGTATGAGAAACCAAGTCGTAATCCTGGCCGAAGGATTGTAGTGACCAATTATGCATGTATGTATATATGAACAAGGTTACATGGATACCATGTTAAGCTCTCGTAAAAATTAAAATTAATTCCGAGGTAATGAATCCTCATCGAATTAGCTGAGCTAACTGACAAACCAATCCAATATCATCTCTGCAATGTTGTAGAGGACCTGAAAGAAGTGATTCTCATTATATACCTCGCCTTTATATATCATCGGTGGCAAATAATATGCGATCAGTCGACCTATTTTACCATTAGTATACCTTTCATTTTATCTCTAACCAAAATTTTGCAATTCTATCGCTCTATTGTGATTCTGTTTAGCCCAATAAATACAACTAAGAAATTCTATAGGTAGTGATGTTCAACCAGTTCTGTTTGCAATCTTACTGAGAAGATTTACATCAGAGTGTTACTAATATCATTCTTAACCGCTGTAATGTCCAGTGGTGATCCACGTTCATTACCATAAATAATTTAGTGTTCTGGTATAAAATCTGTGATACCAAGTGACCACTTAGGTTGAATAAAGTCTTTAAATGAAAGTGAACGAGAAAGTGAAAGAGTTCAAAACTGTCTTAAAAAAACTGCTGCACTGTCCACAGTGATTCCAGTTGCCATTGCAACTAAACTACTATTGTTCTAATAGAACAATAGTCAAATGCGGAGACAGTGTTATACTATTTGTGATATTCTTTTTTGAACTCTTAGTTATCTTAAGATCCGTTTCCGACAGTTACTCTAATATGATTCCGAGTCTAGGACGATTAAACAGCAGCCTATCATACTCTTTTACTATCTTTTTGCCCCTTCCCTACCCTTCCCTATATCTTCTATTTCCTTCCTCCCCTAAGGACAATGTACAATTGGTCAATTTCGACCTCCGGGTACTGTGCTCGTCTTGACCGACAGGTGCACGTCCTCTAACCTAACCTAACCTAACCAATCATACTCTAGCTGTATTGATAGCATTATTGCACTAGAAATGTAACTTTCTAGAGTCGAAAGAATAAGCGCTGCCTCACATTACCCATTAAGAAAGTCATCTTAGATTTGCCAAAAAGTTAAAGTCGGGTGACTCCAAGTTCTTAGGATATCGTGGCAAGCACTGCATTGTTATAGCACTGTTTTGATCAAAACTTTGAACACAAGAGTGGGTTTGATACACAGTGGTCATTGTATTCTAGTAAGTCCTTAGTCCTTAGAGTTTTCAAACTAAAAACTGGAGACAAATGTGAAATATGATATACTGTTTTGTATCAGGTAGGAAGGACACTAAGTCCTTAGAGTATGGCGGATAAATTGCAGTATTGCTTTGGTCAAAACTTTACACACAAGAGTGGAGACAATTGCGAAATTTTGATACATTGTGTCGTAGTATTCTAGTAGGCAAACTGTTGGCTTACTAGACAACAGCTCATGAACGGGAATACGAGCTCAGATTTGACATCTTGAAAAAAATATTGCTTTCGGCGACCCTCTTTTAGCAATCTTCTGGCAGAAGCTTTGTATGTGCATAATTGACGTAAGAAAGCTTCTCAACACTATCGTTCAGAGCTGTAGGACCCACCATTCACGGACGTGAATACATAATTGGCCATTACAACCCTTCAGTCAGGATTATGACCTAGCTTCTCACACCACTTATGTTGTGTGCGTTAATTTTATACATGAGTGGCGGGACCTAAAGTTTAAAGTCGACTCCGACCGACAGATTTTTGAGAAGCTTTTCATGGCAATTTTTACTCTTAGAGTCTTTGCCAGAAATTTGCTGAGAGGAAGTCGCCGAACAAATATTTTTCGTTTTGATGTCTGACCTACGATACGAACCCGGGCCTTTCGTCTAATAAGTCAACACACTATCTACTAGACCACGGCGACTTCCGTGACGGACGTGACTATAGACATCAATAAAGGTAAAAGTACACCAGAAACCAGAGAACGTCAAACGACAAACTTAACAAATGATGAGTCCACGATTGTACATTATCGGTTTCCGATTTCAGTTAGCCCTCGTTTTAATTAACTAATCAGTCCGATCTTGGTCAACATGGTAGCCATATTTAATAACTTAGTTCTGAACACTAAGTTAAAATTTCTCTCAGGCTCTCAGAGAAGCCTGATACTTATGTAATATCAGATAAATTCTCGGGTGTACGTACTGTTTTTGGATTTTCATGCTTCGGTTTATCGATGAGGATGCCAGTTTCTTTCACTTTTGTCACAAGCTAAAGAATATACGGAGCTGACGGTGCTTCTGTTCTTCCAAAATCCGTACGCAATTTCGCACACATTCTGCAACATTACAATGATTTTCAATGTAATGCCGAAATATTTCCCAGCGTTGTTCAAACATATACACAATGATGTGGTATGAGTTGTGTTGCATGTAGCAACAGGGAGAACTGTAAAAAATTCTCTCTGATAAATCGGTGAGACGACATCTCCGCCAAATACAATAATGATCAACTATGCAATCCATTTCGAAACTATCATTCTCAAGCACTTTAGTTAGTTGTTCCTCTTTAATTTTGAAAATGTTTGCTTCTCATTAGTTTTTATTAGTTTTTTTCGTCTTATTGTGTTTATTACATATTTTTTGGTTTAATTTTCCTTTATAAAATAAATATTCAATTATGGATAATGTCTCTTTCCTTACAGTTCAAGAACATCTGAAATCTACTTCTAAAAGTTTCAACATCTGCACAAAGGAACGCAAAAATTCCACTTAAAAATTCCTCAATTTTCACGCTTTAAAACTGGGCTTAACGTTTCCATTATTTATTCAAAGGTAAGTACATACGCGCGTACATATGTAATGATTCTGATATAACCTAGATATTAATTCCAAGGATAGCGTGTTTTAAAGTCACCTATCACTGTGACTGACTACAGCCTTATTTTGTTTTGCATTAATTTTAACCCTCTTTGATTATCTTGGTTTCCCTTTCTCTTGGGATAATGGTCGTGGTGTTGTTTTAATGTTTTAATTGTAAATTTTTTAAGTTGTTATTGTCGTTGTTGTTACTGTTCCCTGTTGTTTTTGCTTTTAATAACAATGTTCTGTTACGTTTTACAACATTGTTATTGTTGTTGTTGTTATTTTGTCATTAAATTTTTTTTTTATTTTTTTGGATTGTAGTTGTTGTAGTAGTTTTTAGTAACCGCCAGCAATATGTCCTTGAAATTACTTGATATATGAGAGATACTTGAGGTATTTATTACAAGTGATCATTATCTTTACAACTACAGCAATAACAACAATAACAACAACTGCAACACGAAATGACCACTGCCACTCACTGCCGCTACCCATTGTACGGGGCTTCAAAGCCCTTTTTACAGTCAAACAGTTACATGGTTAAAGAAATTCTGGTAAATAAATTATATGGCCACTATACGATAACAATAAAATCGAAGAAATTTTGAATAGGGAATGGCAATTGATGCAAATAAGGTGGGAGATACTCTCAATACTCAATACTGTGGCGTAAAGCTGTGTACACTGGAATTCATTGAGATTTTGTTCAATAGATAGCTATACTAGGAATCTATTCAAATTTTTCTAATAAATTGGATAGGATTTTCAAAACCACACTCGTAATGTTCACTTCGTACAGCTATTATTACCTAAGTGCATCTGGTTATAAATATCCATCAGCATCCATCGGCATCAAGCTGCACTAAATTTTCATTAAAACTCGGTTTTATTATTAGCTTGCACTGGAAACGAGGTTCATTGTGAGATATTTTACAATATACTAGAGTATTTACATTCTAGGTGAACGGATGGGTTATCAATATGTGAACATATTTCTTACACGATAACTGAATCCACGAAATGTAAAAGGGCCCTCCTTTTCATTTAACACGTTTGTGAGTATTTTAGCATTAGAATAAGCCTCTTAACTGACATTGAGGACCGCCAAAGCAATTAATTTCTGTAGGTGCATAACTGACGACACTTAAGCTTAGCTTTAAATATCTTCATAATAATAAAATCCAGGGATACGGTAAAAAGAATTTTCATAGTGTGTAACAATTACACCAACCATGGGATCTAACCATCATGAAGTCATTGAAAATGTGGGGGTGGATCATCTGGCTAACAGAGCCAGAGTATTATATGACTTAAACTGGGATAACCCTATGCATTTTAGTGCATTGAAAATCAGGCCATACAAGTGCGAAAAAAGGTCACATCGTCGTCTGGTATGGCTTTTTACAAGGTGCTCTAAAGAGGATATTCTGTATCAAGAACAAAAAAATCTTGGCGTATTAACACTGAATATAGGTCACATTATCTGAACCGTAGAGGTCCGGTGAAGAAATCAAAACGATGGAACGTGTTCTTTTTTTATCATTGGGCAGCTTTCGTAAGGTTGGCATCCTATTGTTTAAGAAAGAATATCAAATAAAAATCGTCTCAAAACAGTTGACTGGAAGAAGTTTAGATGGTTTGTACAAGATACAAACGTCCTATGAATAGTATAATAAGTGAACTCACCAAAACCCGATGGCTTGGGCGTAAGCATGTAAATAACGAAGAGATCGTAAATACCTTCGATTTCGTCAGACCTATCTATGCTCAGATAGGATCAGGATTTTTTAGACTAGAGCTCAGAGTTTAAACGATAACTCTGAGTTTGGGAAAAAAGAAATATTGTCTGTTTTTTTTAGCTTTGGGAGAACTATCGATATCGATAACTATGTTTTGCAAACGAGGTTGTCAAAATGTGCTGTTATTTCTGTTCTTAAACGTTTGACAAATTTACTTTGAGAAGAATAAATCCGTTTATGATGTTGGCATATTATAGTAGATAGTGCTTATTAGACTTGAGGCAATATTTCAAACCCTGGGTCATCCAACAATACAAAGTATGAAACATTATTTTCTTAGGCGACTTTTCCTCAACAGATTTCTAGCAAAAGCTCTGAGAGTAAAATCTTAAAAAATCTGTCATTTGGAGTCGACTTTAAACCAGAGATCAGCAATAAGTATTCAAAACGATGAGTACGCATACTCAAAGTTAAAAGTACTCGCCGTATTCATACTTAACAATTCTTCGACACGTCTCTACTTAACATTTACTCGAAGCACAAAATAAGTATGAGTCGCGGACGAACACTACTATACTCACAAGAAGATTGTTTGTATGCTCTGCTTGTTGTCTTTGTCTTTCCTTTCTTCATTGTTTGTTTATGCAACAACAACAAAGGCTGTAAATTTTTATGAATGATTCTAGCGACTCGAATCACTTATAAAATTTATGAATCAGAATGAGTAGACGTATGAGCCAAACACATTTCGAATGTTCTGAATTTGATGTCAACGTTGTACTCATACTCATTGCTACTTATACTTATAAATCAATGTTGAATGAATCAGAGTAGTTGAATTTCAATTCTGTTGACTCACTCATACTCAAAATTGCATGAGTCCTTGTGAGTAGCAAAAAACGATTCATTGCTGATCTCTGATCGAAAGTTTATGGCAAACACCAACCAATGTTTGACAGAAGCCATCTCAGTTTTAAACTCTAAAACCTTATTTTAAATGACTTTAAAATCATTTTCACTATAAATTACAGAGGTGGCATGAACTCGAAACATGAAGTGTTACTGTTGAAGGAATACATCCTCTTCAGTCATTCCTAATTCTTGTCTAATCAAAATGCTCTGAAAACTTTCGCGCACAACACTACAGAATGATTCAATTCAGTGGTGTAAATGTGGGTCTGGATCGATCAAGCACTTAAGAAAAGAAGAAGCACAAAATAAGTATGATTCGAGTACGAACACTACTATGCTCACAAGAAGATTGTGTGTATGCTTTGCTTGTTGTCTTTGTCTTTCCTTTCTTCTTTGACTGTATATGCAACAACAACGAAAAGCTGTAAATTTTGATGAATGCTTCGAATCATTCGAATCACTTATAAGTATAATAAATGTTTTTCTAAATTTATAAACCAGAATGAGTAGGCGTATGAATCAAATATATTTCGAATGAATCAGAGTAGTTGAATTTCAATTCTGTTGATTCACTAATACTCAAAATTGCATGAGTGCTTACGAATAGCGAAAAAACGATCTATTGCTGATCTCTGCTTTAAACTGTAGATTCCACCACTTATGAATGTGAAATTAAGACACGCAACATAAGAGATGTGAGAAACTAAGTCGTAATCTTAACTCAAGGATTGTAATGATCAATTATGTACGTATTTATGTAAGTTTGTTTCTTATGAAATTCAGGCAGCACATTGTCCATTTTAAGTTCAATAAATATCTGTCTTGTGGATAAGTAAATCGTGCAGTTAACGATCATATTCAGAGGAATTTTAACACGTTCTCAATTGGAAATGTACGTACCAAAAGAAATATTGCGGGTATAGTCGCAAAATGTCGATTCGTCATTCTTGTTTACTTTGTTATTGACAGACAGCTACTATAACAATGGAAGCATTTTTGTTCTCATTGAGCCCACTTGTAGCGGGCCGAAGATGATAATTTCGTTTGAAATTTCTTTCTGTATAAGTGGTTATCCTAGTGATCAATATTTATGGCGAAAGCGTTAGCGTTTATTGGTTTAACAGTTCAATTAAAAAAAGAACGATTTTTTCTTTGGCTTCTTTATTCATTTAATGTGTAGTGTTTGTTCCTTGATTACTTGTAGTTTTATTAGTAGAGTTATGAATGTCGTTAAATACGATTCGGATCGTTGTTCTCGTATTTGGTTTTTATTAAAACATGATTGTTCTACCACTTGTTATATTTCGTGTTATTAATGGTGTAAAATAGATGTAAAGGGAAACCCAATTTTTTGTCTATACGAATACAAGTCTTTTTCTCTTACCATTTTACCACAATTTACGCTTCAAGGATTTTGCAGTCGCTCTTTTTTTTTCTGTTGCAAAGATTTGCATAAAAAAAATACAAAAAAAAAAGGTATGAAATTCAGAAATTCTACACAGTTTATGTGCAACATTTTATCAATGCAAATGCGAATTCAGTTGACGAAATTATGAGTTACAGATTCAAATTCTATATTTAGATTCGGTAAAATGGTTGGTTGGTTGGCTGCTTAGTTGACTGACTATTTCAAATAGACTTGTTGCAACGTAATGTTTAATGGGCGAAAAGGAGGAGGATTTAGTTTTGGCTTCAAGCTTAATTGTATAAACAAGTATTTTAAGTTTAAAAAAAAAAAAAATGAGAAAATAATGTAAATTTTTTGCATGAAAATATATGGTGTGTGTAGGCCTACAATTAATAAAACAAATTTGATTTTCCATAACATTTTAAAGAATTTGATGGTTATCAAGCCATGGGATTATTCAATGATATGAGCAAGTTTGGTCAGAAAATTTATGGAAAATCTATGTTATTTGAACATTTAAATTTTGCGAATGAAGGGTATTTTAAAATGATTGCGAAAATTTCAGCCCAGGAAGATTTTGAACAAAGCTAGTCAATGCCAGATTATGCAAAGCTGGCCATGAACTATACCTATCTATTAACCTTTTTCAAATTTTCATAACAAACAATCCCATCTTAATCCCAAACTACTTAAGGGCTTGTATTCTCAATGAGAAGTAAAGTTAAGTTAGCCTGTGGCTTCGCGTTCACAGGCAGGTTCACTCGATGACTCATATGACCCATTTTGTTACAAAGTGTGAAATAAGTCCCCCTTGCCATGGATTTAAACCACCTCGAGAACCGAATAAAACCGACTTTTTGCCTTAGTGGCACAGTCGTCACCATTCCGAGAGCTTCAAACGTTCTTTCATCTAAAAACTGCTGATGTCTCTTGTGAAGGTCTGAAGTGAAGGGCTGGCGCTGGCACAAAAGGTCTTGTTAGGATTCCGTTTCCTTCATACCACATGGCAGCTTCTGCAGTAATCCTGCTGGGGCATATCGAACTTGTTAGGATACAGCCAAGTATCCTGTTAGAATGCTTCTTAGTATTCGAACCTTTACCTTATTGAAATACTTTGTACATGCTTGGAAAAAAGTCACAGTGTTAGGCATTACAACGTTTTCGAGATTAGGGAAATATAAAGTAATTGTGGTATCACAATGGGCCTCATACGGCCAATACTATTTTCGTTAGATCTTTCCCTTTACAAATCCAGCTACCTATCAATGGTATTGATGTCAAACTCTAACTTAAACCCGAAGTACTTTAGTGGTAGAACCAGATCTCATGCTATCAAATCTGTAAGCGGTTGCAAATCGAGCTTGGCGAACTAGCTTTCCATTTGCCTTATGTTTTATATGGAAATCAATACAAGATTGATGCTAATATACTCGAAGCATCTTACTTGTTCTCCTGGATCTTAAAAACACGACACCTTCAAGGGCTAAAGAGACAGAGGGCAGAGAATTTATCATTTGATATTGGACTAGAACATTAAGAGTTAAGATCTGGATGATTCCTAGCCTTCCTAAAAATCATATTCATTCAATGTAGAGTCTTTGCGATTGACGTCGTCGGAAAAAATTTGCTGTCACGGTCATAACTAAGACCGTGCATACAGCTAGCGTAAGACTATCTCATTTCGGAGAACATAAGCCGTAAACAGAACGGTAGAAATACATCGTCAAGTATTTCGATAGTGATTATCAAGCGGGTTATTCTTGAGAAAACTTCAACTGTAACACAGCTGACATGTAACAAACCATATCAAGCTCATACTTTGTGACGATGAACCCCGTCTTAAGCGATTCTCTTGTAGGCTATCGTTAGTTTCTTACTTTGGCCACCTAGCAATGCCATGAAAAGTTTGTCAAAAATCTGTCGTTCGCAGTTAACTTTAAAATGTGATTGATTCCACAAGGATGAAATTAATACATGCAATATGAATGGGGTGAACCGCTAGATCCTCCCTGAAGGGTTACAATAGCCAATGACGTAAGTAAGTATGACGTGCCCCGTTTACATGCCGTACTTTTACGGTCACCATTTTTATTTTTTTTTGATGGTTTGACTTGGTGCTGTTTTGATAGCCCCTTTAAAGAAAAGTGCATTGTTTCGTTGTTACATTTTTATTGTTGTTTTTCTTGCTCTTTCTAAGAATCCAATATTACAACACTTTTATGTTTAAATGTCACTTAAAGTCTGTTTATTCTTCTTTTACTACTTTTTTGTATTTTTTAGTTTTTTTTTTGTTATCGGGTGTAGACCATAAATTCTTTTGTTCGATTTCTTTGACCACAACACAATTGATTTTAATTAGACATTTTAGTGTTCAAACAACAGCAACAATAACTACAACAACAACAACATATACATGCATTGAAATGACAAACAAAAACAAAAACCAAAAATAAAATCCAAAAGAAAAAAAAAAAACAAGACAATATTTATAGAGTATCGTTAACAAATCGTCATCAGTGGTATAATAAATATTTTGCCACTGGCACATTACAGAGACAACACCAGCAACAACAACAACAACAATAACTAAAACAACATCAACAACAATAGCAACAAGAACAACAGAACAATCAATGAAATAAATATCTCATGACCTCAACATAAACCCCCGAACAACAATTGATGAGTGACACTGGGATTCATTCATTGGTCGATTGCCACACACACACACACACACGTACACACCAATGCAGACGAGGACGCTTAGTGAGACTGGCGATCTTTTTGTTTTTGTTTTTTTTTTTGTTTTTTGGCAACACTACTAAGAGTATAACGAATGTGTCACCACTGCGGGAGAATAACATTCCTTTGGTTGAAATCACAACAAACAGCAGCAGCTCATATCGATATCCAACAATATCCACCCTGGTAATGTAATATCCATTACCCCAGCAAGGCGACCAATACATATAAGAGTGACATCAAGACAATCCATAAAAGGTCGATACATGTTGAAGCCTATGTTGATTGTATGTTTTTATCTGTGGGTGTGTGGATGTATGGATGTGCATGAGTAAGTCAATGCTGCAATTTCAAACTGTTTTCTCCGACTCCGAATGTCACAGCATTTTTGTTTTGGTGGTGTGTATGTGCATGTGTATGGGTTGGTGTACATAAAGTGTGATGTTTGTTCACACCATTTGGTAGTACACGGCGAAGTCTTGTAGCAGCAAGTCTAGTGCGAAAAAAAACGTTGTTTTTATTCTTTGACCATTCCATAAAAGTATTTGGGAGCGAAGCCAGTTGGTATACACACTTAAAAGACAGAAATCACTAAAATTTTGAAAAAATTTCACCACTTAATAGAAGACGAATTGTAAAGCCACTCTATTTAATAAATTATGTAAGAATAGAGAGGGAAGCCTCTCTATATTGAAGTGACAGGAAATACTCTGCAGCAACCATTTCTACTGAAACTATAATAACGAGATAAGTGTTATCTGTCCTTGGGAAACCTGAGATAAAAGCTTTTTGGCAGCACAGAATTTATCGACAGGCTTTGTTGAGTCAAAGGCGATTGCGATAAAATATGTACCTTTTCTGTTGACCTGAGAATGCCAGTCACGAATTACAGACAAACAATAAAATAGGCACAGAGGTTATGCAACCAAGAGACCTTAGAAGACTAACCTCGTTAGTTCAAACCTACGAAAGAAGAAAATATTTCTTTGCATGATTTCCTTCTTAAATGAAAATGCCTTGAAAAGTTTCTCAAATCTGTCGTTGGGAGTCGACATTAAACTTTTGATTACGCCGCTAATGGAAAACATTATTCGTTTAAGAACCTAGGGTGTAAGTCTAACTAAAAGATTGTAATGAAGAACTAAGTGAAATTAAGTCACAGCAGCTAGGTTTTCAATAGCAGATATGTTAGCGTCTGGCTAATCTAATCTTTAATAATTTGTTTTGATATATGGATTCAGATTCACTAGCGAAATGATCTAGATAAAGTGGTTTTCTTTAGAGGAAAACTATCTAAAGGGTCCGCCACATAAATGCTTAAAATAAAACTACTGAATATTTTCTCAAATTTCTTTTTTTTTATTTGAAAGTATAATCTTTCCGGTTAATAATGGAAAATAATATCATTCAAATGGCTGCCTCGGCTGGCCATGCAGTAGCCTACATATTAATGGAAAATAATTTCATTTAAATGGCTGCCTCGGCTGGCCATGCTGTAGCCTACATATTAATGGAAAATAATTTCATTTAAATGGCTATCTCGGCTGGCGATGCAGTAGCCTACACTATCAGTCCAATTTTTAAGCAGATTATCGATTATGTGGAGCTGTATTTCACCAATGGCTTCACGGATATTGTCCTTTAAAGCGTCTATTTTCTTTGGCTTGTTGGCGTAACACTTATCTTTGATGGCATAACACAAATAATAGTCCAATGTTGTCAAATCGCTGCTCCGAGGTGGCCAAACGACATCAGCTCTGCGGCTGATAAAGCGATCTAGTGTAGCTTCGGTTGTGTTGCACGTAGCGCCGTCCTGTTAAACCCAATCGTTGCCAATATTCTCCTCTTCAAAGTTTGTGAACAAAAATTCGGTTAACATGGCCCGATAACGATCGCCATTGACTTTAACGGCGACTCCTTGCTTATCGAAGAAAATTGGCTCAATTACGGTTCTGGACCAAAATCCGCACCAAACAGTGACTTGTTTTGGGTGTGTCGGCTTTTCAATGTATGCATGCGGGATTTTCTGTGCCTCAAATGCGACAATTTTGCTTGTTTAAATATCCGCCAAGATCAAAATGAGCTTCATCTGAAAGATGTTTTTTTTTTTTTTTTCTTTTTGCCAAAATCGTCATCTTCTGTAAGTCGATCGCAGACCCACTTACCAAAGCGAAAACGCGTATACTCAACCTTATTCGTTCAGTGGAAGGATAAAACAAACTAATTATCTGTCAAATCAGACATGAGTGTTACTATTAACACTGTTACTATTAAGTGTTACTATTCACGAAATAAGCACTAGCTGAAAAAAAACGTTAGATAGTGGACCCAATACCAAACGGATTGCGTCATGTCTTATCACCATGTTTCAAAGTAAATGCATCGATCTGTGGTGATGTACAGTGAAAGGTACCTACTACGTAAATTCATAGGAAATGAACGTATGGTCAACGTATGTATTTCATCAATTTCTTCCAATCCACTTCCTTTAGATTAGTGATGTCGTGGGTGAACTACTGTTACTCCATGCGTTCATAAGCATCTGTAAAATCAAATATCTCAAAGGAAATGGTCTTTCCCATATTTGGAGAGAGCGTCCTAATTACAGTACTACTGAATGACTTAGAGATTTTGTCTATCCTTGTAATACTGTTTTCAGTGCTTCGAATAGGTTTAGAATCTACAAGCATGTCTCTTGTGACAAATCATTAATTGCCTTCTTACATTCTAAAAAAGACTTTGTAGACCTTTTAGGAAAGTTCGAAAATCTGTGCAATTACAAAGCCCATCCTAAAAATTATGTTGCAAATATTTTTGGACTGGATGCATAACCTAGGAAATCTTTTACATTGGAAATTGAAAACGAAGAAAATGAACCTAAGGACGGCTAAGTCTCTATAAAACTAAATGCAATTTACATTTAACATCTGGGACTCTCGTTTCCGATGATATTTTATGGCATTCCGATTTTTTTTTGAAGACAAAGTATCCTAGGAAATGTCGACGGCTTTATTAAACGGCGTCTTGATAAAACATTAGGTTTTTGACGTCTGATGCGATGCGGATAGTGTCTATTAGAGTAGTTATAGGGATTGTAGTTATCTTACCTTTTACTTCTGTCTTTAACTGGTGTGCTGAACAGGCTAAATTGCTTGACTATAAACCTAAATATTTATGGTTCGAATTCAACAGAGAACAAACAGTTGCTTATTACGATTTTTTTCAAATTTAAAGAAATGCATTCCCTTTGAAAACAAAAACCCTTCAAAAGGAGCCTGTCCTCCCCAGAATATAACATCGGCAAAGAACACAATTCGCAGCGCTGCCTCATGAATTTGTATAGAACTTTGCAGTCCATAAAAAAATGTATTCCTCTTGAAAACAAAAACCCTTCAAAAGGTGTCTGTCCTCCCCTGAATATATCATCGACATATAACATTTTCATAGAGGACCTAACTAGAACCTTCTTGTGAAGACGAATTATAAAATTGGATCGATAATCATGATAATTGTACTGCAATAAACCAACGTAACAAGAGATGTGGACATACTACGTGACCGAACAATGTTTCCTAAAAGGCATATATTTTCTATGAAGAAGAACATTACAACCAGGATTTCCTTTACACATACACATACATACATACTTGGCCATTACAAGCCTTCAGTCAGGATTAAGGCCCAAATTCTCACACCACTCATGTGGTGCGCATTAATTTTATACACTGACTCTGCTAAGCGTATGTACTCTTGAGAAATCTGTTCAGTAACTACTTAACTGAACTGATGTCCTTAAAATCTTTTAGTCAGGATCATAAGAATCTTTGCCGCTCTCTATCTCCCCTTGCGCTGAGGTTATGAAAAACTCTTTAAAACACAAATTGCTGAGCATTTTGCACGTTTAACAAGAAAGCTTGAACTACTTACATACCAAATTGGTAATTTCAGTCCTTTAAGCAGATTTACGACATAGCTATTCACACCACCTATGTTGTTTGTATTAATTTTATCCATAAGTGGCGGGGGCCCTGCAGTTTAACGTCTTCTCCGAATGACAAATTTTTTTTATTTACTCTCAGGTTAAATCTGCTGAGAGGAAATCGGGTTATAGGTAGGTGGAAAGAGGGAGTAGTGTTTGTGTTTACTCTAAGAGTAAATCTGTTGAGAGCAAATCGCCGAAGAAATACTTTTCATATTTCGTTTTGATGCCTGACCTGGGATACCTCGAGCTTTACATCTAATAAGCTAACACACTACCTAATAGACTACGACGACTTTCCGTTTTTTAAGAATTAAAAATTTACTGGGTCTATATAACGGATTTTTCTAAATTTCTAGTTTCTATATGCGCTGTGACATACTCCTAGACTAACCTGCATTCAGCAAGTATGTTATTTTCATGGTAGGGCAACACCAAAAGTAAAGCGTTAATGCTCGATATTAAGAAGCATTTTATTATACAATATTTGTTGTTGTTGTTGTTGTTGTTGTAAAGAATAAATGTTGTATTTTGTTACAAGCATGTTGAATAGTGTAAATCTTTGTTGCTTATTGTTGAAATTGTTATAGTATGTTGTTATAATTGTTGTTGTTGTTGTTGTCGTTTTTGGTGTTATAGTTGTCACCATTCATGTGGCTGTGTTTTGTTTTTAGGAGTAAAGGCTTCTTAGTCGGCATTTTAATTTATTACGTTCAATCTAACACGTTTACTCGCACTTGTTGTGTCAATATATTGTAGGTTCTGCAGTTTTGCAGTTTTGCATCACAAATACTGCTGCATACAACGACTGAATTGGATGGTATTTTATTTATTTATTTCGCTTATGTTTTTGTCTCTTTTTATATTTTCTTTTTAAAGTATTTTTCAATGTTGCATATACGAGGTATGATAAAGTAATTATGTTTAGTTTAGATTCTTTTGATTATCTTTTCATGCAGGATGGAATCACGTAAATGCATACATACATACAAATATCACCAATGAGTTTTCAAAACGATGAGTAGATTCGATGAGTAGAGTCATAATTATAACTTCTGATACTTATACGCATTCATATTTATTCTAGTATGATACTCATACTACTCATACTCAAAGTTGGAAGTACTCGTCGTATTCATGCTTAACAATACGCAAAATGTTATTGACTTCGACTCGTCTCTACTTAACATTTACACGAAGCACAAAATAAGTATGATTCGCGTATGAACATTACACACCAGAAGATTGTATGTATGCTTTGCTTGTTGTCTTTGTATTTCCTTTCTTCTTTGTTTGTATATGCAAGCAATAACGAAAGGCTGTAAATTTTGATGAATGATTCGTAGCCACTCGATACATATTATAAGTATTATTAAATTTATGAATCAGAATTAAGTAGGCGTATGAATCAAACACATTTCAAATGCTGTCAGTTTGATGTCAACATTGTACTCATACTCATTGCAACTTTCTGATTTCCACTTATTAATTGAGTTGATCGATATCCATTTTTTTTTTAATTTGAAACCTTTAAAAAATACAGTCTGCACATTACATACTAAACATCAACAATGCAAAAAATCGCGCAATATGCTTTGAGAACTGTTTTTTCGCACTCATCGGCTTTGGGCTTTACTCTTGTCGGCGTTCACTGTATTATATACAAGCTTATTTGTATTGATTTGTATGTAATCAGTTTTATCGCACTGACAATCTCGACTCGACTTTCAACGCTCACTCTATGCGCGCCCTTAGACTTCCCTATACTCATAATCCTATACAAGAATCACAAAATAAGTATGATTCGCGTATGAACACTACATACTCACAACAAGGTTGTGTGTTTGCTTTGCTTGCTGTCTTTGTCTTTCTTCTTTTGTTTCTGTAAATGCAGCAACAACTAAATTTTTATGAATGATTCAAATTACTCGAATCATTTATGAGTATTACTTAATCATTTATAAGTATTCTAAATTTATGAATCTGAATGAGTAGGCGTATGAATCAAACATATTTCGAATGTTATGAGTTAGATGTCAAGGTTGTACTCATACTCATTGCAACCTGTACTTCATACTCATTGCAACTTATAAATCAATGTTGTAGCGAGTACGTACGAATTAGAGTAGTTGCATAAGTACATATGAGTAGTGAAAACACGATTCATTGCTGATCTCTGATTATGATCTAGTTTCTCACATCACATATGTTGTGTGGGTTTTGACGTTATGCATGAGTGGTTAGACCAACAGTTTAAAGTCGATTCCGAACGAAAGATTTTTGCAAGTCTTTTTCATGGCATTTTTATTTAGTTTTCAGAATTGTTGCTAGAAATAAGCCAAGAGGAAGTTGACGAAGCAATATTTTTCATATTTCGTTTTGTTGGATATGTCTGACATGGGGTTTGCACCCAGGCCTTATATCTCATAACTGAAATTTTATAAAGGCTTTGGCATGTACAATGGGTCAATTTCGACCTCCGGGTACTGTGCTTGTCTTGACCGACAGGTGCACGTCCTCTAATCCTAAGGCTTTGGCATTACTTTACATTTCCTGTTAAAATTTTATAACAAACCTCGTTAAATAGAAAAGCTTTTCTACTATAAAAATATCGACTGCCTTGACTGAATATATGGAAAGCAAAAAAAGAGGAAAAATCGACGGCAAAAAGGAATCTGCATGTGCATATTTTATGTGCATCAATATGCTGCATGCAGATATTCACATATTTTTTTCGGTTTTGTTGTTGTTGTTTTTTCTTTTCTTTTTGTGTTACTGTTTAGCTTTGTAAGATTTTTTCTTTCATCTCTAGTATGCACTATTACTACATGGCTCTGGGATACTGTTGGCTTTAATCCCAACACATACGGTACACATGCATACGTTCATTTGAAGTTGAATTTCTGCTACAGCCCTCAGCTGTTTCTGTTTCTGTATCTGTAGCTGGTTTTAGGTTTTAAAAGCTTTACAGTTCTGTTGGGTTTTCTTTACAAGATGCTGCCTCATGTTGCTTCTTAACTTAGACGATAGAAAAACTGAATTGTTACCATAAATCCTATTCCATATTTTTCCGACTGCCTTGAATAATAAAAAGAAAAAAAAAAGAAGAAAAAAATTATTTTGTTGTACTTTGCCATAAAGTGTTGAAAAACTTTAATGTTGTTTTTATTTGTATGCGTGTATATACTATGTGAATGTGTGTGTTGTTTGCCAAAGACCATATTTATAAAGTTCAAAAAGTAAGAAATCCACACATGAATCCTGCTACAATCCCATACAATCGAATAACCATCTATGCACACACACTATACCACACCACACCATACCCTATCACACCACACTCCACACACATACACAAACACACCTCTTATAGCAGAGTGTAAAATAAAATGTACTTGCACTTGGTACGTAAAGTGGATTCCTGGATTTATACTTTGTTAGTCTAAAGGCGACTGGAGTGCCTTTGAAGTGTGTGTGACTTGGAGTGCTGCTGGTAATCCATAAGCATGTGCTGATGCTGATGTGTGTGCCTTGCCTGTGTGTGTCTGTAAGTGATTAACGCTCTTAATGTTTTACAATTTTTTTATGTTTTTATTTGTAAAAAGAATTAAAAAGAAAAACTACAAACAACAACAACAACAACTCTTCTGTGCAAAGATTAAAAAACAGATGAAAGAAAAAACATCACATGTGGCTGGCTGTTCGATTGTTTACATGGCTTTTGCAAAAGAAATTTTGTGTTGTTTAATGGGTTTTAACATGTGTTTAACCGCGTTTAATAAGGATAATCGAAGTTAAACTCTATTTACATGCGAAAAACAACGCAATACTTTAAAACACATTCCCAGTGATGTAAAAACAGATGAAGAAGAACAAACAAAATAAAAAAAAAAAAAAAATAAGAAAACATTCAAAACTAATAACGTTCATTAACCAAGAGTACAAACGTTAAATGAGCTGGAATTGGGAAATTTATTTCGCAAAAAAAAAAAAAAAATAGGAAAGTTTTGTTTTGTATAGGCGCACGATTTACGACAAGATCTTTAGATCCTGAATAATAATAAAGCACATGGGAAGGATAGTAAATATTACTTCGGAGAGATCGGATTTCAAAGACACTAATACCCCGGTTTGCATCGCTACTAGGTCCTGAAAAAAACGCGACACAAAGCGAAACGACACAAAACGAAGCACGATTTTCCATACATTTGTATTGATTTCCATTTAATAGACTTTTCAATTAAAAGACACAACTTCGAATTTGCACCAGATTTAAACAGGAAATCCCCTTTTTCTGTTTTAGCTTTGTACAAACATTTTCGTATTAACAACGCAAATCGAAGCGCTAACGACGCAACTTTGTGTTCTTTCTCCTACTCTTTTTCTTATTTTTCTCAATGATCTTCTATCTATTACTTCGAATCCTATTTACTTTTTTGCAGATGACAGCAACATTTGTCATTCATATTCAGTTGATCGGAAGCCGGGCCTTTTGGATATCGGAATCAATGACGCACTCACAGGTGACCTGATTACAATCTCTGAATGAGGTCACGCGAACAGGGTCGATTTCAATGCGCGCAAGACCCAATGTTGTTTTTTTGACACACCGGCGTGATGCTGGCGCTGGTGTTCTGTCATCTGTACCTATAGCTAATGTAAATATTGAGGAGGCGTATGCTCTTGATGTTCTGGGCATGAGAATTAGTTGTAATGCTCGTTGGAACGATCACATTTTTCGAGTGTAAAAGGAAGCATTCAAGTGCCTTGGTTTTTTGAAACGGTGCAGAAAATACTTCACTCCATCTGACCTTCTTACTATTCACAGGACCTTTATCCGACCCCGGATGGAGTACAACTCTCATGTATGGGCCGGTGCTTCAAAGTCTATTTTGAAACCTCTCGACCAGGTACAGGAGAGGGCGAAGGTGCCTATTAATGACAGTAGGGTATCCAACTCTATTGATTCTTTGGAGCATCGTCGCAATGTGGCGTGTGTTTCATTATTCTATCGGCACTATAATGGGAGGTGTTCTCGAGAGATAAGTGGCTTGGTTCCCGATAATCACATATTTTTACGTGGTACTCGAGCTTCTCGCAGAGCATATTCTTTTGTGGTTGATTGTCCAGTGAACCGCACAATGCATTACAGGGAAAATTAATTTTTTGCCCGCACTGCTCGCTTGTAAGTAAGTAAGTAAGTTTAAATCAAATGTCTACAAACACTACTCTCTCTTTCCACCTTCCTATAACCTATTTTCCTAAAACTGCACAATGCACTGCATGAGTAGGGGCCATCCCCTGAGTGTTGGTTTTTATATAGAAAAAAAAAAACAAACAAAAAACATGCGAAGCAAACTGAAACAAAAACTACGCAACTTCGAAATCACAGAAATTTTGAAAAGATACGATTTCGAAGCAGACGCAGAACGAGGCGGCGCAAACCGGGGTATTAGTGTATTGAATTCTGAATGGTTGGTTTTACATCGTAGTAAATATTGTTAATTACACCGATTAAATATATTTTTTTTATATTTCTAGAACCCTCCAAACTTTTTTTTTTATTTGACAAAACAGTTTTTTTTTTTGATTTTACGCACAAATTTCTGGTTTACTTAAACATTTCTGCACCGATTTCCAAAATTTAAATCTTGTTGGAGTGTTGAACTTTTAAAACGGTATACATATCGCTGCTATACGACTTAATCTGATATGATATTTGATGAGGTAAACTATGAAAATACAATTTTTTTTCATATTTTTCAAGTTTGTGCATTTATAGTTGCAAACTTTAATAACAAAATGTAGGATAAGTGATAATATGTTTAAAGTCTGTTCTCTTGTGAAGAGATTGAGTCATCATTTTATGAAATTGGATAAAAACTACCGCAGTTATTATTTAAAGAGCTTAATAGTCGAGTGGGGAGGGATGGGATGCATGCAAACAAGGTAAAGTTTCTGACTGTGGCCAACATGGCGACCACCAGGACGATCCTTGTCTTGCTGTATTCAAGTTGACACGCAGCCTCCTCGCGGCCCCTCCTGGATGGCATTCTAGTACCCGCTAGATGTTAACTAATGCGTGCAGCGAAGTCCAATCCCCTGGACGTTAAATTTGGGTTGTGCGTAGGGCTTGGAACCCACCACGTAAAAACTTTACTCCAATGAAAACTAATGTACATAATTCCAAAAAGATCCCCTTTAAAGTTGACGACCACGGCAAACGTTCAAAGGACAATGATTTAAGAATAGCCACTTGGAACGTCCGCACCCTTCACAGGGTGGGCGCTTCCGCCCAGCTGGCGGATGCCCTCAAGAAATGTAAGACTGACATCACTGCCATACAGGAAATGCGATGGATAGGGCAAGGATGCAAAAGGCTAGCATCTTGCGATGTGTACTACAGCTGCCATGTTGATAAGCACGAATTTGGATGCGGATTTGTGGTTAATAAGAGACTTCGCCACCTTGTCTCTGGGTTCACACCTGTGAACGAAAGAATAGCCACAATCCGCATCAGGGCAAAATTCTACAACATCAGCCTGATTTGTGCTCACGCCCCGACGGAAGATAAGGACGATGTGGTTAAGGATGCCTTCTACGCTAAACTCGAGGACGTATATGATAAGTGCCCGGCCCATGACGCAAAATTGTCCTCGGGGATTTTAATGCAAAGGTCGGGCGGGAAGGTATCTTTGGCCCCACTGTCGGACAGTTCAGCCTCCACGCGAACACTACCTCCAATGGTATGAGGCTGATCGATTTCGCCGCGGCGCGTAACATGGTAGTATGTAGCACCAGGTTTCAACATCTCGACATCCACAAGGCCACTTGGATGTCCCCCGATCGATCAACTTCCAATCAGATCGATCATATTGTGATTGACGGAAGGCATGTATCCAGTGTACTAGATGTGCGCACATTTAGAGGTCCGAACATTGACTCGGACCACTACCTTGTCGCAGCCAAGTTTCGATTGCGCATTAGCGCCTCGAGGATGGCGCGCTCTAGTACACTGCGGAAGCTGGATGTCAGGAAGCTGCGATCACAAGGGACAGTTGAGGCGTTCTCCGCTCAACTCTCTGATAAGCTCCGTCGATCCCCACCTAATCTCAACGACATTGGAGGACTGTGGGCCAACATCTCCCACTCCTTGCGCACTACTGCGGAAACAGTCCTTGGTTTCGAGCGCCCACCCCAACGAAATCAATGGTACGATGAGGAGTGTCGCGAGGCAACTGCAGCGAAAAACGCCGCATACAAGAAGACGTTGCAGTCTGCTGCTACGCGAGCCATTGTCGAGAACTACAGAGAGAAGAGAAGGGAAGAGAGACGCCTTTTCAGACGCAAGAAAAGGGAGCAGGAAAGGCGTGAGCGTGAGGAAGTTGAGATGCATAGACGTAGGAATGACGCTAGAAAATTTTATCAGAAGGTTAAGCGTCTAACCGAGGGTTATAGACCCGGAGCGTCTTCCTGCAAGGACGAGAACGGAAACCTGGTTACAGATCCGCAGGGGGTGCTGAGGTTGTGGAGGAAACACTTCTCTACTCTGCTACAAGGCGATGACGACACCAATACCGCCTCTAGAGATGATGTTCCGAACCCGATCAATGATGACGGCGTGGAGATTCCGCCGCCTAGCTATGAAGAGGTCAAAGTCGCGATTACGCGTCTTAAAAACAATAAAGCGGCAGGTCCTGATGGCCTCCCCGCTGAATTGTTTAGGACCGGATGTAATGAGTTGGTAGGGCGCATGCACCAGCTCATCTACAAAATATGGCTAGAAGAAAGTATGCCCAACGATTGGAACCTCAGTGTCCTCTGTCCTGTCCTGAAAAAGGGAGACCCCACAATCTGCGCCAACTACAGGGGTATTAGCCTTCTCCCTATCGCATATAAGGTTCTTACAGGCGTATTGTGTGAACGACTGAAGCCACTCGTCAAAACACTGATTGGACCTTATCACTGCGGCTTCAGACCTGGCAAATCCACCATAGACCAGATCTTCACACTGCGCCAAATCCTGGAAAAGGCCCACGAAAAACAAGTCGACACACACCATCTTTTTGTCGACTATAAGGCAGCCTTCGATAGCCCCATAAGGGATCGTGTTTATGCCGCAATGTCTGAGCTCGGTATACCTGCGAAGCTGATAAGGCTATGCAGAATGACGTTGAGCAATTCCTGCAGCTCCGTCAAGGTAGGAATGGACCTCTCCGAACCCTTTGATACCGTGCGAGGTTTCAGACAAGGCGACCCCTTATCATGCAACCTCTTCAACTTCGTCATGGAGAGTATTCTGCGAAAGGCAGGAGTGCATCGCAATGGCACTATCTTTCAAAAAAGTGTCCAATTGCTTGCGTACGCTGACGACATCGACATTATAGGGCGTACCAAGCGAGATGTTACTGCTGCCTTTAGCGCTATTGAACGGGAGTCTAAGAAGATGGGTCTGGCAGTAAATGAGGGCAAAACAAAGTATATGTTGTCGACAAGTAGAGACGTGCGGCGTATTGATTCTCAGATTACGGCCGATAACTATACTTTTGATACAGTCAAGGAATTTATTTATCTTGGCTCCGCCGTTACCACCAAAAATGATGTCAGTCTGGAGATCAAACGCAGGATTACTCTTGCCAACAGGTGCTATTATGGTCTCAATAGGCAATTGAGCAGCAGAGACCTCTCTCGTGCGACAAAATTAATACTCTACAAGACGCTCATCTTACCCGTGCTTCTTTATGGCGCAGAGGCATGGACCCTATTAAGAACTGATGCAGCAGCCTTGAGGGTATTTGAGAGGAAAGTCCTACGTAAGATCTTCGGTCCTGTGCGAGTTGGCGATGATTTCCGCATCCGATCTAACAGTGAGCTGTATGAGCTCCTCAACGACATAGATGTAGTGCAGCGTATTAATATCCAGCGGCTGCGCTGGCTCGGCCATGTCGTTCGAATGGAGGAGGATGCTCCGGCGAAACGGGTATTTGATGCGGGGATCTGCGGAAGTCGGCGAAGAGGACGACCTTGTATCCGTTGGAAGGACCAAGTCGAGGAAGCCCTGTCATCGATTGGTGTGACCAACTGGCGTAGGCGCGCAAGAAGCAGAGGCGCCTGGAAGGATGTATTGCGGCAGGCCGAAATCCGTTAATCGGGTTGTTATGGCCAATTAAGTAAGAAGTAATAGTCGAGTGATATTTTATATATACAGCTATGCACATAACTTCTTTATCAAAACAATCAGATTTTTTATAGTATTTTAGGTCTATTCATAAAAAAAATTTAAACATAGAAGCTTAAGATGCATAGTCTTCTTTACAAAAAAATCAAAAATGTCGAAGAAATTGCCAATCGTCTACTCTTTAATGCCTGTAACATATCAAACGCCAAATTTTGGCTGGACAGTAAAATAGCACAAACTAAAATTTCTGGAATAAAAATTTTATATTTTAAGAAATAGTAAAAATATTGATGTTTATTTGATAAAAATTTAGTAGAGTAGCCTCTATTTTCAGGCACCGTGCGGCATCTACGGGACAAAGTTCTTTGAAAAGATTTTTAGGAATCGAGTATAAAGCGTCTCGTATTCCAATTCACAAATCGTCCAAATTTTTGTATTTTTGTTGAGCACTAGTACATTTCACATCGTTCCAGGGGTTTTCTATCGAGTTTGAGACAGAACTTTGCTCTAGCCAGTCAAAAACGGGAATGTGCTCTTTATAAAATCAATCCTTTGCCAGTTCAGATGTGTGTTTGGACCACTGTTCTGAAAAAATATGAATAAAAATGGCATGTATTGAAAAGCTTATGGTCCTGATAACGATCCATTTTTTTTTTTTTTTTAATTTTCACAATGTTGCCTCCTACACGGTGCAATGAAAATGCTATCAACGCCATGCGTTATGATCCTTTGGTCATACCTTGGATTTATCGTCTGACATTTTGCTCGTTAAACAACCACTCTACCAGTCAGTACCCATACGATTTAGCATTTTTTCATTACTTCAAAATATTTTTTTTTCCAGAATGGGAGGTGCGAACAAACGTTAAACGCTTGACTATATTTTTCTTTTGGTAAAAGGGGGCTTTTCAACAAGATCATCCAAAGAGCTTGCCGTGATTAAAACGTCATCGAATAAGCCTGTCCGATAAATTTAACCTAAATTTGGAAGTTAATTTCGTTCAAAACATCGCGTGACGACATGAAAAGCTCCTTCTTTGACTTCCGGAAAATAGCGCAGTCCACGACTTCGACATTATTAAGTTTCTTTTAAGGGAAATGATCACGTTATAAATTATTTTTCTCCAGAAATTCGAAATTTCGTCAATTTCAATTTCATCGTTCTACAAGTAGTTAACGATAATGAGCTTCTCCTCTGGCGAGCAATGTTTTCAATGTCCAATATACCTTAAGAATAAAAATACATGAACAAAACTATTACCTAAACCACCTTTATAAACGTTGTGCTAATTTACTGTCCAGCTCGAATTTAGCTATTGATACGATAATATTTTTTGTTAAGCAACTGCTAGAGGTCTTTGTGCAACATTGCAGACCAAAACAATTGGCCTAATTAGGATAAAAATCAGAAAAAAAGTCACAATCAAACTAAACATGGATTTTGTGCTAATTTACTGTCCATGGCTGTATGTCATCCCATCAACTGAAGTTTTAGTTCAAAAATTTTCAGAATTTTTTATGGATCTTGATTGTTTATCACAAAATGTATCAATTTCACGTTTGTACGACTTCCAGAAGTCGTCTAATATTTGTGATATTTGCAAATATTATTATTTCTCTTTGCGCAAACATCGTTCAAACTTGCAATTGACATATTTTTCGATAAACAATCAGGTCAAGTCACATCAAAAATTGTGAAAATCTTTGAACCGAAAGTTGATTAGATAAGATCACATACAATAAAAAAATTTAACTCGTCTGTTAGACGCTTTAAATAATAACTACAGTAATTTCTGTGCGTTCTGATCAAACAAAGTGTCAAACTCTTCGCAAGAGTTATCACTTGTTTCATATGTTTTAAGTAAAGTTTGCTATTATGAACGGACAAACTATTTTTCAGTTCTACTCACCAAACTGAACAATGTGGACTATGTAGTTACTGGGATGTATTTTCACTGTCCCACCATGTTGTTATTAGAATGTGGAGTACAAAACCTTTTCTTACTATTAGTCATCCTTTTACTCCAGTGTATTTAAACAATGCTTTTGTAACAGCTTCCATTTCATTTGTTATCGATTACAGCGCATAGTATCTTTATTTAACGGTTTCGAATCAAACCTATGTACAAACAGTTCATAACTGTTAAAATATTTCCTGCTTCAGTATTGCCAATACGACAAATGTCACAAGAAATTAAAAAAATTTTTCCTTCTTTTTTCACTTTGTTTTTGCGATTTTCGTTTAGTTTGCCCTCAACTGGCATTCAAAGTTTATCATTGACTGACTTATCAAACAAAGCAAAATTAGCATTTTTTCCATTCGTTTGTTGTATTTATTTGTCTTGCATATTTCTCAAATGAAATAAAATTATAATAAATTGCAATGGAATGGCTCAAAACAAAAATCATTTGAAGTGAAATAAAATAAAAAAAATTAAAACGGAAAAAAACTAAAGCAATCGATAATGTTGCATAATCTTCGAAAAGTGATCAAAATTTATTCCCTTTTCCTGTAAGCAATTGGAAAGAAAGAAATTTTACAAAAGAGAGTAACGAATAAATGCCCACAACACCAGTTATGAATGGCATTTTGTGGCAAGTAATACCTTCAATAACTTAAGTATCAGCTCTAGCATCATCACCTTAGATCGGTTGTATAATATTTGATAGCTTTAGTGTAGTTGCTGTTGTTGTTGTTGTTCCCTAAATTAAATTTTCTTACTTTTTTGTATTGTCGTTTAACTTGCAACATCCAATTGATTTTTTTTTTAGTTTTTTATCTGGTTAGTCAAACGAAGTCAAGCAAAGTTTGAACTCTGAACCCAAGTTAGTTTTCTGTTTCTATTTTTGTTTTAATTTTTTACTTCGTATTTTAGTTTTGAACTAAAGAAGGCCTCCCCACACAAGTTGTCTACATAACAGCAAGGCAAACTATAAATGATTCATGTTTACTAAATGACTTTGAGATGCCCTACACTAATTAAGAGGCCACTGTGGCAATAATAAAAACCCAGGGCTAATAAGGAGAATGCCTTTATTAATAACAAATGGATAAAACACTAAAAATTTACTAGACGACAAAAACTCCTTTAAAAAATTTTAATCTAATGAAATCAATATGTCCTTGAAAAGACAAAGACCCCACCCCGATTAATGAAAACTATTTCGTTGTGCAGGCCACAACAATATTTTGCTACGCAATTCTATTACTCGCCATTTGTTTGCATTTGATTGCAGTTTTAATATATCGAGTTGGTCTAATCCCCTTCTTTTGCCATTTTCTCCATGTGTGAATGAACATATCCAAGCGTTTTTAAGCTTGAAAGTCTCCTAAAGACAGTCTTTTAATAGTTCTTTATCCCGGATTAAAGCACTTCGCGCCCATAGTGTAATTCATTGGTATCCCCAAGAGTACCGGAGGTGGAGTCTGAAAGAGCCAATTCCATTAATGTAATTAGACGTATACATGTAAAGAGTCCGCCAAATAACTTTTTGTTTGGAAATGCTTTAAAAAAAACTAATGAAGGTTAGGTTAGGTTAGGTTAGAGGACGTGCACCTGTCGGTCAAGACAAGCACAGTACTCGAAGGTCGAAATTGACCCATTGTACATTGTCCTTAGGGGAGGAAGGAAATAGAGGATATAGGAAAGTAGGGAAGGAGGGGGGGGGGAGAATGGGAAACGGAGGAATTACATGTTAAGAAACAGACACAAAACAAAAGAAGTTGAGAGTGCGACTACACTTGTGCAGCCCTAGCACATCTCAACCAGCCAAAGCTGCTTATGAATCTGTGGAGAGCCTTGATGTCGGCTCTCGACGCAGAACTCAAGTTCTCAAGGAAGGCCCTGCCAAGGGTCCTCAACCCACCAAGGGCTAATGAATGTTTTCTCAAATTTCTTTTTCTATTTGAAAGTACAATCCTTCCGGTTAATAATGGAAAATAATTTCATTCAAATGGCTGCCTCGACTGGCCATGCAGTAGCCTACACGATCGGTCCAATTTTTAAGCACATTATCGATTGTGTGCCCCTGTATTTCACCAATGGTATTACGAATATTGTCCTTTAAAGCGTCAATTGTCTCTAGCTTGCCGGCGTAACACTTATCTTTGACGGCACCCTACAAATAACAGCCCAATGGTGTCAAATCGCAGCTCCGAGGTGCTCATACGAAATCAGCTCTGCGGCTGATAATGTGATCTTCAAAAACACGGCGCAATGCATCGAGTGTAGCTTCGGCTGTGTTGCACGTAGTGCCGTGCTGTTGAAACCAAATGTTGCCAATATCCTCCTCTTCAATTTTTGTGAACAAAAATTCGTTCCACATGGCCCGATAACGATCGCCATTGACTGTAACGGCCACTCCTTGCTCATTTTGCTTTCTGCTTTTCAATGTATGCGTATGGGTTTTCTGTGCCCCAAATGCGACAATTTTACTTGTTTACATACCCGCCAAGATCAAAATGAGCTTTATCTGGAAAGACGATTATTTTTTTTTTTGCCAACATCGGCATCTTCTGTAAGTCGATCGCATGCCCACTTAGCAAAGCGAAAACGCGTGTACTCAACCATATTCGTTCAGCGTAAGGACAAAACTAATTATCTGTCAAATCAGACATGAGCTAAGTGCTACCATTCACGAAATAAGCACTAATTGAAAAAAAAAAACGTTAGATGGTGGACCCAATAGAAACCCACGGAGCAATCCACATGCCTTGATATTGAATTTAACAAAGAGGCGGCAGTTAAATTTTGTATCTTAAATGTACGGCTTAAAGGACTTTTAAAGCAGCGGTTTATTCCTTGCCATCAATACGGGTGCACTATGAACCCTGTTGAACCTTTGAAAAGTTTTGTAAGACAATTTCTTCCTCTTGGTCAGGTTAGACTAATTAGCGGACCCTCCATAAAAGCCAGATCTTATTGTGAGACCTCAATTAATACACCACCCAGGAAATCCGGACCATTTGTTACTTGATGGCGTGTTTGCTTTAAAGGCAACGAACTTCGAACATCAGGTTACGCTTGTCAAAATTTCGGTTCTGAAATTACTAGGAACGTAATCTAGCAATTAGTGGGCTACTTTATTAGATGTTGGGCCGTAGTTAAAACCCCAACCCAAACATACATACATACATAATTGGCCATTACAACCCTTCAGTCAGGATTACGACCTAGCTTCTCACACCACTTATGTTGTGTGCGTTAATTTTATACATGAGTGGCGGGACCTACAGTTTAAAGTCGACTCCGAACGACAGATTTTTGAGAAGCTTTTCATGGCAATTTTTACTCTCAGAGTCTTTGCCAGAAATCTGCTGAGAGGAAGTCGCCGAAGAAATATTTTTCGTTTTGATGTCTGACCTGGGATACGAACCCGGGCCTTTTGTCTAATAAGCCAACACACTACCCACTAGACCACGGCGACTTCGACTTATAATTACTGATACTTTTACTCATTCATACTTATTTTGATATCATACTCATACTGCTCATACTCAAAGTGAGGAGTTCTCGTCGTACTCATGCTTAACAATACGCATGATGTTATTGACTTCGGCTCGTCTCGACTTAACATTTACACAAAGCACAAAATAAATATGATTCGCGTACGAACATCAAAGGTTGTATGTTTGCTTTGCTTATTGTTTTTATCTTTCCTTTCTTATTTGTTTGTCATGCAACAACAGCTAAGACTGTAAATTTTGATGAATGATTCGAATCACTCGAATCATTTATAGGTACATATTATAAGTTTTTTCTAAATTTATGAATTTATAAGAGTAGGCGTATGAATCAAACATATTTCGAATGTTATGAGTTTGATGTTAACGTTGTGCTGATACTCATTGCAACCTGTACTTATAAATCAATGTTGTACTGAGTACGAATGAGTCAGAGTAGTTGAATTTCAATGGTGTTGAATGACTCATATTCAAAAAAGCATGAGTACTTATGAGTAGCGAAAAGACGATTCATTACTTATCTCTAATACGTATACAACAAGTAATAACACAACGTGGCACTTAGGGAAATACCAATACTATTGCGTAATACTGAAACAGCGTTAAGCGGGGTCTTACTGTATATAATTAACATACGCAACATAAGTAGATGTGTAAAGTTTGATTGTAATCCTGACTATGGGGTGTTGTAATGACCAATTATTTGTGTATGTGTATGTGCAGGAAAGTACGTTTTGGAACTTAAGACCATCCAAATAACTTAAGGGGACTGGTTTTGTTTAAGTACGAACGTCTATATAAACCGATTTTCTATATTTTATTGTTGTTGGCAACAGTATTGTCAATAAATATTGTTTGTAATCAATATTTGGTAAAAATTATATATTTTAGGCTTTTTTGAACACTTATTACCGGATTTTATAGCATTGCCACGAGTAGGGCAATCGAATCCGCACAATTGAGAAGAAATATGTAGGTTTTGGAATTGCCTTCTTCAGAATCAATACGAGTTGCACAAATTTTGGCAACAAAAAGAGGCATAAAAAAGGTTTCACAGGTAAGAAAAAAACCTGCTGCTTGAAGTTAGTAGCAGTAGAAGTAAGGCTAGCAATGATGGTGGTAGTGGCAGTAAACGTTTGGCTTTTGGATTTTATTTTTCTTTTGTTTTTGATTTTTTAATCCCCTTCAAACTTTAAGAAGCACTTGCTGCTTACCCATGACAAAGCGGTATAAATATCGCGTTTATTTTTCGTTTGAAACTTTTTTTCTTCAATTTTTTTTGCCTTCAATTTCGATGAAAAACTTTTGGGCCGTTTGTCTCGTTTGTTTGTTTGTTTTTTCCTTTGCAGTTGACAAAGTAAAAAAAAAAAACAAAAAATTTTGAAATTGAATTTTGCGGTTTAAATCATATTTTGTCATTATTTTAATAATGTCAAGTTAATGGTTGCCAAAAAAACAACAACAACAAGAAACAAAAATATTTTATTTCATTGCTGCCACACTAAAAGGGAACGTTTTAATTGAATGAATGAGTGAATGAGTAAATGAATGAACGAATGAACGATTGTATGATTTTAAATTGCCATTTGGCATTGCAATTGCTTGCAATTGCCTTTTTTGATTTTATAGCAACAATTGTCAACATGTGTTCTGAATTTTTAGGTGTGGGATATTTACGAGTTACAGGCAAAGGGTACCACGTAACTCTTACGAAAATTTGTCTTTCGAAAAACCTAAAAATATGGCCTTAAACTGTGCCTGCAATTGTCATTTGAGCCTTTTGTTTGTGTTGCAAATTTATAGAATTTGCCATGATAATATTTATTTAAGGTTTTATGACCTTTTTTTCAAGCATAAAATAATGAAAAATAAATAATAAAAGCGAGTGGCAGATGTAATCCATTTTCATTGCGGTTGTAAATTGGTTTCGTTTTTTTTTATGGAAATTTTTTGGGGCCCTGTTGTTTTTAATGAAATAAATTGAAAACAATTTTTTGGGATACTAAAGGTCCTTTGCGACAGCTTCAAAATAAATTAAATAGGCATTACAACCCTTCAGTCAACATTACAAGCTCACTTGCTATTCACAATGTAGTCATCGCCTTATAGCATGGATCCCTGGCTTAAAACTGGACATCAACCTGAAGTTTTAAGTTTAGAAACGATGGCTTAGTTAAATGGTTTGGTTAAACTATCGATAATGTGTAAGCTAAATGAGAGAAATTTGCTTTAAGCCTCAGATGGATATTAAAATCTTCAACTGTTCTAGTCGATATCCAACTTCGAAAAAGACCTCTACACATACCTTCATAAATAATTGGTCATTACAACCCTTCAGCCTGGATTTCGATCTAGCTTTTCATACAACTTATGTAATTTTATACATAAGTGGCAGGACCTATAGTTTAAAGTCGACTTCAAACGACAGATCTTCTGTAAAGCTCTTCATGGCAATTTTATTTGGTCTCAGAGTTTTAGCTAGAAATCTGAATATTTTTATGCATGACCTGGGATGCTAAACCGGGCTTTTCGTCTAATAAGCCAACACACTACCTAATAGACTATGACGAATACTTAGAGATCTATCTCTACAATCGCGTGTAATTAACAATGAAGTAAAAATTTTCTCAACTTAGGATTAATCCAATAAATATCCTCTTCTGTTGGATAGTTTATCAGAGGTATTGATTAGTGGATTGGTATTTAAGAGGACCAAGCAAACTATTTCAGAAAGACGTTTCAGTAACAGGGAGCCCAATTCACATTTACTCGAAACTGCTGTGATAGTAAGCCAAAGGGAATAGTGCCAACCAGTTTAAAGTTATATTCGCAAGAGACCTGATTACCAAGTGGCTTTAAGACAAGGAAGAGGTATGCATAGCAGGAAATCCTTTTCTTGGTATCAATTTCATGTCATTAATTAACTTTAATTCAGCTTGAAGCACGCGACGGTAATCAGGGAGTCGGAAAAATAACTTATTAGCGTAAATTCGATAGCCAGTCTTGTTTTCAAGTTTAATTGAAAAATTTCTATTAAATCGCTGGACATGAGCATGTTAGTGAATTGGTCTTAGAGATTCCAGCATTAAATCTCCTATCCAAATTATGTGCAGAAAGGATAATGTATGGCTTTTTAGGTAGAACGGAAAATTACAGAGAAGGAGTATAATTCGCATTGTTTAACAAGTAGAGTGTTAACTTATTAGACGTGAGGCCGACATATTTCTGGCAAAAACTTTGAAAGTAAATAAAATTGTAATGAAAAGTTTCTCAAAAATCTGTGGCTCTGAGTTGACATTAAACTGTAGGTCATGCCATTTATAGATAAAATTTAACACACACATACACACAAAACATGAGTGATATGAGAACCTAGTTCGTAACTCTGAATGAAACGTAGTAATGGCCAAT
Organism: Sarcophaga peregrina; assembly: GCA_014635995.1. NCBI lineage: Eukaryota > Metazoa > Arthropoda > Insecta > Diptera > Sarcophagidae > Sarcophaga > Sarcophaga peregrina. Next base: position 51,762,574 of record CM025792.1, on the reverse strand, counting down.
TAAGTTTGTGAAAGTAATAGAAGAACGCATCCACTTTTACAATGATTTTTACTGATTGAATTGGAAATGTTATCCTCGGATTATAACCGCAAGGTTTTAAGCCAGTGATTCTTAAGTTATTTTCGATAACACAAATAAGATAAGTATGGCGTAGATTGCGGGTGTTCGAGGCTATAAGGCCTCAATAGATCAGCGATGCATCAGCGTCATTAGTTCTTGGTCTTAAACATCCAATTTTTTGCCTCAATGGAATTGTAAAGAAATGGACCTAAGAATACATACTAACTATTAACAATAAACCTACCGATACGTCATGTATTTCTATTCCTACCAAAGGGGGTCAAATGACCCTTTGCCAAATTTAAAGTAGATTGTATATATTTCTCAGTAAAAAAAAAAAATAACAAGAGAGGAGTAAATCTTGGAAAACACATTCCATTTATTTTGTAATAAAAGTCGGCAAAGGCAATGGCGATGTGATAATGATATTTTCAAGAAATTCTGACAAGAAGTTCAAAATGGGTCATATGACTCGTCCATGGTAGGTTTAGTGTTAACTAAGGCCTCAATAGTCGTTAAGGCGTCAAACGAAATAAATATTCTTTTAAAGTGTCTTGATTACCGAATTAATTAATGCCACGTTAGGGTGGAAAGAAATTATAGAAGTTGCCGTAGTCTAGTAGGCAGTGCCTGAAACCCCAGGTCAGACCTTCATAGCAAATGGAAATGTGAAAAAATTTTTCTTCGCGACCTCTCTGCAGATTCGTGGGTAAAACTCTTAAAGTAAATAAAATTTTTTAAATAAAAGTTTTTCCAAAATCTGTCGTTCGAAATTGACTTCAAACTGTAGGTCCCGCCGTTCATATATAAAATTAACATACACAACATCAGTGGTGTTGTCTAAAGAGTTGTAATAACAAATCTATGTACGGGCTTGGGGATAACGAAGAGTTGTTGGATATATAGATGCGAATACTACGCATCTACGGACCATTGGCCATATAACGACAGTGGTTAAATGGCGTAACGATGGCAATGATTTCTTTGGAACATTGTAACGTCTGATCACTAATGAGCATTTTAGATAATTCTCAACCGAATTTCAGCCGGATATTTGGAGAAGATATAAGATTTTCAGATATGTAGCTTTTTATATGAGGAATGCGGTTTCTTCGAAGCCTTACTATGTCCATCAGTAGTAGAACTCCTCTGGGCTTTATTATTGGAATAAAGCTGTCTGACGCATTTGTCTTCCCTAAACTAATTGTTCTGCCTAGTTTTCTGCATTTCCTTTACATTACTTTACCGTTTCAAGGACATTCTCAAACTTTGGTTTGAATCAGACATTTTCGTATAGACATTGTAAAGTTTTATCGCTTAGATCTCTTCTCCCCTATGCACTCAAATTTGGCAAATTACCTTGACAATAAAATGCAGAGTCCAGCAAATTTGGTCTTTTTTTGTGCAAATAATACCAAAAACAGCGTTTTTGCCCATTTTTGAGAAATTGTTGATCTAAACAGTGACGTGCTAGAACCATCGTAATAGCCACAAATTGACAATTAATCTTTGCTCTTTAAAATCAGCCCAAAGCCCAATTGTTTGCATGAACCCTTAAAGTAGGGGATGGGTTTATGCCAAGAGAGTGCAAGAAAAAAAGAAACACATTAAGGAGGTCCTTAAAAATGTATCAAATTTTCTTGAAAATTGCAACACAGGGGATTTTGGGGTCGCTGATTACAGATCTTCATTCAGATTTTAAAAATTCAAAATGGCTAATCCAATATGGCGGTCGTATGGCGTATAGCAGTTTTCAAGTAAAGCCGTTTAATTTTTTTAAACCTCGACTACCATATTGGATCCGCCATTTTGAATTTTTAAAATCTGAATGAAAATTCGTGTTTAGCCATCAAAATGCCTTCGGAAAGACCTGGAGCCAAGAACGATAAACTAAAGATTACGCCATCACGCACAAAAAAATTAAAACTTTCTGCGCATGTTGAATCAATGACGTCACGCAAATTGTGTTCCTATTGGCTAATGATAATGTAAGTTATATTGCAGGGTTACCAACTACTTTCACGTAGTGCACACACTTTTCAGAAGAAATGTTCATTTTCTCATATGAAAAAGACTTGGAAACCTTTAAAATAGCCCAACTACGTTATCTAACGGGAAATCATGGGCAAGGGGTCATCTTTAGCTTTTCTTTCTTGCCTGTAGCCACCTTATTTGCAAAACCCAAGCAGGGCTGTGATATTATCGATTGCATTCAAAAACTATGAAAAGCAATAATTTTAATTGAATTTTCATATTTCAAGGCAGATGGTAGACAGCATCCGCAAGTATGGATCAATAATATTGGAATATAATTTCCTCCACTTAAGTTCTAGACAGGCAAAGTTAAAGTTAAAGGCTTTTGCAAAAAATACGAAGATCGTATGCGTGTAAATAGGGCCCCTGACGACAAGCTGTGCCAAAATCCATTAAAAATTATGGTTAACGAAACTATCATAAAATCTTTATTATAACTCTGCCGCCTTATATTCTAGAAAACACGCTCACTTTCTTACAAACAAACACACACACATACACATTCTACAGCTCCAGATAATTTAAGGCCACTCTAAAAATTTCTTATCAGATCGAATGCAAGCGAAATATGCAAAAATCTTGCTGATAAGCAATAAATTGAATTAAAAAGCGAAAAAAAAGACTCGTAAGGCAAAACAACATAAAATCCAGAAAAAAAGAAGATTTTTTAAAGCGCAATCTTTTTATTGAACATCGGCTGTATATTTGAGTACAAAAAGATAAAAATCTCTGGCATTTGACTATTTGGCAGATGACTACTTTATTTGTTTTTACCACTTAAATCGAATGGGCCATTTGGATATTGAATATTTACTTCCACTGCACGTATGCGCAGTGCATACGCAGGTTGCAGTTGCAGGCTGCAGTTGCGTAAATTGTTGTTGTTGTTTTTTGCCTTAAAGTAAAAGTGCCTTTGAAACCAAGAGGGATAGAGAGAGAGAGAGAGAGAGAGTGTGCAACTGTTGCATTTAAATAACATGCAAACATTGTTTGCATGCTTTAACGATAACGTTGTTGTGTCGCATTAAAAAATACAATAGCAACAACAACAATAAGTAGCTACAAAAACAAAAAAAAAAAATATTTAAATATCAGTAACGATGATCACATCGATTACCAATCGGCAACGATACTTAATCGCAAATTCATGCAAATTATCTGCAAAAGGGCATCATCATGATCATGATCATCATCATCGTCGTCTTTATATTCAACATCATTATCTTAAATTTTAGTATATAATTCGACAAAAAAAAAAGCCACGACTGTTGTTGTTGTTGTTGGAAAATTTCATAAAATATAAATACAACATTACAGGTGAAACGTTTGTTGCTGCAACCAGCATCAGCGGTTTGTGGCCATTTGCCAGACAGAGTTTGGATAGAATGTCGTCGAATTTAAAATATTTTTTAAGTTTTTACGGAAATATTTTATGGAAATACAGTAAAACCCCGCTTAACGCTGGTTCAGTATTACGCTTTAATATTGGGATTTCCCTAAATCCCACACTGTATTGATACTTATTGTATTAGAGATCAGCAATGAATCGTCTTTTCGCTACTCATAAGTACTCATGCTCTTTTGAGTATGCGTGATTCAACTGTATTGAAATTCAACCATTCTGAGTCATTCGTACTCAGTAGAACATTGATTATAAGTGTAAGTTGCAATGACATGAGTACAACGTTGACATCAAACTCACAACATTCGAAATATGTTTGATTCATACGCCTATTCATTCAGATTCATAAATTTATACAAATACTTATAATACTTATAAATGATTCGAATCATTCATCAAAATTTACAGTCTTTTGTTGTTGTTGCATATACAAAAGAATAAAAAAGGAAAGACAAAGACAGCAAGCAAAGCAAACATACAACCTTCTAGCGAGTATTGTGGTGTTCGTACACGAATCATACTTCTTTTGTGCTTCGTGTGAATGTTAAGTAGAGGCGAATCGAAATCAATAACATTATGCGTATTGTGAAGTATGAGTACGACGTGTATTTCAAACTTTGAGTATGAGTAGTATGAATATGATATCAAAATAAGTATGAATGCATATAAGTATCAGAAATTATAAGTATGACTCGAATCTACTCATCGTTTTGAATACTTATTTGCGGAACTCTGATACGTATGCGAATGAAACGGCCATGCATCAAGCAAAAGTGGTGCACTATATATCGACGGTGTATGCTATGTATCTTTCTCAATGCTTGTTTGTTAGTCTGTCTAGAATAATGATTCGAACTGTGATTACCGTCGTCGTGCTAAGTTTCCTCGTTTAGCGTTGGAACTTATTGGAACGTGACCCCCACGTTATGTGAGGTCTTACTGTACAATACATACGTAGTGTTCCAACTACAGGCGTTCTCCAAGCACTATTTTTATCCAGTAGAGGTTTTTGCTGTCACTTATAAGAGAAAGAGATCTAAACATCATGTCCACAAATTCCATTCCCTTTTTCCTGCTTCCCATAATGTATTTTTCAAATCCAACATAATGCGCTGGATGAGTACGGGCCATCCCTCAATTGGTGTTTGTAAAAAAAGGCGTTTATGGAAATGACGAATATAAGTATATATATATATACAGATAGGAAACTCCCACAGGGTATTGTCATTTTACCACTAATGAGGAGCTAAATAGTGATACAAGTCTTGAGAAAACTATCAGAGGTCACCACCGACTCCCAATATGATATAGTCTTGATTATAATCGTTATGGTATAGTGCCTAAGCCTTAATGGTTGAGCAAATTTTGAAGAGACGCTTTGCGACATCTGGCAAAGAGATCTTGAGATTATAAGGCGTTGGTGCATGAGAGTGGGATTGAGGATAAATCATGCAAGATCGCAATAGTACTTCCCAAGAGAATGAGGGGGCTGCCAAATGGAAAAATATTCCATCCCATGAGTGAGATAATATCATAGGTTAGGTCGGAGTTGTAGCTTCTGATATGTCAAAGAACACTTGAGCATGCATAGCGGCCCGTTGTGATGTTTGCTGACCAAGTTCCACCAAGTCAGGGAAAAGGAAGAAGCATAACAGCGCAAGGGATGCACAGATAATATTATAAAAAATGAAGGAAAAAGTTTTCAAATATCACGGGATATCCTGGCGGTATAACCCAGGAATTGTAAGCTGGATATATACCATGTTCGTCAAACCCATAGTAATCTATGGACCATTGTTTGTTCAAACAGAGAAAAAAATCTGAAAATAGTTTAAATGTGTGTGTTGCCCTAACAGTGCCAATTAAAACCTATCCTACAGTCTGCTTAGTAGCACTATTTGATTTTAATCCTTTGCTTATTGATTTGGATAAAGGGAGTCAGTTTCTTCTTCACACCTTCTAAACTGTACCCAGGATACTGTACCCTGGACTGAACCAGTAGACTTCATGATTTCGTAAAATGCTTTGCAGCGACATCTTGTAATACAAGTAAATGAAGAAATTGGAAAGCAAAATACTTTTTCAAAAAAGTTAATGAAAGAAGGCAACTACTGATGATCTATAGGAAATAGGTTCAAGAACGAACATTATGAAAATTTCATAGTGAAACCTCTGCAGAGGCAGTAGAATTGAAATACCAAAGTTCCTCCTTACAACATTTATTCAACAGCGGTTGGCAACCCTATCACCCTAGAACGTGGTTAATAAGCCCAGTTTTCCGCCAGCTAGGAAAACTTGGTTAATGGAATTGAAATCTATTAAAGAAATGAATATCAAAATTGGGAAAATGGCCATTCTTTCTTAAAAGAAAAGAAAAATAAGAAAAAAATTCGAATGAAACCTATTGATGTTGGCCCTTAACTGAGGGGAACTGAAGCCTCTTGATTACTACTTACTTAATTAGTGATTACAACCTATCAGTTAGGATAACGACCTTGGTTCTTCCACCTTTCATATGTGTGGTAGGACCTATACTTTAAAGACGACTCCGTATGACAGATTTGAGAAACTTTTCAACTTTTCATGGCAGTTTTTATTTCGCTTACATAGTATTTTCCAGAAGCTGCGAAGCTGATAAGACTATGCAGAATGAGGTTGAGCAATTCCTGCAGCTCCGTCAAGGTAGGAATGGACCTCTCCGAATCTTTTGTTACCGTGCGAGGTTTCAGACAAGGCGATCCCTTATCATGCGACTTCTTCAACTTCGTCATGGAGAGTGTTCTGCGAAAGGCGGGAGTGCATCGTAACGGCACTATTTTTCAAAAAAGTGTCCAGTTGCTTGCGTACGCTGACGCGTACCAAACGATGAGATGTCACTGCTGCCTTTAGTGCTATTGAACGGGAGTCTAAGAAGATGGGTCTGGCAGTAAATGAGGGCAAAACGAAGTATATGTTATCGACAAGTAAAGCCGTGCGGCGTATTGATTCTCAAATTAAGGCCGATAACTATACTTAGATACAGTCAAGGAATTCATTTACCTTGGGTCCGCCGTTACCACCGAAATTGATGTCAGTCTGGAGATTAAGCGCAGGATTACTCTTGCCAACAGGTGCTATTATGGTCTCAATAGGCAATTGAGTAGCAGAGACGTCTCTCGCAAGACGAAACTAATACTCTACAAGACGCTCATCCGTTAATCGGTTTGTTATGGCCAATTATGATATGTTTTTCTTATTTTGTTTTGTTTTGTTCGAAATGTCTGAGCAACAGTTGAAGCATGGACTCTGGTCTAGTGAACGAGCACATTAACTACAAGGCTACGGCAATTTTTATATGAACTTTTATCGCCCCTCAAGAGTATACATAAGAATACGAGGACGCTTGTGGACAAGATAGGTAAGAATCAAACCTTAGTTTTCCCAGTCTTATGCAGCGTTTCGTTCCTCACATTATTTTTATTTTTATTTCATCATTGCAATCCTTGAAGGCTCTGGTTATACATTTTTTTTTTATAGTAAAATAACCATTAAGCAGCCATTGCAATACAAACTGGGATGATATCGTTTGGTATGAAATGGTTTTAGGGATGGGTTTTGTTACTTAGCAGTGTGGTTGTAGCACAGCAACATAGAAGAGTAGAGTGGAGTCAGTCAGTGTTGTCAATGTGGCGCTACAAATAAATAACAAGATCGCATTAAGATTTTCATCACTGATCGTGCAGCTTTAATTGGTCTCATATCAATACAAATGAAACTTTTTTTTCGTTTCGTTTCACTTTTTTTTATGGTTGCTAACGTTTTTGTTGTTGTTGTACATGCAACATGTTGCACTGCAGTTATTGCCGAATGGGTGAAATGTATTTTGGCCATATTTCTTTAAAGAAAAGTGATTTTTTGTTTTTGTTGTATTTGCGTATGTATGGCAAGAAAGAACTGATAATCGACATCGTCAACATCATCTACAGTTTTATGGCATCAAATGTGATCTGCACAAGAGATTTGCATAAAAATTGTTGAGTTTTTTTCTGTTCTTTTTTTTTTAAATTGTTTTTTTATGCTGTAAAGTTTATGACATTTGTAAAAATCAATTTCATGTTAAAGAGGGTCATTATTCTCTTTGTTGCTCGATTAATTTCCTTCTTTTTATTTCTTCTTTTCGTTCCTTTTTTTTTTATTGGTCGGATCTTACGAAAAAGGATAACAACACGTGTCTCTATGTAAATTTTAACATTTCAATACGAACAGTTTTAGTAGAACCCTAACAACAAAAAAGCTTTTAACATTTCTGCTTTTGGTACGGTTTATTGATTGTTGGGTTTTGTTGTTTTTGTTTTCCCTGTTCTTTATCATTGAAGATCTTAAATCAAATGACATTTGTTTGAAGGAAGATATACGAGTGTATGCTACATTCATACCACGCAGCCCATGGCAATGGCAGCAGCAGTAGCAGCAGCGGTAACAGCAACTGCAGCAAATAAAGTCATTATTGTGGCGCCACTTGGTCACAAGATCAAACGGTTTTTGCGTTTAAAATTCCCAAAAAAAAAAAAAAATATTAAAAAAGAAAGGAAAAAATGAAAGAAAACAACAAAACAAAAAAAAAAACAAAAAAAGTAATTCAATAACCCACGATATCAATGGCATGAACAACTACCAAAAAAAAAAAATCTTGCTTGTCCCTTTACTTTGTGTTCTAAGTTCACGTTTAAAAGCCCTTTTAAAGCGTATAAAAACGCAAAAAAATTTTTAATTTTTTTCCCATTTCATATTTCCCTCCCCCGTTTTGATTTTCATTTCAAACTTCTGGAACAGTCTGCCTAAAAACCGCAGCTCACTTTACTTCATCTTCTCTTCTTCTTCTTTTTTTTTCTACTGTTTTTGAGTTACATTTTCCTTATTAAGTTGTTTGATTTCCGTTTACTGATATTCATAAAGATAATGTACCTTCGTCGCTGCTTTTCCTTTTTATTTCATCAGTTATTTCATTGTTGTTGCTGTTGTTGTTGTTGTTGTTGTTGTCATTGTTATTACTGTTGTTAAAAGCTTCCGATTTCACATCGGCATATGACTCTATCAGTTCTTGTCTCGTTGTGGTTGTAGGAGTCTGTTTATTTCATTCCATACCCTACATATGGTAAATGCTTTATAGCTTTTAAAAGGTTCTAAAGTTTAGCGGTAGACCTACAGACAATCTTCCAATGGGGTCGTGCGAATAGATTTGATTTTCATACACTTAAGACGTAATCTTGTTTCCTGACTTCAAAGCGGCGTCAAAAGCTGTTCATAAGCATGAAATCCAAATGCAATGCTTTCTGAAAGAAACATTAACAGAAGTCATGTAAAGTTGTCATAGTACTGCGACCTTTCGTATTACGATCTGATAAATTTCAGGAAAATTCTAAACCTGGGACCTGATACGCAAACATGTGTTTGTATTTGAAAGATTCCTAGCGTTTTACTGATGTTATCTTCTCTGTATTTCAGAATTACATGTTTGGCTCGAAATTATCCTTTTTCTAATCTAGTATTCTTAGTTTATACAATGCTCTGCCAAAAGACCTATTCCTCAAATTGTAATTACACAACAAAACTATAGAAAAGTGCCTTGAACTACAACCTAGCTTCGCATACCACATAAGTTGTGTATGTTAATTTTATCAATAACTGGTGGAACCTACAGATTTTTCGAGAAGCTTTTCATTAGAATTTAATTTGCTCTCAGAAAACCTCTGGGAGGCAGTCGTCTCTTTTTTTTTTCATATCCGATTTTATTAAAGATGTTTGAGCTCGGCTTGGAACCGCAGGCTCTGGACTAATAAACCAACATACTGCTTACTAGACTATGTCGACTTCTAATGCTCATCTTTTCCTTCGCTGAGCATACCCTTTCAAATTCGTTTCCAACTCCATGGAAAGACTCTAGCATTAACAGCGTCCTGGAAGCAACCCATTATGCAAATTTCTCTGTTACCTTAATACCCCATATTTCCGCATGACTTAAGATCCAATAGAGGATAACCTTTTTATCTCTACCTAGCTGACGCAACTAACTGAGGCAGATCCATATTATTTTCGATTTTATCTCATAATATCCGAGTGTTCGGCCTAAGTGAAACGGCCTGACTGCCAGATAATGTTGCAATTGTAGCCTCTGTACATATTGAGACTACCTCTCGATGGCATTTTACTTCTAATATTTTACTTTGGGATCAAACCATTCCCAATTGTTAGTAAATTTTGTTACAAAGTATTTCCCAAATTTCTAGAATCCTAGTAGGTAGGATGTTGGCTTATTAAACTGAAGGTGCGCATTTCAATCCCAGGTCAAACATTTAAACGAAAATACTAAAATATTTCTTCGGCCACTTTCTCTCAGCGGATTTCTGGCAAAAAAAACTCTGAGAGTAAATAAAATTGCCATGAAAAAGTTTCTCAAAAAATTTGTTATTCGGAGTCGACATTAAATTGTAGATCTCACCAGTTATGCCGCACACCGCCACTTGGTAGTAATCCTGACTGGAGGGTTGTAATGACCAATTATGATGTAACATATCCTTAATACTTACGTCACTTAACAACTCAAAGTTTGTTTTAAGGTTTCTGATCCTTCAGAGGTGTGTTTGGTAATTAATTTAACATATGGAAGTCTATTGTTGGATTGGCGCACTATTAGAGTATTCACACGAGGGGTGTGAAAAGTTAGGACTTTGTACAATGGCTCAATTCGACCTCCAGATAATGTACTTCTGATAGTTGACAAGTACACGTTCTCTAACCTATTGCTCCCAGTAGAGTAGTACTCATCTGTCCCACTCTCAGTGCGAGTATGAATCGTTTCTCCGTTTTTACTCTCGCAATTTTGAGTATGAGGGAATCAACAGGATTGAAATTCAACTACTCTGAAACATTTGTACTCAGCACAACATTAATTTATAAGTACAGGTTGCAATGAGTATGAGTACAACGTTGACATCCAACTCACAACATTCGAAATGTGTTTGATTCATAAGTCTACTCATTCTGATTCATAAATTTAGAAAAATACTTATAATATTGATAAGTGATTCGAGTGGATCGAATCATTCATCAAAATTTTCAGCGTTTGTTATTGTTGCATATACAAACAAAGAAGAAAGGAAAGACAAAGCATACACACAATCTTCTTGTGAGTATAGTAGAGTTCGTACGCGAATCATACTTATTTTGTGCTTTGTGTAAATGTTAAGTCGAAACGAAACATCATGAGTATTGTTAAGTATGAGTACGAGAAGTACTTCCAACTTTGAATATGAGTAGTATGAGTAAGATATCGAAATAAGTATGAATGCGTATAAGTATCTGAAATTATAAGTATGACTCGAACCAACTCATCGCTTTGAAGAATTATTGCTAATCTCTGTTATGTATGTGATTTAAACACGAACCGAAGTGCAGAAAGCGGAATTTCCCATTTTGATGATCAAGATTTTGTAATTTTGGGCGACTACGTAGGAGCATTTAATCGAAATGTACGAAAACGCGTTTGAAATCGACTTTTTAAAAAGTAGGGTACAATATACAGTCACTGTAATCGCCCTTAGTTTCTCTTATTTGTCGGTTGTTGTTGTTTTTTTTTTTTTGCCTTTTTTCCATGTACTTGTTATTACTTTGCAACCATTTTTGGCTACCGTAATTTCAAATTTACAAACTTTTCAAGCAAAACAAGAAAGGAAACCGATAAACAACAACAACAACAAAAAGAAAAACAATGTTTTTTCCATCTCATCGTAATATTTTCCGGGTACATGTTGAATTCTATCCATTAATGTCTCTGCTGGTCTGTTGTTATCGAATAACAACCACGTTTTCTCAACAGTAGCAAAAACAAAAAAAAAAAAACACAAAGAAAAAACGATCTCAAAATGAAAAATTGACAAACAATCGTACCACACACCACAAGTCAATAGATACCGTTACCAGTTTGGGGCATCATCATTTATTTACTTTATGCAAATTATGATCATCATGGATCATTCAAGTCTGCAGCTAAATCGCTGTGATTACTGATTCGAATTGTTTTTTTTTTATTTTTTTAAACAAAACCAGAGGTTCTCAAATAAAAGGTGAAAAGAAACCACAAAATTGAAGATCACTTTAAGGATATAGTCGTTGTCTAGTAGATAGTGTGTTGGATTATGATACGTAAAATCCAGGTTCGTATTCCAGGTCAGGCATCAAACTGATGCAAATTTCTGGCAAATACTCTGAGAGTAAATAAAAATTTCCATGAAGAGGTTCTCAAAAACCTATAGTTCGGAGTCGACTTTAAAGTGTAGGTTCCGCCACTTATGTATAAAATTAGCACACACAACATAAGTAGTGTGTGAAACTAGGTCAATAATCCTGACTGAAGGGTTGTAATGACCAATTATGTACGTAAGATCGATTGGAGAAGGAATTTATGTATGATCGGTTATAAATATTTGTATTTGGAGCGATGCTGCTATAAGAGAAGAAATAAAATGTAAGCAAAAGCGTTACTTTTGGCAGATTTTGACATACTGTACCTTAGTCGCCGTAGTCTAGCAGGTAGTGTGTTGGCCTATTAGCCATAAAGCCCGGTTTCGTATCCCTGGTTAGTCATCAAAACGAAGATATTTCTTCAACGACTTCCTTTGAAAAATTTTCTCAAAAATCTATCGTTCTGAGTCGGCGTTAATTTGCACGTCCCGTCACTCACGTATAAAATTAGCGCACGCAACATGAGTGTTGTGAGAATCTAGGCCGGAATCCTGACTCAAGGATTGTAATGCCTAATTATGTAAGTACTTATCGCTCCTTTATTGCACCATAGTCATATCTCAAAAATCTTGAACTTGGCAAAATGCGATTTAAGTTTTCAAGACATAAGTCCTATGATCTAATTACCACAAACATTTTTTACTATAACCTCGGTTCAGCTTGGGATATCAAACCGATTTTTTTTCAACATTTACAGAAGGTCTAAAAAAGCAGTTTTGCTTAAGTAACTACAAATTTTAAATTTTTTGAGATAGGACTATGTTGCAATAAAGGCGCGATATGTACCTTAGACGGATATAGACAGTTTCAAACTTTTAAAAATAGAATTCACCTTAGTACCTAGCGCACATTCATTCGTAAGCGATTTTCCAGAAATTTGCCTCACCATTCGCATGTAAAATCGTTTTCCTGCAGAAGTGTTCTAGAACTTCACAGTGTACTATCCCTAAACACTTCTCATTCCATTCCATTACATCCATTTTACTCCTTCAATTTATTTTCCTAATTTGAATACAATTTTCTGCATGAACAACTTAAGTGGTGAGAGAAGCTAAGTTGAAAGCGAGACTAAAGGGTTATAATGACCAGTTAAAAAATAAAAAAAAATATATAAGGAGTGATTGCTAAAAAATTTGTGAATTATTTTTGATATTTTTTACTGTTAAACGCTTGCCTAATATCCAGACGTACGTTTTATACGTACCAGCTATCTCTCTAACGTACACAATAGGATATGCAGGGCTGTCTGTAAACTTTATTTATTGTACGCATTAAGTCTCCTAAATAGGAGGTTTCCATTCAGATTCTGGAGCAGATTTATGAGATTCTCCATGGTCATCATAAAGTCCTATAGCTTGGTGTCGGAGTATACTTTGCCTTTGCCAAGAAGCGTACTCCCACATGGTTTATTCCAATACTAACAAGAAACATCGCTTTGCTTAGTTCGATGTAATCCAATTCCAGACATATTTATTCCATCGATTTCCGCAGATTTAAAGGGTTCAAGTTCATCTTTGGCCCATTTGATTAACTCCACGGATATAAATTGCAGGGCAATAAATGAAAGAAAATATGGAATAGAATCGAAATTGTTCTGCTGCATATCTGAATTTGTTCAGCTTTTATGTCAGTTGGACCGACTAGTATTTTCATAGGTTTTTACGTTGATCCTAAAGCATGACATCCGTTGTAGTCAAGTTAAATAAGTTCGTATTCAGGAATTAGCCGTCTGTCTGCTGTTCGTGGGTGGTGACCGAGAGCATTCAAGCATTTCTGTTTGTTCCAATAGGATGGTTTTGAAGATTTTACAAGAACTCGCCTCTCATAAAATGTGTCAAATGTTAAACCTATGCACACGACTTCCCGTATCCTCAGTCTCATAAACTATTTTTGTAACACAATGTAATTAGTGAGTAGGAGCCATTATCAAAGTGTCGATCGTAAAAAAAAATCGCCGGTCTTGAACCTATGGTTGCATCGAGTATATCACTGCTATAGGCGATGATGTAAGAAACTAAGAATTCAGATAAGACGTTTGGTGGGTTAACTTAATCCCACTGTCATAAAGAGTAACGAAATTTGCATTTGTAAGACACACCGAGTCCATAGAAGATGTAAGGAGGGTCAGTGTTTGCTAAGAAATTTAACTTGACTGGTACCATTACTGTTAAGAGCTGAGATTAGGGGACGTCTACTAGCCATTGAGGGGTCAAGTCGATCCACTGTACAAGGCAAGTGTTAGATAGTGAGAGTTTTTGGAAACCTTTGTCTCCAGTAGTAATATTTTCAACACAATAAGGAAAACGATAACATGGTTCAGTCATCGATAAAGGCCTTTCGACTTTATTTCATTATTACGGGAAACAACGATAATTACAAGACTTCTTCTGCGTCATTTTCGACTTTATGAAATTATTTATTATTTGTAGGAATATGTTGTTACAAACCCTTAATACTTCATATGTGTTCCTCTATCGTTCTGTTTTTTAAGTTCAATTTTAATTTTAAGTTTTCGGCGTCCTTCTTTTATTCGATTTTCGTGGCGTACGATTTTGTAAAATTTCCAAATTACCATAAAAATCCAAAAACTAAAGCCTGGTATAATAACGAAACCTGAGGTTAAAATTAAGAAGCAAACGATTCTTGGTTAACTGTTCACAACACTTACCATTGCCAATTAAAACGAGCATTAGGCGATGCCCTAAACGTGGTGACAGCAAAACGACTGGCTGAAGGATATCGTAATTAAAGTTGATAAAAATGGGAAAAGCAATATCACAAGTTAAACAGACAACTGCCACAATTAACCACGGCATCATAAATGAATGTTTCTCCTGAAAAAGAGGGATAAAAAAATTTAAATTTTCAAATGAAAAAAGAAAGGAAAGCTTTGAAAAATATTTTTACATTCACTATTGCATATAAAAGTAAAAGAGATGTTATGGCCAAGGTTATATAAACCGCCAGATACACATGCAAAAATACGTAAATCGGTGAATGGACATGAAGCTTATCGAGGAGATTAATCTCTCTCAGTGCCAATATTAAAACTGACGAACGAATAATACAACCCAACAGACTCAAAACGGATAATATCGCACTCAAACCGGGCTGTTTAGAAGAAGATGCCATTATCGGAACTCTGCTATCGTTTTGCGTTTACAATAGCCACTGAATGAATGGATACAATATGATTATTATACGTGCGATTAGCACATTACATTACTAGACGATATTGAAATTTAAAAAAAGATTAAATGACTATCACCACTGGGTAAAAATAATATTAAAATGCGGGTTTCTTAAAATATATGCGTCATGGCAATGAAAACCATATCGTCATACCCTAAGGGGGTGCACTTTTAAATGTAAAAACAAAAAGATGAAAAGTGAAAGAGAGCACGTGAACGCATGTAAACTATATTATCGAAGATATGCTCAAACGTCTTCATTGGGAGACTGTCGTTCGGTGTTCACTCATATTAATCCATTGCGTCCCAACGGCACAAATTATTCTTTAAAATGTTAATACAATCACTTAACGTAACGTTTGTTGATTTAAAACTGTCAAGTGTGGTATGTTATCGAAATGTGTTAAAGTGGCACGTTGTTGTGGAGTAGCGCTAACCCGAATCGCGAAGAAATCAGATAACTTTCATCATGATTTCCGATTAGTAAAAATTGGGAAACTTTATTCTTATTTTGTAATAGTCTCACTAGGAAGAGAACTGGTTCTAATATCCCTGAAAGTATAACTTCAAAGCCAAACTTTTTAGGAATTTGAAACAAAGCCACCCTCTAGGAAAAGAGAGAGAAAATGAGAAAATTTTCACAGACTTTTTCATCTATTACACAAACATTTATTACTGCATCAAAATTCTACCTGTTATCCGTACAATAGATGATGACACGCTAGTTACAACCATCTATTGTTGCAATAGCTGTCAAATGTTGCCTCAAACAGAAACGGGTTTAACGAAAATCATACTCAAACAGCAGTTTCTCCTGAACGAAATCCAATAAACATCCGATAGCAGTTTCAATTTACCCCGGATTCAACTGTCAATTATTGTCTTTATACTCCTCTCGAATACGTAATCTTTTTAAATGATGTCTCAAGTAGTTAAAAGTCGCCGTGGTCTATTGGGTAGTGTGTTGGCTTATTAGACAAAAGGCCCGGGTTCGAATCCTAGGTCAGATGTCAAAACGAAAAATATTTCTTCGGCGACTTCCTCTCAGCAGATTTCTGGCAAAGACTCTGAGAGTAAAAATTGCCATGCAAAGCTTCTCAAAAATCTGTCGTTCGGAATCGACTTTAAACTGTAGATCCCGCCACTAATGTATAAAATTAACGCACACAACATAAGTGGAGTGAGAGCTAGGTCGTAATCCTGACTGAAGGGTTGTATTGGCCAATTATGTATGTATGCGTATCTCAAGTAGTTTAGTCCCAATAGTAATCTTGCTATCTTGTCATTCATTATTATGGTGAAGGTCTTTATAAACCCATAGCTAAGTGATATTCCCTCGTTCCCAGTCTAGGTTTTGAGAAGCCTAATTTTTTTTTTTTTTTAACCAGCGCTCAGGGGTGACCCCTACTCATGCAGTGCATTGTGAAGATTTTTAGGAAAGGTGGAAAGAGAGAGGGAAGATGCGAACGGTAAGGAAACGAGTTGCTACTGGTGACTATAAAGTGGCCAGTGCTATACCTTCACTATTAGACGGTCTACAGCAATCGTCCCCAAGAAGCCAGCAGTTTCTCTAATTTTATACAGAAGTGGTTGGACCTACAGTTTAAAGTCGACTCCGAACGACAGATTGAATGTTTCTTAGGTCTTCTAATATAAGCCTAATGGCCGTTGAGCTAAACTTTGCATTGAAATTACCTAGTGGTGTAGGGTATCATATGCTTAGTTAATCCTGGAAACAAAAGAATTTCGTGTAAAAGTTTAAAAATTTCTGATACTAGGCTATAAAGTCAATGCAGTTCAGAAGGTAGTATGTGGACTTACTAGATGAGATCTCGTGATTCAGGAATCACACTAAGGCATCTCGTATTTAAAGGAAATATACAAAATTGTTCTTTCTGGCAATAAATCTAAGGGCAAAAAAAAATTAGAATGTCACCGTGGACTAGTGGATAGTGTGTTCGCTTATTAGACGAATCCCAGGTCAGACATCAAAACGAAAAATATTTCTTCGGCGACTTCCTCTCCGCAGATTTCTGGCAAAGACTCTGAGAGTAAAAATTGCCATGAAAAGCTTCTCAAAAATCTGTCGTTCGTAGTCGACTTTAAACTGTAGGTCCTGCCACTCATGTATAAAATTAACGCACACAACATAAATGGTATGAGAAGCTAGGTCGTAATCCTGACTGAAGGGTTGTAATGGCCAATTATGTATGTTATGTATGTAAAAATAAAATGCCATAAAAAGTTTCCCAAATCTGTAGCCCAGAGTCGTCATTCAACTGTAGGTTAATCCATTCACGGATGAAATTAACACTTACAACACGACTGATGTGGGAAGCTAGGTTGTTGTCTTGACTAAAGGTTTGTAACGAGCAAAGAAGTTAGCAAGTAATGATATGAATTGCTATCACGCTTTCTGTTTCCAAGCTAAAAGATTTTATTTAATCTAAGGCTATGCTTTTTTTTAATGGTTGGTTGTGGACTTATTCTTGCTTGACCAATAACTTAAAGAAATATGAAAAATGCTAGCAGCGTATCAGATGGCTGGCGTAGAAAACGTTGCGTTCGTATTCTGTTCATAGATTCGCATGTAATTATTCAATGAACCTTGTAGACTGCCTGGTTCTTCTCTGCTTTTTTTATTTCTGAGAGCATACATCCAAAATTGTATGCTTCTCTTTGTTTTCTGATGTTTTGTTTTTTATTTAAATAATTTTGTTTTTTTTTTCTTATATTTTACTTTTAATTGTTGTTGCTGCTGCTGCTACTGCTTACTATATAGCAAGAGAACGAACGTCTGCTAATTTACATTCAACTCAAGATAAGCGACTTCCATGAATACAATTATCGCTTCCTATAGAGGCAAAACTAAATCGAAAGCAGCAATACTTTGTTAAGCGTATGATTAGTCAGATTCAGAGGAGCGCTTTGTTTACACTGCCCCTGCTATGGTTCAGTGTTTGACTGATTGCTGCTACTGTAGGGCTCTCTACTGTGCGAGTGTGTGTATTTAACGTGTTGTTTCAATTATTTGCTGTGCTATTCACCACAAAAAAAAAAAAAATAAAAAAACCAAAAACAAAAAACAAAAAAAGTAACACATTCATTCTATTTTTAACATGTTTTATTTGTTATTTTTATTTTTCTTTCTAATTTTTTTTTTACGATTTCTTATGATTTTTTTTGTTTTGTTTTCATTCTGTCGAATTTAGTTGATTCTCTTGTTTCGCTCGCATTAAGTTGTTTACTGTTGTCCACAGACTGAGATTTGAATTTTTTTTTTGCGTTTTTTCGATTTCATTTCAATTCAATTTTCGAAGATACGTTAAAGCCTTAACCATGAAATGTTTGGATAGTTTTAGTCTGAGTTTGATTTTGGCCATCATCACTTTAATTGCTGGCATATTACGCGCCTCATTTCTGATAACAGTTCTAATCGAGACCACTAAACCCAAAAGTGATGTGGATCCCATTGTAAATATTTTATTGGGCCTTAACACAGTCGCCTACTTAATGTTGGCTTTATTTACAATTCCATTAATTTATGGCATTGTAAAGGTAAGTTAAAAACAAAAAATTTTCAAAGGTTTCAAAAATTTTTAATTGAAAAAAAAAAAAAAAAACAAAATATTCTCCGTTTAGAAATTGCACAAATTAATGTTACCCTGGCTATTAGCTGCCGTAGCCAGTCTTCTATTTGAAGTCATATTTGTCATTTACAGTTTAGTTAATGGCTATAGTCCAACGGTTTTATACGTACTTATTAGTACCGGTAAGTACCAGTTTTTGTTTTCCGGTTTTTTTCCCCCTTTATTTTTATTAATTTTTTTTCTCATTTTCATTTAAAGGTTTAGGCATTTGGATATTGTTTGTAATATTTATGTTCTTCAAAGCCATACGTCTGACAAATGAATTGAGAGCATCTAACCACCTGTATACCTATCGTGCTGGACTTTCTACATTACAAGTGTTTTAATATAAAAATAAATCGTTATTGTGTTTTAAATTTAAGTTTAAATTTTTAGTAAAATTACCTCGCAATAGTTTAACAAAGAAAGCAAATAATACTAATATAAATTAGTTATCGATATATCTATGAATTAAGTTCCAAATCATAAATGCCTTTTTCCTAATATCCTAATCAATCTCAGTGAGATGTTGCGATGAAACAAAACAATTCCTATAAAGATCCAAACAATGTACTTTGATACTTTAACCCCCACAAATTTTTATTGCTTTAAGTCAACTAGCTAAGATTGCTTGACATATTTATAGCAGTGAAACAAGCATTAGCACAAACTGCCACACCTTAACCAAACCTATGACGCATACGTCCCCTTCAAAAAAAATAAAAGTTTCAAAAATATTGGAATATCAATAATTCCAATTATTTATAGAAATTTCTTTAGTATTTTATATTATTTATCTTCAACAACTATAATTATTTATAGAAAATTTTTCGATAACTCTAATGTACAAGAGAAAATTTTTCGATAATTACAATTTTTATAAACAATTTTCCATAAGTATGATTTACTATAAGAAATTTTGCGATAACTGTAATTTAATCTTGTACTATATACAATTTTCAGATACATTAAATAATTTACCAAGCAAATATTTCGATAACTGTAATGTTTTGTAGAAAAATTTTCTACAACTCGAACTTCCTTTAATATTTCAATATATATTAATAACTATACCTTCTATAGAATGTGTTTCGAGATCTGCAATATGCTATATGTATTTTTTTTCGATAACTAAAATTTTGTTTACTAAATTTTACGATAACTCGCATTTTGCATCGAGAATTTTTTGTAAAATAATATATTCTTTTAGTTTCATTTAACAACTATTATTTTTTATAGAAAATTTTTCGATAACTCTAATGTACTATAGAAAATTTTTCGATAATTATAATTTTTATAAACAATTTTCAATAAGTATGATTTATAGCATTCCATAGAAAACTTTTCGATAACAATAATATTTTTTCATTTAAAAGTAATTTCGATAACTGCAATAATAAAATAATAATTAAAAATTTACTTATAATGAATTGATTTGTTTAAAATAATTTTCGATATCTTTAATTTCTCTTGAATATGTTTCGATAACTAAAAATTTCTATAGACAATTTTGTTTTTGCGATATATGTCATATTTTATAGAACATTTTCCCACATTGACAATCGATAACTATATAGTAGTTCTCTATCCCTTAATACAGTATTTTACTCAAAGTTTTTTAGCTATCAGCATTTTCTATGGAAAATTTGTTAATAACATAAAATTACTGTGGGAAATTTTTAACAACTAAAATTTTTAGGCCATTTTCTAGAAACTTATTAATGAAATTTTTTAATAAAAAGCATTTCATTTTTTATAATCTTTAATAACTTTAAATATCGAATGGAAAACATGTCGATAATTTAAATTTTCTAAGCAAGAATTTTGATTATTTAAACTTCCAATATAAAATTATTCGGATCCTATAATTTTCTATTAACAAATATCGCGATTATTATTGTGGAAATTTTTTCGATAACGATAAAAGATTTTCGATTGAAACTTTTTATAGAAATACAATTTTCTACAGAAATTTTTCTGTAACTTTAAATTTCGATATCTGAATATACCTACTAAAAAATTATTCGAGAACTAAAATTATCGATCAAAAAATTATTAAATAATTAAATTTTAAAGGAATTGTGTTACATAAAAATATTAAGCAATTATAATTTTCTATACATAAATATTTCGATAACTTTTAGTTATTGTAAAAATTATAATAACGAAACATTTTTTTGTAAATAATTGTTAGCTTTAAAATAGAAAATTTTACGATAATTATAATTTTCTACAAAAATTTTTCAATATTTTTTTTTTCTATTTAAAAACTTTCGATAACAAAAATGTTCGAAAAAAAAATTTGTAGTAAACTAAACTCTGAATGAAATATATTATATAAATAATGTTAAATTTATCGATAGCTACGAAAGTGGTGTGGATAAGCTTTTAATATATTGTGATATTAGAATGGTTTTAGATTATAGAGTAAAAAAATGTTAGAATTTTTTGGGGGCATCCCACTAAAATGTTTATTTCTGTTCGTTTTAGGATTGCCAAAGTTTGAGCACAATTAGAAGATGTTAACTCGTGCCACTGGGGCCTTCGTTTTGAAAATGTCGATTTTTTTTTTTGCATTTTTGCGAGTTTTGAAAAACTTAAAAGACCCAGTGGCATGGGTTAATATCTTCCAATTGTGGCCAAACTTTGGCAATCTTAAAATCTGACAGGAAGACACATTTTAGGGAGGTGCCCTATTCGATTTTTTAAACCACAAAAGAAAAAAACTTCGATAACTTTTAATATTGTAAATTTCTATAAAACACATTAAATGTACTTTAAACAATTTATCGATAAGTACAATTACTTATTGTGGATTTTTCGATAACGATTAATATCTATCTATTAGAGGTAATGGACTGTAGAAGTGGTCTGCTCTCATTCAAGGAGTTAATTCTCTTAGAATTACAAATAGAAAAATGTTATCCGTGGGAACAGTAACCTATCTTTTCATGTTGCTGAAGGAAGTGTTAAATATTTATAAGAATATTGTTTTGTTTTTTTATTAATTATTGATCTAAACTGGCATTATTTATTGTGTTTCTGATAATATGTTAACCACACTTGAATGTCTAAGTGTGCATAGTGGCAGTAGTCACAATACTTCTATTTCGATTTCAAATTCTTAAATGTCGTTATACGTGAAAGGTCTGGTCATATTTAATTATTTCTTACAATACCTTATCGTTATTGATCTTTAAATTAAAAAAAATATTTTTTTTTTTTATTTTTTTGTGGCTAAACAAGAAAAAAAATAATGAAAAATTAAATACGATCGTATGGAGGTATGGTAAACTTGTATAGTTGGGCTGATTAATATATTACGTAACGACATTAATTAACACGCTATTTTAACATAAATCTTAGCAATATGAATATCGTATTAAAACGAAAAAAAGAATAAAAAAGACAGCAAAGAAAAACAAAAAAATTCAATAAAAATGGAATGAACAGAAAAGAATTTGCGGTTAACAGCAAAAATAACATGAACATTTAAAATGTTTAAACATACAACAACAAAAACTTAAAACTGACAGATTCAATATTTTTTTTTCTTTCTTGCTTCAAATATTAGTTTTAAATTAAATTTTTTTTTTTTTTTATTTAAAATAAATTTTTATTTG
The DNA here is from genome assembly GCA_014635995.1 of Sarcophaga peregrina. NCBI lineage: Eukaryota > Metazoa > Arthropoda > Insecta > Diptera > Sarcophagidae > Sarcophaga > Sarcophaga peregrina. The sequence continues at coordinate 51,740,355 of CM025792.1, read as the reverse complement.
CCGTTTTTTTCTTTATTATTACAGGCCATATACACGATTGTAGTTGCCGGTAAGTGAGTACGTATCGAAAATATTGTCTAAATGGAATCGAGTAACCAAACTAATAATACCAGGTTAATTGCAATTATTGTTTGTGTTTAGTTAGTTATGGTTGACATTTCCAACTACACACAGTACAACACTAAAAACAATAACAATATTAGCAACTAACTAAGTAGAATGTCTTTAAAGACAAAAAAAATGAAAAACCAATTACAATAAAAATTACAGACAATGTGTGACAAAGTTTTTATTTTGTTTTTCCTTTTGAAGTGTTCACACTGTAGATAATTTGATCATTTTAATATTTTCTTTAAATGTGTACGTGTGCGTGTGAGTGTGTTTGATTGCATGTACAATAAGGAATTTAAGGTGTAACTTAAAAAGTTATACGACTGCAACATTTTGTGGCATAGACTGTGAATATAGAAGCAAAAGTATTGCTAATATGAATCATCATTTCTGAACGTATCGTGGTTACATTGTAAATGCGATCAATCATGTTAGGTTCGAGTCAAAAGAAAAAAAAATCTATTCTTAGGCAATATTTCATTAGATGGTATTGCAATGAGTGAATTACTAACCCTTGCAGTTCAGTTGATGGAGAAACTAGTGACGGATTATCTCTTTTTTAATACGAGATCTTTAATATCTCCTTTCCAGCATGGTTTTTTGAAAGGCAGGTCGACTGTCACTAATCTTCTTGAATTTACTATACATGTTATCAGGGGCATTCTTGTCGGTGCTCGAACTGATGTAATTTATACTGATTTCAGTAAAGTTTTTGATAGGCTTGATCATAGAATTTTGCTTCTTAAACTTTCACTAATCGGTATTCCTGATACTATTCGTCATTGGCTAGACTTCTACCTCTCCCTTAGGACCCAGAGGGTATTGTTTAGGAATTTATTGTGTAAGACTCTATATGTTACTTCTGGTGTTCCGCAGGGTAACCATTTGGGTCCTCTATTGTTTTTATTGTTTCTAAATGATCTTCCTTCTGCTGTTTCTGATTGTAATATTCTGATGTATGCTGACGACGTTAAATTATTTTATACTTTTGATGATGATCATGGCCAGGCTGTTCTTCAGCCAAATATTGATTTGTTTGTTACTTGGCGCAGGATAAATTTAATGGATCTTAATTTGAGAAAATGTAAATGAATGGTTTTCTCACGCGGTGATGTAATCTCGTCCACTTATGTGATTAATTCCTGCCCTTTGGAAACTGTGCCTTCTTTTCTTTATTTGGGAGTATTATTGTTATTGTTCTTGGTTTTGTGAAAAGCCTGTACATTTCACTTGTTAGGCCTATTTTGGAGTATGCGTCTGTTATTTGGAATCCATACTATCGTTGTCATAGTGATTCAATTGAGTCTGTGCAGAGGCAGTTTTTATTATTCTGTTTACGTGGTTTAGGATGGGATTATGCCAATGGGCTTCCGTCGTATGAGGATAGATTAGCTTTGATAAAACTTCCAACTTTGGAACGTAGAAGGGCTGCTTTAGGGGCTTTGTTTTGTTTTTAATCTGGTTAAAGGTGATATCGATTCTAAGTTATTGCTTTGTAACCTGAATTTCAGCATTCCAGCAGAGATTTTCATGGCACTATCGTCCTCTTTCTTTAGATTTCTATAGAACGAATTATGCATGTAATTTTCCATTTCGTAGATTATGTAATGATTTTAATTTGCATTATGATTTTATAGATTTTAATTGTAGTGTTTATAATGTAAAGCGTGGCTTGTATACTAGGCGTTAGTTTATAATTATTATATAAAAATCTATTTTCCTTCTTGTCCTTAGATTAGTTCCGTTTTATTGTCACCTTATTCAGCTTGTGATTATGTTCTGTAGATGTTTTATGTTCTCGTTGCCATAACTTTTCTCTTACCCGCTACAGTCCGGACTGTAGTGTGTACGTGTCCCTTACGTAATGGGGATGAGCCCTCCGTGGTCGGGTGAGAATGGGTTAGTGTGAGGCCGGGGACGTTCGAAAAGAAATTTTTTACTTATTTATACCAACAAGAGTGAAAACGTAAATTAGTTTATATTCAAAATAGTTATGGTTTGTCAGATTTTTTACAAATACAAACTTTTTTTCTGTGTATTTTCCGCAAGCATATTTCTTGCAGACATCGTTCTTGGAAAATTCGATTTGGCTTCATTTACGTATTGGGCGGAGGTTTTTGGAGGAGTAGTTGAACAGTCCTGATGACTGATAATCAAAAGTGAGTTCTTCGGCCAAATGAAATGCAATTGTTGATTGTTACAGTCCTACCTTTCATAGTAGAAGGCTCCAGTAATCGCTTACTACAAATTCAGTAAGAGGTGTTGCGAAATTTCATGTTTCGACGTACTTCGTTTGAACGTTATACTATGTTCAGACATGCATTATTGATCTCAATATTTCTTATAAAATTTCAATTAATTATTGGTCAATAAATTCATAAATTGTTATAATATTGATTATAACTTCAAATACAACACTGTCATAACTACGTTCAGTGAGTATATTACATTTTTCAGAACACTTTCTATTGATATTTGACAACTCAAATGTAAACAACGACAGTGCCATAAGCACAAGCCTTCTTTCCTGCTAGCTATCCAATATTATCAAATTTTTATTTCTCATCCTTCTGATGAAAGCCACTTTGGAGTCACAACTAGTCCCTATTAACCGCAACAGCTCGACGTTTCGATTAATCGTTAGCAATACCTTTTCAAATATTAAATTGTTTTCCAATTGTTGTTTTCTAAAAAACATTTTTGACACTAATTTTTGCGATTAAATTAAAAGCAATGTTGTTGAAGCAATTAGCTCTTTTGTTTACCAGCTGTCAAATAAATTTTCGTACATAATATGTCTGAACGCTATAAATATTGTTCTCAATAAACCGAATATTGATTTAATAAAAGTACATGTCTGAACATAGTATTAGAAGCCAGCCGGAATTTTGTTCCAAACTTGTTTGGTTTGCTTGGCATATACGGTGTAAACCTACATCTGCCTTTCGTTGGAGGCAGTTGCTCCTGGTTTGAAACAATTTTAGCTGTTGATAATAAATTTATTCTAAACAGTTGACTCTAACACAAATTTATCAGTTTACAAGCGTAGACTACTTTTATTTCTTTTATCGCAACGTAAGAAACGTAAAATTTCTGTAAAGTAATGCCTACTTATAGTTTTCGAAAAAAATTTAGGACCCCTTCAAACCTCTTGCTACCTTTGCATCTCTGCATACAGTATTCCAATGAAAGCTTTCAGTATATCCTGTGAAAGCGTTCAAATTTTCCTCTAAATCTTTAGAGGCTAGAGAATATGTGACAGGCAATCAATAGTAAAAATGCACTGCTTGGCTTCTCTTTCATAATATTTTTTTTACAGCATATTCTGTATGTGTATCTTCCCCGCTCTCCTTATGCTCTTTAGAACTAAAAGGAAACCGTTATCCATTTTTCCAAATTCAACGCATAACGTTATTTCTCTATAAAAATTGGAATCCTCGCGAAAAATTGCAACAGAGTGCACCGGTATAAGTGCCAAAAACAAAAATTATTTTTTTTTATTGTGGACACAAAATTGAAATAAGTTATCAAATTCATTGTATTTAGTTGTCGTTATAAAAGTCATATAATAGTTTCGGAAAAAAAATATTCACACAAAGTCAATATTTAAGGCTAAAAAGGCAAAACCAGTGATTTTGACCTAGCGCGGCAAATCTAGTGTTAAAAGGGCCAACAGTTGACTGGTTTGTGTTTCCCGTAAACTTCGTAGAATTCTTCAACACAGGTGGACTTATCACACTCCACCCTTCAGAGCTCAAAATATTAACAACTAACATTACCGGAAGGTCAGGCAAAGCAAACCTGTTAAGGAAAATGTAAGACTCAATGATTAATATTCATTACTACTACACCCAATAAATTCCTATATGTATGACGTTATCTCAAAACAACCCTATCATTACAGTATCTATTACAGTAGACTAATCACCTGCTTTGGTTTATTGAACGCGAGTTTTTATGGTTCAGCCACTGGGGTCAAAAATCGCAAAGTCTGAAAAATATTTCCTTCACCGCCTTACTCTCCTCAGCATTCTTCTGGTAAAAGCTTTGGATGTCAATAAAATTGCCAAATATCTGTTGTTCGGAGTAGGTCCCAGCACTTATGGATAAAATTCACACACAACATGAGTAGTGTGAAAAGCTAGGTTTTAATCCTGACTAAATGCTTGTAATGACGAATTAAGCAAGTTATCTCACGACAGTAGAATGAAAAAAATTAAGGAAATTTGTTTAAGATTCAGTCGCCGGACCTTTAATAAAAAAAAAAAAATAAAATTTTTGCTGGTAACCGGCTTTGTCATGACTGAAATACCCACCATTTATTGCATGAAATTATGCCCTTTTTGTTTAGAGGAGGCCGATCAAGAGTTTAAAACATAAAGTACTGCATTAAGTACGAAGGCCAGGTTTGAGTGATAGTCTCATTTTCGAGTAACCTTTTGATATGCGACAACATTCTTTCCGATAGATAGAGAGCTAATAGTAACAGTACAAGATCATAAGGAGGTTATCAGCACGTTTTGAAATATTTAGAATAGAACGAATAAATTTGGAAGTGGCATTTAAAAATATAACAATAATTCGAGTCATGAATTGTCCGCATAGGAATATAACTTCTGGACAGGTTTGGTTAGTTTAGGCCGTAACGGGCATGGCGGCCCGTTGAGATGCCACGAGTGAACGCAGTCCCTGTACTAACCCTGTACTTCCGCCAAATCAGGGAAAAGGAAGAAGTTGGTCAGCTCAAGGGCTGCACAACAAAAGCACGACTACCCCGCACTGGAAAACCAGCCAGAAAATTTGATGAACGAAGCTATATCCTTGATATCAATAGCTCCGTTAAGCTAACAAGGAATGGGGGGCCAAATAACCTATATCTACACCTAACAAGAGACGGGCACTGACAAAGAAAGTGAATAGCACTTTCCACTACCTCAGTGGACCTGCATTCACGGCAGGAAGTCGTTAAAAGGGAGCCTCATTCTCTTAGCGTGTTTACAGCCACCACAGTCGAGATGACATCACGACCGAGACTAAGTAATCGGTTGGTACGCCTTCCATCCATCCTGGGCCAGGTAAGTCTAGCGGTGGAGCAGGACTCCTCATTTACCCGGGATTGGTTGGCGTCCCGAAGGAACCTCCGCGCAAAGGTTAACTTGACCGAGGCAAGTGGCCTACCCAATTCAACAGAAGAGGAAACCGGAAGGAGCGCACCAGCTCTGCCGAGCTCGTCGGCCCTACAGTTTCCCGGAATTTCACTGTGCCCGAGGACCCACACCAGAGAGACACTGGTGAAGCGCCCCGAGACAAGGTCTAGACGGCGGCGACATTCCCTAACAATCCTAGAGTTAATCACGAAACCTGACAGAGATCTTATCGCAGCCTGACTGTCTGAAAAGATAGAGACGCGACTGAAAAGAGCATCGTTGATAAGGATCCATTAAGCGGCCATGGTAAATTGCCATCACCTCCGCCTGAAACACACTGCAGTAATCTGGCAGACGGAGAGAAATATCCACAGTTAACTATTTGCGCGACAGTGGAGTTCCTAATAATAACTTTTACTAAAAGTGCCAAATAATAAACATCTTGATATCGTCGCCCTGTTTCTATACGCAAGCCATAATTGTGCCCAAAAACCTTTAATGGTGTACAATCGACGCTCTTTCCCATGATTACCAGCCGAAAAAATTCAGTGGGATTAATGTGGGAAGCGGAGGAATCACACAAACCAGACACAACAAAAAAGGGTGGGAGAGCGCGACTAAACTGATGAAGTCCTATCACCTCTTAACCAGCCCAAGAGCCTTGATGTCGGCTCTCGACACTGAATTCAAGCTCCCAAAGAAGGGGAGTCCTCAACCTACCAGTTACATAGAAGGTGTTCGATAGTCTCCAACTCCTCATCGCAACATACGCTACAATAGTCCGGCTGGTATCTGTTCCAGATTCCCTTAGCGACCTAATGTTGCGGTGCCCTGTGATAAAACCGAGAAATAACCAATCCTAGCAGCCAACCTGTTCTCTTACTGTCTACAGCACACCACAGGCTTGTCTAGAGAAAGAAACTGTGTTCATTGCGTTCTACATTTCGTCTTTGAATGAGACCGTGTTTGTCATTAAGAGGTTTAACTTGGTGTAATTTTTAAACCTTGGCGCTGAAATTTTTTCGCTTACAATCGGGTCACGCCATCTGTTTTTTATTCTTTTGTTTATAAAACTGCCGATTTAGCAGTCGATTATTTTACATGGAAACCTTCCATTGAATATGCCACAATATCTATAATTCAATTTGAGCGTCTGCTTTCATGGCAACACTGCTAACAATATTATGTGCTTTTGTGGAATAAGACTACGTTAAGGAACTTTTGTTCATTGGCTTCTAATTTTCTAATTAGGACGAGACAGTGGCGTGAAAGGCCATTAAATTTACGTAGTTTTTAAACTTGATGTGAAAACCGGGTTCGAATTTAAATTGCTCAATTTTAATGTGAAGTACTATAATGACGTCACATCACCTCTTTTTTTTTGTTCTTTGGTTTATAAAAGTCTTCCGATTTAGCAGATGATGCTTTATTTCCTATTGAAACCTTTCTTTAAATATGCCACAATATTTTATATTCAATTTGAGTTTCTGCACTCATGGCAATACTGCTACCAATATTGTGCTTGTGGTTAATAAGACTACTTTGCCAATTCAATACATGCCATTATACCTTCACAATCTACTCTCATTTGTTTCGATTACCAGTGTTGCTTTTAAATACGACACCAATTAATTAAAACGATATCTTAAGTAGTCTCTACTAAGAAAAATAACAAAAAACTACAAAACAAAATCACGTATGAACTGGTTGTATAGTCTATCCGTGTTTCTGGGGATTGCATGCAGTGTGAACAGGTTATTTAGCCATTTAAATTGACGTCAATCTCTAGGCCAATACGATTTAAGCCAAATACGTGTATCAATAACATTTTTAAGAAGAGAAAAAAATACAATTCTCCCATATTGTTGTTGTTGGCTACAAAAGCTACTTGAGTACAACTCATTAAGACAATTTATTAATTTAAGAATTTATTGTTAAAAACATGCAACAATTTCGATATTTTTTTCCCAATCGTTCGTTCGTTGTAGTTTCTTTTCTTATTCCCCAACAATATTTTGTCTTGCAAACAGACGCATGCATAAACACAGACTAACAGACTAAAATAGTTACGTAAAATAGTTATACGTAAGTATAAGTATGTTGGTGTGTGTGTGTGTGTATTAAAAAATAAAATAAAGGAACTTCATTATCTTTTGTATGAGAATTCATTTTAATAAATAATATTTCATTGAAATTGCTTGCAAAATCATTAAATGTCTGTAATGTGATCTGCAAATGAATGCATGGAACCTGGTGAATGTTAGTTACATGGACGAACGAATGGACGGATGGACGGATGGACGGACAGTTATGAAACGTATCTCTCTTGAAAGAAATAATTTTTAAAGAAATAAATTTTCAAAAATATTTTCACAAACAAGTCATATGCGACAATGTGTTACAATAAATAAATATGAGCGTAAAAGTACTTTTAAAATCTATATTTCCAAAGAGTGAGTGTTAAATTGATAACAAACTGTACCCTATCATGGTCAATAGACATCAATGGGAGAGTAGTAGGGCTGCGTGTTAAGTTATGATTTCTTATAATGTTACCAGTATGTATAGGAAAAAAAGAATTGTAGGCAATATATTGAATTTAAAAGCACGAACATCACTTTAAATTCACCAAAATACTCAGACAGTATTTTGTATTTTACCAGAACTGTTATGTTATACCGCATACCAAAAGCGTAAAATCGATTATAAAACAATTCCAGAGGTAATATGTCTTAATGGACATAACATATCGCTCCTTTATTGCAACATAGTCATATCTCAAAAAAACTTGAGACAAAAGTCCTATGATCTAATTGCCTCAAACACTTTTTGCTAATACTTCGGTTCAGCTTGGGATATAAAACTAATTTTTTTAACATGTACAGAAGGTCTAAAAGAGCAGTTTTGCTTAAGTAACTACAAATTTTTAAATTTTTGAGGCATGACTATGTTGCAATATAGGAGCGATATCATGCCATACATTATAAACTTAAAATGCCCTTAATGCCCTGACAAATTTCAGCATGCTTTTCGTTGTCCCATTGTTTAGCACTTTATGTGTACTCAGGTGTTTCTCTCTTTGGAATGTCACCGGAAGGCATTTATTCTCATCGTCACAAAATCTATGTTCATGTCGCGATCTACAGTTTATTCCTGAATTGGCTGACGTATGACACAGATCTCTTCTTATTCTAAGTTCACAACAAAATTGTTGATTACCTCAAACCAATTTAGTATGAGAAGAATCTTTGGCTCTCTTTATTTTCCCTTTGGTGGAACATACATTCCAAACATCTACTCACACTGCACAGAATTCCATTAGCGAAGGAGGAGGGGAGGTACAACCTCCTCGCAGGGTCATCAGCTTGTCCATTTCCGTAAGATCTGGGACCCAACAGCGCATATCCTTATTTTTCTACTTAGCTGATATAAATAACTTCTCTACTTACTCGATTTAGCCTCATAAGAGCCTTGTGCTGTAACGCCGGCTTGGACTATCATATGAAATTGCTATGTCCTGTCTTCTGTACATCCTATTCAAACTGAATTGTGCACATCTTTCGATAGCGTAGACTTCTGCCTAGTGGAGACCCACAAATTTTCCTCATTCTGCTTCGTTAACTTAGAAGGTACCCTCCATTCTACTTTTTTGGCATGGAAGGTACCCGTTAGTATCTCCATTCTACTTCTTGACAGATGATACCATAAATTTTTTTTTATAAAATCAGCACTCATGAGTAGTGCCCCTACTCATGCAGTGCATTGTACAGTTTTAGGAAAGAGGCAAGATGCGAACGGTAAGGAAACAAGCTGCTGCTAGTAAGTAAAAAATGGCCAGTGATATACCTTCACCATTAGACAGTCCATATCAATCGTATCCAAGAAGCCCGCAGTTTCTCACACCACTTATGTTGTGTGGGTTAATTTTAATTTTATACAGAAGTGGCGGGACCTACAGTTTAAAGTCGACTCCGAACGACAGATTTTTGAGAAACTTTTCAAGAAGAGAAAGAGAGATCTAGTAGGTAGTGTCTCGGCTTACTAGACATAAGGTCCGAGTTTAAATTCCAGGTCAGACATCAAAACGAAAATAAGACAAAAATATTTTTTTGGCGATTGTCTGTTAGCAGGGGTCTAGCAAAAGCTCTGAGAGTAAATAAAATTGCAATGTAGAGCTTCTCTTAAGTGTGTTATTCGGAGTCGACTTAATTCCTGCACTCTCAGATTCCTTTTTGTTCCTTTAAGAAAAATAGCCACAAAAAACTTTACCAGATCTTTTTACAATTTGTTTGCTTTACTTTACAGTTTCATTTAGTCCATTATTCAAGCTAAGCAGGTATTTGACCAAGAATGTCAGTGTTGCCTTCTGTCGTTGCCTAGGGTTAATGGTCTTCAATAAAAATGTACATTTTATAAAGCGCCTTTACGTTAGGTTAGCGGGCAGCTCACTTGTCAAGTTCACTCGGTGCCCCATTGCGTTACCCAGTGTAGTTCCCTGGTCTTGATTTTTTTTTTTTGTTTAAACCAGCACTCAAGGGATGACCCCTATTAATGCAGTGCATTGTGCAAGTTTAGGAAAGGTAGAAAGAGAGAAGATGCGAACGGTAAGGAAACGAGTTGCTGCTGGTGACTGTAAAATGGTCAGTGCTATACCTTCACCATTAGACTGTCTACAGCAATCGTCCCCAAGAAGCCCGTAGTTTCTCACACCACTTATGTTGTGTGTGTTAATTTTGTACAGAAGTGGTATCGGGTTTGAAACACCTTGAGCTTCGAAAGAAAACGGCCTGTTGTTTTAATGGCATGTTCGCCACCAAACCCAAAACTTTAGACTAGACGTTCTGTTACCCAAAAACGGTGAGATTTGTTTTGATATGGAAGGCACTCGCATGTAAGGTGTTGAACCGTTTCCTTTCTTCCAGTTCTTGGCAGCTTCTGCAATAATCCTGTTAATGCAAATGGAGCTTGTGAAAGCCAATAGCACAGTGTATCTTTATGATTTCTGTTAGAGTGCGAACTATTCTCTTGTCTCAGGTTGATACTTGGTATCCACTTGGCCACCCAGCTATGTTAGAATACCTATGGTTTGTTGTACAGTATTCGCTCGATATACGTCATAGAATGTTCCGAAAAAAGACGACGTAAATCGACTGACGATGGAAAACGAAGTGGAAGAGAACAAAATTTTTAACAATGTTAATCGCAACAACGTAAATCGAGGGAATACTGTATTCTATGCTAATTTTCCCAAATTGAAAAAGCATTCTTGTAAGAGCGCATATATCCCCTCTATTATCTCTTCCTCAGACATCACCGATTACTTACGACGAACACGGCTCACATGTGAGAAAGAAAAAAATCTCACACAAAGTAGTTCAAATCAAGTTGGGTGATGATGTGAGTAAGTGAGTATGACTTCGTTCTGCATGACTGTAAACATTTTATTGCGTTTCACGGCATAGTTACTTGTTTCGTTTCGTTTCGTTTTTTTTTAAGAATATTGTGGCATTATTTTTATTAACTTAATATTTTTCAATATTGATGGTGGTGTTGTTGTTGTTTGTGTGTTTTTTTCTACCACCCGTTTGCTGCATGAGTGTTGTTGTGAGTTGCAGCACAAAATCTATAATAATTTTTTTATATGATCGAGTATGTGGCTATAAATTATGGCAGTAGTCCGTTCATATAGGATTTCTAAATGGCTTTTATTGAACTGTTTGGTAGTGGTGCGACTCTAGCCGATAGCGGTGTCAAATATTGGCAATTTATGATTTTAATGCGAATGTAAGCATGATAATCATATTGGCAAATAAGCAAATAAGAATTTTCGGTTAGACCGAAGGTGATACGAGGGATGCAATTTAAGTTAATCTTTTTAATTTTATTTTTTAGGGCCCCTATCATAACAAAATTTTCTAAATTTTATTTTCTTGTGTGTCTTGTGTGTTATTTGATTTTCTTGGGAGTATGATTCTATCATTGCGTTCGGTGAGTTGGTTAAATTTTAACTTTCTACACCCTGCTGTGTTAAATGTACAACTTAATTTTATGGTAGAATTGAAATACACAAACAGACACAATATGCACACACACACACACACACACACACACACACACACACACACACACACAAGCAGCAGAACAACCCTCGCATGGCCTCCCTGCATTGCAAAGATAACCATGGGACCACAACAAGGGTAACTACACAACGGATCCAAGACAACGGCTTCAAGTTGGGACCCAATAGAATGGAATTTAATATAACAAATCAAAATCTTATAGGCGTTACTTCTCCAGCCGGCACAGAGGGTGCAAAGGAGATGCAGCAGGACAGCCCTTTCCTGAATCCTTTCCGGAGGGCTTCGAGGTTGCTCCACTCACCACCGCTGAAGCAGAACGGCGAGAGATCTCTCTCGTCACCACCGGAGTTACAGAGGAGCAAAACTCTTGAAAAGGAGGTGGATGATTTCACCAAGCTAGGCGATAAAATTTCGGAACTAGTAGAGATGATGGGCGGAGGAAGAAGGTCCATACACCAAGCGATGCGTGATTTAGTAGCTTCTATATCGTCACTATACCAACAGGCCGCTAAGGATAAAGGAGCAGAGCAGGAGAAGAAGGTCAAAACCAACGATAGAAGCACACAGACGATTCTGCAACAGCAGACACCCTGTATTTCCAAGAGGCAGAGAGATGAACTGGAAAAACCTAGGGGAACACCACCGAAGAAGACTAGGACAGCCCGTCCTCGTGGACAAATTAAGCCTGCCGCCGAGACTAGGGCTAGTGACTCAACGGCGAAACCAGCAACTACCAAGAACCAGGCTATGGAAGTGCCTGCAGCGGCAGAAGAAGACACCCAGGAGCACAACGATTGGATCGTGAAAACTAGGAAGCGCAGGAAACCTCCAAGACCGGAAGCAGTGATAATTAAGCCAACCGAGAACCTATCTTTTGCCGACATCCTAAGAAAGGTCAGGAATGCCCCAGAGCTTAAATCAGTTGGTGAGGATGTCCAACTGGTGAAGAAGACGCAGAGGGGCGAAATCCTCCTGGAGTTTAGAAGATCAACCGAGGTGGCTACGGAGATGCACCGTTCTAAGCTAAGGAGCTTATTGGCCGAGGAGATAGAGGTCAGAACAATAACTGAGGAGGCCACATTCGAACTAAGATACTTGGATGAAGTAACAACCGAGGACGAAATAATCGCCGCATGGAGGGACCAAATCGGTGAAATACAACCGACGGCTCTCAAGACGATCAGAAACGTTCCAGGGGGTACTAGAACGGCGATAATCGCAATCCCTGTGAGGCTGGCAAGCAGGGCAGAAGAGGTTGGTAAACTGCGAGTAGGTTGGACAGTTTGCCGCTTATTGAGGAAAGTAACTCCGAAGAGATGCTTCAAGTGCCTGGAGTTCGGGCATGTGGCAGGAAAGTGTCGCAGTAATAGCGACTGGTCCAAACACTGCTTCAAGTGCGGAGGGCAAGGTCACTTTGCCAAGACCTGTGGTCGCGACCCTCACTGCCTTCTCTGTAGAGGCGATCCGGATGCTGACGCGAAGCATATCACGGGTGGACATAAGTGCGCACATTACCAGGCAGCACGACGGAAGTTGACATACGCAGGTAAATGAGAATCCTGCAGTTGAACTTGAATCATTGTGAAGCGGCGCAGGAGCTACTTAATCAGACGGTGCGTGAGCAGAAGATAGACTTGACAATACTGAGCGAGCATTACAGAGCGCCTGGAAACCAACGTTGGATAGTCAGTAAGTGCAACAGGGCCTCGATATGGTCCTGTGGAAAATTCCCAGTGGGAAATATCGACAACAGGTGGGAAAGCTTTGTGAAATGTACCGTTAATGGGGTACATTTCCTCAGCTGTTATCTTCCCCCTAGCCTATCAATAGAAGACTTTAGATGCCGAATAGATGACATCGTTAATGAAGCGAGGAACCTGAGGCCTGTGGTAATTGCCGGGGATTTCAATGCTTGGGCGGTGGAGTGGGGCTCGGCTTATACGAACCCAAGAGGAGAATGCCTACTTGACGCATTTGCAACGTTAGAGGTTGTTTTACTTAATAGTGGTGACAAGGATACATTTTCGAGAAATGGACGCTGCTCTAAAATTGATCTGACATTCGTCAGCGACTCCCTGGCGACCTTATCTACCTGGGTGGTGTCTGACATCTATACACATAGTGACCACCAGGCTGTCATTTTTGAGATCCGGGAACGCTCTACGGAACGCAACGTTCCTTCAGCCCCACCGAACCCTCTTTGGAAACACTCCACTTTTGATAAGGAAACATTTGTCCTCACATTGGAGAACACTCGGTTATCCGGAAATGCGAATAACAAAGCGACGGAACTTATGCGCGCCATAACGGAGGCTTGTAACGCATCTATGGTAAGAAGGCGCCACCTACCTGAGAAGAAGCACGTTTACTGGTGGAACGCGGATATAGCAGATCTAAGGCGTAAATGTAACCGCGCACGGCGGTTGTTCCAAAGGGCCAGAGGCCGTGAGGAATTTGCAGATCTACGGGAAAGATATAGAAGGTGTAGGACGAGCCTTAATGGAGCAATTGCGCATAGCAAGAGAAGGTGCTACAGGGAAATGTGCGCCGATGTGGACGAGAATCCCTGGGGAACTGGATATAAGGTGGTGATGAGAAAGCTGAACAGCTTCCGACCACCAGCAACGACATGTGCAGCTAAGCTGCAATCAATCGTCGCGGACCTTTTTCCGCGCAAAGCCGAAATTACTTACTCCGTGCGAGACATGCGGTCACCGGAGGAAATCCCAGAAGTCAGCAGTCGAGAACTGGAATCAGTCTGCAGAGAAATGAAACTCAATAAGGCACCGGGGATCGACGGGATCCCAAACATCGCGCTTAAGGCGGCTATTGAGAATAACACTGAGCTGTTTAGACAAGTTTTTGATGCTTGTATTCAAGAGAGGACGTTCCCTGGGATATGGAAAAGGCAGAGACTGGTCCTCATTTCGAAGGGCAACAATGCGCAGGATGCATCGGGATACCGCCCGCTCTGTATGATTGACACGGCTGGAAAACTTTTGGAGAAGATAATTTGTAGGAGATTAGAAGCATTTCTGGGCGAAGAAGGCTTATCGGAGCGTCAATTTGGTTTCCGGAAATCACGTTCCACAATAGATGCAATGGAAATGGTTATGACTATAGCAAAGGATGCTATCAGCGGTAACCGCTGGTTGGAAGGCGACAAGGAATACTGCGCAATCATCACCTTGGACGTCAAAAACGCATTCAACTCTGCGGAGTGGGATGCCACGTTAGCTGCCCTGGATGAAAAGAACGTACCGAACTATTTATTGGAAATCGTTAAGGACTATTTTAAAGATAGAGTGCTCCTATATGACACAGATGATGGCAGGAAGTCATACGCGGTATCAGCAGGGGTCCCGCAAGGTTCCGTGCTGGGCCCGTTACTATGGAATGTGATGTATGATGGGGTACTGAGGCTAAGACTCCCTAGAGGTACACAAATCATTGGTTTCGCAGACGATATTGCCCTGGTGATAAGGGGTAAATATCTGGATGATTTGGTGAGAACATGTAACACTGCGGTTGGCATAGTCAGGAGCTGGATCACGGAAATAGGTCTCAAACTAGCTGATCACAAAACGGATGTACTCCTTGTAAGCAGTAGAAAGAAGATAGAATTTATTACCATAACGGTAGGTGACCAACGCATATCATCAAAGCAGGCGATTAAATATCTGGGAGTGATAATTGACAACAGGCTCACGTTTAGGGAACACCTGTCGTACGTCGGCCAAAAATGTGCGGCGACGGCATGTGCGCTTGCCCGATTAATGCCTAACCTAGGAGGCCCAAGACAGGAGAGGAGACGGCTACTGATGAAGGTAGTGACAGCGATTGCTATATATGCAGCCCCCGTATGGGCTGGTGCTATGGAGAAGAGGACCTATAGAGCAGGAATAGAAGCGGCCTACAGGAGATCTGCTCTTAGGGTGATTTCTGCCTTCCGAACGGTGTCTACCGATGCAGCGTTAGTGATTGCGGGGATGATGCCCCTGAAGCTAGTAGTGGATTTAGAGAGGAGGAAATATGACGTAAAGAGAGGAACAGATTTTTCGAACCCTGTCCAACTAACTGATAATGCTATGGACAGATGGCAGCAGGACTGGTCCAATTCCACTAAGGGAAGATGGACCCACAGACTCATACCGAGCATAGGCGTATGGACAAAAAGAAGACACGGTCAGGTGAACTTCCACCTGACTCAGTTGCTAACGGGCCATGGTTGTTATAGGGCTTATCTCTATAAGTTTGGTCACGACGTAGATGAGGCATGCCCAGAATGCCGTGATGTAAGGGAGACGGCGGAGCATGTTTTCTTTAATTGCCCGCGATATTCTGTTCAACGAAATTGCCTGGAGAGATCAATAGGATTCCAGGTAACGCCCGAGAATATAGTAAACCTGATGTTAATCTCAAGTGACAATTGGAACGCAGTATGTGTTTTCGCACGGAATGTATTGACGCAGCAAAGATTGGCTGAGAGAGCAAGATCAGCGGAATTCGAAGGCAGCATTCGCTGAATCACCACCCCCCCGAAGTAATACTTGATTGTGGTCCCGGGGGGGGCAAATGGTTGAAAGTGCGTGATGAGGTTGGTTTTTTAGTACGTATGCGCTTAGCAAGCCGAGAGTAAGTCTTGCGGCGAATCGTGCACTTTGGTAGGCCGGGCTACCAAGGTCTTTCGAAGATTTTCCAACCTTAGCTCGCATAGCTAAAAAAAAAAAAAAAAAAAAAAAAAAAAAAAAAAAAAAAAAAGCAGCAGAACATGGGGCTGAGCTTCAGGCTACCATGGGGGTCAGTAGGTGGCGGATAACTGAACGACCTATCCTAAGTAGGTTAGCTGCGAATAACCAATAAGCAGTCCCCGACCAAGAGCGGCAGTGGCGGAGGCGTACTACAAAAAGGTACATATGTCCGATGACGCTATTTGTGACATGGCGAACTGATGCCGCCATTAACTAAGCATCATCCCACAGAGGGTTCCCTCGAGAGATGGGAAAATAGGAGAGTAACGCCTCCGTGGTTCCCTCAGTTTCAACGAAGTGGCGAATACGGCGCCCTTGATTGGGGCATTAGAACTGAGCCCGGTAAGGTTCTAATTATGGTATACCGGAAGATGTATGTGAATTGGCGATTTAGGCTGACAATAACAGTATTCCAGCACTTTAGTAGGCGGTGTGAAAGCTGGCCGAAATGGCTGTCGGGCTAATGCTGTTATTGCCTCCGCCCCGTTAAAATTATGGCAAATCTGTCGGTACGTTCCTGATTTATCACCGTTAAGTTGGTGTTGTAGGACCAGATGTTAATCCCTGGCTTATGTCGACCTGGCTCTGAACACGTATTCCCATGAGGTTACGTGTCAACCCTTGCGTGGCCTCCCTGCTTATGCATAGATAACCACGGGGTCTTTTGTGACGACTACAACGATGGATTAGGATAGCGGCCGAGAGTTGGGGCCCAAATAAAACAAAATGATTAATAACAGAAACAAATCTAGTAATAAAACGAATGATATGAATACTCTGGAGCTGAACGCTTTCGGGCAGAGCTCAAGAATTCTGAGATCTCCAGTGCGAAATCGGGAAACGAACCCATTCGGTCAGAGTACGAGAACTCCGAGATCCCCAGTGAATGGAGAATCTTCAGGATTGGTGGGATCGGAGCTGGAACCAACGCGAAGCAACCCGTCGGCTAGCGGGGTTTTTGGTCAACTCGGGGACCAAATTAGAAGTTTAATCGAAATGATGGAGGATGGAAAAAGAAGATCAATCCACCAACCGATGAGGGATGCGATCGACTCCATTAAGACCCTATACGACCTGTACGCAGGCGAGTTAAGGGGGCAGACAACCAGCGAGAAGAGTTGCAGCAGTTCTGCTACACAAACTTCGCCTTGGATGAGGAACAATGAGGGGAAGAGGAGACAAGAGGAGGCTGTCGAGATTCCCCAAGCAAAGAGGAGAACTCCAAATCCTGCGCCAAAAGTCCAGCCGCGGGGAAATACTACGACGACTTTGGATAGGCAGGTTAACACGGAGAAGACAACTGGAGAATCAGAGTGGCAAAAAGTCACTAAGAAGAAAAGGAAGGGCAAGAAACCTAAGGAGAGGAAAACGAAGCCCGACGCAATCATGATAGCAGCGAAGGATGACACATCGTATGCTGACATTTTAAGGAGGGTTAAAACGGACCCTAAACTCTGTAAATTAGGTGAAAACGTGACGAAAATCCGGAGGACCGTCAAAGGCGAGCTATTACTTCAGCTCGGCAAAAACGGTGAGCGAACGGATGACTTTAGAGGGGCCATTGGAGAGCTCCTAGGTGAATGCGCGTCTGTCCGCACTCTAAAGGAGAGGAGGACGGTTGAGATAAAGGATATCGATGAAATAACGGAGAAGGAGGACGTATATAACGCGATTATGAACGTTCCAGGTATTGAGGGCTTCGGTAAGACCGACATAGTTGGCCTCAGGAAGGCGTATGGTGGGACGCAAACTGCCGTAGTAAGCCTTAACGCAGACGCTGCAACGATTCTCCTAAAGGAAGGAAGAATTAGGATCGGCTGGGTCATATGCAGAATTCGCGAGAGGAACATTCCGACGAAATGCTTCCGGTGCTTGCAGTTCGGACATATGGCCCGTCAGTGCACAAGTAAGATTGACCGCTCGCGAACTTGCCGTAGGTGCGGACAGGAGGGGCATATTGCGAAAAATTGCAAGGGCGAACCTCTTTGCATGTTCTGCAAAGTGGGCGACCCGAAATCTGCCAACCATATCGCGGGGAGCGGAAAGTGCCAACAATTTTTGAGCGCACTTAGATCACGTTCTAGGAGATGAGGTTAATACAAATTAATCTGAACCACTGTGAAGCAGCCCAGGACCTATTGGTCCAGAGGGTAAAGGAGGAGAAAATTGATGTCGCCATCATAAGCGAACCTTATAGGGTACCGAAAAATAGTACTTGGATCACGGACGGATCTAGTACTGCGGCTATATGGATCTGTGGTTCATTACCCTTCCAGCAAACCTATGCGTCGGACATTGGTTTCGTTATGGCCAGGATAAAGGGAGTTTTCGTCTATAGCTGTTACGCCCCCCCGAGATGGTCAATGGAGGAGTTCCAACATATGCTGGACAGGATGGCGTCTCACGTGCGCCTGAATACTCCCGTCATTATTGCAGGAGATTTCAATGCTTGGGCGACCGAATGGGGTAGTAGATATACTAACACCAGGGGTCGCTGCCTCTTGGAAACGGTCGCTTCCCTTCCTGTGGCGCTGATGAATGATGGAAGAGGAAGCACATTTAGGAGAGCTGGATCGAGCTCAATGATAGATTTATCGTTTGTGAGCAATAGTCTTGTTTCGCGGACCGCGTGGAAACTAACTGAGGACTTCACGAATAGTGACCATCAGGCAATCGTGATGACGGTTACTGGGCGCAACACGAGAGGAGATGGATTGGCGAAATTTACGGGACCTAAATGGAAGGACACCCGCTTTGACGAGGAGACGTATAGATTGCTGTTGTCGTCTTTTCATACGACTAGCAGCACGGCCGAGGAATTAGTGAGCGATATATGCGAAATGCTCAACACTGCATGTGATGCTGCAATGCCATGGAGGACTGTGTGTAGGGGACGCTCCCCCTGCTACTGGTGGAATGACGAAATTCGGAATCTGCGGTCGGCATGCTTTAGGGCGAGAAGAAGGGCCCAGCGTACTAGAGGAAGAGCGACAGGGGAAGCCGAACGGGCTTCGTATGAGGATCTTAGGCATCAACTTAGAAGAGCCATTAAAAGGAGCAAGAAACTATCCTTTCAGCGGATATGCCAAGAAGCTGACATAAATCCTTTTGGGACGGCTTATAGAGTCGTTTGCAAGAGAATCGGCGCTCAGCAACAGCCTAAACTAGGCTGTCCAGTTTTGCTACGGGGAATCATTAGTACATTATTCCCACGAGGCCAGCCCTACACTTTTATAAGCAGGGATACGGATGCCGATCATACAATCCCTGAGGTAACAAGAGAGGAGGTTCTCGCAGCATGCAATGGAATAGGAGATAGGAAAACACCGGGGCCAGATGGAATCCCGAATAGGGCACTTAAGGCGGCTATCCGGTTCAGACCCGAAATGTTCGCCAAGGTGTTCCACAAGTGCTTCGTCGAGGGTGTTTTTCCACGTAGATGGAAGAAGCAGAAATTGGTTCTCATTCCAAAACCTGGTAAACCACCAGGGGAACCATCGTCATATCGGCCCATCTGTCTACTTGACACAATGGGAAAAATACTGGAGAGGATAATATACAACCGGCTACTGACGCGTGCCGAGGCAGGAGGAGCTCTCTCGGACCTGCAATACGGATTTAGGAAAGGACGGTCCACTGTTGACGCGATCAGGAGGGTAGTCGACATTGCAAGAGATGCAATAGAGGGCGAAAGATGGAGATTTGGCACCAAGGAATACTGCGCGGTAGTCACACTTGACGTTAAAAACGCGTTCAACTCAGCGAATTGGGGGCGGATTATGAGAGCCCTCTTTAACATGGGCACGCCGCCATACTTAATGGAGATTCTGAACAATTACTTTCAGGACAGGAAGGTAATATATCTAACGGATGAAGGAGAGCAGGAATACGTAGTGACGGCGGGTGTCCCGCAGGGCTCTGTACTTGGCCCACTACTATGGAACATAATGTATGATGGAGTACTTCGACTGCGATTGCCAAACGGGACTACAATTGTAGGCTTTGCAGATGACATTGCCATAGTCTCGGTAGCTAAGACGGTACAGGATATAGAGGAGAAAACTAACACAGCAATTCGAAATGTTGGTGCATGGCTGGATGAGGCAGGTT
The DNA here is from genome assembly GCA_014635995.1 of Sarcophaga peregrina. Taxonomy (NCBI): domain Eukaryota; kingdom Metazoa; phylum Arthropoda; class Insecta; order Diptera; family Sarcophagidae; genus Sarcophaga; species Sarcophaga peregrina. The sequence continues at coordinate 51,720,156 of CM025792.1, read as the reverse complement.
TGACACTTGCTGCACATAAAACGGAAGCCGTTTTGATAAGCGGCCGGAAGATAGTGGAGAAGATGAAAGTGACCGTTGGAGGCACAGAAATCGAATCAAAGAGGGCAATAAAATACCTGGGAGTGATTATTGACGACAGGTTGAACTTCAAGGAGCACGTAAAATACATCGGCGAAAAGGCATCTGTAACGCAGGGAGCACTGGCGAGGATGATGCCAAATATTGGAGGACCAGGTCCATTCAAGAGGAGGATAATTTCAGCGGTAGTTACGTCGATAATGCTATATGCTTGCCCCATATGGTCGGAGGCACTCTCGGTGGGGACGACAAGGAGAATACTGTCCTCGGTGTATCGTCTAAGCGCGATTAGACGGATAAGTGGCTTCAGGACAGTGTCTGATGAAGCGGTATTGGTATTGGCAAAGACAATACCAATAGACATATTGGCGGATGAGATGAGGCGCATATACTTCCGTCGTCTTGAGAGTCCAGGACGGACAGCGGCTATAAAAGCGGAGGAAAGAATGACTTCCATGCACAAATGGCAGTCACGATGGGAGAGCAGTTTAAAGGGAAGATGGACATTTCAGCTTGTCCCTTCTATAACCCCTTGGATGGAGAACAAACATTGCGAGCTGAATTATTACGTGACCCAGTTCCTAACTGGTCATGGATGTTTTAGGAAGTACCTGCACAGATTTGGACATGATACTTCCCCTATATGCCCAAACTGTGTAGACGAAGAGGAAGATGCGGAGCATGTTCTAACATGCTGCCCCAGGTTTAGATGGCCCGGAGAAACTAGATTAGGACCAAACCGGCTCATGGAGGAGCTGTTGAATTCTAGGACGCTATGGAGCCAATACAGCCAGAAAATGGCGGAAGTAATGATAGTACTCCGAAGGTTGGAGGAACGAAGACGAAATTTGAGATGATGTGATAAAGCTTTCGAGCTAACCAGCCTCCCGCGAAGTAATACCTTACGGCAGTCCCGCGGGGGGAGAGTGGTTGATGTGTGTGTAGGGGGTGGGTTTTAGTACGTAGGCACCAAGGATGGTGAATCGTGCATGCTTTTGTTGGAACAAAAGTATCTTCAGAAGATTTACCACCTCCGGCTCAAGACAAAAAAAAAAAAAAAAAAAAACACAAGCAGCAGAATAACAAAACGTTTTAAATGCAATTTTTGGCTTTAAAAGACGGCTGTAGTTGCAGCTAATGTTGCAGCCAATAAAGTCCCCCCCTTTGTAAATGGAAAATAAATTCAAACAATTGCCTGGGAACGTATACATGGAACAACAACAGCAACAACAGCGTATATTTCATTTCATTTTTCTTTTTCATTTCTGGCTGTTTTTTTTTTTTTTGTTAAAGTTTCATTCTCGATTAACTCGATTTATCGTTAACGCTTCAATATTACGAAAATAAAAAAGAAAATAAAAAAACTTAAAAATAAAATATCACTCTGCACCAGGCAACTTAACTGCCAATGGTTTTGAAATAAAGAAACAAAAAAAACGAAAATGAAACCGAAACCCGAAATCAGTAAAACTTCATATGAAAATTTATTAATTTTAAGTTTTTATTTCTTTCGTGTTCTTTTTGTCTTTTAGAAGAGGAAAAAAATTGAAAAAAATTGGAAAAAAAACATGGAAAACAAATAAATTAAAATTTTATTACGAAAATGAAAGTTGATTAAACGTTTCCTATCATCTGGCCAGGCCAATAAAAAAAAATAGAAGAAAAAACTCACAAAAAGAACTCAAACTAATGAATGAAATGAATGTATTGCTGTTGCAGTCACAAGAAACGTATGTAAGTATGTTTATACGGTACGTACTAGGGATGCCAATCGGGAAATTCCCGAATCCCGAGACAAGTTTTTAAAAATCCCGGGATTCGGGATTTTCGGGATTGTGAATTCATATGTATTTTGACCTTAGAAAAGGTCCTGAAAAAAAATTCTCTAACACTTGACTTCGATAATAGCATCTCAGATAAGGAAAATCCTACTTCCAGTGATAAAAAAATTATTTGATGGTATCGAAGAATGCAAAATCCCTATAAAATGAATTATTAGGGTAACTGATTTAGATACTCAACTGTCCAAAGAAATAGATTTATTTAGTACATCAGGAGGTGGTAAAGGTGAATATTTACAAGCTGCATACAGCTATCTAGTCGCCGTGGTCTAGTAGGTAGTGTGCTGGCTTATTAGACTTAAAGCCAGGGTTCGAGTCCCCGGCCAGACATCAAAATAAAAATACAAAAAGCGATTTCCTCTCAGCAGATTTCTGGCAAAAAATCTGAGAGTAAAAATAAAATTGCCATGAAAAGTTTCTCAAAAATCTGTCCTTTCGGAGTCGACTTTAAACTGTAGGTCCCGCTACTCATGTATAAAATTAACACACACAACATAAGTGGTGTGAAAAACTAGGCCAATAATCCTAATGTATATATTCTTGTGTAAAAATATGAAGATGAAAGCATCTCGCAAACAACTCTGTTTTTATTACGTCCCAAATCCAAATTTTATTTGGAAGATTAAAAAAAAGGAAAGGAAATTTAAAAAAGTACCTGACAAACTACTTTCATCTCCAATACCAATATAGACTCTAGCAATATGGCCTATACCAATATTGCCTCATCAACGAGGCCGCTAGCAACATGGTGTTGGCAGCATGGTCATTACCAACATAGCCATTAGCAACATGTCTCTTAGCAACATGGCCGCTAGCAACATTGCCTCAGCAACAAGGCCGCTAGCAACATGGTGTTAGCAACATGGCCATTACCAGCATAGCCATTAGCAACATGACTCTCAGCAATATGGATGCTAGCAACATTGCCTTAGCAACGAGGCCGTTAGTAACATCCTGTAAGCAACATGGCCATTACATAGCATACATACATAGCCATTAGCAACATGGCTCCAAGCAACATGGCCGCTAGCTATGCTGCTATTGGCCACGTAGCTAACGGTCATGTTTTTTTATATAGCATTTTGATGCTTGACCTGAGATGCTAAACCGGGCTTTTCGTCTAATAAGCCAACACACTACCTAATAGATTACGACGTCTACTTAGAGATCTAGCTTTACAGTCGCGTGTAATTAACAATTAATGGATTTGTCCAATTAATATCCTCATCTGTTGGATAGTTTAACAGAGGTATTGGTATTTAGCAGGACCAAGCAAACTATTTCAGAAAGACCTTCGATAACAGGAACCCCAATTCACATTTACTCGAAACCGCTGCGATAGTAAGCCGAAGGGAATAGTGCCAATCAGTTTAAAATTTAAAGTTATATTCGGAAGAGACCTGATTACTAAGACAGGCTTTAAGACAAGAAAGAGGTGTGCATAGCAGGAAATCCCCTTCTTGGTATCAATTTCATGTCATTAATTGACTTTAATTCGGCTTGAAGTACTCGACTCGACGAAAATCGCAATTTTTCCAGTAATTTTTCGGGATTTTTGGATCCCGTATTATCCCCAAATTTCCCAAAATATTCCGAATCCCTGGATTTTTCACCATCGATCCCGTTTGGCATCCCTAGTACGTACATATATGTATGGTTATATGTAGTTTTTATGATGTTGTTAAAACAACAGTTAAAACAATTTACAAAATGATATATTGTTTTAATTCATTTAATTTATTTACCAAAAACCAATAAACAAAACAACAACAGCAATAATAAAGAAAAAAATTTACTTCAAATACCAATAAATTTTATTATGCAGCACAAAATTTGAACATGAACACCGGCTGCAGTATTTAAGCAATTTTTCACAAATATTTCTTAAGGCAATAAAAACACCAAAATATGTAAAAGTTACTCATAAAATGCAAAACGAGATAAAAAAAAGTGACAATTGTTCTCTTAAACTGGGTTTCAAAATAGCCAACATAATGCTGGAAGATTAGGTTAGATTTACAGCTCATCAAGTATTCACAGCAATCAAGTATTTTTACCACATATGCCCTCAATAAATCATGAAAAATTCTATCAAATTTAAAAACCTACAGTTTTCTGACCTATTACAACTTACAACATACAACTTACAACATACAACTTACAATACACAACTACTAGATCACGTTATTATCGCCCATCTAGTAGTTCACATTCAAGCAATCAAGCAAAAATATTCAAGGTATGCCCATACTTTCTATATTCTGAACAATTAACCAATTTTCTACCAGTTATAATCTTTTTAATATTCCAAGACATGATAACATTTGGTTTATTTTTTTTTATAAAATGCTTAAGATTTTTTAAATCATATGCTAATAATATAGTTGCCAGATAAATGAGCAAGAAGTGGCCATTACAGTCAATGGCGATCGTTATCGGGCCATGTTGAACGAATTTTTGTTCACAAAAATTGAAGAGGAGTATATTGACAACATTTGGTTTCAACAGGACGGCGCAATCGCACTCTACAGACAAAGTTCGTTTGTTAGACGAACTATTCGAATTCGTATGTGGAACTCCCTTCCTGCAGTGATCTTATAAAAATATTCAAATCTAGTGTCCATAAACAATGCTATCTTTTTTCTCCTTTCCATAACATATTTATCTAGTTCAAAACGCTTTACCATCCATCCATTTACAAAAAAAAATTTTAAAAATTTTTAATTTCCAATAATCGTCAAAATAAGGGTATACAGCAATATATCGTCAATATTATAATTTTGGAGTACAAAATCGTCAAATCTGGCAGCTATGCCTATGAACTATGTTAAGAAAAATTCGAATTGAATTCGACTGCACTTACTGTCTTAACTGTAAACTTTTATAAGATAAAAAAAGAAGTCACACATTGGTCTGTATTCAAGACCTTCGTGATAACAAAATCAATTCTACCTGGGGACCAACCCGATTCCAAAATAAATATTTCTATTACAGTGATCTTTATATAAGAGATATGAGTGATGGATGTCAAAAAATGAGAAGTTAGAAATGTCCTTTTAATGATAAGAAAATACAGTCCCCCCCTGTACCTCCTCAAATCTACAGCTTCCATGGAAGTTACTTGTCGGAAGGCCGAATCTATCGGGGTTGCCGGCCAAAAGTAAGAATCGCTGGGTCGCTATGCATATGTGCCTAGCAATGAATTCATCTGTACATAGTTGGTCCTTACAAGCTTTTAGCCAGGCCTACCAGGCCTCCTTATGTTGTGCGTGTGTGTTAATTTTATACATAAGGGGTGGTGGCATAGCTGCCAGATAAATGAAGCATCAAATCATCAAATATTTGAGAAAAAATCGTCAAAGACGTTCACTGAAATTGTAAAAAAATCATCAGAAGAAATAAATTGAAAGGTTTGAAATTCATTAATCACAATATTGCATCGTCTATACATCTATGACCATGTTTGGTGTAAATATTAGGGAGTCAGAAGATTTTGACGTTATGGGTCTGAGAATTTAGTGTGATATTCGCTAGAACTGTCTCTTGGTTTCTTAAGACGGTGCATTAAATACTTCACTTTGCAATACAACCCTCATGTATGGGTTGGCCCTTAACGTTTACTTTGAGGCATCTCGACACCGTAGTTGTTCGTTAATCCCGATAGCGTGCCCAACTCCATTGGTTCATCGAAGCATCGTTGCAATGTGGCTTGTGTTTCACTGTTCTATCGCTACTACAATGCATATTCCTTGGCTGAAATAAATGGGATTGTTTAAGAAAATTATGTATTCCTACGAAACAGTCGTCTTTTTCGGCCAGCATATCCGTATGAGGTCGATTGCCACACTACATTACAGACAAGGTTCGTTCAAATATTTTCCTATTTCCAAACAAAATGCCATACTCTGAGTGTTGGTCCTGTCAAAAAATTAAAAAAATAATGCCACTTACAAACAGGCATCAAAACGAAAAATATTTCTTCGGCGACTTCCTCTGAGCAGATTTCTGGCAAAGACTCTGAGATTAAAAATTGCCATGAAAAGCTTCTCAAAAATCTGTTGTTCGGAGTCGATTTTAAACTGTAGGTCCCGCTACTCATGCATAAAATTAACGCATACAACATAAGTGGTATGAGAAGCTAGATCGTAATCCTGACTGAAGAGTTGTAATGGCGAATTATGTATGTAATGCCACTTGCCTTTATTCTTCCGATGGCACTATTAGACGCTATAATCGAATTTTTAAAATTGACTGCAACTTGGTTGAAATTTTTTGGCTTTTACGCTATTAGGCATAAAATACAAAAATATCATCACAAGTATTCGAAAATAATGTAAGGAAATTGATGTGAATTTTTTATTGCTAAAAATCATCAAAATATTGGCATTAATCGTCACGTTGTCAATAGGGATGCCAATCGGGAAATACCGAATTCCGAAATCCCGAAAATTCCGGGATTTTTAAAAACTTGTCCCGGGATTTTTCGGGATTGTGAATTCATATGTATTTTGACCCTACAAAATGTCCTGGTAAAAATTCTCTAACACTTGACTTCGATAATAGCATCTCAGATGAGGAAAACTTTACTTTCAGTGATAAAAAATTATTTGATGGCGTTGAAGAATGCAAAAGCCCTATAAAACGAATTAAATTATTTACATCAGGAAGTGGTAGAAGTGAATATTTACAAGCTGCATACAGCTATCTTGGAACTATTTTACCATCAAATGTCGATTGCGAGAAGTGTTTTTTAACGGCCGGTTATGTTGGCAATAAAATTCGTTCAAGCCTATCAGATCACATGTTAGATGCTTTAATCTTTTTGCTGAAGTTCAAATAATTTTCTTAAAACATATAATTCTGATATACATAATTGGAATACAAATGATTTTATTAACGAATTTTTTTTATTATTAAGAGAAAATTGCGATTTTTCCCGTGATTTTTTTGGGATTTTTGGATCCCGAATTATCCCGATTCAGGATCTTGTAAATTCCGATCCCGAAATCCTGGGATTTCTAAAAATCAATCCCGTTTGGCATCCCTAGTTGTCAAAATAGTAGTATTTTTGGAGCATAAAATCGTCAAAATGACGATAAATCGTCAAATTTGACAGCTATGGGTGGTAAAGTTATCTTCGAACGTCAGATCTTTGGGAAACATTTTATGGTAATATTATTTACTCCAGAGTTATTGCCAGTAATCTGTTAAGAGGAAGTCAACGAAATACGTTTTTTTGTTTATATATCGTTCCGTTCTAGATGTTCAACTTGGGGCTTAATGAACCAACATAATACCTACTAGACTACGGCAACTTTGAATTTCTAAGAAATTTATTTCAAATGCCGTACACTTAAGAATCCTTGCAATATATTAAAATATTATGTTATCTGTTAGATGTTTAGAGGAAAACATAAAACATATTCCACGGAATGATATTTCATACCTAATATTTATGGGATTTAATCCATGAATTAGTTTCAAATCATTAGTTGAGCATAAAATCCAAAAAATGTTTCTTCTTATTATTATTATTTTTTGTTTTTGTTTTTGTTTTTTATTTTTCGTTTTCTTGCCTTCTTGGCTAATTTAAGTTAATTTTTGCATTTCAAACAATCATTTTCTGTGAAAATTCCATTTAGTTTTCTCTTGAAAATTGCCAAAATTGGCAACAAACTGCTGTTAATTTAAACACTTCAGGTTGTATTTGCTGTTGTATTATGCCGTTTTTGAAATCATGATGTTTTTTTTCTGTTTTTTTTTCCCCAAAATTTTATGCAGTTTCTTCGTATTGTTTTCCGTAATTTTATGCAACAGATTTTTGGCTGCTGCTTTCGCTTGCTTCATTTCACCCCAGAAATCCAAAACAAGAGTTTAAAAAAATTAAAATGGAAAGAAAAGAAAAGACAAGACAAGCTAAAAAGAGTGTATCAAGTGTCTGGTATTTTTTTTTTTTTGTGCACATCTAACGAACTGACGGACTGTTTGACTGTCTCATCATCTCATCCTGTGAGCCTGATTGCATATTTGCAAGTCACACTTAGTTTTTGAATTTCTTTGTATAGTATGTCCCCTACGTACCTACTGCTTGGCCTTACATTGGGTATGTTTTGCCGGCTTTTCTTCTTTGCTTTTTTGTTTTGTTTTTCTCCTTTGTTTTTTTCTTTTTTCCATACCAAGTTTGACACGGTTTTGTGTTTTGGCAATTGTTGTATAATTTTGTTTCATCGTTGTCGTTGTTGTTGTTGCTGTTGCTGTTGTTGTTGCATGAATGTGCTGCTGCATGTTAAAATGTACTTGCATCGTAGAGCAACAGTGCATTTTAACAATGTCTTGAGGCTTTTTTGTATACGTTTTTCTTTGTTTTTTCCCCTTCTTTCTTTCTCTTAGTGTTTCTGAATTCGGTAACTTGTTTTGTGTTGTTTTTTGTTTCAAAAGCTTCTTTTCAGTTGGCTCCACAGCCGAGTACTGGTACTGTTTTTGCCCCGTTGTTGCTGTAAGCCTGGCTTGAAAAATAAATAAAAAATATTCACCAGCTTCAACTACCAGCATCAACTTCTTAATTGAGTTGTTTCGTTCGTAGATTGTCTGCAAAGAGGTGAGAATATATAATTTTTGCCATTTTTTTCTTTCCTTTTTAACGTCTTTTAAGTTGGTTTTCTTTCGTTTTTGTTTTATTTTTTCGTATTTCTTCCTTTACCACTGATTTTGAATATGATGAAGTGTTTAAAATACCTCAACAATAAAATGAGCAAAAGAAGGAGAAAAAAAAAGAAGAAAATTTGCAAAATAACATTATAATTCGGTTTTAATTATTCCTTGCCATGAATGAATGAACATTAAGTGATTACCATGATTGTTGTTTAAACACAGGCCAGGCCCAAACGAACACAATGAAATGAAAGGCACCCAATAAATCGTCTTTTTGAAATTAACGACAATTTTTGTTGTGAGTTTTGTTTTTTGTTGTTGATTTACATTACATTTCGAATGACAATTTTAACGATGTTATGTCAATGACTTTTGAAAATTTCCATAATGTTTCTGTAGATGGACATATTTACACAGATAATGGAGTCCGACCGAACGTTCGGTGTACGGTAAAAAATGACGTTCGGCGTTCGATCAAAATTTTGCCGATCCGGTGCAGCCTTTGTGCTGACCAACTTCTTCCTTTTCCTCGATTTGGCGGAACTTGGTTAGTACAGGGACTGTGTTCACTAGTGGCATCACGACGGGCCGTAATGCGTGTTCAAGTGAGCTTTGTGATATCAGTGCTACCACTCTGACCTAACCCAACCTAACCACTCGATCCACATTTTAAGTCTAAATACCTTTCTACACAACAGCTGGCAAAATCCACACAGGATATAATTAATGTTTTAAATGATAACTCAATTAATTTTGAAATATCTATCGTGTTGGAAAAAGTATCAGAGGCGGAATCAAAAAGACGCAAAAAAAATGCAGAAAATGGGTTCATCTTTGTGCGAAAAGCATGATTCTGCTTCACATCAACACTCAAGACGAAAATAGTTTCGAAAAAGAAATCAAAATCTATATATCTGAACCATTAAGTGATCGCAAAACTAAAATATATGAATATTGGAACTGCTGTTTATTTGCAAACCTTAAGGCTGCAGCCAGGAAACATCTGTCCGTACTGCCAACGAGCTACTATTTAGTGCTGCTGGCCAACTTTATTCAGATGATGAAGTAACCTTAATAGGTTAGAGGACGTATACTTACCGGTTAAGACAAGTACAGTACCTAATTGACCCATTGTACAAAAGTAACCTTAATACAAACCCGAGCTTTTCGTCTAATAAACCAACAAACTACCTACTAGACTACGGCGACTATATTCTAAAAAATGTATTTCTGATTTAATATTTAATAACAAAAATTCGGGTTCGCCGAACTTTGAAATCCGAACTAAGTACGACTTCGTCCGAACTTTAAAATTGGCCCAAGTTCGGGTACGGTGTTCGGTACCGAACGAAATTTTGAGTTCGGTCGGACTCTAACAGATAATTACGATATTTCGTACAGTATAGCGTTTTGCAAGAAGTCTAATGGTCTAGTAGGTAGTGTGTTGACTTATTAGACGTAAAAGCCAGGGTTCGAGTCTCAGGCCAGACATCAAAACAAAATACAAAAAGTATTTCTTCGGCGATTTCCTCTCAGCAGATTTCTGGCAAAAAATCATGAGAGTAAATAAAATAAAATTACAAAGTTTCTCTAAACTCTGTGATTCGCAGTCGACTTTAGAGTGTAGGTTCCACCACTTACGTAAAAAATTAACACACATAATAGTAAGTGGTATAATGAGAAGCTAGGGCGCAATCCAAACTGAAGTATTGTATGCACAGTACTTTTCTGGTTTCGCATTATTTAAATAACATCTGCACCTTACACCGAGAATTGTCGCTTTTCTTGTGAACAAAGTCATCTTAAATAGGTTTTTTTTTAATCATTTCCTTTCGTTACTTTAAGGAACTATCTACCACAAAAGCATCTATTTTCACAATGTAATTGCTATGCTTTTTATCGGGTCTTTCATTGGGCGCTTCCTACTTTTTATTGAAATAAAATAAAGTCTGTATGAAATTTTTGTTTGCTGAAAAGCTATTAATTCAGCCATGTGTGAAAAGTGAAATCCGCTCAAAAGGACCGCTATGTTTTATAGCTTATTCGGCAATCCAATTACATGATCTCTATGGCCACCAGTTTACTTCACTTCCACATGACAATGCCTTCAAATCAATCGTTTACGTAGCGTCGTTCTGTTGAAATCACAAGTCGTTGGTGTTTCGATCATCCAAATTAGGTTAACCAAAGTTGGTTTTCGTGGAGCATTCGGTATTGACAGTAACAGCCTGTCCAACTTCGGTCCCAAGGAAATATTAACTGACGACTCTGACGCATAAATCAAGTTGAATTTTACACGAGGTATGTGTTAGTTTGTAGTCGCCTTAGTCTAGTAGACAGAGTGTTGGCTTATTGGACATGAGGCGGTGGTTAAAAACCCAGATCCGCTGTCTTTAAAAAAAAATATTTCTTCGACGACTTCCTCTTAGCAGATGCGTTCGTCGTTTCCCTCAGCGACAGGTGGGCGTACTCGGACACAGGTAGAACGGCTCGTTAGATCTGGCGAAGGCTAGATGAGGCGCGCACAATGAGTCTACTTGAACGCTTAGTGTAGTTGCCGGTGTCATTATAGCTACGCATGCGAGACGGCTTCGTCTTGGATACCTTGCTAACGATTCCTGCAGAAGTTACAGAGATAAGGAAGAAGCGGAGACTGTCCCTCAACTTCTGGGTACATGCCCGGCTCTTTGCCAAAGGAGAAGAAAGTACTTGCGTACTTACTACTTGGATGATTCTGGAGCAACTGTCAAGGATTGATATTGGCAACCTGAATCGCTTTATCTGGTGCTCCGAGTGGTTTCGAGACTAGGGGATAGTAATAACTGTGGTAGCACAATGGGCCCAATGCGACCTAAGTGAGTCCAACTAAATTTTTCTTGAATGGGCAGCAACCTCTACCTACCTACCTACCTCCTCTTAACAGATCTCTGGCAAAAAATCTGTCGTTTAGATCAAAATCATGTCTGACATGAATACACACAACATAAGTAGTGTGAGAAACTTTGCAGTAATCCTGACTGGAGGGTTGCAATTATGTATGTATGTATGTATGTATGGGTTATTTTGTGTTTGACGACCGCTGTGGTTCGTGGCTACTAAACAATTGTCTGTGATTTAGGAAAACCACACAAGAAAAAGTCCAATGATGTCAAATCATACGATCACAGTGGTTAGTTTGCGGCATTTTCATATGAGTTGTCCTTGGTCTCGAGTCGCTCTTGCAGAGTATTGATTACGGCATGAGACGAATGCTGCATAGTGTCTTACTATTAAAATCACATGTCATTGGTGTCCAAATCATACTATTAAGGTCAAAGGAAAGGAAATGGTCGATTTTCTGAAAAAAAAAAAATGGGAATCTGGTCACTCTAACATTCACACTAAACAGTAATTTTTTTTTTTTTTTGGTATGCATTGGAAGCTCTAGTATCTTATGTGGATTGGTATCGTCCTAAGTACGATAATTTTGTTTGTTTGTTCAAAAACTTCATCCTCCAGATATGGGCTTCATCGCTGAAGATGATAATTTTATTATTTCATCGTGTTCTTAGGTCCCATAGTCTAGTGGACTTATTAACTGAAAGTCTAAGTCAGCTTTCAGAGTAAAATAAAAATTCTCATGAAAAGTTTTCCAAAAATCTGCCATTCGTAGTCTACATTAAGCTGTAAATTACAAAAATGCTGCAAAAAAATGAAAATATTTTCTATTTTAAAGCTGAATGAATTACCATTTAAAACGTTTAACTTCTGCACCTCAAACTTTAATTCTTCAACAGAAAATTGTGATTCCTTGAATCTTTGCATATCTCATTAATATCAAGAAGAAAAAGAAAAACAAAATTACCAAAGACAGTAAAATTATTATAAAAATGTCCCTCAGCAAAGAGCGAGAAACTTAATAAATCTGGGCAATTTTTCTTTTTTTATTTGCTGTTGCTGTCTCTACTTTTAAAAAGGCGTTACCTTAACGACAATTATTCATGTTAAACACACATTCAGCAGCAGCAGCAGCAGTAGACACTATCTCATACTAACAGCAACAGCAATAGTACCACCATCAACTTCAACTTCAACATCAACATCAACACTATCAAACGTCAGCAACATCTAGGAATCGTAAACAACCGTAAATTCTTTTACCTAAAATAGCTTGACATTTAAAAAGATGCTAAATGTGACAACAACAACAGCAGCATCAGCACCAGCATCAGCAGCAGCAGCAGCAGTGGAAGCAACAGCAAAAGCAGTTGAATGACTGGCTACACTGCATCACTTAAATTGCATTTGTCTGTCAAATGAACACCCCAAACCTGGCGCATTTAGTTGAGGACAAAGAAGATAAGGAAAAAAAATAAAACTAAGAAATCTAAAACAAGAAGAAGACGATGAAAAAAAAAAATGCAAAATAATAACAGAATGAAGGGAAACAAAAGAAATAAATTAAACACAGAATAAAAGGAAAAGGGCCCTTACTCTGGTCTAAATTATCATTATTACTGTCTAAGGGTATAACCCAGCATACGATTAGGGACAATGACACACATGTGGCACCTACAAGGGTTAAAAAACTCAGCCCTTACATATGTCATCAAATGTCTTGGGCAGAATATGAGCTGTGTGCCACACAGCGTCGTCCCGTCGATCTATTGTACTTGCCGTTGACCAAGATTGCCTGGCCAACTTCGTTCTCTAAAACGTATGTATCGATGAGGTCGCCAGCCCACAAATAGACTCTGTTGGATCACTTGTCGATTGCTGTTGTCCAAAATTCAAAAATTTCCCTATTCACGTGCCTTTAATGCAGAGGTAGGTATGTTTCATCTCGGAAAATAATTTTTCATTGAAAATTAAAGTCAATTGCTGCCTGCTTCGAAGCCTATTTAGCGAGTGCACGTCGATGTGTATCTTTATTCATGGGCGATTTGGCAAAATAAACCGAATAAAGGCAATTATCAATTGTTAATGTTAGGAAATCCCTGTTGGAAAACCCGATATAATTTAATAAGAAAACATTCGTAATAACATTCTAGTTTGGTAATTAATTATAGTTGGAGCCGTTAACATATGCTGAATTTCTAGGTTTTTCTGGAACGCATACACCTAAAGATGGCCTAGAGATTGAAGAACTTGATGTGTCCCTAATAATATGATTATAAGCAACAAACTGTAAATCTTGTGCACGAGTTTATTTGTCAAAGTCCCTCATAAAAGCCATAGGCTAGGTACAGATTAAATTGAATTTGTTGAGGAACACTCGGCTTAAGTTACTGGCTGCAAAACAAAACATGACAGTTGGCTTGGTATAGTGTTTAAAATGCTTAATAGTTTGTTGCACAAACCCCCTGACTCCTATTCACTACATAACATTTATAAGAAGCCCAAATAGCCAGCTCTTTATTAGCAAACTAACTTATTGAGGATAGTTCCCACATCTGCACCTAAGAAAACAACCTAATACTTAAAAACAATACCATATTCTTCGGCAACGTTAGATGGTTACGATGTCGTCCTAGGCCTAGCAGAAGTATCTAATATATAAAATTGTCGTGTCACGGTGTTAGTGGTTAAACTCCTTCGAAAATGATCGACCGATTTTCATGAAATTTTGTGTGTGGTAGGCCTGAGAATTGGACAACATCTATTTTTCTTAAATGTTAAGAAAGAGTGTGGAGCCGAGATCTACAATCTCACCAAAAATTAGCTTGACAACCCTCCCCCTTAAAGTGATACCTACACCTCTTAAACTACTGAACCAATTTTAACCATTATTTTTTTGTTCAAAAGCTTATCAGATTTAGATAGTTTAAAAAAAAAAATTCATTATAGAAAAAAGTAGGCGTGGCAAACCTTTAAAATTGATTATTATTGAATATTTGAATATAGTATTCGTAGACGAATGCAATTTGGTGGGTAAGTTTGTAGGTTCGATATCGACAAACTCACCAAAAATGGGCGTGACAATCCTTCCCCTTTAAGAAATACCTATAAGTCGGCTAATTTCTGTCTAATTCGCCAGCGTTGCCCACGATTCTTACACCTTATAGTTATTCCTTGTATGCCTCCTCTAAATAACATACCGACTTCGATTAAATTTTGAACTAGATAGACGTGAGTACCGTAGAAGACATATGGTTGATGTTGTTCTTTTTAAGAATTACTCAGAGGGGGTGGTACAGCCTATTACAATAAATATATAATGTGAACTGTTTTGGGCAATAAAAACAACCTATTTTGGGCGGAACGAAGTTCGCTGGGTTAACTAGAATTCTATAAGAAGTTAGGAAAGATAGTTAGGAGTTTCTGTAGTTGATTTATTTAACTCAAGCTAGTTAAACACCAGCTCAAACATTTCGAACAAAACGGAATCTGAAAGTTTCTCAAATCAGTCTTTCGGAGTCGACATTAAAGTATAGGTCCCCTTTGCTCATGGTTAATATTAACACAGGCAACATGGGTAGAAGGAGAAGCTAGGTTGTAAACCTGGCTGCAGAGTCGTAATGTTCAATTAAGTTCGTAGAGATAGTTTATGACAGCCTATGTGATTACTTGCTTAAAATCTCTAGAGATCGTTGTCTTATTGTATTGTGTCTCCAAATAATAAAATTTATAGGAAATGTTTTGTCTGGATGCGAGCTACTGTTCATATGAGTATGAACATAAAATTCTGAACTTTTACTGAACTTCAACAAATCAGGGTTGATTGTTTATAAATTAGCGTTTCTCCATAGATTACATATCTCTCACGGAAATGGTGAGACATCAAGTTACCGATTAAAAGGGGGTGATCCTTGAGTCTGGTGCTGGACTAGAAGACTAAACACAATAGTTCAGATAACCATATGAAGGATTTTATAGGGAGTATCGAAAGTGAAATACTAGATGATGTTGTCTCTTTAAATTTTCTTCTGATAATATCGTGTAAGTTGTAAAATATTGTGAATTTGTTCTGATCTGGCGCTGATATCGCGTCTAACTTACCTAAATGATCCGAGAGTATCCTTCATTCACACTGAAGTTTAAAATTTTTCTTTATAAGAATGCTTTGTTATCAGGGGTTGTCTCTTCCCAAAAGGGTTAATTTTGAAGCTTTATAAAGAATATTCCATTAAATATGAGTAAACGAAAGAATAAGGAAAGCAATGAATATAAGCTTCGTGTATTATTCCATTTACTTCATCAACTTTATCCATTTGTTTCGTTTTTTTTTTTTGTCACATTTTGTTTGTTGGCATTTTGTCTTTAGTTGCACAAACAAAACTCTTCCAACTCTTATTATATGCCACGTCTTTTTACCCATTGACATTGTGATGAATTACACACAAGGGAGTTGTGTCAAAAGTCTAGAATCTTCTGACCGAAAGACCATTTGGACGGACGACTGGTCGAACGACCCAACAACAGTCAACTGTACTGTGATGGACCTAAATATCAAACATAGTCATCACACAACAATTTTTTTTTTGTTCTTGCAATCTATGGGCCTTGGCTATGATGTTCAACTGCTGCTGTGCGGTTCGGTGCAGCATGAATGTGGCAAAGAAGACTTCACATTCAAGGCACTGCTTATCTTCTAACTATTGACGACCGTGAAATTTAAGACTAGACAAACGACATGCCACTCACTCACTCACTCACTCAGTCGCTTGGAGGACGAAAATGCCTGCCTGCCTACCTGCCAAAGGTAGATAGATGGAAGCATAAATAGAGAGATGATTGCTACAATGTCTACTAGTGAGGTGTGTGTGTGTGTGTAAGTAACCTGGTCCTTTTCAAAATCAAAACCAAATAAAAAATTCTCAGACATTTGCTGTGTGTTGTTTCACCTTCATATATGGGAGGATTGTCTCGACTGTTTTCAATGCATCCACATGCAAGCAAAACAATGAATGTCACTCCATACAATGTATGGTGGTGGTGATGGTGATGGTGTTTGGGAGTGAGTAACTTCCGTAAGGTGTTAATTTATTATTAATTTGTCATATACTCGTACTTGCTTGCCAGATAAAACTCCACTTAAATTATACAAAAAAGAAAAAGGAAAAAAAAAGAAAGAAGGAAAAAACGTTGAATGAATGAAACAAAAAAAGAAAAAACGCCATAAACTTCAAGTTGTCTACCGTCTAGACATGCACAAGTGCAATGCGTTCAACACAAAAAAAAAAGAAGCAATTCCTATTGTCCCACCGAGTGGAGTCACCAAAAATAAGGGAAAAAATCGTCATGAAAAGAAATGACAAATGTATTCGGCAATTTACATTCGTTCGTATATTTTTGTCTGTCCTTACGAAATGAAAATGCATTTTCAAGTGCATCATATATGCTGCTGCTCCTCCACAATACGTCTTCCTTTAACACACCAACCCTAGCTGGTTGGTATGCCGACATGGGATACTCCCATATATAACACCTTTACGCCACATAACCACTCTGCTTCATTTCAATATTGCAATATCGCAATGTCTCAATGCCTCGATGTTAATGAAAAGCATATTCAGTTTCAAAGTGGAATTGTTGTTCTTGCTGTTGTCTCTTATCCTGATGGGAATTCTTATTTGCAGTTGAGTGAATTGCATTAAATTAAAATGCGAAACAAATTTATGAATTATACCTGCCGCCTGTTCTTCCCATCCATCGTACTCATATATCCAGGATTCGAATGACAAATTACGTGGTGGCTATAAAGGAAGGTGACTTTCGTTATTTATAAAGGAGAAAATGAATTCAAGGTTAAGGTTTTACATTTGAACTCAATGAGTGTAGATATGAGCACTTGAATACAGTTCGTAATGATTTTTATTTTTTTTTTTGTGAAATACGGTGTTATACACACTTTAAGGCATTCAAGCAGGAGAATTTATCCCTGCATTATAGTGAAAAGTTTTAAAACGAAACTCGTTAGTCATTCAAATTTACAGAAAGCAAATCCACCATAAAAATAAATCCTTTCCTTCCTCATCAGACCGGATTTTCATTCATTCTCGAATTACTTCAGATTTTTAGATTTCACTAAATCAAGACATTCATTATCCCAACAAAATGCTAAATATGAAATAATATGTCTTCGATGACTTCCAGATTTCCAGGAAAAACTACAAGAAGAAAATAAAATTATCATGAAAAACGTTTCCCAAAAATCTGTCTTTCTCTAAAATAATAGGTCCCGCCACTTGTGTATAAAATTAACTCGCCCAACATAAATGGTGTGAGAAGCTAGGTCGTAATCCTGACTGAAGGCTTGTAATGAGAAAGTGTGTATAGTTCTCGGCAAAATTCCGATTACTATCGTCACGCTACATCTCGATAATCTAATGTGTAATTCAAACGACTTCTTATTGTAATGATCCAACAACAAAAGTTAAGATTGTCTCAAATACGTTCAAGTTAAGAAGAGTAATCGCTTCTCTTTATCTTGCCTTCCTTTCTCAAAAAGGTTCTGATCTCATCTGCGTTGCGGTAATTATAGTGCACGCAATCAAATCTAAATCCCTATTACTTATCCTGCGGTCTAGTAGGTAGTGTAATGGCTTATTAGACGAAATGCCCGAGTTTGAATCCCAGATCAGACATCAAAACGAAAATATGAAAATATTTCTTCGGCGACTTCCTTCCTCTCTGCAGATTTCTGTCAAAAACTCTGAGAGTAAAAATTGCCATGAAAAACTTCTCAAGAAAAAAATCTATCGTTCGGAGTCGATACACACAACACGAGTGCTTTTAGATACTAGGACGTTGTACAATGGATCAATTCGACCTCCGGGTACTGTACTTGTAACAGTTGACAAGTACACGTCCTCTAACCTAACCTAACCTATCTCGACGTCTGGACTTTCTGTGCGAATTAAATTTCGCACATCTTTCAATCGTATTAAATTTACTTTTGAAACAAATTTGCTCATAGACTTTGAATATTCTCTCTTTAATCTCCATAGCTTCATGGCTGGACCCATAGTCTGACGCTGTTACCTTACGACTGATTTGAGAAACTTTTCAAGCCGATTTTTATTTTCCTCCGAGAGCTTTTCCCGGAAGAATGCTGAGAGAAAGTGACTTAATATTAATATTTCCTTGTATCTGAGATATCTGAACTGGGATTTGAACCACGGCCTTTTGTCTAATGGGCCAACAAAGTACCTAATAGACTACGCCAGCTTCACAAGAGTTCACATGGCATCGTTTATGTTGGCGGTGAGTATGGGCATCGAAATTTGCTAAAATTAAACACATCGTACAATGATTGGATATTTCAATTCTGCGAAAAGATCTCTTGAAGAGGCATTGCAAATTACAATGAAAAGGCCAAAAAAGGTCAGTAGATACCTGAACTCGTAGTACAGAGCAAGAGGCATCTCCCCTTGTTGCAACGCCACAATTTTTCAAATTCCGTCCATTAATTTTTAGTCTAATGAAAACAGGCTTCACTTTTTCCACTACGTACTACACATAATTGATCGCTATTATACTTCAGTCAGGATTACAACCTAAGCTTGTCACAGTACTTATATGGTGTTGGTTAATTTTATATAAGAGTGGGGCGACCTACAGTTTAAAGTTGACTTCGAACTCAAACTTGTTAAGAAACTTTTCATGGCTATTTTATTGATTCTCAGTTTTTTTTTTTTGCAACAAATTTACTAAGAAGAGGTCATCAAAGAAATATGTTCGTTTTGTTCGCGATGTCTGGCCTGGGGTTTGAACCGGGGCCTTGTAAGCCAACACACTACCTACAAAATTACGGTGACCTTTCGCCATTTTCTCTTCAAATTATATTTGGGTTTGTTATCAATGACTGCCTACTACAAACTAAGAATTCAGATTATTGAAATAAAACCAACGTTTGAAGATGTGGAAGTCGCCATAGTCTACAGTGTAGCTGATATATAATACAACAAAGTAATGCGCTATATTTTTTTAATTTTGTTGTCCAAAAGCAAAAAATGTTGGAAATAACATAAAATTTTAGAATCAGTTTAGATTTGTTCGAATTGGCCACCTTTGGTACGAATTATGGTTTTCAAACGGCAGACAAAGCCATCACAGGCTACACGAAAATGGACGAAAAAAAAACCTTATTCTCCAAACTGCTTCAGGCGCAAAACTCCAACGGATTGAGATCCAGAGATTTTGTTGGCCATTGTGTGGTAGAAATGAAGCGAGGAACCTCCTTTTTAAGCCATTCTTAGTTGACGCGTGCTGAGTGCGGTGGTGCTGAGTTCTGTTGGAATGTCCACGGTCTACAGTCGAAATGTTTGTCTACCCAGTGCTTCAATACTGTCTTTAAGACATTTTCTTTGACCCTACAGTCGATGAATACGAGCAGGAAGCGACCACACCATTACCATCGGCGGTGTTTAAGTTCTGGTGGCCAATCGCAGATATAAATTTTCAGCTGACCTCTTTGCAGTAAAGCCGATAATTTCATTTGTCCACATATTGCTCAATTTGGAATGGCTTTCACATCGGAAGAAAACTAAATTCGGTAACTGGCCACTTTCGTGCAAGCGATGTAACTCCTTGGCTCTTTCCAGTCTAACTTTTTTTTGTCCATCCGTGAGCTCTTACACTTTTAGGAACTTCAATGACTTTAGTCCAAGCTCATTTTTCAATATGGATTGCATCCGTTCTCGCGATATGTTTAGCTCACGAGTAATTTTTCTACCACTGCGGCGTGGATTTCGAACAAATCTGGACTTTATTTTTCGGACCATTTCTGGTATTGTTACCGTTTTTCTTCGCCCACTTTTTGGACGCGATGCAACACTGCCAGGCTAAGGGTTCTAACGATAGCCAAATATAAAGCAATCACACTACTACGCTTGAATTCCATAACGAATAACTTTTTTTCTGAATGCAATAGATCAAAATGCTTTTGTACGCTTGTAAATAATAAAATGAACTGTCACTGGAATAAATCTGTCAGCTTTCAGACGAGCGGTTTACAAATGATAACAACCTGAAGTTGGTTGCAATACATATCAGCCACCCTGTATCAGTTAGTGTGTTCGCTTATTAAACTGAAGGCTCGAGTTCACAAAAATATTTCTACGGCGACTTATTCTCAGCAAATTTCTGGCAAAAACTCTGAGCGTAAATAAAATTGCTGAAAAGCTTCTCGAAAAATCTGTTGTTCGAAGTCAATTTTAAACTGTAGGTCCCGCCATTTATGTATACAATTAACACACACAACATAAGTGGTGAGAGAAGCTAGATCGTAGTTATGCTGACTGAAGGGTTGTAATGACCAATTATGTATGTCTGAAGACGTGGGTTTTTCTGACCCACCCTCGCATTAAATTAATTAGGCTTCAAGTATCGTTTTTACTTCATTAAGAATAAGGGATTATTGTAATTGTTTTATGTAAAGTCTTGTAATTTTATTTTTGCTTTTAAAACTTAATTTTTTTTTATTAAAAATTCAATTTTTAACAACAAATTTAAGAAACTTAAATGCGCGAAATTATTTATTTTTTTAATTCTAACTGACAACCGTACAATTCCATCACATTTTAAAGCAGAAAGCAGCTGCAATAAAAACGAATTGCAACACAAGTGTGCGCGTAGTTCATGGAAAAAAAAAAGACAAGAAACAGTTCCGTGCCTCCAAAAAGGGAAAATAAAAAGAGAAGAAAAAAGACACAATGATTCTCGGTAGTCTATAAGGAAATTCATAACAATTGAACGCTATAATTCATTTAATTTACAACATAATTCAATGACAGACAGACATACCGACAGGCAGACAAACAGACAGACAGACCCATAACCGAGTTGGGCTGCTGAATGCCTGCAAAGCAGAGTAGCAAATAAAATTAAAGAACAAAAAATTGAAAAAAGAAAGAAAACTGAAACGGAAAATTGACTGAAACGAACTTTATGAACGTTGGGTTCATAAAAATTGTGGCGCATATACTAGCGTCGGTTAGTTACAGCCAAACACCCATTTGTATGAAGGCACTTACATACGTATGTACATACATAGTAAGCATAGCCAGCCAACATACAGCGTTAAACACTTGCAACATTGTGCATATTAAACTATTTTGTGAAAATGTTGACAGGCAAACAAGTCACCTTACACGTGTGCACATACCAAATGACCAATTATCCATCCACCTTGCCATGACAAAATGACAACCCAAATGCAGTTGCTGCAACCAACACAGCCACGGCAACAATGATGATAGTTAGGCAGGAAAACCTGGCGGGCAGGCAAGCAGCAAGGCAGGCAGGATGTTTGCAAGAAAGGCAAAGAGCAAGGAAGTAAGAAAGAGAGAGTGGAGTGGAGTGGAGTGGCAGTATGGTAGAGAGTTGAGTATAGTGAAACCAATTTTTAAAACATTTAACATAATTAAAGTGAACACCGGCAACAAACGAGCCAAGTGTTGCAACTATACAAAACATAGTCAAATGTCTAGTAGTAACAATATCCACAACAACAACAACAACTACAACAACAACATACAGAATTAACAATTGCATTAAGAACAAGCAGAGAAAATTGCTGTACCAGAATAAACAAGCAAAACGTACAGCAAAATGCAATAAGAACGAAAAAAACAAAACCAACAACAGCATCCTAGTTGTTGCAACATCTACTGACAACACGTGGGTTGACAAAATGCCAACGGTAGCGCTAGATTACAACAATAATGGTGTTCGTTATTGTAAAGGCTTAACAGCAGCATCTCCTTTACGGCTTTAATGTTAAGGCCCGACTGTTACTACTATTGCCGCCGTAGCCGCCGCAGCCGCCGCTACTGATGATGTTGTTCCACAGTTTTATGTTTTATTTCAAGCTTCATTATAAAAGCATTTGTTTTTGTTTCTATAGCTGTTGTTGTTGTTGCATTCTTTTTTTTTTTTTTTCCATAAAGCCTTTAACATTCATTGTGCAGCTAGCCAGGTATCCTTTAAGCATTTCCTGTACAAATGAGTTCACATCTTAGAATGACAGCCGACATGTTTGTGTTGCTGCTCTATTCTACTGTTTCAGCATTTAGCTTAACAACAATTGCAACGGCCGCCAGCAGCAGCAACAACAACCCTACTATCTATGAATATTTAGTAAAGCCTTGTAAAACGTTAAGACCATTTGAATAACGTAACATTTTCTATTTCGAAATGATTGCCCCTACCAAAAAAAAAAAAGAAAAGGAAAGAAAAATAAGAAAAATGAAGGGGAATAATGACTCGGAAAACGTATTGAACAAAATCGATTAAGAACGAATATATGATGAGCTAATAGGCAGTGGCACTATGTGGCCTACCTAAGGCTAAAGCAAATTCTCCACGGTGAGAAGGTGTTTAGGCAAGCAATTTCTATTTTTATTCGGTTTCGGACTTGTAAGCTTTGTAAACTAAATACTAAACGGAATATAGAATGTGGCTTTATGGTGCTTTTCTATGGCTTTAATTTATTTCCCCTTGATTAAGTTTTTCAAACTGAGTGATCGGTGTACTATAACGCAAGTTCTAGTATGTTAGGGTTACCCTATACAATTGTTTAGAAATAATGCCTTTTGTGAAATTGTATTGCATTATTGCATTGGTAGTAGTATTGAGAATGTTGGCTCATTGTGTCCTACTCTTTCAAAGAGTTGGCGTTGCTTGAATTTTTAGGAATTATTTTCAGGGAGAGCGAAGGCGAAGTCTTGTTTATAGGATTTGTAATGAAGGTGGATGAAGATACTAATTTCAAATATTACACGATTAGGATAAAAACGTAGTTTTTCGCTCCAGTTATATTGTGTGTATTAATCTTATACGTGAGTGGCGTGAATTACACTTTAAAGGCGACTGCAAACGACAGACATATGGGAAGCTTTCTTTGTCAGAAATCGGTGCTCCGTATGTTCTTTTTTCAAATTTCGTTTTAACCGAACGACAGATTTTTGAGAAACTTTTTGATGGCAGGTTTATTTACTACCAGAGTTCTTGCCAGAAATCTGCTGAGAGGGAGTCGCCGAAGAAATATTTTCGGATCTTAAGTCTGACAAGCCAACACACAACCCCCGAGGCTGCAGCTACTTTGAAATTAGAATTATTAAATCAAATTGGAGTCGTCGTAGTCTAGTAGGTAGTGCGTTGGCTTATTAGACGTAAGACCCGAAAATATTTCTTCAGCGACCCCTCTCAGCAGATTTCTGGCAAAAACTCTGAGAGTAAATAAACCTGCCATCAAAAAGTTTCTAAAAAATCTGTCGTTCGGAGTCGACGTTAAACTATAGTCGCCGCCAGTCACGTATAAAATTCATGCACACAACATGAGTGGTGTGAGAAACCACATGAATGAATCAAATTGCCTCATTGTATTGTCAAATGGGTTTTCTATAATATCGCCTCTAAGCTTCTTCCCCTATTTGACTACAAAATACTGCTGACATGCATCCATGAGTATTAATGCCTCTCAGATTGCAAGTATATCTTCTGGTGATTTACTCTCATCATTCCTGGGTCTAAATATTGAATTCGGGACGATCATTATTCTTAACAACTGTTATTTAAGTCTACAGTGCCTTGTTAAAAGGGAGGTTTTGCCTGGATCGTCCTACAGTATTTGCATAATAATTTCGATTTTTTTTTAAATCCCTTTTGCCCAGGGTAGAATTTTACACTCTTTATTTTCTCTTTCCATTCCACAGTTAGGTTTTGGCGTTATGTGGCATGGACATTCCTATTCTCACAATCTTATTTGCGTCCTCATTCTGCAAATTTCCACATAGCTTGGCAGCCAGCAGAGTGTAACTTATTTTCCCTACTCAGCTTCAGCTCCCCCAGGCACTCCCACAACATTTTCGAATGGACAATTTAGGAGCCTATTGGTATGTTGAATTCAACATATTTTCCGATGACGTAGATTTACCCGCAAATTTTTCTCATGGGATTAGAATATTTCAATATGGAATCAAAATCTCTCGCTACTCTTTCATCCAAGTTCCACAGAAGGGATAAACCGGCGTGATGCTGGGGCTGGTGTTCTGTCATCTGTATCTAAGGGTAATGTAAATATTGAGAAGGCGGATGCTCTTGATGTTCTGGGCATGAGAATTAGTTGTGATTCTCGTTGGAACGATCACATTTTTCGAGTGTCGAAGGAAACATTCAAGTGTCTTGATTTTTCGAAACGGTGCAGAAAATACTTCACTCCATCTGACCTTCTTACAGGACCTTTATCCGACTCCGGATGGAGTACAACTCTCATGTATGGGCCGGTGCTGCAAAGTCTATTTTGAAGCTTCTCGACTGCGTACAGGATAGGGCGAAGGTGCTTATTAATGACAATAGGGTATCCAACTCTTTGATTCGTTGGAGCATTGTCGCAATGTGGTGTGTGTTTCATTATTCTATCGGTACTATAATAGGAGGTGTTCTCGAGAGATAAGTGGCTTGGTTCCCGATAATCACATATTTTTACGTGGTACTCGAGCTTCTCGCAGAGCATATTCTTTTGATGGTTGATTGTCCAGTGAACAGCCAATGCATACAGGGAGAATTCATTTTTTGCCCCCACTGCTCGCTTGTGGAATGATCTTCCTGCGAAGGTTTTTCCCAGTCAATTACGATATTGGTAAGTTTAAATCAAATGTCCACAAACACAACTCCCTCTTTCCACCTTCCTATAACCTATTTTCCTAAACCTGCATAATGCACTGCATTAGTAGGGGCCATCCCCTGAGTGTTGGTTTTTATAAAAAAAAAGAGTGCTCCTAAGTCGGAACGTTTTACAAAAACGCTTCTGTCCAGGTAATTCTGATGCCACTGTGGGACAGGTTTTCAAATTCCGTGTTACTATATTAAAGCATGCTAATCAATGTATCTCATCCGACTCTATTTGAGCTGTATTTGGGTTTGTTCTCTCTGCCCTATAGGATGTCATTGACCTGATCTAACCTGACGTGGTATACATCTATGGCATAACCCTTAGGATTTGCTTGCTAGCCTTCACAATATCAGGTTTGGCGATTCTTTATGCTCATGAGCATGAGAACTTACCATCCAGTTATATACACAATTGTAGTTCTCGTAGACTTGTGGGTAGTGTTGGTTTAAGTCTAAACTAAACGAAATATGAGAGAGTTTTTCCTTCCATAAAATCGTGACGAAAATTGCTTAAATCTTAAACTTATCAATTGCACTACGTAGAGTGCATATGTAATTCTTTTGTAAGTGAACGTATGTACCCATGTGTAAGCTCTCTGGACATTTAACAACTCAATTAACGCATAAAGATTTTTACATCGCCGTTTAATGTCAGTCAATTGCGTTGGGATTTTATTTTATAGGCACAGATCGATGAGACTGACGACTCCTTAAATTGTTTAACAACAATGTAGACAGGTACAACAGCAACAACAATGAACAATTTAAAACATATTCATTGACCGATTGACCAATACACACAATCAATGCACAACAAACAAATCCACTGACAGACAAACAGACAGACAAACAGACAGACAAACCGATCGACATGTGTTTGCTTGGAATATGGAAAAACTTGTTGAAGATTTACTTGCTAAATAAAGAGAGGGGTTAGAAGGCGGGCTGGGATTATGTAGAGAGAGAGAGAGAGAGAGTATTATTTGAAACCAGATTTTGTAATTTATGATTATTAAAGTCTTGTTTCTTAATTGAAGTTGATTCAGTGATTTGGTGGCTTCATTATTATGGACAAACAGCGACCATGTCAATTAAACCGAATTGGCTTCATTAGGCGCAATATCCGTTCAATGTTGTCTAAAATCTTGGCAATCACTTGTAATTTACATTGTCGGATGTAAACGAACGATACGTATATACATACGGACGTATGTACATCTGTTGCAATCAAATTTTCAATACAAAAGCAAAATGTTGTCTTAGACTTGGTGAATGGTATTTTATTCATTGTTGCTGTTGTTGTTTGTTTTATTTGTTGCATGATTTATTGTAATATTAACTGAGTTTTGGTGTTGGTATGGCAATTATTGTTAACACCGGCTTCGAAAGTGATGCATTAGGAAACGTTGTGAATATTAATTTAAATTGCAATGCAATCAGTACAGAGTCGTAATATTTGTCTTCTAAGCTTTTTTTTGGACGATATATAGACTTATTTTAGGGATAATATGTCATTGTGAGAGAAATGGAAAGAGCAACTCTATTAGCCAGTATTTGTTTTTATTTGTTTAGTTTCGATTTCATTCATCAAGCGTTTCCAGCTAACCAATTGATTAGCCTGTGTCTAGTTCTAAAAGGACAGGGTTGTCACCTTTGATTTGTCTGAAAACGTGGACTGTTAAACTGGGATTCAGTAATGAAGGATTTTGATGTACCCAAGAAATGGAGCTGTATGAGAACACGATACTAGTCGGAGGGAAATTAAAGCTTTGAATTAAATTGAAGTGCTCGAGAATCATTACGGTAAGTTTTTTAATTTTTCGTATTCGAAACTACGTGGCTAGTTTGTGGTCAAAACTTTAGTCATCTCAAGCTATAAAAGTTAGATTACTGGTCTCTCTGGTTGAGCTACCTCTGACTAAAGGTTTCTTAAACGTGGAGTTAAAGATTTTGAGCATTAATATCCACATGACCTTTCCGAATTTAATAAATAAAATAATTAATAAAAAACTACTGGTTTTTTTTCAATCTCGAAGGATTTACAGGGTGGTTGATATGTATTTCAACCAATTTCAGGTTGTTATCATTTCTAAACCCCTAGTCTGACAGCTGACAGATTTCGTCCAGTGACAGTTCATTTTATTTTTTACAAGCTTACAAAAGCATTTTGATCTATTGCATTCAAAAAAAAAAAAAAAAAAGGTTATTCGTGATGGAATGATTGCTTTATATTTAGCTGGAAAACTATAGGCGGCTATCGTTAGAGCCCCCCTCCACCATTTAAATGTGAATAAATCTTTTGTTTCTCGTACCATTGCTCGTTACCGTGATACTGGCAGTGTTGCATCGCGTCCAAAAAAATTGACGAAAAAAACGGTAACAACACCAGAACTGATTCGAAAAGTGAAGGCCACATTTGATCGAAATCCACATTGCTGTGGTAGAAAAATTGCTCGTGAGCTGAATATATATCAAGAATGGATACAACACATATTGAAAAATGACATACATACATAATTGGCCATTACAACCCTTCAGTCAGGATTACGACCTAGCTTCTCACACCACTTATGTTGTGTGTTAATTTTATACATGCGTGGCGGGACCTACAGTTTAAAGTCGACTCCGAACGACAGATTTTTGAGAAGCTTTTCATGGCAATTTTTACTCTCAAAGTCTTTGCCAGAAATCTGCTGAGAGGAAGTCGCCGAAGAAATATTTTTCGTTTTGATGTCTGACCTGGGATTCGAACCCGGGCCTTTCGTCTAATAAGCCAACACACTACCTACTAGACCACGGCGACTTCTGAAAAATGAGCTTGATCTAAAGTCAGTGAAATACCACCGATGGTCAAAAAAAAGTTAGACTGGAAAGAGCCAAGGAGTTGCTGAAAATGTTGGAAACAACATCAAATTTTAGGATCAGTTTAGATTTGTTCGGATTGGCCACCTTTGGTACCTTATGGGCTTCAAACGGCCGACAAATCCATCACAGGCTGCACGAAAGTGGCTCTGCGGTATTTTGTACCATTTCCGGCGAGCGCCGCCTTGATGTGATCGACACTTTGGTATTTTTTAGTGGGAACCTTACTCTCCGTAATGCCCTAGGCGCAAAACCAACGGATTAAGATCCGGTGATTTTGGTGGCCATTGTGCGGTAGAAATAAAGCGAGGAAGTTACTTTTTAAGCCATTCTTGGTTAACACGTGCTGAGTGCGGTGGTTCTGAGTCCTTTCGGAATGTCAGCGATCGAAATGTTTGTCTGCCCAGGGCTTCAATACTGTCTTTAAGTCATTTTTCAGATAATATTCGGCATTTATTTTTACCCCATGGTCGAGGAATAGGCCATCGGCGGCACTTGAGTTCTGGTAGCCAATCGCAGGTGTAAATTTTAAGCTGACCTCTTTGCCAAATAAACTCGGTCATAATGTTTGTTCACAAACTGCTCATTTTGGAATAGCTTCTCATCGGAGAAAACAAAATTCGGTAACTGGCAAGCCCTTTGCTCTTACCTGTCTAATTTTTTTTGTCCCTCGGTGAGATCTTGTACTTTTTGGAACTTCAATGACTTTAATCCAAGCTCATTTTGCAATACGTGTTGGATCCTTTTTCGCGATATGTTCAGCTGGAGAGCTCTAACGATAACCACTTGTAGTTTTCCAGCCAAATATAAAGCAATCACACTATCACACTATCTTGAATTCCATCACGAATAACTTTTCTTCTGAATGCAGTAGATCAAAATACTTGTAAATAATAAAATGAACTGTCACAGAACCGAGCGGTTTACAAATGATAACAAGCTGAAGTTGGTTGCAATACATATCAGCCACCCTGTAAGTGCGTATAAATGAGTCTTGTGGGAATTTAAAAAGTAAATAGTTGGCGTATGTAAAAGGTATACTTTGTTTAAGTGGTAAGATGTGTGGTTCATTAAAAAGTGGGGGTGTCTGACCATCCTATTATGTTGGCCTCTTAGTTTTTGTAAATTTCAAATATTAGCGATGCAAATTGTTTATCTTGTGTGTTATGTTCTGAAACGCACTTTATCACAGCCTAATTTTGCAAAATACAAATACAAATATCAACGCTCGTATTTCATTCATTGCATTCTTGTATTAATATTCTCTTAAATCATCATTATTTTTATTCTTTTTTTGTTGTTGCTTTGGTTTTCTTCATTTATCGCAATTTTAAATAATGAATGTTTTAAATATTCATTTACATTCCCATTCATCGGTATTAACAAATTTATTTGAAATTTTATTTCATGAGTTTTTTTTTACGAAATTCATTCGCAAGAGCAACGATAAAAATGGGTACAACAACAACAACAAAAGTAAAATCAAAAACCAAAAGAAAATAAAAAAAAATGTTTTTTTATTCAATTTTAATATTGGCAACATCTGCTGCAACTGCTGCTGCTGTTGCTGATGCAAACACCAATGCATGCATACAGCTTGCATGAGCTTAAGCAATACAATCAATGTGTTGTTGGTTACAACAATAATAAAAACAATAAAGAGAAATACAAAAAAAGAAAAAAACAAAAAACGATTGTCAATAAAATAAAAAGCAATTGATTGAATACCACATTCTTTGATGAGGCATGAATAACAAAATAAAACAAAAAAAAAAAAAAAAGAAGCGAAAAAAAAACGAAAGAAACAACAACAAAAAAACGCTGATTTAACTGGGCCATTAAATGCAAATATTTTCCATACATACTGTACAATTTGCTGGCTGACTCTAGAACTTTGCAACATACACACACACACAATTCAATGCCTGTATAGCGCAGCTTGACAAACCCAATGCAATCCCAACTGAAAACGCTTTAAAGGAATGCCAGAGTTATTCGTTAACAATAACAAAAAAAATCTGAATCACAAAGTTTTATAAACACTAGCTATACCCTGCACGTGTTGCAGCGCCCTCAACTAAACTAAATTTGAAGGAAAGCCATTACACAAATGTCCAATTAATTTTGATTTTGTTTCCCGTTGTCCTGATGTTTCAGATGAGCGGGTCGAAGTAGCACGCATTCGATCAGTTTCTAATCTCATTTCTCGTTGTTCAAGTGGTTAATACGAACGGGTCTCAGCGGTATATACTCGAAGATTTTCCAGTCACAGTGCTCGTCTGATTCTGAGGCTCGTAATGCTCTTTTCTTCGATGCTTGGGGGGTGTAGGTCGACCAATTCCTTGTCATTCATTTCGAATAATTTTCAGTGACGCCATCCATAGGAAATTAATCGCACCAAACTCCGTCGGCTCATACGTAACAAGTTTGTTAAATAATGCACAGTTTAAGATTTATTTTATCTTGAGTAATTTTCAGTGGCGCCTTATATTAGAAATTGATCATACCAACTTATAAATCTTTGTCGGCTCATGCGCAACAACTTTGGTAAAGATCATAACATAATCAAAAGCACAGTTTAAGATTTAATGCATTTTAAGTAATTTTCAGTGGCGCCACCTATCATATCAACTTAGAAATTTTTATCGGCTCATGCGCAAAAACTTTGCTAAAGATCGTAATATAATCAAAGGCATAGTTTAGGCTTTAATTGATTTTAAATAAATTTCAGTGGCGCCACCTAACGGATACCAACATAGAAATCTTCATCGGCTCATGCGCAACAACTTTGGTAAAGATCATCATAACATAATCAAATGCACAGTTTACGATTTAATTGATTTTAAGTAAATTTCAGTGGCGCCATCTGCCGGAAATTAGTCATATCAACTTAGAAAATTATCCCGGCTCATGTGCAACAACTTTTCTAAAGATCATAACATGATCAAATGCATAGTTTACGATTCTTTTAGGTACATATAAACAAACATTAATTTTTATATATCTAGACTATGGGAGGTGACACGCCCACTATAGCCAATACGCCCATTTTATTCCTATATACGTCAAAGTCATGCATACAAAATTTCAGGACTTTAGCTGTTGCAGTTTATGAGATATGCGATATTTAATACTTATTGGGTATGTGGGCGTGGCACCACGCCTACTTGAAATTTTAAAATAATAAAATATAGCCTACAGTTCCTTCCGGACGTACAGGAAGGTACAGCTAAAATTTCAAGAAAATCCATCCAACCGTTTAGCCGTCTATAGACTTCAAACCGACCCACAAACAAACAAACACACTTTCATTTTTATATACAGATAAAGATGTAAATATGTGTGTATGTATGTATGTATAGTATCTGCAGCATATATATGACATTGAGGCAATATGGAAATGCAGCATCATCATTATCATTGTGAACATCGTAATGATTTTTGTCGCTAATGATTATTATTATTAATATTGACAACATTGTTAATCGTTGGCAAAGAAAAACAAAAAAAAAAAAAAATAAAAAATATTTTCCAGCTACACACATACCCTCATCATACTTAAAACTGACCATTTCAAGCCATAGTGCAGCATAATATTCCAACATATGCTGGCTACAAGGTCTCTGCTTGGCTGTTTACATTAATATCGGATTGATGGACAATCCGGAGGGCAGTGTGTGTGTGACTGACTGCTTGATAATCATTCGTTTGACCAACCACAAAAATGTTAAATTTTGTAATTAAATTTTATGAACTCTTTTAAAATTTTATCGATTGCTGTTGTTGTTGTTTTTAAGAAGCCAACAAACAAACGAAGCAACCAGCCACCCAACCAACCAACCAGCCAAACGCACCAAATGACTGAATGCGGGAAAAGTTAAATGAATGCCTCGATTTTATATTCTCATTAATGTCCACACATGATACTCCCTAAGCACTTGCGGTTACCAATAATAAATGTCAGCAGCAACAGCAGCAGCTGCAGCAGCAGTTGCCTTTAACTTTACTTCACATGATTTGATAGATATTTGACCATAAACGATGGCGTTTCAAGTGAAACTTTGTTGTCTTTAAATAAAATTGAAAATCCATTTAAAGGGTCCTCCAAATAACCTTTTCCTTTTTTAAAAGCTTTAAAAACAACTACTCAATATTTTCTCAACTTCCTTTTTTTATTTGAAAGTACAATCCTTTCGGTTAATAATGGAATTCAATTTCATTCAAATGGCTGGCTCGGCCTACACGATCGGTTCAATTTTTAAGCAATTTTTTAACAAATACAAACAACCCTTCAGTCAGGATTACGACCTAGCTTCTTACACTACTTATGTTGTGTGCGTTAATTTTATACAGGAGTGGCGGGCCTACGGTTTAAAGTCGACTCCGAACGACAGATTTTTGAGAAGCTTTTCATGGCAATTTTTACTCTCAGAGTCTTTGCCAGAAATCTGCTGAGAGGAAGTCGTTGAAGAAATATTTTTCGTTTTGATGTCTGACCTGGGATTCGAACCCGGGCCTTTTGCCTAATAAGCCAACACACTACCCACTATACCACGGCGACTACAACGAATATTCTCCTTTAAGTCGTCAATTGTCTCTGGCTTGTCGGCGTAACACTTATCTTTGACGGCACCCCTCTCAAATAATACTCCAACGGTGTCAAATCACAGCTCTGAGGTGGCCAAATGACATCAGCTCTGCGGCTGTTAATGTGATCTTCAAAAACAGGGCACAAAACATCGAGTGTAGCTTCGACCGTGTGGCACATAGGGCCGTCCAGTTTAAACCAAATCTTGCCAATATCCTCCTCTTCAATTTTTGTAAACAAAAATTCATTCAACATGGCCCGATAACGATCGCCTTTGACTGTAACGGCTGCTCCTTGCTCATTTTCGATGAAAAATGGTCCAATTATGCCTCTAGACCAAAATTCGCACCAAACAGTGACTCGTTTTGTGTTCGCCGGTTCTTCAATGTATGCGTGCGGGTTTTTTGTGCCCCAAATGCGACAATTTTGCTTGTTTACATACCCGCCAAGATCAAAATGAGCTTCAACTGAAAAGATGACAAAATCGGCATCTTCTGTTAGTCGATTGCAGGCCCACTAAGCGAAGCGAAAACGCGTATACACAACCATATTCGTTCAGCGGAAGGATAAAACTATTTATCTGTCAAATCAGTCATGAGTTAAGTGTTACCACTAGTTGAAAAAAGAAACTTTAGATGGCGGACCTAATATATTGGGGTATGTTGCAAACAGGGTTTTAAGACGAAATATGCCACACTTACGGAACATCTATTGACGAGAGAAAGTATTTAAAAACAATTCCTGTTAATAAAAAATACAGACATTGGAATCCAGTTTCAAGCTTTTCAAAGACCTAGAACACAGTTCTACTTTCTACACTAGATTGCATGTATGCATGATCATAAAAAGTAAATCTTTGAGGATTGGACATATCGACAGCTCCATTCTATAACGTTTTACGTTCTCCAAAAAGTGGACGAAAGAAAAAGGTAACACCATCAGAAATAAACCGAAAAGTGAAGGCCAGATTTGATCGAAATCTACGCCCCAATGGTAGAAAAATTGCTCTTGAGCTGAACATATCACGAGAACGGATGCAACACATATTGAATGAATGAGCTTGGACTAAAGCCATTGAAGTTCCAAAAAGTGCAAGAGCTCACCGATGGACAAAAAAAAGTTAAACTGGAAAGAGCCAAGGAGTTACTTCGCTTGCACGAAAGTGGCCAGTTACTGAATTTAGTTTTCTCCGATGGGAAGCCATTCCAAAATTGAGCAGTTTGTGAACAAACAAAATGAGCGGGTTTACTTGCCAAAGATGTCAGCTGAAAATTTACACCCGCGATTGGCTACTAGATCTCAAACGCCGCCGATGGTTGCTCCCTGCTCGTATTCATCGACCGTGGGGTCAAAATAAATGCCGAATATTATCGGAAAACAGACAGTATTGAAGCCCTGGGCAGACAAACATTTTGGCCGCAGACCATGGACATTCCAACAGAACTCAGCACCGCCGCACTCAGCACGCGTCAACCAAGAATGGCTTAAAAAGGAGGTTCCTCGCTTCATTTCTACCGTACAATGACCAACAAAATCTTCGGATCTCAATCCGTTGGACTTTTGCGCCTGGGGCATTTTGAAGAGTAAGGTTCTCACTAAAAATTACCAAATTGTCGATCACCACAAGACGACGCTTCGTCGGGAATGGGCCAAAATACCGCAGAGCCACGTTTGTGCAGCCTGTGATGACTTTGTCGGCCGTTTGAAGGCCATAATTCGTACCAAAGGTGGCCAATTCGAACAAATCTAAACTGATCTTAAAATCTGATGTTCTTTGCAACATTTATTGCTTTTGAAAAAAGCTTTTGTTGTAGCCACTAGTGTTGACTGCTACTTCCATTATCTATCTACCTTTCATTTTTCAAGATATTTTTATAGGATTTTCATGGCATTATGAACTGTAATGTTACCAATAAAAACCGTGATAAAGTGTTTGAAATTCTCTTCCCTTTTCATTCATACGAAATTAATTAATTGACTCACTTCACTTCACTCCACAAAAACAAAAAGAAAGAAAAAAACAGCACCACCACAAGGGTTTGAAATTTAATTTTTCATATAAAAATTCGCGGTAATGACCAGCATTTATGCCTGCGTTTCATTGTAAGTGGCATACTTATGGCACAATAATGCCAAGGCATGATGATAATGTCGTTGATGATAATGGTTTGAGGCTTTTAATCATTTGGGCAATTTTGTACGCCGTTTGTTTGTATTTTAAGGCCATAAGAGGTAGAGAGACAAGAAAGCAACACAACAACCGCAACAATTGATCATTATTATTCAGATTTCGGTTATCAGTTTTCAGTTTTGGCTCACACTTAAGCAAATTAATTAAATAACTTTCTGTGTTGCATATTCTCTTCTTCTTCTTCTTTTTTTTTTTTTTGGTTTGTTGCCCATCAAACTATTTCTTCGTGGTTTTTTATTGGTGTTTGGTGTTGTTGCACATAAAATGTTGCACATGAAATCAATGGCTCTAGGGTGGTAAGTTTGAATGAATGGCGACGGTCAGGAGGCTAAGGTGAGGTGAGGTTTGTTGTTAATGCCTTTGTGGCCTATAAAAATTTATTGATGCCTTATTAGCCGATAATCATCAATAAATTCAACGGTAAAATGAAAAAAAATTTGTTTCAATAATATGTTTCAGATTTATCAACACAAATTGAAATGAGCTGAACTTAAAGCAAAGATTTGCTTATAATTTCTGCAATTCAACGCAAACAATTTGATTTTTTTTTTCTTTAACATGTATTATCCAAAGTCTGGGAATGGACCCCACTTATGAAGCGTATCAACATGAAGGAAAGTAGGGTAATAGGTCGGAGAATATAATGGAGTTTCGAAAACATCTCGTAATGTTTGATGGTCATCTTAACAGAGACACATGGACTTTGCTTCCAGAATTGGTCATTATAATCCTTAATTCTGGACCATTGATCTTGTTTCTCACACCACTTATATTGTGTGTGTTAATTTTATACATAATTGGCGTTACCTGCAGTTTAAAGTCGACACCGAATGACAGATATTTTTTTTTTTTTTGGAAACTTTTCATGGCAAGTTTTTTTACTCTTAGAGTTTTTACCAGAAATCTGGTGAGAGAACATCGCCGAAGGAATATTTTTTGCCGAACTCTGGCTTTGCGTCTAATAAATCAACACACTACCTACTAGAACAAGGCGACTTCACTTTCGATAGAGATGCTTTTAATTGGTTAGAATGTTACTATGGAACGCAAATGTTATAGAGAAATGATTATATATACATAGGGTGGGTCATATATCGGTTTAAATTCGAACCACTGGTTATTTCAAATCTGAAATACTTATGTAATTCTATTTTGTAACAGAATTCAGTAAACTATCTCGTATCTGAACGTAATGCATCGATTTACGCCTTAGCAACGTCGGTATTTATCGTGCAAACTGAGAAAAACTGCACGATGAGGTCGATTTTTAGTCCATTCGGTTTTTTTTTTATTAAACCAGCACTCAGGGGATGGCCCCTACTCATGCAGTGCATTGTGCAGGTTTTTGGGAAAGGTGGAAAGAGGGAAGATGCGAACGGCAAGGAAATGAGTTGCTGCTAGGTGACTATAAATGTGCTATACCTTCACCATTAGACAGTCTATAGCAATCGTCCCCAAGAAGTCCGCAGTTTCTCACACTACTTAGGTTGTGTGTGTTAATTTTATACATAAGCGGTTAAAGTTCATTCTCATCTTAGTGGGTATGGTACGTGGTACGCTGTCCGCCAAGAAACTATGATTCGACACCATTGAACTATTTTTTGTGTGGCGCCGTTGAAGAACAGTGTTATGCCGCGAAACCAAAGAGAATTGAGCCAACATACGTGATCGAGTTTCGTTCCCATCCACGCGAAAAAGTACACAAAAATTGGCCTGAATGAATGAAACACTATGGGACCAGCCGTGGCAGCCACATGAAGGAAATATCAGAACAAATGTATTCACAACATTTAAATTTTTATATTTTTTATCGACCATAGAACCTCAACAAATCATGTAAACATTTTCCCGTCTTTTTCACTACTCCCTAGGAGTATTCTATTATACGTGGCTTTATATTGAGATCTTTTGAGAGTTTGTCTAATTCATTGGAATTTTTTGATTCCAAATCTGCTTGGCTATGAATTGCTAATTGTATTGCCTCCACAAAATGCCATTGTAAATAACACTTGGCAAGAAAATCAACAGAATTCTTGGGAGACACTGTTTTCTGAAAACTTAAATCCTTTGGATATCACGAGATTCATTTTTTTGAGGCCACTAGTCAGGAGATGGCCCCTAATTATGCTCTATGCATTGCATTATAATACAGAAAAGATTGGTTATAGAAGAAAGGAAAGAGGGGGATAGTGTGCGGCAATTTAATTTTGTAATAATTCTCACTTTCTTTTTTCTGTTGTGAGTAATCACACGTAATGTGAGACAAACAATCAGGTAATCATGTACAACTAGAGTCTCTGGAGGGAGTTAAAGTTTAGCATACTACCAACTAGGCCATCGGGACCTCCAAACATTGCATTGCAGATTTTAAGTTTAACTAGGTCCGTAAGTAGCTTTGATTTCCAAGTACGAGAAAATATAAATTGCTTGAATTTCACGTATTATTGGTCATTACAACTCTTAACTCAGAGTTATGGACCTAGTTTCTCACACCAGTTGTGTTGTGTGTGCTAATTTTTTACATAAGTGGTGGGACCTATAGTTTAAAATCGGCTCCAAACGATAGATTTTATTTTTTTTTTTTTTTTTGAGAGTCTTTTCATGACAATTTTATTTACTCTTAGAGTTTTTACCACGACTCTGCTGAGAGGAAATCGCTGATAAAATATTTTTTGTAGTTTGTTTTGATGCATGGCCTGGGGTTCGAGAACCTTGGCTTTAGGTCTAATATGCCACCATCCTACGGACTAGACTACAGCGGTTTCTATTGCTTCTAATTGCTTTAATTACCGTTGTGAAATGAAAGATTGCTTGAAGTATAGACAACGGAATTCATCATCTGCACTCGAGTTCGTGCGGTTAAATAAAAAAGAATGAAGCTTGCATCACTGATTATAAATTAGCGAGCTAACTCTCTCTCTCTTTCTGAGTACAATTTTTCATTTTAAAAAATAATTCAATATCGGTATCTATCCTTCAGTGTTGAAAGAAAAAATTCCAAAAAAAAAAGAACGTATTCCGGCAACAAATTTTGCTTGCAACATTTCGTATTTTATTCTTGTATGTACTTGATTCACTTGTAAAATTCTGAGAAAGTTTCTTGGATTTATTTTTATTCGTTCGCCTTTTTTTTTTCTTTTTGGTTTTCTTCTTGTGGCATTCATAATAAATTTCCCTGTAAAACATGAATTTTTCAACACTTTTTCATATTTCATCAGCATCAGCATCAGCCTCACCATCATCGTGGTCAGCACCGTTGGTCCACCAGCATGAATAAATTCAGTCGTACACACATGAATAAAAAAAATTTTTTGCTTTTTTTTGTGGGCTTTTTAATGTGTCTGTTATCGATCTCTGTTACCCGTTGTTGTTGTTGTTGTTGTTTTTGTCGAAATTTATTAAATGTTTTATTAATTCTGCGTGTTTTATTTTTTTCTGTTTCTGTTTCTGTTTTTGGTTTTTTACACCAAGATTATCTTTTAATTTTAAACTTTTGTACGCACGCAGTCTCTTATTTTCCACTGGGGGGTGTTCAAAAATTATTCAATAAAAGCGATTATTTTTTACGATTTCTTTTCGGTTAAAATTTTTATTGCTTGTAAATACACGTTTTCGTTTCAATTTTTGTTTCTCATTCTCATTCTCTTTTTCTTTTTTTTTTTTTGTTTATTTAAGGCTTAAAGGCTGATCAATCGGAGCAATTAGTGTTAAACAAAAAAAACTTACAACATACAACCTACAACGTACAACATGCGGCATATAGCATATGTAAGTACAAAATAAACATTTTAATTTTCATAATAACAGGTGATGAAACAATTGTTTTGTTTGTTTGTTTTTTTTTTGTTGTTTTTTTGTTGTTTTTTTCGTTTGTTTTTGTTTTGATTTAAAGATTTCATATTCAATTGATGGGTTTAAGGGTGGTACCCAGTTTATATCAATAGTAGGGGCTGTATTGTCAGAATAATTGATTGTGTAAACTGCACACACACACTCTGTAAATTTCTAAGTGTCGGTCAAATTAAGAACTTCGCTCTTTCTTTAATTTTTGATTTAGAATAAGTTTTGGTATGACAAATGAGATTCTACTGGACATATAACAAACAAATTCTAATTTATTCTGGATATTCAGAAGAAGCTAAAAAGAAGCTTCCCTTATAAAAGGTATTCCAGAACTCTCCGGACTGGTATTTCTTACCAATTAAATTGTTATTTCGGGTGGGGAATTTAGAAGTTTGAATTTCAAAATACATTAAAAGAAAAACGGTTTGAATTTATTTTTTTGTTATGAAATACTATTGTTACGCTTGGAAATGGCTGCCGTGCCTAACTTTACAGTATCTCATTCCATTGAAAAAATTTTCGTTAAGTTTTTCGAGTATATAACGTCGTATCTTGATAATGGCGTCTCGAATGCTCAATTGTCTATGGTTTGTCGGCATAACACTTTTCTTTAATGGCGACCCACAGAAAATAGTTCAACAGTGTCAAATCGCTGCTTCTTTGCAAAATTGCATCATTCTGTTGAAACCAAACATCGTTGATCACTCAGTACCATGAAGAGCGGGTACAAAAAATCAGTTATAATAATGCGCTAGGTGTCCTCATTGACCGTAGTGGTTGCGCCGTCCACATTTTCGAAGAAACAGTCCCCCGTCACGTGGTTTAGTGCATTGACTTCTGTAAAGCCGTGTGTTGGTTCTCTTAGCCTTAAAGACGGCCATTTTGCTTTAACGTACCCACCAGAGATCAGTTTTTCCGCTACTCATACGTACTCATGCAATTTTGAGTATGAGTGCATTTGTACTCGCTACAACATTGATTTATAAGTATAGGTTACAATGTGTTTGAGTACAACTTTGACATTAAACTCACAACATTCGAAATACGTTAAATTCATACGCCTAGTCATTCTGATTCATAAATTTAAAAAAAAAAATACTTCAAGTGATTCGAGTGATTCAAAATTTACAGCCTTTGTTGTTGTTGCATATACAAACAAAGAAGAAGAATTGTGGTGTTTGTATGCTAATCATACTTATTTTGTGCTTCCTGTAAATGTTAAGTAGAGACGAGTCGAAGTCAATAACATCATGCGCATTGTTAAGTATGAGTACGACGAGTACTTCCAACTTTGAATATGAGTATGATATCAAAATAAGTATGAATGCGTATAAGTATCAAAAATTATAAGTATGACTCGAATCTACTCATCGTTTTGAATACTCGTTGCTGATCTCTGGTACCCACCAAGACGAAAATGACCTTCATGCGAAAATATGACTTTCTTTTTTGGCAAAATCGACATCATCGTGTGGACTTGTCGTTGGCCCAATAAATCGCAATGTTGCTCAAGCGTAAATCTATTCATTATGTAAATATGCGAGATAATGTACTGAATTTTGTGACAGAATGGAGTGACATAAGTATTGTCAGATTCGAATAATAATTTAAACTGATTGATGGCACATCCTATACTAGGCATTGGCAGTTCGAAGGCACGTTATTGTTCTAGAACTTGCTAAAGTCTTCTAGAAACATGCTTATCTGACTTTATCTGAAACTTGATTAGGAAACTAGAAACTGCATACAGGACAAAACGAAATACGAAAAAGAAAATAAACATGATTAGAAAGAAGAGTTCATTGAGATCTCGCTGTAGGTTAGGCTGGTTCAGGTACCATCTGCAACCGTTTGTTTGCTACAGTTAGAAGGTCGGACTTTGGTTTAAAGGCAATTAAAATTCTTCGTTTCGTTTTGCAAGAATTTTGTCTCGGGTTTGAACCGAGACCTCATGCCTAATTAGCTAACACACTACCTACTAGACTATGGCGACTTTATCTATATCTGAACACAATTTCCATTTTTTGCTTTGGGGGTATGGGTTTCTGACATGATAGTTTGGGTAGTAAATTATAGGAGACTTCCTCTGAGAAGTAAAGCCACTAGAAAACAGAATTCTACAAACGTACGTTATGGTAAATCCTTCTATGGTGGTTTTGGTATCTTCAACGTTGCCTATTATGAAAAATTGTATCTTAAATAACGATCAATGATCACACATATTCGATTAGATCTTACAAAAAGATAGACTCCATAATGATGTATTTAAATATCGCGTTTTTCATTCAGCACTTCATTTCTAAGCTTAAAAAAGACATGGAGTGTGTGAGGAAACATTAATTTTTTTTTTTTTTTGAGTAATTAGAAAGAACTATTGATGGCTTTTTGTGTTGACTATAATGTCATTCAAATGTCTGCTATGGCTTCTCTCGGTGGAGTTTATCCGATTGTACAGTTTTCCATAGTTCGGCTCATAAATCTGATACATAAAGCTGAAACTGACCGATGACATGGGTTACATTGGCTACATTTTATGGTTCATCCGTATACACCTGCGACTTAAAAAAAATTCGAGTAGAAACTTGCCCTAAAATCATTCGTTCAAAATGTCTAATAATACCATGAGCTGTGTGGCATGTAGCAACTCTATTGAAACTACATATCGTTAGTGTGGAGATTATCAAATTCACGCATGATTATCAACCTTTCTTTGAGACAGTGATGACCAGGGCAACGTCATTCTCAAAGAAATATCAAATCCTGACGCCACCTGCTTAAAATTCAATCAAAACAGTGACTTTTATGGGGTTCATGGGGGGATGCTCTTGGGTATCACGTGGATTGTTCCAAATACAGGAATTCTGTTAATTCATGTCCTCATTCCTTCAGAAATAGGCCTCATTGCTGAAGATGTTTTTCAGTATGATGACAACGATACTAATTAATTGAATTAAAACCACAAAAATCCATTAAAATTCAAATAATATCTGTCGGCAGCATACAAAACAAAAAAAAAAAGATCTGTGAAATAAATCTTGGCATAAATTGACTCGAAATTCATTAATTTAACCCTATCAGCCCAAGATCCACTTGGTCTGTAGATTATACGAATTAATAAATTGTATCGATTTATTAACAATTTTTTCCTCTTTCATTTTTTTTTTTGGTCCACCACAAGTCCATTTCATTATCATAGACATGCCGCCGCTATTAACAGTAACCGTAATAATAACAATGACACTGGCAATGACAATGACAGCAACAACAAAATATCAATAATGGCAACAATAATAATAAAAGTAACAATAAGTAGACAAAAACTAAAAAAAAATAGTTTATTTTACAATAAAGATGCATAAAAAGAGAAGAATAATCGACGAGATTCACGGGATATGAAAAGCGAAAAGATGCATGTCCAATAATTAGCATTTTCCATGGAATCACTGGCTGAAAAACCCTTTGAGAGATTGATGCCAATCAAAATGAACAAAAATTATATGCAACTTAACAGCAGCAACAACAATATAGGCATTGTATGCACGAATGCATGGATGAATGGCTAGATCAAGGGAATAATAATGCTTAAAATACACACGGAGAGAAAAAAGTTAGTAATT
Source organism: Sarcophaga peregrina (assembly GCA_014635995.1). NCBI lineage: Eukaryota > Metazoa > Arthropoda > Insecta > Diptera > Sarcophagidae > Sarcophaga > Sarcophaga peregrina. The sequence continues at coordinate 51,677,889 of CM025792.1, read as the reverse complement.
GAACGCTTAAATGAACAATCCATTTATCAAACAAGTTCCTACGCTAAGGTCAACTCAAATGTACTTATGGAAAATAATAGCTTAAGTCGAGTATTGCTAGAGTGGACTTTACAGGATTATGGAATAACAGATCACTCACTTCCAAACAGATCATATTAAGTCATTACAACCCTTCAGTCAGGATTGAGACCCGGCTTCTCACACCACTTATGTTGTGTGGGGTGGCGGGAACTACAATTTAAAGTCGACTCCGAACGACCGATTTTTGAGAACCTCTTTACGGCAATTTTGTTAGAAATCTGCCGAGAAGCAGTCGCCGAAATAATGTTTTTTCACAATTTCGTTTTGATGTCTAATAAACCGACACACTACCTACCAGAATACAATAATTTAAATAAAACCTATTGGCCGTTGTCGTATTAGAAATGAGGACACGGCTAAAACCCCAGGTCAGACATTTTCAACAAAGCTCAAAATATGAAAAAATATTCCTTCTAGCGACTTCTTCTTCTTCCTAACAAAACCTTAAAAAAATGAGCCTGAATTTGGAGACCGTTTTGGTTTATTTTCCTACAACTACGCCTTAAGAAAGATCTCGGAGGCCAGCTTACATCATTTCCACTTAGGACGATCAAATCGCTTGTATAGAATACCCAATGTGGCATGAACTGTGTAATGCACAGCGTTGGAATTCCAATTTAGAAAACTAATGCTCACTGTTAATATTTCTTAAATAAATATGAACTGATGCCGTCGCTAACTAAAAATCAACATCAAAGTATGAATTCTTCAGGATACATTGGAGACTCTTGTTTCTAATGTGGAATGGTATTGTCCCAAATTCGCTAATTTTGTTGTTTATGCACTTATTCAGCCAGAAATGGAAGATGATTTTTCAATGAGAAGTGAACTAATTTGGTATTCTGGCTGATCCTTAGCGATTATATTCACCTCCATTGCCACCATCACTCACTGCAGAATTGAATTGGTGTTATTACTTCACAGTAATTTACTTTATCCCTCGATTCATAGCTGACTGTTTTGATTAAATTGGTAATTGTAAATTGGTACAGTACAATAAAAAAGTATGCATATATATGGAGCTTTAAAGTCTTCGTATGTTTAATTCTGAATTGTTTTCAAAAATTCCAGTTGTCTTGACTAGATCTGGACAAAATAAAACATTCTGAAAGCCTTTAATATCAATCAACATCACAATAAAATCTAGCAGTAGATTCTAACTACAATGTTCCGCACTATACTCTTTACTTTAACCTGTTCCAACTTCACAAAGGGCAGTGTTGCTGAAACAGAATGAAGAGTTATCATCTGCTTCAATGCACCTATGTATCATCGATACTATATACATGAATACATAATTCATCATTACTACACTTCAGTCAGGATTGTGATCTTGCTTCCCACACCATTTATGTTGTTATGTATTAATTTAATACATGAGGTGGTTGCGGAACTCAAACTGAAACTCAAATTTGAAACACAAATTTTTGGGGAATTATTTCATGGCAATTTTATCTCAATCTCAAAGCTTTTGCTAGAAATCTCCTGGGAGGAAGTCACTGAAGAAATATTTTCTTATATTTCGTTTTCTGATCGGGAGTTTGGCCTCTTGTTTAAGCACACTACGTTCCAGATTACGGTGACTTCAAAAAACAAGACTGAAACAAGACAAAAACCTACATAAACTGAAATCGTATACATTCAACAGTTTTAAATTGCCACTAATCTAGGTAAGACGATGTAAAATTGTGCGACTTTCCATTCCCAATATTAAATGCATAGTGGATACAGATTATCTGTTACACTCATCGACTGTCGTCCGGTTGCTAAGCAGATATTGTGCAAAACTTAAAGTGCCGAGATTGTGGGTTTGATTCCTACTAGAGACTTTGAGTGTTTATGGTTGTCTGAGCGTTTATGGTTGTCTGAGTGTTTTTGTCTGACATTAAAGAAAATGAGACGTTAAAAAAATTTTTGCATTTTACCTTATCTTTCCTTTCTTCCTATAAACTATCGTATCTTTATTACAACACAATGCTCTGCATTAATAGGGGTCATCACCTGACTATTGTTGGTCTCAAAAACCAGTCTTACGTAGCCATGAGAATGTCTATATTCTGGCAATCTAGCGATTTATATTTTAAATAAAATTTATTACACTCAACTCTAGCTTCACCTATTATTTTTCAAAGTGTATATTCCGGCATATTTTGCTATGCTATTGTATATTACCATGGGGCATATGACTATATTATCACACAAATATTCGTAAATATTTATGCCAAAATTGCATTTTATATGTGTTGTGTTGTGTGTATATGATTGGAATTCATTCTTTTTTCATTTTGTTGGTTTTTGGTATGTAACAGAGATCAGCAATGAATCGCTTTTCCGCTACTCATAAGAACTCATGCAATTTTGAGTATGAGTGAATCAACAGAATTGAAATTCAACTACTCTGATTCATTCGTACTTGCTACAACATTGATTTATAAGTATAAGTAGCAATGAGTATGAGTACAACGTTGACATCGAATTATGTTTGATTCATATGCCTAGTCATTCTAATTCACAAATTTAGAAAAATACTTATAAGTGATTCGAGTGACTTGAATCATTCATCAAAATTTACAGCCTTTGTTGTTGTTGCATGTACAAACAAAGAAGAAAGAAAAGACAAAGCATACACACAATCTTCTTGCGTGTATAGTAGTGTTCGTATGCGAATCATATTTATTTTGTGCTTCGTGTAAATGTTAAGTAGAGACGAGTCGAAACCAACATACGATGAGTACTTCTAACTTTGAGTATGAGTAGCATGAGTATCATATTAAAATAAGTATGAATGCGTATAAGTATCAGAAATTATAAGTATGACTCGAATCTGCTCATCATTTTGAATACTCGATGCTGATCTCTGGTATGTAAGTGTGTTGTATATAAAGTATTTATAATCATTCATCTGTATGTATGTGTATGTATATATGCATGTTTAGTTATAGATGTGTTAGATTGTATGGTAAACATTTTACGCCTGATAATGTAAGCCAATCAAATTAAGCAATTATCTTGTTACAACAAGATAACCGCAGGGCAAATACTTTTATTTTAGTAATAAACCCAAAAATAACAACGCCAACAACGACAACAACAACAACTCCAACAACAATAGTAACATCAAACAATGATGATGACGGCAACATGTTAATATTACTGCACCATCATACACCACCACCACCACCACCATCATCACAATACAACACGACACAACACCTTTGAATAAAATCGCACTTCTTGTAGATTTTCTTTCATTTCGCATTAATTTCTTGCAGCCGAAAACTTTTCTACGCTTCGGTTTTTTTGTGTTGTTTTTTTTTTTATTGCATTTTCGTGGTCACTACACTACCAGACACCGGCAGGCCTCAAGATGTTCCACAGAATTTCAAGAGTATTATATGTATGCGTGTGTGTATGTGTGTGTGCTTAGATGTTTAGGTGTTTGATTGAGGGGACAACATGGCAATGTCCAACTTCAACATCAACAACAATTTTATCACGGGCAATCAAGAACATTAAAATGGCTCACACCTCAAAGTCATGGATGAATTTGATCAGGAAAAACAAAAAATGCAAATGTTTAGACCTGGCAACAGCAACAATAACAACAATTACAACATTGCTAACCAATGTCTTTAACAACAACAGACCAACTGAAGCAATGACTGACAGCCTAACTGATCATGCGGTCTTAAAGTAGTTTCTTCGCATTAAACGTCACCGTTAATAAAGAAGTTGTGGAAAGACTCAAAGAGAGGAAGAGAAAGAGAGAGGGAGGAGAAAGGAAATAAAAAACAGGAATTCCTTACAAAACCAGCTGAATTATGAAGAATGAAGACAGCAAACAGCAGAATATAAGCCTGCGGAGTCCATAAAGTCATAATAATGCATCAAAAGCGGCTAAGCAATAAGAAATGAGTGAAATAATGCCATTGTGTGTAAGAAATGTTTAAATCAAAATATTATTAAAAAAGAACAGAAAAAATGAAAAACGAACAGCGAAAAATGAAAAACATATTCTTAGAGAAGTTAAATTAGATATAACACGGCTACATGACCACTCTACAGTGCTGTGAAGTAGCAAAAGGTAGAGCCAAGCGGGAGAAAACCTCTACACTATAAGGTAGTAGAGACATCCCATATTATCAGTTCTCATATCATCTAAAACATGGTCAACGTAATTTCACACCTAAAAGTGACTTTTTCACATTGTATTGTGTACGCTTTTGGATTTCATATGGATTGTCATTGTTTAAACGCCTGTAAATAAATGCACCCCATAAGTGCATAGTATCATGCTGTGAGTGGTTTTCTAAACCATCTACTCTCAGCTAACATTCTATAGACGGGTTTAATATAATATAAATAGATCAGAGATCAGCAACGTGTATTCAAAACGATGAGTATATTCGAGTCATACTTATAATTTCTGATACTTATGCGCATTCATACGTATTTTAATATGATACTCATACTCAAAGTTTGAAGTACACGTCGTACTCATACTTAACAATACGCATGATGTTGTTGATTTCGACTCGCCTCTACTTAACATTCACACGATGCACAAAAGAACTATGATTCGCGGACGAACACCACAATACTCGCTAGAAGTTTGTATGTTTGTTTTGCTTGCAGTCTTTGTCTTTCCTTTGTCTTCTTTTGTACATGCAACAAGGCTGTAAATTTTGATGAATGATTCGAATCACTTATAAGTATTATAAGTATTTTTCTAAATTTCTGAATCAGAATGAGTAGGCGTATGAAACAAACATACTTCGAATGTTATGAGTTTGATTTCAATGTTGTACTCATACTCATTGCTACTTATACTTATAAATCAATGTTGTAGCGAGTACGAATGAATCAGAGTAGTTAAATTTCAATTCTGTTGATTCACTTATACTCAAAATTGCATTGAGTACTTATGAGTAGCAGAAAAACGATTCATTGCTGATTACAGTTTTGCCCAACAAAAAATCTGTAGCGCACTTTACAACAAAGAAAAGAAGTCAAAAAGAATATTATTATCCTGTTGCAAGCTGCAACATGCCGCAGAAATTATTGCTTATGTGTTAAATAAAAAGTAACAAATGACCGAACATACACACAAACAAACACTAGAGTATTCTGACAGCAAAGATCATGTCAGTCAACCACTCTGTCATTTTGGCAACATGACATTAACACAGTATCTGGCTAAAACTGTTCCCCGCCAACCTCTTTCTCTCTCTCTCTCTCTCTGTTTCGATATCAGATGTTTAGTCTACAAAAAATGATGAAGATGATGAAGATGAGAGTGTAAATGTTGCATATGGTTGTTGTGCAACAAGACTTCAATAAAATGCTAAACAAAGATTTTAAAAAAGCATAAACAGGCAACGGACAATGGACAACGGACAACAACAACCCTAACAACAACAACATTATGATGATAATGATGATGATGAACAACATGCTGCAACAAATAACAACAAAGACAACAACAACTGTTTAATAACAACATTAACTCTTTACAGTCAAAAGAGAAAAAATAAAATTAAAAGCGAAACACACAGGAAAAATAATCACAAAAACAACAAGAGAAAATGAAGACATTTAATAAATTGCACTCACACACTCACACACACTTAAACAAGTCATCGTAATGCAATGCAGATTGGGCTGATTCGCCGGCCGCAACATTGACCATCAGAGTTTTAGTTGCGGCACATCGTTATTGCATTAAATACCCCGAGAGTGAATATTTTGCCAGACGGCGATGGTGAGTGTGTGTGTGCATAAGATCGCGCGTACTTTTTGAGCAACTCATATTCATAATGATGCTTTCGAATGTTTTTGCTGTTGTCGTTTTCATTTGTCCTCATGTTGCATTAAGACCGGTACCAAGTACGCTATGACTTGTGTGGTGTGTTTAATATTCACTAATGCAGTGTGAGTCACAGTGATTTTTTACGAAAAACCATCGTTGATGGCGAATAATTGCAGAATTTCTGTGCTTTATTTTACAAGGCATAGTAATGCTAAGCATTTGATTAAAAAGAATAGAAATTAGGTAATTGTGGAGGTATTTTCAACAAATATGTTGAAATGTCACACGCACATTACCTTTAGTCAGGATTAAAACTAAGCTTCTCGCACCAGCCATGTTGTGCGTGATAATTGTATCAATGAGTTGACTCCGAACCACAGATTTTTTAGTAATTTTCATAATAATTTTTATTTATTCTCAAATTCTTTGTTAGAAATGATAAGAGGAAATCAAATAAGAAATTTTTTTCTTACATATTTAGTCTTCTTGGAGTTGTCTGACCTGGGGTTTAAACTGTGGCCTCACAATTAATAAGCCAACACACGACCTACTAGACTACTGTAATAGGTTTGATTCATACGCCTACTCATTCTGATTCAGAAATTTAGAAAAATACTTATACTACTTATAAGCCATTCGAGTGACTCGAATCATTCATCAAAATTTACAATTTTTTGTTGTTGTTGCGTATACAAACAAAGAAGAAAGGAAAAAAAAAACATCAAGAAAAGCATACACACAATCTTCTTGTGAGCAAAGTAGTGTTCATACGTGAATTATACTTATTTGGTGCTTCGTGTAAATGTGAAGTAGAGACCAGTCGAAGTCAATAACATCATGCGTAGTGTTAAGTATAAATACGACAAGTACTTCCAACTTTGAGCATGAGTAGTATGAGTATGATATTAAAATAAGTATGAATGCGTATAAGTATCAGAAATTATAAGTATGACTCGAACCTACTCATCGTTTTGAATTCTTATTGCTGATCTCTGATCGTGATTGCGTTTACAAACAGTTCACTTTCGCATATAAGGCTCGGTAGTGAATATGTTTTCGCTAATAGCATACGAATATCAGTTGGTGTAAAATATTGTAATATCCAGCGATTTCGAAGCATCGCAAAAGCTTTTTACTGTTCATTTTCACGTCATTCGACTAATTTAGTTATCTATTGAGAATTACGCCAAGGCTTTTAACCGTTCTAACAAATCCTATATTCGATCCATTAATTTGAATTGGTGGTAGATTCAATACAAATTTTTCAGGTGCTCCAATCAGTAAAGCCATTCATTTGTTGGGTTTTATACTTAGACCATTTACAGATGCCCATAAATAAATTCGATTAAAATTCTGATTTATCAAACGAATGCAGTTGGTAGCACTACAACCCATGTATAGCTGTACGTCATCAGCATATATGTGTAATTAGCAATGTTTTACCTGCAACGGTAGGTCATTACCTTTGATCGGCTATGTATAAATCGTTTTTCCGCTACTCATAAGCAATCATGCAATTAGGGAATGAATGAATAAACAGAATTGAAATTTAACTACTCTGACTCATTCGTACTCGCAACAACATTGATTTATAAGTATAAGTAGCAATGAGTATGAGTACAACGTTGACATCAAACTCATAACATTCGAAATATGTTTGATTCATACGTCTAGTCATTCTGATTCATAAATTTAGAAAAATACTTATAATACTTATAAGTGATTCGAGTTTCTCGAATCATTCATCAAAATTTTAAGCAATTGTGTTATTGCATATACAAACAAAGAAGAAAGGAAAGATAAAGACAACAAGCAAAGCATACACACAATCCTCTTGTGAGTATTAAGGTGTTCGTACCCGAATCGTACTAATTTTGTGACTTTGTGTAAATGTTAAGTAGAGGCGAGTCGAAGTCAAGCGTATTGTTAAATATGAATACGACGAGTACTTCCAACTTTGGGTATGAGTAGTATGAGTATCCTATTAAAATATGTGTGAATGCGTATAAGTATCTGGAATTATAAGCATGACTCGAATATACTCATCGTTTTGAATACTTATTGCTGATCTCTGGTCATTACTATAAATCGAGTATCTTGGCATTGAATAGCTTCTAGATATAACTCAGTTATGGCTAACACTTTGATTTCTATCGTCTAGATAGGAGAAGATCAGTTTTAGTGCTGTTGAGGAAAAATTTAACATAAATTTCAGTTTAAATTATAAAATAGTATGATGAACAATGTGAAATGCCTTAGAATGATCTAATATGTAGTACAAGAAATGACATAGTGACTAATTTCCTCGGTTACATCAGCCAAAGCATTAAGACAGCTGTGTCGTGGTCGAAGCAATTAAGCAATTTACATTAAAACGCTTCCAAATAAAAAATACAAGATATCGGTACACACTTTAAATCTTTCAAGACCACTGTTCCCTCATTGTTTTCACCAGTTGAGAGTAGTTGTGGCTGTTGGTGTACTGTTGTTTATAACCAGCTGGTAAATTTAAATTGCTATATTGTTGCTGTTGTTTGTAGTTGTTTCCACACCTTGTTTTTTCTTTCCTTTACGAAAAACTTATTAAAAAAAAGCCTTTTTGTACAAAGAATAAATTTTTTCCTTCATTTCCATTTATTTTTCTTTAAATAATTTTCTCAAGGGGCATAAAAATAATAATAACAACAACAACAACAGCAACAATACTTATTATAATGAAATGGTTTCTGTTTTTTTCTTCTTCATTTTTTTGTTCTCCTAAAACAACAGGAACAACAAGAACAACTTCTTTGTTTTTCAAGCTACAAATTGAGGATGAACAGAATAGCTTTTGCTGCCAGACACACCGTGTATGGATAAACTTTAAAAAAAAAAACAGAGAAATCCAACACTTTACGAATTTTTCTAAAACAATATTTTGTTATTAAAAATTATTAGAATGAATATAGGAAACCTGCAAAGTCCTTTAAGCATTAAAAATTAAAAACAAAAACATAAGAGGGCAGAAATGAAGTTTTCCACTGCCGGACAGAGGGGTTTTATTACTATTGTGCGTGCGTATTTCATAAAAACTTTTGTTTACAGGATATCAGCTCATGAACACAGTTTCCGTTTGCATTGGAAATAAATTTGGCAAGAAAATTAATTTAATGAAGATAAATTTTGAAAAATTTATGTAAAATATGAGAAAAAAAAATTCTGTCTTTAGATTGCATTTTTCCGTAGAAATTTAAATCAAATTTTAATGAAATTTTGAAATAAATAGGCTATTTAGGAACCAAAGGGACACACAAGTAAACACCACTAAAATAATTTATTTTCTTAGGATAGCGAAAAAAAGTAAATGAGAATAGTCGAATAAATTTCCAAAAATAAAAACTTTGATTTAAGGAGTGCGCACAAAAAAAAAAATGGGTCTGCTTTTATGCTTATAACTTTTATCATAATTGAACAAAAATGAATACCGTTATATTGTTTTTGTAAGTCATCTATTTCTAAATCCACATGCTAAATTTCATTGTAATAGGAAAAATAGTTTTTTGAAAATGGGCACCCAACAAGAATGATTGAAGTTTTCAATGAAAAACCACGCCGCTTACAAAAAACGATTGCTAGGCTAGCAGGTGTTAACCAAAAAACAGTGTCTAAGGTAAGAATAAAACAATATAAGGAGTCTTTGAGTATTGAGAGAAAGCGTGAAAGTGGAAGAAAAAAGGATTGCCGACTAAAACAAAGCAAGTAAAATTAATACGTATTTTTCTAAAAACACCCTAAAATGCTCTGGAAGAAAAGTGGCTCTAAAAGTTGGATGCTCTGAGACCTTTGTCCAGAAACAAATTTTATACCTAAAAGAATTCAAATATTATTTACTTTAATTGAAATATAAAACGAAAAAAATCTGTACACTTAGTTTTATTTCTATAATGAAAAGTGTAAGTTCAGCTTTTTTTTGTGCGCACTCCTTAAGTGCTAAATGTTAAAACAAAAAACAAAATTATTAGTATGCTAGAAATATATTTTTTATAATAGAAAACTTGAGCGCCCTGGTAGTCTAGTGGGTAGTGTGCTAGACTATTAGCGTGAGGGTCGTGGGTTCGATTCCCACCAGAGGCTCTGGTCTGTGACACTACACCGGGCATATGGTCGAAGTTACTCAGCTCGTAATAGCTCGTAAAAATAATAGAAAATTTAAAATAATAGTAAGTGTTGACTCAGTTGTGGCGCTCAGTGTATATATACTCCAGCCGTTATTGAAAAATCTAAAGAAATTTTGTGTGTTCCAAAGGAAACTCTAAGGCAATTAAATGGTTTGGTAAAAGAATATTCTCTTAGGAGATAGAATAGCTAGGCTGCTATAAAGTCTTTCGGAATATCATAACCACAAAAGCGCCTATCACTAAGGTCGCCATTAATTCAAATCCTGGACATGCATATAACCATTGGCTGTATTGCGGACGTACTGGCAAGAACGTGTATCATCCTAAATTTGTTTTGTCATTACCAACCTTTAATCAGGGTTACAGTCAGGCCACTCACACACACCCGTATTGTGTTTAAATTTCATCCACGAGTGGTGTGGCATACAGTTTAACGCTTTCTCTGAACGACAGACTTTTGCAAAACTTTTCCGGGGAATTTTATTTTACTCTCAGAGTATTCACTGTGGGTTCGTATAGGGGTTCGCTTTGCCATTATTTGGCAGAAAATTGGAAGACGAGTCGTAAGCTGAAAATACCAATTAGAATTTGAGTTGGTCTCAATAGTTTATCAGGTTTGAAAATATTACTGTTGGTTCATGACAGATCGAGGTGGAAGTTGAAAGTGCTAACATGGCGCCAAAGGAATAAATTTACTTAATATGTGCCCCGTAACTGTATAGAGTGGTCTAGTAATGGCAGAGTTGTGACGGTGCATGGCTTATCTAGTTTAGTAGCTACTATATTAACTTATCCTCGTCGCCGTGGGCTAGTAGGTAGTGTGTTGGTTTATTAGACGAAAGGCCCGGGTTCAAATCCCAGGTCAAAACGAAAATATGAAAATATTTCTTCAGCGACTTCCTCTCAGCAGATATCTGGCAAAGACCCTGAGAGTAAAAATTGCCATGAAGAGCTTCTAAAAAATCTGTCGTTCGGAGTCGACTTTAAACTGTACGTCCCGCCACTCATGTATAAAAAATTAACGCACACAACGTAAGTGGTGTGAGAAGTTAGGTCGTAATCCTGACTGAAGGGTTGTAATGACCAATTATGTATGTATATTAACTTATTATACATGAGATCCACCGTTCAAACAACATATCAGACGTCTCAAACAAAACGAAATATGAAAAAATATTTTTGTGTCGCTTCAGTTTAGCAGATTTCTGGCAAAACTCTCTGAGTGTAAATAAAATTGCAATGACAAGTTTCTCAAAAAAAAAAAAAAAATCTGTAGTTCGGAGTCGACTTTAAACTGGGACCTACCACTCCTAGATAAATTCAACATACAGCATAAGCTTTGTGAGAAGCTAGGTCGCAAACATCACTGAAGGATGTATGTACAGTAAGTGTCAAAAGAAATTGTACATTCAGAAAAAAAGTATACATTAATATATTTCTCATTATCTTCATATAAAAAATTATTTAATTGCCCGTTTTTTAAATTAAAACAAAAAGTTACAAAAAATTTCGAAATGATTGACAAATTTTTTTCGGGCACTCTCCTTAAGTGGTAAAAGTTGAGTTTGGTGATTTTTAGAATTTTATCCATAGTGTAGAGTTTCTTTTGATGCTCACTGTATATACATATGTATTAAGTACCAGGTGTCATTTAGTGATGCAGTTCAGCATTATTTATCCGTGATTCCATTAACCGAAAACATCATTTATCCGGTATCGATAATGGACAAAAGGTTTTTTTTTATTATTAACCGATTATTCGGAATTACATCAGTTATCCGGGATCTTAAATGCTTTGATTTTATAGTGTTGGAAGCACTAAAATTTGATTTTGATTGAGGTAGCACCACCTAACATGGAAAACAAAAGCAAACAAGGGGAAATTCTTTATTTTTAAGCTTTCCTATTTGTTTCTGAAAGTTTGATAGTATAGGATGGTATTGAGTAATTTTAGAATGTTACCAATAAGTAAAAAACTTATTTAAAAATAAAGTTTTACCTGAATTAACCGGGAAAATGCTATTATCCGGGATGCTTCTGATCCGACTATCTTGGATAATCGCTGCTCAACTGTAATTTCACTTTAGTTCTCCGATGTATGTGTGCAGGTGATGAGGCTACTCAGCAGTGTATGTACCTTCTCTATGATCTCGTCGCTAGGCTATCGTTTTAAATGAATGTAAAATCTGTCACCACCTTCTCGATCGTTTACTGTGATATGACTGCCGTTGTAAAAAATAGGACTCTGGTGGTAATAATAGTTAATCTGCTTTGGTTAAACTTTTTGATTAATCCAATTTAACCCACAATCTGTAAGGCATATTAGTTTGTGTCCTTTAGTGTACATGTTTTTTCCATTAATCAAGTATTGTCAATTAAATAGGTGGTTAGCCTAATACTATTACAGGATAAAGTTAGGTTAGGTTAGAGGACGTGTGCTTGTCAGAATTGACTCATTGTACAACGTCCTAGCTTCTCACACCACTTATGTTGAGTGCGTGAATTTTATACATGAGTGGCGGGACCAACAGTTTTAAAGTCGACTCCGAACGACACATTTCTTTGAGAAGCATTTCATGGGAATTTTTGCTCTCAGAGTTTTTGCCAGAAATCTGCTGAGAGGAAGTCGCAGAAGAAATGTTTTCATATTTTCGATTTGATGTCTGACCTGGGATTCGAACTCGGGTCCTTCGTCTAATAAGCCAACACACTACCTACTAGACCACGGCAACTTCATACAGGATACAGTTACCTGCAAAAATAGATAGCGCTCTGGATAAATGGTATTCTCTTAGTTCTCTGAGATATAAAATTGAGTCTTCTTAAGTTTTAGAAATTCAAAGAAATCATTATGAAACGTTATTGCCTTCTAGTGTATTCAAATGTGTGGAGGGATAGTTCCATTTAAATTTTACTCCCTTTACACACTCATAAGCACTTTTTTCTAGGCTCCTCATTTTCAATAAATTTTCAACGCATAGGGCAGCAAACATTTTAACATGCAACCGTAATTCTTTACAGTCCGCTTCAGAAAGCAGATTGAAAGGTTTTTTAAATAAAAAGGGGAAAACCAAGACAGAACATATTGAATTGAATTTTATCCCTAATGGTGGGGGAAAATCTTTGCTTTTAATATAACAGATTCAGGACTTAAAAATTATTCCAAATTTTTCCAAATTTCTAAGAAACTTCTTTCAATATCCTTTTGACTCCGAATTTTGCAATTAAAAATTTTAATTTTCTGTTCGAAATTATTTTCAACATTTTCCCAAAAAACTTTCCTTATTTGTATTAATTTTAATGGCTTTTAATACTCTTCCACAACCGGTGGGGTCTCTTATGTTTTGCTATACCTTTTCTCCAGCTACTAATGGTTCAATAAAACTCGTTAAGAAAGTTTGCAAAAACCCCCCTTAAAAAAAAAAAATCACAAAAACCTATTGAAAGCTGAAAGAAAGAAAGGAAGAAAGAAAGAAAAAAAAAAATCCTCTTTAAATGCTTTCAATGAGTGATCATTTTGACCAGATTGTTTATCAAGGCTTTTGCATCATCACAGTTTACCATTAACAAAGTACCAGTACGAGTACGAGTTGAATGGAAACGATAGAAAATGATTGCGAAGAGAAGAGCTAACTGTTAGAGAATTCAAATTTGAATTTGAATTCGCATTCGCATTTGCAATAATTCATAATGAAAGCCCATACACAACAACAACAACAACAACAACTGTTTGAACTCCAGTATGATATGGGACAGTTAACAAAGATGGCACAGCAGCCAGTACATGAGTCTGGTCTATAGCCTGATGTTGATGGCAATGCGTAGGATTTCCTCGTATTTTTTTCTCCTCTAGACTTTAGGAAACGAACACACAGGAATACATAGAATTTGCATGAGACTTTGTTTCCTTTGGAAACTTTTTTTCCATTTTTTTTTGGGTTGGTTCGATGGTTTAGCTTTAATAGAAAAATTATGAGTTTCATAAATATTTCTTATTGCGAAAATCTATAGAACGTGGGTAAATTCGAAAGAATTAAAAAAAATATCGAATAAAAGTCTTAGCTAATGAACGAGCGAACGAAAATGCAATTATAATATGGTTTAGGAGACTACTTAGCATTCATTTTCTACAAGGCTTTCCGCTATTTTACAGTTCATAACGGCCATCTTGTTAAAGCTATATGTGTCAAATTTACTGTCACCATACATACATAACACAACCCTTAAGTGAGGATCACGACCTAGGTTGTCACACCATGTGTGTGCTAATTATATGCCTACAGTTTAAAATTGACTTGGAACAACAAATTTTTTTTGGAAACTTTTCATAACATTTTGATTTGTTCTCAGAGCTTTTGTCATAAATCTACTGAGAGGTACATTTGCCCCTCCTCGGCGTAAAAAAAAAACTGCCTATTAGACTACGACAGCTTTAAATCATTTGTAAGATTAATTGCCACTTATTCAGTCAGTTTACCAAACCATAAACTACCATGGGCAGCGATATGTGCTCACTAAATTCGGCCTCTTTATTTTCAGCGTAAAATTGTCTTCAGGGTAGATGACCGTTTCTAAATGAAAGGGTACGTGAATTAATAAAATTGTTGACATCCAAGAGTATACAATGCCTGCCAAAAATGTCTCTGTTTTGTCTCTGAATTTGGTGCTGGCGGCGTCAGAAACTCAATTTTTTTTAAGAACACGTTGGTGAGTACAGTACGACGTTGATTACCAACTTCTTTTATATAAATTAGATGATCTGGACTGCCATATTGGATATTCTGCAGAAATGACTTGAGGGCATGGTGATCTCATGTGGAGGTTCGGCCAGCTTATTTCAGACAGAGATTTTTTTAGGAAAACTCCTCACATGGTTGAAATCGCGGATGTAGCTCCTTCGAACTTGATCATATGTGTGGAGCAGCAATCAAACCGTTGGGATCCCATCTCATGGACTCTTTACATCGTATATTTCAACGTAACACCTGCTTCTACTGTGTCCTGGGGTATTGTGGCATAGAGAGAAACGAAAAGGCGGACACATTGGCGCGGAAGGGAAGGTTATAGAGGGGATACATGAGCCTTTACAGGAAGAGTTTTCCAAATTGGAAGAAGCAGAATGGAATTCAATAAACCGTAGGCGGTAAAACATACGTGGTTCCTGAATTTCAAAAGTGCTGTGTCCAGCAGAGGAGAGGAGTTTGCTGTGAATATTGTTCGCATTTTAACGGGACACTGCGTTATCGGCAGTTTCGCTGAAAATTTTTGTCTACCCCCACCAGTATTACTGCAGAGCTACTATGATATGAAGAAAAGGGAATCGGTGCAACACGTTTTATACGTGTGCTTTGCACTTCAGTACACGCGTCATCGGCTTTTGGGTGATAAAACGTTTAAAGACCCGGCCGAACGTTCAGTTAATAGTACTAGTCAACTTCATCCGGAACTTGGGATGGTGCAAATCTATCACTAACGGATCACCGCAAGGGTAACACAAGGAGCCATCTGAGCCACCTGGTCTACTTGCCTGTGAACGATAAGCTATCCGCTGAACTGGCCTAACCTATTGTGAGACTACTGACGGGGTCGATACACGGGGTCTTGTCGGTTGAAAAGTTGTCTGCTCTTGGTTTAGTTAATTTCGTAGGCGTTCGCCAAGTATTGTATGTTAGCTCTGATTTTGCTAGCCATACGCTTTAATGTTATCTCTCTCCAGATAATATCGATCTAGGCTGCATTTACATCTAATTGGGTGCATAATTTGAGCACCGATACTGGGCACGGTTTCAGTAGTAGAAATTATTAATAAGTCAGTATTTCCTATTTTCGAAGTGATCCTAGACTAATTATATTTCAAATCATTATCTATATGCCCTCGTTGCCTCGTGTGTCAGTTACAATCTCTTGGCAATTCTTTGGTTTACAAATGGAATTGATGAAAAATTTCCAATTGTTATTAATGTCATCCTTGCCAACAGTGGTTCCCAATATGTGAAATATACTTAAATATGAATATAATGGCCGTTTAAGTAGCGAATTCTACGAAATTGTAATATTTATCGTTTAATAAAATCAAATCATTTATAGTTTGGGAACCACTGCTTTAGAATTGTTTACCAATGCGTAAAACCATTTTCATTCATACGTTCACTCAGTTATTTAAGTACTCATGCCATATATTTTCTTTCGTTGCATTGAAATGTTTGCCTTTTTAGACTGTTTCATTTGTATTCCTCTCGTCGTCTTCGTCATCTTCTTTAAGATTAAGAATAAAACTGTCATTTTTTGTTATTCTATTTTTTCAATATCTTTTGAATTGTCTGTCTGTTTGTCCGTCTGATGTTTTTGTTTTTTTGATGTTAAATACTGATGATCTTGGCGAAAGCTTTAAGTTGGTCACTATTTTTTTCTCCCATTTCGCTAAACTAACGGCCTCTATTTCATTGTTTATAGTTCCTGGCATCTCTTTTAAGGAGTGTTGTTGCTGTTGCTGTTGTTGTCTATTTAATGGTTCAAAGAAATTGTAAAATATCTTAAACGATTGTCTATAAATTTAATATTTCAATTTAAATACAAATGAAAATTTATTTCACATGCGTTTTGATTTTCTTTCATTTTCCCTATCTTGTCATAATAATAGCAACAATAATGCATGTGAATAGTTGTTTTTTGGCACACAATGTGTGCCTTATGGGAATGGATTTACAATTGCAAACAGGCAGGTGCGTAGCAGAGATCAGTAATGAATCGTTTTTCCGCTACTCATAAGTACTCATGCCATTTTGAGTATGAGTGAATCAAAAGAATTGAAATTCAACTACTCTGATTCATTCGTACTCGCTACAACATTGATTTATAAATATAAATTGCAATGAGTATGAGTACAATGTTGACATCGAAATATGTTTGATTCATACGCCTACTCATTCTGATTCATAAATTTTGAAAAATACTTATAATAGGTAGATGACGTGCACCTGTCGTTCAAGACAAGCACAGTACCCGGAAGTCGAAATTCACCCATTGTACTTATAATACTTATAAGTGATTCGAATGATTCGAATCATTCATCAAAATTTACAGCCTTTCGTTGTTGCATATACAAACAAAGCATACACACAATCTTCTTGTGAGTATTGTGGCTTTTGTACGCGAATCATACTTATTTTGTGCTTCGTGTAAATGTTAAGTAGAAGCGAGTCAAAGTCAATAACATCATTCGTATTGTAAAGTAAGAATACAACGAGTACTTCCAACTTTGAGTATGAGTATCAGATCAAAATAAGTATGAATGCGTATAAGTATCAGAAATTATAAGTATGACTCGAATCTACTCATCGTTTTGAATACTCGTTACTAATCTCTGCTGCGTAGCTTTTAAATAAAAAACAACGTCCTAACTAATACTAGGTTTGTCTTTTGGTCCTTAGACCAAAGGATGTTAAAATACTTCTTTACAAAGTGCTTGAGTTTTAATTGAAGGAATCTCGGTTCAAATCCTTATGTCAAGCTAGTAAAACCTGATTAATTAAACTCAAACAAAATAAATAGAAGAACCCTGTTATCCATAATGGAACAAAAACAAAATCAGGTAACCTTTGGAAAAGCGATAGACGAAGTTAATTTTTATTTTCAAATTAACGAAATAAAGTCCTCCATATAAATCGGTCAAAATCGGATAAAAAATGAAGTTGTGGAGAAATAAACCTAGTGGACTGGATCGAGCTAGTATTGAGGATCCCAAAACAGTTTTTTTTATGGTCGAATATTATTAGGGCCGGAGATATCTACAATGAAGCTAATATAGGCACTGAAGCTAATATCAAAAATACAAGTTATTAACACAAAAATGCAAGACATCGCCCAAAAAGTGCAAGTTATCGACCAGAAAATGCAAATCATAGACTATTAAAAATGCGAGTCATCGATCATAAAAAATGCAGCTTGTATTCAGAGTAATGCTTTTCCGTTATGCTTTATTGGGAATCAAGAGCGCCGTATTGTAGTCGGTAAGTCTTTAATTTTTGGGTATCCAACGAATTAAACTGCGCCTTTCTGTATGGTGCTGGTGGAGGTTTAGATTTTTGCTGTGGGTCTCTAAGGTATTGACTTTTTTTATAGGAAATTATTCAAGAGGAACTTAAGAGAAAAAGTTAAGACAAGAATGGTTGTACAATATCACGTAGAGGTAGGAAATAGATAATAAATCAAATTTATATTGACAATCAAAAGATTTTTTTTCGTATAATGGGTCAATTTAACCTTCGGGTACTGTACTTCTCTCAATTGACAAGTACACGCCCTCTAGTCTATATATAGGTTTTTAATTTTTTTTTATAGAAATTTTTATAGATTTTTTTGTTTTATGTAGGAAATAAAAAATAAGTCAAATTTATTTTGGGGATCAAAAGAAAAAATTATAATTTTTTTTAAATTTTTTATAGAAAGTTTTTTTTTTTCATTGCAGGATCATCCCAGTCTGAGAGGCATTCCTTTGGCTATGCTCGCCGCTCAATGCAATAAACTGAGTAGCAAATCTCCTCCTCCTTTGGCGGATGTAAAGGTTTCCATCCCTGGAAAAAAAGTTCCACTTCACACACGCACATCACAATCGAACAACAACAACAACAATTCTATGATTTCCAGTTCAAATCCCTGCGCTGTGTCATCGGCTTCCCCAGCAACCAATTCTTCTGTTGGTGCTAACCTAACAGATAGCGCCATTAAAACGATGGTTTAATGGGCATATTCTTTAATATTTTGTCGAAGAGCCCTTGTTTTGAACAACATCTGCAAGTCTTTTCGATAAACTTTGTATCAAACGTTGGCATGTTTGTACTGATATGTTGTACCAGCTTTGTTGAGTTTTTATGTCCTTAAGATCTGTTTTGACAATTATTTAAAAGCCTAGGCAGGAAGCCTAGAGCCAGAAAATCCCATCCAGCAGAAGACAGAATTATTTGAAGAGCAAGGAAGAGAAACCCTTTCTTTCGTGGAATAAAGGCTGAAATTGGACAATTTTAATGTCAGAAACATTCACACGGACAATAGGAAGGCATTTACAGAAGTCGGGATTTCGAGGGAGCATTGCACAGAAAAAATTGCGTCTCAAAAACAAAAAATATTAAAAATTGGTTACAATTTGGAACGGAAATGCTTAAAATAGTTCAGCTTTTCTGGAACAGGGTTCTCTGGACTGGCAAATCCAAGTTTAATTGTTCCAATCTGATGGAAAAACTGGTGTAAGACATTCTCCAAACAAAGCCAGGCACATAGGTGTACAATTTAAAATGAGTTACAAAGTTTTGAAAATAAATTAGCAAACATATATCTTGCTAAGTCGTTTCTAATTATAAGGCCACCACTGTATGAATATAGAACAAAAAAAAGGAAAAAACGACATGATAATACATATTTATTATTAAGAACACCTGGCGCCGACAATTAGATATGGGAGTAGCCAAAGTCAACAAAATGTGGAACAAGCTGACGACCGCAGCAGCAGATAAACAAGACCCTATGCACCTTATCGGAACAACAGGAACTTATACAGAGAATATATTTGTTATTAATATTGTACATTATAATTAATTTCAAAAAGAAAACAACTGTCACTAAAATATGTAAACAAAAATGTTTTTCATTTAAATAAAATACATCGACGCCACCGTTCTATATCATTCTAAATCGAAAAAGTATGTTTTGAGTTATGAGCTCTCAAAGTTTTCACGCGCCATAAGACTATATGTAAATTCTAAGTAGATTTTTCCCTATAACTTCGGTGCGGATGGGCGGATACTTCAATTCATGATTGTTACTTTTACTTTAAAAATGGAATTTCAAAGTTAACTTCTACTAAATCGTTACAGCTTCCTAGTAACAAAGAACATGCCAACAAAAATCATATCCCACAAATCAAAAAAATTTCGCTGCTCTCCTTGTATAGGGTGGCTCTACTCCTTGTATAGGGTGGCTGATATATAATGCAACAAAGTAAAGCTCAATATTTTTTTTTTAATTTTATTATTCAAAAGCAAAAAATCTTGAAAACAACATCAAATTTAAAAATAAGTTTAGATTTGTTCGAATTGGCCAGATTTGGTACGAATTATGGCCTTCAAACGGCCGACAAAGCCATCACAGGCTGCACGATAGTGGCTCTGCGGAATTGAAATTTTTTAGTGAGAACCTTACTCTCCGTAACGCCCCAGGCGCAAAGTTCCAACGGATTGAGATCCGGAGATTTTGTTGGCCATTTTGCGGTTGAAATGAAGCGAAGAACTTCCTTTTTAACCATCCTTGGTTGACGCGTGCTGAGTCCCGTTGGAATGTCCATGGTCTGCGACCGGAATATTTGTCTGCCCAGAGCTTTAGCACTGTCTTTAAGACATTTTCCTGATAATATTCGGCGTTTATTTTGACCGCACGATCGATGAATACAAGCGGGGATCGACCATCGGCCGTTACGGCAGCCTACACCACTACCATCGGCGGCGCTTGAGTTCTGGTGGCCAATCAAAACCAAATTCGGTAACTGTCCACTTTCGTGCAAACGAAGTAACTCCTTAGCTCTTTCCAGCCTATTTTTTGTTGTCTATCGGTGAGCTCTTGGACTTTTTGGAACTTCAATGGCTTTAGCCCAAGCTCATTTTTCAGTATGTGTTGCATCCGTTCTCGCGATATGTTCAGCTCACGAGCAATTCTTCTACCACTGCGGCGTGAATTGTGATCAAATCTGGCCTTTACTTTTCGGATCAATTCTGGTGTTGTTACCGTCCACTTTTTGGAAGCGATGCAACACTGCCAGAATCACAGTAATGGACAATGGTATGAGAAACAAAAGTTTTTGGCTTGAATTCCATCACGAATAACTTTATTTCTGAATGCAGTAGATCAATATGCTTTTGAAAGCTTGTAAATAATAAAATGAACTATCACTGGAATAAATCTGTCAGCTGTCACACGAGCGGTTTACAAATGATAACAACCTGAAGTTGGTTGCAATACATATCAGCCACTTACATAGTACATAGTTTGCTATGGAAGTTTAATTTTAACTTCTTATAACTTTGTAAATAGAGCACCAATTTCTATAAATTTGGTATCAAAGAAAACGTGTTCTTTGATTCTAAGTATATCTGCTAAATATTATTAAATTTGCCACGCCCACTTATAGATATTTAAGAAAATTAAATGCTTACAACTTTGCAGCATCCACTGTCATAAGTTTGGTATCAAATAAAAGCTAAGAACATGGACTTTCATTTCACTTCTTCTTCAATATGTGCAAAGTTAAAAGGTAATATAGTGGGCGTGCCACAAGTGGAAGTTAAAAGGAAATGTAGTTTTAGGTTCTTAGCTTTCGTTTGCTACCAAATTTATGAAAATTTATTCTAAACATGCAAATTAATAATTTAATGCATTAACTCTATCTATATCGTGTAGATTCCTGATATAATCCATTTAGTTTCTGAATTTAAGACTTTTGTAGAATGTTACCACCACCAAAGCTCCAACTACAATAAATTTTACCTATTATTAAATAGTAAGGATACTTTGTTACTTAACCGAACGACTATACAAATTATTAAACAAACTTTGTTGATTAGGTTAGAGGACGTGTACCTGTCAAACGAGACAAGTACAGTACAGTACGAACTGACCCATTGTACACTTTATTGACAGTAGCACTTAAATAGAATTCTGTGTGTGTGCCTGTGTGAAGATAAATTCAACATAACCTCCTATGTTAATATTAACAGAGGAATGTTTTGTGTTAAGCAATATACGATACAGGGGATCATGTTATTTCCATTATCCAAATATCATTAGAAATCGGTTGAAAACATTAAGTCCGACACCAAAGAAAGTCATTCTCCAAACCTTCCAGTGCAATGTTAGATAGATTCAGTAAAACTATGCTACACTGCTTTTTGAGAGTGGTTCTAAAAATAATTATGAGGACTCTAGAGAGGATGATGGATGAATAATTGTAGAAGATTGGGGGTGTGGTGAAATCATCAATCTATATGAGAATTGTGGTCCAAGGAGGTTAATTAATGCAATCCAAACCAAGTGAAATATCCCACATGGTTTTAGAATTCAAATATCTATGAGTCATATTGAATGTGATTATGTTCTCCAGAAGATTAAGATCTTATCAAATTTAAGCTTTTAAATTTGCCAACATATTTACGAAACAAAATTTGAGAGATTACTTGAGAAAAGTTTTCATCTGGGAAATTCATATAACAACTTACAGGAAGAAGATAAGATCACAAACAGTATTCTTTAGACGAAAATTTTACTAAAGAAACTAATTTGCCTGCTGGTCCGTAATACTATGTTCAGACATGTACTTTTATTGAGTAAATCGCAATAAATGACATTATTGATCTTAATATTTCATATAAAATTTCAATTAATTATTGCACAATAAATATGCAAATTGCTATAATATTGAGTAAAACTTAAAATACAGCACGGTCATAAGTACGTTCAGTGAGCATATTACGATTTTCTAAACACTTCCTTTTAATATTTGTCAACTCAAATGTCAACAACGATAAACACAAACACTAATAAACTAATATACGACATCAATTTTCGTGACCAAAATTAAAACAATGTTGTCGTTTACCATTTGTCAAATAAATATTGAGAAAGAGGAACTACGTATATTATTATGTCTGAACACTTAAAATATTGTGCTCAATAAACCGAATATTGACTTAATAAACCGAATATTGACTCAATAAATCGAATATTGACTCAATAAACCGAATATTGTCTCAATAAAAGTTCATGTCTGAACATGGTATAAATCATCTTCATTGCATTAGTTAACGGTATATGTTCTCCTATTGTTTTTCCTTTTGTTATTGCATTATCTTGTTTAGAGGAAAGTTAAGAATCTAAGGCTTCAGTAATTTGTGCGCCTTTGTGGGCGCACGTAGCGTTTTACGAGAGACCTGGGATGTGAACCGAGGCCTCACATCTAATAAGTCCACGCTCTACCTTCTAGACCTCGGTGAGTCATTTAACCATCTTCCGCTTATTTCTTGGTCTGTTCTCTGTCGGCTTACATTACCCAGATGCCATGGCTTTCATTTTGTGTTTGAATTTGGCAACCATTTTTCGTTTATTACAACTGCCTTTACAACTTTCCAAAATAAAATAAATTTTCTTTAAAAAAAGTCAAAATTTCTTTTACAAAAGAAAATTTAGAGAAAAATAAAAACATATTCAAACCTTTAGATGGAGAATATGACGAGGGATAGATATGAGATTGGTTGGTATTGCTCTGTGAAAACTTTCAGCTACTCAGGAGAGCAATAACGAACTGACAACAGAATCAAAGAATTCTTATTAAAATTTTGCAACCCACACACCTGTGCAATTATTCCAGCCAGGCGAACAGCCAGCCAACTATACTGCCATTCCAAGCCTACAAAAAAAAAATACAAAACCCCGACAGATAGATGGACTAACAAATAAATTCCAAAACATTGTAGTTGAGCAAAAAAAATAAATTCCACCATGACAATGATAATGACAATTACAATAGCGATACTGAGGATGATGATGATGCTGTTGTTGTTCACTAATGATCATTAGCACTATTATCATGTAATCAAACACAATGCAAATGATGATGACGATCGTCATAATTTTCAATTGTTGTTGTGAATGATGATGCTGTTGCTGATGCTGTTGCTGTTACTGATGGCGAGGCAAACAAAGCTCAGCAAATAATTCTCTTCATTGTATTGTTGCAATTATCATCAGCAATATGAGTATTGCTGCTATTAAACCTATTGCTGTTAAGATCGTTTACACAATTAAATCAGAAAACTAAAAAAAGGAAAATGGAAAATGAAAAAAGGAAAAATCAAGGAGTGTTGCCATACTAATGGCTTATCAACAGGAGATTTTGTTCAACAAGATTTTCTTCTTCATCAACTTTTGTTAAGATTCTCAAAATTCTTGCCTCTTTCTTTATAAATGTTGCTGCTATTATAAGTACCACCTGACAGTGTTGTTGATTGCATAGCCTTTTGATATTGTTGTTGTTGGTTTTTTTTTAATAAATTTTATAATTGAATTGGTGGTATCTGTACTGTCTGCTCTGTCACAATCCTTACACAGCCTTTCACTGAGGGACCTCTTTTTTAAATCCTCACATTTGTCCATAAAATCTTTTTGCCTAACCATGCTGTTAATGTGTGTGAGAACTCTTTTTAAACATGTCATGTGAGAGTTAAACAAACAACAACAATTTGTTGCTTGTTGTTGCAACAATAACAATAAAAACAACTTGTGAAATATGAAATGATTTCCAAGAACTATTTGCCAAATTAAATTCGTAGAGAAGAACAAATTTTTATAACCTTCCAGGCTGATCATGGATCAGTGATTCAAGTGATCATACATTGTGATCTTTATGACTGTTCCTTAATGCATAACATATGTATGTACATGTCATCATGTAGTGTAGCTAAGCTGGGCTTATTATAATTGAGTTAAAATTAGGTTTCTGAATGGTTTCTTGAATAATTTTTTTTTTAGATTGAAGTAAGCAATCTCAGCAATTATAATTCACAAGCAATGCCAAGACAATAGTTAATGCAGGCATACAAATTTGTTTATGGACTATAGAACTCGTCAAAGATGGTTTTATATTCCAACTCTCCATTTTATTAAGTTCAATTAGATTTACACGGTACAAAGTCGAAAGCTTAGGAAAAAGCTTTTAAGAATGTTAAAAATATGAGTTCATAGATTGAAAATAAAATAAAAATAACAATTTGTTTAATTTTACATCAATTCTTTATTGTCCGCACTACTTTTGTTCCACTGTTCGGACTTATACCAAGTATTCAGCAATTACTATCACAATATGTGCTTGTTCGTTGTACTTCTCTGCTTACAACCTTTTTGTAAGCAACAACACTTGTTCGTTATTCTTCTTTGCTCACAACCTTCTTGTAAGTACACACTTCTGCTCGCCGAACTCTGACAACCGTTTTCTTCACACGCAACTTGTCTGCACGCAAGCCTGACTGAATTATAATTCGATCTAGTGTCTTCACACACATACATACATTGTAATTGGCCATTACAACCCTCAGGCAGGATTACAACCTAGCTTCTCACACCATTTATGTTGTGTGCGTTAATTTTATACATGAGTGGCGGGACCTACAGTTTAAAGTCGACTCCGAACGACAGATTTTTGAGAAGCTTTTTATGGCAATTTTTATTTATTATTTTTTATTTTTTTTTTCTGCTGAGAGGAAGTCGCCGAAGAAATATTTTTCGTTTTGATGTCTTCACACACAACTGATTTAATTCATCCTGCAACCAACGTGATGTCTTCACACGCGACTGATTTAAATCGAACACCATCATTGCTCGCTTTTTTTGCCGTATATATTGCTGGATCAACAGTATGCTGAATACTCTTAAAGGAGGATGACGGCCTTCGGGAACAATCCAAAAATGTAAACAAATTGTTTTCATTATTGTTGTTTGTGTGTCTTATATGGATTTGGTTTTTGCTTGTATACTTCTTTCTTCGCTGCACTGTGTTGTTGGTTGTTTACATCTTTTATCTCTTATATTTTTTTTATGCTGATGTTGTTGCTATATTTTTGTTTATTCTTTGATCACATGATCAAGTCTATTGTGTTGGTTTTGCAGCTCTTGTTTATTATTTTAACAACACCATTTCCACTTTCACAACAATATTGTTTCTGAACGTTTAGAATTCGGTATTACAGTGGAGTTTAATGATTATATACCCGAAGAACAGAATAAGTTTAAGCAATTTAGTGCGATGAGCAACCAAACCTATGAATTTTAGAACATATTGTCAGAAATCTCCAACTATGCGCTAGTCTCGCATGAGAAGACACTGTCTGGACGAGGTAAAATGGGCACGCTGCTAGCTTTTGGGTCATGTGATAATAAAGAAGTAGATAACCATGGGAAATGAAAATAAGCAGACACTTATCTCAAGCCAATAGAGGTTATAGAAACTGTAAACTGTTGTTATCACTTCTGACTAATTATCGAAATGTATCAATCAGTTTTAGATTAGATCACGTAAACAATTTCCAGCCAATTCATGTAATAGCAATTTCTGTCATACATGGACCAAAAATCCTCAATGATTGCGTTTCATTTCTGATTTACTGGTTCAATTCTCCGATTACTTTTTGCGGTTTCAGATTCCATATTCCGTATTGACTATGCCGATATTTTTATGTTTCTCTGAAAACGGCGAGTTGTATTCAACTTTCTGCTTAAATTTAAAGATATGGACATCAACGAAATGTGGTGTCAAAAGGGCGACTTTGTATACCACGCAGCTGATTGCAGATTGAATATTCTGCACGAGTGATTTAAGGGTAAGTAAGGTTATCTCATGCAGCTCCGTTAGAGATTTCTTTGTAAGGCTTTATCAATTCGCAAGATAATAAGCACATAAGTTAGAACACTCAACGAACCTCAGAGCCAAGATAACCGATTTCTTCAATCAAATTTAGTTTTACTTTTGCCCCAGATCACCGACAAAATGGACATTTATGCTGCATTTCACCCAAAGACACTTGTAAAAGACACTTGCACGAAGTTATATTCTACAATAAATGGCATCAATAGATCTTTCAACTAGTGTAGTAGGTAGCGTGTTGTCTTATTAGATGTGGGGTCTCGCACATGAACGCACACAACACAAGCGGCTTTAGAATTAGGTCGTAATCATGACTGAAGGGTTGCAATGACCAATGACCACAGCGTCTTTGTTTTATTTAAATTTCGGAAATCGCAAATGCAAAGTCAATGATTTTATATAATCTCGTGTAGATCATGGCTTGTGAATGGCTAGACTAGGAATGTTTGCCTATTTTTTTTTATAGCTTTACGAGCTAAAGGTTGGAAAATCTTCGAAAGAGATTGGCAGCCCGGCCTACCAATATGCACGATTAGCCGCAGGACTTACTCTCGACTTGCTAGAAGCATACGTACTAAAACCAACCTAGTTTGTCACACTTTCAACCATTTGCCCTACCCAGGACCACAATCAAGTATTACGTCGGGGGGTGGAGATTCAGCGGGTGCTGCTATCCATTTCTGCTGTTCTTGCTCTTCTTATTATCCTCTGTTGTATCAGAACTTCAGAACTTCTATACCGCGTTCCCAGTTTTCGCATGATGTTGGCATCAGGTTAATCATATTATCAGGGGTCACCTGGGATCCAATTGTCCTCTCCAGTAAATTTCGTTAATATTCATAGCGTAGGCAAGTAAAGAATATATGCCCCGCTGTTTCGCTTGAATTTCAACATATTGGACACGTTTCATCCACGTCAAGCCCATACTTGTTGAGGTATGCTTTAAAGCAACCATGGCCCGTTAACAACTGTGTAAGGTAAAAATTCACCTGACAGTGTTTCCTTCTAGACCATTCTTCTATATTTGGTATCAATCGATAAATCCATCTTCCCTTCGTGTGCCACCTATTCCTTGCATTATCATTCGCCTGGTACACTAGCCCCGTTCTCCTATTTGATAAGTGTCTTCTCCTCTCTACGTCCACTAATTTTCGAAGCGGCATCATCCCCGCAATCACCAAGGCTGCTTCCATAGATACTGTGCGGAAGGCAAAAATTACTCGGATGGCAGATCTTCTCATCCTATATGTCTTCTTGTCTATGGCCTCGACCCATACAGGTTGCATATAGGGCAATCGACCTAACCACTCTCATCAGTAATTGCCTCTTCTCTTGCTTTGGACCTTCCAGGTTAGGCATTATCCGCGCGAGTGCTCGCGATGTATACGCCAGATGTTCCCTGAATGTGAGTCTGGTATCTATTATAACTCCAAGATATTTGGTGGACTGCTTCGATGTTATCCTTTGTTCGGCACCAACGCCAGTTATGGTGTTGAATTCCATTTTCTTCCTACTACTTACTAATACTATATCCGTTTTATGGTCAGCAAGTTTTAGACCTTATCTTGCGTTCCAGCTTCTAACTCTGCCAATGTTTGCCTATGTCATATCCTATCCGCAATAGGTTATAATATGTGTGGTAAGTAAGAACTCCCATTCCTTCCATTTCGAATGTCTGTTCGAGATACCTTTTCGATCGAGTTGCATTCTTTCAAAGGAATATTCAACCCGCAGTCTTCTCCATTTACTATGACCAGGAAGGAATGTCCTGTTTTTCTTCCTCATTTTTTCTTCTTTCTGTTTTTGTTTTTTTTTTTTGTTGTTGTTGCAAAATATTTCTTTATGATATCAAATTACCAATACTTGTCTACTTCTTCTTTTGCTATTTGATTTTGACAATGATTTGACTGCAATACGCAGTAAAAATTAAAAGAATTGAATTGAAATAAAAGAAAAACATCATGGGCCGAAAAAAACAGTGGTCTTAAGCAGCCACTGCCTTGGCCAGTGGTTGTAAAAAAACTGATTATCACTGATCTTACCGGTAGGTAACAGTGGCAGTGGTATTGGCAGTGGCAGTGGCAGTGGCAATTGCAATAAGGCAGCTTGTACTTGAAAAGTGGCTGTTAAAATAACATCAGCCCGAGTTTATGGTCATATTTCGCAGAGAGACAGAGATAGAGACGCTTTAACAACTAGAACAACAAACAGGCTTATACGTGAAATAACCAACAACAGAACACACACACGTTGTAACCGGAGGCTTTTCAATTTCATTCATTCATTCGTTTCTACGTATCCCAGCTATAAAAGCGATCAAAAGCCAATCATCAGAGAGTCATCTTCCTTCCAACAGCACACAGTACTGTGAGTGAATGTATTTGAATTGGAGAAGGTCTCCATCACACAACCACACTTAACATCCCCTGTGTGTATAGAAATCAAAATAAATTCTTTATGATGTGGCCGTTAGTTTTTTTTTTTTCTTTATTATTGTTGTTGTGGTGAATGTTGTTGCTGTTATCCCCCAATCAGTAATTTTGCATTGGCAACAAATAAGTTTGGTTACTGAACAACATGTTGGCTGTTGCCTAGCCAACGCTATTTATTAAAATTATGTCCGTGTAATGTGGCAATCGTTTGTAGCGAGCTTTATTCGATTAAAAGGTTCGTAGTATTTGAAAATTCTTTTCAACAAATGATTCCTAAATTTTAAGAATTAGGGTCTTTTCAGATAAATTTTCTAATGATTTAACTCTTTGACTGGCGAGAGTTTACGGCCAATGTCAATAAATTCGCAATAGTCTAGTAAGAAGAGTGTTGGATTATCAGACATAGGGACCAGCCCAGACATAGTCGAAAAAACGAAATATTTTTCACAATTCTTCGGCGACAACCTATCATCAGTCCTCTGGGAAAAACTCGAAGAGTATATGAAAATTGGAATTGATCGCTAATGTGGATTGTGTTCTGAAAACTTACGAGATATTGGTCATCATAAATCTGTACGACGTGAGGCCATAGTTCAAAGACCACATCAGACATCTCCAACACAACAAAATGAAAAAAAATTTCTTCAGCCTTTTACTCTCACCAGATTTCTGGTTAAAAACTCTCAAAGTAAATAAAAATTGCCATGAAGAGTTTCTTCAAAAAATGTGTGGTTCAGAGTCGACTTTAAACTACAGGTTTCGCCAATCATGCACAAAAAAATTAACACACGCAAGTGTATGTTGTAAGAAACTAGTTCGTACTCTGTAGGGTTCTAATGACCAATTATGTATGCATGTGTTATACTAAGCACAACTTTCGAACACCTGTACTGTTTGTCTTTCAGTCATCTGTTTACCATAGAAAATACCATCAATTCTCAATTTCTCAATTCATTTTAATTATTCAGTCTCATTATGAAGCCTAGAGAATTGTCAGCTATTCGACTGGTCAGATCGCAATGCCCCCTGATGTTAATAAAAAGAAATTCTGGATAAATAAATTAACAGGAAAGTGGGATAATCTCCTATTATAGGCTAGAATGTAGAGATGAATTAGGCTACGAATTCTTGTGTAAAAATCTGAAGATGAAAGAATCTCACAACCAACTCTGTTTTTATTACGTCCCAAATCTTTTTTATTTGGAAGATTAAAAAAAGGGAAAGGAAACTTAAAAAAGTACCTGACAAACTACTTACATCTCCAATGCCAATATAGGCTCTAGCAATATGGCCTCTAGCAACATTGCTTCAGCAAAGAGGCTGCTAGCAACATGGTGTTAGCAACATAGCCATTACCAACATAGCCATTAGCAACATAGCTCCTAGCTACATGGCCGCTAGCAACATTGCCTCAGCAACGAAGCCACTATCAACATGGTGTTAGCCACATGGCCACTACCAACATAGCCATTAGCAACATGTCTATTAGCAACATGGCTACTAACAACATTGCCTCAGCAACGAGGCCGCTAGCAACATAGCCATTAGCAACATGGCTCCTAGCAACATGGCTACTAGCAACATTGCCTCAGCAACGAGGCCGCGAGCAACATGGCCATAGCAATGCTGCTATTCGCCACGTAGCTAACGGTCATGTTACTAACGGCTATGTTACAATTCCGTTCGAGCAACATGGCCGCTAGTTATATGACCAATAGCAACAAAGCGGCTAGCAACATGGCCACTAACGATAGCAATATGGTTTCCAGCAATATGGCCGCTAACAATATGGTCTCTGGCAATAAGGTCACTAACGATATGACTTGTAGAAATATGGCCTCAAGCAATATGGTCTAGCAGCGGTAGAGCCAAAAATATATTTTAAATGGTAAAATTCTAACTTCAGTATTTATGAGAAAATGTTTGTTCCATTAAATCTAGTTACTGCAATAATCTGTCGTTTGGAGGCGACCTTAAATTGTAGATCCCGTGAAGCTAGATCATAACCATCACAGAAGTGAGGTAATGACCAATTATGGCAAGTCAATGAATAGCCTCTACTAGATTTAAGGTTTATCCAGCTCATTATAAAGCTAATACAGTGGGATTATGATTTTGATATAATGTGGAATCAGATATTTCCGTGCTTGTCTTGGCATTCGTGTATGACTTTACTGCACTAAATGCATTTCTGATTCATGTGTCTGACGAACTACATATCACATGTCAGGAGTCAACCTTAATGAACTTTAAATTTTAATGATCTGATGGGCCTTTATAGTGGGTTGAATCCTTAAATCATAGCCTGTTCTACAAAGATTTCCATTCTTTTCCACCTGGTGTTACAAATTCCATAAAAAAATTTTAAATGCTTGTATGAGTATCGATAGTGTGTCCAGGATATATTTGTATACCATGCCATGGAACCTTAACAACAAGAACGACAACAATAACAAACAAACAAACAAACGGAGAGAAAAAGAAATGCTCGTCTTTATGCAAACAGAATAAGAAACAGAAGTTACTGCCAATGGCATATAATTCAAATTGCAATCAGTAGTATGGCATCTAAAGCGATTTTAATGTTGTTTGCAGTAAAACACTATAACCGTTGCAACATCCATCCATTTGACTGTTCGTTTATTTGTTTGTTTGTTTGACCAAACATGCTACTGTCGTTCCACTGTAAACGTTTTGTAAAAGAAAAGTAAATACCTGTACACAGTGGATGACAACGACAATGATGATGAGGATGATCACATAGATGTGGATGTGAATGTGACTAGCTAGGCTAAGATGACTGGCTTTTGTTATTTTTTTGGTATTTAAAACTGTAACCCATATGAAGTGCATGGCATGGCATTGCTTGGCATGTTTGTATGCATAAACCACCTGAATATTGCAAGTAGATTGCATATGAATATATATTGCAACTTGCATTACTTATCTATCTTAACGCCCAACAACAAACAACATAGCACAACACAACAACAGCATCGCAGCAGCATTACAGGCAATGGCTACAAATTTAAGTGACACTTAAACTTGTATCAGTTCCATGGTATACGACGATGAATATTGTAGACCACAAACGTATGTACATACGTATGTACAGGCATGCACTGTAATTTCCATATTTTAACACAAAAGAAAATGAAATGATATCACAACAACAGCAACAATAATAGGAACAACATCAAGAGCTTGTATAGAAAAACAGAAAATTGGAAATTTACCATTAGCAGCAGCAGCAGCAACAACAATAGTATATGGCCAGAGCAACACTTATTATCAGGTAAGAAAACATCTTTTACTACCATCAGTAGCTCAATTCATTGGTTATGGCTGGCAGGAGCAGCCAGTCATTGCCATAGCCGTAGCAGCCAGTTACAATATGAACATTGCATTGCATTCTAGTAGTCGTCATCAAGCTCATCATCGGTATCATTGCCATATCCATATCCATGTCCATATCCATATCCATTGCTATTGCCAATGCCCACCACCATCACCAGCACCATCAATATTTTTCTGACTCTGCTGGTGCATCTTCTTCTTTTTCTTCAGGTTCTTTTAATCCAAAGCTTTTCATTATTGTCGTTGTTGTTGTCGATTTGTGAAAATCAAATAGAAACCAAAAATAAAATTGCCCCTGCATTTGCTTCAATAGGCCGAAATGCCTCAATAGCATTATACGACCACAACATCAACTCTGTCATTACCACTGCCAGTTTAAAGCAGACCATGGCTATAAACAACAGATGACTTGCTGGTGCCTGATGATGACGATGATGATCAGTAGCAGGCAGCAGGCAGCAAACAGCAGTCACCATCACCGTCACCATCACCATCACCACTGGCAATAAATGGGAGTTTTGTGGAAATTTATGAAAATATCATGTGTTTGCTTATGACAATCGGCCATTTGACCAACCGGCCATTTAATATGATTTCGATAAGATTGAGTTCCAAATACATTTTTGGTTGCCCACTTTTTTTTTGTTTTTTTTTTTACTAAACCCTCCCCGTTGCCATTTAGTTTTTATCTTTAAAATATGGAGACAAACATTGTATTTCCTTTTTTCTAGTTTCTGGTGATTTTTTCTTTTGCTTTTGACGTTTATAAAAACTTGATACAAATATGCCTTGCCTGATAGCACCAATGGGTGAGCCTAAGAAATTATAAGATTTGCTTAACAAGATTGCATTTCAACTGTTTGCTATTCAGTAAACTGGATTTAAAAAGCCAACCCTCGCAATGACAAATTTCTTAAAATTAACAACAAAAAAAACAGGCCAGCTTACAGGGAAATTATAACCTGAGGTGGCAAATGCTGAACAATGTTGCTGATAAGACTTTAGAAAAATGTTAGAAAAATGCAAACAAAGGTAAAGAATTCTAACAAGTGATGGAAAGATTAAAAGTTTAGAATAATAATTCGTATTATTTTCGATACCTAAAAAAATCTTAATCCATTTCCAGGTATTTATTATAAAGAACATTTGCTTCATAGGATCTTAATCGAGAGGACTTAATCTGCGGCACCATGATTTTTGTAGTTTGGACTGCAGTTTCCGCTGCAGCTATTCTTACAATGGGACTCTCAAGAAAGCTTAGCTGAAATGGAGTTTGAGGTTACTGGATGGCCATTCATTAGAGCTTTAAAAGGGTTTCAGAGTGACTTGTATTCAGTTTATATCTTTAGGTTTTAGATTGAATCTGTTTCAGAATGTCACAAGTTTTTAAAGCTATCACCTTAGATGCCACACACAATGGGTCAATTTCGACCTCCGGGAACTGTATTTGTCTTAACTGGCAAGTACACGTCCTCTAACCTAGATGCCACAACATCGATTGATATCAATCAATTATTAATTACCAAAGGTCATAGGCGTTGTGAGATAAGATGTAGGATATCGGTATTTTCAAAGCAAGGGAGTATGTATAGAAATTCACTAAATAGGTGGCTGCTTAGGTCAAGACAAGCACAGTAACCGGAGGTCGAAATTGACCCATTGTACATTGTCCTAAGGGGAGCAGACCAATCATAGACTTTAAGAAATTCTATAGAGGTCGGCATGCATTCAAAGCCATATAGTTGACATGTTGAGCGCTCTATATACATCCCAATGGAAGTCCCTATTTTATACAAACACTAGCTGACCCGGCGAACTTCGTCGCGCCCAAAATTGAGACAAAATTGACACAAGAATTTTATATATCAGATCATCAGTTTCTTTTAGTCCACACTTTCTGAGATGACTTTAGTCTGGTATACCTATAGTCGTTATTATTCGGTCTCAAAATACTAACTTTTCCTCATTTGAATCCATTTAGTCGATACGACGTTTTCTTCCAATTTTTCAATTTCATCATCAATACACGGTGTTGGGTTATTCAAGTTTAAGGTGTAAAATATTTTGGCTTTATTAAACTTACTTTCGATCATTTCTTGATGATTTGAACCCATCTTATTGGCTTCTTACATTCCCAGGCAGTTCTTGATTTCATATCCATGAATACAGTTGTCCTAAATGCCATTTTACTCTCAGCGTAGATCTTTATCACTAACATCCATCACAAACTCGATTTCCGTAGTTGAAAAATCATATTATGGCCTGGTAGCCGGATGACGAGTTTAAAAACTCTCAAAGTAAATAAAAATTGCCATGAAGAGTTTCTTCAAAAAATCTGTTATTCAGAGACGACTTTAAACTGTAGGCTTCGCCAATCATGTACAAAAAATTAACACACGCAAGTGTATGTTGTAAGAAACTAGTTCGTACTCTGTAGGGTTCTAATGGCCAATTATGTATGCATGTGTTATACTGAGCATAACTTTCGAACACCTACACTATTTGTCTCTCAACCATCCGTTTACAAAAGAAAATACCTCCTCTTAGAAGTTTCTCAACTCACTTAAATTATTCAGTCTCATCATTAAGAATTTCACAAAGTCATAGAATTTGTAGAGTAAATGCTAGAAGACAGTTATAGAGAAAATTGTCAGCCATTCGACATGGTCAGTTCACAATGCCCTCTGATGTTTATAAAAAGATATTCTGGAAAAAAAAATAAACAGGAAAGTTAGGTGATAGGCTAGAATGTAGAGATGAATTACGCTACGAATTGCTAGCTCATTGGCCTTATTTTCCAAATCTAATGCAGGTTGAGTATTTCTTGAGTAAAAATCTGAAGAAGTAACAAATCCTTTTTATCTGGAAGATTAAAAAAAGGAAAAGAAACTTGAAAAAGTATCTGGAAAACTAATTACATGGCCAATACCAATATAGGCTCTAGTAATGTGGTCTCTAGCAACATGATCTCAGTAACATCGGCACTAGCAACATCGACACTAGCAACATCGACACTTGCAACATCGTCGGTAGCAACATCGGCGCTAGCAACATCGTCACTAGCAACATCGACACTAGCAACATAGCCGCTATCAATGTTGGTGCTATAAACATTGAAGCTGGTAATGTGACCAATAACATCATGGAAAGAAATATTTCTTTCATGACTGTCTCTCAGCATATTTCTGGCGGAAAACTCTTGAGATTAAATAAAAATGTCATGAATAGTTTCTCAAGAATCTTTTGTTCGGAGTTAACTTTAAACGTACCGCAACTTATGAGTAAAATTAACACACACACAACATAAGTGATGTGGGAAGCTAGGTCGCAATCCGGCTTGAGTGGTTGTAATGAGTAATTACGTAACGAATGTATGTAGGTTAGAGGAGAGAAGGAGGAGAAAGGATGGTATGTAGGAGCAAGGGGGGAGTGGGAAACGGAGGAATCACACAGACCAGACACAACAAAAAGCCACTAATAAATCTGTGGAGAGCCTATACACTGAATTTATGCTCTCAAAAAAGGCCTTGCCAAGGATCCTCAATCTCAATCTACCAAGGGCTGAGCAGTTACAGAGGAGGTGTTTGATGATCTCCAACTCCTCCTGATCGCAACATGTCCTGCAATAATCCGGCTAGGAACTGTTCCAGATCCTCGCAGTGCCCCGTGATAAAACCGACAAACAACCTTTAGCTGTCCTTATTCAAGCCCAGCAGCTAACCTGTTCTCTCACAGCAGGCCATAGACATCTTGAGACAAAACAACCTGATCCTTTTCCATGACCCATCCATTGATGGGGCCATAGAGGTGGCAGACGGGGGGGGTCAAAACCAACTATCAAATTTGGTCCAAAATTCCTCAACGACTCCTTGGACTCGTGAACAAACCGTGATTTGCACCAGACCGACGCAATGACCTAAAAATGAACGAGTGTTTCCAACCCATTCTAGTTAAAAAATAAATCACGAACTTACATTTCATTCTGGCAACAAGTTACCGTTAAAGCGTCTTAATCATTTATTTCCATGAACTTAAATGTTGAAAAGGTAGTAACTGCGGTTGAATGAAAAGCGATAGGAAAAGAGATCGTGTTAAGAGATGCAATTTTAAGGAATTTTAAATACAAGTTTCATGTTCATACCGGCCTTACCTTGTCTGAAAAGATAAAAGCTTTTAATATGGCTTTAGTCTTTTAATAAAATTACAACAACAATAACAACAAAATATAAAAAAAGACACGCCATCAGACACGCAGCACAATACCAACAACAGACCCGAAACGATAAAGAAAAAACGTACGCAGAAGAGGAAATAATGTCACCAAATGTCTGATGCCCTGCTTTTGTTTTTCATTTTATGAGTGGTGAGCGTTGAAAATATTTTATTTGGGCTAAACTGACACAGAGCTGTGGTGCTTATTTATTAACCTACGAAGAGGAGTTCTTTGAAACACGATTTCAAAAAAAAAAAAACCAAAAAAAAGCGTGGTTCAGTTCTCAATGCAATGCCCGGACTTAACACGCAAAGGACAGGGCAGATATGCATGCATGCCTGAATCTCATCATAAGCGTTGGCTTATGGTCATTATGATCATGATGAGGATATCATTATGATCATTATTGTCAACAATATCCATTGCGGCATTGCTGAAACCCTTAAAGTCAGCTGTGCCAGCGCAACAGGTCTGGAAGCGGTCGATGATGGTTTTGGTTTGATTTTTTGTTTTTGTTTTTCTGTTTTGTTGGTTTTTTTTTGTCGGCAGCTTAACTAAATTATTAAGACATCTTTATAATGTAAACTTATCGCAATGAAGTGTGAAATGAAATGAAACGAAATGCAATCAGAATGGATTTAATATCGCAACGAAATAACCAGACAGTCTGCTGTTAAACTGAAATGTCTGATCGTTATTTGCCACAAACATTAAAATTATTATGACGATTAATAATAAAATAACAACAACAACAAAAACAAAAAATAAAATCGGCAGTCATACCCATATAGGCACACTGACTGACATTGAAAATTCACAAACAGCGAGAGAGAGAGGAGGGAGAAGCAAAAATAATCCTCTTTGTATAGGCCCCTTGTATGGTAAACGATTTTCAGCGAATAAATTGCTTTGATTGTTGTGCTGCTTTTGTGTCCAAATAGATGGAAGTTTTAAACAAGCTTAACAGAAGTCTTTATGACTCTCTTTAAGAGATTTTATTCGAATGATAATTTTTCACAAGTCCAAGAAAATTTTCGATTTTTAAATAATAAGCAGCGCCATTAAAGACGGGAAATGGCAAGAAAATTATTGATTTGAAAGTGTTGCAACAACAAACCAAACCACAGAGAAACTAAATAAAAAATAGCAATTGTTTGTATTTTAATGAACGTTCATATCCTGATATTAAAAGAAAATATTTCCATTTCTTCTGTTTTATAGTTTAATGCCTCTGAGATCATATTCACACATAATACATGCACCACTTTCCTTTGACACAGCGATTAATAAAATCAGTTTTTAATACAGTGTGGCTGATATATAATGCAACAAAGTAAAGCGCTATATTTTTTAATTATTTTTTTTTAATTTTATTGTTCAAAAGCACGGAAGTGGCTCTGCGGTATTTTGGCCCATTCCCGGCGAAACGCCGTCTTAAGATGTGTCGATCATTTGGTATTTTTTAGTGAGAACTTTGCTTTCCAAAATGCCCTAGGCGCAAAAGTCCAACGGATTGATATCCGGAGATTTTGGTGGCCATTATACGGTGGAAATTAAGCGAGGAACCGCCTTTTTAAGCCATTCTTGGCTGACGCGTATTGAGTGCGGTGGTGCTGAGTCCTGTTGGAATGTCCATGATCTGCGGCCGAAATTTTTGTCTGCCCAGGGCTTCAATACTGTCTATCTTCCGATAATATTCGGCATTTATTTTGACCCCACGGTCGATGAATACGAGCGGGAAGCGACCATCGGCCGTTACGGCGGCCCACACTATTACCATCGGCGGCGCTTGAGTTGTGGTGGCCAAACGCAGGCGTAAATTTTCAGATGACCTCTTTGGCAAGAAAATCCGATCATGTTGTTTGTTCACAAACTACTCAATTTTAAAATGGCTTCTCATCGGAGAAAACCAAATTCGGTAACTGGCCACATTCCTGCAAGCGAAGTAACTCCTTGGCTCTTTCCAGTCTAACTTTTTTTTGGCCGTCGATGAGCTCTTGCACTTTTTGGAACTTCAATGGCTTTAGTCCAAGTTCATTTTTCAATATGTGTTGCATCCGTTCTCGAGATATGTTTAGCTCACGGGCACTTTCTCTACCACTACCACATTGTACGGTAGAAATGAAGCCATTCTTGGCTGACGCGAGCTGAGTGCGGTGGTGCTGAGTCCTGTTGAAATGTCCATGGTCTGCGGCCGAAATGTTTGTCTGCCCAAGGCTTCAATACTGTCTTTAAGACATTTTCAGAATAATATTCGGCATTTATTTTGATCCCACGGTCGATGAATACGAGTGGAGAGCGACCATCGTCCGTTCTTTCTCTGGCGTTTTCCAGTCCAACCTTTTTTTGTCCATCGGTGAGCTTTTGCACTTTTTGAAACTTCAATGGCTTTAGTCCAAGTTCATTTTTCAATATGTGTTGCATTCGTTCTTGCAATATGTTCAGCTCACGAGCAATTCTTCTACCACTGCGGCGAGGATTTCGATTAAATCTGGCCTTTACTTTTCGGATCATTTCTGGTGTTGTTACCGTTTTTTTTCGTCCACTTTTTGGACGCGATGAAACACTGCCAGTATCACGGTAACGAGCAGTGGGACGAAAAACCAAAGTTTTATTCACATTTAAATGCTGGAGAGCTTTAACGATAACCACCTGTGGTTTTCCAGCTAAATATAAAGCAATCACACTATCACGCTTGAATTCCATCACGAATAACTTTCTTTCTGAATGCAATAGATCAAAATGCTTTTGTAAGCTTGTAAATAATAGAATGAACTGTCACTGGAATAAATCTGTCAGCTATCAGATAACAAATGATAACAACCTGAAGCTGGTTGCAGTACATATCAGCCACCCTGTTTGTTTCACACAGTCCTGTTGTAACACCAATATTACCCATTCCGACTTATGATTGCAATTGTTAGTTGGTGTCTCTTAGCCACCATTTATGAAAATATGGATTTCATTTAAAATCATCTTTTACTAGCTGCGTTCAATCAATAAATATGGGCTGTCGAAGTATGCCTAATCTGCGGTTGACTTGGCGGCTTCTTTCTTTCTTTCTTAGCTAAGGGGCTCAGTATTCTGTTATAACTGCACTGATGTCCATAAGATGGAATTTGTAATGGCATATGCTTAGGATACATGCCTAGGTCATGTACGATAGGGCATGCTTTAGAACCGAATTCTTCGGGTTTTAGATGTGACTCCATCTAAGCTAGAACTGTTTTTGGAAGAACAAACAAGTTTTACACTTTCACACATGGACAATAGGTTGCTGAAGCTATTATGCCGATGGCTCAAAATGAAATGTGGAAGTGTATTTGGCCAGCGTATTTCGGGTGAAGATTATTCTTATGGAACATCCTGCCCGCATGATTGAAACTAACAACCTACCTCCTTCGAACTTGATCATTTGGGTGGATATTAAAGCAGTCATCAAATCAAAGGACGTTAGGAGTTTCATAGACTTCCTACACTGAACACGTCGACATAACATACGCCTCTATTGGGTTTCGGGTCACTGTATCATATAGGGAAACGAAAAAGTGGACGAACTGGCACAGACGTATTCGAATATACCTCAGGAAGAGGGGATAAAGGAGATATTTTCATCCCTAAAGTAATATTGTTCCAAACAGCAAAGAATGGCATGAACTACAATAAACTGTAGGTGGTCCAACTTACCAATTTCAAAACTGTACAGCGGTAGATAGCACGCAAACCAAGGAACTATTTGATTTCAACAAGAGAATTCTGAAGGGAGACTGCGCTTTTGGCAATTTCGCTAACAAGCTTGATCTGCCACATTAGGAGTACTGCAAAAGTTGCATTGGATGTGGAATAAATTGAATCGGACCAACACCTTCTCTATAAGTGCAATGTTCTTCGAAACAAACATTATTGCTATCTGGGGAACATAAAGTTTGAAAATCTTGGCATGGTGCCGCGAATGTAAGTGGCCTGTTTCATCCAAAGCTCGGGATGGTTCCGATGCACTGAAATTCGTAAAGAAATCTTTGGGATATAATAAGACAGTGGGAGTGGTAGGTCCAACAAATCGATATTGCACTTCACGATTAGTGTAATAGTTGTATTTGCAGTTGGTTTATTCACTTACATATCTGGTGGTAGTTAGTTGAGGAAAAACACAGCGGTGTGGTTCAAAGTATCGCGGCCAATCTCTTAATAAGCTTTGATGAATTTAGGCTAGGACTAGGTTAAAGGACGTATACTTGCAATAGCAAGTGCAAGTGCAATACCAAAAGGTCAAACTGATCTATTATACGTCGTAGAGGAGAAAGAGGATACTGAAGGAGATAGTGAAAGGGAAAGACGTGAAGAGATGGGTGTTCCTTGTGAATAAAATTTCTGAAAAAAGGCACCTCAATACGCCTTTGCAACTGTTTGTTCTCTGAGTCATCTGCAAACTCAGACTCATTTGAATCTAAAAAATGTTGCTACTAAATTGTATTAAAATCGAGCTTGGAAATTCCCAGAAAAAAATTTTTTTTTTCATAAATCTCTCTCTCTTTTCTACATTTTCCTACTTTTCAAGGGAATAAAACAAATCAAAGCTTTAATATGTTTTCCACAGGCTTACAATAAACCAAAAGCAACAAAAAAAATTAGGAAAACAAGAACAAAATATTTCGTTTAATGAAAACAACTGCAGCAGCAGCAGCAGCGGCACGGCAACAATTGTGAAAAACTTGCATCATCAACAGCATCATCTACTAAAATCCAAGGAAGAGTAACTCCGGACATGGTACAACAAGCAGTGAACAGCTTCTGAATATTGTTAAAAAGGTTAAAATATTCATATTAAGTTTGAAAGTTCATTTATCACCCAATCCCCAAACCCAAGCCCCGATTCAAGCGCAAACTAAGTGAGTGAGTGTGTGAGTGAGTGGTTGAGTGAACGAGTGAAATTATGATTTCATGTTTAGTGTTCTTCTTTTTTTTTTGTAGTTTTTCCAAGCAACTGCCAAAAAGAGAGAAAAAAAAAGTAAAGGATGCCTCAGACCAAAGAATGAAAATAATGAAGGCCAAAAGCGTATGGAAAAAAATAGACATTAAAATAGACACAAAAAGCAAGAGTCTTACATAGAATTCTAGCCGAAATCTATTTGTCCATGGGTTTGTGTTGCAGACAGGCCGACAACAACCCTAAATTTTAATTTTTTTTTTTTTGCTCTGCTAAACCGTCATGACTGGCCTTTCAAACACTCTATATGTTCGGCAAGTAAGCGGCAAAAAACAAACAAACAAAAAAAAAAAATGTTTCGTTGAAAAGCTTTGGAGTTGGAGTTTAGATTGGAGGCTTAAGGCATCCTTTCCTTTGGTTTCAGTTCACTTTGTTTTTTTTTTTTTTTTGTTTTCTGTTCCACCAGTTCTGGTTTATTGCCTGGATTTAATATTTTATTGCGTGTAACTGTAGTAAGTGAGCAAGTGAGCGAGTGAGTGAGTAAGTGAACGTTCAAGTGAGTCTACTGCCAAAACATGTTTCCCAACTCATATTCCCTGTGTTCGCAACTGTGCATGTATGTATGTACGTGTGTTTATGTGTTTAAAACAGTGTCTGAGCTTGTATTTAAAAGTTATTGCAACATTCGCGATGATTAATTGTCTCTCAAAATTGCTGAAATTGCTAATTTTTTATACACTAGACTCTCCACTACATTGGTAACATTTTTGGTACTGGTACTGGCAATAGTACTGGTACTGGGTACTGGTACACACGTACCCACAAGCAAACCCCCATAGTATTTGGGTACCTTTTTTGTAAAGTGATTAATCACGCGTCTAAAAAAATGTGGCAATGAAGAAGCGCACATTTTCGTAGCGGCATGTCAGTTTTAATATGAAATTTTTGCATGCAACACTCCAACCTTTTCAGCATTAAACGAACGTTCAATTCAATTCATTTGAAGTTCATAAAGAGTGTTGAAAAACTAAATCTGTGCTTCTTCCTCTTTCTTCCTACCTTCCTACCTTTCTTCTTTTCTGACTGCCTGCCTGCCTGCCTCTCTTCCCTTTTTATATTTCCTTTAAATTTATTTCAGTTGGAAATCAAATTGTTGGGAAAACATTGTTTGCTGGAATTAATCTTTAAAGTTCATTTCAGCTTAAACGGCATATTAAGTGTGCTTGACACTGGGGCCGTGAATGATTAGAATGAATTGCTCTATCAAGCATTAGGGTGTGGATAGGCAAAAAACTTTTTCACAGGCATAAAGGAATTTATTTTATTGGCAATTTCCATTCAAAATACATATGAAGCACAAGGTTATGTACTTAATTTTATCACTTGCCATGACGTTTTAATGACATCCGTTGTAATGAATTCCAGATATGGAATAAAGAAAATGATTTCTTAAGTGCTTGACCGATCCAGACCCACATTTGCACCACTGCATTGAATCATTCTGTTGTGTTGTGGACGAAAGTTCAATGATCGAAATTGTATAAAGCCAGATTATTTAGAGCATTTTGAATAGACAAGAATTAAAAATGATTGAAGACGATGTATTCCTTGAACAGCAGTGCTTCATGTATCGCGTTCATGCCACCTCTGTAATTTAGTGAAAAAATGATTTAAAAGTCATTTAAAATACGGTTTTAGAGTTCGTAAACTGAGTTGGCCTCTGTCAAACATTGTTTCGTGTTTGCCATTAACTTTCGATCAGAGATCAACAATGAATCGTTTTTTCGCTACTCATAAGGACTCATGCAATTTTGAAGTATGAGTGAGTCAACAGAATTGAAATACAACTACTCTGATGCATTCGTACTCGCTACAATATTGATTTATAAGTATAAGTAGCAATGAGTATGAGTACAACGTTGACATCAAATTCAAAACATTCCAAATATGTTTGATTCATATGCCTACTCATTCGGATTTATTAATTTAGAAAAATATTTATAATACTTATAATTGATTCGAGTGATTCAAAATTTACAGCCCTTGTTGTTGTTGCATATACAAACAAAGAAAAAAGGAAAGACAAAGACAACAAGCAAAGCATACTCACAATCTTCTTGTGAGTATAGTAGTATTCGTACGCGAATCATACTTATTTTCTGCTTCCTGTAAACGTTAAGTAGAGACGAGTCGAAGTCAATAACATCATGCGTATTGTTAAGTATGTCATGAAAATTTTTTTAAAAATACCTTGCGTTCGGAGTCAGCTTTAAACTGTAGATCCCGTCACTTATGTATAAAATTAACAGACACAACATAAGTAGTGTGAAAAACTAGGTCAATAATCCTGACTGAAGGGTTGTAATGGCCAATTATTTATGTATGTATTGGATGATTCGGTCACCAATGACAAGCCGCAAGCGATTTGCGATTATGGTCGCCTTACGTGGAGGTGATATGATCTGACCACCGAAATCGCGCGATTTTACATCCATTATTTTTTTCATAGCGTTTTTTTAAGTCGTAGAAATATGAGAAAATGCCACAGACCACAGGGTTCATCAAAGCCAATCCATGAGCCATATTATCAGTAAAATTTTGCATGATTTATGCGCAAATGTCATGAATACGGATACATTTACCTAAAGAAGCTGTTGCAGACATTGGAATGTCGTTATATTTCACACTTAACGCCATCAATAGGTCGGATAAACAAATATAAGATTTCGATGCTATCTCAGACTTAGGTTGTTTTATTTAAATTTGAAGATAGGAAGCAATAAAAAAAGATCCTACAAGTGATGAACCAATTAGGTTCATATTATGGCATCCAGGTGGTAGAAGTTGTTCACGTATTCTAGAGTATTATTGTCGATTTCGAAAGGCCTAAAGTTCTTCAGTGTTCTCTACAAATAAGTTCAACCATATCACGGTGTGTCATATCAAACACATGGTTCAAGTCCACTGTACTTGTATTAGGAAAGTCGACTTATGTCTACAGATTCATAAGAAAA
This sequence comes from Sarcophaga peregrina, assembly GCA_014635995.1. NCBI lineage: Eukaryota > Metazoa > Arthropoda > Insecta > Diptera > Sarcophagidae > Sarcophaga > Sarcophaga peregrina. The sequence goes on along the minus strand of CM025792.1, from coordinate 51,633,443 downwards.
ATAAAAAAAAAATATGAAACCATGGAAAAAACTTTCTGAAATTAATTCGAAATTAAAACCGAACAGAACATAACATTCATAGCATCATGAACATTGCTTTTCAAATGCATTTTTTTTTTTTTTAGTTCGGAAACTGCCCAGAAACTTTGGATGGGAAATTGGAAATTGAAAAAAATGAACAGAACAGAACAACCGAAGAAAAAAACAGTTTTCCGCTATTACGAAATCGCAGTATAACGGAGTTGAAGTTATTTTTTCATCAAAGAAATTCTGCACTTTTTTGCTCTCATTTTTCTTTTCGTGTTTTTGTTGGTGGTAACATGACAGGGTATTTTGTAAACTGATTTGCAAATTTCAATTGAAATTCAAAGTCAAGTTTAGAAACAAAAAAAATTGTTGTTGTTTTTCCTTATGTACTCATATCAATTGTCATGTTTAATGTGTTTATAGTTGTTGTCGTTGTTGTTGTTGTTATACTTTGGTAACGGATCCAATGAAAGAAAGCTTGGCAGTTCGATTCAATTGGGGCTGGTACTCCTTATACAACATTTGTCACACGTATGCACATGGGTGTCGTCTATACGTCTCCCCCCTCCCCCCCCTCTCCAAAAGTGTTTGCATGTGTTTGTTGTCAAGTGTTGAATGCTTTTTTGGCAGTCCGTTTGGTTTGGTTTTTTCTTTTTTAAATTATTTCGTTCGATGTTTCGCTAAATAAGTCAAAACGGAAACAAAACATTTCGTATAAATTTTCTTATGCTTTAACGTTTTCCATTTTACAATAACAACTACAACAACAACAACAAAAGAGGAGAATATAACAAATCTTAGTTATTCGAAATTTTGCTGAACACAAAAGTAATCATCCTCACGATAATCGTGTTGTTTTAACACTCAAACTTAACACAAAAAAAAAAAACAAAACAAAAAAAAACATTCATACGGAAAAGTCGTTCGTCATTTTGGAAAATTGCATACAAAATACAAACAAATCTATGCGATGATACGTTACAATACGTTACGTTAGAATTCAAAATTCGCCAAGGAAAAGCGAAAAAAAAGAAAAAAGTCTGTGATAAAATACAAGAAAAAAAAAACGAAAATGGAAACAAAAACAGTTGACAATTGGAAACAAAGTGAAAACTAAAGAATAAATATGTGTGACATACGTTAGGCAGATAATTAAAAGAATGATTTCATCCAAAGTATAAAATTATGCCAAAGGCGGCCTTGCTAACCGGGATATAAGATTCATAATAAAGCCGTTTTAGGAAAACATTACGGCAGAAGTTGTCTAGAACTCTAATCTAGGACCTTTGTTATTGAAATAATGAAATGACTGTGAATTTAGACAGACACTTAGGACAGCCATCATGGATTTCGCAGATAAATGATAGCAAAGCCCTGTAAATTTCGACTTTTTTGTGGAAATAAAATGGTTCCAGGCATTTCCGAAGGCATTTTGCATTTTGAGAAAAAGAAACACATTACGGAGATTCTTAAAAATTAATCAGATTTACTTGAAAATTGTTACTCAGTGGGTTTTGAGGTTGTTGATTACAGTCTTCATTCAGATATAAAAGATTCAAAATGGCGCACAGTACAATAGAGCTGCGTCGACGATTGAAAAAATTTTTTATGAGTAACTGAGAAGTAATCAATTATAACCTCATTCAGTAATGGATTGCCATGAATTTTTTCTGAAAATTTGTAATCCTCAACCCAGTATGTTAATTCTCCTTTTGCAACCCTTTAACTCCACCCCTAAGTCCATAATCAATTTTTTGGCTCAATTAAACAAATCAATGTCAATTTTTTAAGTGAGCACATTATCACCGCAATCCTCCGTTGTCCCTTCTATTTTTCTAAAACCAAAATGCAGTAGGGCATCCTGAGTGCATTTCAAATATTACAAACCTAGAGCCATATATTTGCACAAAAAGAATCGTATGATCATAAGGGCAAATTATACATGATTTTTATTAATAGGAACATTTTCATCTGATGTGGATTGCTAGGAGAAAAATTTCTTAGACGTCATTTGTTTAGTGTAGTAATCCCATTAATTTGCTAAAAAAGACTCCAAGGAAGGGTTGATAGTCATGTGTGCCCAATCAATTCTACTCGCGTGTAAAACATTCTCTACGAAAACCATCCGGGAAAAACAGTATGAATTTCAGTTGTGAAGTCAAAACGTCACCATATTATACTAGGTATGACCTAGCCCACGGTTCAAATCCTAGATCAGACATCGCCAAATATGAAATAAAAAAAAACCTACTTCTTTGGCGGTTGCTCTCAGTGATTTTGTAGCAAAACCTTGGAGGATAAATAAAAATTCCATGAAAAGTTTCTAAAAAATCTTTCGTTTGGAGCCGATTTTAAACTGTAAGTTCCGCCACTCATTTGTAAAATTAACAAACACTACAGAAGCGGTGTGAGAAGCTAGGTCGTAATCCTGGCTGAAGAGTTGTGATGTCCTATTATGTATGTATGTATGTACGAAAGGTCAAAAACTACCCTGTGTTTAAGACAAAAGTAGGTATAACTTACAAGGGAGGTGAAAACCAGACTCTTTCAACTCTTTAGATCCATAACTCCTAAAAAGTCATTAGTCGTAATGCTGTGGCTTTCGGCATGCAAACCAAAATGACAACGGCCCGTTTGAATCGCTATTATGCGGTGTATGACCATGCAATTTAAGTACAGAAGTGAGTCAGAATCACAATTAATAACGTTGAAGAATTCATTCTAAGTAAACTTTCTTTGACTATGAATATTTCCATCCCCTCTGATTATCACACAGCAAACCGATCATTTTTAGAGACAAACATCACCGGTAAACTGTTTGGCGTTCGCGCGCGATTCCCCTGATCAACAGTGTCCATTTCATACAGGCTTTGGGTCTGGATGACTGTGTAGTTGATGTATTTTCCATCCTCCTACTGAAAACTAAGAAATTCAAAACATTTTTTATTGGCTGGGCTGATAAATAATCTTGCCTTCTTGCTAGACATCAATTGAATAGGAGGGGAATCAATTAATTAATTAAACTAGCCTGTAGGACTATGATTTTGTTTCAATTCCTAAATGGTAGAGCGTACTGAGACTGAATGCAGAAGACTTCAATCATTTGCAAATGGCTTCTGTAGAGATTATAGATACAACGCATAGGTCAAAATTACAAACGAGATTTCTCACACCATTCAAGTTCTGTGTATTAATTACATCCATGAGTGATGGGATCTACTGTTAAATGTCGGCTGCTGAATGGAAGTCGCCGTAAGAAATACTTTTCTTTATCCTTGGTTTTGTTTGAGATCTCTTAGCCAGTATATAAACCATGAGCCCTCGTCTACTATTAGACTTCAACTTCTGTAATTTGGCTCACGTCTATTGGTAATAGAAAGGTAGTGTCGTTGCTGAATTTCTTCAATTTTTTGTGTAATTTTCAGCTTAATTTCATGGGAATCATGCATTGCGATCGGTTAATTAGAAATTAGCACCTAGTTTCAGGACACCGTCCCATATAGTATTGCATATGGACCGCTACCTGTACTCAAGTGATTTAACATTTCGAAAAAACATCCCCTCTTGCCTATCCTATTATGCGCCTATTCCGTTTTTCCTCTTGAGAGTTACGTTTCTGACAGAAGAGATTTATAGTTCGGAGATAAACAAACAAAAAATTCTCTTATCATTAGGATCAGGATCTGAAGTCTGGTACACTTAGTCTCGAGCACAAGGAGAGACTCACAAAAATTAATGCAGAAACAGAAAGGTACTCTGATTAGCCCCTCTATGCAAAATAAACTTTTTGATTCTGTAATAGTGGAATTGATTCTATGGCAATGGCATAATTTATAAAAACGGATCTTTGAGGTTCATTTTGTTAAGCTTTCTTTGATTCCAATGCCAGGAGAAAGTCAGTGTCAGAATTTTCGACAAATTTTGGAGTGAGTATACAGCGAAGCATTATGGAATACAGGGATTTTTGGTAAACTCGACAAGACTATAAGAGAAGGAGAGAGAAATTTTGAAATATTTTTTTAGATCTGTCCTATTTTGCAGGTATTTTGAAGTTGCCGTAGTCTAAAACGTAGTGTGTTGGCTTATTGGACGTTAAGCCCGGGTTCGTATACCAGGTCAGACAGCAAAATGAAATATGAAAAAAAATATATTTCTTCGGCGATTTCTTCTCAGCAGATTTCTGGCAAAAACTCTGAGGGTAAATAAACCGGTCATGAAAAAGTTTCTCAATAATCTAACGTTCGGAGTCGACGTTAAACTGTAGGGCCCGCCACTCTCGTATAAAATTAAAGCACATAACATGAGTGTTGTGAGAAGCTAGGCCTGTAATCCTGGCTGAAGGGTTGTAATGGCCAATTATGTATGTATGTATGCATTGCAGGTAATTAAAAGATTTCGCCTTTACTCCAGGGAACACTTTCCAAAATGAACTCATTGTTCTTAAGCTCTGTGCAAGTGTTCATGTTCTGTTTTCGTTTAATTTTTGCATATTTTTCCTACCAAATTCGTAAATATCATCATATACTTTTGGCTAAATACAACAATAACAAGAACAACAACAACAACAAAAAATAATCATACCACAATAACAACAGCAACACTAACAACAAACATGAAAGCAACGAAAGTTAAAAATTTTATTTCATACCAATTGCAGTGCATTTCTTTGCCATTTAACATCGCTTTTTAAAGCCAAGCTTCTGATGTCCATTTTCAAAACAAAAAAAAAACAAAAAGTTTTGCTCGTCGCATCGGTTTGTCTAATTCGCATACAATTTTTGAAATCAAACGAACGAAATTTTTGTGGTTTATACGAGTAGAGTTGATGCTCACCTTTGGCCGCGTAAATCACAATCATGCCTAAAGTAAATGCGAGAAGCTGCAAATAAACAAAATGTGCAACAGCAACAACAACACAATGCAACAATGCAAAACAAAACAAACCGAGCCAAAAAAAAGGGAAAAAACAATTGTCTTGTCATCCAATTTGGATTTTCGTGGTGAAATTCATGCTTTTCGGACCAAAAATAGAAGAAAACAAATCCAAGCATATGCAGAGAGAGAGAGAGAGAGAGGGAAAGACAGCAGAAGAATCAAATGAAACACCAGCTTTGTAACACCATCTTGCTAAAGGAACACTAACAATAAAACAAACAACAATTGGAACAAGAACAACAACAACAACAACAAAATCAAATAACAACATACAACAACATTTAACAACATTTTGAACGAGTTTATCATTAAATTGCCAACCGACACAGAACGGCAATGCAGCACTTAAAGAGTCTTTTTTTGTTATTTTTTCGGCTGCTGATGGGGCTGCTGCTGCTGCTGCTTTAATACTTTAAAACAATAACAAACAAACAAACGAACGAACGAACAACAACAACGATGCTGTAGAATATAAACAAATCCTTTTAACTTAAAATCCAACAAACAGCAACAACAACAACAAAACGGTAAATAAATAAATAATTTGGCAACTCGTTATACAAAACGTGCTGAACTGATTTTTGTTTCGAAAAGTTTACTTCCCCCTTTGCTCCCTAACTAGATTTTAAATATTTAAACGTTAACGTTTTGTTTTCTTTGCAATCTTTTTTTCTTGTTGTTAGTTATTGTTGTTGCCACAGTTTTTTATGTTGTATGTTGCATGTTGTCACTGTTTTCAATAATTGTTGATTTTTTTTGTGTAACTCCCTCAACAGTCTAGTCGTTAATATTTTTCGATTAAAAATTTCATTGAAAAACCTATTTCCCGTAAAACCAATTCCTTGTTTTAATTAAGCGAACAGAAAGATATTAAGATGGCCACCCTTAAATAGAGATTCAATTTCATCACAATAGTTACTGATGGAAATGAGCACCTGTTCTGATGAGTGATGACACATCCAGCTATTACTCGAATGTATTTTATGTCAAAAGGATTGATTTTGTGGTCAAATTGGTTTCTTGAACCTTGGCTCAAATTTTTGGCTGCTTTTAGTTGGGGGAACCGGGTTGTTCTATTTCTAAACAGTCTAAGACCTGCTGTGGACAGTAAAAGAACAGATTAGCTGCTGGGCTTGGTTAGCGGTTTTATCACGGGGCATTGCGAGATTAGGTCGCTGACGGGGATCTGGAACAGATCCCAGCCGGACTATTTGCAGGGTATACTGCATTGAAGAGGAGTTAGAGACTGTCGAACATCTCCTCTGCAACTGCCCAGCCCTTGGCAGGTTGAGGACCCTTGGCAGGGGCTTCTTTGAAAGCTTGAGTTCTGTGTCGAGAGCCAACATCAAGGCTCTCCACAGATTCATTAACAACTTGGGATGGTTGAGAAGTGCTAGGGTTTTATAAGTGTAGTCGCGCCCTCATCCTCTTTTGTTTTGTGTCTGTTTCTTTCTGTGTAATTCCTCTGTTTCCCATTATCCCTCCCCTTATCTTCATTCCTATATCCTCTATTTCCTTCCTCCCTTAAGGACAATGTACATACATACATAATTGGCCATTTACAACCCTTCAGTCAGGATTACGACCTAGCTTCTCACATCACTTATGTTGTGTGCCTTAATTTTATACATGAGTGGCGGGACCTACAGTTTAAAGTCGACTCCGAACGAACAAATTTTTGAGAAGCTATTCATGGCAATTATTACTCTCAGAGTCTTTGCCAGAAATCTGCTGAGAGGAAGTCGCCGAAGAAATATTTTTCGTTTTGATCTCTGACCTGGGATTCGAACCCGGGCCTTTCGTCTTATAAGCCAACACACTACCCACTAGACCACGGCGACTTCTACAATGTACAATGGGTCAATTTGGACCTCCGCGTACTGTGCTTGTCTTGACCGACAGGTGCACGTTCTCTAACCTAACCTAACCTAATCTTGCGATATTATTCAAAAAGCTTTGGAATGCTGACTATCTTATTTAAAACAATGGGCAGAGCAAAGCCAAATGCAGAACTGTAGCACACCATTGCAATCCTTAAGTCAGGATTACGATCGTGCTTCTCACACCACTCATGTTATGTATTCATTTAATCCATTACTACTGGGATCTACAGTTTGTTTACGACTTCGAACACCAGTTTCACAAATTCTCCAGAGGGCTACTGAGAGATTTGCCTAAGCTGAGCTTTAAACCCGGAATTCTTAGCTTTTAAGTTAGTATTCTAAAAGTGAACCGATATATATAAAGAACCGATTTTCTTTACACCAAATAGCAAAATTGAGAACCTGTTATAACGCTAATAGGGTGCCACTAATTGGACACCATTTTCCTCTATCGACTGCTTCATTTCATTCCACTATTTACTTATTTACCTCAGCTATTGACATCAAATCGGAATTCCAATCAAGTTGCTTTAGAGGTGTATTCCAATGTAGGGTGCCCAACTCTAATTCTCAGTGTGTACAGCAAACTTTATTGCGATTTTCCCGTTTATTATCAAGAGTTTACTTTGTTTTTTTTTATTAACCCTGCACTCAGGGGATGACCCCTACTCATGCAGTACATTGTGCGGGTTAGGAAAGGTGGAAAGAGGGAAGATGCGAACGGTAAGGAAATGAGTTGCTGCTGGCCTTCACCGTTAGACAGTCTACAGCAATCGTCCCCAAGAAGCACGTAGTTCATGTTAATGAAAAAAAGAATAATCTGCACTGACATTGTATTAGAAGTGCTGAGTATAGTTGGACGTAGGCTCCATGGGTTCTGGTAATGTGTTCCTCAAATTTTTTATACAAAGACTTTATGGTCCGTGTACGATTGCCAGAGCCAAATTGGCTGACGAAATTTCTCTCCGTTTGCTTTCATGCAACTTGTCCAGTCTTCCGGTTCCTTTTTTTTTTGGAACCATTCTCATGTCTCTCTATATACATAATTGGTCATTACAACAATTCACTCAAAGTTACGACCTATCTTCTCACACCTCTTATGTTGTGTGTGTTAATTTTATACATGAGTGGAGGGACCTACAGTTTAAAGTCAACTCCAAACGATAGATTTTTTAGAAACTTATCACAGCAAATTTAGTTACCCTCTTTCCAGTAATATGGTTCGGAGCTTTCGTATAAATGCAATACAGAACGAGAGTCGCATAACTTATATGACTCCCAGGCTTGGAGGTGGTATATCCTAAATGATTTCGACATCGGCTCCGCCGTTACCAACAAAATTGTGACAGCCTAAAGATCAAGTGTAGGATCACACCTGCTAACGGGTGCTGCTATAGTCCCAATAGGCAACTGAGTAACAGACACCAGTCTCATACGGTAAAACTGATTCTCTACTAGACGCTCATTTTCCCTGTGCTTCTTTATGGCGCAGCAGTATGGATGCTATTAAGCACTGACACGCCAGCCTTGAGAGTATTCGACAGAAAAGATCTACGCATTTCGATCCACTGCAAGTTTGCGAAGATTTCAACAATCGATCCAACAATAAGTTTTATAAGCTCCTCAACGAAATGGAAGCATTTTGCAGTATATTTTCATCCAGCGGCTTCGTTGGCTTGGCCATTTCGTTCGAATGTAAGTAATTGCTTTCGTGAGACGGGTATTTGATGCGGGGATTTGCGGAAGTTGGGGAAGTGGCCTTGTTTGTGTTGGAACTAATGAAGGAAGGAAGTCGAGACATCGAATGGTGTAACGAACTGGCGAGAGCGCGCAAGAAGCAGAGGCATCTGAAAGGATGTGTTAAGGCACTTGGAAGATGTGTTAATCGGTTTGGTAATAGCCTATTAAGTAAGTGGGTAAGTAAAACCCAAGAGAGATGAAGGCAAAAGGAATTTATATCATATACATGGCTGTGATGGCCGTATAATAAGCATTCAGTTGTGAAGTCGCCGTAGTCTAGTAGGTAGTGTGCTGGCTTATTAGGCGTAAAGCCAGGGTTCTTGTCCTAGGCCACACATCAAAATAAAATACAAAAAAATTATTTTTTCGGCGATTTCCCATCAGCAAATTTCTGGCAAAAACTCTGAGAGTAAATAAAAAGAAAATCAAAAATCTGTTGTTCGGAGTCGACTTTAAACTGTAGGTCCCGCCACTTATGTATAAAATTAACATACACAACATAAGTAGTGTGAGAAACTTAGTCAATAATCCTGACTGACGAGTTGTACGTAAGTATGTCTCAAACCAGTTTCCAGTCCCTGAACTAAATTAAACATAATTAATCATCACAACCCTCCAATCAGGATTATTGACCTAGTTTCTGCCATTTAGGGGTCTCAAGATACATCCCGTATGGGCGATATGTTATTCACTTTGCTTCTTTTAATGAAATTGTCTGGATGAATTATACTTTCCCTTAAATAAGAAGATCTAAAGCTTATGAAAACTGGGTAATGACGTAAGCAATATGGTTTAGGTGTACGAGTGCGCGAAGTGTAACATAAGTATTAGGGAATTCAAGTCGTGTTATTTAGTCTTAATATACTCATGGTTCCCCTAAGGACAATGTATAATGGGTCAATTTCGACCTCCGGGTACTGTGCTTGTCTTGACCGACAGGTGCACGTCCTCTAACCTATACTCATGGTTTTTCTTCTATTATGATCGCCTTAAACTAACTTTGGAATTCCTCTCACTGAGTCATTGAATCATAACACTCAAGGTGCTGTTTCCTTTTACGTTTGTAGACTGGTTTTTATGATCCTAAAGACATTTGGTTATCCTCTAACTTTGGAGCATTAGGAATAGAAATTATTTTTCGGATTTACAAGATTCATTAAATTGCTTGAATTTATTTTAACATTCGGGGAGTCTTTCGGTTGTCAATTTATATGAAAAATCTCTCTTTTTCCCTTTCTTATTTCCTGTCATAATCAAGTATGTGTAGGTACATTGAATTGGCCAGTTCATCAATTTAGTTGGAGAGCATAATTGTTTATTAAAGCTGACGAGCAATTATAATCAAAGAATTTTCAAAGACTCATTGAAATTGAAAATCATGTTCTTTTATATGTAGTTTCGCAAGTGTTTTCAAATAAACTTTTTAAAAGTGAGTGCACCAGCATCAAGTGCTGCTAAATTATCATTGAAAGAACAAAAATAAACACAAAAAGAGGAAAATTAATGGCAATCTCTTGTGAATTGGAATAGAAAGTCAGTGGTGCAGCTATCTTTCTAGTACCTCTCCCGTTACGAGTGCTGATTTAATTGTGCAATTCATTATAAACGAAAAATTTAAAAAAAGAACTACAAGAACTAGAAAAAATAATAATAAATTAATTATAATTTAATGCCAGTCATTGTATAATTTGTTATTATTAAATTAGTTGGTAATTAATTTTGTCTAAAAATGAAAGCAAAAAAAAAAGAAAAAATTCGGGCCAAACTTAACAAGAAATTTAAAAGCAGAAAACATACTCTTTGGCTCTTTCTTTCCAAGTAAAATAATAAGAAAAATTTTGTTGAAATAAAGAAAATGGAAAAAATTTCAAGAAAAACTGCAATTCATCGTATGTTATTGTTGTTGTTGTTGTTATTGTTGAGTATTAAATTCCTAACATCATGATGCTTACTTACTGCCTTGAATGTTGTTTAAAGAGAAAATTAAATTTAGAAAGTACTTGACAGTTTGATTAAATTTTAATGTGGAATTATAAAGTGAAATTAGTTGAAATGAAATAGAAGAGGTTCTCAATCAAGCCTTCAGTCAGGATTACGATTGTCCATTGCAGATTTCGGATATAACATTCTAAAAACCGGGAATATAAATAACAAACTTATCGAGACGGTGGCAAAAGAAAGCATATTTTTCATCGATGCCTATAGCCTTTTCAGGTATTTGTGGAATTCGGAAGGATCATTTGTCATCCGCCCCTCTTTGTTGAAGTTACTTAAAGTCACAGTATTTTCCGTTTGCCGTTCCATATGCAGCAAATCATTCACTGTGAAGATTGAGTGGTAGTATCTAATCTGTTCATCATCTTCTGAACGTTTATCAGGGTTTGAGAAAAAGTAAACATTGTTCACTGTTTTATGTCGCCGTGGTCTAGTGGGTAGTATGTTGGCTTATTAGACAAAAGGCCTGGGTTCGAATCCCAGGTCAGACATCAAAACGAAAAAATATTTCTTCGGCGACTTCCTCTCAGCAGATTTCTGGCAAAGACTCTGAGAGTAAAAATTGCCATGAAAAGCTTCTCAAAAATCTGTCGTTCGGAGTCGACTTAAACTGTAGGTCCCCACTATTGAATAAAAATAACGCACACAACATAAGTGGTGTGAAAAGCTAGGTCGTATAATGACCAATTAAGTATGTATGTAATGTTTCGAAGTGAAATAACAATAGGCCTTTAAGACAGTCGAGAGAGAATGGACTTCGCTTCTAATATCCAGTAACTCATTGTTACCTTCTCAGATATGAAAAATGTAAACGAATTAAAAATATCGACGAAATAAAAATATGTGATTACTGTTCGCAGAAGCCAATTGTATCTGCTATCTTGTTAGCATACTGGAGAGAGTGGTGACTCTAGAACGAAGATCTATGCTATTTCTTTTCTTTTCTCCGATGAGAAGCCATTCCAAATTGAACAACGAAATGATCGGGTTTACTTGCCAAAGAGGTTAGCTGAAAATTTACACATGTGACTGACCACCAGATCTCAAGCGCCGTCGATGGTAATGGTGTGGGCTGGCGTAACGGCAAATGGTCGCTCCCCGCTCGTATTCATCGACCGTGGGGTTAAAAGAAAAGGCGAATATTTTCGGGAAAATGTCTTAAAGACAGTATTGAAGCCTTGGGTAGACAAACATTTTGGCCACACCATGGAAATTCCAATAGGACTCAGCACGCGTCAATGGCTGAAAAATGAGGTTCCTAGCTTCATTTCTACCGCACGATGGCCATTAAAGTCTGCGGATCTCAATCCGTTGGACTTTTGCACCTGGACATTTTGGAGAGTAATGTTCTCACTAATAATACCAAAGTGTCGATCATCTCAAAACGACACTTCGCCGGGAATGGCTTTGTCGGCCGTTTGAAGGCCATAGTTCATACCAAAAGTGGCCAAGTCGAACGAATCGAAACTGATTATAAAATTTGATGTAATTTCCAACATTTTTTGCTTTTGAACAATAAAGTTTAAAAAAAATTAAAAAAATATAGCGCTTTACTTTGTTGCTTTATATATCAGCCACTCTGTAAATTATTTAAAACATATTAGATCTCAATCTCAATCCCTTCAGTAAGGACTACAACCTAGCTTCTCACACTACTTGCGTAGGTTGCGTATGTTATTTTTATACATGAGTAGGGGCAGGTTTTCGAGGAACAATTTTTTTTTATTTACTTCCAGATATTTGCCTGAAATCTGCTGAGTGGAGGTCGCCGATGAAATATTTTTTTCTTATTTCAAGATTTGTTACAGATGTCTAACCTGGGATTTGAACCATGGCCTTAGATCTAATAAGCCAACACAGTAACTAGACTATGGTGACTTGTGCACCAACGATTTATTAACAGAACGTGGCTGTACAAATATAATTTCAATAAAATCCAAGCAATCACAAAACTATGAGGATAGTTGGGAAATGATAGCCAGAAGTTATAGATGAATACAGAAAGAGATTGTACCTTTTAAAATGCAACGCCTCAGATTTCAAGTAAACTGAGAAACATTTCTGGTGTATAAACAATTTTAATTAAAGAAATTTTTCTATTTATCACCAGAGTAGACATGCTTGTCCATAACTACTGTAACCACCTGGAGGTGAAAAATTATTCCCGTATATGAAATGTATACGTGTGTGTGTGTGATCTATTAAAATCTAATCAATTATAAAACCTTCATTCCTAATACTAACATTGCAACAAATTATGTTTCAACTTTAAAGTACACTTTCTGGTATAATTATAGGATAATCTTAAGCCTTAAGTCCGTTTAAAGAGCAAAAAGAAAACTGTGCGAAATTTTTAATTCAAAGTAAATCAAAAGGCAAAGAAAGAAAGGAAAATTAAAAAAGAAAAAGAAACAAAAATAAATTAAAGACAATCCAAAACGACATATCCAAAGTTAATGGCCAAATGGCGAGTAACAAGAAATATAACGCCCTAGAACAAGCAGAGAAATAAAATAAAAGAAACGATACGAAACGAATACAGACAGATTCGAATGCATGAAAGCAGAGGATGAACGAATAAAAGGATGCCGTTTTAATAAAGGGTGATAAGCACAGATGATGACCATGCTGATGACGATGCATGATGCTGATGATGACCGTTGATGTTGATCAAGATTGTTTTGGCTGTTGTTGTATCATCAATGTATGTATGTATGCCATATGCCATAAGCCCATTTATTTACTTGCTGTAGTGTTGCGAGATAAACTTCTTTGTACAACTAAAAAAAAAAATAAAAACAAATCAAAATTTTATTATTTATTTTGGTAAAGGTGTGTAAATTGAGTCTTCATATACCATCATCATCATGAAATATGTACGATGAAATGAACAACAAACAACAGCAACAACAACAATACCAACAACAACTAAAAACTATCACAACAATCACACACTAAAAACAAGCTAACATAAGAATGAGCACAAGGAGGAGCCTGCAAATTCATTGTTAAACACAAAAGTAACGATTAATTTAGTTGTATAAACGGCAATAAAAATTAAACAAAAGTCCCATACACACGCACACACACACACACACACAGACAAATGGTGTACCCTATAATATGTCTTATAGGTGTACTGTTTTAATTTCTCTTAGTATTTTATTTAATAGCTGACAAGATCATAAACAGACTTCAATTGTTCATAGATTTCTCTCGAATTCCAAAGCAGATTGGATATACCAATAATTGGATTGTATCGGGTAGGCCATCTATCGGTTTAAATTTGAACATTGATTATTTCGAATCTGCCAATACTTATGTTATTTTATTCTGTTACATTATTTGGTAAATTACTACCTCTGAACGTATATCGTAATCTTTTTACGCCTGAGCAGCGTTGGAATTTATTGAAAATGTATTTTCAAAACAAACATTACATGGTGCGGCAGTTAAAATACACCCCAATAACTACATAGTCCAAGTATTTTAGTTAGTTGAGTAGATCTCAAAAATACATTTTTTATATTTCTCAAAACCCTCCAAACTTCTTTTATTTGACAAAAACAATTCTGTATTACTCAAACATTTCCCAACCCGATTCCGACAATTTAAATCTTTAAAACGGTATCTATCCTTCTACTTAATGTGCCATGAGATTTGATAAAGTAAACTTGGAAAATTCGAATTTTTTTTTCATATTTTATTCAAATTTGTCCATAAAATGATTCATCAAAAATTCTGAAAATTTTGGAACCAGAAGTTCACCAGATAAGATCACATATATAAAAAATATAACTCGACTCTTTAAATAATAACTACATTAATTTCTGTCCGATTTGATCAAACAAAGTGTCAATCTCTTCAAAATTTAATGCACTTTCAGAATGTTACTACTTGTTTCATATGTTTTAAGTAAAGTTTGCTACTATGAACGGACAAACTTAAAATAATGTGAAATAAATTCGTGTTTTCCAAGTTTATCTCACCAAATCCCTCAGCATATTAAGCCAAATAATAGATATATGTACACTAGAGCGACTCACCAAAAAAAGTGCTCGATGTACCATACTAAAAATGAATCTTGGACTTTTCAAAACAACAATTTCAAATATTTCGGCTCCAGATTCGACCTCTCGTGAGCTGGACCATTTTGAAAAAGGGTCTATTTTCGAATGTTTTGTTAATTTGGGGATCTGTTTCTTTATCAACATATACAATATCTATATCATAAGAAAGATTTTTTAAGGCGCGTCTAACAGTGTATACAATTTGTCTAAGGACGATCACTCGTGTCCGTTTTTTAAGGATATTCTGTAAAAAAAAAAATGGTTTTTGAATTTTTTATTCGGAGTTGTTTGTAATAAAAATACTAAATTAAAATATTTTAATCTTTAGACGATTTAATGAAATACGGGTCTCAGCTTTTTTTGAAATTCGCACGAGTTCGCGTTTTCTTATGATATAGATATTGTATATGTTGATAAAGAAACAGATCCACAAATTAAGAAAATATTCGAAAATAGACCCTTTTCCAAAATGGCCCAGCTCACGAAAGGTTGAATCTGGACCCGAAAGAATTGTAATGTTGTCATAAAAAAGTCCAAGATTTATTTTTAGAGGGGTACATCGAGCACGAATTTCGCTTCCATACAACTTGAGTCGCTCTAGTACATCGTTTTAAATCTCCATCCCTCCCCTTTCTAACAAGATTTAAATATTGAAAATCGGTTCAGAAATGTTTGAGTAATCCAGAAATTTGTGCGCTGTCCAAAAAAACAGTTTTTCTCAAATAAAAAAAGTTTGGAGGGTTCGAGAAATATAAAAAAAAATATTTTTGTGATCTACTCAATAAAACTCACAACCTACACTATCTCATTAGCCGGGTGTATTTAAATTTTATTTTTTGTCGCAAAGTGTAATTGATCAGAAATTGCACGAAATGATCGCACAACATTTGACAGCAGATTAGAACAAATAGAGTCTGGTATGCTTAGGTTAATTGTTAAAGTTCGTGAAAGTTGTTCCATTGTTGATGTGACAAGAGTTGATTTAGTTATTGAGAACGATGACGAATTAATGTTATTGGATTTTTGCCACGGCTACGATATTTTCAGGTGTATATACTGTACCAGAACGCCTACGTCTTGTCGCATCAACAATGAAACAAATTTCACGAACTTTAACAATTAACCTGCGCATACCAGGCACTATTTGTCTTAATCTGCGATCAAAATTTGAACAATCATTTCGTGCAATTTCTGACCAATTATACTTTGCGACAAAATAAAAATGAAACCAGTTTCACGAACTTTAACAATTCACCTAGCGTCTTACAAAGTTCATTTATTTCCAGATTTGAAGACACATTGACTATCCGATCCGTTTTGTATTTACTTTGCTAGATGTGCCAATGGGACAGTACACGATGTGGATTTATCCAAAAAATCATCTTCTCGAACGAAGCTTATTTTCCTTTTATTGGGTACGTTAATTACCAAAACTACGGTATTTGGGATTAAGAAAACCCGCACGTATCCTTACAGAAGCCAATGCACCCATTACGAGTAACTGTTTGCTGCGAATTGTGGATCAGAGGCATCATAAGCCCCTATTTCTTTGAAAATAAGGACGGCACAACCGTTACGGTCAATAGTTTCTAGAGTCCTAGTAATTATTTTCAATCTACAAAAGCATTGCAACATTTGGAGAATAACTTTTTCTGCTGTTGTAAACACATACATATACCCTTGACCGATTTCTAATGATATTTGCCTAATGGCAGTACCATGTTCAATTGCTTGCCATATTTTGTATTCTGTTAAACACATAACATTGCTCTGTTAATAGTAACATTGTAGGCTTTTTCGATTTTATCTTCCCATATTCTTTTCTATGTAAGAACATCAACGACTAACAAGAGTGTGTGTGAGTTTTGTCAGCTATAATCGTTTATTATTTATTGAATTAAATATTCGTTGGTATGAATAACAAAGTAATTCTCATTCAGTTGATTACTATTTAATAATAAGACAATTTTATTATGTTTAAAGGGTGGGTGGTGGTGGCAAACGGAATCTTTCTCGAATTCAAAAATCCACCAATTGGTCTGCAATTCCAATATAGTGTGATACTCCAATTCCACCTCTACCTTCTACAATGCCCATCTAACTCCTTGGATAAGCAATAAACTCATGATATTTTTATAATATCTTCTCCAATTGCCTAGAGAAATTTTAGGATGCCAGTTAGAATTTTTATCATTTTTCAATTAAGTTTCCGAAAAATCTGATCCTGAACCAGGTTGTTATACCAGAAGTTTGGGGACATTAAGTAACTTTGATTAGCTTCTCTCAGTAGTCTTCTAGCAAAAACCATGAGAGTTATTTCCTTTCTATTTTTTTAATAAGACACTAAACTGTTTAGAAATAAATATGTGTAGAGATCATAACTGCCAGATTTGACGATTTATGGTCATTTTGACGATTTTGAGCATGATGATTTATGCACTTATTTTGACGATTTTTACCAATTAAAAATTTACATCATTTTCTTTACTTTAGTACATTAAAGGCTTCCTTAAGCTCTTTATAACAAGGTATAAAGTCTTATATTTAAGCTAAAAAAAATTTCAACTGATAAATAACATCGTAGTTGATAATAAATTATCATATGCCGTTGAAGACAATTTTAAAAATTCTATTATGGATTCTAATATTACCATTGGAAGAACAAAGGCAAGTGCCATTATATTTGTTCAACACTCAGGGGTTGGCAGTGTTTTTGGAACTACGGAAATATATTATAGGAATGAGGAAAGAGGGAGCAGTGTTTATGGAGACTAGGTTTGAATATTTTTATAACATAAGTAACAGGAAAGATCTCTGCAGGATGGCATATCCACATCCGAATAGTCTGTCTAACAAACGAATTTTATCTGGAATGCAGTGTGCCATACACTGGCCAATCGACCACATACGGATGTGCTGACCGAAAAAGAGTGTTACGCAGGAATGGGAAATTTTCATAAACAACTACCCTTATTTCTCTCGAGCAATATCCATTGTAGTAGCGATAGAACAGTGAAATCAATGGAGTTGGAACACTTTCGTGATTAACGATCTACTGCGGCCTCACCTGTACATGATAGAGAAGCCTCAAAATAGACTTTAAGGGCCTACTCATACATCAGAGTTGCATTCCATTTACGCTCGGTTATAAATGGTGTAAGTTTGTAAGAAGATCAGATGAAGTGAAGTATTTATTGCAACGTCTTAAGAAACCAAAGCACTGAAAAATATATCAGTCCTAGCGAGCATCACACTGAATTTTCATGCCTATAAAGAAAAGATCTTCTGACTCTCTAATATTTACACCACACATAGGTATAAATGATGCAATATTATCGGTGCTGAACATTCACTTTATAGGTTTTTGTTATTGATTTAATTTTTTGCGATTTTTTTGCGATTTCAATGAATGTCTTTGGCGATTTTGACGATTTTTTCCCAAATATTTGACGATTTGATGCTTCATTTATCTAGCAGCTATGGTAGAGATGTCTGTTACTCTTTTTTTTTATAAAACCAGCACTTAGGGGATGACCCCTACTCATGCAGTGCATTGAGTAGGTTTTTAGGAAAGGTGGAAAGAGAGAGGGAAGATCCGAACGGTAAGGAAACGATTTGCTGCTGGTGACTATAAAATGGCCAGTGCTATACCTTCACCATTAGACAGTCTACAGCAATCGTCCCCAAGAAACCCGCTGTTTCTCACACCACTTATGTTGTGTGTTTTAATTTTATGCAGAAGTGGCGGGACCTACAGTTTAAAGTCCGAACAACAGATTTTTGAGAAACAAGAAGAGAAAGAGAAGAAATCGCCGAATTTCATATAATTTGCTTATGTACGCATTTAGAAAACCTTTCGATGATCCATTTTGCACTGCATGTCAACATAAAAATCCAGAAGCATTTGCATAACATATGCCTCAATGTCTTCCAAACTCATGTTATAGGGCATCGGGAAAATTGTTAAGCAATCCAAGACGACCATGATTAAAATGCAATCAAGGTTGTTGAATAGTTTTGGGTTGCTCAATTGGTTGCTTGCTTGGTTTCGGTGGTTAGTTGGCCGGTTTGGCTGTTTCAGTTGGACATGCGGCAACGGAGTTGGTCTTTAATTTCATCTTTTTTTCTTCTGTTTTTCTACGTATTTTTTCATAAAATCATAATTCGCGTGTTAAGAACACATTACTTTCACATTTGCCAAACAACAATCTCAACAAGAAATATGAGAAAAAGAACAGCAACAACAACAGCAATAACAGCAACAATAATAATGACAACAACAAAACAACATTGTAATAAAACTGATGGGGCGAATTGGCATGAGGATTTCTTTAATTTTTTTTTGTTTTTTTTTATCCACAAAATGCAACTGCAACTGTTCCTGTTTCCATTTCATTTTTTTCACGTTGCCAACACAGTTGCAACGTTTTATTCAACCAGCAATAGTAGTCCGTTGAAGTTGTTGGTCTTCTTATTTGATTTGTTGTTTTTGTTGTTGTTTTTTTCAGATTATTAATTGCTTTTTTATATGTTTTTAATTTTTTTTATTATTTAAACTAACAAAATAGCCTCCAGTCATAATTCTGAACTGAACTGAAATGTTATTTAAAATGAAATCCCCAAATGAAAAATACGAGAAAAACTCCAAGAAAAAGAAACCCATTTTAATCGTTTAAATTATGTGAAGATTTATCATCATATGAGGAGAGAGAACAGAAAAGACAAATACGTAGAAATGCCATTTGAACAGCAAAAAGTGTTCTAAGTAATTGGCTGATGCTTTGCCTTTTTGTTTTTTGTTTCATTCTTTGGCAAATTAAAATGGGATAAAGGCTTTGGATGTTAGTCATTATTGATGCGAATTGAAGAGAATTTCAGAACCTTCAAAACCTCTTATGGAAATTAGTATTGAAACCAAAGAAAGAAACTGTTTGAACCTTGTGACTAGAAGCACACCGAAGTATTTATCGTTTCCTTAAGCCTTAAGTTTCCTTAAATTATTTCCCGCAACAATTTTTGTTCTCAAATGTCCTAACCAAAATCCTTTAATAGGTACAGTAAGACCCCGCTTGAAGTCGCCGTGGTCTAGTGGGTAGTGTGTTGGCTTATTAGACAAAAGGCCTGGGTTCGTATCCCAGGTCAGACATCAAAATGAAAAAATATTTCTTCGGCGACTTCCTCTCAGCAGATTTCTGGCAAAGACTCCGAGAGTAAAAATTGCCATGAAAAGCTTCTCAAAAATCTGTCGTTCGGAGTCGACTTTAAACTGTAGGTCCCGCTACTCATGTATAAAATTAACGCACACAACATAAATGGTGTGAGATTCTAGGTCGTAATCCTGACTGAAGGGTTGTAATGGCTAATTATGTATGTAAGACCCCGCTTAACGTTGTTTCAGTATTATGAGGTTACAAATGAAACGGCCATCCACAAACCAAAAAAGGTGCGCTATATAGCGACGGTGTGTACTTCATATCTATTTTAACGTTCCTTTGTTAATCTTTTCACAAAAAAGTTTTCAACTATATTTTACGAAGTCACAATCACAAGATCACTTGCAATAACGAACGTATCTTTCCTGCGTCACATGATTTATTAGTTCTCATAAACGTTACCAGGTGTATACAAATGTTAATGTTAAGTTGCCTCGTTTAACGCTGTTTCGTTTAGCGTTGCAATTTTTTGAAACGTATATCCCGCGTTAAGCGGGGTCTTACTGTATGCAGTTTCGCAAATATATTTTTATTTCAAATTCAAATAGTAATATTACGGCTCATTACTTTGATTGTAAACATACATAATAATATTGATCATTACAAACCTGCAGTCATGATAACGACCTAGCTTCTCACGTCACATACTTTGTGTTTGTTAGTTCCATACAAGAGTGGGTGAGACCTATAGTTTAAAGACGACTTCAACAAATAGATTTTTGTGAACCTTATAGCAAATTTTATTTACTCTCAGAATTTTTGCCAGAAGACTGGTGAGAGAAAGGCGCAGTAGGAATATTTCTTTTCATATTTTATTTTCTTGGAGATGTCTGACTAGGGATTTGCCCTGTGGTCAGGGCCATACTGAACTATGGCGACTTTACTGTAGACACTTTCAGTCTTTAGTTATGTTACTTGAGCTTTACAAATGAATTCTTCCTAAGTCTTTTAAGTCTATTGAAAGGACCCACTGCTCTACCCACTCAATTGTTCATAATCCAATAATTGATAAGTGTTAGGGCTGAAGTTTATGCTCACAAATTGGTAAAAGACATTGTTTCCTTCAATCTTTTTCCTTCCTAGCTTCAGCATTTGTCAAATCGTGGAAGCAGTGAATTCAAAGGTACCTTCGCTAATAGAGTTACCTGCAGTTAATGCTTAAGGTCTGCCTTACGGCATAAAAACTTGCAGAATCATTTATTTATATATGAACACTAGCTGACCCGACGAACTTCGTCCTGAGCAAAATTGATTTTTTTATTGCTCAAACTAGGTCACATTATATATTTATTGTATATGAGGCATAAAGCGCTGACGAAGTTATAGAAGATCTACTCGTACTCGTATGTAGTTATAAACTATCGAATTAGCCGAATTATAGGCCTCTCTTAAAGGAGGAGGGTTGCAACGCCTCTACGAACTTACCCGCTAAATATCATTCGTCTACGATCACTATATCTCTAAATATTCAATTTTAAAAGTATGCCACGCCTACTATTTGCTATATCGAATTTTTTTAAACCATCGAAACCTGATAAGCTTTCGAACAAAAAAAGAATGTTTAAAATCCGTTCAGTAGTTTTAAGGGGGAGGGTTGTTACGCCCATTTTTAGTGGGATTGTCGATATCAACCCTACGAACTTACCCACCAGATTTTATTCGTCTACGATTAAAATGTGCCTAAATATTGAATTTTAATGATTTGCCACGCCCTCTTAACATTTAGGGATACGAAAAATAGATGTTGTCTAATTCTCAGACCAATATGCACAAAATTTCATGAAAATCGGTCGATCCATTTCGGAAGAGTTTAACCAGTAACACCATGACACGAGAATTTTATATATCAGATAAATCTCTATGGCTTTGAAGTCAGACGAAGAATCCGATCGGCCATTCTATCACTTAGATGTCTATATAATTAAGGCTAAATTCTAGGCTAAGAGAGATCTAGAGATCACACGAGATGTTTATTTCTTCTTATTTATTTTATTCGTCTTTACAATCTTTTAGTTAGGTTTACAACCTAGCTTCTTGCGCCACCCATGTTATGTGTTATACATAAGTGGCGTGACGATAGTAAAAACAGATTTGAGAAGTTTTTCATTGGAATTTTTTATTATACTCTCAGAGTTTTTGCCAGAAGACTGTTTTGTTCAAGATGTCTGATCTAGGGTTTGAACAACATACTAGACTACGGCAATTTCATTTCAACATTTTTCCTAGGGTCATACAATTCGTCTAAATGTTTAGCGAATAGTTTATTGCGTTACTACACTACAGTAACACTAGAAGGCGAATTAAAATTTTCCTAAAAGGAATATAGATTGAAGCCTCAAAATTTTTTATATTCGTAATCAATCATGGAAGGTTTCATGTGTACTTGAACCTGTATTGCTTGCTTATATTGTTGAACACTTTAACCACATCACCTTGGATCAACAGGGTATACTGATGCCATTCGCCCTGTTTAAAATTTAAATCAAATAATCTTTGCTTTACTTTTTATTTAAATCGGGATGTAAACATAGAGAAGATTCGTATCAAGGAATTTAAAGTAACAATGGATTCGCTATGCGACTTCAAAATTCTATTGTGTGCTATCATTCAAGAACTTGGACGGTGTAATGGACGGTGTAATGGACGGTGTAATAGTTTTCTAAATACAATACGATATCCATTGCTCTTATTCTTATGGGATATGCCAACATCTTTTCAAGGACGTATGGCATCAAAACTATTATATTATACTATTATTATATTATATTATACTATGGTTCGCCTATAGAAGAGTGCAAGATGTGGAATCTTTGTCCAACATTATGTCTTATTTTTTAAGTTTAAATATACCTAAGAATCATCAAATTTTTTTTATTCATTTGAATGACTGAATTTGATTGATGACATGAATTTTCTTGGTTTTAAGGACTGTGGCTTACAGCATTTCGCATACAGCTCGAAAAATTTCAAATCACACGATATCAGAATAGAAAATTTGTTAATCATGGGCTTTATAGTGCATCAGATATCAGCAATAAGTATTCAAAACGATGAGTAGATTCGAGACATACTTATAATTTCAGATACTTATACGCCTTCATACTTATTTTAATATCATACTCATACTACTCATACTCAAAGTTGGAAGTACTCGTCGTATTCATACTTAACAATAGGCATGATTTTATTGACTTCGACTCGTCTCTACTTAAAATTTAAACGAAGCACAAAATAAGTAAGATTCGCTTACGAGCACTGGAATACTCACAAGAAGATTTTGTGTATGCTTTGCTTGTTGTCTTTGTCTTTCCTTTCTTATTTGTTTGTATATGCAACAACAACAAGTGCTGAAAATTTTGATGAATGATTCGAGTCGCTCGAATAACTTATAAGTATTATAAGCATTTTTCTAAATTTATGAATCAGAATGAGTAGGCGTATGAATAAAACATATTTCGAATGTTGTAAGTTTGATGTCAACGTTGTACTCATACTCATTGCTACTTATGGCTTATAAATCAATGTTGTAGCGAGTAAAAATGAATCAGAGTAGTTGAATTTCAATTCTGTTGATTCATTCAGACTCAAAATTGCATGAGTTCTTATGAGTAGCGAAAAAATGATTCATTGCTGATCTCTGTAGTGCACGCAGTTGATATTGTACTTAAAGGAAAATGTTACAATGATATCGTCAGCTCCAAATTCACCACAATAAGCGACGTTTTCAGTAATCATTGGGCTGTATTGGATCTCATGTGGATTGTTATGGTTTGAAATTCGTCAATTTTGTTTGTTAACGTATCCATACATCCAGAAATGGGTCTGATAACTGGAAATGATTTTTTTGATGAAATTTCTTGTTTATGTGGTCATTCAAAGGAATTTAATAAAATAGACCGAGTACCGAGCGTTCAATACTTATTTAAATAGAATACATTTCTCAATTGAACAATCTCTATACAGATGTAGTTCTGGTTGTATTACAAATAAATAAATATTGAATTAACAGCATGTCTGACTGTCTGTGTCTTTTTGTTTTCTCACGAAACTTTAGGATAGTGTTACGTTGCCATGGAACTCGATTAAATGAAAGAAAGAACTTCATAAAGTTCAAATGCATAAAACAGGACAGGCCACGTATTAAGCAGAAGTTTCTGTTCGCATATTGTGGGTGTTGTCATGTACATATTGAATGCCTGGCCAGAGCAGACCAAGGCAAGAAAACAAGGCGTTAATATTGTGACACTACATATGCCATATGAATACAGATACGCTATTATAACCAGGCCAGCGTACGAGTGGCCGACAACATCAAGTATAACTTGTCATCGATGTTATAGCCGCAAGGGCGTAATAGGGGGAGGTGGTGTTATGGTTTATAAATAAAAACGCATTTATGAGTATCAGAAGTCTTTTTTTTTATTCACAATTTTTAATCGTTTTCATATGCGATAGTTTTTCTATTTTTTGTGCCTGTTCTACCAGACTTAACAACTTTTATATGCGATTTCAGTTATTGTTAAGCAATGAACACGTGTTTATTTAAATGTTGTAAATTGGCATTGTTGTTGTTGCTGTTGTTGTTGCTGTTGTATGTTGCATTAATCGACAATGTCGTGACACACTGTGGTTGCAGATTGTTCCGTACTATTGTTACTGTTCACTTCAGCCTGGCATTGCATTACCATACTCATACACCCATACATACAAACTCATACATGCCGTTATGGAAAGGGTTTCTTTTGTATCGGTTTTTGATTTCAAGATCGTCTTTTGCTTTTATCCCCGAAGTTTCGGTATGTCCTCCCCCACTGTTGGTGGTTTTTAATAATACTTTTCCATGCCATTCGGTTGGTTCGGTTGGTTTCATTGTCAGTGAACGTTTGTGTATGGTATTGTTGCCACAACAACAACATTGGATTGGAAATATTACAAAGCTTTAGCAACATGTATTGACAATTCATTGTCAATAAAACAGTACTAGACACAACAACAGCAACAATAATAAGAAAATAAAATCGTACGTATTTTTTTTTTTGCTTCTTCTTTTATATACAAAATCTGTTTGTGTATGAATATTTTTGGCATGTGAATCAGAGATCAGCAATGAATCGTTTTTCCACTACTCATAAGCACTTATGCAGTATTGAGTATGAATAAATCAACAGAATTAAAATTCAACTACTCTGATTCATTTGTAGTCGCTATAACAATGAAATCATTGTAGTAATGAGTATGAGTACAACGTTGACATCAAACTCACAACATTCGTAATGTGCTTGATTCACATGCCTACTCATTTGGATTCATAAACTTAGAAAAATAGTTATAATACTTATAAGTGATTCGAGTCGCTCGAATCATTCATCAAAATTTACAGCCTTTGTTGTTGTTGCATATACAAACAAAGAAAAAAGGAAAGACAAAGACGACAAGCCAAGTATAAACACAATCTTCTTGTTAGTATTGTGGTGTTCGTACGCGAATCATACTTATTTTGTGCTTCGTGTAAATGTTAGGTAGAGATGAGTAGAAGTTAATAACATTATGTGTATTGTTAAGTAAGAATACGACGAGTTCTTTCAACTTTGAGTATGAGTATGATATCAAAAAATACTTATAACATTTATAAGTGATTCGAATCATTCGTCAAAATTTACAGACTTACAGCTTTTGTTGTTCTTGCATATACAAAAAAAGAAGAAAGGAAAGACAAAGACAGCCAAGCAAAGCATACACACAATCTTCTTGTGAGTATTGTGGTGTTCGTACGCAAATCATACTTATTTTGTGCTTCATGTAAATATTAAGTAGAGACGAGTCGATGTCAATAACATCATGCGTATTGTTAAGTAAGAATACAACTAGTATTTCCAACTTTTAGTATGAGTAGTATGAGTATGATATCAAACTATGTATGAATGCGTATAAGAGTCTGAAATTATAAGTATGACTCGAATACTCGTTGCTGAGCTCTGATGTGAATGTATGATTGGAAATCATATTTCCGTTTTTTTTTGTGTTGTTATCTTTGTTCTTGTATTTATGAAAAGGTCATCACACATCATATATAAGGTTTATTGTTGTGGTTTTTTGCAATTGACAACATTTATTTTTCTTCGTCTTCTTCTTCTTCTTCTGCCATGGTTTTTCATTGTCAAATTGTACAGTTTTTTTTTCATACAAAACCTTGTAAATGAAATCGAAATACTTTGGTCTTCAACAGCATCACTTTAGTAAAAAAAAAATCGAAAAATCAAAAAAATCAATTGCTGTAGTCGTCAAATACTCGTATGTTTCATGACAATTTATTTCAACTGACAAGTCATTTGATTTGTCTGAATTCATGAGCTTGCTTGCAAAGAAGCATAAGAATGTGTTGGCATTTGGAAGATATTGATCTGATTTGATTATTGGATAGTTTGATTATCAATGTAAGCTTTTGTGTAATTTATTGAATTTTATTGAATTGTTCGTTTTGGCATTCAGGTAAATACCGTTAACAGTTATTCCGTTTTAAACAGGCATTCATAAATGGGGAATTTGTGGTGATTTACCTCTCTTATGTAGAACTATTTATCATCATTCTAGAAACTTTGACATTAAAATATAGAGCGAAAACGTGAACATACATATTAAGTCTGTCACATACGCTACGCCTTTTGTCACACCCGTTACGTTTTTTTGCTTTTTAAGTTAAAAGCAAATTAAATGCCAACTAAACTTAAGTTATTAATTTGAAAGCCTACAGGGACATTGAAGATTGTATCAAAACCGTTTTTTAAAATGGAAATTCCTTGTAAATATTGATTGTTAAAATATACGAATAATTTGAAGAATACTTTAATTAAAAAACTTAATTTAGATTCATTTATTTTACTTACCCAGACATCTCAATGCGCCTATATAATGTTTGCCAGTTTAAACTAGATTTTTTGTATCAAATTCTACCAAACCAGTGGAACTGTCTTTCGCGTGACGATGTATTTTCAGTCCTTTGGGGAACACAGGGCTATTGAAAAGTATCCCCTTCAAGTTTATTTTTTATGTTTTGTAGTTTCATATTTTCAGTTGAAGCTATTCCAGATGGCGCTGCATATTTGACTTTAATGACAATGACCTTTCAGGAGAACAGGTATCAAGCACCAGAGCGCTTCTCTTATTGAATACAGTTAGTCCCCGACTATTCACACTTATGACTATTTTTTTCCCAATTTTATTTTATTATTGAAAATACTTAAAGAAGACAAATATGAAGTTGCGGGGAATCCCTAAAATATAAGAGAAAAATTTAAAAAAAAACACAAATTAAAAAAAAATTCGATTTACATACATACTTCAGTACAAATAATACATTACATTAGCTAAGTTGGAATTTTATAATTAAAGAAACATTTTTTTTATATTAAATTTGACTTACGACTTAATCGACTTACGACCGATGACCAGGAATCTATCTCAGTCGTAAGTCGGGGCGGAAATAAAATTTATTTTTTTTTTTTTTTAATTATGTATGGTCTAGTGTGTAGAGTAGTGTGTTTGATTTGAAAACTAAGACGAAATTCTCGGCCATCTGCATTATACATAATGTATTCAAATGACCTATCTTCTTGTATTATTCACTATGGAATTCGAATGTTCAACTCAACGTTAGCTGTTTTAGAACTGACATCAATAATTGTGTATTGAGACTGAATCAGGACCTTGACTATATATTTAAATGGGCTACTGCAAATGGTCTTTGCTTAAACGCTAATAAAACAAAGACCTTTTGCCGAACTTACTGCCACCATTAGTCGTTGGGGATTCGCCCATAGAAATAATACAATGTGCCAAGAACTTGGGTATTATTTTTAATAGTCACCTTTCTTGGACTAATCATGTTAATATAATTTGTGGGAAAATGTACGCTATGCTGAGAAATCTATGCGGGACTCAGTCCTTTACGCCTTTCAATATACGTATGTATGCTATTGGCGAAGACATACTTAACTTCCAACTCAGGAATACCATACATAATTGGTCATTACAGCGAGATCGACAGTTTTAAATCGACTCCGAACGACAGATTTTTTGAGAAACTTTTCATGGCAATTTTATTTACTCTTAGAGTTTTTGACAGAAATCTTCACAATCCTTCAGTCTGGATTGTTGTCCTAGTTTCTCACACCACTTATGTTGTGTGTGTTAATTTTACACATAATTGGCGGGACCTACAGTTTAAAGTCGACTCCGAACAACAGATTTTTTTTTTTTTTTGTGAAACTTTCTCACAGTGTTTGCCAGAAATTTGTTGAGAGGAAATCGCCGACGAAATGTCTGGCCTGGGTCTTGAACCCTGGCTTTACGTCTAATAAGCCAACACACTACCTACTAAACTGCGGTGACTTCCCCGTTTACGCCTTAAATAGTTATTATTACAAGGCCAGATAGGTCTGCAAGCCTTTAAGGCCTTCTATCGTCTACGCTAATAGTAGAGGGTGTATTAGTTTCCAAACTTTTCTCTGAGGCCAATTCTAATCAATTTCTTCGCGTTTAACTAGTTAATTATCCTATCAAATTCCTTTCTTAATTGCTCATTACAATCCTTAACTCAGGGTTCAGCTTCTTATACCACACATGTTGGTTGCGTCAATTTTACTTAAGAGTGACGAAACCTACTCCGAACGGCAGGTTTAAAATGTCTTTCATAGTAAATTAATTTTGTTTTCGATTGAAGCTAATAAAATAGCAAATCCCTCTAGGAAATGTCATCCAGGAGTTAATATTTCTAATTTCTGTTTTTAATTAAAATCGAAGATATTGGTCAGTAATATTTTTTATTGCAACAAAATCTGTTTGTTTTATTCAAAAATTTCTTTGTAAACTTCCCAGAATTGTAACTTGTTTTCAACAAAATTATTCAATTTCACTGGCCACAACATACAACACATAACTCATCAACCATAGCCATCATCATCACCATCGCCGTCACCGTCACCGTCACCATAAGCATCAGCAACATTGTCACTACAAAACATTTGCTTGCGGCTTTTTGTTTTGAATTCTGTGGTCTCGGATAATCATTTTCTTGTTTAAGAAATATTTTCTTTTTTTTGTTGTTGTTTTTCCTTTTCCTTTTTGTTGTTGTTCGTGTTGAGGAATAGTTTGTAGGATTGGTTTTGAATGACATGGCGAGAGTACTTGAACTCTTCGTCGTCGCATGTGGTATAAATGACATGAGGAGTACATTATTGTGGTATGTTCCTGTTGCTATTGTTGTTATTGTTTGCTGTTGTAACTGTCATTGAGTAGAATCGATGCATTGCGTTCTACAAGATAAAAGCGTTGTTATAAAAATACAACAACAAGTACAACAAAAACAAAATAGAACCTGAACGTTACGTTTTTACTCACAGTTATGCTGCTTAGTTGAGTGTTGGCAGTTCAGTGAGTTTAGTTGGGTTATTAAAAACTGGGTCATATTTTTACAAACAATTTGTTGTTGTTGTAGTTTTTAAGGTTATTATTGTCGTCAGTCATATTGGCATTTGAGTGAACATTTTTTTTTTTTTTTTGATTTTGTTTTTGACTGAACACATCCTTCTCCTCTTCGAGTTAAAAACCAGAGGGAGGAAAAAATAAAAAGAAAAACCCATCGAGCCAATACAACAGCTTGCTTGGCAATCATAAAAAAAAAAAAATAGAAAACTCCAGCAATGAATGCATGGGTGTGTTATGTTGTTGACGATATTTGTTTTTCTCGATTTATTTTTCAGATTTCTTATTCGATTTTGATTCCCCTTGTTTTGTTTGTTTTTCATTATTTTTTTTTTTCTATTATAAGAGTTCCTATTTATATTTGATTTATTCAAATGAATTTTCATTTCGATATTTTTAATGTTTTTAAAAATACTTGCTCACATCATAAGGGTAATAAAATGATTGAACACAGATAATTAAAGGAATGAATTGATTCCCCATATTTTCTTCTTATCGCTCTTGGGCCTTTAGTAATTTTTGCAACAGTTTAGAGCATCAAACACCTTTTGTACAGGTGTTAAGTATAAACCAAGCCACCTTGAAATTACATGTTAGTGGATATGCTACCGTTTTCGCCCGCAAAATAGAGGTCTAGGGGTAGAAAATGTGTATATAGGCTCTGATATAAAGCCTCAGTTCCATGCGTCATACAAACATACTTAAATGATCAGAATTATGATCTAGCTGCCTATATCAATTATGTTGTGTGTGTTAATTTTTATATATAAAAGGGGGCCCTACAAATCTTTTTACGGCAATTTTTTTAATTCTTAGAATGTTTGCCAGAGAGAAAGTTTTGATATGTCTGACCAAGGGTTTGATTCGTGGCCTCACGTATTTAGAAGCCAAAATACAACCTACTATACATACATGCATCATATTCTTATTAGCGATCTTATATGGCCGAGACGTTCTTGAGGATAAAAGAGCCGGTAAACTAGTTAAAAAAATCTTTTTGGATATAGAAACGGTAATGCATTTTTATTTTGTCTGTCGTCATGTTGAAATATCAGTAATGAATCGATTTCCTGCTACTCATAAGCATTCATGCAATTTTAAGTATGAGTGAATCAGCAGAATTGAATTTCAACTACTCTGATTCATTCGTACTCGCTTTATAAGCACAGGTTGCAATGAATATAATATTGACATCAAACTGACAACATTCCAAATATGTTTGATTCATATGCTCACTCACAACATTCGAAATATGTTTGATTCATATGCCTACTCATTCGGATGCATAAATTTATAAAAATACTTATAATGCTTATAAGTGAGTCGAGTGGCTTGAATCATTCATTCAGCCTTTGTTGTTGTTGCATATACACACAAAGATGAAAGGAAAGACAAAGACAGACAAGCAATGCATACACAAAATCTTTTTGTGAGTATTGCAGTGTTCGTACACGAATCATACTTATGTTGTGCTTCGTTTGAATGTTAAGTAGAGACGAGTTGAAGTCAGTAACATCATGCGTATTGTTAAGTATGAATACGACGAGTACTTTCAACTTTGAGTGTGAGTAGTATGAGTATGATAACAAAATAAGTATTAATACGTATAAGTATCAGAAATTATATGTATGACTCGAATCTACTCATCGTTTACAATACTTATTGCTGATCTCTGCTTCTTATGCTTTAGTTCAACAGGATCAGAAACTTTACTTAATTTTCTGAAGATCCCCTGCCTTTCTATTATTGATTTTAAAGCGGTGTACAAGGGTTATTAGCTAACTGGAGAAATCAGTGAAAGTAGGATTCGTGACATGTAGTAGAGTCAGAAGCATTCTTTGTTTTAAGATGAATAGAGTAACAAGTGAATATCACATATGCATACATAAATGGTCATTACAACCCTTCAGACAGAATTGCGATTTAGGTTCTTACACTAACTTTATATATGTTTGAGTAGCGGAACCTACAATTTAAAATCGTCTTCGAACACCAGATTTTTGAGCAATCTTTCTCTACGATTTTATTTAATCTTAGGAATCTGCTGAGAGAAAGTCACCGAAGAAAATTTTTTCATATTTCGTTTTGTTGGAGTTGTCTGACTGGTAGACTTGAACTGGGGCCACATGTCTAATAAGCCAACACCCTACATTGTGCAATATGGCGGCTTATAAGTCAAAAATTATACGCACTTTATCTTATGATTTGTAAGGAATATGTGCAGATGAAAAGCTGGTGACATTGCGATCGCAAAAGTGTGTCCATTGCCTTGAGAGGATTCATTGCGCTGCCATTGGACCAATCTTGCTGTAATATTATTGAGAAATGAACAGTGAATGAATCACTGTCTGCACCTATTATTTTCCAGTTTAGTTGTTCAATTTCATTTCATTTCATAGTAAAATTTTGTTAATAACTGACGCCCAGTGAATTCTTTTAAAAGACTGGCGATAATAAAGGAGATGTTATTACATCCGTATGGTTTCATTATGTCTAATAAAAATTGCCAATAAATTCTACAAAATTTTAATTACTTGAGTAAAGAGCATCAATGCTCTTTGAGAATCATAATAAAAGTTTTCATATCATTTTTAATTGATCTTTATGTGCCCAGAAATCTTCTTTTCACCATCGTCGTTTGTTGTTGCACTGCTATACAAATATGAAATTCATTCATTAAAATTTCTTTAAAAAATTTTTTTGTATTTTAAACAAATCTTCTCCATGATAATGCATTCCCTCTCTTTCTCTCACTTACTCCGCTTTCCCTCTTCACCATTTAATACAGTCTGGGACAGAAGATGAGGTTTTCAGTTTCTCTGGGATTTTTTTTTTCTATTTTTTTGGTAACCAAGAATTACTGTCGAAGAACAATAAGATCCAGAGAACAATATAAATTTCAATTTATGTTGTTGCAATGCTTGTTGCTGCTGCTGCTGCTGCTTGATATTGGAAGTTTCTGTTTCTGTTGCTGTTGCTGTATGTTTTTATAATTCCATATAAAGTCATTGGCAACATCATCAAAATAATGATGTTGTTTCACAATATTTTTGTGAATTTTTTTTTTATTTTTTTTCATTTCGAATTTTTATTTTCCAATCCTTTTTCTTTTTTCATCTTCTCATTTTAAAAGCTTAACAAAGATTTGTGAATTTTAATGCCTTCAACTTTATGTTGATTTAGTTCTTAAAGTCAACGATTTTTTTTCTTCTTTTTCTGTTGTTTTTTTTTTGTTCCCAACTTTTGCCAACTTTATGATCCACCATAAGAAGGAAAATTGTTTTCTCATTTTTTTTTGACTTTTTGTTTCCCAATGACTTTGTGTCTGTGTGGTTGGTTATTGGTAAAAAAAAACTTTCTCCTGTTGATCATTGGTGGTGGCGGTGGTGTTGTCATTACAGAACTACTACTGATGTTGATCTTGCATGTAATCCTTGTGAATATAATTTGTAAACACTGATCAACAAAAAATGATTTTTTATTGGCATTTTTTGTAGTGAAATTGTAAACAGATGAGCAACAAATCTCAAAACGTATTTATTTTGTGATATGCAATATACTATAGCTTGTGATCGCTGTTTCTGTTACTACAACCGGTAGTAGTAATCTAATCTCATGTCACGATATTAGTGGTTAAACTACTCTGAAATGGACCAACTGATTTTCATGAAATTTTGTGTGTATGTAGGGTAGGCTAACATATATTTTTCATATCCATAAATATAAAGAGGGCGTGGCAAATCGTTAAAATTGAATATTTAGGTATTTATTTAGACGAATAAAATTTGGTAGGTATAGAGTCGATATCCCCCTTCAAGTAATATCTAGAACTCTTAAACTACTGGACCGCTTTTTCACCATTCTTTTTTATTTAGAAAGCTTATTACCTTTAAATAAAACAGAAAAAAGTTCGATATTGCAAAAAGTAGGCGTGGCAAACCTTTAACATTTAATATTTAGGGGCATAGTAAACGCAGACGAATGCAATTTGGTGGGTAAGTTCGTAGAGTTGATATCGAGAAGCTTTTATTCTTTTTTAGTTCAAAAGCTTATCAGGTTTACATAAAATAGAAAAAAAATTCGATATTACAAAAAGTAGGCGTGGCAAACCTTTAAAATTTAATATTTAGGGGCATAGTAAACGCAGACGAATGCAATTTGGTGGGTAAATTCGTAGATTTGATATCGATAACTCATCAAAAATGAAAACATACAGCGGCGTGTAACTAATTAAGTACACGAAGCTTACATGTGAGCTTGAAGCATCAATGCTCTTTGAGAATCATAATAAAAGTTTTCATATCATTTTTAATTGATCTTTATGTGCCCGGAAATCTTCTTTTCACCATCGTCGTTTGTTGTTGCACTGCCATACAAATATGAAATTCATTCATTAAAATTTCTTTAAAAAATTTGTTTGTATTTTAAACAAATCTTCTCCAATGATAATGCATTCCCTCTCTGTCTCTCACTCACTCCGCTTTCCCTCTTCACCATTTAATACAGTTGGAATATGGAAGATGAGGTTTTCAGTTTCTCTGGGATTTTTTTTTCTATTTTTTTGGTAACCAAGAATTACTGTCGAAGAACAATAAGATCCAGAGAACAATATAAATTTCAATTTATGTTGTTGCAATGCTTGTTGCTGCTGCTTGATGTTTGAAGTTTCTGTTGCTGTTGCTGTATGTTTTTATAACTCCATATAAGTCATTGGCAACATCATCAAAATAATGATGTTGTTTCACAATATTTTTGTGAATTTTTTTTTTATTTTCGAATTTTTATTTTCCAATCCTTTTTCTTTTTTCATATTCTCATTTTAAAAGCTTAACAAAGATTTGTGAATTTTAATGCCTTCAACTTTATGTTGATTTAGTTCTTAAAGTCAAACGATTTTTTTCTTCTTCTTTTTCTGTTGTTTTTTTTTTTGTTCCCAACTTTTGCCAACTTTATGATCCACCATAAGAAGGAAAATTGTTTTCTTATTTTTTTTTTTGGCTTTTTGTTTCCCAATGATTTTGTGTCTGTGTGGTTGGTTATTGGTAAAAAAAACTTTCTCCTGTTGATCATTGGTGGTGGCGGTGGTGTTGTCATTACAGAACTACTACTGATGTTGATCTTGCATGTAATCCTTGTGAATATAATTTGTAAACACTGATCAACAAACAATGATTTTTTATTGGTATTTTTTGTAGTGAAATTGTAAACAGATGAGCAACAAATCTCAAAACGTATTTATTTTGTGCTATGCAATACACTATAGCTTGTGATCGCTGTTTCTGTTACTACAACCGGTAGTGGTAAACTAATCTCATGTCACGATATTAGTGGTTAAACTACTCCGAAATGGATGGACTAATTTTCATGAAATTTTGTGTGTATGTAGGGTAGGCTAACATATATTTTTCATATCCATAAATATAAAGAGGGCGTGGCAAATCGTTAAAATTGAATATTTAGGTTTTTATTTAGACGAATAAAATTTGGTAGGTATAGAGTCGATATCCCCCTTCAAGTAATATCTAGAACTCTTAAACTACTGGACCGCTTTTTCACCATTCTTTTTTATTTAGAAAGCTTATTACCTTTAAATAAAACAGAAAAAAGTTCGATATTGCAAAAAGTAGGCGTGGCAAACCTTTAACATTTAATATTTAGGGGCATAGTAAACGCAGACGAATGCAATTTGGTGGGTAAGTTCGTAGAGTTGATATCGAGAAGCTTTTATTCTTTTTTAGTTCAAAAGCTTATCAGGTTTACATAAAATAGAAAAAAAATTCGATATTACAAAAAGTAGGCGTGGCAAACCTTTAAAATTTAATATTTAGGGGCATAGTAATTGTAGACGAATGCAATTTGGTGGGTAAATTCGTAGATTTGATATCGACAAGCTCATCCAAAAATGAAAACATACAGCGGCGTGTAACTAATTAAGTACACGAAGCTTACATGTGAGCTTGAAGCATAAAATACAAATCGTTGTATGCTATTGTCAAAATTTGTCCAAGTTTAGTTAATTAAACTCTTAGCCATAGATAATAACTGCCTATTGTGTTAAATAAATTATTATTTTTAAAACTGTGGGCCATATTTAAATAGAATATTGAGCTATTGATTAGAAAAAAAATCAATGTTTTGTTGCAAAACCATTTTTGTCGATAACAGCTTGACATCTGCGTGGCAGTGAGGTAATCAGATTTTCACATGCACTGGCTGAAATGGCCTCCCAAGTTTTTTTTGTTTTGACGAGCTTACTTTGGTTTATACAACTTGCCTTAAGTTCTAAATCGCATTGAGATTTGGACTGCATGATGGCCAATCAAGTACAGTGACCGTATAGTTTTAAAACCTTTGTTTGACGTGATCAGCCGTATGCATCCGGCCGTAATTTTGTTGAAATATCCATAGAACCGATATCGGCAATACCTTTTAAACTACTGAACCGCTTTTTCACCATTCTTTTTTAGTTCAAAAGCTTATCAGGTTTACATAAAATAGAAAAAAAATTCGATATTACAAAAAGTAGGCGTGGCAAACCTTTAAAATTTAATATTTAGGGGCATAGTAATCGCAGACGAATGCAATTTGGTGGGTAAGTTCGTAGAATTGATATCGAGAAGCTCACCAGAAATGAATACATATAGCGGCGTGCAACTAATTAAGTACACGAAGCTTACATGTGAGCTTGAAGCATAAAATACAAATAGTTGTAAGATATTGTCAAAATTTGTCCAAGTTTAGTTAATTAAACTCTTAGTCGTAGAAAATAACTGCTTATTGTGTTAAATAAATTATTATTTTTAAAACTGTGGGCCATATTTAAAAAGAATATTGAGCTATTGATTAGAAAAACAATCAATGTTTTATTGCAAAACCATTTTTGTCGATAACAGCTTGACATCTACGAGGCAGCGAAGTAATCAGATTTTCACATGCACTTGTCGGAATGGCCTCCCAAGCTTTCTTTGTTTTGGCGAAGAGATCATCAAAATTGCTTAATTTTACTGAGCTCACTTTGGTGTATACAACTTGCCATAAATTCTAAATCGCATTGAGATTTGGACTGCATGATGGCCAATCAAGTACAGTGACCGTATTGTTAAAAACCTTTGTTTGGCGTGATCAGCGGTATGCATCGGGTCGAAAATTTGGTGAAATATCCATAGAACCGATATCGGCAATCCAACTAAAAATGGTCTTGACAACCCTCCCTCTTCAAGTGATACCTATACCTCTTAAACTACTGAACCAATTTTAACCATTATTTTTTAGTTCGAAAGCTTAACAGATTTAGATAGTAAAAAAAAATTCGATATAGAAAAAAGTAGGCGTGGCAAACCTTTAAAATTGAATATTTCGGGATATAGTGATCGTAGACGAATGCAATTTGGTGGGTAAGTTTGAAGAAAAAAGTCACCAAAATTGGGCGTGGCAACCCTTTCCCTTTAAGACATATCTATAAGTCGATTAATTCGACTCAACGCCTCCGTTCTATAACATACATACATACATAATTGGCCATTACAACCCTTCAGTCAGGATTACGACCTAGCTTCTTCTGTTTTTGGAGTAATGAGCTCTCAAAGTTTTCACGGGCCATAAGACTATATGTAAATTCTAAGTAGATTTTTTCCTATGACTTCGGAATGGATAGGCGGATCTTAATCAAATTTTAACAATATTTAAGTTAGAGAACGTAGAATTTAGAAATAAAAAAACATTAAAAACGTTATAGAATGGAGGGTGTCGATATCCAGATTGATTGAGTTAACCGAAATATCAAAGAAGTCGCCGTAGTCTAGTAGGTAGTGTGTTGGCTTATTAGACGTAAAGCCCGTGTTTTTATACCAGATCAGGCATGAAAATGCCGCAGATTTCTGGCAAAAACTCTGAAAGTAAAGAAACTTGCAATGAAAAAGTTTTCCAAAAATCTGTTGCGCCACTCTAGTACAAAAGTAACACATACAACATTAGTGGTGAGAGAAGCTAAGCTCTAATTCTGACCAATTATGTATGAAATATCAATGGCCTGTTACATTTGAATGATTTTAAATTTCCCTGAGATATACTCGGCATTTATATTTGGACATTGAAAATGTAACGAGTGCGCACGAAAAAAATGGGCCTACTTGTAAGCTTATAACTTTTATTATAATTGAAAAAAATGAATACCGTTACATTGTTTTTGTCACTCATCTATTGAGCAATAGCAAAATAAGTTTTTTTGGAAATTGGCTCCCAACCAAAATGATTGAAATTTTCAATGAAAAAAACCGCGCCGCTTACAAAGGTGTCAAGGCTCGGAGGTGTTAACCAAAAAACAGTTTCTAAGGTGAGAATAAAACAATATTAGGAGTCTTTGAGTATTGATTGAAAGCGTGGAAGTGGAAGAAAAAAACGATTTGCCGACCAAAACAAAGCAAGTAAAATAATACGTATTTTTCCAAAAATACACTAACATGTCTGGAAGAAAAGTGGGCCAAAAAGTCGGGTGCTCTGAGATCTTTGCCAGAAAAAAATTTTATACACAAAAGTAATTCAAATATTATTTACTTTAATTGAAATATAAAACGAAAAAAATCCGCCTCTGAGTTTTATTCTATAACGTAAAGTGTAAGTCCAGTTTTCATTTGTGCGCACTCCTTATTTCTTAGAGACTTAGGTGTTGTTTGTGTTTATCTCAAAATATTTTCAGCGAAAATAAGTCCAAGCAACAAGCATTCTACCGCTTTGCCTAGAAAACACTACAGTGGTTGGGCAGCCTATGGGTAATATAAACATTTTTCAGATTTAATTGGTTGAGGGGGATTCTAATACAATACAAGGCCCGCAATTTGTTTTTAGATTTTTGGGGGCAAAAAAAATGTAAAACTGGTGCCTAGTGTAATTCTATGTATGAATGCAAGTATTTTCGTATATGAAATCATCAAATAAGCTCATAAGAA
Organism: Sarcophaga peregrina; assembly: GCA_014635995.1. NCBI lineage: Eukaryota > Metazoa > Arthropoda > Insecta > Diptera > Sarcophagidae > Sarcophaga > Sarcophaga peregrina. The sequence continues at coordinate 51,595,155 of CM025792.1, read as the reverse complement.
TTGCAGTTGTTTGTGGTTTTGTGTTGGCAGTCATTGTTAACAAGGCTAAAATACAAATACTCAAAAACGTTTTTAAAGATTTCAATTTTGCTTTTACTCGAAACAGCAAATTACAAATGAAAAGAAAAAAGTGAAAAAGGAAAAAAATATGAAATGGACAAGGGAACAGGGGAAAAAAAACAAAATTCCAAACCAAGTGTCGTTTTTTCAGTATGTTTTTATGGTTACTTTTGCCTGCACACAAAGAGAGATAGATAGTGAGAGAGAGAGAGAGTGATAGAGTGCAGGGATATGCAGTCATTTTTGCAATTTTTGCAACTTTTTTTTGCGTTCTTTTCATTCAATGCAAATTTATCGAATTTATGATCAATGATGGGGTTTTTTTTCGCTCTTTTTTTTTATTCGCCAATATTCTGCTCAAAAGGTATAATATTTGTGATGGTTTCTTTCGTTTTTATTTTGATTTTGTAGAAATTGTAGGAAAAAAAAGAAAAAGAAACAAACAAAAAAGAAAAAGGAGAATAAATTTCGGTTAAGCAAATAAAACGGATGTATGAATGCATTTGACTTGAAGTACTATTGGGTCGTCGTCGTCTACGTCGTCATCGTCCATATCTGTAACTTAGTTTATCAAGCAAGTGCTGTATGTAGGACATGATTCCAATGGTAAATATTTGCATCGTTTTTTTACTTCATTTTTTTCAAATTTTTTTTTGTACAAAAGGTCAATCGAAATGGGTGGGTTGTTGTAATATTAAAGTTAATATTTTCATATAAATTCTCAATGTCTTGTCGATACATGGTGTAATGGTGTGTTGGTTTTTATGATTCCTTCAGTATTTGTATGCTGCTGTCTGTACTTTTGCCATCCTCCCTCCTCCTCCTCAACATTTTAGAAATTAAATAACTTTCTTTTGTTGCTTAAAAAATTTTCTGATTTCTACCATACTCTCGTACTCGTACTCGTACTCATACTCGTTCATTGCAATTTCGCATAAATTTTGCCAAAAAAAAAAACGAAAAAAAATTAAATAAAAGACCTACACTCGTACTCGTTGTGCATGAAATAAAAACCTGGTCAAATGTAATGAAAATAACTAAAGAAATCAAGGTGAGGTTTTTATGTGCGCAAATATTGGCTATCTCTTCTTGTCTTGCCATTATGGCATAAAAAGAAATCTTTGGGAATCAGCAACATCAATAGCATCAGCAACAGCAAACAACAAACAGCAACACAATATGTAACAAAGAATTTATGATTTTATTTACATATTTTGTTGCAAATCCAATGGGCTTTAGAAATTGTTAACTGGCCTTTACTTGGTATACATTGTATGCCTTGAACTAACAACCAAACTTGTGCGTCTATGACGTAGATAAATAAATATGTCCCAAGTGAACGATGTAATGAATAACTCTATGAATACATTTCTTCTTTATTTTTTATAAACTAAAAAAAAACAAAAAAAAAAACCAAAGGAAATGCTATTGATCTTCACTACAAGGCTTATATAGAAATGGTTGTACCCTACACTGTTTCTTGAAATTTACAATTACAATTAATTTACAGGGTGGCTGATATTTAATACAACAAAGTAAAGCGCTATATTTTTTTATTTTAATTTTATTATTCAAAAGCAAAAAATCTTGGAAATAACATCAAATTTAAGAATCAGTTTAGATTTGTTCGAATTGGCCACCTTTGGTACGAATTATGGCGTTCAAACGGTCGACACAGTCATCATAGGTTGCACGAAAGTGGCTCTGCGGTATTTTGGCCCATTTCCGGCGATGCGTCGTCTTGAGATGATCGACACTTTGGTATTTTTAGTGAGAACCTTACTCTTTTAAATGCCCCAGGCGCAAAAGTCTAACGGATTGAGATCCGGAGATTTTGGTGGCTATTGTTTGGAAGAAATGAAGGTAGGAACCTCCATTTTAAGCCATTCTTAGTTGACGCGTGCGAAGTGCGGTGGTGCTGAGTCCTGTTGGAATATCCATTGTCTGTTTCCGAAAAGTTTGTCTGCCCAGGGGTTAAATACTGTCTTTAAGACATTTTCCCGACAATATTCGCCTTTTATTTTAACCCCACGGTCGATGAATATGAGGCGGCCCATGCCATTACCCTCGGCGGCGCTTGAGTTCTGGTGGCCAATCGCAGGTGTAAATTTTCAGCTGACCTCTATGGCAAGTAAACCCGATCATTTTGTTTGTTCACAAACTGCTTAATTTTGAATAGCTTCTCATCAGGGAAAACCAAATTCGGTAACTGGCCATTTTCGTGCAAGTGAAGTAACTTCTTGGCAACTTCAATGGCTTTAGTCCAGGCTCATTTTTCAATATGTGTTGCATCCGTTCTCACGATATGTTCAGCTCACGAGCAATTTTTCTACGCCTGCGGCATGGATTTTGATCAAATCTTGCCTTCACTTTTCGGATCATTTCTGGTGTTGTTACCGTTTTTTATCGTCCACTTTTTGGACACGATGCAACACCGCGAACATCACGGTAAAGAGCAATGGTGCGAGAAACAAATGACTTATTCACATTTAAATGCCGGAGAGCTTTAACGATAGCCACCTGTGGTTTACCAGCCAAACATAAAGCAATCACACTATCACGCTTGAGTTCCATCACGAATAATTTTTGTTTTGAACGCAGATCAAAATGCTTTTGTAAGCTTGTAAATAATAAAATGAACTGTCACTGGAATTAATCTGTCAACTGTCAGATGAGCGGTTTACAAATGATAACAACCTGAAGTTGGTTGCAATACATATCAGCCACCCTGTAATAGCAGGTATGAAGAAGTCACCGTGGTCTAGAGGATAGTGTGTTGGCTTATTAGATGTGAGGCCATGACTCAAAACATCAACACAGATATCTCCAGAAAAAAATTCAGCGGATTTCTAGTAAAAAGTTTGAGTATTCGTACCTTAAGTGTCTAAATTTGCTGTCCAAGCACTTTAACCGCTTCAGTACAAAGTGATACACATATGTACATAACATAATTGGTCATTATTAGCCTTCAGTTAGGATTCCTAGCTAGCTTTCCACATTACTTATGATGTAAGCGTTTATTTTATACAGGAGTGATGAAAACTGCAGTTTAAAGTCAACTCCGAATGTTAGATTTTCGAGAAAATTTTTCATGACAATTTTTATTTACTTCCAGAGTTTTTTCCAAAAATCTGCTTAAATCATACTTCGTTTTGTTAGCCAACATACTGCCAATGAGACTACGATGACTTTAATTCTTATCAAGCTTAGCTTGATACAAAAACAGAAACAGGGCAACAAATTTAACAGAAAAATATGAACTCGTGCTGTTGCAATTTGATGTTCTTTATTAAATGTAAAGAAAATAATTGCCTTCCAGTTAATTCATTCTGAAATCACTTAACTCCACTGAAAGGATAACCTCAATAATGAACGTTATAGGATAGTCTGGCATCTCCACCTAATATAAAAATCGAATTGCTTTTCCTGTAGAATTTCTATGGAACATTAGATGCCGTAGGTATTCTAGTGCCTGGTATAGAAGATCATTGACCTGCTGATTTTCGTGCTTTTGCCTTTTGATTAATGAAGCTGTTACAAAGCAGAAACATAAGAAATAAGAAGTTGGAGTAGATACTTAAAGAAAGGAAAAACAATAACAAATCCCTATTGAATTCAAAATACAGGACAGGCATCTACTAAATTACTCCAGACTCTGAAGTATATAGTCATATTTACACAGTGGTATAATTATATAGAAAGGGGTGATCCTGAGTAGGCGGCCGCTCTGTGCGGTCTCATGTTCCAAATTTAACGACGAGGGTGATTTTTCATGATAATCCTGGTGGCGCTGTTTTTTTTTTTGGTAGATCTCCCAAATTTGACGACGGGTGGAGGGAGATTTCACCCAATTTTCGCCCTTCGCCAGGATCGACCGTGTATATAGAATAAAAAGGAAAGAAAACAAAAGTCATCAAAAAAAAATTGAGCAATTCTTTATAATTTTTTTTTCAAAACGTCAGCCAATTCTCGTTATCAGAAATCATCTTTAGTTCCGGAACGCGTTTCTGTCCAAAAAGGAAGACAACACCACTGTCTTTACACTATTGCTATTTGAATATATGTGAACATAACTTTGGAATTCAGTGCAGTGTAAACAGCATTATTGTTGAGCGAAATATAGGTACGCCTATGGTAGTATAGGCAGACGATGTCTGTTCCACGTTTGATTTACAATAAACTTTCGCAATCACCTGTACATTTAAGTTCTGCGTTGCTTTTTTAAGTAAATTGAGTCAACACTTGATTGGGTTCTAGACAATTCTTAAGTGTGAATCAGGCATAAAACTAATACTCATGATGGGACATAGTACGAGATGGGAGGAGACCAATCAAGCATGCAATGCAAAATTGTGACTCACCATTAGCGAAAGCAACCATTCTTTCTATAGGAAAATCTACACATCTGAGAAGAGTTATGTTGCGACTCTTTCCTCCTTTTCGAGGAATACAAAAGAGGTGTTCCATTTTTATTTGCCTGTTACTGTAGCATTTTCCAGGCTAAAATGTTGGCAATACAGGCTGCGGTACAGATTATTTAGGATTCGAATATTCTCAATGGAAACATCCCCATACTCTCTGATAGTCAGGCGACTTTCAGGGCTCTGAAATCCAATGTGATAAACTCCAAGACGGTTTACGGCTGTCGGCAACACCTGAACAAGGTGGAGGATAGTTATAGTGTACGCATCATTTGGCTTCCGGGACACAACGATATCCCGGAAAACTGCAGAGCGGATGAACTGGCCAGACGCGGCACGATCATAAAACTCTCCGACGAATTCCTAAATATTGGGTCCCTTTGTAAACCTGCAGGCCCATGATCACGGATAAGGACAGAATGGCGCGTATGATCTGGCCTCGACTAGATAAAAAGCGTACTGCAAGGCTGCTGAAACTCCAGAGAAGCTTGCTTAGTGCGGTTGATCGAGTCGTGACGGGTCATTGCATTATTGGTGTCCACGTGAAGCTCATTGGTCTGGGACATCTCATCTCGTGAACGATTTCTGTAGAAGCTGGAAGAGACGGTTCTTCATCCACTGGGAACATGGCCGGCACTGTGTCAAAGGAGGAAGAGACATCTTGGTGCGTACTACATCGATGATCTGAGTGATTTGTTGAACATTGACGTAGACAGTCTGAGTCGCTTCTTTGTAGGCTCTGGATGGTTCCAGGATTAGGGTATAATTAGCGCGAACTGTGGTATCACCCCATGTGGCCTTATTAGGCCTAAGTGCGTTCAACCAATTCATTTGGAGAGACGGTCACTTATACCTACCTACCTTATCACATGCCTGATGCTTAGGTATGCATATGATGAATACTTTACGTAATTGTTAATCAGTTCTTTACATTACAGGGCAGTTCTTGATCCTGAATACATACATACATAATTGGCCATTACAACCTTTCAGTCAGGATTACGACCTAGCTTCTCACACCACTTATGTTGTGTGCGTTAGTTTTATACATGAGTGGCGGGACCTACAGTTTAAAGTCGAATCCGAATTTGAGAAACTTTGTCTTTGCCAGAAATCTGCTGAGAGGAAGTCGCCGAAGAAATATTTTTCGTTTTGATGTCTGACCCTGTATATCTGAAAGCTATTCATTTTATTGACATTTGAAGCTCAAATCTGTTCTTATAACTTCGCTTGAAAGACTATACTGTCGCCGATAAAATCTGGTTTCTGTTTGGATCGAATAGTGGTATTTGATTTGCCATTTTTAAATGACTTTTTAATTGCCTGCGACTATAATTTGATTTTAAAGCTTGCCTAACAAGTACTTGAGGGATATTCAAGTTTTCAATTTTTTCTGTAGTTTTCGCTCGAAATAATTCACCAGATTTCCATGTAAGGTGACTTCAATATATTGTCCATGAAGATACTGAAGACGTATGTAAGAAATCAATTTCATTTCATTTCAATTACTTGTAGTTTTCCAGAGAAAACGTTCTATAATTCGTTGCTAACGGACTGTAATACCAGTGCAGAGCAATAGTTCTTATACAGCATTTGCCATGCATAGACTTTGATGGACAATCTATCATTTTAACGAACGCCATCAAACAAAGCCAAGCATAAAAAATAGAAAAGAAAAGAAATTTAAAGACACAAGAAAATGAAAAATGAAAAGAAATGAGAACAAATATTCAAAACGATTTCAAACGATACGCTTTTATTACCCAAGTCTTCTAAATCAAAAAGATTTTTATCAAGTTTTTGGTTTTCCTTTTCCTATTTCTTTATCATTTTCTTTGTCTGGTTTTATTAGGTTTTTTTTTTATTTTATTTCAACTTTTACTGGCCGTACGACTGACTGTAAAAAGGTTGGTTGTCTGGCTAACTCGGACATTCCAGTAATGGCTGCTCGTTATTACAAGTACTTGCAAGTAGGCATGTTTGTAGGTCTCCCTCTACTGGGTCCAGAAGAATAGTTTACAAGCAGACACAATAATCTGATGAAATGCATGCAAAAAAAATTGAAAAAAAAGAAAAAACAGAAGAGGTTCATTGCTTAAGAAGCAATGAATTTGTAGAGAAGAGAGTGGGAGTTGGTAGGGGTGGCATGGAAAACTAAAGCAAATGTAAGTGTATTGCCGTCCGTCGTATGTCATTTGTAATGCAAACGGTGGTTAAGCCTTTTAACAAAAACAACAACAAAAAAAGCGATACACTTACACACATACTTAGCTGTACTTATGGACCTTGACGGCCATACATCATTTCAAATCAAATGCTTTATACGATGGCTGGCTGGCTAGCTGGCTAGTGGACTCAATAGATGGATGGCTGAATGGATGGATGGATGTATGAATAGCTGCATGAATACATCATCAATACATGGTATTTGAATACATTTGTTCGTATTTTTTTTTTATTATTTTTTTGTTTCTCTATTGATTTCTATTTTTTTTTATTCAAGTTTTGATTTCAATTTCAATGTTTTTTCTTGTTTTTCTTTTTTTTATGCGATTTATGTGTGTACTCGTATTTAAAATGAAGAACGATCGTAATAGATATTGTCAACAACAGTTTTATGCTATTTTATGTAAAAAAAAAATTAGAAATAAAAACAAAAGAAAACTAAAAAATCCCAAACGGAATACAAAACATAACATTTGCCTACTCCATCCAATCCAATACAATATTGAGTATGAATACGAATGTAAGGAGTGCGCACAAAAAAAAAATGACCCTACTTATATCATAATTGAAAAAAATGAATACCGTTACATTGTTTTTGTTAGTCATCTGTTTCAAAATCCACGTGCCAAATGTCATTACATACATACATAATTGGCCATTACAACCCTTCAATCAGGATTACGACCTAGCTTCTCACACCACTTATGTTGTGTGCGTTAATTTTATACATGAGTGGCGGGACCCGCAGTTTAAAGTCGACTCCGAACAACAGATTTTTGAGAAACTTTTCATGGCAATTATTACTCTCAGAGCCTTTGCCAGAAATCTGCTGAGAGGAAGTCGCCGAAGAAATATTTTTTCGTTTTGATGTCTGACCTGAGATTCGAACCCAGGCCTTGTGTCTAATAAACCAACACACTATCCACTAGACCACGGCGACTTCAAATGTTATTGCAATAGTAAAACTAGTTTTTCTGAAAATGGGAACCCAACAAGAATGTAGTAAAAAAATAATTAAAATTTTCAATGAAAAACGATTGCTAGGCTCGCAGGTGTTAACCAAAAAACAGTGTCTAAGGTAAGAATAAAACAATATAAGGAGTCTTTGAGTATTGAGAGAAAGCGTGGAAGAGGAAGAGAAAAAGGATTTGCCGACCAAAACAAAGCAAATAAAATAATACGTATTTTTCTAAAACACCCCAACATGTCTGGAAGAAAAGTGGCCCAAAAAGTTGAATGCTCTGAGACTTTGGTCAGAAAAAAAATTTTATACCCAAAAGAATTCAAATATTATTTACTTTAATTGAAATATAAAACGAAAAATATCCGCCACTTAGTTTTATTTCTATAAGGAAAAGTGTAAGTCCAGTTTTTTTTGTGCGCACTCCTTATGTATACCCGGTATACTCGTACGTATACAAGCGTGGAGAGTATTTATTGATTGGATTTCATATGCAAACTATGACGGTGACTTATGTTTGTCTATTTTGTTTATAAAGAAACAAAAACGAAAAAAAAATTGCTTAAAATAATTTAAAATTTTCCATAAACAATTTCGTTAACAAAACAAAACAAAAAAAAAAAAAACATCTAGACTCCCTTGAGCATTGTTGAGCAGCAGAACAAAAAAAAAAATTGTTAAATTTTAACATGATTAAACGTTTATCCATTAGATACGATAAATTCTATTGAAAAGTAATTTTGATGCAACAGAGCTGTTGCGAGCGGTCGGAGAAGGAAGCTAACAAATGATTTCTACGTAACAAGCATTCCAAAAGTATAACCTGCTTCTCACTCCGTTAACACAATCCATAAGTGCCGGGACCAACAATGTAATGTCAGGATCCGAATCAAAGCTCTTGCCAGAAGTCTGCTGAGTAAGGGTTGCAGAAGAAATATTTAAAGTTTGAATTCCCTAGCTAGTAAGCCAACACACCGCATACAATGGCGAGCATTTATTATCACTTATTCATCGAATATTAAAGCCTTTCAAAATAAGCGAATTTCGTGCCAACAGAGTTACATTTACAAAAAGTTTTGCTGGCATTTTCATTCGAGATTTGTAAAAAATTCTATCTAAAGACCATCTAGATCCGATCGAAGTTTATCGTAAACAGGTTTCAACTATTTCAATTTCTATGGGGATTACTGTTATACACAAAATGAGGTTGAAAACTTTTAAGCTGTACTATTTAAGTTCTTAAGTTCGAAATGCTGCTTAAAACCCATAAAAAGAATCAAGTCAGTATTCTTAATGAGTAATTGGATTCATTACTACCGTAAGACTTGGACGCAGCCAATGGAAACCCATTTAAACAGATGACTTAATGGAACCAATCTAAAGCTTGGTGGTATAAGGTGGTATTAAAAGGGTCTATTATATTATATCGAACTCTCTCAAATTTGCTACTGAAATGGTACGATTTCGTTTTAGCAGTAAATCGGTCTATTATTTAAGTGCACAAAAAATATAAAACTCTAGCAGCTTTACTGCGCAAGATCTTATTGGACAATTGTGTTTGGTAAAATCACTCAAGTAAACTGAAATAGCTAATCTTGTAAGGGGCATGATACCATCATGAAGACATCACTTACCGAATACTTCATTTGCGGGCGAAACGGTCGATTATCACACTGTCAAGGCGCACTCCAAATTAATGGCAACAATTTTTAAAAAAATAAGTTTCAATGAGAGACAATAATGCTCTCCAAACAGTTTCTTAGTATCGAAATGCAATGGCACTCCAGTTTTGCTTGTTGATGTCACCTCCAAGTGAGAAATGAACTTCATCGCTGTAAGAAATTTTGTTTGAAAAATTAACTTCAAAATCCTGGCATATCTATGCCGTTGTGGATAGTCAGCTCGCTTTAATTGCTGCGTTAACTGAACTTTATATGAATGAAGGTACAAATCAAAAGGCAAAATACTCAAAATACTATTCTTAAAAGTGCCTTGAAAACAATTAATATGAGTCCTAATAAATATGAGTTATCGCGAAGTGAGTGCTATTTTCGACAGTGTGTACAATGACTTAACGCTTGTAGTTTACTTACATACATAATTGGTCATTACAACCCTTCAGTCAGGATTATTGACCTAGTTTCTCGCGCCACTTATGTTGTTTGTGTTAATTTTTTTTACATAAGTGGCGGGACCTAAAGTTTAAATCGACTCTGAACGATAGATTTTTGAGAAACTTTTCCTTGCAATTTCATTTACTTTTAGAGTTTTTGCCAGAAATCTGCTGAGAGGAAATCGCCGAAAAAATACTTTTTTTGTATTTTGTTTTGATGTCTGGCCTGTGGCTCGAACCCTGGCTTTCAGTCTAATAAGCCAACACACTACCTACTAAACTACGGCGACATTATTTACTTAAATTTGTTTATGCCAATTCCTTGCACAATAGGTGGATTGTAAGCACCGTAATCACTACGTAATACTCGAAAAGTAGTTGAGCTTGAGACGCCACTATTTTTATGTTTTCATCAATGTTAAATATTTAAAAATCTAGTAGATTTAGATGAAGTGACATTTCAGATACAAAATATTTAAATCCTGGCACAGTATTTTTAATCACAACATTTACTGTTAATGATTTGATCCTTTTAATGATCTGAAATATGAAATACACGTGATACTCATGTATGACATTCACGTATGAGAACGGACAACAATCTAAAGTTCGTTCTGGCCTTTATTGCAGATTTTCAGGAAAAATCTTAAACAATTTGGATTGATGATTATCTTCAATTATAGTGTTTGTCCTGTTATAACATATCTCCGGATTAAAGGATTGATCTCTGGCACGGATTTGAAAATGTTCTGGTTTAATGTATGGCCGGTAATGAAGAGAAAATAAATTTTCAAGAATGTTATAAGTCGCCGTAGTCTAGTAGAAAGTGTGTTGGTTTTTTATATGTGAGGCCTGGGTTCAAACTCCAGGTCAGACAGACATCACCTACAAAACGGGAAATATGAAAAAAATATATTCCTTCATCGACTGCCAATTAGTAGATTTCTGTTAACAATTCTGAGAGTAAATAAAAATTGCCATAAAAAGTTTCTAAAAAATGTGTTATTCAAAATCGAATGAATGACCCGATTCCCATGATTCATATATGACACTTAACATAAGTGGTGTGGTGAGAAGCTGGGTTGGTTGATTGAAGGGATGTAATGACCAATATCAGCAATATCATCAAAATTTGATATTTGTCTGAAAGACCTAATGACGCCATAATGTCTGCCTCGACTGCTATTGGTGGAGCACAATAGATAGGACCAATTTCCATGATTCTGGTGCATAAATCAAGTTGAATTTGGGCTTAGCTATGGATTGTTTTTATACAAAAGATCTTGAAGATCTCTTAGAAGAGTTCGTTTATTTGTGCCACAAAAAATTCCTTTACAATAAAGAATGGGCTCATGAGAAGCTCCCTCTCTTGAGTACGCTTTTGTTGAATTAATTTTTTAAATATTTTTTTTTTTTTTTGCTGTTGTTTTTAGCTATAAAAGAATATTGTTTTTATGTGGCATTTAAAATAGAAACGAAACGAAGAAAAAAAATAATTTGTTTTTAAAAAATAACACACCCATAATTTGTTTTATCACTCCACTACTGTACAAGGAGGAAGGGGGCATCAATGCAAACTACTGTCTTTAAAGTTGAAATACAAAAAAATATTTTTTTTTTATTTAAAACTTCTTAGACTTGGAAAACAATTGAAGAAATAAAATAATATTTTCTTGATTTTTGAATTTTAAATTGTTTTGTTTTTGGGTTAGATTTTCATTTGCGAAAACATTAAAACAAATTATTCATTAAGTGAACATTATCGCTGCTTAAATAAATCACCAGCACGAGTTAGTTGCATTAAGACAACTTTGTTTGTTCATTTGTTAACAATATTATTCAAATGTTATTTGGTAAGAGAAAAAAAAAGAGTTTCTTTTTCTTAAACAATTGGTTTCATTATTTACAAACCGAGGAAAATATTTATTCTTTAAACAAATTGACCTCAACTGAGAGTATGAAAATTTTTTTGTGTT